>CM076187.1:13750000-15000000 GCA_038277355.1 Encarsia formosa | reverse complement strand
GCTGAGGAGAGCGATATATAAATTATTTTTTACAAACAATTGAATAAACCGACAAGCTTTAAACTCCCATAACGCTGAGGAGAGCGATAAATAAATAATTTTTCATAAACAATTAAATGAACCGACAAGCTCTAAGCCCCCATAACGCTGGGGAGAGCGATGAATAAATTATTTTTTATAAACAATTAAACTAACCGACAAGCTCTAAACTCCCATAACGCTGGGGAGAGCGATAAATAAATTATTTTTTATAAACAAATAAATAAACCGACAAGCTCCGAACACCCATAACGCTGAGGAGAGCGATATATAAATTATTTTTTACAAACAATTAAATAAACCGACAAGCTCTGAACCCCCATAACGCTGAGGAGAGCGACAAATAAATTATTTTTTATAGACAATCAAACTAACCGACAAGCTCTAAACCCTCATAACGCTGGGGAGAGCGATAAAAAAATTATTTTTTATAAACAATTAAATAAACAGCCGAGCTCTAAGCCCCCATAACGCTAGGGGGAGAAAAAAAAAAAAAATTATTCTCTATGAACAATTAAATAAACCGACAAGCTCTAAACCCCCATAACGCTGAAGAGAGCGATAAAATAAATTATTTTTTATAAAGAATCAAATAAACCGACTTAGAGCTTGGCTGTTGATTCAATTGTTTATAAAAAATAATTTATTTATCGCTCTCCCCAGCGTTATGGGGGTTTCGAGCTAGGTGGTTTATTTATTGGTATTGGTATTTGTGGGAGGGGTACGCGGTCCCTACCCGGGAACATGCGACCCCAGCACTCAGGTATACACCCATTGTGCTGATTTCCCTGCCTTACTCAATCCCTGTTCAAGGCCACTTCGATGTGGCCTATTGCCGTCGTGATTGCCGAAACACTTGCCTCCCTTAGATCCAATGGATCTATAATGGGTCCGCCAAGCCTTCTGGTCCGGAGTGGGGCCCAAGCGGGACATTCACAAAGAAGATGTCCCGTCGTTTCGGCCGATTCTCCGCACCACCTGCAGTTTGAGACATCGCTGAGTCCTATCCTTGATAGGTGATGTCTCACCATCCAGTGGCCCGTAAGCCAGCCGATGATCATCCTGAGTTTTCTTCTGCTAGTCCTTCTCAGGTCTCGCAGCCATGTTTCAGGCGGCTTGTCACCGATGAGGCTCTTTGCCTGCCTCAGCCCCTGGTGATCATTCCATCTTCGGTCAGCTACACCTGTCATCCAGCGTTCCATGGCTTCTTGCATTGAGCAATCGGGCATTCCAACGTTGCATTGGTCCGCCCTGATGCTCAAGGCGCCCCGGTTCGCCAGCCTGTCTGCCTTTTCGTTGCCCAGGATCATCGAGTGTCCTGGCACCCATAATAGGGTGACACAGTGGTTCAACGCCATGTTGGTCAGTGCCTCTTTGCAGAGAGCCACTTCCCTCGAGCTTGTGGCCCAGCCCTTGAGCGCCAAAATCGCCGCTTTGCTGTCGGAGCAAATCGTGAGTGGGCATCTCCTGTTAACCTCTCTCAGCGTGGCCCGTGCACACTCCGTGATCGCCCTTACCTCAGCCTGAAAGACTGTGGCAAAGTCGTCAAGGTGTAGCGCTATCTCCCTGGAACAGCCCTGTCTCCAGGCTCCGGCGCCCACGCCTTCCTTTCTTTTCGAGCCATCTGTGAACCAGACAACTCCCTGACCTGTATACTTGTGCCGTCCTCCTTGCCAGTCGGCCCGGCTGCCTGTTTCGACTCTAAACGGCTTGTTGAAACTGATGTTCCTCGCCGTATGATCGAGCTTGGGCAGCTTCTCCAGATTTAGTTCTCTAATTATCTGCTGGTCTGCCAGGTGGTCAACCTTCGCTTTGCCATCGTAGCGACACACGGCCTTGAAGGCCACACTTCTAACCACGAGGTCGAGCCGAAGGGTTCCCGTCAGACGTTCCATCGCAACCAGTGGTGTGGTGCTCATACATCTCGTAAGGCCTCTCAAGACGAGGGCCTGTACGCGATCCAAAATTGACTTGGCGCCCTTTACCGTCGCCACCCGGGGAGCCCATATGACTGCCCCGTGTAGCAGCTTGGGTTTCAACACCGCTGTGTATAGCCAGTGTATCTTTCCGGGCTCCAGTCCCCATGTCCTGCCAAAAGCCCTTCTGCATGCCCAGAAGGACTGAATCACCTTTGCGGAGGTGATATCGAGATGCCTTTTCCAACTGAGTTTGGAATCGAATGTGACTCCCAGATACTTAATCTCATTGGTCAGGTCTAGTGCCCTTCCCATGAGATGTAGGCCCTTGACAGGGCCTACCTTGTATCTGGTCGTAAAGCACGTGACTCCAACTTTGCTCGGGTTCACCGTCAAGTGGACCCCCTTACACCATTTTTCGACGATTCCCAGTGCTAGTTGCATTAGGCCCGCCGCCACATCCAGATCGTCGGCCCTAACGAGAATGAAGACGTCGTCAGCATATGCCAAGGCAAAAATGCCGGCTTCATCCAACAATCTCAGTAGGGTATCGACTACCAGGCACCACATAGTGGGAGACAAAACTCCCCCCTGTGGGCATCCCATACCGATCCTACCCTTGCGGATACGGTCGCCCCATGTGGCCAGCAGGCTCCTGGTGCTTACATGTGGCACATCCATCTCACCAGGGTGGGCGGAATGGCATGATTCTCTGCACCCTTGCGGATGCTATCCACCCGGGTGTGATTGAATGCGCCTTCTTTATCAAGCAGGGCTGCTAGTACATAACCTTTATTCTTCATCCCGTTTCTGATCCAGGATTCCGCCTCTATAAGAGCTTTATCTACAGACTTCCCTGCCTGGTAGGCATGCTGTCTGCAGTGCAGCGGTCTTTCGACCAAAGACGTCTCCTTGAGATACCTATCTACGAGCCTTTCAAGTGTTTTCAGTACGAAGGACGACAGACATATAGGTCTGTGGTCCTTCGCGCTGGTAACCACTCTGCCTGGCTTCGGTATAAATACCACTTTCGCCGTCCTCCAGCAGGTTGGGACATATCCCAGGGCCAAGCACGCCCTAAAGAGTTTGACCAGAGGGCTTAACAGTACCTCCAGCCCTTTTTGTATGAGGGCCGGGAAGATACCGTCTGGTTCGGCAGCTTTGAACGGGTCAAAGGTGCCGATTGCCCATCTGACTCTCTCCGGTGTCGTTATGGCCCTGGCCAGTTCCCAGTCCTGTCTGCCGGCTGTCGCTTCTTGCGTGCCTTGGTGTACTTCGCCTTCCCTGAAGTCGGGGAAGTGGGTCTCCAGTAGTGCATTGAGGCAGTCCGCACCATTTTCGGCCCATTGCCCCGAGTTCAGCTTCATTACACCTGGCGTCTGGTTTGGGCCACTGCGCAGAATGCGACTGAGCCTGGATGTCGCTGCGACATCCTTTTGCTCTGTGCAGTAGTTCTGCCAGCCCAGAGTGGGCGCCCTCTCCAGCTCCTTCTTGTATAGTCGCCGCTTGTAGGGTGCCGTATCTCCCAGGAAAATTGGAAATTCTCCTGGCAAGATCGGCCCTGTAACCTTCCCAGTTTGTGTTTCTGGGATTTCTCCAGTAAGGCCTATCGGTAGTTCTGCCCACCAACGAAAAGGTGATGTGTTCGTGGTCTGACATGGAGGGCTCGTCCGAGACTCTCCAGTCCTCCACGGACGCCGCCAGATCGATCGTGGCCAGAGTGATATCGATGACCTCCTCACGCCTTATATCCCGAAAGGTGGGCTTGCCACCTTTATTCAGGATCTCCAAATTGGTACCCGCCAGGAAGCTCAAAAGTGCGTCCCCTCTGTTATTGCAATCCGAGCTGCCCCACACCGTGTGATGTGAGTTGGCGTCGCACGTAAGTAAGAGGTCCAAGCCTTTCAGTTTGCAGGTCCTAACAAGATCCCTAACCCTTTGTGGGGGTGGATCCTCCTCATCGTATGGAAAGTAGGCCGAGGCAACTACGAGTTGCCTTTCAGTGCCTTTCTCATCCTTGTATTTCACGGTCGCTGTCGCAATGTCTCTGTCACAGAAGGATCCCCAGGCTTCAGCAGCAAGCCCTTTAATTATCAGGGCGGCCCTGGCTGAGTCTCCGTTCCTACTGAAACGGTTGCCGCAACCGTTTAGACCTGTAATTTTACCCGCCCTTATCCAGGGTTCCTGAATAAAGGCTATGCCTGTATGCACCTCGGCCATGCGTTTGACTAAGACAGCCGAAGCGCTTTTGCAATGGTGCAAGTTGATCTGGGTGCACGAAATAGTGGACGGTGCCATATTGGCAGGCCCTGGGTTTCGTCCACCCCGACCCAGCCTCCTTAAGCTCGCCATGAGGCGAAGTTAGGAGCTAGCCTTTGGGTGTGGGGGTAGGGGTAGGATTGGGCTTAGCGCTTCTCCCACCCCCTAATTCCCTCCCATCTTCTCCCTTGTCACCTTTACCTTTGTCAGAGACAAGGACGGCGTGGGCCCTGCCACCCCCACAGAAGGGTCGGTAGTTCAGGGCCTTTAGGGCCTCCACCTCCGACTCCTCCACGGTGATGTTTAGCAGAGTCTCCACCGGTTGTCTCTCCTTTGCAGGGGATTCGCCTTATTGCTAACGAGGTTCCAGGACTCCACCTTGAGAGTGGGGTTCTGTCGCCTCAAGCGTGTGAGTGCGGTCTGGGGAACAATGTCCCCCGGAACGTACAAGGCGATCCTTTTTACCTTTAGGAGATCGCCCTGCTCAACGACGGTGAGCTTGGCGTTCTCCCATGGGCTCCATTTAGGGACCTTAGCCTTTAACCACTCCACGTCCAACTGGGTGTTGCAGTCGTACACTAGTGCACCCCGCGTCTCCCAGTTGGCCAAGAACTGTGGGAAGTGGCCCTCCTCAGTATGGTCGATTTCTGCTTCAAGAGCAGATCTGACCAGATCGACCTGTTCTTGGGTGAGTCGTGTGATGGGGTAGCCTTCAGGAACTATGGCCCACCGAAGCTTGGTAGCCACTGCTCGACTGTAGCACGCCCCATCTTCTTTATTTTCCCTGGCCGAGCGCTTGACTTCCCTGGGTGTCGAGCCTTCGGAGTGGGTCCTCTTCGCAGCCGGTGTCGACTGAAAAGTGGTCCCCTCCTGCTCCACACCCTTCTTCTAGGTCCTCCTCTCCTGGCCAGTTCTACGCCTCACCCTTTTCTTTTTCTTTCTACCTTCGATCGGGGTGTCCTTTGCCCCTTTTGAGGCGAGGTCACCCGGTCGAGTTTCCTTGCTGTAGGCGGTGGTATCACTGTCCTTATCCGTAGATGAGGTGGTGTCCCGCCGGTTGTTACCAGCCACCTTGTGCCCGGTATCCCCAGCCCCCTTGAGGGCGGAGTCCCGTAGCAGTCCGGTGACTATGGCCTTTCGTGGGTCGGTATCCCCAGCCCCCGTGGGGGCGGAGTCCCGTACCTCAACATCCATGGGGGTGGGAACCCCCTTAACCTCTTGTGGTGGCGCTTTTTGCGTGCTGTCCTTTTCTTTATATTTCTCCATTTTGTTTTGATAGAGCGGGTGTATCGTGTTGTGGTCAGTTTCAGGTGTCTCCCGTTAGCTTGCCCTTCCGACAGGGGGTGATGTTCGAGGGTCTGTTTGACTCGGTGGCCTCGGAGGTTCCCCCCCTCCTCAGTGGTGCGGTCCCAGTCCGGTCACCATCCGGCAGCATCACTGCACCAGGGATTTTTCGATGGCTGGTGAGGCAGCCAGGCGGTCTGGTTAGTGACCTACCCGGGCCCCTGTACTATCCATCGGCCCAGGCGCGCCAGTCCCAGTTTGACGCAATTGGTTTATTCAATTGTTTATAAAAAATAATTTATTTATCGCTCTTCCCAGCGTTATGGGGGTTTCGAGCTAGGTGGTTTAATTAATTGTTTATAAAAAATAATTTATTTATCGCTCCCCCCAGCGTTATGGGGGTTTGGAGCTTGTCGGTTTATTTAAATGTTTATAAAAAATAATTTATTTATCGCTCCCCCCAGCGTTATGGGGGTTTGGAGCTAGGTGGTTTAATTAATTGTTTATAAAAAATTACTTATCAATTAAATAAACAGCCAAGCTCTAAGCCCCCATAACGCTAGGGGGAAAGAATAAATAAATTTTTTTCTATAAACAATTAAATAAACCGACAGGCTCTAAACCCCCATAACGCTGAGGAGAGCGATAAAATAAATTATTTTTTATAAAGAATTAAATAAACCGACTTAGAGCTCGGCTGTTGATTCAATTGTTTATAAAAAATAATATATTTATCGCTCTCCCCAGCGTTATGGGGGTTTAGAGCTTGTCTATTTATTTAATTATTTATAAAAAATAATTTATTTATCGCTCTCCCCAGCGTTATGGGGGTTTCGAGCTTGGTGGTTTAATTAATTGTTTATAAAAAATAATTTATTTATCGCTCGCCCCAGCGTTATGGGAGTTTGGAGCTTGTCGGCTTATTTAATTGTTTATAGAAAATTACTTCATTATCGCTCTTCCCAGCGTTATGGGGGCTTCGAGCTAGGTGGTTTATTTAATTGTTTATAAAAAATAATTTATTTATCGCTCTCCCCAGCGTTATGGGGGTTTAGAACTTGCCGGTTTATTTAATTGTTTATAGAAAATATTTTATTTATTCTCCCCCCCCTAGCGTTATGGGGGCTTAGAGCTCGGCTGTTTATTTAATTGTTTATAAAAAATTACTTATTTATTGCTCTCCCAAGCGTTATGTCGGTTTAGAGCTTGTCGGTTTAATTAATTGTTTATCAAAAATAATTTATTTATTGCCGAATCGGTGAGAACACCGAGCAGAAGAAATTTTTTTTCCGAATAATTTGAGTTAGGTACCGAACCTAACTCCTAACCTACTTTAACATCCCTGCCACCCACCCAAAACTGCTCTTCCGTCTACTTTTTCACCACTCTTGCCCCTTTCTTCTCGAAATATAAAAATGTTATCATAACAGGCGACCTCAATGCAGACATGACCACCACCAACATTTCATCTTTTTTTGTACACAACTGTTCACTTTTCCCTCTACTCCCTTCGTCATTTTCGCAAATCCCTCAGCAGCTCCACACGTATTCTCCTCATAAATTTTCTCCTTCTTCCCCTTTTCGACTATGTAGCTCCGTTTCTCACTGACATCACCAAACAGCAAGAACAAAAACTCCATACCCTTCATAAAGCCTGCACTCGCTTCGCATTTGGATCAGTTCCCCTCCATACCCAGTCACTGGCTTTGCTGAGCATCAGCAACATTAAAATCTCGGGACACGTGGTGGAGGTCAGAATATCCGATCAGATAAAAACCTCCAGACCCGGGGCTGCTCAGCCTTTCACCTTTTTTCCGGCATTCCATGAGCCTGAACTTTGCATTGCCAGGACACTTTGTCTGTACATCGAGAAGACAAGAAACCTGAGAGTACTACCCACTCACCCGTTACCGTCTCTCCTCGATCTGGCTCTCAGCCGCTTCTCGCCGCGAGTACCTGACTGCGTCCATGGCATACACTATGATTGAGTCAGGTCAATCATCACATCTTCATGCCAATTTCGACATTGACTCCGGTGAGGACTCCATTAGTTCGAATCGTCGCCTCCGCCCCTCTTCTCCATCCTATCCCACGCACAAACACCTATAAATAGTAGAATACAAAAACTCCCTCAAATTCGCTCTTTTTGAATTAGAATGCATGAACTAGATCAGACGTGCTCACACAGAAAACCTTGCCCTCATCTCTCTCCACTTTACCAAACATTATTACCATTACTACGACCCCCCTGCCCACCTTTAAACCACTACTTCTTCGTTCATCTCCATACCGTTACACCACCTCTGAGGACTCCTCCTATCTCACTAGTGAAAAATCAGTTATTCAGTGTTTCTCTAGAAAATTCTTTCAGTTACTATTTATCCAAATAAATTCAAACTGTAATTATTACTACTGTTATGCTACATTATTTTGTTACATTATTGTAACTGTGAATGTAATTCACAAAACAAGCAAGATAGGAATGCATCCCTTTGTTTTCGAAAATAAACTCTATCAATCAATCAATCAATACCCCAGCAGATCAGACCTGGTCTAAATGGATGTTCTACAACTTTATTATTCCAATGAGAAACGGTGCAAAGCCGACGTTTTTCATTAGTAGTTATAAGTAAAATTACTGGTTTCATAAATTTCCTGAGTTTGTAGAAAACAAAAAGTAAACATCCTAGTTTCTTTGTTATGACTTGAATATGTGGTTTCCAGCTTAGGAGGTTGTCTTTTGTGCTATTGACTTTTTTTAACCTATGACGACCAATGGTTGTTGATGATAAGGCAGGTATATTGTGCCACTGTAACAATCAAAGGGTATATATGGGCAAAAGTCAAAAAGTCGGCCATTTGAGCGCCCCAACCACGTTTTTACGATTAACATGACTAGATTTAATGAGTTAACGAAATTTGAATGAAATGTAAATCAACAGGGTTCAAGTACGGTCTTCAGGCTATATGAAAACGATTTCAAATTTTCAAAATATGCAAAAGAAAAAATTTGACAAGCGAAATAAGTTTGTCTCGGTTTTTTACTTCGAACCATGATAATTACAACTAATTAGTGGTAACAATGTAAAAAGACATGATTAAATTTTTTAATGGCTCTATAATTTTTTAAAAATTGCAGTTTAATAGATTTGTATGTTTAAAAGAACGTACATATTATTTTTACATCAAAAAATCTCACTAATAGATGCTTTTGGTGAAGCGTACCTTTATTATGTCCTGTAATTTCGCAGGGAAAAAAAGTATAAATCTTTGTTTTTCACTTAAATAAAAACCCCAAAAACGTATTCCTGAGACTTGAAAATTAAATCTTTTGTACTTTAGAAATAATTTTGGTCTTTTAACACCGAATAAACAAACAATTTGAAAAAAAAAAATTGTGAAGACTTCTGTCCTGTAATTCCGCAGCTGCATTAAGCGAATTGGACGTCTTCTGCCCCTGCTAGAAGTTTCAACAGAACGTCTGGGGTGCCCGCCAGATAGTGGGCAGAAAATTCTGTCAAGCTTATTATTTTATATATATATATATATGTACCTAGATGCGTTAATGAGAGGTTAGTTTACAAATCGGAGCAGCAGCATGCAGCTCCGATGTTACAAAATTGATAAAAAATAATCAAATAATTTTATAGAAATATAATTTTAATCGATGAATCATGCTTGCTGTTTGAAAATCCTAACCTCTCCCTGCTGTATAGCCACACATACTTAATAGACTTAAACAAATTTTTTTTCTTTTGCTAAATATTTTAACGCCTATGGAGTCAGGGCAGTGACCTAGCGCATAGGATAGCGATTACAACCTGGAGATGATTTCCCCAGGAAGTTTTGACTCTGGAGAGGCCAGGGCGGATACCTGGTGCACCTGGTGATACTTAAGCCTTGGAGATGATTTCCTCAGGAAGTTTGGACCTCGGAGATGCCAGGGCGGATACCTAGTGTAATACCTATCTTTATGGTATTTATGTTTTTAAAAAGAAATGTTTATATTTCACTTTTATTATCTTTATTTATTAGTTTCTTTATTATACATAAATTGTACGCAGTGTTTGCGAGCAGAAGTGTGACGGCAGACTGTCGCCTGCGAGCAATTACACTCGTTTATATTACTTACTGTCCCATTGTTTAATAATAATCAATAATTCAATATAGATATACAAATGATTAATTTGAGTTATGTTACACCCCCATTATCCAGCTTAGAAAATTTTTCAGAGTGAAAAATTTTCGTTTATCATTTTTTTAAAATTCATCAGACAGTTTTTTCCGAAATATTATTTTAGGATTTTTAGGTATATTCTCACTTCCTTGATTTCCAGAATTATAAGAAGATATATACACTGGACTATTTGGGTTGTGTACCACATTTACATTTCTTTTATAACTTATTTTACAACAACATATTTTCCGATAAATTTTTCCAACTATATTATATAGAAAATTAAAGCCTCTACATTTATGAATAATGAATAAAATTAATCCTATCAAAGTTATTTGTCCTACAGTACTTAAATAATTTAATATCTTTTGTGTTAAAGTCGTAGTGCGTTCTGTAAATTTAAATTGATTTATCTTACTTTGGATTACCTCCAACTCTACTAATTTCTCATGCAAATTATTTTCCAAACCATAAAAATTTATTTTATCTAAATATTCCCTTTCAATGTCTATTGTATTATTTAAATATATATATTCTACCTTAGTTTCTATTTCTCTTGTATTAAATGCAGTTAACTTTATTTTATCTGACATAAATATACAAGTAGGATCACTTACTCGGAGTAATGTATCGGTATCAATTTTCAAAAAAGTATGACTATTTTTACAAAATACATTAAAATTTATTTCCTCTTTGGGTAAAATTATCCAATTATTTTCCTCCCCACTCATTCTTGTAATATAATTACCGTGATACTGATATAGAACTCTTTCACATTTATTTATTTTTGACTGAAATATTAATTGTGTATAACAATTTTTCTCTAAAAGTAAATTTGTAATATGATTCTTATTTTCACAAAATTTTATTTTTGGTTTATATTCAATACAACAACGGCTTGGATATGTATAATACATCTTATCTTTCGATATATATATTATTTTCTGTTCAATAAAAATTTTACTAAAAGAAGTTTTACTTTCTCTATGTGGTAATACTTCAAAATTCATTATATCGTAAGGGGTCTTTTCAGGAATAGGTGTTATTATAATAAAAACTAACTTATCATTTTCTATATATACTATAGAAGAGGATACTTTAATTAGATCATCGTAATGATCTTTATCAATTTTTATAAATGAATCTATCGTCTCATTTTTACCAATCTCCCTCAAAGCTTTCAAAAAAGTATCTGGTAAAACTAATGTTGGTAATACTACTCCTAACTTTGCAAAAGCAATTGCATTATGTATTGTCTCTACTCTTTCTTTATATTCAAATAGTGCAAATTGAAAATTTTGCAGTGATATCATTAACATTTTATCAACTTCTAATTTCGTTAAATATCTACTTACATTTTATTATTACTCCAACTTTCTAATTCTTTAATATTTTTCTCATAATTCATTAAATGAATCGATGAACTATTAATATTTTCAGCAACTAATGCAGTTTGCTTTTGCAATAATTTTAAAAGATAATTTTCTTCTTTATGCATTAAATCTATTTCTTTATTATAATATTCATCATCGGCACTATCCATTGTACCAAACAAATATTTAGAACCTTTTCCTACTAAATTTAACAAACCTCTTTTTCTTCTATTTTTTCTAATTGGTACGTCAACGATTGAGTTTAATTCTCTACTTATAGTTTCAATTAGACCCTGTAAATTACATTTTGTATTTGGCTTATTACATATATTCTTCATTTTTCCAAGCTGTGATTTCAAGTTTTGACCTTGGTTGTAGATTTTGTTGAGATCAGTTGTTTGAATTACTTTCCACTGCTCAGAGTAAAGATGTACTTCTCCCGAAAAGGTCGTTGCGACATCTGGTATTTCATTTATTATCTTATAAATTTCAGTATTGTTGTCAAAAGCTTTTGTTTTATATATACAAATTACCAAAAGTAGAATCTGAAACAAAAAATTGATTAGACTATTTCGCCATAAAAATGTTTAGTTTGATTAAAATGTCTCATTATTTCTTTATTCTTCATCATAAAATATGCAGTATGTCCCTGTATTCTTCGTATAACATAGGGTTTTTCCGACCATTGATTATTTAAAATAATTAATACTAAATCTCCAACCTCATATGTCTTGCTTCCTGTTTGTCTTCTTTCCATAATCTTCTTATTTCTCTCCTTTGATTCCCTGTTGTTTTCATCTGCTTTTCTTCTTACTGCTGTCATTTGCCTCATTCTTTCTTCCTGCCGTTCCTCATAAGTTTCGTAATTCTTCTCCTCGAGTCCATATAATAATCTGGAAGGACTATAGCCAGTGCTGGAATGTATCATTGAATTATAATGATTAGCCGCCTTCAGTATTTTCAAATTCAAAGCTGGACTAGCTTTATCATCTTCTGTCTTTTCTGTCTTTTTAATTGTTCTCACAAGTCTTTCGCATGCACCGTTGGATTCTGGATGATATGATGAAATTTTAATTTTGTAGATTCCATATTTTTCTACAATTTTTGTTAACAGTTCTGATTTAAATATAGACTCATTATCGGTTATTAAATTCTGCGGAATTCTCTGCTGAAGAATGAATTCTTCGAACACTTTGTAAGGATTTTTTCCTCTTGTTTCTTTTAACCATGCATATCTAGAAAATACGTCTTCCAAAAGTAAGTAATTTCTTTGTTCAAGCATTAAATAATCTATCGCTATTGTCTCAAATGGTTGAGTTGGCGGTTCTATATTCATGCCTGGAGTATTATATTTTCTAGAGTTATCTTTCAGCCTGTTACATACCTGACATATCTTAATATATTGTTCCACATCACTAGGTAAGTTCTCCCACACGTACTGTTGGCGGAGTTGCATAACAATCTTCTTTGAAGCTTGATGTCCATGCTCGTGAGCCCTTGCTATTAAGTTCTTTCTTGTATTTGAATCTTCTATATAAATTGGATATTTTTGTGGTATATACAAAGTTCTTTCTGTCATATTTGTATAAATATATGTACCAAGTAATAAATTTTCATGCTGATTATCTTGAACGTGGGTAAATTCAATGATGGTTTCATCATCTTCTATATCATCCAATAATGAGAACAGACTGATGATGTCACCTGGTTCACAATATGGTGCACCATTAATTCTTTTATCACCTCTTAATTTGTATTTTTCTATTTCTCTAGACTTTTCTTTTAGTCCAGCCTTCTTCCTTACCTCAAAGTGTATTTCAAAATTCTTCATGTCGGAGGCATTTATAGTCATGGTGTTCTTACCTGCCTTTATGATTCTTTCAAAATCTCGCTTTGTCTTGTAGAAGAGTGTAAATTTATTAATATTTACCCATCGATCAATCTGCTCACCACTGGTTTTCTCAGTTACCAACCTTATTTTACTCAATCCCACATTTTCAAATTCATCACAAATTGTCACTTCTGGTTGTAATTTGGACTCATCTGTCGTTTCCTTCTCACAAGGTAAATTTTCTTCAGCTGCCTCTTTATCCACTGTCTCATCTATCCAGCTTGGGTATTCTGATTCATCTGCTTCCATCTCGTTCATATAATCCAACATTTCTTCGATTGGAGTATCATCCTCGTCTTCTGCAACAAATGCCCGAGAAAAAGCATCAGCGTTTTGATTTTTCTTACCTTTTTTATATTTTATCTCTGGGTGATAATCAGTTAATTTTTCTATAAATTTGAAACATCTTGAAGTTATGTCTGGGGATTGACTTTTTATTATTCCTTCCAACGGTTTATGATCTGTGTAAACTGTATATTTCCTTCCCCATAAGAAGGGTCTAAAAACTTTCGATCCCCATACTATTGCCAAAAATTCTTTCTCCGTAGTTGAATATCTTCTTTCAGCTGCATTCAGTATCCTTGAAGCAAAAGCACACGGGTGTTCATCTCCTTTATCGTCAAGTTGCGATAATATACAACCAATACCTTCATTAGAGGCATCTGTATTTAAAATAAAGGGTTTTTTTATATCAGGATATTTCAATACTGGATCACTTGTTATTATTTCCTTCAGTTTCTTTATACATTTCAATTCTTTATCTGTGATTTCATACTTCTCATTTTTTCTTCTCATTTTATGAAGAAGGGCTGTTATTTCGCCACATTTTGGGATAAATTTTCTATAGTAGTTTACCAATGCCAAAAATCTTTCCATCTCTTTCACGTCCTTGGGAACTGGAAAATTTTTCATCTTCTCAACGTGCTTCTCTTGAGGTTTTACACCTTCTGGTGTAATGAGATGCCCTAAATAGTCAAGTTCCGGCTTTATATATTCACACTTATCTGGCTGTAGAGATAATTTAGTTTCTCTCAGTCTTTGAAATATTATTTCCAAATTTCTCAAATGTTCTTCGTACGTAGAAGAGAATACTATGATGTCATCTAGGTATACGAAGCATATCTTTCCTATCAAGCCTCTCAATTTAAAATTCACCATCCGTTGAAAGGTTGCTGGTGCATTCTTCAGTCCAAAAGGCATTCTCAACCACTCCCAGTGTCCTTTGTGTGTACTGAAAGCCGTCTTTGGGATGTCTCTTGGTTTCATTGCCACCTGATGAAATCCATTAGCGCAGTCAAATGCACTCATATATTTTGCCTTTCCCAATAAGCAAAGTATTTCCTCGATACAAGGAATAGGATAATTGTCTTGCTCGGTTTCAAAATTAACCTTCCTGAAGTCAAAAACCAGCCTCCATTTTACTTCTCCAGAAGCATCCATCTTCTTTGGTACCAACAGCACATTTGCTGAGAAAGGTGACGAACTTGGCCGTATTAAACCTTTGCTCTCGAGTTCTCTAATATGAGCATCAATTTTTTCTTGTATATGAATAGGTTGCCTATAAATTTTTGAAGATATTGGCTTACCTGTTTTTAGTAGAATTTCATGTTCTACATCACTTACTACAGGCATTGGGTCACCTGGCAAATTGAATATATCATTATATTTCTTTATAATTTCCCACAAATCATTCTGTTCATCTTCAGATAAGTGAGATAATCTTGTTTTATTTTTCAACAGTTCAATGCGTCTTTCATCTTCAGACTTTTTCATTGTAAAAATTTTTGTTTCATTCTTACTTTCATACAAATTTCTCAACATCTGTTTTCTTTTTTCTTGAGGTATATTATTGTCTAGAATTTCCGACACGAGGGACTCTAGCTTTCTTTCTTTTCTTCGAGTTTGCATACATGGTGTCCCTAACTCATCATTCTCGTAATATTCATGACAAATGTCTGACTTGTAAACACGGATTTTCTTATAAGAGTCGTTCATTAAATACAAAGTAGCCTCGACTCCTGTGTATAAAGCAGGGACACAGTTAGAGCCGAAAAAACACATGAGTACCTGGTTTTGTATGTACTTTCAAATGTTTAACAGAATTTGGTTCTACTTCTGTAAGCAATTCTGTATTTAATTTAAAATCGTGTTTTTTCTTACTTATATCAGACAGAGTAATTATTTTATTTTTACAATCAATAAGGGCTCCATAATTTTCGAGCCAGTCCTTACCTAAAATTCCTTTATGTGTATTTAAAGGAAACTCATTCATGGCTACATGAAAAATATGCGACCTACCTAAAGTTTTTAATGTACATTCACCTATCATTTCGTGAGGGCCATCTACAATCTGGAATTTCCTTCTATCTCCCGGTGGTATTTTCTTTGGGTTGCAGTCTTCTAATTTTAATATTGAATTTTTTACAATTGATTCTGGCGCTCCTGTGTCGACCAGAAATTTGTTAACTCCTGTTGTTCCTTGGAGTTGGATGTAGAGGTCATAATATTTTCCTCCAGATCCGATGTAGTATCTTGCTGGCTCTCGTCGGTCATCAGAAATTTTCGTGGGGGCCCTTTGTCGATCTGTGGAATTCTTTGAAAATTTCGAAGCTGTGGATTTTTTCTCCAACATTCATTTTCGGTGTGATTCAATTTATTGCAAAATTTACACCCTTTTAATTCGTTCCTACTATTACTTACATAATTATTTTTAATTTCATTCCTATCATCTTGCTTATTATTATCGTCTCTGGGTTTACTCTTTGTATTATTTAATGGCTCACCTCTTCTTTGTGTTCGGCTTCGGATTACTTCGTCGTCGCGTAGTCTTTTATCAATAGCCCGTGCCTCCTGCGTGGCGTGACGCAGAGAGTCAATTTTTATATTTAAAAGCCTTACCTCTAGCTCTGGTTTCAGTGATTGAATAAAGCGTCGGACATGGGAGTCCTCTTCGATGTACCGAATTCCAGCTCGATATTCAATCTTTATTTGCTCGATCGATTTTTACACACGTCGATGTAGTTCTTCATATCTTTTTACATAATTATCTATAGATTCGTTCTGGCCCTGTCTAGTATTATTACGAATTTCCGATATTTGCTCGTATGTCAAATCGGGCTGTCCAAAACTAGCTCGCAACGCGTTAGCTAAATCTGAATAGCCAGCACCTTGTGTACTTTCCCCTATTCTTGCAGCCTCTCCTATTTATCTCGAAGCTATTACTTTTCTTAACAGAGCCTTTCTTTCGGCTTCATTTTCTAGCTGGTCCCGTGCATTTCTTAATTGATCGAGAAAATACTCAACGTTCGAACTACCATCGAAAACTCTAATTTCATTCAATAATTCTCTAACTAACCGATGAGAATCTGTGAAAATCGTCGTTGGTGGCGGCGGCGCCGTTGGCTCAATTTTTTCTCCCTTTAAAGAATTTATTTCAGCCTGTAAAGATGATACCGCCTGCTGCATTACTCTTAATTGTTCTAAAAGTATCTCTTCCGTCTGAGTTTGTGGTACGATTGTTTGCTGCTCGTGACTCATTTTTTTATCTCTAATTATTTCTATCAAAGGTTTATGTGTACCGTCTACCTCGTAAAATCTATCGATCTCTTCGTCGGATTGTAAATTTGAATTAGAATCTGTGTCTGAGCCTGTGCTTTTATTCATAAGGTAAGTGTATAGTTTTAACTAACCTTAATCAGCATTTTTCGTTGAACTGCTTTGAATTGTCCTATCCGGAGTACGTTGTCCTTTAACTTAAGGAGGCGATTTATCACCGAACAGTGTTCACAGTCCTTATTCACAAATTTGATGCACAAAACATCAAACACAACCGATTTTCACTTTTCGGCCACGCACGTTGGGCGCCAATATGTAATACCTATCTTTATGGTATTTATGTTTTTAAAAAGAAATGTTTATATTTCACTTTTATTATCTTTATTTATTAGTTTCTTTATTATACATAAATTGTACGCAGTGCTTGCGAGCAGAAGTGTGACGGCAGACTGTCGCCTGCGAGCAATTACACTCGTTTACATTACTTACTGTCCCATTGTTTAATAATAATCAATAATTCAATATAGATATACAAACGATTACAATTAATTTGAGTTATGTTACACTAGTGCACCTGGTTATACTGAGGCCTTGGAGATGATTTCCCCAGGAAGTTTGGACTCCGGAGGGGTCAGGCTGAACACCTGGTGCACCTGGTGATACCTACGCCTTGGAGATGATTTTATCAAGAAATTTTGACCCTGGATGGGCCAGGGAAAATACTTGGTGTACCTGGTAATAACCACACTCTGAAGATGCTATCCTAATAGTAAACTTGATGATGTGAACCCACTGGGATCAAAACTTTCTGAGAAAATCATCTCCAAGGCGTAAGTATCACCAGGTGCACCAGGTGTCCGCCCTGACCTCTCCGGAGTCCAAACTTTTTGGGGAAATTATCTCCAAGGCGTAAGTATTACCAGGTGCACCAGGTATCCGCCTTGGCCCCTCCGGGGTCCAAACTTCCTGAGGAAATCATCTCCAAGGCGTAAGTATCATCAGGTGCACCAGGTGTCCGCCCTGACCCCCCCGGAGTCCTAACTTCCTGGGGAAATCATCTCCAAGGCGTAATTTATACCAGGTGCACCGGGTGTACGCCCTAACCCCTCCGGAGTCCAAACTTCCTGAGGAAATCATCTCCAAGGCATAAGTATCACCAAGTGCACCAGGTGTTCAGCCTGACCCCTCCGGAGTCCAAACTTCCTGGGGAAATCATCTCTAAGGCGTCAGTATCATCAGGTGCACCAGGTATCCGCCCTGGCCCCTCCGGAGTCAAAACTTCCTGGGGAAATCATGTTTAGGTTGTAATCGCTATCCTATGCACTAGGTCTCCGCCCTGACTCCATAGGTGTTAAAATATTTAGCAAAAGAAAAAAAATTTGTTCAAGTCCATTGTACGTGTGGCACACGTATGCCACACGTGTGTCACATACGTGTGGTCCACACGTGTGGCTATACAGCAGGGCTGGTATTGTGTGAATAATATTTTAAAATTACATCAAAATGGATGAGAAAAATGTTCAACATAAGGAAAAAAAAAAAAGAAAAATTTCAGAGTCAAGTTATGATACTGAACATATTTTTGTTAGTAATAAATGTTACAATTTAAAATAAAAAGGTTTACGTTTTAGCTCGCCAGAATCCCTATGCGTAAAGCATTGGCCTACTGTCAAGAACCTGGCGATTAACCCTACTAAATTTCTGCCCAATTTCGCTAAATCTGCCCACTGTCTGGCAATATTCTGGTGGAAATTTCTTGCAGGGGCTATATGTGATTTTACGTACGAGATTTTTGATTATCATGCTTGGAGTCTTAGTTTGTATATTTGAGTTTTTATTTTGTTGCAGGACACTGGAGTATGTCGCATTATTTACTTCTGTTTTTTCTAGTTCATTTTTACATGTGTAGTTTAGTAATTTCTCGAGGAGTAGATTACTGTGTTAGAGTGGCATTTAGCTGTATAAGTGCTGAATTTTCTACTCTGATAGCTTAATAAACCGTTGTCTCGTTTTTCGCTTTGTGTTCCGACCACGAACGTTAGATCTAGTCTAAGCCAGTTTAGGTCGAGTGGGGGATCTTGTAGAGTCCTCGGGGATATCAGGAAGACGAACAACACTTGATTACAAATTAAATACAGTCACGCGTCCATAACTCCCGATTGTACGGACGCGATAGTTGAATCTTAATTGGCGGCTCACTGCTGCTTAAAATCCGCGCATACATATAGAAATTTTAAAAAATATTTTATTATTTATCCGATCCCTATTTTTTTTTTTAAACGATTACTTATTTCAGAATAACTGATTTTAAATTTATTAGCTCTAAATTTACTGAACGCGTGTCGCAGAGCTGAAATCAATTAGGGACGCTGCATGTGGGAAGAAATATTATAACTTACTACATTGGTCTCTAGGTGGGATAGAAACCTCCCACAGTCTTTTTAAAAACTTGAATGCGTCATTTATACTGACGGTTTGGTTTTGCGGAAAATCGAGCGAGTCACTCACCAACCTATTAAAAGAATATGACGATTAAACCTACAGCCCGAGAGAAATAATTTGATCGAAACTACAGTTTTTCTTCTCGAAAATTTCGTGCTAAAACATTGATGAATCTCTCGATGTAGATCTAGTTCAGATACTAAACGCCTTCTTTAAGGTCATCGAGCAGACAGAAAGATTTCAGAAAGATGGGCTCATGGACAGGTTTCAAGTCATTTAGATCTTTTAGAAACCTACTGGTACCAATTTTTGGACAATCATGTGAACTTACTCCATGATGAAGAGGAAGTTCAAAATTCAGAATACTTCATTGTAAACCTCCACACCAAATGTGAAAAAGTTACACTAAGGCTTGAAGTCAACTTTATAATGCTCAAGATAAGTTTCCTAGGCAAGTTCGAGACGACTCTTCGGTCTGTTCAGAATCTTTTGATTGGAAAAAAAGCGCACCCACCATGGGATGGTCGATAGAAGCGTAGCTTCAGTATCTTATTGCAAGCAGAAGATTTAAATTGTATTTATGTTTAAGATGATATTTTTCTGTATGAGACGAAGTCGAGTTCAGAATAGTTCCGGTTCGAGTAGAAACAATGCTGTTTTCGTAATTAGTTAAGAATGTGCTTTCTCAAATCTTGTTGCACGCCGAGTGAGTCGCCCACGCGCAGCGTCATAATCCCTTCCTCCTCTCCCTCTCTCCCCTCTCCTCCGTCCTCTTCGCTTCCCTGCCACCGCGCCGCTCCAGAAAAGGTTTCCCATCTTCACCGCTACGCGGCGATCGACACTTCAACCCTCAGAGTGAAGTCGTCGAGTCGCGCTACGACCCCCGCGCCTTTTCCGGGGCCGTGGTGCTTCGCGCTCTTCCCCCACCGAGAGACGTCCCGACTCGCGGGACCCGTCTCACTTCCTATAAATACCGAGAATTTCGGCCACCCACGCACTTCCTTCCGGGTCGCGCTCGCGGCCTGGCACCTCACCTTCCTCCCTCTTTCCACAGACCAACTAGCACTCTCCGGAGGCGGACTTTGTCCTGCGGCTAGCGTCTATCTTGCGCTTCGCCCTTAACCCAGGAGCTTCGTCACGTCTGCGGGCGAAGTAACCGACAGTGGTTCAAGGGACTCCTTACTCTTTCCTTTGACCAGTAGGGAATATTCTCTGAATAAACCCGAGTATTTTAAACCTAATTACTTTTATTCTTTTTTTTTACCTGTACCCTTATTCCGCCCTGATTGCCACAAACAGTCCTTATTGCCACAGCCAGCCCTTTTTAGGGCTTCACAACAACAACAACAACAACAACAACAACCCTGCAACATTTATTTGTACAACATTTTGGCGGCCCAAACGTGGGGCACAAGGATAATCCTTGCGTGCGACTGAAGTCTCACCGTCCTGCGACCACAGCTCTACCGACCGAGATCCACGGACTTCCAAGAGTGCTTAAACACTTGGTGGCGTCATGGCAATGCAAAGGAAACACGAAGTACGCGAGTCTGCAACCAAAGAGCCCGCTTTCAGCAGCTACTCGCTAAGTGCCTGCCCCTGCGGTGGTAAAGTGAGCAAGAGCTCGCCGAAGCAACAGCGGCTAGAGGGTTCGCTCGGACTTGCGACTGACGTGTCAACCAGGTACCATCCTCGTGAAAGGTACGGCAGCGTCCTCTTCTACTTGGAAGACTGGATCGTGCACTATACACATCGGCGCAACAACGAGTCTGTAGCAGAAGCCGCCTAACAAACTAGCTCCACATCGCAGAGCATGGGACGACCTCACGCCCGAGCAGCAGCAGCGGGCCAGGGAGCACAGAAAGCGCAACAGACAAAGTCGGCGTTGCAACAAGGCTGCAGCGAGAAGGTTGAACGCGAGTGAGTGCGAGGCAGTCAAGGATAGCAGCTCCTCGGAGCGTGAAAATCCACCACTCCCGTGTGATCACTTGCCACGCGATCGCACGCCTACTCCGGAAGAACTCCCAGAGGAAGTGCTCCAGATCGACCTCCTCCTCGACGACCTTCTGCCTCCCCCTTCTCCGAGAATTACAGTCCGCTCCACGGTCTGGGTAATAAGCCGTGCCAGTGGAAAACAACGCCCGCCACGCAACAAGGCGTCTCTTCTAGGGTCATGATACCACGTTCCCCGAGAAGGACTCGCAGCACCGACACCCGCTCCCGGGGCGACGTTACGCCCCCACCAGCGCCAACCATGCAGAGGACCGTTCAGCGAGGTCTACGCGGAGAGGCTGAGAAGTGGCTCCAAATCTACAAGTCGATGAACGTCGACTGGGACCGAAATCGACATCTGCTCCGGTATCATTTCGACATTGAGTCGATCCGGGGCCACCTGCTGTCAAAACTGTACGGCCAGAAGCAAGGGCCCCGAGAGCCGACTGGTGCCTTCGTGCAGCAGCGGTGCCTCCTATATGAGCGTCTACGACCCCAAGAAGATGAGGTCATGATGGTCACGACCCTCGTCGGGCTCCTACGCCCGTCCATCCGGCGCAGCCTGCGGACCCGGAACATCACGACAATCGCCGAACTTCTGACCCGGGCCATCGAGGCTGAACGTGACGAGGAGGAAGAGGCTCCCAATTCATTACCCCAGTCTGGATTAAGAAGGTATAGGGTGAGGGAATTAAAGTAGTGTTTTCCAGTGTACGACTTCCCCAAAGTAACATTGTAGAACGTGTGAACAAAGAAATCGGACGCTACAGGCGTACATTAACCTCAAACAACCATAAAAATTGGGTATCTTTTGTTAAACAAATAGAAACTTGCCTTAATGAAATACCCCATGAAGTTACGGGTTTTGCACCGATAGAACTACATTTTAACATCGAACCCATACGCTCTTGGGCAAAAATAATACCTGAAAGAGAAAAAAATAAAATAACCTATGAAGAAAAAATAAAATTAGCGGGTGAAAGGATGAGGAAAATCGGGGAACCGCGAGCGGAAAATTACAATGCTAGTCGCCAACTAGTCATTTACAAACCTGCAGATAGGGTATTAAGAAAAGCCTGTAACATTTCCAAAGCCTACGAGGCCACAGTAGCAAAGTTTTTACCCATTTATAAAGGGCCCTATGTGATAGCGGAGAGGCAGTATGAGTGCACATACAAGCTCACCGATGATAAGGGTAAAATTTTGAAGGGTCTTTTTCATAGCACGGCTTTACGTCCTTACTATGAGGCATCGGCGCAGCAAGAAAGCAGAAAAACAAAGACAGGTGGACAAGAAATGGTACATCACAGAAACAACAACACCGAACGAGCAAACAACAACACCAAATAGACAACGAGAAAAAAACGGTTGGCTGGAAAAATCAAAACTGTCCAGCGACAAATCCACAATTTAAAGACGGTACAACAGCAAAAACAAGAAGAAAAACAAAGACGGAAACAACAGCGAGAAGATAATATGCGGCAGCTAATGCATGGTCTTATAACAACCCAAGGTCAAGTGCATGAGTACCGAAAGATCCAGGCGTGGTGGAAAAAATTATCGAGTGAGCAGAAGGACGAGTGGAAAAAGCTTCAGGTGGACAACATCATGGGAGCCGAAGGAAGTTGGAAAACTCTCAAAGAGAAACAAGCAGAGGTCACGGCTCAGAAAATCCGTGAGCGTTTTCGCGACCGAATAAAAAAAAGGGTCCTCCCAGCCCAAGATCCACGACTGGTAAGCCAGCCGAGCCGAAAAAGAGCCTGATCCGGAAGCCTGGAACCGAGATTGGCTGGACATCATGCCTTCTGAGTACGAGAATGCTTGGATCGACGAGGTGGAAGCTACAGTCAGGCAGCGTGCGGTTGAACGAGCGGAGCTAGCGGCTGAAAAAAGAAAGCTCCAACATGAGGCAGCACTGCAAGCTCGCTTCCAGGACAAAGAGAGGCGACAACTCCAGCAACAACGACGTCATCGAGACCAAGTGATCAGCAGGTGGTTGGTGGAGGACGAGAGGGTGAGTTTCCTTAGCCAAGGGCCACAGGTTCAACGGGTACCGCCACTCAAAATCGTTCTACAGGGCAAGGACGCCAACTGCAGACAGTGTTAGTGCGTGAAAGTGAAAAAAAAATACTAATAACAATCAAATAAAAGTGTTTTTTTTTAAGTTCCAGAAAGACAATGGTTAAAAATTTGAAAAAACTTTATTTATAAATTTGTTACTATTATTTATATTATATTGTTTATTATTATTTATTTTGTTATAACATTGCCATGAGTATTAAGTCTTATAGCATAAGTTTTTTTTTTAATTTTTTTTTAGGGCAGTGAGCAAATTTGGTTTTTTTTATTATCGAACTTTAAAAAAATTATTTACTATTGAAATTTTTCTAAAGATTCTAAGGGGGGCTATGCGAGGTTCCAGTATAATCGATATACTGGAGTTGCGGGGAGCTCCGGTTTTTGAATTTTGATTTAAAATTTTCGCGGTATATCTGTGCGACGCCCGAGCGTATGCAAAACGCCGTACGCCGCACAGATCGCAATCAAATCAGCGCGAGGGTTTAAGAAACCCAGGAGGCAAGGAGAGAGTGTCAGTGCGCTACCACCACCACGCGGTCAGGGTAGCGGCTGGATGCATGTACCCTCTCCCCGCGTCCCAAATCATTGCAGGGCTAAGCAGCTACCGGGCGCGCGAAGTGGGAGAGAGATGATCTGCCCCACAGGTAGATCATCCCCACTCTCCCATGCCACCCTAAGACAAAGCAATTGTCAATTAGTTATTGGCCAAGGGGCCAGTTTGGCCCGGGTATAAATAGACCTCCCCGGGGCGCAGGAGCTCACTTTTGATACAGTACTCCTAAAAATTAAAATTTCCTTAAATCACAGTTAGCTTCTCTTTTGTTCAAAGTTTTTTTTTTGTGTGCTCCGAGATTTTTTTTTCTCACGACGTGTCGAGAAAAAATCGCACCGGTTTGAAATAAAGAAACATAAACGCGTCGTGTTTTGTTCTAAAAATCAAAATTTCTTGGTGCGATCGCTTGGTGTTGCAGCCCTGGTTAAATCCCGTGAGTACCCTTATTATCGGTGACGCAAATTTCATTAATTAAATAATAGGACTAACGCATTAGGCTCAAATAGCAGTGGGCTATCTTTTCCACGTTAGCGAACGAGCGAGTTCCTTGCGGAACTTAATGCAACCAAGTCCGAGTTGGGTATAAGTCGGAAAAACACGCAACTAGCGGCTTAAGCAACATTTGTTTAAGTGACAGCGAAAACGTGCGGTTCCTCGTGGACCTCCCAATACTCAGCGCCCTTTATTTTTTTCTTTGCTATCGAGAAAAAAAAAAAAAAAAAAAAAAAAAACTAAGAGTTTTTCTTCGCGTTGTAAATTTAAACTCAGTTCTTTTTATTGCACTTTCTATACTCGAATCCCTTATCACATAATTGAAAACTTTGCTATTGGACCGATATATTTGATTTGCATTTTTTTTTTATTCGGGAAAATCCCATGATTTGTGGATAATAGGGAACCCGAATAGCTCACTGTCCGCCCTCTTATAATTGTCTAAGGATAGAAACTTCTAATTAATTATAATATTACTTATCATTATTCCTATAATACATAATTAAGGCATGAATTGCCCAGATGAATTGTAATTGAAAATTTTATTGATTTTGATAAATATTGATATTAATAAACCCAATAATAAAATAAATAAAAATAAAACTAAACAAAAGAAAGTTATAAATGAAATTAATCTAAATGGTGAGAAAATTAACGATATAAATATTATTACTAATGAACTAAATAAACATTTTTGCACAATTGGTGAGAAGTTAGCAACAAAAATTCAAAAGTCATACAATAATGATAAAATCAAAATGACTGAACCTAATAAAAACTCTCTCTTTCTCAATCCAACTGACTTTATGGAAATCATTGGAACTATCAATAATCTAAAAAATAAAAGTGGAGGTGTTGATGGAATAAGCGTAAAAATTCTAAAAAAATTAAATTGTTTTATTGCTAATCCTCTAGTAAATATTTTCAACAAATGTATAGAAACAAAGACATGGCCACGCGCATTGAAAATTGCTGAGGTTATTCCAATTTTTAAATCTGGTGATAAATGTGATATGAACAATTACCGACCAATCTCTCTAATCTCCAATCTGGCAAAAGTGTTTGAAAAGATCATATATATTAGGCTGGAAAATTTTTTCAAAAAAAATAAGATAATATCAGAAATGCAATTTGGTTTTATGAAAAAAAGAAGCACTCAAGATGCCCTTGAATACATATCAAATTACATATATAATACTACGAATTTAAATAGACATGCAATTGCCACTTTCATTGATCTTAGTAAGGCATTTGATACTGTGGATCATGATATTTTACTAGATAAACTAGAAAAATATGGTATTAGAGATCATCCACTACAACTTATTCGCAGTTACCTAAGTGATAGAGAACAATGCGTCAAAATTGATGGAATCAATAGTGAAATGAGATATTTAAATATGGGTGTTCCTCAGGGAACTATTCTTGGTCCCCTATTTTTTATTGTCTATATGGATGATTTATTAACCCAATATACAGATGGTACAATTATATCTTATGCTGATGATACTGTTATCTTAAGTGAAGGAGATTCTTGGTTGTCATCAAGTGATAATATGAACTCTAAGTTGGATATAGTTAATAATTGGTTATGTGCAAATAGGCTATCACTAAATATAAGAAAGACAGTTTTTATGACATTTGGTGCTTATAAAAATAGTGTTCCCAGTGATATAGATATAAACATAAATATTAATAATGTAAGCATAGAAAGAGTATTAGAAACTAAATATTTAGGAATCACAATTGATTATAGATTAACTTGGGAAAAACATTTGAAAAATGTAGTTAACAAAACTAAATATTTGCTTTATGTATTCTCCAAACTCAGAAAAATTATGAACTTTGATTCATTAATGATGATTTACTATGCACTATTTAATTGTTTTTGTTCATACGGTATTTTAGCTTGGGGAGGGTGCTATAAAAATGCCAAAAACTTACTTTCTAATCTACAGAAAAAAATCTTAAAAAGAATTTCACTTAAATATAGTAAAAATATATTGAGAATTAATCAGATGTATTATTTAAATTCACTTGTTTTTCATTATGACAAACTCTGTTATATTTATAAAAACTCAAATAGTATTACTAAGAATAAATTAATAACATTGCCTACTATAAAAAAATCTATATTAAAAAAAAGTAGTCATTATAATGTGATAAGAACTTTCAACATGTTACCTAATGATTTGAAAAATATTACTTCTAACAAGAAGTCTATAAAATTAAATTTAAAAAGATGGATTATTGATAATTGTTAAATATTTTTGAATTATAAAAGAGGAGGATAATCACACAACAAATACTTTCGTTAAAGCTTTTTTAGATGATCTGAAAATTTGTAATTCTTATATCTATTGTAAGTAATTTTAAGTGTAAATTTAAATTTAAAATTTTATTAATTAATTATAAGTTATTATATTCAGGCCACGCGCTGACTTATTAAAGTCATAGTGGCGATTTTTGCATTCATGCAAAATTATGTATTTACGGTTTTATGTATACATATCACTTATACATCTGAATAAAGTTATTATTATTATTATTAATTCTTCTTAATGACTACACCTACATCTTCCAGTAAAAATCCCATATATTTTTGACACCCATAATTATAATAAAATTGAATGAAAGTAAAACATAATTTTTTCTATAAAGTAATAATAATTAAAGTATAAATATAATTGTTAATTTAATTGGAATTATGAATAATTTTTTTCTAGATTCAGTTTCTTTTAAAATTTCTATAAATTGATTTTTTTATAGATAACAAATTATTAAGAGAGAGAGAGAGAGAAGCCGAAATTTTTATGTCAAATTACGACATCTAAATTCGCACGCAAGACTCCGGTCAAATCGAGAAAACCAGGAGCCTTTCATGGTTTCACCGGCGCCTCCTGCTCCGAAGGCTCCTCCACGCCAAGTCAAACCGGATCCAGACAAACAACCGGACCAAGCGACTGCTGTGCCTAAAGAAAGAGTGGTCAAGCGATCTCCGCCCCAGTCCTGGCACTGTCCCGAGAAGCACTGGAACCAGGAGTGTCAGGTGTACCAGCAAAAATTGAAGGCTCGTGACCAGGGAAACTGGCGCAAGGCGGGGGTGACGAGCCAGTCGACTCCCGCCGGACCTACAACCCAATAATGGCAGAAGCGGTGCATCGAGCCAGTCGGCCACTTCCCCAGGTCAAGCTGCAGCTCGGAGACCAAAACTTGATTGCGGTGTTTGACACTGGAGCTTCTGACAACTTCATCCGAGAGGAGGTTCTGCCACCGGGAACCGTCGTCAAACCTCCCGTCGAGGCCTGCAAACTGGCTACAGAGGGCGGCGCCGCCGTCAACACCATCGGCATGGCCACAGTCACCGTCAAACTCCAAGGTCACAACATCCCGCTGCTGGTCACCATCCTCCGTGACCTCACGGAGCCCATCCTTCTAGGGCTTCCTTTCATGGAGAAGCAAGCGGTTCTCATCGATTTTGGGAGGCGCGTCCTGCACTACGGCGACCAGGACAGGCACACCGTTCCGCTGTGGACTGGAGCGCCCAGACGTGTTCTTGTACCCTCCGACGTGCACGTGGAGCAGCATTTCCCTGAGATTTGCCAGCAGCGGTACCAAGAACTTCTCCGCACCCACCAGGCCATCTTCGCACCACCTGGGGGATGGCTTCCGAGAACTCGCGGGGTGGAGCATCACATCAAACTCAAGCAGGCCAGTCCTTTTCATCTCGCCCCCTACAGTTACTCGCCGGAGAAGTGGCGCGCCATCAGTGAACAGGTCCGAGAGATGTTGGCTGCAGGCGTGATCGAGCCGTTCACATCGGAGTATTGTTCTCCCATCGTGATGGTTAGAAAGAAAGACTCTTCCTGGCGTTTTTGCATCGACTTTCGGAGAATCAACGCCCTCACGGAGTCATCTGCTCAACCCGTACCCCGGATTCACGAGACGCTGCGTGACCTGGGCAAGGCGTGCATATTCTCGTCGCTCGATCTCAAAAGTGGCTACTGGCAAATCCCAATGGAGGATTCGTCGAAGAAGTACACCACGTTCGCGACGCCTGCTGGTGCCACCTACGCCTTCAACGTCATGGCTTTTGGTCTCAAGGGGGCAACCGGCACCTTTCAAAGATACATGCTGGAGGTACTCCAGGGCTACGTGGACGTCTTCTGCAAGGTCTACGTGGACGACGTGCTGGTGTACTCCGAGACTTGGGAGGAGCACCTTTATCACCTGGCCTTGATATTCGAGCGGCTCAGCACCTATCAGATGACGTGTGCCCCGGACAAGTGCGTGTTGGACACCACCCGGCTAGCCTACCTCGGATTTTTCATCACGGCGTCAGGTAACGAGGTGAAGCCCGACTATTGCCGCTCCATCGTCGAGTTCCCTCGCCCCACCACACAAAAGCAGTTGCAAAGTTTCGTCGGAACCTGCACCTGTCTGCATGAGTATGTAAAAGACCTGGCGTCTCTCATGGCACCGATCACTGACCTCCAGAGGAAGCGCACCTTCCAGTGGACGCCTGCTGCAGAGGCCGCCTTCGTGGCCACGAAGAAGGCGTTCGACCGCCCTTTGAAGTTGTCGCGATCGAAACCTGGCGTACCTTTCGTGCTGCAGACCGACGCCAGCGCCGTGGGCATGGGCGCTGTCTTGTATCAGGAACGTGACGACAAAGGTCGTGACATAATCAGCTTCGCCAGCGCCAAATTCACCCGGAGCGAGTCAAAGCTGCACTGCAACGAGCAGGAATGTGCAGCCGTCATCTGGGCAATCAAAAGATACCGTCCTTACCTGGAGGACTCACGCTTCAAGCTAAGAACGGACAGCAGAGTTCTTCTTTGGCTCGACCGCTTCAAGGACAGCCGAGACAAGCTTCGGTGGTGGTCGATCTTGCTGCAGGAGTTCGATTTCGAGGTGGAGCATGTACCGAGGCGTTGCAACGAGCTTCCGGACACCTTGTCCCGCCTTCCCCAGGAGAAAGACCACGACGTCATAGACGACGTCGAGCGTCTGCTGCCGCCCATCATGAACGTGGAACCCGAGTCCCCGACTCCTCACACCATATACCGACTAAAGGTCAGTTCGCCCCTCTTCGAGGAGATCCAAGCAGCCCAGCACTCCGTTCCGACGCTGTCCGACCTGGCCAGAGGCGCCCTGGATTGGGAAGAACGGACCGCGCGCCACCCGACGGAGACCAACCCCCTGCGGAACTATGGCGGGCACAACGAGGCTCTGTGGTACCGGAACGACGTCACCGACCCCTGGCGCTTGGTCGTTCCAGAGGATGTGAAGCGTCCGTCAGTGTCACCTATGCGCCTGTGTGAAGAAGGCCCATCTACCATCCACGGGCCAACCCCACGGAATGCCGAAATCAAGAGCTGAAGAAGGCTCTGAAGCTACACCTGGAGGGTCAGAACCACGCAAGTTGGGATCTGCACCTCCCGGAGATCCTGTTCTCCCTGCGACATCGCCGCAACGCCGCCACTGGAGTCAGTCCAGCGTGGGCCCTGTTCGGGCAGAACATCAAAAAGCCAGGAGATTGGAAGCTCCACATCGCCGACGCACCCAGCCCAGGATGGAGGGAGTGGACCGCTAACATTCGACAGCATCAACGGCGATACCAGGAGAGGTATGCGGAGACAGAGCAACCGCATCGAGTTTACGAGCCTGGTGAGTTGGTCTACATCAAACGCCACACTCTCTCTAGCGCCGAAAAGGGAGTTCACGCGGGTTTTGAGCCAAGCTGGGAAGGACCCTGCGTGATACTCGCCCGCATCAGCAACACGGTTTACAATGTGGACCGCAGTGGCTCAGAGGTGAAGGTTCATCTCTCGCAAATGAAGCCAGCGCACATCCGTGCACCCGGGCCCAGGGTCGACGACCACCCGGAAGCAACACTCAGGCAGACGCCCCGTACCCAACCGGAAAACTTGCCTTCGACCACTACGCAGCAGCCCCTGCGAGGTCAATCAGGAAGTCGAGGGCTAGACTCTCCTGCACATCCAAGTTTCGACCAGCCCCTGGGTCGGAACTCACTGCTGCCGGCGACGGCCGAGCAGCAGCGCTGCCAAACACCAGATCCAGAGCAGCCTCGTACGGCTGTGACAGCAGCCGTGCCTCCTGCGACAGAGAAGCGCAGAGCAGACCCGAGGTCGGCGGCCCCGGAATTCGTACCATTGCAAAATCGAAGACCGCGAGGGCGCCCACCGAAGCCAAAGCACCAAGTTCCTGCCTCCCAGCCACGGCCTGGGCCCGCAACGATCGACGACGAGTCAGCAGAAGGCCGCCAGCAGCGCTACGGTCTGCGTCCTCGCCACGGACTCCCGACGTCATCGCCCTAATAATTTTAAGTTTATTTTTATTTTATTTTATTTTTCTATTAGTGTAGTTTGACAGACTTTATTCGTTTATTCATTTTAATTAATATTTTTTACTTTGGAGTTTGCTTATATTGATTAATTCATAGCTATGCTAGCTGACGCAGGAAGCGTCTTTAGTTTATTTATAGTTTTATTATTATTTGTAGTTTTCATATCTTACTTATGTTTAGTCGTGGAGAGTGTAATTCGTTTGTGTTTTCCTTTCCTTTTTAACAATACTGTGTGTTAGGATTTAGTTTGATTTTATTTATTTTATTTATTTATTTACTTAGTTATTTATTTTGGGCATAGACTATTTATTCTAATCGTTAGATTTCGATTGATTTTTTATTAAGTTAGCATGATCCGGATCGATTAAGTGATAAGTTACTATGTAATTTTAAGCCCGATATGTACTCTATTTTATTTATTTTTTTTTTTTTTCTTTGTGTGTGACATTATACGTAACTAAGACTAAATTTAAGATAGCATGTAATCATCTGGTCAATCCCTAAATTCTTTTATGAACTGCACGTAGGCGACTTTAACACCCGGGGAATTGTTGCACACCGAGTGAGTCGCCCACGCGCAGTGTCATAATCACTTCCTTCTCTCCCCTCTCCTCCGTCCTCTTCGCTTCCCTGCCACCGCGCCGCTCCAGAAAAGGTTTCCCATCTTCACCGCTACGCGGCGATCGACACTTCAACCCTCAGAGTGAAGTCGTCGAGTCGCGCTACGACCCCCGCGCCTTTTCCGGGGCCGCGGTGCTTCGCGCTCTTCCCCCACCGAGAGACGTCCCGACTCGCGGGGCCCGTCTCACTTCCTATAAATACCGAGAATTTCGGCCACCCACGCACTTCCTTCCGGGTCGCGCTCGCGGCCTGACACCTCACCTTCCTCCCTCTTCCCACGGACCAACTAGCACTCTCCGGAGGCGGACTTTGTCCTGCGGCTAGCGTCTATCTTGCCCTTCGCCCTTAACCCAGGAGCTTCGTCACGTCTGCGGGCGAAGTAACCGACAGTGGTTCAAGGGACCCCTTACCCTTTCCTTTGACTAGTAGGGAATATTCTCTGAATAAACCCGAGTATTTTAAACCTAATTACTTTTATTCTTTTTTTTTACCTGTACCCTTATTCGGCCCTGATTGCCACAAACAGTCCTTATCAGGACTACGCACGATAAAACGTAAGCCAGCCCTTTTTAGGGCTTCACAACAACAACAACAACCCTGCAACATTTATTTGTACAACAATCTGATGACTGATTGAATATATTAAATAAAATATACATGTTCAGTCTGTAATCGGCAGGCAACTCTGCAGCGTGAGTCATTTGATATGGCTCGCTCTATGTAATTTGAATAAGCGGTATACGAAAAACGCTGCGATAAGTACTAAACGAGAATAGGCTTGTTTCTCGGTTAGTATAATAACCGAGAAACAGGACGATTCTCATATCAGATTTTAAAAAGATGCTCGACCACCGGCTGCTTGCTGAATGAATCAGCTCCCGTAATTAATTTTACTTCAAGCATCAAATTTGTGTTGATTAGAATGCACAGTTTTAATTGCATAAGTTTTAAAATCAAAAATAATTTAAAATAAAAATAAAATCAAACAACTCATTTATTGTATAATATACATGCAAGGCAACCATGTCTCTACTGCACGGCCGGTACAGAGACACTGTTTAGAAACGAGGAGTATTGAAAGAGGGAGATTAGCAAAGAGAGTGAGAGGGAGAGAAACGCCCAACCACCGGCCACTTGCCGAATGAATCAGCTCTCGCCCTTTTTACACGTCGTTACGCTGGCAAATGATCCAATATTCCAATAAGTATTATTTCAACCAAACTTTCTGAGGAAGTGGTCACCGATGAGTTTTTTTGACCAGGTGCACCCGGGTCTACCAGGTCGACGTCGACAATCCCCCGCGAAAGTGTGAGAGATTGAAAAACATTTTTTTTTCAATAAAACTTCCTGAGGAAGTTATCACCGATGAGTTTTTTTACCTGGTCCATCCGGGTCTACCGGGTCGACGTCGACACTCCCTCGGCCAACTGTGAGAGATTGCAAAACATCGTTTTCCATCAAAACTTCCTAAGGAAGTCGTCGCTTCAATAATGCTAAGCTCACACCAATAGAATTGCCTAAATTTTTCGGGCTTCAAGCCGATTGGGAGACTTTCCTAGATCTTTTTTCGTCTTTGGTTCATCAAAATTCTGCACTAAGTGAAGTGCAAACAATGGTATATCTTGAAAATCTTAAAAAATTGCCAATTTTGAATCAAAATTATGCTTCAGCATGGACCATTATGAATACTCGCTACGACCAGAAACAAATGTTGATTTAAAATCACTTGAAAACTCTTATCAAAATACATCCTTTGAAAGTAGAGTCAGCAATTTGTCTTCAGTCTCTGGCAAACGAATCACAGAAATCAGCTTGAGGCCCTTGATCGTCCTTTCGAGGAGTGGAATGATTGGTTTGTTACTCTGGCATCAGAGGCCATGCAACTCGGCATCTTTGAGAGAGAAATTGATGAAGATTGTGGTGGCTTCCATCAAAATCCCACTCGGAAGCCAAAATTCAATACCTTTAATGTTCTAGAACGTTTTTTGCATCATCAATGCCGCACCCTACGTCTCATTGGTGATGACGTTGTCAAGATGATAATAATTTCATCTCATTTATCTGAATCGCTTGGAAACAAACACCGTCAGCCGCTTCACACTTTTGCTACTACTTTTTATCGTACTACACGATGGCTCTGGAAAACGTTGAAAATCAAGTATAAATATTCCATCAGATAATATTTATTTTATTTATTTATTAACTGGTACAGGCACAAGGCCCAAATTACATAAAATTGTATAAGATTTATTGTAAGGTAAGCATGTAGTAAAACTTATAAATAAGATTGAATGGGATTCATTTAATTATTATTTTAAAAAACTTAAATCTAGTATCAAGCTGTAATTACAGATTGTTAAAATTAATCAGCAATAGGGCTCAATATTCAATAAACATCTTAATAATTCAAAAGATAGATCACAATCTATATTAACAAGTTATCATGTCACACAACCCCATAAAATAATATGCTGATATAATATGTTGATATAATAATATGATTTTTTATTAATCAGTTTGCTGGAACAGGGGAATTGAAGCAAACTTTAAATAATCTGGGTTGTGTGGGAGAATATTTTCCAAGTCTAAATGCTTTATAATTTCCTAATGGAATAGCAGCAGCTGAAAGGGACTTATCGAGTAGTGCTCGATCACTCTGGTCATTACCAGTTTCAACAAGATTAGTAAGAATTATATTTGACTCCCTCTTTCTTCTTTCAGCAAGTTCAGCTACACAATCTTCATCACAAGTCGAAGCAAGGGTATCAAATCTGTCCTTTAAAACATTAATTTGATCTGGAGCAGTATCCATGCGAGTGTCCAAATCATTCAATTGTGACCTTTATTATTGAAATTCATTTGAGAGTAGACGGGTATTTTCCTCTGCTTATTTTTGAATTATAGTCCAAAGTTCAGCCAAGGTAGTAGGTGGGTTAGGATCAACTTTATTGATATTAGTCATCTTTGGAATAGTAATAGAGTTCACTTTAGTGTTGTTGACAGGTGTATTTGGGTCTGGGCAGTGATGAACGAGAAGTGTTTGAAGATATTGATTCAGTTGAGCTCTTACGAGTTCTTTCAATTTTATTCACACCACAGCATTTAGAAAAACACCTTTGTTGTTTCCACCAGCTCTCCCAGCACAGCTTTTGTGATAATAAACTTTGCACTTCGAACTATATACTTGCATCTCCCGTGCAGTTTGTACAGAGTGATCCCAAATAGGGTCCACCACCTTAATGCCTTTCTTAAGGCAGGAAAAACAAAAATGAGGCATAGTAAGTGTGAAATAATTGAAAAACCATAGTAAGTAGAAATCTAAAAAGTTGATGCACGCGATATGTGGTGAAGTGAGGTTAGATGATAGAAAACACTAACTTATGCTGAATTAACTAAGCGAGTGATAAAAATTGAGTGTATGGAAAATAAGGATGAAAAATGAATAGATCGAAATAAAAACTAAATTGATTAGTCCTAAATTGATTTTTTATGGAAGTGATATCAAAGGAGTAAATAAAGAGCACCACTCTAGGCGCCACCTCATGGACTATAATATCTAAAATTCAGGCTTTTGCGACGTCAACAGAAGTTGTTGAATCTGGAAATGAGTTCAGAAAAACTGAGAACGCATTCGAACCAGCAGTTCTTCCGACAGCAATTATGACGATTAGAGATGCCGGACTTTGTCGGACTTTACTTTAACCTTGTTCCGAAGCAAATATTTTGAGTCTAAATCTAGCAAGACGGTTTGGCGATGTTATTTGTCCAACTCATGTCAACGTCGCAGGAGTGTCAGGCCGTCCTTTATGTTCTACAAAAATTCACACAAGTATCTACATTTACCCTCAATTTGAGAAAACTTCTTGGAAAGTAGAAGTTCATGGGTTTCGTAACATTGGCATTACCACTCCATCAGGGAAGCTTGCAACTGGTTTGAATGACAAATTTAAAGGACTTAGTTTGGCTGACCCAAAACTTAACGAGGCAGAAGGCATAGATATTATTCTTAGAGCTAATGTCTGTCATAAGATTATGTTGTCAGGTGTTATGACTCAAAACAATTTATTGGCTCAGGAATCTGTATTTGGTTGGATTATCACAGGTTTTCTTCAAATAAGTTCTTCAAATAACTGCTCGGATCAATTACCCGTTTGTGTCACTGGATTGAATGATGATCAATACGAAGATATATGTCATCAAAATTTGAAGCCAAAAGTCCTGAAGTGGGCCACTTAAAATCAAGTTATCCACACTAGAGAAAATGTGCATGCGAGAAAAAGACAGTTTGCGAGTGAGATGACTTTTCTCACTCGCCACACACTTGATTCGATCCTTCACACCGCATACAATTAGTTAACAAGCCTTAATTTTCAGTTATCACAACGTAGACCTGATTTTTAGTGGCCCATTTCAGGAATTTTGGCTCTTTGTTGTGGGGTTCTGACGTTTATGTGTCGTCAGAAATTAAGAAATATTTTATTGTATCCGCAAAACTGAACCGGTACACGCATGTGTCGCGGGTGTTAATATTTTGCCTAGGGATCGAGGGAGAAATAAATGATTTTTGTAAATAAAAAAAATACAATCGTCTAGAAATAGATAAAGTATAGTTTAGTAAATAAAAAAAAAAAATCTTACAAACGAAAGAAGAGAAAAATTTATAACGCTGTATTTGCTTATACCGGAGAGCTTGCCACGGTATATAAAAAAACAAAAAAAAAAAAAGAAAAACTTATTATAAAGATAAAATAGAGAAATTTCGGATTGCTCGTACGATCGATTGGCTACTCGGCGGGATATTGCACCTATATAACTCTCTCGGTTCACCGATACGGCTAATTCGAGATAATGAATTAAATGTATGACTCACCCTAGCAATGTAGATTACTCGTACGTAGATTAACTTCACCACTGGATGACAGGGAATTCAAAAGAATAACTTTTTCGCGACAAGCGATTGCTGTGCGTATTCGGTTATTCTTTGAGTTCAGAAAAAAAAAGTGACTCAAATTTAAATTCACTCTCTATATCGTTTCGCTACACCGAGGGGGTGCGTAATAAATAACAGAGAGAAAATTTATTATTAAATTTACCGAAAAAAAGAATTTATTTTATTCGGTGCGTTCTACTTCGTTTAGTGTGCGTATTCGCGACAACTACAACAAAAGTGAGTTCGCTGTGCGTAATGACAGAGAAAAAAAAAACCCGAAAAAAAAAACTAAGTTCTTTTAGAATTTTATTTTAAAAGAGCGACTGGCAGAGATTCTAGGTACTTTAGTGAACTCGAGGAAAAGAAAGATCCCGACTGTGGCCGTGCGGCTCTATTTATACCCGAGGGAACCCGTAAGACGGCCCCCCCACCTACGAAACAAAAGAGCCACCGCAACTCTTCCCTCTGAGCCTCACCTAGGTCTAGCCAGGCCCTAGTGTGTTTGTGTGACTCGGAGTGGGAGAGCGCGCGTAGTGGGGCTAGCTGCGAGGGGACGTCGGTTAGCTTGACCGCGTTTTGTGACACCGTGTATTGTGTCGATTTGGCGCGTGATTTTAAATCCGAATTTAAAATTAATCTATAATTTTTCAAAAATTTATTAATGCAAGTTTGGTACCTTGCATTGTTAAGATTAATCCAGAAGTTTTGGGAGATCGAAATAGTGCCCAGAGCATTCAGATCTTCATCATCAGACATTGAGTGTGAGCAAATTTCCACTGCTAATCACTTTAAACTTTCCTCAGGACGATACGTGGTTCCACTTACATTGAAAGAAAGTGGCCTTTCCATCGTTCACTTGGTCTAAGCTTGTGTCTCTGTCAAGGGTTTTTTTTTTTTTTTTTTTTTTTTTTTCTCTTCGCCGGTATTTTGTGTATGAATGATCGAATTCTCGGGTATGCATAGAGACTGTAGTTATATCTCTCATGTATCTTCATGGATTCGATCTTATTCATTTACATTTTATTTGCTTTTTTCATATTTTTTTTACTTCATCATTCATTTGTGACATCCTCTTCTTTTGTTAATGGTTTTTGTTCTGTGTCTGAAATTTTTGTTATTATCTTAATCCATTTTTCGTACTTCAGTCAATATTTCATTTTCTTTTTATCATTCATTTACCATGCATTCTTTTAACGTTCTCTTATGGAATATTAGGGGAATTAGGAGTAATAATTGGAAGGTTGAGCATATTACTGCTTCTGGTCAGCACGATATCCTTTTCTTCTGTGAATCCCTACTGACGGATGATGTCAGTTCTCACCATATTAATCGTATAACCTTATCCGCTCGGATAGATGCTCTGGCCCTGGCGGGGGACTGATGGCATACGTCAAGGAATCTGTGCAATATAGTCAGATTATGTTTGGTCATGTACCCCCTGGCTTGGAAGTTTTGGGATTGAGTATTCATGTTGACGGTTCTGATATCACTTTTGTTGGTGTACACAATCCCCCGAGTAATAGCCTTAATTCTTCTCACTTGATTCAGTTCGTGGAAGAACTGTATAGGTATCCTAATGTTATCGTTTCTGGCGACCTGAATGCACAACACTCTTCTTGAGGTAGTGACAGGGACAATTCTAATGTCGTAGTTTGCTTGGATGCATTGATTTGCTCAGTCAGATTTTTATTCTGAATGACAGTTTCCCCACTAGGGTCCATGACAGCAACAGCTGTGCAGACATCTCATTCATCTTAAAGCCTTTTTCCTTTGATATTTCGTGGTGTGTTTCTGATGACCCTTGGGGTAGATCACTTTCCAGTTTTTCTTTCCATGAATATTCCGGCCATGCACAGGAACAACACAGGCTCACACACTCAATTATCCAAGGTTGATTGGTCTCAGTTTAGAGAGTGTATCGATAGTTGGTTGAAGCACCAACCTCCCTTGGGTGAGGACAATTTTATCAACATGTACGAGGAATTTATCCTTAATTTATTGAAGTCTGTCGAAGACTCGGGAGGCAAGGTTGTTTTGTTAGGTAGTCGTAAGCCTAGACACTCTCCTCCTAATGCCATTCAGTGGAACGATGCCTGCCCCAAGGCCATGCAGGATACGGCTGACAGGATATAGAGGCTTTTAGGATCTATAAGCAAGACATGTCGGGTGAGAATGAATCCTCGTACTTAGCAATAAAGAGATCTACTTCTAAGGTTCTCTCCAGGGCTGTCAAATCCTCATTTAGGGAGAAGACGTCCAGCCTTAATCCATGCAGGCCTATCCAGGAGAATTTCAACTTCTTCAAGAGATACAAACACAGGTTCTATACTCCTCCGTCAAACTCTAAGGCAATCAATAACCCTCGCAGTCTTATCAATTTGCAAGCTTCCTTTGACTGCATATCCAAATGGTATACTTATACTAATCACCTTACTTCTGGTATCTATTTCGACATTCATGACAACCTTTTATCTTCAGACCTGATATACACACGGAAAAAAATATATTGGAAATACTACACGATTTGCGATGCTTTCGTTACATCTACCTTTTAATGGAGCAGTTACCTGGATTTCCTGCACTCAGTCCAGTAAATTCAGGCAACTGCTACATTCAAGCGCTAAGGCAACGAATCTTGTTTTTCATCAGCATTCGCACCAGTTTTTTAGATAATCTAACCTCGACCAATGTCGAGCCCAAATTATATATGCAATAAGAATGAAGGTTAAATTATCGTGATTATAATGATTTTCTTTTGGTACACATTTGATATGGAAAAATAATAAGTAGTTAGGATGACAAATTATTTAAAAATGAAATTGAATAAACTAGGCTCAATTACTCTATGTAACTCAGCTTTGTTAATGTAATAATTTTATTGATTTTTAATTAAGGACTTAAAAAAGTTTTTATATATATTTAGATAAAAGAAAAAATAATACTAAAAAATATATTTTTAAATTTCTCGCCACTTCAGTAAATAAAAAAAAAGTTCAACTTATTACATTCAGTTCAAATTTTTGAACCGAACTTAATGACCTTTTTTATGTTTTTAAGTCTTAAGCTCCGAGAAATTCAGACTTAAGATGATAGTTAGCAGTTCATATATAACATGTTTAAAATATTATAAATAAAGATAATTTATATGATGAGTGTATATCGGAGTAAAGTAGTTTTTTTCGAAATTCCAAGAAATTAGCAAATTAAAATGAACTTCTTTGGTTCAAAATGAGATGATTTCATATCATAATTTTTTGGAATAAATTTTGTTTAATTTGATGATAATTTTAAAATGGAATAAAAAATTTCTAGTATTTTTATTTAAAAATTTTTTTTCCTTTTTAATACATTATTTTGACTTTTAATAAAATGCAAAACATTTTAATAATAAATCACAATTGCACAAAAAGACAATAATTAATTAGGTTAGATTTCTCAATAGTGTATTCAATTCCATTCTTTGATTTCGAAATTGGCGCGAATGCTGATGAAAAACAAGATTCGTTGCCTTAGCGCTTGAATGTGGCAGTTGCCTGAATTTACTGGACTGAGTGCAGGAAATCCAGGTAACTGCTCCATTAAAAGGTAGATGTAACGAATGCATCGCAAATCGTGTAGTATTTTCAATATATTTTTTTCCGTGCAGGGAAGTTGCTGCTGCCATTGCTAAGTCTAAACAGTTTTCTGCGGCTGGTATTGATGACATTAGCTATCTTCTACTTAAGAATCTCCCAAGGTCTGCAGTTCTTTGGTTGACTAACTTTTATAATTTATCTCTCAAGGTTGGCTCCATTTCTGATGTTTGGAAGGAATTTAAAGTTGTTTTCATCCCCAAGTCTGGCTCAGACAAGTTTCGCCCTATGGCATTGGCATGTACCCTCCTGAAGATAGTGGAAAGGGTAATTAATGATAGGTTACAATGGTGGGCTGAGTCCAGACACATTATCCCGTTGAATTTTTATGGTTTTCGCAGAGGTAAATCATGCCAAGACTGCTTAGCCATATTGGATACTGAAATTAGATTGGCAGAATTATCCGGTGAACACTTATTGGTTTTCTCTTTGGACATTGCCAGCGCCTACGATAATGTTAACCTCGAGTCCCTTGTTCGTATCTTGTCATCATTTAACATTCCTGGGCATTTGATTAGGTTTATTGTTAATGTTATGAGTGACAGGAGAGTGACTGGTATATGTATACTGTCGTAACACGCCTCTGGTAGAACCAATAAGGGGTTGCCGCAGGGATCTTGTCTCAGCTCTCTGCTGTTTAATTTATACATTGCTGCGATTTTGAGTTGTTTGATTGGTGACGTTAGGTTGATTGGATTTGCTGATGATGTTATCATCTACTACAGATGCAACGACATCGTTGAGGGTATTCGCCTTATTGAAGAGACCATTGCCAGAATTAGTCGTTTTCTTCTCTCTCTTGATTTATTGATTTCATTCCAGAAATGTAGTTTTGTTATATTTGGATCTAAATCCATCCGCTCTGGCGATTACTCTGTTACGTTTGACAACCAATCTTTGCCTAATTCACGTTCCTTTAAGTATCTGGGTTTTTATTTTGACCAAGGTAGAGATTGGTCTAGACACATAGGTAGTATCTTGCCTAAAGTAAGGGACGGTGTCAGCATGATCAGCTCTGTGGTTGGTTTTAAATGGGGAAGTCCACCCATCTACTGTCAGAACCATTTATCTTGCCTTGGTCAGACCTAAACTTGATTGGGGCTCCTTTCTTTACCATAATGCTTCGACTCAGCTCCTCTCCAAGCTAGACATTGTACAGAATGCTGCCATTAGGAAGGTTTTGTCTTGTATTTCCATGACTCCAATCAATGTACTTCACCACCTGGCTGCTATAGTCCCATTGAGAGCTAGGAGGGTTTCCCTTGCCAGAAGAACCATTCTGAGACTATCGGCAGTCTCCACTAATGGTTTGCTTCCTAAGTTTCAACTGGTGAAGGAACGTTTCGATTCGTTAATAACAATCACACTCGCAAGTTTGGTTTGCTCCATTCCGTTTGGTTAGACCTTTGTCAAGTTCGTTCATTGACAATTTCGACTCGACACATGGCTTGTTTTACAATTCCTTTTCGTGACTTTTTCGTGTCTTATTGTATTGACCTCGATATTATAAGCCACCTCAATAGCCAGGGAGGTAGGGCGCGGGCCTTTGATGTACTCTTCTGAATTTCAGGGACTTTCATGTATATATATTCCAGATCAAACAAGGGTGCTAGATACTTTTCACTACAGGTTGAATTTCCCAAACGTCCTTGGTTCCATGGCTATGATTTTGACAGGAATCTGCTGGGCATACTCAGCAGGATTAAATGTGACCATGTTCGCACCAAGTCTCATCTTTATCGCAAGAACATAGTTGACAGCGGACAGTGTGATTGCGGGTGTGATCTGCAGCAGACGCTGGAACACTTTTTCTGGGATTGTCCTTTGAGTGTCAACGGTAGGGAGGCCGCAGTAAGGTCGTTGGCCAGAGCTGGTACTCCTGTGGGCACTGACTTGGCTAATTTTGTCAACTCGCACAGCATACTCATTGGTAAAGTTTTATGTGAATTTTTTATGGCTAACCATTTTGTAATTTGACAGATAACATCAAACAGATTTTATGCGCATTCATATCTTGTGTAATCGACGTACCTCATCATCTTCAATTAAGGCTTAACTCACTGCTGGTTTACTCTGACCCCTCGGCTTGCCGGGGAGAAAGGTACGGGTACATCTCCCACAGGAGGATAACCCGTGAAAAAGGAGTTAAAAAAAAAAAAAAAACTTTCTGCCATTCCAAAGCCGTGCATCTAACACTGGCAAAATAGTCGACCACATTACCCTCTGGAAACTGATTGATAGGATCAGAGATAATATTTGGGAACGATGGAGCCGAGAATAGGTACCTAAACACACTCAGACAGCAGATTAAATAAAACTTCTCTTTTGGTTTGGAAGTGTGCATTAAAAATAGGGTTTGGAGTTTAAATGAAAAAAAATTAGCTAATGAGTTTATTACGAATCAGGATCTTACTTTCTAAAATTTAAATAATTAACACTTTTAAATTATATTCGAACCTTTTTCCTATAGATCTTCAATTTTATTGAAAAATTAATTAAATTCTATTTACATTATCGAGTTACCAATATCTATTTACATTCATCGTCGTCTGCTGTCGACAGTAACAGTACGCCTTTGCTTTGCTCCGTATTATTATTATACTTTTAACAGTTATTTTTTATCTTACAACAGTGTTAATTAGTTCAATTTTTTCATAAATTTTCTGATCATCTTTTGAAGTTATACTTTTTTATTATTTAACTTTATTTTGATTAAATTAACTGACTTTAAGTTTACCTCGTGTTCACCTAACCTCAAACATTTACTATGAAGGAGTGTAGTTTTACTGGGTGCAAAGATTCATCACCTGCTGAAATCACTTGCTCTATTTGCCATAAATGTTTTCATCGTCATTGTGCTCAAGTATCACAAACCGCACTAACTATTCACGATGATGGAACTACGGAAGCTATCTGTCGCAACTGTATCAACTACATGGTGCATTTTAAAAATACCATCACCAATTCTACAGCTTTTGAACAAACTCTCAAGAATATTGACAATTTAAATAATTCTAGTTTTATGGACACAACTATCAGTGTTAACAATGGTGCCAGTAAGGCTGAAATTGAGAACATTTTTAAAACTCATTTTGATTCTCTCAACAGTAATATTGACTCCAAATTTGATAACATTCAATCGCAATTTAATGCAATCAATGATAAATTCACTGAACTCCAGAAACCTGCAGTTATTACCAATCTTCTTCTCTCCGATACAGTCTGCTTCAATACCATTGTTTCAACTATAATTAATGAAGCTGATAATATAAAATACAGATCCAATAATATTATTATACGTGGCCTCCAAGAGCAACAAAACCATAGAGATGATACTCTCCTTGCTAACTCTACACTATCAAAGATTCCTGGTATCACTCTTGATAATAAGGTTATTTTCTCTAGAATAGGTAAGTTGACACTTGGTAAAAATAGACCACTAAAAGTCAAACTCTGTTCATCTAATGATGTCTATACTGTCTTCAAACATTCTAAGTCGCTTCCGGCTGGTGTTACAGTCTCTGGAGACTTGACTAAGTCCCAGATGGATCAAAAAATGTATCTTTCCAAACTTGTTCAAGATCATAACCAGAAAAATCCAACCAACATCAACAAAGTAAGAATGAGAAGGAACTCACCAGCGGTAGTTAATTCAAATGGAGAAATTGTTTACCCTACCCAATACCCAACTGCTAAACCAACTGGAACTTCAACATCTACAACATCAACACCTATGCCTAATACTGATTACCCTCATCAAGATCTTCAACCTGTATTGGCTAATAATCCAACGTTTGTTCCAGCTTTGAATTTAAATACACTTGGCTCTCAAACTATGGCTCAGTTTCAACCTCCTAATATCACTCAGCATTTTCGTTAGCTTATCAAGCCACAAAATTTTGGTCACACAATAAATATTTTTCAGACTCTATAAAATATTTATTTAATAAATCCAAATTTATTAATTCAGCTAAATATAATCATAGATCTCAATTTAATCAATGCCATGCGACATTTTTATATCTGAAAGCTCACTCGCTTCATGGTAAACTTGAAACTTTTAAGAATAACTTTCATCTTTTTAATAATACTCCTGATGTTCTTGGTATCTCAGAAACTTGGCTCAACGACAGCATAAATAATAATGAACTTGGACTTCTTGCGCATAATACATATAGATGTGATAGAGTATCTGATATATTAATTAAAGGTGGTGGTACATTACTAGCTACCAATAAAAGATTTAAATCCAGGCTTTTACTCTCTTCATCTGATCATTGTGATCAACTTTTCATTGAAGCCAATATTTATGGTATTAATTATATTATTGGTTGCATTTATATTCCTCACAGTTGTCCTCAAGATTACTCAGCCTTACAAATAAACATTGAAAATCTCTGCATTAAATACCCTGATCACAAACTTATTTTAATTGGAGACTTCAATTTACCACATATTAAATGGACAAATTCACCTCTAAATTACTTTGAATCATCAACTTCTACCTCTAATATTCAAATTTGTGCTTCGACTCTTCACTTTACGATTAATCAATTGGATCTTCATCAACTATATCCTGACCACCATTCTTAGGATTACACTCTAGACCTGTTATTTGCCTCTGGTGATGGTACTATATCTTTATTGGAAAATGATGAAACTCTACTAATCACTGACTCTCACCATGATCAACTACTCTTTAGAATCAACACAGTGCCTCCAAGTAGCTACAAGATATCTGATAACCGCCAAATCTTCAGGAATTACCATAAAGCAAACTTTGGGATCATAATTACTCATCTAAAGGAACTTAATTGGAGTGATTTACTCAATGACTGTGATATTAATAATAACTTAATTGAATTCTATGGTATTTTGAATAATGTTATTGATATGCATGTTCCTTTTGAGCTTACTAGATGTTCTCAATATCCTGAATGGTATGATCACGAACTGATTGACCTGATTGAGCGCAAGAAACATCATCACTTTTTATGGAAATCATCTGGTAATGATAATGAGCATATTGAGTTCAAACGATTTAGGGCACTTTGTTTAAGGAATTCCCGCATTAAACATCGTAAGTATATTACCTCGGTGGAAAAATCGATTAAATTGAATTCCAAAAAATTTTGGAATTATTTCAACAAACTTAATAACACCAACTCTATTCCAACTAATGTTTTCCTTAACTCAATTAAAGCAGATACTGTTCAAGACTCTACTAACCTTTTTGCTCAACATTTCAAATCATTCTTTAAATCTGAATCTTTATCTTATTATCACTCTCAACCTTATCAACTTAATGATAACCATTTCTCTTTTACCGTCACATTAGAGGATTTAGATCTAATTATCAATGACACCAATGGCTCCCTTAATTCAGGCCCTGACAATATTCCTAATCTCTTTATTAAAAAATTTTGGCCCCAGATTCGATTACCCATACATAAATTATTCAATCAATCTATATCATCTGGGAGTTTTCCAACTCAATGGAAATCTGTCTATGTTCTACCTATCTTTAAAAATGATGACCACAATAATGTTAAAAATTACCGCCCAATTTCAGTATTTTGTTCCATCTCCAAAATCTTTGATGCTTTAGTTGCTATACATCTATCTAGCTTTATTTCCGACAAAATAATTAATGAACAACACGGTTTTACTAAAAATAAATCTACTTTGTCTAATCTTCTTGTTTTTACATCGTTTATTACTGATGCCCTTAATAATAATCAACAAGTTGATGCAATTTATACTGACTATTCCAAAGCCTTTGATTCTGTCAACCACAATAGACTTATCCAAAAACTTTTTTCATATGGTATCCGTGATAATTATTTAAATTGGTTCTCCACTTTTCTTAAAGATCGTAGTTTATCAGTTCGAATTAATAATTCTACATCATCGCCTTTTTTAATGCAATCAGGTGTTCCCCAAGGGTCGCACCTTGGTCTACTTTTGTTCATTCTTTACATAAACGATATTTTTTGTGCCATTAAACACTCGAGATTATTACTATACGCTGATGATCTTAAAATTTTCAAACTTATCAATTCTCCACTTGATGCTGAAAGATTGCAAATTGATATTGATGCTATTTACCAATGGTCAATCACAAATGGCTTATGCCTAAACATTAACAAGTGCCACTCTTTCTCTTTCTCTCGCTCAGCTGATCCAAATTGCTACAACTATTCAATTAATAATATCACTCTTGATCATCCGAAAGTTATTAAGGACCTAGGTGTTGTATTGGACACTAAACTTGAATTCAAAAATCATATTGATATTATTTGTCGCAAAGCCTCAAAATCACTTGGCTTCTTAAAACGTTCTACTCGCTCATTTAATGACCCCTCTACCATTATCTTACTATATACTAGTCTTTAGTTCTACCTCACTTCCTATATTGTTCACCAATATGGTCTACCTATCAACGATACTTAAGCTCGAAGCTCGAAACTATACATCATTCTTTTCTCAGATACCTTGCCTTTAAAGCTAAAATTCCCCTCGATAGATTTAATCACGATTATAGTCATATTGCTTTTAACTTTAGAATACCCTCAATTTCATCAATTCACCTTTATAATGATTACCTTCTCTCTTATAAAATCTTTTACAATTCCTTCAAAGATGATCATATCTCATCATTATTCACCCATAGACCTATCACCTACAATCTTAGAAATCAAAAACAACTTAAAGAAAATATTAGCAACCTCAATTACAAATATTACTGCGTCTCAAACAGGTTAATCAGGTCTTGGAATACACTTCGGATTGACACTGAAAAAGCAGATATTGGAGCGTTTAAAAAATCTATTAAACATCTTTTTTATTGTTACGTTTAATAATTTAAATTGTAATTACTTATTAGTTATTTACTTTACTCAAATGTATTGGACAGTTATGTCCGTTATGCTTAATAAATAAATAAATAAATTATCATTTATTTAATTCATTAAAAATTAATCATTACGTTTATAATTTTAAATTATTTTTATAATTGCAATTTAAATTAATTTTAATCAATGGCTGACGTTAGTATTCTTTCGTTATATTTAAATAAATTATTGATGGATTTATTAGGAAAAAAAAAAGTTTCAATAGCAATTACAGTTGTAATTATTATACATAATAACAAGAAGGTATTCATATAATTTTATAATTGTAATTTTTGAATTAAATTTACTAAGGAGATTTGCAAATTATACATTCAACACATGAAAATTTAAGCGCCAGAATAATTCAAACTTAACCCGCAGAACTCAGAAGTCCATAAGTGGCCAAAGTTGGAAGTATATCTAGCAACAAGTCAACAACTTTAGCACTTTAGCATTGTGCTTATGGGCTCGCTTCGTTCGCGACTTCGCGTCACTTCGTATATACTTAAGTATACTTACTGATTTGTGACTGGTGAATCCTTTCTTGAAGAGTTGACTGTTAATTCAAGTAATTCGTATTCGTTATTTTAAAAAGAAAAAAGTATCATATTAAATAAATGAAATCTGCACTTACTACTGACGACATAAAAATTGATCTTTGTATTACCTTTTTTTACAATAGAATGTTAACACCCTGTAGTTAATAATTTTTTTTGCTAAAATATTTTAAAGAAATGTCATCAAAATCTGAAGTTACCCTAGAACATTTTTATATTTTTAATAGTACTTATGCTAAAAAGGAAGGAGAGGTAACCAATAAAAAAATTTCATAAATAAATGTGTAATTTAAATAATAAAATTGTTTTATTAGGAAAAAAACAAGATTTTATATTATCATCCAGCAAAAACAGATATTGATACTCAAATAAAGAATATTGGACTTAGTGAAGCCATAATAAAATTCACGGAGTATGTTTTTACTTGTAAGATTAAATTCTGAGGGAAACAATTTTTAATCTAAATTAAAATACTTCTTTCCAGATCATTAAATCCAGGAAAATCATGTGATTACTGCCACACACATAAGACTCGACAAATTTATTATCAACCTGAACCTAACTTTTGGATGATAATGGTAAAAAAAAAAAAAAAAAAAACTTGCTTATTTATTATTAATAGGTAATTAATATATTTAACTATTTCAGATTGTTGGTGTACCATACATAAAAAAAGAAAAAGATGGCAATGAATATACAGAATATCAAAATGATGAAGTATCAAGTGCAGTTTGCCAAGCTATATTGAAACAAACATATACTATATTTCGTCTCTTTATGGGCTCTTTCGATACAATTTTAAATGAACCTGATTGTGGATCAGTTACTCTTTTAAAACATAAATTAGATCACTTTTACTCAAGGGTAAGATCAGTTACCTTACTAAAATATAAACAAAAAGCAAAAAATATAATTTAAATTTATTTTTATAGTACTTGTTGTCTATAAATTTGAATAATAGTGATATTTTGGATATTTTCCAAGGTCTGCAGTTTTTACCTTTAGACAAAATAACTTTTTTACAAGTTCAATGTTTTATGAACTTAGTTGAATCTACTTTTCCACAAGTAAAATATACAGCATTTTTATATAACGATCAGCTTGTGTGGTAAGCGATTAATAAATTTTTTTTTCTTTTTTAATATTAATAATATTAAAAAAATAAAACATGAATCTCTTGTAGGAGTGGCTTAGAACCTGATGATATGCAAGTAGTATATAATTATCTAGTTGGAACTCTTTTACCTGCATATATTGAAAAAGAGTTAGATGGAGGGTCAATTCCTCTTAATTCTTCATCACCTCTTACATCATCTCACTATGGAAAGTAAGTAAATTTTTCTGAGCATAAATTATTTTTAAAAAAATTGTTGGAGTTTTAATGATTTATTTTTTGAAGATTTGTGACTGGACCTTCAAGTGCAAATGATGTAAAAAAATTACCAAAAATATTTATCAGTTCAGTAAACTCCACTGCTTTATACTTAGTTGTTTATAGAGCTCTAAGTGCAACAGTTTGTTTGTTTGTAGATAGTAAGTTGTAATTATTAATTTTATTTTTTATTTTTTATAGACTTATCCTTTAATAAAAATTTCTTTTTCATTTAGATACCAATAGCCCAATATTTTACACAAGCCTAGATTCATTTCTTGGTGTTAAATTAACTCCATTAGTGAGTGAAGTAGCTGAACAATGTTCTAAACAAGCATCTGTTTCATCAGATTCAAATCCAAAATATTTATACTTCAACAAACTCAATTTAGCTTATAAGAGTACAGTACACTGTGATAATAGACGTTTTTCTAGTTCTTTAACAACACCAGAAGTTTTAAGAATTATAACTGACATTCATAATGACACAAGCAGGTTTGTAACAAATGCAAATTAGAAACTTAACTAATATTATAGGATACTAAAAGTTTAAAAAAATATAAGGAATCTGCTATTAAACAGGTTAAAAGAAGCTGGTGAAATAGTTATAAAAACAATGAGTGATTACTGGATTGTTGGGAAATTATCTAATTTACGAGAATTTTTTGTTATAATTCAACAAAAAAATGCAAGCATTATTGAAATAGATGGTAATTGTTAAAAAATTTCATTGAAAAAAATTTAATCTTTTTTTATTAATTGCTTTTCATTATTTTCAGAGGAAGTCAAAAGATTGTGTGAACAACAACTTAAAAGCATTTTTTTTCATTAATGTAAAAATCTGAAAAGCTTTAATAGCTCTGTAATAAAAAGTAGAATATATTTAGTTTACTTTGTTAATATTTTTTCATTAATATTCAATAATAGTTTGTAGAAAACACTAATTGTTTAAGCATCTATTGATGATGATCATTAAAATTTAGCACTATTATTGGAAAAACAAATTATTGGATAGCACTATTCTTGGAAAACAAATTATTTGAAATTAAATTGTGTACTCTCTTAGAGTTGTGGTCAAATATATACCCAGATAGTTCCTAACTCAAAAATTATTTTTGCCTTAAGAGTCTAGTAAATTAAAAAAAAGTAAGGAACAATTTTTTTGTAATGATCTGTGGAGTAAACAAAAATTTTAAACAACTAAAAATTCAGTTTTTATCGCTTTTTTACCTTTAAATTATAAGTTATACCTAATATGAATACATTGAATCAGTTCTGAGCTAATCAGCAAATAATTGAGTGCATGTAAAATCCAGATGTTTATAATTTTTGTGTGTAGTTATATATATATATATATATAATTATAATTTATCTAATGTATAAATTTTTAAAGTATGTAATATGTAAAATAAAAGTTGTACATAATTTAAATTGTAAAAAAAAACTTCAAAAATGTATTTTATACACATATTTGATGACGATTAAAAAAATTTACAAATATTTATCAGAAATTTAATCTTCTGCTTCCACATCCTCTTCAGTATATGTTTTAGTTTCTTTAGGAATAATATCGGAAAATTTTTTTAATTTTGCAACAAAGAAACCATCCATATTATGCATATGAGGATAGAATCTTTTAGTCAGCTTCATAGAAGGGTGAAATCTGTGTTGTCTAAAATTCACAAATCCATCGGCGCCGAATTCCAAGCCAGTCTCAACTAGCTTCACATCACGTTTTTTTAATGCATAATCAATCACTTGTTCATTTTCTTCTGGAAGAATTGAACAAGTAGAATAAACAATTACACCACCAGACGATGAGCGAGCACTCACAAGATCAATTGCTTTTAGAAGTAATTCACGTTGCAATGTACAACACCTTTGAACATCAATCTCGTCTTTATTAGTTTTAACGCTAGGATCTTTTGCTACTACTCCAGTACCTGTACAAGGCGCATCTAACAGTACTCTGTTAAATCCTTTAAATGCCTAAAAAATAATTTTGATTAAAAGAATTTATTATTTATTAAAATAGAAAATTAAGAAATAAATAGAAAAAATTTTACCATTGGAATTTTTCTACCATCATAAGTAGTGATAACAGTATTAGTAATTTTCATTCTGTGAATATTACCGACAGCAGCTTTTATTCTTTCTTTATTTGCATCATTCACCATTAACTGACCAGTATTTTTCATAAGTGCAGCGATATGAGATGATTTTCCACCTGGGGCTGCACACATGTCAAGTATCCTTTCATTTGGCTTAGGATCTAAGCTCATAACTGGGAGGAAACTTGATGCTCCTTGAATAATGTACTGTCCTGTCAAATACTCTGTTGTAGCACCTATTGGTACTTGTGAAGAATAAACAACTAAACCAACATTTGTCCATTTTCCTATTGGATCTAAATTTACTCCTTTACTGATCAAAGATTGTGCTAGATCACGTCTCCGAGTTGTCAAGGTATTTGTTCTGATAGTCATTGGCCTTTGTACTTCACTAGCTTCTAAAAATTCAAGTAATTCACTTAGTGGAAAAATGTGCAAAAGCTTCTCCATTAAAAAAGCGTTATAACTAAAATAAGTGCATAGATCTGCTTTGAGTAATTCTACATATTCTGATCTAGATCTGGAAAAAATTTTATTAATACTTTTGTTTTTATTATTTTTTGTTTTCATAATGTATTATTTTATATTATTTACCTATCAGGTTGTCGTAACTTTTTAAAATCTGACAAGACACCAAGAACTTCTTGTATTCGTTGCTGTACATCTTTTAAATCTGTTGGATTATTGAGCTCTTCTTCTGTAGGAAAGTTAAATATTTGTCGCCGTGACATACTTTCATTCATTTCAGCTTCAGCTAATTTTCTATAAAAAAAAAATTTGTAATTTAAAAATAATATAATAATCCAGTCTACAGATTTCAGCTCTTTATTTTTTACCAATTTCAAGTTACAATTTTAAAATAATTAAAAACTGTTGAGCCAATTACTATTTATCAAAGTATATACTTAACTTATGCTCAAAAAATTTTTGAATTAAAAAGTAATAATAGTTTTTTTTTAAGAACCAACCTTTCTTTGTCTTGTTTAATTTTCAATTTTTTGTTTGCTTTTTCAATGGGTAACAATTCTTCATCTTCACTTTCATTGTCTTGATCATCATCATCATCATCAGCACCATCATCATCATCATCATCACTGTCTTCATCGTTGTCGCTGGCATGACTATTATCATCACTATCAAGTTCACTTATATTTTTATCATTGTCACTCTCAATTTGATCAGATTCAGAATCATCTTCATTTTCATCCTTAGCAAATTTATTTTTGGTGATTTTCTGTACTTTTATTTTATTATTTTTTATTTTATTTTGTTTTGTATTAATAACTTTTTTGTTAGTTATTTTTTTCTGTAAAGTAGGCACTAATTCTTCACACTCAAGAGAACTAATTTTTTTGAGTAAGTTTTCTTTATTGGTATTTTTAATTTGAAGTTGATCCTTTTTTTTAACTGTTGAGTTTGCAGTCAATTTTTTCTTCCCTTTTTTTATCAGTTCATTTGAATTAAAGTTGGAAGAATTTGATTTTTTAGTTTTTGCATCTTCAGTTAATGTCTTTTTAATTTTTTTTTCTTCAAAAAGTTGTAATTTAGGTTTGACTCGTTCCAATTTTATAAATTTTTCTTTGAGCTCCATTGAATTTTCTTCATTACTTAATAATCTTTTTCTATTTTTTGTTAGTGTTTCTGGTTTGCTTTCATCAAAACTACACTCATCAAAAATAGGATTACTTGAGTTCTTATTCTGTATAGCTTGTTTTTCTTGTTTTGATTTTTGTTTAAGCTGTTTTTTCAATAACCTTTTTTGTGCTCTCTGTTTTTGCCTGTGACTTAATTTTCCTGGTTCTTTATCTAAAAACAAATTTACTTAGAAAAAGTTTTTAATTTAAAGCTTTTTAAAATTTTACCTATGATGCCTTCTGGAAAAGCTGGTTCCTGCTGCCTTTTCTTCTTTTTATGACTAAAAGCTTTTTTTTCAGCTTTTTCATCAAATTTAGCTTTTCTACCCATTGTACACTAATTAAATAATAACTTTTATAAAAATTGTGAAAAATCAAATTTTAAGTAATCTAAAAATTAATCATCAAAATTTAATAATTCATTTAGTATTACTAACCTACAAATATTCTTTAGCTCAAACAAATTAATAAACTATAATAAATAGAACAGAAAAAAAATCTACAAATTTATAATAAGATCGATTAAATTTTACAAGTATAAATTTTTAATAAAAACCAACTTGTGTAAAAATAAAATTTTACTGATACGACTTAAATTTTAAATCATAATATTGGAAGCACGTGTGCGGTGTGTCGCCAGTTGCCACTCGCCAATCGCCCGCCTGTCGACGGCGACTCGTGGAGTGTGGAGTGTGGACCGTGGTGTATGAGTGTATCAGCGAACTTTAAGGCCGGGACAGAGATCTTAGTTCTTACAGTTTGCACAGGCCTCTATCTACACACCTGCGTCGTGCAAGTTATACATATACATACTTATACATGTAACATGCGCATTGCGCACCGCCTGTGCGTCTGTGCAAGAACTCGTAGTTAAAGTTGTATATCCTAATAATTTTAAAATAAATTATTTATTAAAACATATATTCAAAAATTATTTTAAAAATATATATTTATTACAAAAAATAATTCAAGAAACTTAAATGGTAATTACGTGAAAACACAGTCGAACATTCTTTCCCTTATATGCTCGCAGTTCGCACCGCACCGTTACTGCTGTGCTCCTTATATGTCAATAGACTTGCATGTGCCGCTTGCACTGTCTTGTGGTCTTGAGAGATTTGTTTGTTTTGTAATATACCTTTGATTATACACTAATTCTTAATCTGAAACTTTTATTTATTAAAATAAAAAACTTTAAAAATTTCACTGTGATTAATGATAGTGTAAAGCAATGATAAGAAATAAGTTTTGTGTATTCGTTATCAGCTGGTGCGAACCGTTACTTCTTCTAAATTAATGTGACGAGTCAATATTCAAAAAATAATTATGTATAAACATTTAAATGAAAAACGTACATAACATTAGAGGATTCGATACTATCATAAAAATGGAAAAATTTGTAATATTTGTGATGTAAAGTTATATGATAATTTTCACTTCTAAAAAAATGGATAATCAAGAATTTCAAATGTTGACGAAAAATTCTGATGAACACAGTGTAGAGGTACTTTTTTCTCTTATTACAGTAATCACTTAATTTTCATTCAATTAATTTTTTTTATATTTGCTCTGTTATATTTACATAATACTCTTTTACAAGATTCTAAATTTAAATGTCTCAAGTTTACTTTTGAAAGATTTAAATTTTGGTCAAAAACTTGGCATAAGTTGATTAATTTGATAAATTATTATTAAATTTTATTGAATAAATCCCTGTTAACAATTATTATGATGATTACTATTACTAATGCCATTATTATCTAAAAACAAAACTGAAACTGCATTAGTTTTCTTCTTGTAATAAACTCCTTGTCAGAAATTAAATTTCTTTAATTCACAAGTTTATTATAGGTCTTAATTATCAATCAAATGTATAAAAGTAGTAACTATAGTCATATTTGTACCTTATGAACATTTCTCTTAACCAAATTTGCTCAAGTAGTTTATTAAAGTTATTCATTATTATTGATTTTAAGTACACTTGACTATGAATTCAGAGTTTATTTATTGTAATTATTCTTTACCTACAAATTTAATAAATTCAAAAAAAAAAATAATAATAATGATAATATTTAAATATATTATTTTTTTTGTGTAAGTATTTATAGACTTGAAAAATTTATTTTTGTAATTCTAAAATGAAATGAAGCATTTATTAAATTTTACGTTTCCAGACATTGGCAGAGGTTTTTCGCTGTTTCATTTGCATGGAGAAACTTAAAGATGCTCATCTGTGTCCACACTGCAGGTTACATTAATTATTATATGAATCAATTAACTAATACAAATTATTTGTAACCACACAAAAATTTTCATTAAATTTTTTTTAGTAATAGTTGATAAAATAAGCATTGTGAATAATTTCTTGATTTTTATTTTCAGTAAGTTATGTTGTTTTTCATGCATAAGGCGTTGGCTGACTGAACAGAGATCTCAGTGCCCTCATTGTCGAGCTGCTCTTCATTTGCATGAACTAGTAAATTGTCGTTGGGTAGAAGAAGTAACTCAACAGCTTGATACATTACAAGCTGTTAATCTATGTAATTCTAAAACTGAAGATTGTTCTAAAGATCGGTAAATAAATACTGAAAATTATTAAAAGATTATTTACAAATTGAGTTTTTTTTTTTTTATTTTTATTAATATTACAGTTGTTCAACTCATCATGAAAAATTGTCAGTTTATTGTTGGACTTGTCGAAGATGCATTTGCCATCAATGTGCTCTTTGGGGAGGTACACACTCAGGTCATACTTTTAAACCTCTTGATGAAATTTATGAAACTCATGTAACTCAAGTTAAATCAGAAATAGGACAATTAAAACGCCGACTTATGGAATTGATAACTTTTGTTCAAAAAGTGGTAAATTTATTATTTATTTAACTTTGTTTACATAATTTATTTATTTAGAAGCAATGGGCATTTCTACCCTTTTTCAGTTAGTCAGTTGGCAGCTTAATTTATTTGAAATTCTCAAATCTTGCATTACTTGTCACTCTAATTCCCAGTTTCCTTTTTTTTTTTTTTTTTTTTTTTTAAATCCTTTTTCACGGGTTATCCTCCTGTGGGAGACGTACCCGTTCCTATTCGCCTCAGCGCTGCAGCTAACTGGAGGACCGAGAAAATCCAAATAAAAAAATTATGCCTAAACATGTGTGAGGTACGTTGTATACATAAGATAATCCATCTGCTTGGTGCAACCTGTCAAATTACAAATTTGTTAGCCGTTATATAATCACAAAAGACCTTAACCGTGAGTATACTGTATTAAAAAAAGAAGACAAATCAGTGCCCTCAGGGGCACCTGCTCTAGCCAATGCCCGAACCGTAATCTCCCTATTCGTGGTGCCTAAAGGACAATACCATAGCAGGTGTTCCAGCGTTTGAGAATCCAAGCCACAATCACACTGCCCACTATCGACTATGTTCTTGCGAAAGAGGTGAGCCTTGGTGCGAGTATGGTCACATTTGATCCTGTTGTGCATGCCAATCAAAGACCTATCAAAATCATAGCCATGAAACCAGGGTTTTCCGGGAAACTCCACCTGATGTGAAAAATATCTCACCCCCTTATTGTTCCTAGAATAACCTATGCAATAATCAAATGCCTCCCGACAAGTCCTGGCACTAAAAAGAGAAGAGAAGTCTCTAAACCAGAAACCAAAGAAACAAATGTTAATGAGATGTTGAGAAAACTTAGAAGCCTCATCAGCCTTGGCACAACCTGAAAGGCCAATAGCAGATGAAATCCAAACAATTCTAACTACAGTACCCCGAGAATTTAACCTACCTAGCATCAGTCTAACCTGTAATATAAAAGGATGTGCATCATTGGTTAAATCATCAGTGGCAAGAGAGTTAACCAATTCCAAGCAGTCAGAAATTACAAGAAACTTATCACCAACTATCTTACCTACAATAATGGAGTGTAGAGCCTGGACCATCGCGAAGGCCTCACAGGCCAAAACAGAAGATTCATCATGAAGACGAAAGGCATAAGGGGAATTAGTGGACATCCAAAAAACGCCAGACCCAGCGTATCCCTTACCCTTGGCACCGTCGACATATATCTGAGAGAAGTCATAAAAGTCAGACAAAATTAAAGACTGAAAAGCGGAAACTCTGTCCTCCTGGCTGTTCAAATGTTTCATAATATCAAGGTCAATGTACTCAGAGATGAAAAAGTCGCGAAAAGGAATCGAAAAGCAAGGAGTAGACTGAGTTGATCAAAGACCAAACTTACGGACATGATTGCTGCCAACAGGATTGATGTCAAAAAGCTCTCTAACCAACTTAAATTTAGGAAGCAAACCATTCGAAGCAACAGATGATAGTCTTAGAATGAATCTCCTAGCTAGAGCAACCCTTCTAACTTTCAATGGCACCACAGCAGATAGATGGAGAAGAACATTAATCGGAGTAGTGAATATACAGCAAAGAATCTTCCTCATGGCTCTGTTCTGAAGAATGTCAAATTTAGACAAAATTTGAGTCGAGGCATTGTGATACAAGAAGGAGCCCCAATCTAGCTTGGGTCTGACCAGAGCTAAATAAATAGTCCTTACAATCTCCGGATGTACTCCCCATCTAAATCCAACGACCGAACTAATCATGGAAACGCCAGCCCTAACTTTGGGTAGAATATGACTAATATGTCTAACCCAGTCCCTATTCTGATCAAAATAAACTCCCAGGTATTTAAAAGAATCCGAGTTAGACAGACTCTGACCGTCAAAACTGACAAAATACTCTCCCGGTGCCAAAGGCTTAGAACCAAAGATTTGTATTTGTTGTATTCCTGGCAACCTCGCTTGTGGGTAAAGACCCATTACAAGGGGGGTATCAACCACATATGTGTGAGGGACCCACGCCACCTACTCTAAGTTGTTTTATACAGTTGTCTCTGTTTTGCCTTTCTCATGCTTTTTAACGTGGTTTCTGCCCAATTCTCGTTTCTGTGTCCCTACTCTAATAACCCCCTTAAGAAACCCCGATTGAGCGAATCTCTCGAGCGATGCTTGCATTTTGGTTTTCGGGGACTCAGTCGACCCTACTAGCCGCAAGCGCATCGGGATACTCAAGCTCAACCCGGTTAAGTAGTCAGCCTTACACACTTTTTCCGGTCGGGCATCGGTCGACTTTATTCCTCCGATTCGGACTCGCGGCTGGTCAATGTTTTCGGAGAGAATTTAGTCGGCCATTAGGATGTCCGAGTTGGAACAAGTGATGTAGGGCATCCTTACCTCACCTAAGCTACAGTGGACTTAATCCCGACAATTTTAACGCGTGAAAAAACACTCGAAAAAATCGCCGAGACCTGGGCTCGAACTCACGACCCCAAGATTGGAAGGCGCGCGCTCTAGCTCGGAGCCACTGCGGCTCTTAAAGGCTTAGAACCAAAGATGACGAAAAAACACTTCAGAAAGGAGATAGACAAGTTCAATCTCAATAGGAATCTGCTTATCCTGGCAATTATTTCTTCAATGAAACGGATTCCATCCAAGATACATTTGCATCGAAGGTATATAATAACATCATCCGCAAAACTAATCAACCTGACATCACCAACAAGACACCCAAGCAAACTCACAATATATAGGTTGAAAAGGAGTGGACTAAGACAAGACCCTTGTGGGAGACCCTTGTTGGTCTTTCCGAAAGCAAATGAGTTCCGATCAAAAATGCCAGTCACATACCTATCACCCATGACATTAACAATAAACCTAATCAAGTGACCAGGAATTTTATACGAGGAAAGAATACGAACGAGCTGCTCAATATTGACATTATCGTAAGCGCTGGCAATATCCAAAGAAAACACTAAAAGGTGTTCGCCCGAAAGTTCAGTCATTCTAATCTCAGCGTCCAACTTGGCTAAGCAGTCTTGACACGACTTGCCCCTTCGAAAACTATAGAAATTTGCCGGAATAATATGTCTAGACTCCGCCCACCATTGCAACCTATCATTGATTACCCTCTCATCAATCTTCAACAAAGTACAAGCCAGAGCAATGGGGTGAAACTTGTCCGAACCCGGATTAGGAATGAAAACAACCTTAAATTCCCTCCACGCATCTGGAATAGAACCAACCCTTAGAACAAGATTGTAGAAAGCGATCAACCAATGAATGGCAGAACCAGGCAAATTCTTAAGCAAACGGTATGTGATATCGTCGGCACCAGCAGCTGAAAAAAGTTTGAAATTCGAAATGGCAATGGAAACCTCACTAACGGACAAGTCAGTCGAAAGAAAATCATCGTGACAATCGAAATCAATACCAGCAAAAAGGTGATCCGAATAGACATAAGATTCGGAAATATTTTCAAAAGCGGATTGCAAGTTCGTGAGACTACGAGGGTCATTGGAAGACTTTGAATTATCGGGAGTAGAATAAAAACGGTGCTTATACCTCTTAAAAAAATTGAAATTCTCGCGAATAGGTTTGGAAGGGTTTAAAGTCGACACCTTGTCTCTAAAAGAAGACCTAGCTGTCCTAGACAAAATCCTGGAAGTAAGCTTCTTGACCGTCAAATACGAATCCTCATTTACAGAAGAAGGATCCCTCTTATATATCCTAAAAGCCTCAGTTCTATCAGACATAGCCTTGGTGCACTCCTCACTCCACCAAATGGCATTAGGGGGAGTGAATCTAGGTTCTCGACCATTCAACGTCACAACCTTGCCACCAGAACGCTCAACTGACTGCATCAGAGCATTGATAAATTCGCCGTACATGGGAATATAGTTACTAGCATTCAATGGGGGTTGCGAGCCCAACCAGGAATCTACGCCATCACGAAAAATAGACCAATCAACCTTGGAAAGCTGAATGTGAGATCCAGTGTTATCACGGTAAATAGAAGGAATATCCAACGACAAAATGATAGGAAAGTGGTCACTGCCCCAAGGGTCAGGGTCGACGGACCAAGAAACATCAAAAGCAAAAGGTCTGAATACAAATGAAACATCAGGACAACTATTCCCGTCATGGACCCCAGTGGCAGACCCATCATTCAACACATAAAGATGCCTGTATAAATCTGTACACCTCAAAAGACTGCGGCCATTCTGGTTATCTCTGTTACTCCCTTAAACAGAGTGCTGTGCATCAAAGTCACCAGATATAAGGACATTCCTGTATTCAGACAATTCCTCAATAAAATCAGCGAACTGAGCAAAGCCAAAAGTATTGCTGGGTGGATTGTACACTCCTACAAAAGTGGGGTCAGAACCATCAACCTGAATATTCAAACCCAAAACCTCAAAGTCTGGGGGAACAGAACGGAAAAAGATTTGACTGTACCTTACAGACGAACTGACATATGCTAGAAGACCACCACCCTGGCCGTTGGGTCTGTCGACACGAACATTATTAAAACGATTAAAATGACGAGAATCAACCTCTCCAGACAATAAAGATTCACAGACAAACAAAACATCAAATCGACCCGAAGCAGCGACGTTTTTAAGCTCCTTCCACTTACTTGTTACACCCCGAATGTTCCAAGACAATATATTAAAAGACTGCAGAGTAAAAGAGGTAAAAACAAACAAAATACAAGAAACTAATATCAAAAAGTAAAAACTAAAGAGAATAAAATGGATAAATAAACAAGATAATGCAATAAAAATGAAAAAGCGGATGATTAAAATAGGCAGTAAAAATCAAAATAGTATGGATAAACCCAAGATTAAAAAATGAAAAGATTTCAAAAATGAAAAGAATAGTTCACACATGAAACGCAGGAAAGTATGAAAATACATAGGCAATATGCACAAAAGCAATTACTATGTATGCCCAGAAACAAACTACGTTCATGAACAGGCTATAGTAAAAAACACAAGGAAGAGAAAAAATGGACAGAGACAGGGAATAATCTTAAACCCAGTAAATACAAAAGCAAGATCACCCTCTGTCTAAAATGAAGGTCGAGCTATTGGAAAAAAACTGCCCAAAAATAATCAACCAAAATAGTAAGGTAAAAATAAAACTAAAATAAATAGATTAAATAAAATGAAAGTAACCTATCTAAAAATCTAAAAATCTAAAAATCTAAAAAGCCTAACTTATCTAGAAAAATTACATCGGCGAGTTTTTCCCCCGTGACCGTCTCTAGGACCACCTGACAGCCTTTTCACAGAGTGACGAGAGTTGGACGACAGTTTGTTGAGTCCACCCAGAGTAGGCAAACCAGCTGGGTTCACACGGTTAAGATTCTCCATCCACCCCTGGGAAACAGAATCCGACACTTTCTCAGGGTCTTCAATATCCTCGCTCCAGTCCTCCACTTTGACAATGACCTCCGACAATTATGCTTCATCCGAAGAATTATCAGAACCATCCCCACCCCCTGCCGCAGCAGCTGAGTTTTCATGCAACAACTTGGAAGTTAAATCAAAGTCAATCTGGACTGAGGATGAATCTTCGTTCAACGACCGACCATTCGAAGCCTGAACAAGAGGGGCATCGCCATTCGAAACAACCTCAGCTGGAGGACGAGAGTCTTCGGCCAGAGCATCAGTCAAATCCAACCTTGGGTTATCGACTTGGAGCGATTTAAGATCGACAGGAGGCCTCTTACCCAAGCCATTACCATTGTCCCGAGGGCCCTCACCAAGAAGCCCTGCCGCAGCATTCTCCAACACTTCCCTAGAGTCAATAAAAGGATTGCGTGAGTTAGGAACTCCAGCGACGTTGTACTCCCCCGGGTGTTCCTCAAATCGCTGCTGCACCGAAAAAATTGCCGTGCCCCTAGAAATGCCAAGGACAGCCATCGTAGCATTCATCTCACGATTGAACTGGAAAAATGGGCATACCTTGCTAGTGGTAGCATGATTAAGACCACAGTGACAACAAATCGGAATAAAACTAGCGTCTTCGGAGCTGACACATGAAGAGGACAAACGTGGACCGCCGCAACAACTGCAACGCACGGGGTTCTCGCACCTGCTACTGCCATGACCATACCCCTGACAATTGTGACATCTCATCATAGATTGAATAAATAAACGGACAGCACAGACAATACCATAAAAAGACACAAAACGTGGAAGGTAATCTCTAGAAAAAACCTTGATATCATGGGAAGAAAAATGGACCGGACTAGCATCTCCAGGCGTGGTTGTTTTGACCACCCTTTCTAACCTGTTAACGAATTTCTGGGCCCTGGGGTTGAGATTATTCCAAAGTTCTTCAACCGGAATGTCGCTAGGAACATCTCTAATAATACCAATGCGATATATCAGATCATCAGGAATAAACGCGCTCCAATTGGGGTCAACCGATGAAACTCCCTCAGCAACAAAATCATTGGCCTTCTCCCAGGAAGAGAAGGTAACCACACACCGAACATCACTCTTGGGGACTATCGTCAGAAAACCCACATCTGCAGCCCTGATCTTTCTAGCAATGGAAATGATGGGCAAGTTGCCAAGAAATTCACCAGGCCTACTATCATACAAACAAACGCTAAAAGGGGCCTCACAATTAGAATCATACCTGTTACTCTGTTGACTCCGAAAAGCCCCTAGCTCCAGGGCCTCTCCCCGCACCCACACACCAGAATCAATGGTTGCTGAAGCCTGGGAATGATCCACACTCGCACCAAGAGTCTCCAAATCTACAAGAACCTACAAAAAGCACAGTCGTGAGAGAAAGAAAAAATGAAAACAAACGCAAAGTCAACCCCAAATCAAAAAAAGAACGTGATACTAGATTGCACCCAACACTAGCGAGATGTCCCTCTAGGCACCACCAACAGTCGACACAATTCCAAGGGCCAGCCACAGCACAAAAACCAGAAGTATACTCTCAGGGGGTCAGATGTTCACAAGTTGAAGTACAATATTACACTGAAATTTAATTACAGTTGTAAGTATAAAATACACAAGTAATGTTTAAGTAGCACAAAGCAAATAGCATGTGAAATACATAAAATGGCGTCAATAAATTAAATTAATAAGTCTCAGCATAAAATGAAATAAGTAATAAGCCAGATCAGACTATCACATAATCACAGTGCAAACAATCAGGGCCAGCATAATCAAACTAGATCAAAATTAAATCAGAATAAAGTGAAAAAGTAAGATTCAAACAAAATTTGCAAATAAAACCAGCTGAGAAGGCGCAAAAATAGATATATATGTAAAAGCAAAATAATAGACAGTAAATATTATAAACTCACAGTATCCAAAGCTTATATATAGCGAAGGCAATAATTAAAGTAGCTGGCAAACAAATAATCATACAACAGAATTCATAATAAAGATACACAGAATAATAATAATCAAAAGGAATTTCAAAAATCCTTGTCTAACATGAACTGTGAATATAATGTAAGCAAAACAAAGGCAACCAAATAGCACAACAAACACACACAAAATGACCTGACGAAAGGAATCCAAAAGTCAAGGTCAAAAAGGTGCTCAACACAAGAATAATCAAACACCGAAAAAGAAAAATCAAAAATTATATTCACAATTCATATTACTACCTTAAAACTAATAGGAATGAATTACTTTAAATCAAGCAAAAAGCCAAAAGCAAAAGAGCAAAAAGCAAAAATCCCCAACAGGCGAATAATAACGCACAAGAGAGACCTATTGTTAAAGAGCAAAGGAACAATCAAAATCCCCGCCGCACGAAACCGCCAAAAATCACCGAAAGAAAGAAAATAAAACCCCACTTCCTGCTTGATTCAAATGTAAAAAAAAAATAAGTTACTTAAAAAATAATAATACAAGAAAGCACACACACACTCACCCGAAATAACTCGCAGTTTTAATTTCTAACACATACTTGCAAAAACATAGGTTATATTACATCGCATTGATCCAAAGTACCAAGCAGATTAACAGCATATAATTAGATCAAAATCGAAACCGTACCTCACCACAACCATGTGCTCAAGATCAAAAGTTGACCAGCAATCTCCGACAGTTATGGCTGCCTGTAAACTTGAAACCTCGTGCGTACGTGACGAAAAACTAGCTGCGCTGCGAAGATTAAGGCATGGTCCTCGATAAAAACGAAATGTCTGCCTCGGCCGAAAAAACCCCAAGTGTTGAACAAAATAGGTACGGGTCAATAAGCCATAACCAAAACCAAGAGGAGAGAGCAGAGAAGAGCTGTTGCCTGTCCGGTGTTCAAACCAAGAATCCTCCCAGTTTCCTTGGTAATTAGATTACCAACAGTATTTAAGGTAGAAAAGAAAATCTTATATTATTAGATAGAAAAACCTATACCGAATGACGAGATCCTGAAAATCAATTTTCATCTGAATCAAGAAATAAAAAATTTATTGTGTATATGGCGAGGCTCTTACCCGAGACTTCTGGGGAGATCCTTGGACTTAAACTTCGTTTTTTCAAATGGGAACCCCTCTGTTTTATCCCTGATGTGAAAAGAACGGAAAATTTTACGATATTTAAGTATTTTTTGAAATTTTTTGGGCCAAATAGTAAGGCCCCACCAGACTTATTTCGCTTTTTTCTCTTTAGTATGAATTATTTCCAAAAAGACGCATTTTTTGTGTAGCACATATAATGTGAAAGTTTCCGGAAAAAACTTTCGATTGGGCCTACTAGATTAAGCCCTGGGCCTTAATTTGGGCCTTACGAATAAAAACCTTGTTTATTAAATGAGAATCCGTATTTTTGACCCTAGATTCTGAAAGAGCAAAAAATTTTGCGATTTTTAGACATTTTTTGAAATTTTTCATCTTAGGTAATGCCCCGCAGGGCCCATTTCTCTTTACCCTGATTAACTTCTAAAAGACGCATTTTTTGTGTTGCACAGGCAATGGAAAAGTTTCTTGGCCCAAAATTTTGACGTGTGCTACACAAAAACCGCGTCTTTTTTTATTTAATCAGTACTGAAGAAAAAAAAACGAAATAAGCCTTGAAGGGCTTAACTAAGACCCAAAAAAATTTCAAAACATACCTAGAAATAGTAAAATTTTTCGCTCTTTCAAAATCAGGAGTAAAACATAGAGGCTTCTATTTGAAAAAACAAAGTTTGGGTCCGTAGGGCTCAAAATAAGGCCCTGGGCCCAATCCCATAGGGCCTACTTAATCGAAAACTTTTTTTCTGGAAACTTTCACATTACTCGTGATAAATAAAAAATGCGTTATTTTCGAGTAAATCAGGGGTTTCGTAAATTTTCACTCAACTTGTATTATAAGCTTATACGTATAATAGTTAATTTGCTTAAAATATAATCAACACTTATTGTTAGGTAGCGAGTTTGAATGGTATGATCTTGCGTCTATAGAATAAATTAATTATCGAGGTTAATTATATGAAAAAATCAAGAAAAATTATTTATTCAAGTAAAGTAACAAAATTAAATAGTTTGAACAACAAATAGCAAGTTTTTAGGTTTGATTAAGTTTTTTGGTGGTTATCAGTTTGACAGCTGCGATGAGGGTTTTGGCTCGCGTCTGATGTTGGCGACGGAGAACAACAGAATCTCGTAGTCGAATTTTGAACATTCCATCCACCATCGTTTCATCCATGAAACGGTTTTGTAAGATTGTAGTTGAGGGACTTCAGGCTTTGTCGAATCGTCCATTCGTTCAAGAATGACCAGCTTCTGGATATGACGTCGGAAGGTCGAGTAGACGCTGCGGACACACTCAGAGAAGCCCGATATGACAGTAAAAGCAGCGTGCATGCATTAACTGTTAAGTCGCAGATGCAAACTTTAACAGTTAATGCATGCGTCTTAACAGTTAATGCGGGACGCATTAACTGTTAAGGTACACTGGGAAAAAATTGGGGACGACTCTGCTCAAACGAGGTAGCGCTGCTACACTACCCTGTGAGGACAGCGAAACCCATATTTGGGGATCACGTTCCCCACAGAAACTTTGCGTCGACGACCGATTAGCGTAATGTTTTCATAAATTGTTGAAATAATGCTATTTTTACTTTAGGACAATCTCAAGGCTCGAAAGACTTGTAAAAGCACAAGACGTATCACCAGTGAAATAACATATTTTGGCACACATATAACCGACATAATAAGGATAAGCATCAAATTTTGAGGTTAGACTACGCCAAGATCCTCGGTGATTGCTAAAAATATATAGGTATACAAACTGCTGCTCGAGAAACGTTTGCGCGTCGGGGATCCCCATGCACGACTGGTGAGGAGAGTCGTCCCCAATTTTTTCCCAGTGTAGTTCTTCAGTTACGGTCTCTCTCAAAAGTTAGTCCGTCGCACACTAACGCAACTTACGTATCTGTGTACGCGCACACATGCAGCGGCGTGCTCTAAACTCGCACACGGACGAAGATTTTTTGACTTTGGATTAAAATATCTCGAAAATTAGTCCCGCTTGGTCAAATGTGTAAGCGAGGAAGTTGTTTAGAATTTAATCAGCTGTAACATACTGAAATTTGGAAAAAACTGGGGTATTTTTGAGGTTATGGCTGATCAAAATGTGAAAAAATACCGTCGGTGAGCCCGATTTCTATTCCGCACGTGTAAATTTTAAAAACTTTGAACTTGTTTTTCTCAAAATTTAGCCCCGCTTGACTGCCTAAATTTTACGTCATCTTATTCTTTGTTTCAAGAGGAACATTTTAGAATCAATCGCAAAAAAACTGGGGTTAGTGCGATTTTCTGAAGAACTACCTTAAGTATCAAGTAGACTTGATTTTTACGTATGTTCGGGGTTATGTTCATCATATTAACTAGATCTACAAGGATCGAACTTTAAGTTATCCAAAACAAAGTCCGACCGGTCCGACATCCTCGATCTTTGATATTTTTATTTCCCAAGCCCTGAAAGATGGCGATTTTGGACTTTAATTTGACTCTTTTTGGCTTTAAATGGTGATACTACTCTTTACTTTCTTTCTCGTGATAAAAATAAATAAACCACCGTATAAATAAGTTGATTTTTCAATTTTGAAAGCTTCTTTTTATATTTTTAAAATTAAAAACTACTTTCATCTGTCTATGATCTTATCAACCTATATAATCTGTTTAATTTTATCTATTTTATGAAAAAAATGAAAATACACATGTGATGAAAATTACCACTTCTAACTTTTTCTTACGGAATAGTTTACTAAATTATCACTTATAATATATTATTTTTGCATTTTTTGAGGAAATTTCGGATTAAATTTTATAATTATAGCAGCCTCATAAATATTTTTTATTCAAAGTATTAAAATATACGTATTTAAATTAACATATTTATTTATTAAAAAATTATTTACACAAGTTTTTTTTATACAAAGTCACTATTAAAATATTTATAAATTTCAATGTCTATGTACAATATTTTTCAGATTAGTCTCATGTTAAAAACTTCTTTTAATGAAAACACACTTTTTCTAAAAAGTGTTTTAAACACAAAAATCGATTACAATGTGCACACTTCATAAAAGCTAAATTTTCACAGTTAGAACAATTTACCAAAATTTCTGTTTTGTTAAAGCAAATTTCATTTACATTTTTGAATTCTCCTGGATCTGGAACAGAATAACCACTTTTGAACCAAGCATACTGAATCATTGGATAAAAAACTTTGGCTGTCAATTGATTATGGACCAATGAATGAATTTTGAAAAAAAATAATCTATTATAAACTTGCTGCTCTTCAAATTCAAGCATTATTTCATCGTAGATTCGACGAACAAATCCTTGGTACTGCCTAAAAAAGTAAACATCCATAGGCTGACAAATACCTGTAGTGCCAGCAGGAATTGTCAATGTTTCAAGGATTTCTTTTTTTTCAGGTACTAAAGAATATTTTAAAAAGTCATCTGTTAAAAGCAAACTTTTCTGCGTCATATGTGGTGTCAAACAATCTTTCAGCCAGGTTTTCACATGTTCTTTTGTTAGTTTACCAGATTTACTGCAAACCACGATAAATTATTAGGTGTATTTTCAGCTACACGGAGAGAAAAAAAACAGAAATTTACTGTGGTAAGCTAATACGAAAAAAAAAAATAAAAAAAAAATTTTTAAGACATGCTTTTCTTTAACTAGTTTTAAACAAATAAAAAAAATGTACTAAAAAGTAAAAAATAAATTTTTTTTCCAAAGAAATAATTCTGAAATATTTATTTCTTTAAATAAAAAAATAGTTTGAAAGATTAAGAATAGCTTGAGCAAATATAAAATTTGGTTGGGACTCAAAAGAAAAGCATGGGGCACCTGATAATATAGTGTCAAACAAATTTTTTCAGGTAATGTTTTGTATAATTATTTTTTATAATATATTTAGTACATTCAATTGATTGTAAATGCAACTATTTATTTATTTATAAATTAGTGCGTATTTCAAATATTCTTATACACGAGTGTTATTGTTAATTATAGTTATTAAATTTTAATGTCTTTAATTTTATTTTCTTGCAATATAAATGTTTGTTTTAGTAAATTTTTTATATTCGGTTTTTTTTTGTAATCCTCATCTTCTAATTATTATTATATAAAAGTATATGTGTATTTTATCAGATGCCCCATGCTTTTCTTTTGAGTCCCAACCAAATTTTATATTTGCTCAAGCTATTCTTAATCTTTCAAACTATTTTTTTATTTAAAGAAATATATATTTCAGAAATATTTCTTTGGAACAAAAATTTATTTTTTACTTTTTAGTACATTTTTTTTATTTGTTTAAAACTAGTTAAAGAAAAGCATGTCTTAAAAATTTTTTTTTTATTTTCTACTTTTTAGTCCAAGCGTTATTTCTGTGATTTATGAGTAAAAATAAATAGAAAAAGGGTTTTTTAAATATCAAACTTCAAGTTTTATTTTCATTTAAATATCAATCTTCAAGTTTTATTTTTAAAATTTTTTTTTTTTTTTTTTTAATTTTTTTTTTCTATAACATGCTCAAAACCTCTTTAACTAAGTCATTTCCGAAAAATTCAACTCTAATTCCCGGAGATGATCCCCAGGTACCCCAGGTGCCCCCGTCATCGGCGATCTGGATGTTTAGGTTCGAAGTGCCTCTTTAAATTCTTTAAAATACTCCCCAAAGTTATTGTCGAAAAATTTGGCCCAAAGTCTCGGAGATGATCCCCAGGTACCCCAGTTATCGGCGACCTGGATGTCCAGGTCGAAAAATGACGGATTAATGTATTGTCATCCGATCCTAGACCCTCTGCAAAATTTCAACCTCTAGGTCAACTAGGCTCAAAGTTAGAAAGCTTCGCCGTTTTGAACATACCGTGAAAGAAACTTTGTGAGTTAAAGAAAAGCATGTAATAAAAATCGTGTGTTAACCTTACGCAGAAAAAATCCTAAGCGCTACTGTAGCCGAACCAATCAGGCAATCAGGTGTGACCAGAGTGATTTTGATTGGCTCTCTTACAGCAGCGCTTAGGATTTTTTCTGCGTAAGGTTAACACACGATTTTTTCGTGTTAGCTTACACAGTAAATTTCTGTTTTTTTTCTCTCCGTGTACTTGTGCTTCAACAATAGGTCCAAACTGATTTCTAGTAGTTTCTTGTAAACATAATAACATTGGTGATAATAGCTTACCAGATGCAGTTATAGTTGGCTGGATTGTATACGAGTGAGTCGTATTGGCAACGCTGTTAACCAATAATTTGGTGTGTTTTTCACCTTAAAAACTCAAAGTTCTTGTCGAGTGGAACTCTTTCAAAAAGCCTGATTGGTCGGAATTCAACACAAAATCTAAACTGTAATTAGGTAATTTTAAATTTGGGAGTTGTACATGAGCTCGTAGGTTTTGGTCAATAGTAGCTTTTTCAATTGAATGCTTTCTTGTCACGAGGTGAGTAACTTTGTGTGAATTTATTCGAAGGCGACGTTTCAAGTTCGACACAAACTTGCGACTGACTTTAAATTTTTCTAATCCCATTTCTCGTGCTTTTTGGATAGCCCAGCGACGAATATGTGTATCATGGACAGTTACAAACTCACTTTTTCTTGAGTTATCAATTCTATTTTTTATATACTTCTCTAGTTCATACATTTTCATTGCGAATGTTCCTTTGGCTTCAATATATTTTCAGAATAGAGTTATATGCACAGTATGTAATTTAGGGTATAAATTTTGGATCGACTTGAATGATTTATTTTTTTCGTCGTTCAATTCAATAATTTTTTTCATGGTTTCATATGAAAACGTATGATCAGGTAATTCTACTTCAAGAAAAAAGTCGTAACCATCTGCTTCAAGTTTTTGCTTTTTCAAATCGGGCTCTAAAAATTGTGAAGATTCGGAATCGTCAGGGGTGGAATTCTATATCTAAAGTAGTGTAGCGTAGCGTATTAAGAAAAAGGTTAACGTAGGTTAAGGTAAGGAGTAAAATATGTCAAGTAGAAAACGATATATGGTTCGATTAAAAAACAAAATTAATCAATTAAATTAGGTTAAAAAAGAAAATTTAACTGTGATTATGTAATGAAATGATATTTAGAAATATAAAAATATGTTGTAATTAATCAAATTTAACCTAAAAATTTTTCTCGATTTTGCAAATAATTTCAAAAAGGTAACGACGTGATAAAATCTTGTTTGTAAAAAATTTGTAGCTGTAAGGCAATATTATTTGCTGAAATTAATGATTAATCAATGAAAAAAATATTGAAGAAATTTTAGATTAATGTATTTAAAAAAATTTATAGTACTATTGTACTATTTTTTGAACAAATATGGAAAAACAAATTATATTTTTAATGTTAAACATTAATTTTTTTTTTTTTTTTTTTATTTATTTAATGCCTACCTAGACTTAAAAAGTCTATACAGCTAAAAGTATATGTATGTTTATAAATCCATCTTACAAGATTTAATAAATTTCAATATAATCTTAAGTGTTTCAATTTTCATATCAGTCAAGAAATTTTCAATCAGGTCTGGTCTCTTTATTTCAATTTTGGACAATTCACTTAATAAAACACTCCTTTGTTCATTAAAATCCCTGCACTGCCACAACAAATGATTTGCATCTTGAGAATCATCTCCACACTTGCACTTAGGCGACGAAACTATGTTCTTCCTGAAGAGAGAAGCGGCCGCACTGTAATGGTCCGCTCGAAGTCTATTTATGGTCACTATTTCCCATCTGTTTAGCCTGGACTTATGATATCACGGCTTGCTTTCTAAGTTCAGATAGTTGTGGAAATAAAATTTCCCCTTGTGATCTCCTTCATGTAAATTTAGCTTCATGGTCCTATCCTTTGCCTCTCTGTTCCATATACTGTTGAAGTCCGAGTAAGGTATTTGCCCAGCCGGCTTTGTAGTGAGGGAAGCATTCTTGGCCTGAAGATCAACTACTTCGTTACCCTCGATGCCACAGTGAGACGGGATCCAAATTATCTTAAGTGGTTCATCCAAAATGCTTATTCTTTTTAATTTGCCTAGTCTATTCTTTATTTCAGCAATGTAAGGATTCTTGTTGCTTTTTCCAGAAGATAGGGCCAATAAGACACTTTTAGAGTCCGACAGAAGATAGTACTTTGAATCGGGATTTAACAAAATCCATTCGAGAGCTGCACTAATAGCAGCAGCCTCTCCCGTGAAGACCGACGCAGCATTGAGAAGAGAACCCTGGCCAGAATAGTTAACCACTGGAACATGGACTGCCCAACCAACTGGTAATTCGCCATCCTTAGAAGCATCCGTGTAGACATGTATGACACCAGGAGCACCAAACAAACTCTGAAATTCGGCATTGACTAGAGGAGAATCTGCCAAGGCTATTGCCGTGTCCACATCAATTGGGACTTGAGGATATTTAACCTCCTCATAGTCATGTTGAAACTCATGAACCTCGTGGTCATGAACCTCATAGTCATGTTGAAACTCCAGATCCTTTTCAACCTGATAAATATGAGGCCTTACGTAGTTCCCAACTCTAATGATTGACTTTTCAAAAGTCGTCTTTTTAGCCTTACACTTTTTATGCTTATCCAAGTAATGGATTACTGAGTCGTAACATGCACTAGATTTGTTCGCAAGTACCTTACAGATGAGTTTATTTCCCTGCTCCTCCGCTCTATAACACAGAGCAAAAAGCTTGGACTCTTGCAGAATGATGTTCTTGGGAGTGGATTTTCTATAGCCAAAAGCAGCCCTGACTGCTGCCACCTGCACGTTATCTAGAAGGTTTGACAGTTTTTTCCACTTGGGCCAGTACACAAAGAGACCGTAGTCAATCGATGATCGGACATAGCTCTTGTACAGGTTTAGGAGTGTACCTGGATGAGAACCCCACCAAGTTCCAGAAAGAAGCTTCATGACATTGAGGGTGTTTCTCGCTTTTTTGACGATCTTCCTGACATGATGTTCGAAATTCATACGGTGGTCAAAAATGATTCCCAAGAATCTGGCTTGATCAATAGACTTTATGCAGGAGTTGCCAATCTTGACCTCAATGGTTCCAGGATCGACACCTCTGTTATTAAAATGGACGACTTTAATTTTAGCAAAGTTAAGTTCCAGGCCCAATTTTTTCAAATTTTTTCTAACTATTTCACAGGCACTTTGAACTTTTTCGACACAGTTGTCGAGGTCTTTGGCACTAAAATAAAGTCCTACATCGTCAGCAAACTGAGAAGTTCTAACTGATTCCCGCTGCAACATTTCTAATATAGATATTAAATAAGAAGGGACTAAGGACTCCGCCTTGTGGCACTCCTTTAGTAACAAGTCTAGGTTGGTCAATATTTATGATCGTTGTGATGAATCTCGTCAGACTCAGATGAGCAATGAGGTTAATGAATAACTTCGAGCAACCAATTTCCTCAAGTTCTTGAAGGAGAATTGTCGGGACCACGTTATCAAAAGCACTCTTAATATCAAGAAAGACCGCGACTGTATCCTGTTTATTTTTGAAACCATCTTGTACATGAAGGGCCAAGTTAAGAGCATTGTCCACACCCGAGCGACCTTTCCGGAATCCACTTTGGTCAGACGAAATTATTTCCTTATTTTCGCACCACCATTGAAGCCTGTTCTTGAGGATAATTTCCAAAATCTTACATAGACATAGAGTCATGGTAATAGGGCGCACTCCGCTCTTGTCAGGTTTCCTGATTAGGTGCACAAAGGAGTTCTTCCAGTCCCTAGGAAAATCACTGCTTGTGTACATTTCATTATAAATATCCATAAGAATAAGCTTGTACTTGATCGGGAGCTTGTTTATTGTGTAGTAATCAATACCATCAGTCCCGGAGCCAGAACTGGTATTTCTCGAAGCAATTGCAAAGTTTAGTTCTGCAAATGTAAACGGCTTATCAAAAATTGGATTACTAGAAGCCTGAACTTCAAAGGGAAGGTGCAAAATAGCTGGAGGAGCTGTCAGCCTGTCAATCGCTTGATTTGCCATCTCTATAAAGTTTATGTTTAAATTTTGATCATATCCATGATTTACCTTAATCCATTTATTTATGAAGATCTTCATTTTGTTCCAAACGTATCCTGGGTTTCTATTTAGGTCCAAGGATTCAGTAAACTTTACATAACAGGCTCTCTTCTTGGCTCTGATGGCCCTTCTGAGGACTGCGCAGCTCCTCCTGTAAATTATTTTATGTTCCGTCTTTTCAGTGAAAATCCACCTTTTAAAGGTCGCTCTTCTTAATCTCTTTAAATTTGCGCACTCTTCATCCCACCATTCGACCGGGTTTCTGTGGACATTATCATCCACTATTTTCTTCTTTGGTGTGCAGCTTTCGATAGTTGACTTGATTATCTCGACAAAAATATCATATTTTTGCGAGGCAGGAGCATTGTCATAAGATAAATCAAAGAACTCAGTGTACCTGTCTTCCAGCTTTTCTTCTACAGCACTCCAGTCAGTACGAGTAGACCTTATTCTGAAAGACTTCTTCCTAAAAATGTGTCTGCTCAGAGAAACCGAAATTTTAATAGGAAAGTGATCCGACTCGTAAGTTTTATCGTAAACCTTCTGTTCAGCAATTTCAGCAGCACACGAATTTGCCAGGACTAAGTCGATGTTGGATTTCTTGCAGTTACTGGAGTTGAGATGAGAGACATGATCATAATTGAGTATGATCATATCAGCGTCCATAATTGAGTCGAGAAATCTTTTACCATTTAAGTCATCATCTTCACAGTTCCAATTTACATTGTGAGCGTTGAAATCTCCCAATAAAAAAGATGCACCTTCTTCACTGTTTGTTAGGAATGCAATGCGATCCCATTGCTCCTGCGTTAGAACCTTGGGTCGACGATTTTCACCAGGAGCTCTGTAGACAGCGAAAATATTAATTGGCTTTGTGAATCCAATAATTTTAATGGCAGCAGTTTCAACAGTTGGATCAATTTTATCATTAATCATTATCGGCTGATATTTAATTTTGTTTCTAATGGCGAATAAAATTCCACCTCCACCACCACAGGCACGATCTACCCTGTATACTCTAAATCCAGGAAGCTTGAAATCAGAGCCTGGTTTTAGCCAAGACTCAACAGCGACAAATATATCAACTTTTGATAAGATTTTTTCCAACTCGGCCTTTTTATTAGCTATGCTCCTGGCATTCCAAAAAAGAACCTGAAGATCACAATCAACTAGAGTAGACCCCTGGGGGAGAGAATTTGCCATTATGTAATTACTTATTAGTTATTTTTCGATGACTCAGCATCCGATGCTCTTGAAGCATCTGAGTCGGAGCCTTCTGAAGTTTCTGAGTCGGGAGAATCAATCATTTTTTTGAATTTAGTTAATTTCGTCCTTATATTTTTACCACTAACCAAACCATAAACTTTGTCAATCAGGTCAGGAAGCACTTTCGTGTCAGTCGTATATGAGAGGATAATATCCCTCCTCTCGTCCTTCTGAGCCACGCTGCACTTTGTCAATAATTCGGCAAAATTATCACACGACAACTTAAATACGTTTTGAGAAGCATCAATGTACGCACGAGCCGGCTCAAGCGCAGAGACCATGGTAAACACTTTATTTTGCGTTTCTTTTTCGTCCAGGACTTTTCTGTGCTTGCGCGGACGTATCTCTTTTCTTTGCTGACTTTTACTATTTTTGACGAGAGTAAGTCCACCCTCTTGATTATTTTTACTCAACGAAGAATTTTCACTGTTAGATGGAGAAGGAGGTCTCTTAACCGACTTATTTTTCTTCTCTCCTTCGTGTGTTCTTTCTTGTTTAAAGTCTTCCTGCCGCGTTTTACTTTGTTTATTTACATCTTCACGCTCTGAACTATTCGAAGGGACGTATAAGTACGACGGTCTCAGCTGTTCCATTGTTGACGGCCGAGCCGATGCGGCGAGAGCCGCCGCGTAGGTAGCCGAAGGCGCGTGAGTTGCTGGGGAGGGGGAGAGAGCTGCTCCTGTCCCGGCATCGTGTAGCTCTCCCGGCGTCTCATTTTCTTTATTTTTAGCACTTTCGACATGATTTATAAGCTCCGGACAGTCTTTCCTAAAATGATTTGCTTTCTTACAATGAAAGCAGACCGGCTTATCGACGTCAAAAAAGACGAAAAAACCAATGGATGGCGTCGAAAACTTGACCGGTTTAGTGGGAAGTTTCCCTACGTCATCAGGATGAATCCATACAGCCCGACGGAAAGAGGATGACTTCTGGTATCGAACTCCTTCCTTGTTGACATTAGCTTTTAGCTCAGAAACGCTAGAAGCAGTCCTGATGTTGCACTGATTGGTCAGAAATCTTTTTATGTTAGAGTTTGATACTCCCCAACCTGCATTGGAAATTATAAGCTTGACTGACTTAGCTACCATGTACTTTAGGGGGACCTCTTCTTGGTTTACAATAATTTTTCCAATTTGCTCGACAAGCAAAGTTGCCTGAGCTTCTTCCTTAAAGACTACACACAGCCGATCACCGGTAATCTTCGATACGTAAACAAAACTATCTTCGTCCTTGATATGTTCATTCAATTTATCACAATAAACAATAGTATCCACATCCTTACGTACGGGCAAAACGATAGCACATTCATCTTTCGATCGAACTTCCCTAGGATCACAATAATTTTGCACGAAAGCAGAAGAGTCAGCCGTGGTGTGCTTGGACATTTTGAGGTTATGCGGCGTCGTCTAACAACGAGCAAGCAATATTTCCTCAGAACTAAAAGATTCCTGTTCTAACAAGCATGAATCTAGGAATACTTTTTACTTTTACTTTTAAGTATTGGCTAGAGGCCAAAAAACGAAAAGAATTTCGCACTTAGACGGGACACGTGGTGTACTCGTAGGAACGAAAAACACGTCCGATGCCTTACGAGGCGTCGGCCATACTGATTAAACATTAATATTAATCTATAATTACTAGATATAAATTCTATTTATTTAGCTCCGTAGCTTGTAATATTAATTTTCATTTTTTAAACTTATGAATTAATATAAATGTTTAACATTCAAAATATAATTTGTTTTTTCATATTTGTTCAAAAAATAGTACAATAGTACTATAAATTTTTTTAAATAAATTAATCTAAAATTTTTTAAATATTTTTTTCATTGATTAATCATTAATTTCAGCAAATAATATTGCCTTACAGCTACAAATTTTTTACAAACAAGATTTTATCACCTTTTTGAAATTATTTGCAAAATCGAGAAAAATTTTTAGGTTAAATTTGTTTAATTACAACATATTTTTATATTTCTAAATATCATTTCATTACATAATCACAGTTAAATTTTCTTTTTTATCCTAATTTAATTGATTAATTTTTTTTTTAATCGCGCCATATATCGTTTTCTACTTGACGTATTTTACTCCTTACCTTAACCTACACTAACACTTTTCTTAATACGCTACGCTACACTACCTTAGATATAGAATTCCACCCCAGAGACACTTGCTTGAGAGTTGAATTTTTGTGATAGTTCAGATTCTAAATTATTGGTATCATTGTTATTTGGACTTTGGATTTTTACGGAGTCACTTTCATCACTATCACTTTCACTGTCAATATACAAAGTTTCTTCTGTTTCAAGATCAATTGATTTATTGCACAAATTTTCAAAAATGTCCCACAGATGGCTGGCAGCTTCAGCATGATGTCGATCTAATTTTTCACGGAACTCCTCGGGTTCGGACACTTCCGAACTGATTTTTAAAATAAGTTTCAAACAAAAAAAACACTTGCCGAGGATCAATTTCCACGCTTGATAAGAAAATTAAGAACACTCAAAAATCGACTGAAGTAACACAAATTTTTCTTTCAAAATTTAAACTCAAGTATCAATTTCAAAAATGAATTGTAAGAAGTTATAAACATACAGGTTGCTTTTTTGATAGTGGACGAAGATTTTCTGGAGCCACCTGGTGGTGGTAAGATCAACTTCCCATTTATGTTATAAAAATATTTTTTAACTTAATAAAAAGTCATGCTAGCAGCATTATTAAAAGCTTTTATGAAATTAAAAAAATTCGTCTTGAATCATAAAATGTATGTATATTAATTTAAATACGTATATTTTGATACTTTGAATAAAAAATATTTATAGTACTCCTGGTCACTCTAACCTCAAAATCAAATCTTTGATGCGTGTTTTTGATTACTCGTACTATAAAATATTATATACTGCGAAGCTCCGCTTCGCTACGCACTCGGGTCCTTAAAACCGCCCTGGTGACGATGCTGCACCCGTACTATAATATACTATTATGGGGCTACTATAATTATAAAATTTAATCCGAAATTTCCTCAAAAAATGCAAAAATAATATATTATAAGTGATAATTTAGTAAACTATTCCGAAAGAAAAAGTTAGAAGTGGTAATTTTCATCACATTGTATTTTAATTTTTTTCATAAAATAGATAAAATTAAACAGATTATATAGGTTAATAAAATCATAGACAGATGAAAGTAGTTTTTAATTTTAAAAATATAAAAAGAAGCTTTCAAAATTGAAAAATCAACTTATTTATACGGTGGTTTATTTATTTTTATCACGAGAAAGAAAGTAAAGAGTAGTATCACCATTTAAAGCCAAAAAGAGTCAAATTAAAGTCCCAAATCGCCATCTTTCAGGGCTTGGGAAATAAAAATATCAAAGATCGAGGATGTCGGACCGGTCGGACTTTGTTTTGGGTAACTTAAAGTAAATTTTGCACCCGGTCCGGTCCCGATCGGAGACGAACACCTGGGATACTTCCCTTGTGAGTGCAGTGTACTCTCTGGTTTCGCCAATCTTGGGAGGATGCACCTTCATGATGTGTCCTAGCGGCCATTTCGCAGGTGGGCCGAAGCTGTCAGCTCGCTTTTCACCAGAACCAGATCGCCGACTTTGAGGGGCTTGGTCGCTCGTTGCCACTTTGGTCTCTGCTGCAGTGAACTGGTGTACTCAGAGGGCCAAACACAGAACTGTTGCGCTATTTGGGTAGTCGTTTGCCAGTGTCGACCAACAGGAATTTTTTTGTTTGTGTAGTCGGGTTCAGGCACTAAAAATGACGAACATCAAAAATCCAATTGGGAGGATTGCCTTGACCCTAGGTAATGAGGTACGTCGATAACATAAATCATATCCATAAAAATATCTGAATGGTGCTATCCATCAAATTAAATTACAAAGTTGTTAGAATTAAAATAATCACATAAGACCCTACCAATAAATACACTGTGAGTGTTGAGAAAAGAGGCAAGGTCAGTGCCTACAGGGGCTCCGGCTGCAGTCAAGGACCGGACCGCAGCCTCGCTGCTGGTGGCACCCAAAGGACAGTCCCACAATAAATGTTTCAACGTCTGGGAGTCCGAACCACAATCACACTGCCCGCTATCAATTATGTACTTGTGAAAAAGGTGAGCCTTGGTGCGAGTATGGTCACATTTAATCTTGTTGAGCATCCTCAACAAGGATCTGTCGAAGTCGTAGCCTCGAAACCAGGGATGCTTTGGGAAGTCAGCTTGCAGTGAGAAGTATTTAAACCTCTTATTGCTCCTTGAGTAATCAATGCAATAATCATAAGCCTCACGCCTAACTCTTTCACCGAGGAGGGAAGAGTAATCTCCAAACCAAACGCCAAAGAAACAGATCTCTATCAGAAATTGGGAGAATTTAGCAGCTTCGTCAGCATTGCAACAGCCTGTAAAATCCAACGCTGAATAGATCCAGGCAATTCGGACCACGTGACTCTGACCAGCTAACGTTACTAATATGAATCTAATCTGTAAAATTAAAGGGTGGGTATCATTAATCAAACCATCTAACTTAAGAAAATTTATCAAATCCAAGAAGTCCGTAAAAACGAAAAATTTGTTGCTCTCGTCCCCAGTAAGGATGGAGAATAAAGCATGGATCACCGCGAACGCCTACAGGCCAAAACTGACGACTCGTCTCTAAGACGGAATGAACGTGTGAAGTCAGTGTTCTGCCAGAATACGCCAGAACCAGCGTATGCTTTGCCCTTGGCGCCGTCTGCATAAATAAGACAGAAATCGTGGAAGTCGGACAACATGAGTGTATCGAAGGCCGAAGTTCTGTTTTCCTGGCTATTAAGAAAATTTATGATGTCAAGGTCTATAAAATCAGATATAAAGAAGTCACGCAAGGGTATTGTGAAGCAAGGTGTGAACTGCGTCGAGATTGTCATGGAATGAACTTGAGCAAGATCCAGTCCCGTGCAGTGGAGTGCTCCAAATTTACGAATATGATTCCTATTTGTGGCGTTGAGATCAAAACGTTCTTTCATCAACTGGAATTTTAGAAGTAAGCCATTAGAAGTGACAGACGATATTCTCAGAAAGGTCCTTCTGGTAAGAGTAATTCTCCTGAGTCTCAATAGCACAATCGCAGACAAGTGGTTAAGGACATTAATCGGGTTTGTAGAAATGCAGCAAAGGATTTTCCTGATGGCAGAGTTTTGCAAGACATCAAGCTTGGATAAGAGTTTGGTCGAAGCATCGTGGTACAAAAAGAAGCCCCAATCAAGTTTGGGCCTAACCAAGGCAAGGTAGATGGTCCTAAGTGTTTACACCGGAAAAAAGATGGGTTGAATAAACTTAAGAGTTAGAAATGTTATCGAAAGAAGAATGCAGATTAATGAGTTTGCGGGGGTCATTGATTGTCATGAAGTTGGCAGGTGGGGTATAAAATCTGTGTTTGTATTTCTTAAAGAAGTTAAAATTCTCACGGTCGGGTCTAAACGGGTTCAAAGTTGACATCTTGCCTCTAAACGAGGATCTAGCAGCCCTGGAAAGTACCTTGGAACTGGACCTCTTAATCTCCATATAAAGGTTCTCGTTCTCAATCGAAGTGTCCTGTCTGAATGCTCTGAAGGCCTCAGCCCTGTCTTGCATGGTCTTGGTGCAGGCCTCATTCCACCAAATGGCATTGGGGGGAGTATGTTTAGGTCTGCGGCTGCTCAGAAGGACAACCTTGCCTTCAGAGCATTAAACGGATTGTAGCAAGCTGTGAATGAAGTCTTCGTACAAAATCATGTAATTACCGTCGTCCAGTGAGGGTTGTTGGTCAATCCATGTCTCAACGGAACCTCTAAACTTAGACCAGTCCACCTTGGAGAGTTGAATGTGAGAGCCAGTGTTGTTTCTATAGATTGTCGGGATATTCAATGCCAACTTGACAGGAAAATGGTCACTCTCGCAAGGGTCGTTGTCCACACTCCATGAAATATCAAATGCAAAAGGTCTCAAAATAAACGAGATATCCGGACAACTTTTCCTGTCGGGGACCCTGGTGGCACAACCATCATTAAGAATAAAGAGCTGGTTGGTCACATCAACACATTTAAGTAGGCTACGACCGTTCGAATTGTCCCTGTCACTGCCCCAAGCAGAGTGCTGTGCGTTGAGGTCACCAGAGATTAGGACGTTAAGATAACTGGACAATTCATCTACGAAATTGACGAGGTCGGAGGGGGTGACAGTATCGCTAGGTGGATTGTATACGCCGATAAAGGTAAGGTCCGAGCCATCCACATGAATGCTAATGCCCAAGACTTCGAAACCAGGAGGAGAAGAGTGAAATGTGATCTTACTATACCGTACGGGTTCTCTAATATTTGCCAGGAGCCCCCAGTCAGGACCATTGAGTCTATTACGGCGTAAGAGATTAAAGGAGTTGAAATGCCGGGAGCTAATTTCCTCAGACAGTAAGGATTGAAATGAAAAGAACATCATGCTGCCTCGAGGCGGCGATGTTCTTCAGTTCCCTCCACTTATTCCTAATGCCCCTAATGTTCCACGAAAGAATGTTGAAAGACTGCATGATAAATGTTTATAAAAGAAGAAAATAGACTAAAAGATAAAGAGAGTTTAAACTGTAAAGTATAAAAGAAGTGAATGAAATGGGTGACATTAAACGATTGTGTACAAGTCGGAAAAAGACAAAGCGAGGAGGCGAGATCAATAAACCTAAAAGCGATCGATCCGGCGTTCTCAAAAGGTCAAAAGTGCCAATAAAGTGTGAGACAAATAAATTGTCAAGCAGCAAAAATCCATGAAAATACATAAGTAATGTGTACAAAACAATATGCATTCCTGAAGATAAACAATGTTCATGCACAAAGTATTGAAAGCACTAAAATAAGTTGAACAGCAGCATGAGGACGATCGATAAAGTGATTCCCAGCCACATGACAGAGGCATAAGCTTAGATCCAATAAACGCAGTTTATTGAGACAAGGATTTGCTCTATCTGGGTGAGGACTGAAAGAGAAAAAGTGTTGGCTAACTCGGAGGAGTAGCACAACAAACGAAAATGTCATCCGTGAATTAGTGAAGAAAAAAGGCTGAAACTAAAACTAAAACTAAAATAAGAAAAAGGTTAGCAAAATCTATCTATTGAACTTGCCATGGCGAGATTTTCCTCCATGGCCGATGTTGGGATTATTTGAGGTTCTTTTTAATGAGGGTCTAGAACGCGAAAACTCGACCCCTCTCTCTGCCCTGCTACTAGGATGCAACCGATTTTCAGAGCCATCTTGACAAGGCTGTTTTGACCATCCCGGGGAAATAAGAACTGCTCTGTTCTCAGGGTCCTCGACGTCACTGTACAAGTCTTGGACCTTATCCGTTAGTTCACCATCCTCCCTGCCCTCGCTAGATGGGGAATTAGAGCGATTGATGTTGCAGGCTAGAGCGTTGACGTTAAACTCCTTCGGGCGATCTTCGTACCGCTGTTGGACTAAAAAAGTCGCAGCGCTCCTGGCTATGCCAAGAATGGCCATTATGGCATAGACCTCCCTATTAAATTGGAAGACAAGAACTAGTTTACTGGTCGAGAAGTGCTCTAAGCCACAGCTGCAGCACATCGGGTACAGGGTTGCATGCTCAGCCCTAGGACAAAAGTTGGACAGGTGAAGGCCGCCACAGAAGCTGCACCTAGCTGGGTTTTTGCAGCTAAAACTGCCGTGGCCGTAAGATTGGCAAATGTGATATCCCATAACTGGCTAAACATATAGCCGCACAGGGCATACGATGCTTAAGATGGAAATAAAGCGAGGTAGGTACCATCTAGACAGAACCTTAACGTCGTGCGAGTTGAAGTGAACAGCATCACCCTCTCTAGTTGTATTCTTCTTGACCACTCTTTCAAACCTCTCGAAGAATCTTTGGGCCATAGGGTTGAGGTTATCCCATAGCTTGGCCTCCCGGATATCACTAGGGATGTCCCTAATTAAACCAACGCGATAGATGAGGTCGCCACGAATGAAAGCGTGCCAGTTGGGATCAATTGAAGAAACCCCTACCACAACAAAGGCCTTCTCCCAGGTGACAAAGGTTATGTTGCAGCGGTCACCGCTTCTAGGAACAATAGTGAGAAACTTTACGCCGGCTAATTTAACCTTCCTAGCGATAGAAATAAGGTGGAGATCACCCAAACTTTCTCCTAGCCTATTATCGGATATGCATCCACTAAATGGGGCCTCGCATTGGAGTCATACTTGTTGGGTTGTCGTTTCCTAAAAGAACTAAGATCCTCCAAAGCTTCCTACTGCACCCTCTGGCTAACCACTGAATAATGACCAGCACTAGGGTCCATGACCGAAGGATCCTGGGGAGGTTCCATGCTCGCACCAATAGCCACCAAGCCGCAAGAACCTATAAAAAAAAGAGGCAACAGAAAGAAAAAACACCGGCCAGCTCCTATCCCAAAAAAAAAGAGTGTGATACTAGGTCCGGGACCAGCAGACTCAGGACGACAGTCCTTCAGGTACCATCAGCAGTCGGACAACATCCAGATCACAACCAGAGAGGAGTCCGTTAAGCGTATTAATTGGAGGATCAGATGTTCACAATAGATGGGTGAATCGCTACTGCAATACAAATCTGAATATAAGTTCACAGCGCTGCATGCTCACTCTCAACAGTCTGTAATTATAAACAGATATTAAATGTACTTAAAAGCAGTAAAGCTGATTAAATGAATGATTACACTATAACTATAATCATAAAAATCCTTGCTCCATAATATAAACAAAGCATGTGTATAAAAGTAAAAGGAAATAAAAGAAAAATAATAGTGTAGTAATTCTAATAAAAGTACAAAAGTGGTTCGCAATACATCAGACAACAGAAGCACAAAGTATAAACAAAAACTTCAACTGACTTACAATGACTGGTAGATTGGCTAATTAAAACTCAAGTGGCTAGTAAATAGAATAATCAAATAATAGAGTAATGATATTAAAATCAAATCTCATACATCAAGAGTTACTGGAGATCAAAGTGAACAAATCAGTGCCAATGAGGAAAATGTGTATGTAAACACAAAGGGGTTAATGCAGAGAAAGATTACACTGTAAACACAGAAACACTCAGCTCCAAAACAGCATTGAATGTTAAATAATAAAACAAAATAAATGAGGAGAGTAAGGTGTACCGAGTAAAAACTGCTATATATAAATTTTTACGCAATACAACAAAGATGTTGCAAATAGAGTCTATGACAAACTTAAAATATCCGGTTCTTAATAAACCGCAAGCTTAAGAAGTTAACCATTAAAATAAAATAAATTTTCAATGTTTCTAGTGTTACTTATAATTATATAAAAAAATAATCAAGCATGATGCCCATAACAAAGTGTCGTAATCAAAGCTCTCAAAATATGCATATTGCCAATCAAACCAGACAGAAATTAGGCAAGTCAAAGCAAATCAAAAAACCCCATCGACAAAAACGCACGGAAAGGAAATCGTTGCAAAAAAGCATTGGAACAACCAAACCTCCTCCCGTGCGTAACCGCCAACAAAGGAGAGATCAGCAAAACTGCAGCCTCTCCATCTGCCTTGATTTCATGCTTCACACGATTAACTGGAAGGCCAAATAAATAAAATCCCGCCCAAAGAAAATCAAGAGGCGAAAGAGCTAAAGCCAAGTGTGGCATCAAATTTCAGTCGCATTCCCTTAAAACGCAAAAGTTACAGCATAAAAATAAAGCGCTTGAAACAAATCCAGACACCATTCAGATTAACAAAATAAATAAGTTATAATTTGGTGGATAAGCGTACCTCACCGACGTTGTGCACTCAAACTGTAATTCTCTGAAGTTACTGTTGAGTGTAAGCAAAACGCTACGTACGGTCTTGACGACTTCGTGTAAGTAGGTGTTGAAATCCGGGAAGCGTCTAGAGAATTCCAACCAAAAAAGCTTCCCCGGCAGAGTGCACGCCAACTCTGTGTTGAGACTGAAGAGGCAGATTTCATTAAATAAGCCAGCAAAAATCCACAGCTATCGAAATTTCCTTGACTATAACGAAAAGTTGTCAAACTTCCTTAGGTACAGGTACAAATCCGAAAACCCCAAGAGTGTCAGCAGTACGATGTTCATTCTGTTGGGTCGTCAGGCTGCTGGCGCGCGCTGTTGCAGTTATAGAACGAACCATTTACTTTTCCTCTAGTAGACTGTTCACCTAGCACAGGGAACGTCACATGCCGAGAGGGGGTAACACGAAAGAATCTATCAACAAAAATCTACCACGAAAAAATCTATCTATACAACATATTTTATCATGAATTATTGATTGAAAAGTTAAAAACTGGTGAAGAAGCACAGCCGAAAAGAAAAAAAGTATAAAGATTACGACTCCCGTTTAAAAAAGTTGAAGATTATGCACGTGATGACATTGTAGAATATTTGAGAAGAGTAGCATCTATAATCGTGTTTTAACGATCGTTTTGATATAATAAGATTGTTTACTTTTTGTTATAAAGTTGTACTATTATGTAATTAATAATATCATGTACTAATTACTGAAATAAACAATATTAAAACACTAACGGGTTATTTTTTAAAACTATGCGCGCCGTGGGGCCCGAAGGGCCCCCGCAGAGGCGCGCCATAATATTTAGTTCCAACCAAAATCTAGTTCGAATAAATTTTTTCTTTTTTTTTTTTTTTTTTTTTCTGTTATCTAATATTATCGTCGTGGATTTTTTCATGTAATCCGATTTTTTTTTCAACTTGTACATATTTAATAGTTGATATTTTTGAGGTGGATTCTCATTGTTACATTGCTTTGTGATAGATTTTTTCTGGTAGATTTTTTCGGGTAGATTTTTTTGTCGTAGATTTTTGTGTGATAGATTTTTTCGGGTAGATTTTTTCGGGTAGATTTTTTCGTGGTAGATTTTTTCATGTATTCCCGAGAGGGTGATCAAGGATGTGAAATGGCTTTATTATTCTTGATTATTTTATTCGGACTTCTTGCAGAGCTACTTGTCGAGAGCTCTCAATCAGATGTTTCCAGGTAGGCTGGTTCTAGTTGGTCAGTATATATCACTTTTTTTTCTCCATTAAAATCGTCGCAGTAAGTTCGATCGTCATTGCGGCTGATGACCTTGTGAGGGCTCGTGTAAGGGTGATTCCAGGGGTCTCTTAATTTTCTTAACGCGTTTGAAAACGTGGGAGCAATTCTAAGGTCTTTGAAAAAAAACAGCTGTCTTGACGAATGCCTGGAGGCTGGCACAGGTCTGATTTTACGAAAAAGTGATTGTAAGACTTGTATAAATGCGCTGGTGTCGAAAACCCCAGATGACTCGGGGACAAATAATTCACCAAGAACGCATAACACGGTCCCATAAAGCATTTCAGCTGGAGAAGCTTCCAGATTATCTTTGTAGGCATTACGAAAACCAAGAAGTACTGTCGTTATGGCTTCAATCCAGCAGCCACCACAGCAATGAAGTGCAGCTTTCAAGGTTCGATGTAGTCTTTTAACCGTACCGTTTAATTGCGGGTGGTAGGATAAGATTCTTGTTACTTTGGTTCCGTTCAGACGAACGAGTTCTTTGTGAAGTGCTGACTCGAACTGCTTGCCTTGATCTGAGGTGATGCGAAGTAGAGTACCATAATGCGAAATCCAGTGTTCACTGTTCACACTGGCAGCGGTTTTTGCAGTCATGTCGTATACAGGGACTGCAGTAGGCCAACGAGAGAAACGATCAGTTATTGTAAGAGCATATTGCTTATCTTGCACGAGAGGCAACTTGATGAAGTCTACGTGTACGTGATCGAATCTTTTGTCAGGTTCAATAAATTCACTAAGGGCAGCTTGATTATGGCTGAAAACCTTATTCCGTTGACAAGCATCGCAAAGCCAAACCCAGTTGTCTTTTCTTACGCTGGGCCATACAAATTTTTGAGCAAGAGCGCGCGCGGTAGATCTACCTCCTGAATGTACGAGACCGTGAATGACGTCAAAGAGAAGCTGGAAGGTAAGGTCTTACGTTATTGTTGAAAACGTAACAGTAAATTGAGTTACCGTCTAAAACTACTTGTTAAAGCTTCAAACTAGATTTCAGCAAAAGTTCGGGTAGCTCGGTGGGGCAAGACTGGGCCTCAGCGATGGTTGTAGAATCAATGATCGAGGGCATCGTAAATGTGGCTATATTTGAACTTTTTTTTGACGTATCAGGATCAGAGGAAACCTGAAAAGTGCGTCTACGATAACGTTATCTTTTCCTTTGGTATACATAATTTTTGTGTTAAAACGTTGAATGTACTTTAAATGACGCTCTTGACGTGGTGATGCCTTGTCAGCTCTCTCATTTTTTGCAAACATGATCGGCTTATGGTCAGTGTAAATCGTGAAAGAGCGATCTTCAAGAAATCTCTTGAAGTATTGTACAGCTTTGTAAATAGCCAAAAGCTCACGATCGTACGTGACACAGAGACTCGTACACGAGTAGCGAGTCTCTGTGTCTGAGAGCTTTGCAGAAAAAAACCAGGTGGTTGCTACCAGTTCTCCTTGAGCTGTTCCAAAGATGCTCCTAATATTAATTGATTTTATTAATTAATTAATTGAGCCTTGAACTGAAGCTCTAGATTCCACAAAACCCTCGTCGCTTAATTCAATAAATATTAACCATTTCATCAAACTAAGATTTTGTAAATTTTATAGCTCAATTAATTTGGTATTATGCATTCTAATAGAAAAAAAAACTCATTTTTTTATTCAACTATGTATAAGTATACACTGAAAAATTTGTGTCGGTTACAGGTCGACATTCGTGTCAGTTTATGTCTACCGCAATGGGAGTGAGAGAGATAGAGCTAACACACCATCTACCTGTGAAACTGCACGTTTCCCGGCCTTTGGCCGACACAAATTTTTCATTGTAGATGCCCAGGTTGATGTGGGTTTTAGAAATAAGGGTTTAAAACCTGACTAATTTAATATATGTACATACTTTTTAAGAATGAAAAGAAACCCCTTTTTAATTAAATTAAACTTCCAGGGTTATCTCGGAGTATAAGCTCAATTAATTTCGATATTGTGGTTTCTGAAGGAAAAAAAGAATTATTATTTAATCATATTATTCATTTACAATCATTCATATTATCAAATTTATTTTTTATTTAATTTTCATTAATTAATGATTATTTAGATTAGATGGAAATAATGCAAAGATTTTTTTTCATACTTTGGTGAATCTATACCAGGCGCGCAACAACGCGGGGGCCGAGGTGCCCGAATACCCAGTTGATCAGCGTATGACACCCCTTAACTATTCTGTCTTCCCTGACACCTGGAAGCTTGCGTCAATCGTGCCACTTGCCAAGGTGAAACTTCCGGCCTCGTTCAGCGACACCCGCCCGATTGCACTGCTCTGCTGCTTCTCAAAGCTGCTCGAGAAGGTCGTACACAGGCAAATAACTGCATTTCTGCTAGAGAACAACCTATTTGACCCACTTCAGTCCGCGTACCGGCAATTCCACTCGACCCAAATCGCCCTGCTCAACACCGTTGAAGGCGCACGCCTCGCAATGGACTGTGGGCTCGTCTCAGTCGTTGTCTCGTTTGATTTTTCTCGTGCCTTTGATACAATTCCACACCTGCAGTTGCTTCGTAAGTTACGCAGCCTGGGCTTCTCGGATCGAGTGGTCAAATGGATCGCCAGTTACCTCGGTGGGCGGAAACAGGCTGTGCGCCTCGAAGGAGGCCAGCACTCCACATGGCTGGAGACCACAGCAGGTGTACCACAAGGCAGTGTCCTGGGGCCTATACTTTTCATCTTATTCATAATCGACTTGTCTCTCCGGCTGCGCTACTCGAAACACTCAATTTTTGCCGACGACGTTGACATACGGCTCCATGCTACGCCGGAAGAACTTACTCAACGCATTCTTCTGCTGTTCGAAGATGCTAGAGAGATAGCCAACTATGCAGGGGAGAATGGCTTGGCTCTAAACGCGAGAAAAACAACTGTCACCGTTATTGGCACTCGCCACTCCCTGCAGAGTATTGATCTGGCCTCATTGCCCCCCCTTGTTATCGGCGACACCATAGTGCCGTACTCTCAGTGCGTCAAAACCCTTGGCGTGCACGTCGACTCTACGCTAAGCTGGGAAAAACACCTTAAAGAAACCAGTCGGAGAGTGCACTACGCACTAACCACGGTGAGACACTTTGGCAAGGCCATGTCACGTGAGGTACGCACCCGAGTTGTACAACTTTTGGTACTACCACTGTTTGACTACTGCGCTCCACTCCTCACCAACCTCAACATGCAGCAACGCGATCGCCTCCGTCGCTTGCATAACCAGTGTGTGCGAGTCGCATATGGCAAAGTACCACTACGCGCGAATGTCACGCCATACAGACTGGTACTAGGTTGGCTCTCCGCCTGTGCTCGCCGCACATACCTCACTGCCAGCCTTGCGTTGTCAGTTGTAGTAAATCACCAACCGCCCTATCTCTATAATCGCTTCCGGCTCGACCCTGGAGAGGATCTCCTCAGAAGGTCGACTCGCAGGCTAAGACCACCGTTCGTCATCGACACTAAGCCCGATTCGAGCTACAACTCCTCGTTTGTTGTCACCTCATCCAAGGCCCTGAATGAGCACCGGGCTCTTATCGACGAAAGCACGTCCATTGCCGGGTTCAAGCACAGACTGAAAGCCACCCTCTTCCGCGCAGACTGTAGCGACTGGGTCAAAAGGGCCACCGACGAAGGCCTCGTCTTAATCCCACATAAACTCCGCCGCTCACTCCCAAGCATCCTAAGCCCCAGCTGACACACACGCGACATAGGACACTAAATAATATGCAGGTCACTTAAGGGTCACTTAAGGTCACGCAGCGGGCACCTGCACCACAGCATCTGCATTCGACTCTGGGAGAACGTACCATGAAATCTACGGGCCAACACTCACAGCACCTTCATACACCACGCCTCGCCCTCAGCCTAGTTTTAGACATCAGCCCTTTGAAATCATGGCCACGCATCACCTCATGAAGTATCGAACCACCCAACAACAACAAAGATGTAGAGACACCAACTCTATCGAATATAACTCAACATCACTATTCTACATCAACATCAACATCACTACATTTGTCAACGCCACTGTCATCGCTTTATTTTCATTACTATTACAAATTATTGTGTATCCACGAAACTTAACTAAACTAAACTGTATACTATATTTATTTTACATTTATATACTCGATGTATTGTACAAATCCACGGGCATGGCAGGGCTTGTCCCTATGCTCGGAAATAAATCTTTAATCAATCAATCAATCAATCAGGAAGTGCCCCCCCCCCCCCCCCCCCAAACGTTAATCCCACACAACTCTGGGCGCCGAGCTGAATTTATTAAACTATTATGTGTATTCAATCATATTATATTTTTTGAATGTATAAATTTTAAATAAAAATATGAAAACTTAAAGTTTCAAGTTTTTAATTTAACTGATTAATAATTTAATTCGGCACCCACGGTTATGTAGGTTCGAGGCTTGGGAGAAAATTAGTCGGTTTGTGAACCAAACTTTTTTTTTTTAGAAATTAAAACTTCTATTTGCTCGGGAGAAGGAGAAAGAAACCCCTTTGCTTCGTAGGGTTGTTGCGCCCCTGTCACATAGGGAGTTGGCGAATATAAAGATAAACCAAGATCGAATATCATCGATTTAAGATGATTGTAATTAATTCAGAACATAAAATTTAAAATTTTAATATTTTAACTGTACACAAAACAATGTTTTTTGCAAATTTAATTTAAGTGATTAAGTTTATTTGTGTCATTTTTGAAAACTGAATATTATATTATTTCATATTTAACAAAAAATAATAACTAATCGTTTTAATTACTAAAAAACAATCATTATTTATTCCTAATGAGGATGATTAGAAAAAAATTCCGTAGCGCTAGTGGCAAGATCCTCCTCATTGAAAGTATATCTATACATAAAAAAATATATATATGGGTCAAAATAATACTTTTTTAAAAAACCGTCCGCACGAGGTTCACCGATTTTATTGCAATTTTTTTTGGCAAAAGTACTATTTAATAGTAGACTTTTGCCGCAAACTAGAGGTCTCTATCTTATTTCTGCTTGGTGCTAGATTTCTTCAAAGATTGAAAAATGGCCTATTCTTAAGCTGTTTTAAGCAATCTTAAGGTATTTTTCGAAAAATTCTAACTTTTGATCAAAATGAGATAGAAACCTCTAGTTTACGGGAAAATTTTGTTCTAAATAAGTTCTTTTTTGTAAAAATATTTTGACAACATAGTTTGGTTATTTTTACAATTATACAGTCCTACACAGATATTGCTATTTTTGCTCATTTGCAGGTATCTTCAAACGACCGTAGCTTTTTCTAGGCTAAATTTTTGTGCATATTAAAAAATTATTAAAATTTTTTTATGAAAAAACAAAAATTTTGCGATCAACCGGAACCCTGTACGATCTTCCGCTTCCAAGATACAGCTGTTAAAAGTTGTCAAAAAACACAAAAAACGCGTTTTTTACGATTTTCACACGCATTTTTGAACGGTTTCGACCTTTTTTTTTCTCTCAAAAATATGAGGAATCTTCTCTTCATATGTTTCCAAACGAGCTCCGATAGTAATTGTCGTGCGGATTTGGGGTTTTAGTTGATTCCAAAGCATATGACACATTTTATGTGCTAAACTAGTGTTTTTTTAACAATATACACGCTACATTTAACTTTTTTGTTCATTATAGATGTTTTGAAATTATTTTTTGACTAAAAACTATTTAAATTCAAGCCAAAGATAGGTCGCCTGCTATGAAAAAATTGATACTCAACGAAATATTGATCTCAATATCAAAATGATATACTACTTTTATTCAGTTTTTTAGTTTTTTGATTCGTTAAAAATCTATGTTCAAATATTGTAAATAATATAACTTGTTTATTTATTTTTTTCTATTTTTTAAATTACAAATAATTGATCATAGTTTATCAATTATTCTGATAAAACAATCATGGATTACTATTGCTTACTCTGAAAAAAATGAGTCCAAATTGAAAATGTTATTTTTTGAATGCTATGAACCATAAAACAATCTACCAATCTACATTCTACTTATAATTATATCCACTTATGAAAAAGAGAATGAGAGATTCGATTAGAAAGTCGAGTCGATAGATATCGAATCTCAAAAATTCAAATCAGGCATGCCTTGTAACAGCTAGCGCGTTGATTAAATTCGAATTCGGCGCTAACTGTTATGGAACGCAGATGCGGATCGGTAAGTCAGGTGATGACGAGATCTACACCGATCAGCATGACTCTAATTTCAGCGCTTGGCGCGATCACACGTGTGTCAGAGAGCGAATATACTTATTTACTTTTTTTGTGTTGTTAGATAACTTTATTGAGGTTGTGTTAGATAAAGTTATCAGTGAGAAGTTGTGTAGATTTTCCTGTGATCCAGTTGTCATTGGATCGGAGCGGGGAAGACGAACATCTCACGGAAAGTCAGCGTGCGGCCTTGGAAGGCATTGTCGTCTTGTGTGAAGCCATTCGGGCTAATAGTAATTATCATTATTATTGTTTAATCAAGCGAAGGTGCACCTGCTAGAAAAGTAAGTCCGCGTAGCGGTTAATCATTGAGTATTTGTTCGTGTGATAGTTAGAGTCGGAGTGTGTGTGTGAAGTACAGTAAGTACTTAGATTTTGTATCGGAGTTAGTCCACGCCTTTGTTCTTTTGGCGCGCTGCAGCAAGCAGACGAGCGCGAAAGTGTGTGTGTGCGTCGGTGTGTTGATAGCGACCACAACACAGACGACGAACTTTATTTTTGTAGAATCAATTTTCGTCGACTTAAGATTTCGAGTCATTCGGGTTGGATTGTTTGTAAACAATCAGATAGAATTAATTTGGAATATTATGTAAATTTTTGATTCATTTATTTTTATTGTTAATTAAAATTATTGAAATTTACATTTTATCATTAATTTAATTAACCCGTGTTCCTGCGATCGGTCCACGTAAACTCACGCCACTACCGACGAAGGAGAGCAGCCGCGCCGCGTAATGAAAACATTAGTTCGCGTACGCGTCTTCCCCCCTCTTTTCAGGTATTGAAGAAAAATCGACGGATTGTCGTGTGCACAGAAAGTGCATTTTGTCATCAGGCCGGAGGAGTGCGGACGACGATCGCCGCGGGTTCTCGTGTTCAATCACGATCCTCCGAGGAATTAAATTCCTTAATTCGAGCCCTGTGACAGCCTGAAGATTTCAAATTTGGCACGTCTGGCTGGTTCACACTTTTGAGAGGCCTGAAAGCGGGCGCTCTTGCTCCAAGAATCAAAGTTCAAGTTTCGATTCGATATATCGACTCTACTTTCTAATCGAATCTCTCATTCTCTTTTTCATAAGTGGATATAATCGAGGAACAACTTCGGTCAAAGTAAAAAGCATAAATGTTTATGACACGCATGTATGCTCATACACAATAACATTAATTAAACTCAGTCTAATTTTTTTTTTCTATTATAAATTTATTTTAAAGTTTTAGAGCTTTTTATTTTTTTTGAAAGATTTTTAAGTCTTTAAATACGCAGAAACTAACTTTTTGAAATTTAAATTTACAAAATGGTGATAGCTTTTTTATGAATTTACTTTTTCGGCTTGAAAAACTTAGTTAAAGTTAAAGCAGCTCCGTCAATTTCGAATGGTGGTTATCGATATTGAAAATTACTTGATTTGAAAAATTGTTAATTTTACGTATATTTACAGTGATTCAACATAATATGTTCTTGGATTAGAGAAAGTTATTCTTAAATAATAAGTAATTTTAGTCGAAGTCGTCCGTATAAAAATTTTTGATTTCACTTCTTTCATTAGTTCATTTTCAAAAAAAAATATTAGCATATTCAGCGTATACTTTTTTATTTATGGACTCCGTTTAAAAAAACTAATCGCCGTTAAAGTACTTTTTGAAAAGTTTTTTTTTTTTAGATTTCATTGCGTAGATTCGGTAAATTTAAATGTATCTCCTTTTTGTCAACATATTCAAAAAAACCGCAACCTCCATAAATAAATCATTTATATTCTTAAAAAATATATCTGAACAAATGATTTCACATTCTTAATAATTTCATACTAGCTAAGTCCTAGGTAAATCAATAATCATACATATAAAAAAAAATTAATTTAACATTTTAACCTGATTTTTAAATGACAAAAAAAAAGATATAAATTTTCATCAATTGATTCATGCTAACTTAGATATATATCTTATTCTTCTAATTAAAATTTCTTACATATAATTTTATCATCAGCCAGAACACATAAAAATCATTAATAAATTTAATTGAAAAATATATAATTTACTGTTATTATCACCTACTTTTGAATGCACTTTGCATATAATAGATGGACAAACTTTATTGTAAATCCAATTAGAAAATAATAGAGCAAATGCTCATCCGTACTCAAAAAATCTATGCTAAATAGAAATTTATAATAACATGCTGGCCCATTGGATATCTAGACCTGAAACTATCTATTTTTTTTTTTTTTTTTTTGTACATGTAGTTCTTGGTTCTTATCACAAAAAACTAACCAATTTTGAACTTTAAAATCACTTTGACCGAAAAACTTTAGCTTGCTTACAGAAAACAAAAAAGACTAAAATTTTCAATAACTGACCAATATTAATAAGTTTAATATTGCCCATGCTCCTGATCCAATTAGTCTTGTAGATTCATTTCATCCTCCTCTAGATATTTCATTTACTTTCCCCTGCATGTCTTATACTCAACTGGAAGAAGTTTATTACAATTTTAAACTTGCTGATTTTACTGCTATAAACAATAATTTATCAGTGGTAGACTGGTCGGAAACTTTCTTTGATTATGACATAAATACTTGTGTTCAAAATTTTTATAATATTCTTTTCGAAATAATTGACAAATTCGTTCCAAAAACTCGTTTTAGAACCAGCACTTTTCCCTCTTGGTTTAGCTCAAATCTAATTAAAGCTATCAAATTAAAAAAACGTCTTCACAAGAAGCATAAAGAACAAAATGATCTAAAACTCTACCTCAAGTTCAAAGCACAAAGATCAACTTGTAAAAATTTACTTGCTCATGATAAACAAAAATTTATTAATCAAACTTCTAAAGATCTGAAAACAAATCCACGTAAATTCTGGAGCTTCATAAATAAAGGTAAAAACTCTCATTCATACCCTGATGTCATGTTCTACCATGAAAATAAATCCTCCAACATAGATGACACAGTTTCTTTTTTTGCCCAAAATTTTTCCTCAGTTTTTCGTAGATCTCAAAATAATACCCATACATTAAACACTGATTTAAATACTGGCTTAACAAATTCTCTTCAAATTCTTCAACTTTCTCTTACCCAAGTTACAGCTGCTCTCCGAAATACAAAAAAAACTTTTAGTCCAGGACCTGATGGTATACATCCTCTTTTATCTATAAATTGTGCCTCTGAATTAGCTAAGCCTCTCAACATCCTTTACAATAAATCACTTAGCTGTGGTATTTTCCCTGATAAATGGAAAAATGTATTCTTAACACCGGTTCATAAAAAGGGTCCAAAAAATGATATATTAAATTATCGTCCCATTGCTAAGATGTGTATTTTTGCCAAGATCTTCGATATGCTAGTCGAACAATATGGCTTTATGCCATATCGTTCAACTGAAACTAATCTTGCATCACTAACTGAAGATATTGTAAATTCATTTCATAACAAAACACATCTAGACTGCATTTATCTGGACTTTCAAAAAGCATTCGATTCGGTTAATCATTCTCGTCTTCTTAACAAGCTACAATCTCTTGGGATTTCAGGTTCTTTACTCAAATGGTTAAACTCTTACCTTCGTGATCGCTCTTATAAAGTTAAAATAAAAGGAACCACATCTAGTGAATTTACAGCATCTTCTGGTGTACCTCAGGGCTCACATCTTGGACCACTACTCTTTCTTATCTTTATAAATGATTTGAAAGCTGTTATAAAATTTTCCTCTCTTCTTCTATTTGCGGATGATTCTAAATTATATAAAATCATCAGATCTCTACAAGATTGTCTTGAGCTTCAACAAGACCTTGATTCACTATACCAGTGGACAATTTTAAACGATTTACCCTTAAACATCGACAAATGTTCCTATGTTTCCTTTTCTCGAACTCCATATAATAAATATGAATATATTCTTGATGGCTGGTCTTTATTATGTTGTGATGAAATAAAAGACCTTGGTGTTATCTTCGACAGTAAATTAACCTTTGATTCTCACATTAAACTTATAAAAAATAAGGCTTCAAAATCTTTATATTCGGTTCTTAGATCTGCCAAATCGTTTAATGATATTGACACTTTAAAAACATTGTATTTTTCATTAGTTCGTCCCTCTCTCTGCTATGCTTCAGTTATCTGGTCACCACAAACAAACTATAAATCAATTTTACTCGAAAAATTACAACATCGTTTCCTTCGCTTTCTAGCCCTCAAATCAAATTCTCCAATGGCATACATAGACCATGACTATGATGATCTCTATTCGAAATTTCAAATTCCCTTTCTTAAATCTTACCGCCATTGCCAGGATACTCTATTTCTATTTAAGATTGCCACAAACTACACTGATGCCCCTTATCTTTCAAAAAAGCTAAATTTTTTTAACCCAGTCAGAACTCTCCGAAATAATCAAAACATTTTTACAGTTAATCTCAAACCTACTGACCTAAACCATCGCTCGATAATTGATCGTGCATCCCTTGGCCTGAATGATCTGAACAACATTCCGAACTTATTGGGTCTAAACCTCAACAATTTTATTAGAGTCAATAGGGAAACAAACCTAAGATTCCTATCTGAGTAATCTTGTCATCCAACCAAATATTCAAGATAGAAATCTATTACCTTGTTTTTATACTAAATTATTAAGTTACCTTATTTATTATGTAAACTTTTTATTTAATTATATCTGAATTAGCTATTAGTCAAGCAATGTAATGAAATACTAAGTCACTATAATTTTAAATATTTATTATAACATAAATCTGGCAATATAATGTTATTAATTATGTATTTAAAGGGCATATGCCCGTATATAGAAATAAATAAATAAATAAATAAATAATTGATCTATGCTGACCTAAATATACATAGTTCTTCTGATTCAAATTTCTGAAATATAATTTTATAAATCATTGATAAATTTTATTGAAAATTGAAAAATATATAATTTACTGTTTTATCACCTACTTTTGAATGCACTTTGCATATAATAGATGGAAAAACTTTATTGTAAATCCAATTAGAAAAAAATAGAGCGAATGCTCATCCGTACTCAAAAAATCTATGCTAAATAGAAATTTATAATAACAGCTGGCCCATTGGATGTCTAGACCTGAAACTATCTATTTTTTTTTTTTTTTTTTTTTTGTACATATAGTTCCTTGATTCTTATCTCAAAAAACTAACCAATTTTGAACTTTGACTGTATAACTTTAGCTTGCTTACAGAAAACAAAAAAGACTAAAATTTTCAATAATTGACTTATGCTGACCTAAATATGCTTAGTTTTTCTGATTCAAATTTCTGAAATATAATTTTATCATCAGACAGAACACAAATCATTGATAAAATTTTATTGAAAATGTATAATCTAGTATTATGCCTCTATATTATCCCTCTTTTTTTAATACATAGGTACTTTAATGTAAATTAACTTAGAAAATAATAGAGCAAATGTTTATCCGTACCTAGAAAATCCATGCTAAATGTAATTGCTAGTCCATTGGATATCTCGACCTGAAACTATCTATTTTTTATTTGTACATGTAGTTCTTAACTCTTATCTCAAAAAACTAGCACTGTAACCAATAATTATGCACTTTAAAATCACTTTGACCATATAACTTAAGCTTGCTTACAGAGAACAAAAAAGACTAAAATTTTCAGAAAACATAAAAATCATTGATAAATTTTATTGAAAATGTATAATCTAGTATTATGATAGGCCCTGTTTTTTTAATGCACTTAAATATAAATTACACAGAAAATAAAGGAGAAAATACTCATCCATATTATGCTTAAGAGGATTTGCAGTTCATTCAATTTATACATAGGTATTCGTTTGAATAAAAACTTAGTTCAACTCCGCAGTAGAAAAACCAAAAAAATGTGATAGTAAAATTACTTTTTCCACAAAAAAAAAAAAAAAAACACTTATTTCAAGAAATTCTTTTTTACATGACCCAATTCATTTTTTGTTATGCATGATTACTCAAAAATATGTTGCTAGAAAAAATTTTATCCAATGTTTACACATTAAATAATAAAAATCGATTAATAGATTAGAAACATAGGTTATATTATGGTTTAAAGTGGCTGCTATAATAATTGTGCTAGTCTGCTATACTCAGTAGTAATGTAGACAGCCGCATCGCGCGCTCCTTCCAAAATGTCTCGCTGGGCATTGGGAGTGAGAGAGACAGCGATACACGTTTTCCTGTTTAACCGAATGCTCTCGACTGAAATCCAAAATCGCCTGACTTTTTATCGAGATGATTTTGGCACTTTCAAAATTGAAACGGCGATAACTTTATAACGAGAGAATGTTTTGTGACAATTTTTTTTTTTAATTACTCGGGGGATCATCAGCTATGTAGGAAGTACATAATAAACTTGTAATAACCCTCGCAACATAGTTTTTTACATGACCAACCTAACCTCTAACCGTGAATTCAAAGTATATAAAGCGTACGCTTTGATGGCAGTTTTTTTCGTTGTGATTGTTGTTAAAAAAAACTCAATCGCCGTCAAGCGCTACCGCGCTTTAGGATTATAAGTAGAATGTAGATTGGTAGATTGTTTTATACTTCATAGCATTCAAAAAATAACATTTTTAATTTGGACATTTTTTTCAGAGTAAGCAATAGTAATCCATGATTGTTTTATCAGAATAATTGATAAACTATGATCAATTATTTGTAATTTAAAAAATAGAAAAAAATAAATAAACAAGTGGTATATTATTTACAATATTTGAACATAGATTTTTAACGAATCAAAAAACTAAAAAACTGAATAAAAGTAGTATATCATTTTGATATTGAGATCAATATTTCGTTGAGTATCAATTTTTTCATAGCAGCCCAACAGGAAATCGCAGAGCGGGCTAGAGTCTGGGCCGGTGCGGGCTGCCTTCTTGCAAGTACGGTGCCCGGCCGGGCTGAACCTCTTAAGGGCAAGTGAAATGATATATAACTACGTCCACTGCCCTCGACTACGGGGTTCGCGCGCTAAGCGCGCTCCCCCTGCGTCTCGGGCAGCGAACTAACCTCTCGACGGTAAAGTTTAACTTACTCCTTAAGGGTAGTTTCATATTTTACTTCTAATATAAAATGAAACGCGGCGCTAGTTTGGGCCAGTCCGGGCTGCCCGGTTTGCTGCTATATATGTATAGATATACATCTCTATGCGTAGGACTTTTATGAGCTTGTTTACGTGATTCGTTATTGTAATCGGCCTGTGTTGACAGATGAATTGAATATTTTCAACAAAGTTAGGTATTAATAATCAATTGTTTATTACAAATTTCAAAGGAAATAAATCGTATTTATATGAAAGAATGTTTTAATAAAATTAAAGTTTGAGGTTAGGAAATTTAATTTTTTTTTTTTGTTTTTTGGTTTTTTTTTTACTTTAGAAGATGGAAAGATGGATTCTGATGCTTAATCAGTTGTTATAATTAAAGATAAACTCTTTAATAAAATTTTTTGAATGAAGAAATAAGGTTAGAAATGAAACATAAGTTACAATAGCATCTTACTGTTACTGATTTATACATATCAGTGGCACTTATTAGTAATTATTTATTAGTATTTTTTTTATTTCAGTTAATTTTTTGTAAACTAACCAAACAACCATAAAATATATTGAAAGACAATCATAATATTCAAATGATCAGTAATGGTCGGGTTAGCGTGACCGCGCATGTATTATACAGTGCTGCATTTGTAGTGAAGACGTAGCCACATGCTCGGCGGCAGTTATTATTCCGCGTTTTACAAAAAAACAAATACGAAAATCGAAAAAAAGACTTTATAGCGCGCTCTTTGCTTCTTTTTGCAAGGGCGCTGCAAAGCCCTTTTTTCGATTTTTGTTTTTGTTTTTTCGTAGAACCCAGAATACTGCTTCAAGCACGATGAGGCTGCCAGGCTCCAGCCACATTTCATCCCGTACGCGCTGTGAACGGCCTGCCCGTACGGGGCCAGGGCATAAGACAGTCCAGCCAGACTTGAATTGCCTGTCGGGAGGCGACCTAATTTTGGCTGGAATTTAAATAGTTTTTAGTCAAAAAATAATTTCAAAACATCTATAATGAACGAAAAAGTTAAATGTAGCGTGTATATTGTTAAAAAAACACTAGTTTAGCACATAAAATGTGTCAAAAGTGTATGCTTTGGAATCAACTAAAACCCCAAATCTGCACGACAATTGCTATCGGAGCTCGTTTGAAAAAATATGAAGAGAAGATTCCTCATATTTTTGAGAGAAAAAAAAAGGTCGAAACCGTTCAAAAATGCGTGTGAAAATCGTAAAAAACGCGTTTTTTGTGTTTTTTGACAACTTTTAACAGCTGTATCTTGGAAGCGGAAGATCGTACAGGGTTCCGGTTGATCGCAAAATTTTTGTTTTTTCATAAAAAAATTTTAATAATTTTTTAATATGCACAAAAATTTAGCCTAGAAAAAGCTACGGTCGTTTGAAGATACCTGCAAATGAGCAAAAATAGCAATATCTGTGTAGGACTGTATTATTATAAAAATAACTAAACTATGTTGTCAAAATATTTTTACAAAAGAGAACCTATTTAGAACAAAATTTTCCTGCAAACTAGAGGTTTCTATCTCATTTTGATTAAAAGTTAGAATTTTTCGAAAAATACCTTAAAATTGCTTAAAACAGCTTAAGAATAGGCCATTTTTCAATCTTTGAAAAAATCTAGCACCATGCAGAAATAAGATAGAGACCTCTAGTTTGCGGCAAAAGTCTACTATTAAATAGTACTTTTGCCAAAAAAAAATTGCAATAAAATCGGTGAACCTGGTGCAGACGGTTTTTTAAAAAAGTATTATTTTGACCCATATACATAAAGAAATATAGATAAACTTTCAATGAGGAGGATCTTGTCACTAGCGCCACGGAATTTTTTTCTAACTATCCTCATACAAATGGGTCGTTGAAATCTTATTTACAGGTTAAACAAATGGTTTTTTGGCAATAGATTTTTATAAATGTATTTCAACCTCAAATTTGTTAATTGTACTTAATCGTATATTTATTATTTAAACTTTTATTTTTATATCACCAACTGTCATTTTGTTTTATTGATTGCATTAATTGATACTACTGTATACATATTTACTTTTATTAGGAAAGAAATGTAGAATTAGTTAGAACTGCAAAAGATGATAAAGTGAGAGAAATTAGAAATGCTGTAGAATTGATGATTGCTAGACTAGATTCTCATTTAAAAGCAAAACTGTTAACATTGATGGGACAGAAGAACTCACTAATTGTAGAAACAGAACAGTTGGAAACATTATTACAAGATATTGAACAACAATTGAAAACATGTTCTCGCTCTGAATTGATTTCTCGAAGTGCTGAATTGTCACACGTTATCCATCAAGTTCGCAAGAAACCTATTACTAGTTTTATAACAGCACCAGTGCCAGCTGATTTTCCTAGGTACACAAATTATATGAAAAATGAATTCAAGTACTTTTTATAGTAATTACAGGGTGGGCCATTTAAATACATTGGTGCCATTATCTTGAGAACAAAACCATGTATGAAAAAGTTTTTCAAATAAAAGTTGTTTTGTTTGGAGGCAGAGGTAAAATAGTGACCTCGGAATTGGGCCCGGGGGCTTACGTTGAGCCCTACAGACCCAATGTCCGTTTTTTTCAAATAGGAACCTATATTTTCAACCCCAGATTCTTAAAGAGCAGAAAATTTCATAATTTTTAGGTATTTTTTGAAAAATTCTTGGGCCCCCTAGAGATCTGTAAGCTTCGATGAGGCCCACTTATCACTGGGAGCATCATTTCCGAGAAAAAGCATTTTTTGTATAACACATGCATAAGGAAATTGTATTAGTTAAAAATTTCTAACGAACGGGTCCCTAGAGCGGCTAAAGAATTTTTCAAAAAATACCTAAAAATTATAAAATTTTCTGCTCTTTACGAATCTAGGGTTGAAAATATAGGTTCCTATTTGAAAAAAACGGACTTTGGGTCCATGGGGCCCAAACTCAAGGTCACCATTTTGCTTCCACCTCCAAACAAAACAAATTTTATTTGAAAAACTATTTCATACAGGGTTTTATTTTCAATATCATGGCACCAATAGATTAAAATGGCCCATTCTGTATATTTAGAAAGTAGCGCTTATATTGACATTTCTTTCAGTGAAATTGTTCCAGGATATGACAGCGCTACTTTTGTTATGCAAAGTTTTTCACAATTACAACTTAAAGCAGATCCAGTTTATTCAGCGCCGTTGCATGTTAATGGCTTGTGTTGGAGATTAAAAGTTTATCCTGATGGAAATGGTGTAGTTCGCGGAAATTATCTATCCGTTTTTCTAGAACTAAGCGCTGGTTTAACAGAAACTTCTAAGTATAAATATTTAATACAACAATTAATAACGATTTAAACTTGTGAATAATTTTCATTTGAAATATGCTTTTAAGATATGAGTACAGGGTAGAAATGATTCACCAAGGATCTCGAGATACTAACAAAAACATCGTTAGAGAATTCGCTTCAGATTTTGAAATTGGAGAATGTTGGGGATACAATCGATTTTTCAGATTGGATTTGCTTGCAACAGAAGGATACTTGAATACTGATTTAGATTCTCTTATTTTAAGGTTTGTAATTGAAAAAAAAAATTTTTTTAATCACTTAGTACCAGACCTAAGCAATTTGATTCAAGAGTCCAAAATCAAGGATACGAGCGCCTTCGTCAATTGTCGTAAAAACTTATTAGAAATTGAAGCTTACAAGATTACATGATGCTGGAGCTGTAAGACAAAAATCTTTGAATCTAAAAATACGAACTTGGCTGAACTTGTATTCAAAAGACTGGTTTTTTCTGTAAATATTGATTCAGATTTTAGTCATTATTAGTTTAAAAATAATAAAATAAAAAAATATTTGGAATCAAATTTGGACTCTTGCGTTATTGCACTCTTATCGTATAATATTAGTTAAAAAAGTCACTTATAATTTATTTTTCTTTTGCTGTTAGCTTGAGCAAAAAAAGATTAAATTACGAAGTGACTAGTTACCAGTGCCGTGTACCAAGCACGGTAAACGGTACAAAATGGAATATTTCTAGTAAGCTTTTACGTTCACGGTAGATGGTACATGGTGCACGCAGAGAGCTTTTGTGAACACGGTACACGCTACATTATCCTTAGCTATATAAGCCAGAGCGTTCGGTAAACGGTACATATCATACAGTAAATTCGTACACGGTACACGTAATTCGTATACGGTATACCTCATACCATTCACGGTACAAGGAACACGGCACACCGTACACAGTACACGGCCCAAACGTATACGGTACATGGCACGCCGTATAAGGTACATGGTACACGGCACGCCGTATAAGGTACACGGTACACGGCACGCCGTATAAGGTACACGGTATACGGCATAATGTACACGGCCCACGGCCTAACCGTATACGGTACACGGTGCATGGCATAACATATAAGTTTCACGGTACACGGTAAACGGTTCACTTCATAGCGTACACGGTACACGCTACCGCAACACTTATCTAACACTTGGGGTATCGTAAACGATGTACGGGACAAGGTACACGGTACACGCTGCAATAAATTTTGAATTATTAACAAGATATGGTACTCGTTACACCAAACATCGTACTTGCTACACTCTTAACTGATAAGATAGACATAGCACGCCATACATAGTACACGATCAATCCCGCACGTTTCACGGTCAACCTCTCTCTTATAAACAAGATATAGTATACGACTGATGATTATTTGGTATGGGTTATCATTTTCAATGTTAAGCCTCTTCTCAACGTAAACCTAGAAAGGTTATTTATGATGGATTATTGGATTTGAGGTCAAACCTCATGTCAACGTACATACACCTAAAAAGGTTATTTAGGATGGGTTACTGGGTTCGAGGTTAAACCAAGTATCCACGTATAACTATAGAAGGGTTATTTGGGATGGGTTATCTTATTAAAGGTTAAACTAAGTGGCTAGATAAACCTAAAATGGTTATTTGGGTTATTGAGTTACTGAGTTCGGGGTTAAACCAAGTATCCTCGTAGAACTATAGAAGGGTTATTTGGGATGGGTTATCTTATTAAAGGTTAAACTAAGTGGCTAGATAAACCTAAAATGGTTATTTGGGTTATTGAGTTACTGAGTTCGGGGTTAAACCAAGTATCCTCGTAGAACTATAGAAGGGTTATTTGAGATGGGTTATTGGTTTCGAGGTTAAACCAAGTATCTGCATGTAACTAGAAGGGTTATTTGGGATGGGTTATCGGATTCAAGATTAAACGTAAGTGTCCACGTAAACCTAGAAGGGTTATTTGGGATGGGTTATCGGATTTAAGGTTAAACCACGTGTCTAGGTAAATCCAAAAGAGTTACTTGGGATGAGTTATTTTGTTCGAGGTTAAACCAAGTATCTACATATAATTATAAAGGTTATTTTGGATAGGTTATTGGATTCAAGGTTAAATATACTATTTACAAAACTAGGAGAGTTATTTGAACTACGTTGCGTAGTTCAATGTAACTACGTGTAGCGTGTACGATATGATGCCGTGTAGTACGGTATAACGTGTACCGTGTACACAAAAGCTCTCTGCGTGCACCGTGTACCGTCTAACGTGAAAGTAAAAGCTTACTAGAAATATTCCATTGTGTACCGTGTACCATGCTTAGTACACGTTACTGGTACCTAGTCACTTCGATGAAAAAATCGAATTATTCAGAAAAAGCAGTGCTCTAATTATTTATTTACAAAAATTAATGCATTTGCATTATTTGTTTTTTTTTTTTTTTTTTTTGTTTTTTTTTTTTTCTCTTCATTACCCTCCACAGCCTATATTGAGGCCTAATAGCGGGGGCACCACCACCACCTCTGTGAGGGGGCTTATGCCAATCCTATAATCCTACTCTAAGTTGTTTTATACACTTTACTCTGTTTTTCCTCTCTGGTGCCTTTTTAACGTAGTTTCTTCCCAATTCTCATTTTCTGTCCCTACTCTAATAATCCCCCCCCCCCCAAATTAAGCGAATCTCTCGAGGGATGCTTGCATTTTGGTTTTCGAGGACTCAGTCAACTCTACTAGCCGCAAGCGCATCGGGATACTCAAGCTCAACCCGGTAAAGTAGTCAACCTACACACTTTTTTCGGTCGGTCATCGGACGACTTTATTCCTCCGATTCGTACTCGCGGCTAGTCGATGTTTTCGAATTTAGTCGGCCTTTCGATGTCCGAGTTGGAATAATTTATATAGGGCATCCTACCTCACCTAAGTCATAGTGAATTCAATCCCGACAATTTTAACGCGTGAAGAAACACTCGAAAAAATCCATGAGACCTGGGCTCAAACCCACGACCCCAGTATTGGGAGACGCGCGCTCTAGCCCGGAGCCACTGCGGCTCTATTTGTATTTTTTGTTGCAAATGGTAATTAACTGATTCCTCTTCTGATATGTGCAAAAAAATTTTACCAACAACTTTTCAATTTAACGTTTTTCAACATTAAACATTGAAACTTTTGGGATATGCAAATGAATTTTAGCAAATAGTACAGTAGCTATCGAGCTAGAAAAAACTAAGAAATTGTAATTTTTCTAAACTTAAATTAAATTATAAATTAATAGAAATTATTACTAACTAATGCCAATAAGCATTTTAAACTAGCGCACTCACTTAGGGTAATTTCATCAATGTTTATGTGTCAGTAATCAATCCCCAAATTTTTATGTCATCGTTTAGTTATAAATTAAAAAGTCTTCTTTATTTTTACCATTTGAAACAAATTATAAATAAGCATTTTTTGAAAGTTGTCATTGTGAGTGAATTACTTTAAAATGCTCATTCGCTTTGGTGGTTTCATCAATCTTTAGACATGAAAAAGCAATCTCCAAAGTTTGCTAAAGATTGGCTCCCTGGAGAATGTCACCTCTCCTTTGAAGATTGCACAGTTTAAAAACAAATTTTATTATTAATATGAACTTTTTCAAGTATTATATTTGTTAGACCTTATGGTTCAGGAAATTTTTTTAACTAGATTGAATTCAAAATAAGATCTGCTTTCATACAAGCAAAATTAAGTGTTTATTTTAATCTAAAGCTAACAAGAAGAGTACACACGCTCCGGAGAGTCAATCGTTACCAAACTTTAGAGATTGGTTTCTCATATCTAAAGATTGATGAAACTACCAATACCTAATGTAAATGGGCATTTTAAATTTGTTTTCTCACTATGGCAACTTAAAAAAAATGCTTATTCTTAATCTTTCTTTAAAGTAATCAAATTTATTCAAGATGAACTACAATTAAAAATGATAAACAACTCGAATATTTCCACGACTAGAGATTTTCAACCTAGACAACTGCATTGCATAGACGCTGTTTTTGCAAGATACTTAAATCAAATAAAGTCTGAATTTTTTTTTTTTAATTTTGAACCTTTTTGTTAGGTTTCAAGTTCGTCCACCAACATTCTATCAAAGATGTAGGGATCAGCAATGGTACATAAATCAACTAATAACTGTTCAAAATCAATACGCTGCGCAGATCAACGAACTTAAAGAAGTAAGTTATTCAAAATATAAATTTTATTAATTTATTTTATTCAAGCATCTAAATCTCGGCTCGCTCAATTCTTGAGATTTGGTAAAAGTTAATGATCTAAAGCCTTTTTCTATCAATTAAAGATTTTCAAGTAATATAGTCACTGAGAAACGCCCAAACAGAAAATTTCTCCGGGTGCTAGTGAGGGCCACATTCGATGCCCCAAGATGCTACTAAGGTCCTCGTTAGAAATTTAGCTTACGCGCGTACGCTGTTATGAATTAACCTATTAATTATAATAATATAATACAAAAATTACTTTACAATTAAATTAAATTAATTAAATGAGTTCAACGGGTATCACTGTCCAACAATATTTCCTCCGTTCCCACTTTGAAGGCTTCTTTAAATGCGGGAAGCAAGATTTTTCGTTTGGAAATTTTAAGACTCTTATTGAAAATAAGTGAATTAAAGAATTACCCGCCCCACACCCAAGAACTAAAAGATAAGAAATATTGGTGTTTTGTTTCAAAACACTTATTATATGCGTAAGCCGATACACGGCATCCTGATGAGAGAAGCTATCAAGTTTTCGCCAGTCAACAGGTGTTAAATTAACCTTTTTTTGTTCTATTCCCAGGAGTTGAAGTGAGCGTAGAACGCTTACGATTGTTTCATAGTCTCTCATCCCAGTAAGAGCTGTAGGATGCCGTGTATCGGCTTACGCATATAATAAGTGTTTTGAAACAAGACACCAATATTATATGCTATTGGCCGATACACAGTATCCTGATGAGAGATCATGTTTGATATCTACTGGGATATAGTAACTCAATGCTATGTGAAGAAAAACATTATTATGTAAGAATATAATTATATAAAGAAAAAATTTAGGATCAAAACAAATTTGTTGAAAAAAAGAAAATTTTAATAAACTAAAACTTATTAATTCGTATAAGCAGAAATAAATATATCAATAAAGGTTGATTGCAAACAAAATTTGTTAAATAGGAACGAAGTTACTTGATAAAGTTGATTGTGATGAGACGTGTTTTCGGTAGTTACTTCTCTGCAGTGGTGATTTTTAATAGTTTCCAAGCATTTCCAATTACCACGGTTGAGAATGTCTTGAACAGGTAAGTTGTCTAACCATCCACGGGAAGCAACGGCGGAGCGAATGCTACCAGGGGTAGAATCGATGTTTGCTGATTTCAAAACTGAACGGATCCATCCAGCCATGATTGTAGGGCTTGCTTTTTTAAATGGTCCATTTGTTGTAATGAAGAGGTAATCGAAATTTGATGATCTTCTTTCTTTTGATTTTTGTATAAGTTTGTTAATTGAAGTTACAGGGCACAACCAAGGATTTGTGTGTTTTAGAAGTCTCTATCCAGATTGTCTGAAAGATGCTCTATCTGTTTTAGAACCAAATTCTGGCCATAGAATGAGTTCTTTATCCAAATCAATTAAGTAGTTTTTTGAAATTTTAAGAAGATAGATCATGAATTCTTCTTCCAGAAACAAGTAAAAGTAGAGTTGCTGTTCGTTTTGAAATTTCCAAATGAGACAAATTTTGAGGTGGAATTTTAAGCCAATTAAATAGAATTTGCGTGTCCCAAATTTGGGATTTAATTTCACATGGCTTTTGAATAGATGGCTTTCAAAATTTGTCGTACCAAAAAATTTGAAGATAAATCAGAATTTATTCCTCCATTGCAAAAAGTTGAAATTGCAGATTTATAAAGTAAAATAGTATTATGTGATAAATTTTCTTTTATAAATAATTTTGCTAAGAATCTTGCTAAATCACTTCCTTGAGGATTGCCTGGGTCGATTTTATTTTCTTTAAACCAGTTCAGCCACTTTTTTATTGGAGCTTTGTAGGTTTCTTTCGTCGAGCCACGCCAGCTTTTTTTTAGAAGATTTCTTTCATCATGTGACCAGTTTTCAGTCAGACTCTCCCACATCCAATGATCTACGCTTAGAGTGAAATGAGTTCCACTTCCTTGGGAGGTTTGCCAGTTGATAAATCGATGAGTGTTTTGTGAAGATGAGGAATTGTTAATGGAGGTTCCTTGCTCCTGTTGCGAAGGTCTGGAAGCCAAAAGGTTTGTTCCCAATTGGGAGCTATAATTATATAGTAACCTTGTGCTTTGTTCAAGTGTTCCAAAATTCGAGGTATCAAATTTGGAGGAGGGAAGATCCAAACTAGATTGAAATTCCAATCTTGACTCAAAGCATCTATGAAATAAGCGTTGCGATCGTTCGAATTCAAAGATACGTACCGTTCGACTATCGCTGATTTTTCCGAGGCAAACAGGTCTATCTCTGGAGTTCCCCATTTTTCGAAAATTTTGAGTCTCGCTGCAGGTAGCAGGTGCCATTCGGGTAAGGCTTTTCCTCTCGACAGAGAGTCCGCTATCCCATTGAGACGACCTGGAAGGTGAGATGCTGACAGGGTTATGTTTAGGGAATCGATCAGTTCCAAAAGTTCGAATGTCAGGTTCAGGAGTTCTATCGAATGAGAGCCCCCTTCTTTGTTGATAGAAGCGACCACCGTCCGGTTGTCTGTTTAGACTAGAATGTGAGCGTTTCGAAGGCAAAGAGAGGGTTGATTGATCGCGGTCAGCACCGCGTAAAGTTCTTTTTTGTTTGAGTGCCAATTTTTTTGAATTTTTGTTCAAGTTCCCGAGAAGTGATTGTTGTTCAATTGTGCACCCCAACCGAAGTTGGCTGCGTCGGTCGTTAAATTGTGAGATATAGGGCTCTTGTGCAGTTGAGTGCTGCTTGTTACAGCTTTCTTCCACCAACGGAGGTCTTTTTGAACTTGTGTGTTCAAGGGTAGTTTTTGTTGAGGCCTCTGTTAATTGAAGTTTTTGAGGACTCTTTGGAGGTGTCTGCAGTGAAGACGGCCTCTGTGGATCGCGAAATTCGCAAAATTTAGTTGACCTAGAAGTGACTGGGTTTGTTTTAGAGAGCTGACTCTTCTTTAAGGTTAATTCTTCTATTAGGTTCAGAATGCTTTTGATTTTCTCTTCTGGGAGACGAATCAAATCCTTTTCTGTGTTCCATATTATGCCTAAGAATTCTAGTTCTTGGCAAGGAACTAGAATGCATTTCTGTAAGTTTATTGGCCAGCCCAGAAATTGAAGTAATCTCACTGTCTCTTGGATCTGAGAGGACAGTAAGGTTCTGATTTGACAAGCCAGTAAAAAATCGTCTAGATAGACTATAATCCTCATACCTCGCGAACGAAGGATTTCCGCAATCCAGTTCGTTATGGTCGCGAAGGTATGAGGAGCAGATGAGAGGCCGAATAGGAGACTCGTCATCTGTAAAAGCTCCCACTCGTAGATGAGACGAAGGAAGCAACGATGGCTCGGTGCGATTGGCACATGAAAGTAGGCCTGAGATAGATCGATTTTTGCCAGCCAGTCGTTGGTTTGTAGAAAGCCTGAAATTTTGAAGTGTGATACAAGATGAAATTTCGTTTTTTTGACATGGAGATTTAAGTGTCTGAGGTCGAAAATCGGTCGTATTTTCCCATTGCTTTTCTTTTTTAAAAACATTTTTGAGATAAAGCTTGCTCCTGCATGGAGAGGTTTTTCTAGAATCATTTGGTTTTTCATTAAAATTATTTGGTCGGTCATGGTTTGTGATGATGGAGTTTTGAATTTGGATATTTTCCAGTTTAGAGTCAGGATCGGTTTTGAAATAAAAGGAATTCGAGTTCCTGAAATTATTGAAAGGATGTACTTGGGAGCTCCTAAAGATTTCCATTTTTCTTGGAATAACGTGAGCTGTCCTCCCAGAAAACTGTTCATTGGGTAGTCATTTATTTTGAAATTTTCGAAAGGAATCTTCTTTCTTAGACTTAGTTAAATCTTACTTAGGTAAATTCGTTTTTGTTTTGAAAGAATTTCGACGAGCAGTTTGATCAAATTTGTTTGAAGTGGGTCTGTCAAAATCATTTGAGTTTTGAGATGAGTTTTTAGGGTTAGAGAACTGCTCTGATCTTTGGTTGTGTTTTTTAATAGGATAAGGAGGTGTATTTAACCACATTTGAGGACCGCCCAGTGATTGAATTAGTGGGAACAGTTGGTCTCTTGTGAAAATGTACTCAGAGCTTGGAGGTATCTTCCGAAGGGCAGTTTGTACATTTTTGTTTGGAATTTCGGCAAGAATTTTTTCCCTCCTATTTTCAATACATTCTGCTCCTTTTCCGCAAAGTATTTGTAGAATTAGGTCGAAATTTTTTGAAATTTGTGATTCTGGACCAAAAAGTGAAAAAAATCCCTCAATGAGACAGTCAGGATTTAATTTTGATGGATTTGAGTATGATATATCAATCATATTTTGTAAATTTGATTTAAGGATTTCTTTTTGTTCCAAAACTATATTAGTAAGTCCCGCGAGAACTCGCTCGGTCGGAGTAGAATCATTTTTCTTATCAAAATGGCAAAGTTCGTTATTTACCTTTAGTTCGGTGAAGCCAGGAATGGCCAAACAATTTTTGAGAGCGTTTGAGTACCTGACTTCTTTCCTTTCCTGTAAACCAAAACGTTGAAGGTTGATGACTGCGATGAGCCGTTCTGGGTTTGCTTGACTAATTATTCTTTTTTCATCGACGTGTGTTTTTGGTTTACCTAGATCTAAAGTTTTCTTTTCTATGGGTTTGAGTAAGAAATTTTTATCAGAATTAGTTATGGTTGAGGTTGAGGGAGCATCTTTTGATAATATAATATCTGTAAGAATATTAATTTGATTTTGCATTCCAGCTAACGTTGACTTGGTTTTTTGAAATAGGAAGTCTGTAGCGAGGTCTTTTTGGGGCAGGGGATTGATTTGGTGAAGAACTTGATTCATTTCCACTAGAAGATGATTCGCTTGGAGTTCGTCTCGGATGTCCATTTCCGTTCGGAAGCTGGAAGAAGCTATCATTTGTCCCCCGGTTTTGATTTTCAGCGTTATTAAAGGAAAAATGTGGTGGAGCTCCTCCTGACATTTTAAAGTTGAGTAATTTTAGTTATTGAATTTTTTATTCTCAGTTAAACTTATTTGTAAAAAATTAGTTGTTGTTTCGAAAAAACTCAATGCTATGAAACAATCGTAAGCGTTCTACGCTCACTTCAACTCCTGGGAATAGAACAAAAAAAGGTTAATTTAACACCGACTGGCGAAAACTTGATAGCTTCTCTCATCAGGATGCTGTGTATCGGCCAATAGCATATAAGAAATAATTTGGATCACCCTAGCCAGGAATCGAACCATTTATATAACCTATCGATCTCCTAATTTCGCGATTGATGCTTTAACCCTCACGCTACCGGGGGTCGCCGACTCGTCACTGACAAGGAGAGGTCACACTCTCCGGGTCACCGATCTTGACGAAACTTTGGGGATCGTTTTCTTATACCAAAAGATGAAGAAATCTACCAATCATCCCGTCTAATGGGCCTTTTATACCTAGTTCCTACATAGCTTATATCGTATTTTTAGCTCTTTTTGGGTTTTTTTGCGAATTTTCAAAAAATTCCTGTTCGAAGCCTATTACACTTACAAAATTCTGCAACCCCGCATTCTCTTTATTTTTTCATCTTCTTTTGAGAAAAAATATTTTTAAATCTATTTTTGAAGAAATAGTCCATGTAAAATTAAGGTGATCAAAAGCATTTTTTTACTGTTTTTTTTGGTTTTATGAACTTAAACTGTAAGTCGTCAGCCTTATCAAAATTATGTCTAAAAATATTTTTTCTAAAAAATTCATATAAAAACAAAGAAAATGCGGGGTTGCAGAATTGTGTAAGTGCAATAGGCTTTGAGCAGGAATTTTTTGAAAATTGTTACAATTAAACACAAAAGTCGCACAAAAGTGTTAAAAGTGTCAAAACAAGCTGATTTTCAAAAAATTCCTGCTCAAAGCCTATTGCACTTACAGAATTCTGCAACCCCGAATTTTCTTTGTTTTTATATGAATTTTTTAGAAAAAATATTTTTAGACATAATTTTGATAAGGCTGACGACATACAGTTTAAGTTCATAAAACCAAAAAAACAGTAAAAAATGCTTTTGATTACTTTAATTTTACATGGACTATTTCTTCAAAATTAGATTTTAAAATATTTTTTCTCAAAAGAAGATGAAAAAATAAAGAGAATGCGGGGTTGCAGAATTTTGTAAGTGTAATAGGCTTCGAACAGGAATTTTTTGAAAATTCGCAAAAAAACCCAAAAAGAGCTAAAAATACGATATAAGCTATGTAGGAACTAGGTATAAAAGGCCCATTAGACGGGATGATTGGTAGATTTCTTCATCTTTTGGTATAAGAAAACGATTCCCAAAGTTTCGTCAAGATCGGTGACCCGGAGGGTGTGACCTCTCCTTGTGAGTGGGACCGCGTTTCTTTTTTTTTTTCCCAATTTTAAATTCATTCTATAAAAGACGTATTACACCAACGTCTATAAATTATAAATTTTTTTCTTTCTTATTTTTTAATTCTTGGGGTGTGTGTAATTATTTAATTTATTTATTTTCAATTAGAGTCTTACAATTTGCAAACAAAAAATTTATCTTCTTGAAGTTAAGGAAGCCATTGTTTCAAAGTGGGAGCGAAGGAAATATTGTTGCGCATGTTATCCGTTAAACTCATTAAATTAATTTAATTTTTTGTAATACTGTCGGTAGAGTCTTGAATAATACTTTACAATGTTATTTACAATAACCAAATCTCTATAGCAGGCTTCACCAAAGAATATCCTTTCCATTCTTTTTTTTATTTTTTATTATAATTATTTTTTTTTTTTATGTTCTAATCTCTACTCCTTGTCAATGCTTTTTATTTTCTCTTCATTTTTCCGTACTTCACTCTTCTTTTTGTTCTAACCTTCGTAGTATATCTTCACTCCACAACGGACATAATGCAACTCAATCTCGTCATCAAGAAGTTCAAAACAAGTGACGGAAGAACTTCGTCACAATTTATTTATTTGTGTACTAAAATTTGGAATATAAATAATTAGGCATTTGTTTTAAGACAAAAATGAGCATCTTGATCGCTTTGACAGTTTCAAAGCGATTTCTTACTAAGACAAATTATTTCTTTATTTTTTCATTAATTGATTTTTTTTAGAGGCTAACAATCGAAATTTCGCGGACATCAGAAGTAGCTACTTCTTGCAGTCCCACTTTAGAAAGCTCAAATACCACAATTGAAGAACATAAACAGCAGCATCAAAGACGGAGTCAATTTTATGATGAATCTTGTAATCAATATTCATCTTGTTCTCTGGATAATAGTCAATCTAATGTTTCTAGCGGCAAAATGTGAGAAAGTTGAAGTTTATAGGTTTAAATTTAAATTAAAGTATATAGCTTTTATATACATTAAACTATTTTTTTAGGACATTAAAAACTACATCACCTAAGTCTCGTTCTCGAAATTTTAATGGAATCTGGAAGGAGTTATCAGATATTGAATTAATAAGTGTTTACCCATCTAAATTGCCATCAACACCGCCGTCTACTTCATCAAAATCAAATTTTAATCAATCACGCCAATTAAGTAACGTTTCAGTTTCAACTAATGCTAAGAATACATTACCTGTAACCCTGCATAGAGAAAAGCCAGGAAAAAATAATTCTACATCATCGAATTTTCCACAAGCTGCTGTAGGATCAGATCGGTTCAATACTATAAGCAGCAGTAGCGACAGTGAAGTAAAGTAACCTTTTTTTTAATCATATGAATTATTATTTAATAAGTTTTTTATTTTACTTACAATAATTCAATATCAAAAATTTTTTTAAAAGAATATTTAATAAATTTTAGGAAGATTGTGAACATGAAATATTTATGGATGAATGCGAGCAGAGCGAAACTAATTTATTGGACGATAATTCGGCTGATGAGAATGATGTTGACGCTGAAGCTATGTCGTGTAAGATATTTTCTTTATTATGCCTTTTAGTCTTAACTAAAAATTGTTTTTTTTTTTTTTTTTTTTTTTTTTTTTTAATATTTTGTAAATTATATATAACTACCTAAACCATATTTGGCCCATACGGCTGATCCTACGCCGATTAGCATTCACATATGCACCAAATGGTCCACGGAGGGTACGAGTTTGAGACTCAGATTTCAGAGCGAGTTGTTTTTGAAGGTTTGGTATTGCCAACAAAGTTTGGTTTTGAAAGTCAAAGTCGTTGTTTTTATTTATTAATAATATTCGCGACTTTTACATTTGGGGGTTCATCCGAACTTGAACAGAAAAAATATGAAAGGTCGTACAAGTTAGTTTTTATGAAAGTGGATTTCAGAGAACAAGAAAACATGCCACAATGTAAAAATACTGGACTTTAAATAGATGCTGGCGGTCGAGCAACAACATCATACGGCTGACTTGGCTGAAAGGTAGGAAAGAAAGCCGCGCTGCAGTCACTTTAGGGTTGTTTCAGAGTCTAGCACGCTAGCCATTTCTTTTCGACCTAAAATTGGAATTGTAGCATCGTCTGCTTTGCTCGACATTTTTCTTTTTAAATTTTCTTCAACGTATTTATTCATAACCAATACGTTTTCCAAACCTCTCAGAAATCGTTTTCCTAATTTATTTATATTTTTTTTATGAATAATAGTTATTTACGTACTGAAGGGGACTATGCCGTGTTTCTTTGGGTCGGATGATGTTTTCGGAACGGAGCGCCGGCTCGTGCGCGCGCAGCGCGCGCGAGCCGAAGCGAAGTTTCGAAAAATCATTCGACCCAAGCGAACATGGCAGTTAGTCCCCTGAAGTACGTACGTAATTTTATACCCTGAAGGCATATAATCGGCACCAACCAGCTGACATCGAGATAGAAAGAAAAACCGCAAATAAAAAAGCAAATTGTGTTAATTATATAATTGTTAAAACTTGAAAATGTAAAAAATACATTTGTACATACGATTAATTAATGAAAGCTGGGTAAGAAGGTCGTAGCAATGTCGAGGGTCAAAAATTTTTTAATAATAATATTCATAATAATTTACAATAATATTAAAAAAAAAAAAAAAAAAAGATTTGAACTTTTGTACAAAAACAAAAAATTTATCGGTTGGAAAAGGACACTATTGCAGGGTCCAGGGGCGGCAGCCCCTGGTGGGGGTGCAGGGGGCGAAGCCCCCTTTTTTTTTTAAAACTTTTTTTTTTTAAACAAAACAATGTATTTCTTAGTGATTGAAAGAAATTTTTTTTTCTAAAAAAAACTTAATTTTATTGTAATAAGAAAAGTATAAAAATTTTTGATATCAAATTATACATTTATAGTTAAATGAAATAAGTAGTCAGGTTAATCCGACTAATATTGTATTTTAAAGCTGTGTAAATAATTGACTTTGCTAAAATGTCAATATTCTTGGGAAAAAAAATTATCAGCATGACTCTCTTATATGTTGTTTAGTAAAACTCATTCAATAGAATGGTAATTTTTTATTTAAAAAAAAAAAGATAATATTAAATTTATAGCAACACCTTTTTAATAATTTGATAATCAAATTTTTATTTATTATAACTACAATTTAACTGTACTTAATAAGCATTGGTAAAAACCGCTTTGATTAAGTTAAATTGTTTTGGAATCAATTCTTAATCAATATAACCTATATCACCCAAACTAGACACAATTCACTCAAAGATACACAATAACACAACACAGATGATTTATCAAAAATTATAGTGAAAAACTTTTTGATTGTAAAATAATTGATTTAAAAAACTATTTATAAAAATCACTTGATCATCTTGTTTATTAATTGATACATGTATCAGCTATCAAGATCAACACTTCATGATTTTATGAAACTTTTAAATAACAAAAAAAAAAAAAATAACAATAATAATAATAAATAATGATGATTATGTTTTATAAGTAGTTTTTGAATTGCCGTGTATATTAATTCAATGTAGTTGATTCTTCAAGTCTATCAATACGCGCGCAGCAAACTGCAGAAGTATGTACTAACCCAACTAGCATAACATAACCCTCAAGATGGCGTCGGCTCGAGCCATCTTTACCGGCTGAATCACACGTGTTGTACGTTGTCCAGTGCATAATTGGGTAGCGTTTCTGTGCGAGCAGTAAAGAAACAGGCGTTTCTCTACTGCTCGCCGGTACAACAGTCGTGAGCTATGAAAACGACCTAGTTATCGACTGGGTTTGGGCTATGAAAACGCACCGATTATATGCCTGAAGGGTATAAAAATTTTTACGTGCTCCTGCTCTTCAGTTTTTTTGAAACTCTTTTAGCCAATTGAACATCTATTGTTTAATTTGTAAATCAGCAATTGATTTACAACAAAACTTTCAACATGTGCTTAATCTCAAAATTCACCATGCGTTCGCTTAACCTTGCCTAGTGGCATGCGGTCATACAATTTTTAATCTACGTGCATCCGCCTTTTGCACGGATTTTTTAATATATGGTTTTATACTAGTGATCTATGACGCGCCGCACCACAGATCTACTCTTGAGAGTTAAAGATTATCTGTATAAAACCACAATTTTTACATGTTTGAGCGCTCATAGTAAAAGATCTATGCGTCTGATCAAAAAATCGAATGCCGCAGTTAGTTTATCGAAATTAAAATTTTTTTTCTAATTTATTTAAACAAAGAATTTAAAAAAAAAATCTAAATTGAAAAAAGAAAAAACACGTGTTTTTAATTTTTTGGAATTGCAGGTTTTCTAAGATTTAGTTTTTTATTATCTCTTATGGTTTCTCCTTGGTCCCAAATGGGTAAATAAAAGTTGAAAAATCACTATTTTGCTTCGTGCATGAGATGTAAAGAGAAATTTTTTTTGCGATTTGTTGAAAAAATTTCCTTTTTTAAGAACCTTTCGATTGATCTATATTAGGGGTTTCTGCAAAAAAGTTTTTTAAGAATCATCCTATCGTGATCCCAATTCAGAAACATGCTAACTCAGTAATCGCTCGTGAAACGTGCTAACTCATAACCATTTCAAAAACATGCTAACTCAGAGCCGGTTCAGGAACGTGCTAACTCTATTTTGGTTAGAAAAGTGAGACTTGTGAAGCTGGCGCTCGCAAAAATTAAAAATGATAAAAAAAAATATTTGTCAATAACCATCTTATTTCTCCCACTTTGCGAGTTTTTTCTCCGCAAAAACGAAACTTTGCGAGACTTTATTTATTTAGTTATTCAATAAACAAAATCTGAGGACGTTGAGCAGTTTTTTAATTTTTTTTTAGGGCTATTAAATAAAAACATAAACTTTTAAAGTGATCTTTTGATTTCTCCCACTTTGCGAGGCATGCCGGTATTTTTTTCAAATCGATTTTTTGAATAAATAATTATTTATGAACAAAAAACGAAAATGGTATCGATTTCCCTAGTAACTTTTGCCTAGTGACTTTTCGATAGCTGCATTAAGTATGAGATTTCTGTAACAAACGACTCATTTTTACTAATTAAATTATACTAATCGAAATCTCCTACTTTGCGAGACCACCTCGTCATAAATTTATCGCCGTTTAAGAAATTCTCGTTAAGTTTATTTCGTTTATCATCAGTTTGAGTGAGTCTGTTCGTCTGCTGCAGTCGGCAATCGCCATCATTGCACGTCAGGCTGCACTTCGCACTCCGCAGGCGTCATGGTTGTATTAGTAAAAATAAGTCGTTTGTTAAAGAAATCTCATACTTAATGCTGCTATCGAAAAGTCACTCGGCAAAAGTTACTAGGGAAATAAATACCATTTTTGTTTTTTGTTCATAAATAATTGTTTATTCAAAAAATCGATTAGAAAAAAATACCGGCATGCCTCGCAAAGTGGGAAAAATCGAAAGACCACTTTAAAAGTTTATGTTTTTATTTAATAGCCCAAAAAAAAATTAAAAAACTGCTCAACACCGAAAGATGGTATCAGTCAAAAAATCATGCAATGCATTGAAAAACCCGTGAACGAGCAGTAAAAAATCAGTGCAACGCATCAGTTGCACACTGCATGCTGGCTATCGGAAACGTGACGTCTGCTTACCTCAAAAAGCTTAATTTATAATTTAATGGTTAAAGTTTTTTAGAGACTTTTTTAAATTAAAATAATTTCAGTATTATTAGTTTTTGAATAAACGCAATTTGTAAAAAATATAAATTTAAGTAGAAAATCGCAGGCTTGGAAGTATTTTATGAAATAAAAAATTAACCTCAATAAACAAAACTTCCTTACCGACATGTCGGTAAAAATCATAGCAGCGCTCTGGATCTGAAAATTTGTATGCCATGCACGGAAAAATCGTGCAAGGCACCCAAGTTTTAGTGCATGGCATCAATATTGTAGTTTCAATTCAGTTATTTTCTGGTGCCAACTGAAATCACGGTTTTTTGACTGACTCTTTCTTTCGGTGAACGCCCTCAGATTTTGTTTATTGGATAACTAAATAAATAAAGTCTCGCAAAGTTTCGTTTTTGCGGAGAAAAAACTCGCAAAGTGGGAGAAATAAGATGGTTATTGACAAATATTTTTTTTATCATTTTTAATTTTTGCGAGCGCCAGCTTCACAAGTCTAGAAAAGTGCTATCTCAGTCTAAATTATAAATATATATTTTAATTTTATACCGACTTGAACCTTGTAAAAGAAATCTAATCCGAGATAGCACTTTTCTAACCGGAATGTGAGCTAGTATGTTTCTAAATCGAATCTGAGTTAGAACGTTTCTGAGCCAGCTCTGAGATAGCATGTTTCTGAATTGGGGCGACGCTGTGGCCTATTTAAGACCAGAAAACCTCAATAACTCTAAATAACCTTAAAATTTATTAATAACCAAGATGGACAAAATAGTAACAATTTTTTTTTGCAGAAACCCTCTGCCATCTTCCGAGACAAAAGCTGCTCCAAAAGGTTAGCTTGGCGCACCGGGCCTTTTAAAACGTACCAATTCGAGCTTCAGCCAGATTTCGCGGGAGGTTGAGCAGTTCCTGACATTTTTCAGTTGGGACGCGCCTATGGATAAGATCAAGTAGGACTTGGCTTTGCGATCTTCCTTGAGAAAATTTTCGAGCTCGGTCCGTGCTGCGGCGGTGACAGTCTCGTCCACATCTGTGGGGATGATTGGTCGCGTCTTCTCACCTGACACGTATGCCCAAGTTTTTGACAAGGAGTGCTTCAACCTGGATTTTCCAGGTGTCGTAATTCTCGCTAGAAAGAAGTTCGATCCGAGCCATGTAGCCGCCGTTGCCTTGCGCCATTTTGAAGCTCACTAGTGTTCGATTTGATGTTGTGTTGTTAGTTCACTTTATTATTCCGTTTTTATTCACTCGCTATTCCTGGGCCCATAACCTTTGTTAGGATATGCGGGTGAATAACCAGACTAACTAACACCATTAATTAAATAAAAACTTCATTAAGGACGTTTCAGACCTCCAGTGGCTCTTATTCAGTTTTGAGGCTCTGCGCACGAGAAACAGCTGACGCACCGCTCGTCTTGTCTCTCTCGCTCTCGTGGCGCAGCATAACCCCAAAGATTAAAAAATCAACGTTACCGTTAAATTAGTCTGAAAGTAGGCCCGGTTGCCGTATTTTGAAAAATGTTAGAATGTTTCTTTTTTTAGGAGCTAGAATTATACTCTTTTTTTAGAAAAAGTTAAATACTAGTTAATTTACAGTCTTCGATAACATTAAAAAATTGTAGCGCTTTACGTGCCATCCCATGCAAAAGAATCGAACTTTGAGTGGTCATAACTTAAAAATGAGTCCCACTTGTCACACATACACACACGCGCGCGCGCGCACGCACGCACGCACACACATATTGGCATTCGAAAGAGCATCTAAAAATGTGCTTCTATTCCGAGTTTCAAAAATAGTTAACATTGCTCAAAAATCCCTGAAACGTCCTTGAGGAGTTAAAAGGATGAAAGCAGGCTTAAGAATCATAAAAATATTAAATTTTCAACTGTTGTACAGGTTGGAATGGATAACTGTACTTGTTTTATAACAGTATAATAAGTGATTAAACAAGCTTAAAACCTGTAAGTGAAGTTCAATCTTAATTATATGAATACTTGTTCGGAGATATTACTGTGTAGTATACGCAGCTTGGCTGTCGTTGACGCCACCTTTAGAGCAGAGAATACACCAAAAAAATCCCTAGGCGCCCCGTGCCCCCAGCTCCCCACCTCCTGCATCTTCATCTAGTTTTCATCAAGACGCAGGATCTTCATCATAGAATCTTGCGAAAACCTGCGATGATCTTGACCAGCAAGCAGCTTTCTTAATTATGTTAATGTCTAAGCCTAGACTTTTCGCCTTTGACGTTGAAGCGTGTCTCGTTGAATGCGCTGTGTAGCAGTCCTCAATACCAGCTTTTTCCATGACCCTCTTGAGCCAACGACTTAACGTTTGCGAGGTTACCCTGAGATACGGGCTTTTGAAGGAAATAAACAAAAAATCCTCCGTTCTTCTCATATTCCTTGTCTTCTCGATGTACAAATGAAGTGTCCTGGCGATGCAAGGTTCAGGCTCGCGGAATGTCGGAAAAAAGGTGAAAGGCTGAGCAGCCCCGGCTCTGGAGATTTTTATCTGAGATTTTAATGTTGCTGATCCTCAGCAAGGCCAGTGATTGAGTTCTGTACGCCGATCACAGTGCGAGCAACATTGCGAGTTTATGTGTGGGTCTTTGAAGGCTCAGTGACTCATTTGAACCATATTCTTGAATCACCACCAGCACTCTTCCCAAGTGGTATCGTATTTGGGAGCCGATGGTCTTTGAGCGTAAGCTCCTCTGAGAAACCGGCCAATTAATTTTCTGTTAAAGTTATCGATGGTGTTAACTAGGGCTATCACCGATCTCAGCGTGTTAAGAGAGCTCCAAGAAGAACCCTGGCGAAATTTATCTGTCAGACACCCGAGTACCTCTAATTCGCTGGCCTCAACTGGATCTATCTGGCCCTGGACACATAAACTCTACCAACATTTAAGACTTGACTCGTACTGCTTAAGCGTTCCCGATGAGATCGATGTGAGAATCACTTCGAAGGAGTTCCTGCTCACTCCTCTCTTCTGGTACGACTCCCACATAAAATCCCTGACAACAGGGTAAGGTTGCTGGCCAGTGGGTGTCTCATCTGCCTACAAGGAGATAAAAGTAAAGAGTCAGATGGATCAAGCACTAGTGATTCCGATGTTAATAATTCTTTAAAAATTGGGAACCAGGGTTGGCTGGTCCAGTAAAGGACCACTATTACGCCTGTAGAGCCTTCCTCCCTCATCTTTTTGAGTATTTTATTTTAGTAATAAGGGAGAAAGGTGGAAAGGCGTACCAAAAAAGATTTTTCCAATTGAAGGTCATAGCGTTCACAATTACGGCTTCTGAGTCTCTCTCTCAAGAGCAATATCGTGGGCATTTTTTATTCAGTCTGGATGCGAAAAGGTCTATGTCAGGGCTTCCGAATTGCTTGCAGATCAAATCGAATGCACTCGGATTTAGTTCCCATTCGGTATCCACATTTGTGATTCTAAAACCTTCGTCAGCCAGATTTTCCTTTGAGGCTACGTACTGGGCAAAGACTCATATATTCCTGTTTCGGCACCATTCCTATAGCTCCTTGGCTATCTCGTGCAACTTTTTGAATTTGGATCCACCCATTTTGTTGATATACGAGAGTGCTTTGATGTTGTCAATCCTCAAGAGGACTTGGATCCAGGGCTAATCATTGACAAAGGACTTAAGAACCAGAAATGCTGCCAAAATCTCCAAGTAATTTATGTGTTTTTGCCGCTCTGTTGCCGACCAAAGACCTCTGGCCGTTTGACTGCCGCAAACAGCACCCCAACCATTCAAAGACGCATCCGAAAATATTTCCAGACTGAAATTACAGGATTTTATTTTATTTGTGGCCTGCATGATGTGTTCCTTCCACAACCTTACTTCTGCCACTGCTGATTTTGGTAAAACTATATACTCTTCCATGTTATTATTTTTTAATAGGGACTTCTGCTTGCAAGCCTCCAGCTCTTTGTAAAATATCCAACCACAGGCTATGGCTGGGCATGCTGCTACCAGAGCACACGGAAAAGGTTAAGTTAGAATTAGGAACTACTGGGATCGAATAAGTTTGTTTTGGGCGAGACAATTAGTTTCCTCCGAGGAGGCGCAACTCATTAGTATCTGGGAGAGACTGAGTTGTATGAGTTTCTAAGTTACAAAAGACATGTTTTTGAAAACTCTGAATAAAAAGAACAAATAATTTGCAGGGAAACTTTGTCATAAAATGCATTTTTACCTGTGAAAACTAAGGTAAAGATTAAAAAACTCTAAAAATTGGTTTGAAAAAAAGTGAAAAACAATTTCTTTATCCAGTGTCGTACGAACAATTTTGGATTTATACACCTGAAACTTGGCAAAAAACTTCCTTTTGTTTATACCATCGAATGATATATATTTTGTGAGGTCAGTAGCAATCGAGCACTCGACCGAGCAGGACGTGTTTGTGAACATAGACTCGTCTGCTTGTGCCTTTGAGTATGCACTCAGCACATGTCATTTGCGTGTGTGTGAGATGGTAATTATTGTTATCGCATAAACGCTAATAGCGCATCTGACTAAGTGCATTATATTAATTAATAATTAATTTAATGCGTACCGCAACAATTGAGTCTGCACTCCATAAAAATGCAGAAACGAGTGAAGTTACTTCTGAAACCTCTCCCTCAACTGTTCAATCTACTGGTGTAGCTGATGCTTCAACTCAGTTTCCTCAGCCTCCTCGTAACAACACGTTACCGTACTCCAAAATCATGCAATTGGATAAGTATCCCTCCAGAGAACAAGCTGTAGTTATGGACGCACTGGAAAAAACCTTTTCGTGACTATACTATTGCGATTGGAAGTATAATTGGTCCCAAGATTATTACCTATTTCTAGGATTTGCAACAACAGAGTGTGCGTGCGTAAACAGTATAGAAATCAATAAGCACTTCGTCAACGTGACGAAACAAATGTTTATCAACAACATTCCCGTAAGCATCAAATCCTTGGTCAAAAATCGACCGACAGCAAAAAAGTTTATTATTTCCAACGTCTGTCCATGGATTGCGAATGAAATTATCATCGAGGCAATTAAAAATTGTAGAGTGAGAATTTTAGGTAAAGTTACCGCCATCAAAACTGGAATCACTGATGAAGGGTACGATCATTTAATTAGCCATCGTCGACAAATTTACATGGATGAAGAAGATGTGGGCAAGATGCATGAAGAGTTCAAATTCACGATTGAGAACGTTAACTACAACTTCTACTTGTCAACTGAAAAAATCAAATGCGATAATTGTGGTGTCGAAGGTCACGTTAGAAAGGATTTCCATAATTTAATGATCAATAACGTAAATTTTGAAAATTCGGGTGAGGCAGAGATCATCACTTGGAACAATCTGGACCAAATTCAGAGTCTACAGCCGAGCAGCAAACATCGTGGAAAAACAAAAGAGTGAAAGAGTCTTCGGATCCGTCCAAACAAAAACAGAATGAAAAAGTCTATAGTGTAAACACAGAAGAAAAATTAAACTCGGAATCTTCTGTAGATCGGCAGACATTGAGGTTTAATAAAAGAACAAAAAATTCATCAGATTCGTCAAGTGATGCGCAACCTAGGAAAAATTTTAGGACTGATGTGAGTGTTGAGGATCTTCCAGTCGGCCCTGAAGGAAGCCAACAACAAGAATCAAGCTCAAGCGTTTCAGATTCTGTACCCGATGAGGAACTTGTCAAATTATATGGCGAGGATAAAGACCGTATTAAAGACTTCAATAAACTCTACACCCAATTACTTCCTTGGAAAATTGCAATAGCGACTCATACGGAAGAAAAAATCGATTTATCGTACTTTGGATGTATCGAACTGATAGTCGCAGCCAGGAAAAATAAAGATCTGAGAGGTCTATTAAAGGAGTTTGATATCCAACCTGATATTGCAATTGATAGCCTGGAAACTATTTATCGGTGTGATGACAAATAGGATAAAAAAATTGTTAATAGAATTCATAATCTAATAGAAAATATAAAAGAATTATCCGACGACGAAGAAGAAGACGAGATGATCGTCGACTCTTCTCAAGAATAAGTGAATTTACCGAATTGTATACTATTAGAATCTAAATTATTTGTTTTATCTATTATTTATCTCAAGCTGTAAAATTATTTGTATGTTATAAATTTTTCATTTTTTTATAACTGTATGGATCAGAAATGATCTGGGTAGGCTTTAATATATATATATTGTGAGGTTACGAAAGAATTGCTGACAGTACCAATTGTCCTAAGATAATCATATTTACTTTTTTTAAATCATTTTTTAATAACTCTAGGGCTCTGGGGGCAAGGGGTTAAAAAGGACAAAAAAATTTTTTTAGTAAAAAAATCATTTTTTTGGTCCTAAACTAACTTTTAAAGGGGTGGCAATGAATACAGCGACATTTCGAGAACTAACTTGCACCCTAATCTGTATGCGCCCTTCTAACATGTTAAGTTTTTTTTGACCGATAATTATTATTATTTGGTACTTAGTAAAGTATTTGATAGTTTTGGAAATGATTACAGATGAGTCGGTCACAGCCCGAGCAAACATTTTAATGTGGCGTGACTTCGGCCCGAACTCGTATCCGAACTATCCGAAGCGGTGCCGAATTCGGCTGTAGCTCGGTCGGGGGCGCGGCTAGGGTTTCGGCCCGAGCGCGGACTAGTGCATCTGGCCGAAGTTGCGGTATAAAGATGATTCCTACAAGAGGTTCGAAATCCAGTGTAGTCAGGGTGGACACATAGTGCTCCAGGAAATAGCTTCCCCAAGACGTTTTGACTTCAAGAGGGTGAACATCTGGAGCACCTGGTGGTAGGTATCTCCGAAGATGATTTCTTCAGTAAGTTTCGACTCCACAAGGGTCAGGGTGGATACCTCGAGCACCTGGTGATAGTTACGCCTTGGAGACGAATTCCCCAGGAAGTTTTGACTCCGCAATGGTCAGGGTGGACATTTGGTGCACTTGGTGATAGTTACATCTTGGAGATGATTTTCCCAGGAAGTTTTGACTCCGGAAGGGTCAGGGTGGACACCTGGTGCACTCGGTGATAGTTACGCCTTGGAGACGATTTCCGCAGGAAGTTTTGACTCTGCAATGGTCAGAGTGTACATCTGGTGCACTTGGTGATAATGACGCCTTGGAGATGATTTCCTCGGGAAGTTTTGACTCCGGAAGGGTCAGGGTGGACACCTGGTGCACTCGGTGATATTTACGCCTTGGAGGTTCACCCTGACTCTTCCGGAGTCAAAACTTCCTGGGGAAATCATCTCCAAGGCGTAACTATCACTGAGTGCACCAGGTGTCCACCCTGACTCTTCCGGAGTCAAAACTTCCTGGGAAAATCGTCTCCAAGGCGTAACTATCACCAAGTGCACCAGGTATCCATCCTGACTCTTCCGGGGGAAATCATCTCCAAGGTGTAACTATCACCAAGTGCACCAGATGTCCACCCTGACCCTTCCGGAGTCAAAACTTCCCGAGGAAATCATCCCCAAGGCGTAACTATCACCAGGTGCTCGAGATATCCACCCTGACCCTTCTGGAGTCGAAACTTACTGGAGAAATCATCTTCGGGGATACTTACCACCAGGTGATCCAGATATTCACCCTCTTGAAGTTAAAACGTCTTGGGGAAGCTATTTCCTGGAGCACTATGTGTCCACCCTGACTACACTAGATTTCGAACCTCTTGTAGGAATCATCTTTATACCGCAACTTCGGCCAGATGCACCAGTCTGCGCTCGGGCCGAAACCCTAGCCGCGCCCCCGACCGAATTCGTACCGAGTTCGGAAGCCGAATTCGGCCCGACTTCGCGGCTACGGCAGCCGAATTACAGTTTTTGCTCGGGAAACTCCAATGATTTGAGATGAATTTAATTTTTACTTACTTTTGAAATTTTTTCTAATTTATTGGAATTTTGTTAACAAACTGCTACTTTGGCTGCGCTTTAGGCCCTCAAAATGGAAGTCTGAGGCGCAGCCAAAAAAAAAGTGCTTAAGTTCCGATATTTTTGACCAAAATAACGTGTATTTAAGGAGTTTTTGGCTGTGCCACACGGAAAAAAATTATGCCCTTTAACTATATAATATAGTAAGATGTATCATTCGAAAGCATATAAAAAAAGGAATCATTTGGCACCGATCGAAATTTTTTAGTCTCCAATGCGCATGTGCGGGGCTAAATAGTGATTTTTTAACTTTAATTTATATCTCGAAACCTATAAACGCTAGAGAAACGTGGTTCGTCGCAAGATTTTGTTTACAAAAAAATAATTCAGTGATATATACATATACTGTTTCATTTTAATTTGGTATGCGGCCGGTAGGTGGCAATTTAGATAAAAAAATTTTTGGGCCCTGATGATGACTACTTAATTGGTCGAACGTTGGCATTTTAACAATAAAAACTGCTTGTAATTAAGAGTACGTGTTTCAGTTAAAACATTAATTAATTGTCACAACGTATTCTAGCATGATTTTTCCCTAAAAATTGTACATCATTTTAGGAAATTTTTAAATCGACTATATATTATTACAAGCGAATAAAAAAATTTTGATTTTGTTTCAGGTGAAAACGATGTTGAAGTAGCAGTATCCTTGGTCCCATGGTTAAATAATAAAAAAAAAAAGAAATTTCGACATAAGTCAAGTTCAGGGAATCATCAACGGTGACTAAAACTTTTTCAAATTATTTTTCACGTCCATTTCACAATATTCAAATTTTACCAGTACTCAAGCAGGTCTGTTATTTACCGAAATTCTTGGACTTTTACTTCAGCCTCAAAACTTTTTGTTTATAATAACCAATTTTTTCTCCATTGTAACCACGCCATCACATCCATGAAGTTTAGTTAAAAATACTTATAAAAATTTCACATTGTTACAGATAAAATTTTCGTGAAAAATAAAGAATTCAGTTCTAGTCTTAACATATCTAAAAAACGTTGGTTGTAAATTGTTCAAGAAAAAAGTTACAGAGCATGAAATGATGAGTAAATAATTAAAAAAATGTATTCTAACAGGATAAAAGATGGTTTTTTTTTTCAAGCCACGGTGGAAAATTATACAATTGAACGAACTTCAGTGAAGTTCAATTACAATTGTATGAGCGCTTCCCCCGAAAGATCAAATACGTAGTACCCCTTTCCCGTGCCCCAAATACCACACATTCAAAGCATAAAAATCAAAAACAGTGGCGCCACCACACGCCTCGCGGTGGGCGCGTAGGGTACAAGCCCTCATTTCTTCAAAGCTCTGCCGTAGATTCAAAGGGAAAAAATTTTTTCCAAAAATTTAAGGGAAATCTCTGGGTGGGAAATTGATCTTTCGGAGGAAGCGCTCATACAATTGTAATTGAACTTCACTGAAGTTTGTTCAATTGTATAATTGCATTTCGCGCTTCCTCCTTCAAGATCAAATACGTAGACGTTTAAAGCAATCTACGGCAGTAAAGTGTGAATACAAAATGCCTCAAGTGGCAATATCAGAAAACGATTGCGTATCACCGGAATCCTCCAAAACTTTGATGATAATCCGCGTCATCACTAACCCAAATGAAAAGTAGTAACCGACAAGGCTGTGGTTTGCAAGAACGTGTAATCATAAAATCTCTCCCCACTTAGAGAATTTCAGAGTGAAAGGTAAACATAAAGTCTTAACCAAGCTCACCTCTCTAAATCTTTCCCATACAACTAGTATAAATTCGCTCCCCTTTTAATCCACATTGATGCCATCCTTCAGATTGATAGCAATAGAGTCTCTGCGTTCTGACTCCCAAGGAGATAAAACAATATTGCATATTCACAAAATGTACCTTCAATCTAACTACGAACATATCGATCACCTCTAGCCACATCATCCAACCTGGATGAAAATTCATTTCACAAGAAGTGCCTCAAAAGGAATATTCGTAGCTTCCGTCTAATCGGCCTAGCTAAATTTGATGATAGCTAATACACGCCGTAGTTTTTTCTTAACTACAATATATTGTCTTACTTTCTGTAGAAACCTTAGACTATGATAACTTCGATAGACTAACTCATCTTCAATCCTTAAAGGAAAAAATTCATCCTTAAAAGAAAAAAGTAGAGAAACTAAAAAATGATTTCAATCATCTCTAAACAGATGTAAAAAATTTATCCAACGTATTATTTGATTTCAGTCCTCAATATTATCCAACATGACAAACCAAAACAATGCCATAATATTTTCATAAAAAATAAAGCGATAAATATCTTAATTAACAACATTGAAAATAAGTTCTTGGCAAACATCACTATCTATAGCCTTCAGTACTCCTTAGTACTTACTGATCTTAATAAATTACATTGAAGGCAAAATAAAGAAAAAATTTTGTTTATCATTTGTCTTCCAAACAATCTCACTTGCTCAAACTCTGAACAAATAGCTGACCAAACAACTATAACTTCAAAAATCCCAATAAGAATTACTGACTCAATGATTGATCAAGCATCAAAATTATCTGGCAAATATTATTATTAATTGACAGTAAAAAGTATAATAATGACCTCTTCCAGTGTCAGTTCTTTCATGACTTTGCACCACAATAGTTCTGACTTACACTCTCTCATGCATGATAATGTCTTAGGCAAACTTCATGTTACTGCGTTAGAGTACCTCCGTATTTGATATCATCCCATCATTCATTCATGTAAATAACAATCATACATTTCTCTCATCATGTCAAATATTTGAGAAATCACTAATGTTAGCCAGATGTTTTATAACTTCCGTAAAGATATAATAAAGTTAACAAATGATAAATAAACTTTCAAAATTCAATAAATCCTCCAAATTAAAAATTCCAAAATTTTCTTCAAATATAAATACCAGTCAAAGGTACTGTCCAATCAATATAAAACCAAATTGTATAATTTTGAATTAATTTAATATCTATTAAATTAAAAAATATCTGGGTGAAATTCCTTGCCAAGTAATTATCAACAAGGAAGTAACATGACAACCGATAGGTGCCATTTAGTGAAAAAATTCATCTACATATGTTGGTTAATTTTCCTCCATTATCACATTCCTGAGTCAGCTTTTCTTACTCCTAATTTTTAAAATTAGATAAGAGTTTGAATCGTTCAAAAGGAAAAGTCTACCAAAGAAAAGAGAATTTCAGTTCAAATTAATTCTCCAAAGTCTTAAAAAAGATAAAATAAAATCAAGTCTTCCAGCAAGATCACTGAAGATCATGAAACTGAATCTAAATGGTTCAATATTATTCCTTTCACCCCCATCCGCTCAACATTGCTTTCATATCGAACCAGCTCAATCTGATTGTAGGATAAAATGGAAAAACAGTGAAGATAATCCTTAACTGTAGCTGTACATACCAATATAATAATGCATAAATCCTCAAATGTAGAGTGTCGCTTGTAAAAAGTCAAAAAGGAAAAGGTAATCTATGTTGATTCATTGCTCAAACCTAAATTGTAAGCTTGCAGGTTACACATATGAAGTAATAGGATATAAAAAACAGATCAGAGCCTGTCAATTATTCACATAGCGCACTTCTTTACATTTTCATCAGAATGCTGTAGCTTCCTTGATAAACTGCCATGTATGTAGTTCCACATGAATCCTTCCTGAGTTGTCCAAAAGGTTAAAAATGCCAGTGTAATTTAATACTCTCACTTCAATTCACTCAATCATTGTAGGAATTAAACTGAACACTGATTGCTGTTCAGAATCCTTGCACACTAGCAACACATCCAAGCAAATGAAATTTTTCCCAAAGTTGCTTTCTATACAATAGAGATGCTTACTTTAAACTCTCCTAGTGATACACACTTATACACTAATCTTAAATCAATCTATCATTTATTAAATTAATTATCCATAATAATAGAAATCAAGCTTAAATGAAACTGCTGGATCTAATTGCTTCAGAACAATATGGTAGGACAACTATTCTATACCATAATACAGTCTTTGCTGATATCTAACAGACTTTCATTAAATCCTAATAAAAATTCTGACTGTTATTCCAAAATAAAGTGACAAACACTAAATGATTGTGTAATATATAAATTCATCTCACACTTATAAAAGTGTAAATGTTGCACATCATTTCAATAAATACTTGCAAACCCATCCACAATGTCATCCGTCATGGTTAAAAATCAGATATATGATTGTCAAAATAACCATAAGAATTGAAATAATCATTTAGACCTTAATCCGTAAATAACCTTCCAAGAAAAAGGTCAACCGTCTTCAGAGTTAAAAGTTGCGCAATATTCAACTTGATTAATAGGCCAGTCGTACTAAGTCTGAAAGTGGGTAAAAGTGGAAAAAATTCCTTACAGCAATTTTATGAGTGAAAGGAAAAGGAAATATGGTAAGAAATGAAAAAACATTAAAGCGAACCACGCTCGAGTTTTTGGGGTGGAAGGGGGTTGATTTTTAGGGGTGCGTAACTGTTTTTTACGATTTCCGGTGAAACTAGACATCTTATCAAAAAAGTTGAATGTAAAAGTTGTAGATAATTAAAAAATCTACAACTTTTGTTCTATGAATTTTTTTACATAACCTCAAAATTTACGAGATAAACGCAAAAAACTAGTTTTTTTGTTTTTTATTTTTCCTGGCCACAAAAAAAGATGTATCTCAATGAAACTTGGTCAAAGTAAAGTTTTTTTTATGTAAAATAAGCCATAATTTTTTTGTATAAAAATATTGAACCGTTTAAAAAATACAGGTGGCTAAAGTGAAAAAAGGTGTCGACTTTACGAGAAAAGTTTCTTAGTTTGAAACGCTCTACAATTTTCATTTGGGTCTCATTTTTTTTGTTTTTACGTGTAGATTTGAAAGAAATAAAAAAAATAATATACTTCTAGAAGAAAAAGGCGAAAAAAATGAAAAAAACCCAAAAAATCACTTTTTTTTACCAATTTTTTTTGTATTTGTTGTAAATTTTGTACTTATTGTTTAAATTTTCAATTAAATTTTGATTTTAATGTTAAGCACACCAATAACTGAAAACTAAGATTAATTTTTATCATAAACAATACGAAAATTAGTAATTGACAATGTAATTGCTTCCAATAAACGTTTTTGGCATATTTTGAAAAATGTTAAAATCATGCAATTTTGTTTAAAAAAAATTTTTTTAACTTTTATAATCGATACTTAACTTTAAAAAAACATTTTTTTTGAAATATATTTATTCTTTTTTTTTCAAAAAATGTTGTAATTGCTCTGTTTATCAAAAAAGGCATTAATTTCTAACAAATTTTTATAACTGCTAAACAAAAATCTGAAATTTTTTTAATAATAGTTTGGTTTCTGGTGTACCTGCATAGAATTTGAAAATTTGAAATAGCAGGTAGTGATATTAACTACACTGAGTCACTGAGCTCCTTTGACTTGAAAGCAAAAGAAGAAGGGGTCAGGATAATTAAGCACTTGATGGAAGCTTTCGATGCGGCTGATTTTTTCTGTAAAAAGGCCACCGAAGATGCTGATGCTTTGATCATTAATACAGCGATCATCGCAGCCAAAAACAATAAAAGCGTAATAGTTATTGGTCAAGATATCGATCTTCTGGTGCTTTTAAATCAGCTAAATAACTCTGGTTTGAGTATATACTTTCATAAGCAAGGTTCAGGAAATGTTAAAGATACTTTTTTTTCATCGAACAGTTTTAATTATCCATTAAACCGGGAAATCGTTGCGTTCTTGCATTGCTTTACTGGTTGTGATACAACCTCTGGTTTTACAGGTAAAGGTAAAGTAACATCAGTAAAAAAATTGATCGCCAACGATGAGCTTACGAGTCTTGCAGCTGTTTTTTATGAAAAAAATCCGGATAAAGATTTGATAGCTGAAAATGGTGGTAAGTTAATCGCATCGATGTACAGCAAAAAAAAAGCACTGTTACTTTGAAGGATTTACGATTTGAAATGTATGAAACTTGTATAATTAAAAAATCGTTCAAATTAGAAAATTTGCCCCCTACGTCCGGAGCAGCTCGTCAACATTCGTTTAGAGCATACTACCAGTTGCAGTTGTGGCTTGGAAACGATAGTTTAAATGCGACTGAATGGGGATGGAAAAAAACTTCAGAAGGATTGATCATGCCGACTTATACCGAGGAAAGTTTGATCCCATACTATTTGTTGAAAACAATTAGTTGCAGCTGCGAGAAAGGGTGTGACAAAGGCAGATGCGGCTGCAGAAAGCATGATCTAAAATGTTCCAATCTATGTATCAACTGTCAAAGTTTGAGGAATTGTACAAATTGTGAACAGGAATCAATAAACTTCACCTGTGATTTTGAAGAAGCTGAAAGAGAATTGGAAGTAGGCGTACAGTCGGCGACTGAAGATTCAGAAGATTCAAAAGATTCAGAAGAAGAAGAAGATGATGAAGATACTCCAGTTTTACCGCATAAAAGAGCACGGCTAAATTAAAACTGAAAGTATCTGTTACTATTAACAATTTTTTTTCAATATTTGTAAGAATAGCTAAGATTAAGTATCTTGTATTTAAAGAATAAAACATGAATGTAAATAAAATATTTTATAATTAATTAATAAATCTTGTCGGTCTTTTTAAAAAAGTTTGTGAAGCTGAAAATTCAATTGAAAACAGTTTTTGTAAAAAAAAAATAAATATATAAAAAAAAAATGTTTTTGTAACGTTAAGTGTTGATTATATAAGTTAAAAAAATTTTTTTTAAACAAAATTGCATGATTTTAACATTTTTTAAACTATGCCAAAAACGTTTATTAGAAGCAATTACATTGTCAATTACTAATTTTCGTATTGTTTATGATAAAAATTAATCTTAGTTTTCAGTTATTGGTGTGCTTAACATTAAAATCAAAATTTAATTGAAAATTTAAACAATAAGTACAAAATTTACAACAAATACAAAAAAAATTGGTAAAAAAAAGTGATTTTTTGGGTTTTTTTCCTTTTTTTTCGCCTTTTTCTTCCAGAAGTATATTATTTTTTTTATTTTTTTCAAATCTACACGTAATAACAAAAAAAATGAGACCCAAATGAAAATCGTAGAGCGTTTCAAACTAAGAAACTTTTCTCGTAAAGTCGACACCTTTTTTCACTTTAGCCACCTGTATTTTTTAAACGGTTCAATATTTTTATACAAAAAAATTATGGCTTATTTTACATAAAAAAACTTTACTTTGACCAAGTTTCATTAAGATACATCTATTTTTGTGGCCAGGAAAAATAAAAAACAAAAAAACTCGTTTTTTGCGTTTATCTCGTAAATTTTGAGGTTATGTAAAAAAATTCATAGAACAAAAGTTGTAGATTTTTTAATTATCTACAACTTTTACATTCAACTTTTTTGATAAGATGTATAGTTTCGCCGGAAATCGTAAAAAACAGTTACGCACCCCTAAAAATCAACCCCCTTCCACCCCAAAAACTCGAGCGCGGTTCGTTTCGATATTTTTTCATTTCTTACCATATTTTCTTCCCCTTTCAATCATAAAATTGCTGTAAGGAATTTTTTCCAACACATATCGTAGTACGACTGGCCTATAAAGACTTTCATTCTCCAAAATAAATCTGAAGCCAATATACTTCTTACAATGTTAACCAGACGGTGTGGCTGCAGAGTTGCAGACCGTAGTTGTCGTCTATGCAACAGCTGATGGATAGAGAGAGCGAGAGAGATTCCGACTCTACCGTGTAAACTCGACGATGTAAACGAGTAGAATCGATTAGTAGCTACCGAGGTCGGTAAAAATATATCATTATAAAAGAACAACTTCGTCCTTCTTAACATGAGTAATCTTACTCTGCCATTTCTTCGGTCAGATCATGAGATATATGTAAACAAAGCCTCTGTTAGAGGTTTGAAAAACTTTAACAACTAAAGTTAACACTCGCGGCTTGAACAGCTTGAACGAGGGATCGAGGATGTTAACAGTTTACCATGCCGCCCGGCGCGCGTCCGCGCGTCACGCAGCTCACCTGTTCAGTTAGGTTAGGTATAGTGTGTATGCCGATTGCATACGCTGCTGCACTATTAGTGCACATTATATACGTTCGTAGCGAGAGTAAAACTCAGGCCACCTCTCATGTCCTACAAAAGCCAGTCTGTAGTTTTTTTGGAATGGCTTTTAAAAAATTTTTCATCTCAATGTTTGTCGTCTTTATCCCAGGGAAAAAGCCGCTCAATAACCGCCAAGCCCACAGTGCTAGAAAGACTGTGGCCAAGCCACACGATCTGCAGTTCAAGGAACTTGAGGAACTAAGCAATGGCGGCGGTTAACATCGGATGGGGTAGCATCTGATGATTCTTTGGAGATCTTGCATCCGTCTCCCTCGGTAAACCAATTAAATGCGTTCAGTAGACGACTGAGAGTCTTATGCACTCGATCGAGTCGTGAACATTTTTTCAGGATTATAAGCTTTGCCTCGTGTAGCCTTCGGCAAAGCCATGCATGTAAAAGTATGCGTTCAGGAAGACATAGTCTTCTGCACTCGCTTGAACGAGTCGCGAACGCCTTTTTATCTAGTAATAAGTGAGCTGGAGTGAACTCTGCCTCGGACAGTCCTCGGCAAAGTCGCATGTATGCATTCACGGATGACTCAGAGTCTCCTGCACTCGCTGCGATCAGCTCAAGCGAGTCGTGAACATCCATAAAAATTAGTGAACTTTGCCTCGGACAGCCCTCGGCAAAGCCACGGGAATGCGCTTAGGACGACATAGTCTCCTAACTCGGTTCGAATAGCTCGAGCGAGTCGTGAGTGACTTTTAAGGTTATGACCTTGTTGAGTGAGCTTGCCTCGGACAGACCTCGGCAAAGCCACGTGTATGCATTCAAGGACGACTCAGAGTCTCCTGCACTCGCTGCGATCAGCTCGAGCGAGTCGTGAACGACTTTTAGGGTTATGAGCTTTGCCTCGGACAGCCCTCGGCAAAGCCCCGTGTATGCGTTCCGGAAGGCCAGGGCCCCCTGCACTCGCTTCGAACAGCTCAAGCGAGTCTAGAACGATACACCCCTTTTCTCCTTGTTAAAGAGATTCCTCGTCGCAGAAAATCTTCTTCTGGATCCTAATTTTGATTCACTAGAATTCACACTTTACACGGAGCAACTCTCTGAACGTGTGATACCGTTCGCACTAGAAAACGGAATGAGGTCTTGTACCCTACGCGCCCACCGCGAGGCGTGTGGTTGCGCCACTTTTTTTGATTTTTATGCTTTGAATGTGTAGTATTTGGGGCACGGGAAAGGGGTACTACGTATTTGATCTTGAAGGAGGAAGCGCGAAATACAATTTACGAAGAGTTTACTATTTTTGTAGCTCAAAAATATATTTTTTGAAAGACTTGTTTTATGTAAGGGTTTGACTGAATCCTTTATTTCCCACGTTTTCTGTAATAATTTGATTCGTTGTTCAAATTTTTAATAATATTCTGGACTATAGGTACATGGAAAACTTTTTTTTTTGGTCCAAAAATACTTTTAGATCATGATTAAAAAAAACTGGAGAATCATCTAAGGATTTCGGGAAATAGCATAGTCGAACCTAAAAAGATTTGGGACTTGAGCGGGAGTCCGTACTTTCCACTTCATCAAAAAATGTTTGTATTTCTGGGAGTGACACATTAGTATAGAACTCCCTAAAACCTTAAAGACCGTGCTATGCACATCCCTTAGACCCTACAGAAAATGTTGCCCCCATATATGTAAATTACTATATAAAAAAACCAAAAGTTTGTTTGTTTGTTTGTTAAATTACAGTTTAAACTAGATAAGTTCAATGTCCGGGATTATTGGATAGTAGCGTAAATGTCCAGCACAGTGACGCCCCTCCTCCCCTCATTTATTATAAGATAAACTAAACTTTACTGTAGCAAAAAAACTTCGATTATAATCTAAAAGCTAGCTCAAAAATTACTTCCTTATGAGACCTTCAAAACGTCTAAAAGAGGTTTGGCACCCCCAGGAAAATCTCGACTTATCATCAAAAGATGTACTTTTATTTTATCAATTGCAAAGCGTAGAATTCATTGAAAAACTTAAAAACTTTTTTTTTATATATCATTAATACCTTAAAAAATTTATTTATATCAAGTTTTAACATGAATTATCTCTTTTCTTTATTTATCGAGGGGGTGCCGCTCAGGAGGACATTTGAGACTACTTGCACCCTCAATGGCGACCGAACAAGTTCAAGTTTAACGTTTGTCTCCTGGACGGCACCTTTTTTATTAACTGTTTTTTTTTTCGTGTTTACCTTGATAATTTCACCAATATTTATACACAAAAATGCTTAAATATCGTCTTTACACACTTTAAAAAAAGTTTGGTGGATTTGAACATGCAGAAAAAAATGAGATCAAAAATCTAACAAATAAGGTCTCTTTTTGAAGTTCTTAATACAAATTTTTAAATAAGACCGTACACGTCCAATAATATTAATTTGATCAACCACAGTGACTTATCGCGCCCATCGGTAAAAATTAGTTTTTTTGAAGGCCTTTGAGTTTCCGATTATCTAGGGTTTCGGTTAAAGAATATTTGGAATGGGTAAGAGCTTCCCTATAAGATCACGTTTTTAGATTTTGTCCTCATTTTTGTTCAATAATAAGTTGCTTCTTAAGCAAACCATGTGGACGTTTCAGGGGGACATTTCTGAAAATTCTTTTTTGAGGAGTGCTCAGCTCGCGGACATGAGTTTCGCGTTAGTTTTTAGTAAATTAAATGATTTTTAATGAACAATTGATGAAAAAAATCATTGAATACAATTCCTGACTTTTTTTTAGCATACTATGAAAAAATTATAGATTTTCATACAGTATATTGCTTTACTAATCAAGCGTAAACCGAAGATCCCCCTTAAAAAGTGTCCAATAATCCCGGACATTTACCTTAGAAGCTTTTAAGGTTGCTGGGTCAGTGCGAGAGAGAATGCGAGGCTCGTGCTAGCAAGACAAAGGATGTTACGAGTTCTCCGCCTCTGTCGCTCTCATGTACAACAAGTAGACAAGTTTAGTGCTCAGTAATTTTTTAAACTAATTTACAATAGATATTGGTCATTCCTGCTTAGAAAAGTGTATATATTATTTACTTTTCTATAAATCTAACCTCAAAACTAGATGTTCATCCCTCATTTTTTTGTTTTTCCATATAATTTAGAGTTGAACTATATTGGTTTATGACCGATTACTTCTAGATTCACGCGGTCTCACCGCGATCACTTACTCCAAATCGATTGGGTTTGAAATATATTGAACTACCTTGAAAAATATTAGATATGTATTTTTCTTTTTTCGATTGGGTCAAAATTGCATCCTATAATCACATTTTGAAAAAAATAAAAAAATCTGTTTTATGCTAATTTGAAAATCAAATTTTTTGAAATTGTTCCAAAATCATAAATTTTGGAGATAATTCAAAAATTGAAATTTCATTCATTTTGTAAAGCACACGATGCTTTATCGTTTAATCAAAAAGTTTGAAAAATTTTCGTTTTTAAAAAAGATATCATTAAAAAACGAGAAAACAAAAATGCATTTTTCTCGGAAACCAATTTTGAACCCTTTTATACGATGTTTAAAAAAAATGCTGCTAAAAATAAATTTTTACCTTACGTAAGTAGCCCTTTGCGTTGGTCAATTTTAAAAATAAAAGTCAAATTCATAATCAGCAACTGAAAAGAGCCTGAGAAAAAATAAATTTCAACCTTGAATAAGTAGACTTTACATATGTCAAATTTAAAAATGAGATCAGCAGCTCCGAAAACCCCTGAGTGCCAAATTTCTAATTGATCTGAGACGTCTAAGTCATTTTTTTTTGAAAAAGGAAGTCGACGACGAAAATAAACTTCTTAATATAATAGAGGATTTTAATGATCATGATATCAAAAAATGGAAAATGGAAACTCCCATACAGATTAAAAGATAGGTAATCTGACTCTTTCTAAGTACTAAAAATTTCAACGGAAAAAAAATTATTTTTCCAAGAAAAATGCAGTTTTGGTTTTTTCGTTTTTAAGGGTATCTTTTTTAAAAACGAAAATTTTTTAAATTCTTTTTGAGCAGTCGATAAAGCATCGCGTGCTCTACAAAATGAACTTTCAATCTTCAAATTATCTCAAAAACTGTTTTAAAAAATTTTATTTTTAAACTTGCATAAAAACATAATTTTTTTAATTTTTTTCAAAATGTGACTATAGAATGCAATTTTGGCCTAATCGAAAAAAGAAAAAATACGTATCTAATATTTTTCAAAGTAGTTTAACATATTTCAAATCCGATCGATTTGGAACAAGTGATCCCGGCGAGACCGTATGAATCTAGAAATAATCGGTCTTATATCCTTTTTTATTCACTTGATAGACTTGACAGAAAACTAAAAATTGAACTGAGTTGAGTTGGGAGTTGAGAGTTATCATTAACTACAATTTTGCTTCAATCGTGTAAAATTTTCGAATAACTCAAGTATCGACCCTGCAACCTTAAGATAGAATCAAAGGTAGAAAAAATAATAATAATAAAATGTATTAATTTTTTAAGAGGAAAAAATGGTCTCGAAAATGAAATAATGCTTCTTCACTTGTTTGAAATGCAAGATAGAAACTCAGCTAATCCATCTGTAAGTTTGAAGCCAAGACCTGAACAAGTCAATGACACGAGAGACTCTTTTTCAACGTTAAATAAATACAGTGATGGTGCATTACATGGTCTCAATTTTTCGGGAACACGAGCTTCACTAGATTTTGTCGAAAAACATCCAGAAATAAATTTATTACGTGAACAAACTTTTACAACTAATTTGTGTATGACAGAACCGGCTTATTCTAGTCGAAATAATTCAGAAGATCGCTCGACCCTAGGTCATCAAGAACTAGCATGTATTTTTCCTTTTAGTTCTCACGTAACCAAATCTGAACCAACAACTCGATCAAATTCGACTGAATGTAAAAAAGATCGAGCTCCAAATCTTTCCGTGAATGATATTATTGGCCCAGATCAAGATTTAGATAAATTTTTTTACTCAGCCGTTTCATTAGGAGAGCAAAATGATAGAGAAAGAGATTTATTATCTCGGCCACAATCATCTCAAACTATAATCTCAAACAAGAATTCATCTAATCTCAACAACGATAATATTTTAGAATTTGAAAAATTATTTGAACGTTTGGAGCTTTCACCAACTAATAGTACAGCAACTTGTATTGCTAGTTTAAGGTAATGATAACTCAGCTTTTAATTAAAATGCATTTCAAAGTTTATCTTTAAGATATTTTTATATTATAAAAAGTTTATAAGAATATAAAGTCATTACATGTTCAATTTTAATGCTCTAGTTGAACCGTATAGGGGAGACCGAAACAGGTTGGCCGACTTTTTCTAAATTTATGACTAAAATAGTGAGAAAGGGTTTTCAAACTAAACCTAATTATGTCATCCAAAGATTTATTTCGTGTAGTTATCAGATTGAAACTCGAAACAGTCACTCAAATTTATTTAATTTTCGACCCGTTTTTGTTTCAATCTGCCCCTTGCACGAAGCAGATTGGCCTAAGGTGTCAAAATTTACAATTTCATGAGTGCAAAGTTGGAAAACCATTAAAATATGACTTCTTACAAAAAATTTTGATTCATAAACCATGTAATAGATTATTATCAAGAAATCTGATCAAAATGAAAAAGCTATAAAATTTTGTTAAAACTAGTCACTCAATTAAATAAAAAAAATGAGTTTTTCGACAGAGCGATTGAAACTGTACATAAAGCATAACAAGTAGAAATTGGTTTGATTGGGTCAATTTATTGGCAAAAAAATGAAAGAACCCTAGTTTAAAAAAGATCGAGCTAACTTTGTTAAAATGCAAGTTATTCGAAAAACTTGCCCCGGTCTCTCCTATTAGTAAAAAACTTAAGTAATGTTTTTAAATGCAGTTTAAAATATTATCCAAAACTAATCATCGGCCAATTGAAATAAAAACATTTTTTATATACTGATCTTAAAAGAAACTTCGATCAAAATTACGAAATTTAACTACACTTGATGTGTTTCTTATTTCACAGCTAATTAATAAGTTCCAACTACCCAGACATTCAGTTTCTAGAAGAAAACCTTTTTTTACATTTTAAATTTTTTCATTAAAATGAATTTTTACTTCTTTTATTGTGTATAATTATGAGAATTTGATGTTCCTTTTACATAAGAATTTTTTTTTTTTTTTTATGCAATTTTTCAAAAAGTATACAAAAATGACTAAATATTTGATTTTTTACACGAATTCCTAGTGCGCTGTCAAGCATTTATTCATTCATAAACATGATAAATTTTTTTAGACAAACTTTGATACCAGATGAAAAATTAATCCTCGATTCTAAAAACAAAAAAACTACGATTCCAAAAAATGAAAGGCTTCACTTAAGAGACTTCGAAGAAAATGGTGCATCTGGAATCAATGACGCAGTGCTATCGGAGTGCATTCAAAATTCAAGCAATTACAGCTGGGTTCCACCTACTTATCAACATAAATTCAGTGAGTTGAACCAATTATTATTTTTTTAACGTACACTGAGAGAAAGAATCAGTGACTATTACGGAATTATTCAGTTAGAAGTAGTGTAAAATATTAGGGTGACAGTTAATACACATGATACAACAACGATCTAAACCCTATGGGATTCCTATCTAGTTAGGTCGTTCTTCATATGAGGTAACTATTAACGCCTGAAATTTTGTAAGACGCTAACAATGTTACCTACGCTTTCAACTTGATAGTATAAAATTTATTTTATTTTTGTGAAATACAGATTCTGTAAGATTCTTTTTAAAACGCTTTGTTTTTAAATGGATACTATCTATATTTTAAGATAATGTAGTTTAAGATAAATTAAGAACAACAGAAAATTTGCAATTTTTAACCTCAAACTGAAATGTTTGCAAGAACTTGAAAAGAAGATTCATTGCACCTTCAATGCGGTAGCAGTTACCACATTTTCAGGCTATAGATGGGTGATTTTTCAAGACCTTATTATTAAATATTCAGTAACTAGTAGTGTAGCATGGTAACGGTCACTGTTTCTTTCTCTAAGTGTAGACTTCATCAAAAAAAATTAACATAAGGAATAAGCAATTTTATGACCTTCGAGACTATAAAAGGTTTGTGAAATAGTGGTTTTTTATCTAGATTGAGGGATGACTATTTTAGAGCTGGTAGAAGTTTTGAATGAGCGATGTATTTGAGCATCCCGTGTAGGTGATTGACAACACTTTTTTAAAGTACTATTAAATAAATACGTTAAAAGACCAAAATCGTCGAAGCCTCGTTTAATTTTCGAAATAAATTTGTCAACATCATCTAAAAATTTATTAACTTGAGGGTAACAATCTGTGTCATATTTTGTTGCCATGATTTTATGGCAGCAGCAATTTCATCGAACGAAACCTCCGCAAACTCAAAAAGGCTCGTGTCCCCTCCGTCACTTAGGGTATCCAAGTAATCAGAAAGAGCGGGAGCAGACTTGTCAAATGAAACATAGGCTAAGTGGGCATTGAGCTCCTGCGCTGTAAAGTTAGCAAGGTTGGTCTGGGTTTTCGGAGCAATACCCAAGTGTCTGAGTTCTTTTCAGATCTGTTGGGGGTCAGTCAGAATACGGAAGTATTCAAGTCCAGCCGCTTCAATCGTCTCATGAGAAAAGTCACGTGCACATGTATTCATATAGTCCTAAGTCGAGCTTTGATCTATGGTAGCGTCTATACAGTCTGTCTCTCTCAGCAATGAGAGAACGATGGTATGAAGTGTGCCAAGGATGGCGTCGCCTGCCATATTTGACTGTTCGGAGTGGAGCAAAAAAATCCAGAGCATTGTAAAAACTATTGTAAAGACACTCCAAGCAGTCATCAAGCGCGGACGTACCCTCTCTGATTGTCGACCAGTCACATTACTAAAGTTATGTGTGCATCTGGTCCTCATCGATGGACTTATAGCACGTGAATTTGCTCATGAGACGTTTGAAGCGGCTAGAATTCAATACTTCCGGTATCTGACTGACCCCCAACAAATCTGGAAAGAACTCAGACACTTGGGTATTGCTCCGAAAACCGAGACCAACCTTGCTAACTTTACAGCGGAGGAGCTCAATGTACACTTTGCCTCTGTTTCATTTGACAGGTCTGTTCCCGCTCTCTCTGATTACTTGGATACCCTAAGTGACGGAGGGGACGCGAGCCTTTTTGAGTTTGCGGAGGTTTCGTTCGATGAAATTGCTGCTGCCATAAACCAATCAACCTACCAAGCTGTGGGCAATGATCATCTGCCGCAGAGTTACATCAAGTCAGCCCTACCCATCATTGGTCCTTTCATTCAGTCAATTTTTAATAAATCCCTAATGACCTGCACTTTCCCAAATCGTTAGAAACAATCACTTGTGATTGCTCTCAACAAAGTTCCATCTCTTGTGTGTGTGCACGGAGAAAAAAAAGTGGAGTTTTCACTAAAAGTTGATGAGTTTCTCCAAAATAAAAATTGGAGATTCTCCAATCCTAGAAAATAGGAGTTTCTCCTATTTTTTTATTGGTAAACTTCCCTCTCGGAATTTTACTTTACGTTAAGAAACTCTGAGACGATTCTCGTGTAGAGTAAGTATATTTATATATAGGTTTCGTTGATCACATGCGGGTATCAAGGTATACATGCAAAAGAGCATACTCAAGATCAACCAGGGCACCGATTACGAGTATACCGTGTATCTGGGGGTCATGCGCGGGGACTTTTTGAAAATTTGTCCGATTCTTCGGAGATTTCGATCGCGTGCAATACTCGGACGACTAGGGTGTCAATGACGGATATACCTGGGGATCATCCCCGAGAACTTGAATCAAATTTTCTTCGAGGTGACTGGTAATCGTTTGCAGTTGCTGAGGCACGAATCTAGACCTGGACAACCAGGTCGCCGATGACGGGTATACCCGGGGATCATCTCCAGGAGTTCAAGTGCAGAACCACATTAAAACGATCATTAGAGTCACCTCAAAGAAAATTTAATTTAAGTTCTCGGAGATGACCCCCAGGTATACCCCCATCATCGGTGACCTAGTTGGCCTAGGTAGACTGTCCAAGTATATATGCCATCAGCGATATGCTAACCCGGATCTGGAAAATTATTTCCTAGTTCCTACACCTTCACGAAAACCATCTTCGAAAATTCTAACCTAGTCAGAAGGGATAAATTTTAAACTGATAGTTCCCAAAAAAAAAAAAAAAAAAAGGAGAAACGGAATTGAATGAGGTTTACAGCGCCTCCTATTTTAAATGGGAGAAACTCCACTTTTTTTTCTCCGCGTGGGTGATTTCCGACCGATCTCATTGCTTAGTTTTTTGTCTAAGATATTGGAAAAACTGGTCTTTAAATAGCTGTCACAGTATGTTGAATCTAGGGGCTACATGGATAAATATCATCAACACTCGGTTGGTCCTTTCAACAGGGTTGCAGTGTAGAGTATGCACGGCTGTGTCGGTGGGTGACGTCATATTCTTCCAGCGTGCAGGTAAATTCTTTGCAGACGAATTGATTCCTGTTGTCGGTAATGACGATCTCCAGTTTACCGTGGCTATAGGGAGGGCTTTCGTTTCGATCCACTAGGTGAGTTTGTCCTGCATTACCAGAAGCCATACGTTGTTTTTCGATGAGCGAGGTAATGGACCGACGAGGTCGACACTAACTATTTACCACGGTTCGAGGGCAAATAGAGTGTACATTTCAGCGGCCTTCAGATGTTGCGGCGTTTTAAATTTTTGGCAGGATATGCATCATTAAATTATGCTCAAAACTTTATTTTACCGCAAGGACATCTCATTTATTGAATATTTTCAAATTTTTCATAAGTTTTTTTACAATAAAGCAACACTTAAATATTTTTTCACTTTTGCTACGACGAAGTCTCAACTTGAAACCTGACTGTCAATATGCACGTTCCATTACTGGTACATGTATTCTACTTTCGGTCATAACTTAAGAGCTAAATATAATTAAAAAAAAAATGTTATTATCATTAAGTTTTTACAGAAATGTATTTTTACAGCTTCATTGAAAGTTTTATATAAATGTCTGTAACATCTTTTTTAATATTGAACTGAATTGAATTGAATTCTTTGAAAATAAATGTTGTAAATGTGGCTCATTTTAGATATTAGAATTGCACGAAATCTTAAAAAGTAGATATTTTGAAAGATTTTTTCTGAACTAATAAGTAAAAGGTAAATATTGAAATAACACCAGGAACTAAGGTACCTGTACCTAATATGGCCCCCCTAAGCGAGAATCGACGTTGTGGCCAATCAAATCACTATTTTTTGACGGGTAAGGTCTCATTTTAAAGCTTAATTCAAGAGCTTTAAAATGAAACCTTACACGTTTGATTTTGATCAATGAGCTTCAAATGCCAGAGGATTTACCAAAACACGGTTTTTTGAGACACATAAAATTTGTGTCCTAATATGGCCCCCCTCTCCCCCCTGAAGTATTTTATTCATTGCGATTTTTTAAATCAATCAGAATATGAGATTAAAAAAAACTTCAAAATTTTTAACATTTTAAAAATAATTTATTTAAAAATTGAGCCTTTTTTACAATTTTTTTGAAAGCTTTGCAACCAGTAGAAAAATTACAACTTTAAATTTTTATCAAAGTTTGATTTTTGAGCTAGAATGCTTTTTTAGTTATAAAATGAAAAAAAGCTTTGAAACAATTAAATTTATTTTTCTTAAATAAAATTAGGATAGGATTTTCTAAAAAGTAAACATGAAACTAAGGACTCTTAATATCGGTATTTCTACTAATTCGCGGGGGGCCATATTAGGAACACTGGAGAATAATAAGTTATTTAAGAATAAAACCCGTTAGAAAACGAGTTGAACAAAAATTAAGGTCGCGTTTTAAAGCTGAAACAATAACAAATCGAAGCTACTTATTCAAATTTTGGTCAGATGCGTCTAAATCTTTTGGCAGACCATTTAATTACAACGTAAAATAATAACAGAGGTATACAAAACGAGTTTTAGCTATTAGGCGTGCGCAAAAATAATTTTAAAATGTTCTAAACAACTGAAAACTTCATAATTCAGTGTTTTTGACTTCTTCCTACCTTGTAGAGATGCCGCATATCGAGCATATTCAAAATAACAGGGGGGGCCATATTAGGCAAGGGGCCATATTAGGCACACTTACCTTACTTAATTATTTTTAGTTTTAAACGAAAAAAAATGATATGAATGCTACTAAAACTTTAAGGCTTTAATTGACCGTACCACTATTGTGTATTTTACCTTATTTCTTCGGCATAGTTTGCCGGTTCAATTCTCAATCGATAGCAATATATGATTTGTACCTAGTGAGGGAATCTGAAATAAATTAAAAAAAAAATTAAACAAAGTTTAAAAAAGTTAATTTGTTTCAGGTGATAAAAAACAAATGGAATTTAAAGAAGGATTCAATCAAAACTCACCTAAAGATAGCCCTAAAAAGTAAGTAAAAATATAAAAAATTAAAATTAAAAAAGTTCATGGTTTGAAAAAATGTACATAAATTTTAACACCTGATTTTTTGATTTTCAAATTAGTTTTTAAGGAGTATCACGCGTCTTTTTTTTTTGAGTTCAATATTCTTAAAATTTTGAGAAAATGTAGTTTTTATGCCGTAGATTACAATTCTAAAAAAAAAGGTGCTATATTTTGGCCCGATTAAAAGTGCTGAATACACGCAATAAATAGTCTGTTTACACATAATTTTTATAGTATCCTTCTAAATAATAAACAAATCACAAATAAAAAATAATTTCAGCAAAAAAAAGAAGTTTGAACGATATATTTAGAGTTTCAATGAAAAAAGAAACTTATCACGAAATATAAATAGCTTATCCCAAAAAATTTATAACAGAAATAGCGCGCCCTCTAACCCTTTTGCTACGCTCGAGCGGCCAGATGACTTGCCAGGCTGCGGTGTTTTTGCCCGAAATTTTTTTAAACTCTCAGGTCTTGCGCAGCAAGTCGTTAACCCCATTCTATTTTGTCCATTAGGTGGCGAGAAATCCTGTGCACAATTTTTGGTTGCATTTTTTGTTCTACCGAACTTATAAGGCCTCCCCGATCCCTTCGGGGTCGGTCGTTCCTGATAAAAACTAAAAGAAATACATTAAATATTATTTTAAAAAATTGTTCGGTTTTGATGAAGTAATTTATTACATTAACAGAGCTTTATTTGCTTTCGATGGTCTCCCCCTCTTTCTTTTCTTTCCTAATTTTGCTTCAAGCGGCATTTCAACTTCTTTACGTTTGATGCGTATACCAACAGAATGCTTACACTGATTTTTCTTTAAGAAGTATAAGCAAGTGCACGTTACATGATCAGAGTAAACCTCAATCTTCCATACTCTCATACGCCAATCACAAAAACCTTCAAATGTTTTCCACTTGCCTTCTTCACGTTCATGTTTTAAACAATTTTAAGCGTGATTGATGTCTTTGTTTTGAAAAAAAAATAAAGTATTGAGTACAGCCATCTACATATAGTATCGCTTTTTTCAGAGTTACCCATTGATATCCTGCTGTCCATAGTTCCAATGATATAGATCGAATGCCGGCAAAAAAACACAATTTGTATAATTTACATCCCGCTGTAACCATTGCTCGACCAAATGCTCAGTAGCGTTGACAAATAGGACAACAGGTAATCTTTCCCTGAAAGTATGTTCTTTTTTTATGACTGCGTTGGTGCCCTCCAGTCCGTTATTTGACGAAGTACCAATTTAGATGAGCTATTAACCATTCCCTATTAAAATAATTGATAAATTCAAGAATGTTTTTATCAGTCTTTTTCTCCATTTTTTCAAAAACAAAGTTGAAGCTTGCAAAAATATTTCGTAACTTTGACATGTTTGTAAAACTTTGATGTCGTCTTTCAGCTGTAAGGTAACACTATTAGTACTGAAACGTTTAAAATATTTTTCTACATTTTGGACAACGTGAAAAAAACACATCAGACGTACATCAGGTTTACCAAAGATTACCCCGAAACCATTTGTAATAACTTCACTAGCACCTGCCAATAATATGGAGGGTTCTTATTCCAACCATTTTTTATGTTTTTAAGCACGGAACAGGAAAGTAAAATTATTAACTGTCTCTCCTTTTGTTACCGCCAGGGGATGAAAAACATAATTCGCGTCATTTGTTCCAGTTACAAGAAAAAAATACCCCTGCCAGGTCAATTTATACGTGGCATCTGCTTGAACCATTAGTGATTTGGCACCGAGCGACAGTAACCTTTGAAAAAAAAAATATTGACTTCAAAAATGAAATAAAAAAAACTTGATTTCACATACAATCTCGGAGTGCCCGTGGTTTCCGGCTTTTTATGGAAAATAGGCACCTCCGATTAATCCTTAATTGATCAATCGTGACGCGACCCTACAGTTTCGCAAAAAACATGACTACTGTATTGGAAACACTCGAATGGAGAAAATAAATGTGCAAATAATTAAAGAAAAAAGTTAAACACAAAATTGACGACAAGTGGACCTACACTTTTTAGTAAAAATAATAATTTCAACAAAATTTAATAACGCAGCTCGTAACATTCCCCCTCCCCCTCCCAATTAAAAAATTATTCGCATACATGAGAAAACTTTACGAGTTTTCTCAAATCTGATCCTAGAAACAGCTCGTTTCCATGCCTCAAAACACGGTCGGAAACGGGCCTTTTCCACCACAGTTTTTGTTTCCGTCACAGTTTTTGTTTCCATAGAAAAAATATACACGATTAGCTTTTCTAATCAAAACCTCAAAAATATATGAATTAAAAAATGAACAATTTCCGTAAAATAATGTTTCTTAAGGGGGGGACTCAGTGTAAAAAAAAAAAAAAAGTCGATTTTTTTTTTTTGCTTAAAATTACTCTAAAACATCTCAAAAATACTGTTTCAAAATTTTAAAGCAATATCATGACTAGTTTTTAAGTTATGAATTATTTTACAGAGGTAGGTAAGGCGGAGCGCTCGAGTCGAGCGCATACGTGATGCTGCTCGACTCGAGCGGCTTAGGGAGTAGGGCTCATTTCTATTGTTCCTTCGACCTCTTTATTCGGTCAGGTAAGATTTAAAGGAAGAGGCTTCTCTTTTGAACTATGTTTTCGAGAATGGTATTAGACTGAAAAGAAGGAGGGGAAATACGGCAGCTGCCTTGCGTCGAAGGACAAAGTCGAGCAACAGTTAGTTTCGTTCAAAATTTTGAGGCAAAAACATCGTCTAATTTTTAAATTGAAACTATTTTTTTTAAAATGTCTGTGCACGCTACCCAGCATAAAGGAACTAAAGATAAAAGAGTTGATAATACTAGAGGAAAAAAACGAGATTTTCATGGGAATCAATTTGTCGGTGAAGATGGAAAAAAAGTACATGAAAAATCAGAATCAGAGTTTGTTGGTGCATCTTTTGAGGACATACCTAAAAATTCCAACGTTTCTTATAATAGATTTTTTTACCGTTTTTACGACTCTCTCTACTTTTCTTATTTGTGGCACATGTAAAAGTGCAGTGAATTTTAAACAAACTGCTTTACGTGGACTTGGTTTTAAGGTTATCGTCGAGTGTCGATGTGGCTCAACTGAAGTTAACTCGGGCCCGATGATTGGCAACGGGTATGAAATAAATCGGCGATTTATTTTTGTAATGCGATTACTTGCAGTTAGTAAAGAAGGTGTTAATTTATTCTGTAACTTGATGGACATAGGCAAAGGCTTTTCTTATGGAACGTACTCTTCTGTGAACAAACATTTAAGTGACGCTTGTAAAAAAGTTTTTGCCTTTTGCTGCAAAAAAGCCGTTAAAGAAGCTGTATTAAAAAATGAAGAATTGAATATTACACCAGCTACAGATTTACCTGTTTCGGATGATGGCATGTGGAAAAAAAGGGGCCATAAATCATTATTTGGTGTAGTTACACTCGTCGCCAATTCTATTAAAAAATGTGTAGGAATAAAAGTTAAAAGCAGTTTTTGTCAGGAATGTGCGAAGCAGAAAAATATAAAAAAAACTGTCGAACAAGAAGCAGAGTGGTGGTTTTTACATGAATCCCAGTGTTCAAAAAATCACGAGGGCTCTTCGGGTGCCATGGAACCTGCAGCTGTATGTGAGTTGTTCAAAGAATCAGTGAATAAGTTAGGTGTCAGGTTTCCTATTTATATAGGTGATGGTGACTCAAGCACATTAAAGAATATTATTGAATTAAAACCCTACGGAGATGATCTTATAGTTAGTAAACGTGAATGTGTCGGCCACGTGCAAAAGCGTATAGGCACTCGACTCCGTGCTTTAAAAAAAAAAGAAAACCTTGGTGGTGCAGGAATGCTGACGGACGCTTTAATCAAAGAACTCACAATTTATTATGGTTTAGCTATACGCAGACACCCTAACGATGTGAAAGCCATGAGGGAAGAAGCCTTGGCCACTTATTATCATAAAATTTCGACCGATGACTGACCGAAACTTGTCGTTCACACTCGAGTTGGATTTTTTCGGCACTCGACTTCGTCTCGTGCTGAAACATCCAACTCTCGTGGAAACGACGCGTTTCCCTTACTTGTACAGGAATATACAATTCTAGTTGTTCGAGGTGAAGTGAACAAAGCTGTCTTCACATCTGCCATCCTCGATTCACCATCTTTGCTAGGGTAAATTCTGTTAACAATACCCTTCCTCCATTAACTCCTGGGAACTTAATCATCCAAAATCAACACAATGTCTCCCTTTTTTTTGAGGACTTCCTCTTTCCAAAACCATTTTTTCCCAGGAATCAATGTAGGCAAGTATTCTTGCAACCATCGCTGCCAGAATAAGTCAGTCGTCATTTCACAGATTTTCATTAATCAAATATATATACACATACACACACACATATATATGTGTGTGTGTGTGGAACGGGAACGGGGGCGCCAGTCACGCATGCATGTGTCGCGGTTATTTGAATTGTTATATTGTGATTAATGGTGTTTTGATTGCCTCAAATTTGATTTTCCAGTTTGGTAAGATTAAAAAATTTTTCCTTTCTTTCTGTATAGTTTTTAGAGGGGGGTGGCCTTTTGGTGCACCCTCCCTGAAGTTAGTTTTTTTCTTCGAACAAATGTGTTCTTTAAATAATAACCTGGATTTGACAAAGAATGATTGTAAGAGAGAAAAAGATTTTTTGAATACTGAGGAAGATAGGAATATTAAAAAACCTCGTAGAAGTATTACAGAGATGGATTTTAATTCTGACAATGATTCTAATGAATCAAACTCCCTTGATAAATCCAAGAACACAACTCCTAATTCACGCAAATTTATGAAATTGCCTGAGATTACGGAATATCCGTTCGGAAGTTCTCCCCCTTATAAAATCTTTGTTCAGCCTAAACGTAAATTGGTAGATCTCTCAACGGATAATTCGTCCGAATTTATAAATGAGACGCAAGAAAGTTCTAATTTGACTCGGAACAGGCAGGTCGCAATAAAGTTGCTATAATTACTGAGAATAGGACTATTGCTAATAAAATTTTTAAGAATGAAATCTTAAATATTGACTCTATTGAAACTTATATTCCCCCCCTCTTATTATTGGTTATTGGTAATGAAAGTTGACCGGGGTGCCTTTCGGCTCAGGGACACTGAGCTTTCGCCATTGTATCCCTATCCCCCCGGTTAAATGGCCATGCTTCTAGGGGCTTTTAATTTTTGCTCCAGAAGGGACCTCTTCCCCCCTATAATCCCAGTCTCCTTTACATAGCACGGAAGCCGGTAGGTGCAATGCTAAGCGTGCTATGGGTATAGTAAAAACCCACATCGTAGGGAAAAAACCTATACCTGGATGACCGAGGCCGTAAGTGCAGAGTTTCGATGCATGAACCCCCGTTGGTATCAATCGCCTGTCCCTGTGGTACGTTACTTTACATCGAACTCCCATCTTCCGGCCTCTGTGGGGATCACGCTTCAATCGAGAGAGCGTTTATAGGTCTCCGACCGAGCCGTGGTCCCCCATTCAGAACCGCGGTAATAGGCACATGAAAAATTTTTCAGAGGTGCCGGCAGCGGGAATCGATCCCGGGCCCTCGGCGTGAGAGTCCGGTATCTAACCCGTCGAGCCACCGCGGCTCTTTCCCCCCTCTTACATATATAAGAAAGTGATTGTTAGGAATGTACCTGACGATATTTCTCAAAATCAATTGTTCTTGAATTTAGAACTTTTTTCCCCGGTTGCTTCAAATTTAGAAATTATAGATATTCGCAGATTTTTCAGGAAACAGTCGAAGGCTGATTTTTTTTTGAATTATTTCCAACTAGGACGATTTTAGTTACATATAAAGGTCAGGTCATGCCTCAATATGCATCTCTTTATAAAGTTCATTTGAAAGTTTTTGAATACTATCCAAGTCCTAAATTTTGTTCGAATTGTTTAAGATTTGGTCATGTTAAAGGCATTTGTAAATCTAAAGCTAGATGTCTTCATTGTGGATCTGTTAATGAAGGTGAGGCCTTTCATTCAGCTGATAATTGTCCTCTTTTTATAGAAAATAAGTGTGTAACATACTGTTTGAATTGTAGCGGTAATCACCTTCCTACTGATCGTATTTGCCCATCTTGGAAAATTGAGCAAGATTTAATTAAAATTTCTATCAACAAAAACAAAACCATTAATGAGGTAAGGCAAGAAATATATAATAACTCCACCACTCTAAACTCGTCTAATTTTCCGGAATTACATGACTCAACTTCTTCTACTAAAGTTTCAAATTTATCTTCTTCCTCTTTAACCCCAAATTTGAGGATTGAGAAAGCTAAAAATAATCAATCTTTTTATTCTAATGTATTAAGGAAGCCCCCTCGCCCTTCTAAAAGTTCTACAATAAATTCCAATAAATTTTTGCAACCCAAATCTGATCCGAAACCTTTGAATGTTTTTACTAAGGGAACTTACTCTGCAGAACATCAATCTTATTTAATTAATCCTATTGGCAGATCTTCCTTTTCACCTACTTCAAGTTCATGTTCTTGGGTGAAAGAGTCTGATTTGTTAGATCAAGAATCTTTCTCTCATAATATCTCTGTGACTCCTCACATCAAGCAAGGCTGTAGCCCCTTGTTATCTCAAATCAACTCTCAAACTTTAGTGAAAAAATTGATTCTTTTAATTCTGAACCTTCAAATATTCCTGATAACTTTAATATAAATATGATTTCTGTAACATAACTCAAATTAATCGTTTGTATATCTATATTGAATTATTGATTATTATTAAACAATGGGACAGTAAGTAATATAAACGAGTGTAATTGCTTGCAGGCGACAGTCTGCCGTCACACTTCTGCTCGCAAACACTGCGTACAATTTATGTAAAATAAAGAAACTAATAAATAAAGATAATAAAAGTGAATTATAAACATTTCTTTTTAAAAACATAAATACCATAAATATAGGTATTACATATTGGCGCCCAACGTGCGTGGCCGAAAAGTGAAAATCGGTTGTGTTTGATGTTTAGTGCATCAAATTTGTGAATAAGGACTGTGAACACTGTTCGGTGATAAATCGCCTCCTTAAGTTAAAGGACAACGTACTCCGGATAGGACAATTCAAAGCAGTTCAACGAAAAATGCTGATTAAGGTTAGTTAAAACTATACACTTACCTTATGAATAAAAGCACAGGCTCAGACACAGATTCTAATTCAAATTTACAATCCGACGAAGAGATTGATAGATTTTACGAGGTAGACGGTATACATAAACCTTTGATAGAAATAATTAGAGATAAAAAAATGAGTCACGAGCAGCAAACAATCGTACCACAAACTCAGACGGAAGAGATACTTTTAGAACAATTAAGAGTAATGCAGCAGGCGGTATCATCTTTACAGGCTGAAATAAATTCTTTAAAGGGAGAAAAAATTGAGCCAACGGCGCCGCAGCCACCAACGACGATTTCCACAGATTCTCATCGGTTAGTTAGAGAATTATTGAATGAAATTAGAGTTTTCGATGGTAGTTCGAACGTTGAGTATTTTCTCGATCAATTAAGAAATGCACGGGACCAGCTAGAAAATGAAGCCGAAAGAAAGGCTCTGTTGAGAAAAGTAATAGCTTCAAGATTAATAGGAGAGGCTGCAAGAATAGGGGAAAGTACACAAGGTGCTGGCTATTCAGATTTAGCTAACGCGTTGCGAGCTAGTTTTGGGCAGGCCGATTTGACATATGAGCAAATATCGGAAATTCGTAATAATACTAGACAGGGCCAGAACGAATCTATAGATAATTATGTAAAAAGATATGAAGAACTACATCGACGTGTGTAAAAATCGATCGAGCAAATAAAGATTGAATATCGAGCTGGAATTCGGTACATCGAAGAGGACTCCCATGTCCGACGTTTTATTCAATCACTGAAACCAGAGCTAGAGGTAAGGCTTTTAAATATAAAAATTGACTCTCTGCGTCACGCCATGCAGGAGGCACGGGCTATTGATAAAAGACTACGCGACGACGAAGTAATCCGAAGCCGAACACAAAGAAGAGGTGAGCCATTAAATAATACAAAGAGTAAACCCAGAGACGATAATAATAAGCAAGATGATAAAAATGAAATTAAAAATAATTATGCAAGTAATAATAGAAACGAATTAAAAAGGTGTAAATTTTGCAATAAATTGAATCACACCGAAAATGAATGTTGGAGAAAAAATCCACAGCTTCGAAATTTTCAAAGAATTCCACAGATCGACAAAGTGCCCCCACGAAAATTTCTGATGACCGACGAGAACCAGCAAGATACTACATCGGATCTGGAGGAAAATATTATGACCTCTACATCCAACTCCAAGGAACAACAGGAGTTAACAAATTTCTGGTCGACACAGGAGCGCCAGAATCAATTGTAAAAAATTCAATATTAAAATTAGAAGACTGCAACCCAAAGAAAATACCACCAGGAGATAGAAGGAGATTCCAGATTTTAGATGGCCCTCACGAAATGATAGGTGAATGTACATTAAAAACTTTAGGTAGGTCGCATATTTTTCATGTAGCCATGAATGAGTTTCCTTTAAATACACATAAAGGAATTTTAGGTAAGGACTGGCTCGAAAATTATGGAGCCCTTATTGATTGTAAAAATGAAATAATTACTCTGTCTGATATAAGTAAGAAAAAACACGATTTTAAATTAAATACAGAATTGCTTACAGAAGTAGAACCAAATTCTGTTAAACATTTGAAAGTACATACAAAACCAGGTACTCATGTGTTTTTCGGCTCTAACTGTGTCCCTGCTTTATACACAGGAGTCGAGGCTACTTTGTATTTAATGAACGACTCTTATAAGAAAATCCGTGTTTACAAGTCAGACATTTGTCATGAATATTACGAGAATGATGAGTTAGGGGCACCATGTATGCAAACTCGAAGAAAGGAAAGAAAGCAAGAGTCCCTCGTGTCGGAAATTCTAGACAATAATATACCTCAAGAAAAAAGAAAACAGATGTTGAGAAATTTGTATGAAAGTAAGAATGAAACAAAAATTTTTACAATGAAAGTCTGAAGATGAAAGACGCTCTGAACTGTTGAAAAATAAAACAAGATTATCTCACTTATCTGAAGATGAACAGAATGATTTGTGGGAAATTATAAAGAAATATAATGATATATTCAATTTGCCAGGTGACCCAATGCCTGTAGTAAGTGATGTAGAACATGAAATTCTACTAAAAACAGGTAAGCCAATATCTTCAAAAATTTATAGGCAACCTATTCATATACAAGAAAAAATTGATGCTCACATTAGAGAACTCGAGAGCAAAGGTTTGATACGGCCAAGTTCGTCACCTTACTCAGCAAATGTGCTGTTGGTACCAAAGAAGATGGATGCTTCTGGAGAAGTAAAATGGAGGCCGGTTTTTGACTTCAGGAAGGTTAATTTTGAAACCGAGCAAGACAATTATCCTATTCCTTGTATCGAGGAAATACTTTGCTTATTGGGAAAGGCAAAATATATGAGTGCATTTGACTGCGCTAATGGATTTCATCAGGTGGCAATGAAACCAAGAGACATCCCAAAGACGGCTTTCAGTACACACAAAGGACACTGGGAGTGGTTGAGAATGCCTTTTGGACTGAAGAATGCACCAGCAACCTTTCAACGGATGGTGAATTTTAAATTGAGAGGCTTGATAGGAAAGATATGCTTCGTATACCTAGATGACATCATAGTATTCTCTTCTACGTACGACGAACATTTGAGAAATTTGGAAATAATATTTCAAAGACTGAGAGAAACTAAATTATCTCTACAGCCAGATAAGTGTGAATATATAAAGCTGGAACTTGACTATTTAGGGCATCTCATTACACCAGAAGGTGTAAAACCTCAAGAGAAGCACGTTGAGAAGATGAAAAATTTTCCAGTTCCCAAGGACGTGAAAGAGATGGAAAGATTTTTGGCATTGGTAAACTACTATAGAAAATTTATCCCAAAATGTGGCGAAATAACAGCCCCTCTTCATAAAATGAGAAGAAAAAATGAGAAGTATGAAATCACAGATAAAGAATTGAAATGTATAAAGAAACTGAAGGAAATAATAACAAGTGATCCAGTATTGAAATATCCTGATATAAAAAAACCCTTTATTTTAAATACAGATGCCTCTAATGAAGGTATTGGTTGTATATTATCGCAACTTGATGATAAAGGAGATGAACACCCGTGTGCTTTTGCTTCAAGGATACTGAATGCAGCTGAAAGAAGATATTCAACTACGGAGAAAGAATTTTTGGCAATAGTATGGGGATCGAAAGTTTTTAGACCCTTCTTATGGGGAAGGAAATATACAGTTTACACAGATCATAAACCGTTGGAAGGAATAATAAAAAGTCAATCCCCAGACATAACTTCAAGATGTTTCAAATTTATAGAAAAATTAACTGATTATCACCCAGAGATAAAATATAAAAAAGGTAAGAAAAATCAAAACGCTGATGCTTTTTCTCGGGCATTCGTTGCAGAAGACGCGGATGATACTCCAATCGAAGAACTGTTGGATTATATGAACGAGATGGAAGCAGATGAATCAGAATACCCAAGCTGGATAGATGAGACAGTGGATAAAGAGGCAGCTGAAGAAAATTTACCTTGTGAGAAGGAAACGACAGATGAGTCCAAATTACAACCAGAAGTGACAATTTGTGATGAATTTGAAAATGTGGGATTGAGTAAAATAAGGTTGGTAACTGAGAAAACCAGTGGTGAGCAGATTGATCGATGGGTAAATATTAATAAATTCACACTCTTCTACAAGACAAAGCGAGATTTTGAAAGAATCATAAAGGCAGGTAAGAACACCATGACTATAAATGCCTCCGACATGAAGAATTTTGAAATACACTTTGAGGTAAGGAAGAAGGCTGGACTAAAAGAAAAGTCTAGAGAAATAGAAAAATACAAATTAAGAGGTGATAAAAGAATTAATGGTGCACCATATTGTGAACCAGGTGACATCATCAGTCTGTTCTCATTATTGGATGATATAGAAGATGATGAAACCATCATTGAATTTACCCACGTTCAAGATAATCAGCATGAAAATTTATTACTTGGTACATATATTTATACAAAGATGACAGAAAGAACTTTGTATATACGACAAAAATATCCAATTTATATAGAAGATTTAAATACAAGAAAGAACTTAATAGCAAGGGCTCACGAGCATGGACATCAAGCTTCAAAGAAGATTGTTATGCAACTCCGCCAACAGTACGTGTGGGAGAACTTACCTAGTGATGTGGAACAATATATTAAGATATGTCAGGTATGTAACAGGCTGAAAAATAACTCTAGAAAATATAATACTCCAGGCAAGAATATAGAACCGCCAACTCAACCATTTGAGACAATAGCGATAGATTATTTAATGCTTGAACAAAGAAATTACTTACTTTTGGAAGACGTATTTTCTAGATATGCATGGTTAAAAGAAACAAGAGGAAAAAATCCTTACAAAGTGTTCAAAGAATTCATTCTTCAGCAGAGAATTCCGCAGAATTTAATAACCGATAATGGGTCTATATTTAAATCAGAATTGTTAACAAAAATTGTAGAAAAATATGGAATGGACAAAATTAAAATTTCATCATATCATCCAGAATCCAACGGTGCATGCGAAAGACTTGTGAGAACAATTAAAAAGATAGAAAAGACAGAAGATGATAAAGCTAGTCCAGCTTTGAATTTGAAAATACTGAAGGCGGCTTATCATTATAATTCAATGATACATTCCAGCACTGGCTATAGTCCTTCCAGATTATTATATGGACTCGAGGAGAAGAATTACGAAACTTATGAGGAACGGCAGGAAGAAAGAATGAGGCAAATGACAGCAGTAAGAAGAAAAGCAGATGAAAACAACAGGGAATCAAAGGAGAGAAATAAGAAGATTATGAAAAGAAGACAAACAGGAAGCAAGACATATGAGGTTGGAGATTTAGTATTAATTATTTTAAATAATCAATGGTCGGAAAAACCCTATGTTATACGAAGAATACAGGGACATACTGCATATTTTATGATGAAGAATAAAGAAATAATGAGACATTTTAATCAAATTAAACATTTTTATGGCGAAATAGTCTAATCAATTTTTTGTTTCAGATTCTACTTTTGGTAATTTGTATATATAAAACAAAAGCTTTTGACAACAATACTGAAATTTATAAGATAATAAATGAAATACCAGATGTCGCAACGACCTTTTCGGGAGAAGTACATCTTTACTCTGAGCAGTGGAAAGTAATTCAAACAACTGATCTCAACAAAATCTACAACCAAGGTCAAAACTTGAAATCACAGCTTGGAAAAATGAAGAATATATGTAATAAGCCAAATACAAAATGTAATTTACAGGGTCTAATTGAAACTATAAGTAGAGAATTAAGCTCAATCGTTGACGTACCAATTAGAAAAAATAGAAGAAAAAGAGGTTTGTTAAATTTAGTAGGAAAAGGTTCTAAACATTTGTTTGGTACAATGGATAGTGCCGATGCTGAATATTATAATAAAGAGATAGATTTAATGCATAAGGAAGAAAATTATCTTTTAAAATTATTGCAAAAGCAAACTGCATTAGTTGCTGAAAATATTAATAGTTCATCGATTCATTTAATGAATTATGAGAAAAATATTAAAGAATTAGAAAGTTGGAGTAATAATGTAAGTAGATATTTAACGAAATTAGAAGTTGATAAAATGTTAATGATATCACTGCAAAATTTTCAATTTGCACTATTTGAATATACTAGAAATTACTCAGCGCGCAGGCGCGCACGGACCCTTATTTATTGCTTTTGCAAAAGAAATTTTTGTTAAATAAAATAAAAAATTCTAACTCCATCAGTTTTTAAGCGCGCAAGCGCGCATTGGAAAAAAACAAAAAAGTAACCTCAAATGCACTTTTCGAATATTTTTAAAAACTTCTTCAGCAATCAGCTCACGAATAAATTGTTAACGCAAGATGGCGATAGCTGTCTTTTATAAAGGAAAGAAAGAGTAGAGACAATACATAATGCAATTGCTTTTGCAAAGTTAGGAGTAGTATTACCAACATTAGTTTTACCAGATACTTTTTTGAAAGCTTTGAGGGAGATTGGTAAAAATGAGACGATAGATTCATTTATAAAAATTGATAAAGATCATTACGATGATCTAATTAAAGTATCCTCTTCTATAGTATATATAGAAAATGATAAGTTAGTTTTTATTATAATAACACCTATTCCTGAAAAGACCCCTTACGATATAATGAATTTTGAAGTATTACCACATAGAGAAAGTAAAACTTCTTTTAGTAAAATTTTTATTGAACAGAAAATAATATATATATCGAAAGATAAGATGTATTATACGTATCCAAGCCGTTGTTGTATTGAATATAAACCAAAAATAAAATTTTGTGAAAATAAGAATCATATTACAAATTTACTTTTAGAAAAAAATTGTTATACACAATTAATATTTCAGTCAAAAATAAATAAATGTGAAAGAGTTCTATATCAGTATCACGGTAATTATATTACAAGAATGAGTGGGGAGGAAAATAATTGGATAATTTTACCCAGAGAGGAAATAAATTTTAATGTATTTTGTAAAAATAGTCATACTTTTTTGAAAATTGATACCGATACATTACTCCAAGTAAGTGATCCTACTTGTATATTTATGTCAGATAAAATAAAGTTAACTGCATTTAATAGAAGAGAAATAGAAACTAAGGTAGAATATATATATTTAAATAATACAATAGACATTGAAAGGGAATATTTAGATAAAATAAATTTTTATGGTTTGGAAAATAATTTGCATGAGAAATTAGTAGAGTTGGAGGAAATCCAAAGTAAGATAAATCAATTTAAATTAACAGAACGCACTACGACTTTAACACAAAAGATATTAAATTATTTAAGTACTGTAGGACAAATAACTTTGATAGGATTAATTTTATTCATTATTCATAAATGTAGAGACTTAAATTTTCTATATAATATAGTTGGAAAAATTTATCGGAAAATATGTTGTTGTAAAATAAGTTATAAAAGAAATGTAAATGTGGTACACAACCCAAATAGTCCAGTGTGTATAGCTTCTTATGATTCTGGAAATCAAGGAAGTGAGAATATACCTAAAAATCCTAAAATAATATTTCGGAACAAACCGTTTGATGAATTTAAAAAAAAATGATAAACGAAAATTTTTCACTCTGAAAAATTTTCTAAGCTGGATAATGGAGGTGTAACATAACTCAAATTAATCGTTTGTATATCTATATTGAATTATTGATTATTATTAAACAATGGGACAGTAAGTAATATAAACGAGTGTAATTGCTTGCAGGCGACAGTCTGCCGTCACACTTCTGCTCGCAAACACTGCGTACAATTTATGTAAAATAAAGAAACTAATAAATAAAGATAATAAAAGTGAAATATAAACATTTCTTTTTAAAAACATAAATACCATAAATATAGGTATTACATTTCTGATGATACTGGTAATTTAATCAAAACTCCTGGATTTGCTCCAGGGGTTCTATAATTATGATTTTCTATTTGTTAGATAATTTATGGAGTTAATAAACAAAGACAGATAAATAATCGTAAGAAATAAATAAATCAATAAGCAAAAATGTAATTTTATTTATTTGATTCTTTTTTTGATTATATTTTTTTTATTTTTTCTATGATGGATCAGAATGAAATTAAAATTCTACAATGGAATTGTCATTCTCTTCTCAATAAGATTGATTGTTTGAAAAATATTATTCATGATTTTGATATTGTTTTACTTTGTGAAACATGGCTTGATGAAGACTCGATAATAAAAATACCCAATTATAATATTATTCGTAAAGATAGAACCTCTCGTAAACATGGAGGTGTTGCTATTATTATTAAAAATAACATTCCATACAAGAAAATTTATTCAACGTATCATAGAGAAAATTTTTTGGAAACTGTTTTTATTTCAATTTCATTCATGGATGATAGTCAACGGCAGGAAGATTTACTTATTACAGCTGTTTACCGCTCTCCATCTTACAATACGTCGATTCAAGAATGGTCAAAATTATTTCAGAGTGTTAATAAATTTAGATTTGTCTTTATGGGAGGTGATTTCAATGCTCATCATTTTTCATGGGGTGGTAAAAAAGTTTGTAGTTCGGGTGAAAATCTGTTTGATTCAATTTCAGATCTTAATATTTCTATTCTCAATGATGGTTCTCATACTTATTTTGAATTTCCTAATGCTTCAAATCATGATCCTTTTCATCAAGTTTATTCTTCTCCTTTAGATTTAACATTTACTTCTTTGAACATTTTTAATCAAACAACGTGGGAAATTTTTCCAGATCGTATGGAAAGTGATCATTTTCCAATAAAGTGTTCCATACCTGTGAAAATTAAATTCATACCCTTTTCGTCCACGCATAAAATCAATTGCCAAAATTTAGATTGGTCTATGTTTACTAATTATATCAATAGTTACCTTCAAGATAATGAAACTTTTATTGATAATCTCAATTTTGAATCTAAATATAATTTTTTAATTAATCTTCCGATTAATATTATTAAACAACTCATCAAAAATTCTAACCGTCGGAAAGAATCATTAAACATCCCTTTTTCGCTAAATTTAAATAAAGATAAACTTGTTGTTTCTTCTCAGATTGATTTAAAAAAAACTTTTGTTCAACGGCCGTTGAAATCTCCATATTGGGATGATGCGTGTTCTGATTTAATATCTTCAAAAAATTTAACTACTAAAGCTGTTCAAAGTAACCCGAACTGGGAAAATTTAAATATTCTTAGGAAAAATGAAAAATATATCAAGAAAGAATTGAAAAAAATTAAGAAACAAAAATTTAGGAATTTTGTTGAATCAGCGTTTAATCCAGATACTGATGTTAAAAAAATTTGGAATACTAATAAAGGTTTTAAAAATGTTAAAAATTCTTGTTCAAATATTACGAATGATTTAGAAACATCTGAAAATGCCAGAAAATTTATTAATGATCATTGTGAAATCTTTAACCCTGATGTGAATCTTACTGATAATTATTCAGATACATTTGTTTCCTCCTCTGTTAATTTAAATTCGGATCTTGATGAACCATTGACTATGGAAGAATTTATGCTTGCTCTTGATTCTTCTAAGATTGACTCTTCTCCTGGTTTAGATCAAATTGGTTATAGAATATTAAAAAATACACCTTATTTATATAAAAAATTATTGTTTGAAATAATAAATCATTTTTTTCAGGAACAGAAAATGCTTGAAAGTTGGAAAATTTTTTTGATTATTCTTATTCCAAAAAATGCTAGTAAGAAATTTAGACCTATCTCGTTAGCTCCGTGTGTTTTGAAATTGATTGAGAGAATGATTAATACAAGGTTAGTTCATTTCATTGAACAAGAAAGTATAATTCGCTCTACCCAGAAAGGTTTTCGTAAATCCAACTCTTGTCAACATGCTCTTGCTAATGTGATTTTAGATATTTATAGTGCTTTAAATAGAAATGATTTTGTTGCCTGCGTATCTATTGATATCAAATCTGCTTTTGATGATGTTAGCCCTTATATTTTGAATGATATCTTATTAAATCTTAAAATTCCCGTTAAAACTAGAAATTTTATATTTAATATGATTGTTGATCGTAAATGATATTTTAAGATTGCGAATGATCTGAAGGGACCTTTTACTAAAAGTACTGGTGTTCCTCAGGGTTGTGTTTTAAGCCCTTTGCTCTATAATATTTATGTTTCGAATTTATATAAGGTAATAAATAGTTTGGTTAGTCTCTGTCAGTATGCTGATGATACTTTGGTTTATTTTTGTGATTCAAATTTATCCGTTGCGATCAGAAACATTGAAATTACTTTAGTTAAGATTAATGAATATTTTTCGAGTATTAAACTAAAAATTTCTCCAGAAAAAACTAATTTTATTATTTTTTCAAAATTGCCTGTTGTTAAAATTCAGAGATATGTTTTGAATTTCAATGATACTTCTATTCTTCCTTCTAAAAATATGAAATATTTAGGTGTTATATTTGATTATTCTATGTCTTGGTCTGATCACGGTTCGTTCATCATTAATAAATGTTCCAAATTATTGAATTTTATTAAATTTCTCAGAGGAACTTGGTGGAGGGGTCCTCCTCAAATCTTACTCAGGATATATACGGCTTTAGTTAGAGCAACTATGGAATATAGCCTTTTTTTATTTTTTTTTGTTGATACTAAATTCAAAGATAAACTTCAAAAAATTTAAAATCAAGGCATTAGACTTGCTCTTGGTTATAGAATATCTACTCCTTTGAATGTTCTTCATGCTGAATTAAAAACTCTTTTTTTAGATCATCGTTTACAATTACTTTCGGATAAATTTGTTTTCAAACTTTATTCTTTAGAGTACTCGGATATATTAGATAAACTTGATAGATTGAATTCGAATACTTTACATAGTGATAAACTCAGACTACAATATAATTTGAAAATTATGAAGTCTTATAAGAGTGTTGATATTTTGACGAAGAATAAAATTCAAAGACACAACAAAGCTCTACCGTTTGATTATAATTATAAATCACTTATTTATAAGCCTGATATTGATATTTTTTCTGGTATTTTAATTCAAGGTGCGAATGTTCCTTCTTTGAAATTTGATAAATTATTTGATGATATTATTAAAAACAATTTTTCAATTTTTACTGATGCTTCTAAAAAAAGTAATAAAAATCAGATAGGTTTTGCATTTTATATTCCTCAGAATGGTGAGAAAAAACAATTTAAAATTATGAAGGAAGCATCAATTTTTACGGCTCAAGCCCTTGCTATTTTTATGGCAATAAATTTTATTAAATCCATTGATGTAAGGACGGCTTATATTTTTTCTGATTCTCGGAGTGTGCTTCATGCAATTGAATCATATTCTCCAATTAAGTCTAAAGATACGTCTCATCTTATACTTAATATAAAATCTTTATTATATACTCTAAGTTTTGATAGAAGCATAAAATTAGTTTGGATTCCTGCTTATTTGGGTTTATCTCATAATGAGACGGTTGATTGTTTAGCTAAGGAAGCTATTATAGTTGGTGATCCAATCAATATATTTCTACATGTTTCTGAATTTATTGCTCCAATAAAGTCAAGAATTGATAGCTTATATACTACTTTTTTGAAAGATCAAGGTACATACAAAGGAACTCATTATTTAAAAAATTTTTTTTCTGAATCTTCTAAGAAACCATGGTTTTTAAATTCACATATGTCTAGACAACACATTACAACTATTAATAGAGTTAGATCGAAACATTATAATTTGGCTGCTAGCCTATTTAGGAAAAATATGGCTAATTCTCCTGATTGTTCTTGTGGTCCTGTCTCACAAGACATTGATCACATTGCTTGGTATTGTTCTGTTTATTCACTTCAGAGGAACACTTTTATGAAGAAAATTACTAAACATTATGATAAGAGAAAAAGATCTCTTAATAAAGATGTTGCAATTTTACTTATTGACCCCTTGGCTCCTCTGGCTATTTTCTTGACTGAATTTTTATTGAAATGTTGTAAGATTTATGTTTGAGAAGTTTTTGTTTTATGTTTGGGATCTAAGTTTCCCACCAATTCTTCATTTTATGGTTATGATTATGGCATAGGTACTGTCAGTTAGACAGTAAAAATGGGAAGGAGGGAAAAAAATAAAAAAATAAAGAAAGAAAGAGAGAGAGAATATTTGTAGGTTGTTAGTTGTTTTTTAATATTCTTAGAGTGAGAAAGATAACTCATTTTTTATTTATTTTACATATGCATCGTGGCGTATCGGTGACTCGTTTCAATCGAGTTCCACGGCCATTCATTACAAGAAGAAGTGTGTGTGTGTGTGTGTGTGCGCGCGCGTGTGTGTGTGTATAAAAGAATACTCATGATGCTTGCATTTGCACCTTTTTCATACGTCTTTCTCACTATCTTTCTTTAGATGTTCATTACTCAAACAAGTAAAACATAATCTGTTTGCTTTAACTGTTTTCCAACGCAGAGCATGCGAATCTTTGGCAAAATCTCTACACACATCAGTATAATGATTATTTCCCTCACAATGTGCACACTTTCGGTTATTCTCACTCATTTTAATTCGTAGATTTTCGCTTATACTGGTTAAAAATATACTTTTCTCATTTCGAGTATTTCAACAGTCCTAACAGTTTTCTTGAATACTCCATAATACCCCCGAAAAATTGGACCCGTAAATTCGGGTAAAAATGTAAAAATAATTAGGGTACCCTCATCTATCATATACTATCATCATCATGCATCGACTATCTGTATGTTCAGATTCAAACAGCCTTCTTAAATCCTTTTAAAAACCTCTTAAAATCTGCCGAAGGTGATGCCCAGGTACCCCCATCATAGGTGACCTATTCCGGTCTAATAATGACAACGGATTATTGTATTGTCATTCGAACAGGACCTCTGCAAAATTTTAGACCTTTAGATCAGATATAGATTCAAAGTTATAGAGCTTGGCAGCTTTGAACACACGTCGTCAACGAAACATTGGGAGTTTTAAAGAAGAGCATGTGAAAATTGGTAAATATTCAAATAAAATACATATGTTAATTTTTTTTTTTTTTGTTGATGTAAACCAGCAGGGGAAATATTCAGAAAGACACCCAAGAGGTTCTTGATTAGTGTGGGGGTTTTTAACGTCTAAAACCACCTCCTGGTTGTAGGGTTACCAGCCGATAAGGTTTTAGACCACTGTTGTTTGAAAGATATAAAAGGATGGCCTCAGCCCAAAGTGGGAGAGGAGGGGGGTGAGGGCGCTGAATACCTAAGGTGGGAGAATAATAATCAACGGAGTCTTTGGAAAGACGAGATGAACGCTCCAGTGAGCAGATGAAAAATACCCCCGTTTGGGAGTAGTAGTAAGAAGTGCTTCCCGTGACGGAAGCGGTAGGTGATCTTTAAAAATACCAAGAGAGAGGATCACCACTCTCAAATGGTTTATGACGGGATTGGACTTCATCCCACCACCCAAGAAAAACCCCGAATAGTATATTCCCTTACTTGTACAGGACTGTGCTTTCTCAAATTTGATGGATAATCATTATTACATGTTTAAAATATTTTCACAGTCAGTGCTGTGTTTTTTGTTTTTAATTTTGTTGGTTATAAGTTCGAATGTTTCGGTCTGCTTTGCTCGGTGTGTTGTTTACTTGATTGAACCTGAATCCTCCGTGTTTTTAACAAATAATAATTATTAAAATTTTGGTTGTTTTCATCACTTTTATTGCGTTAGCGTAGTACGCAGTGTGTTTTTATTTTATGCGCGCAATGGTTAAATTATTTCCCCGCACGCGCTTTATTAATGTATAATTATTAATAAAGTTTTAGTATTTATTCCACTCGCGTATCGCCCACTGTGCTAGTTTTTTTAATAATCACCCACAGAACACTTGAGTTGCTGCAGGTAAATTTTTAGATTTTCATGTATCTCTAACCCAAGGCAAACGATTGCTGGCAGGATTTCATGTGCTTTTAAACCAAAGAAATTCGATTGTTTGTTAGAAAGTAAATGAATTACACTTCTGAATAATTATTTTGGTCAATTTTTAACGTTGAGTGAGTTTCAATAAATATTTTGTCAACAACAGTATTGCTATTTATTTTTATAAAATCCAACCTCCACATTAAAAAAAAGTAATTTTTTATTCAAAAACTCTTGTTTAATTTTACAAAAAATTGTTTATTGATATTATTATTTGGTAATTTAATACAAATTTTTTATCGGAAGCATTAAGAAACATTATTTTACGAAAATTGTTCATTTTTTAATTCATATATTTTTGAGGTTTTGATTAGAAAAGCTAATCGTGTATATTTTTTCTATGGAAACAAAAACTGTGGTGGAAAAGGCCCGTTTCCGACCGTGTTTTGAGGCATAGAAACGGGCTGTTTCTAGGATCAGATTTGAGAAAATTTTTTTTCCCAAAGTGAGAATCAAACTCACGATCCCTTGGATTGATTTTTATAAACATCATTATAAGTTGTTAAAATTTATTAATAAAATTTAATTTTTTAAATAATTATTTGACATCATGGATTAATTACTATTTAAAGAAATGGAAAGTTTAATTTTAAAAGAGTAATTTTAAGCTAAAATAGCATCTACCTGAAAGAAAAAAAAATATACATATATATTGAGTAATCCCGACCAATTTTACAAAGCGTTGTTTTCTTGATTCAAATACTATAAATTTGGTTATTTAATACGATTAATTTAATATAATGAATTTTTTCCACAGGAAATTAGACGATCATGATCATGCAGTATAAAAACCATCCTAAAGTTCTCTTCACGAAGAAGATAGATTTCAAAGGAAAAATTTATTCAGTTTATAATACAATCGCAAGTTATTTATTTTAACATTGTTTTGCTGAAGAGCTGCTATATAAAGAAAATTCATGTTTTCCAAAAGTTTTTGTTCAAATTTTATTTTTGTATGAATGCTTGTTTTAAAAATTAAAGAAGTTTTAATCAAATTAAATTTTACTTTTTGTAATAATAGTATTCTAAGCTATTTAAGTATATCTGATGTGACCTTTTGAAGACATTTGTATGAAATTTTGTTTGGATTATATTTTTTTGTTATTTGTATCGAAATTTTTTGTACCGTAATAAATTTATTTTAAAGTCAGGTATTGATTTCTTACATAGTACTTATAAAATTAATTTATCTTACAATTAGACCAATCTTCATCGGATGACCCAGTGTTTTGCTTCAGGTGGTTTTCTACCGTAGCTAGTCAAGTCCAAGACTAAAATTATTGAGATTATTGAGCCAAATTATAAAAAATTGTTCATTAAAATTTATTTTTCAACTTTTTATAACTTCAGATAGTATATTGCAATACAAGTACAGCAGTGTTCAAGTATCTGTCCGTATGTTGCATACTATATTTCTCCATTTGAGGGTGAAAGTACGTTAATTTATTAAAATAAACAGTTTGACTAAACTTCAGCTGATCGAGATAAGCGCGGCCATGTTTTTCTTTCTGCATCGCTTGAGAGCTGATGCTTTTGTTTATTTTCATAGTTTGATGGCTGCTGCCGTATTTACGGCGCGAGCGAAGCGGGTGCTGTAGGACGGCGCAGCAGCCACCAAAACATGATATAAAAATTATAAGTATTACGAGTCCTAGGACACACGCATGCACATATGAAAGAAATTGAACGCCAAGATAGCTGACTTAGAATTGTTGCTTATAACCTCAACTGTACTCGCAGAGGCATGATTCGGGATCAAAACATCACCATCGGTACCATTTATACGGACACACGCATTTCTTTCTATCGACCTCAGATCTTGTTTTGATTTGTTGCATCAAAATTATTTTGGATTTTGCTAAGGTCCGAAGATACGAGCAACAAAAGTCGAAGCATCAGTATCGGCACCCGTCACGCGCGCACACACACACACACACACGCACGCGCGCGCGCGCGCGCACGCACGCACACACACATTATTCGTTATGTACTGCGGAAATTTTATTTTGATGGTCGCTAAATATATTTTTTCTATAAAATTATCAATTTCAACTTTAAATATCTACAAAAAGTTAAACGCTACAGCACAGCTTCTTTGCTCTGTAGCCCACGCGGCCACGCGGCACGTGCTGCTGCATGAGGTTAGCCGTGTGATTTCTTTCTGCACCGTTATTTTGCATCGGTATAGTAGAGAGCATCGATGCAGCAAAGTTGAACTTTCGACTGAGAGATCGAATCAGAAGGTGCGTACTTTCGACCATCGGATGGAGAAATAGTATTTTTCATAATAGGTCGGGGAAGGGTTTATTTGGCCTCCGAGGGGTTTGTGACCCGAGCCGAAGGCGAGGGGTGCAACGAGGTGGCCAAAGAACCCTTCTCAATCATGTTTTGAAAAATATTTTTCCTCCAGAGATACCGAAAACAAGGGGTGAAGGTCCGATTTTGAGGTTAGAAGGAGGAAAAATTCTTTTCTACCAAAAATATGTTGTCAATCACGTCAAAACATTTTTCTCAACTTTTCAACTCTCAATTGAATACCGCAGTTTCGGAGGTATCTAAGTGAAAATTATTTATGTAAAATTATTACAAAATTTCTAGAAGGTCAATTTTTGCAGTTTAAAGCGATGAATTCTTCAATAGTTAAACTATACGTGTGTGGTTTTTCTAAAGGATTTCCATTGTTGGAAGATCAATATCAATGATTTTCTCAGCATGGCGGCCACACGCGTTATGGAAATAATGCAAACTTCAAGTTGTTGCATTGTTTAAAAGAAAAGGTGAATTTTGATCAGACTTAATTTAATGATACCTGATAAACAACACCAGAAAATTTGAACTGATTTTCTATTGTCATGCATTTAGTAGAAAACTACCATAAGATGTTACTACGAATAAAGAATAAAGATATTCCTAAAGAGCTTTCAAACTTTGCTCAAGGATACTTTTTGTATTCTCCACTTGCATTATATTTACAGGTATATTCAAACATGGCTTAATTTTGATATCTGAAGCCCAGAAAAGTATCTTTTTGGCTTAAATTCTACATAGATTGTACAAGTATTGTTAAATAAAATATTCGATTTTCTCACATTTTTTGTTGAAAAAATATCAGTGTTTTGATAAAAACAAAACACTTACAGGTTGACCTCTTAAAAACGCCCCTCTCAATACCGTCGATTTCCGAGAATTTAGAAGCAGAAACTATTGACGAACATGTAGAATTCTCGGAAAAAAAGATTAAAACTCGCCCCCGGTGGTATTGAGAAGTTGACCTGTAATATACATAGCATCCTATAAGAGAAGCTATTGTGTAATTACCTAAACTTCTCAATATCTAGTGATTTTTCCGCCATTTTTTTCTGAGATTTCAAATATTCGTTAGCGTCTACAATGAAATACGACTTTGCTTTATAATAATACCTGACAGTAGAGATTTTTGAATTGAAGAAAACGGGTATGCCCTGGTTATGACCAGTCGTTTTTTGAGAGTTTCTAACCAGATTGTCTAAACGAGGCACGATTAGTTATTGAATTTAATGCAGGCCACATGATCATCTCGTTATTGACTTCGATGAAATGATTTTTTGAAGTTCTTAACAGCGTAAGGTCATGAACTCTTTTACCAGAAGCCAGAAGGAGAGTAGGCACAGTTCATACTGAAATCACGAATAAAGTCACTAATTTAGGTGCGACAGAGAGCCAGTTATTAGATAGATAACTAAAAACCTTATCAGATGATTCGGCGAAAGACTGCCAGGACTAATACTATATGACTGTCACTAAGCTAGCCATCTCTTTATTGAAGCTTCATAAGTGTTTAATGTTCATTCACGCCAACCCTTTTAAATTAAATTGATTTCTTTCTGAGACTAATCTCGTGTCAAACTCGCGATCACATCCAATTTTTCAGATTACTTGTGGAGTAAAAAAAGCTCCATCTAATTGAGAGGATGACTCGTTGACAAATCGATTAGGTATCGATCTAGATCTTTTATCGTGATCGGATAATCTCTGCACCTGCTGCCTAAGTCATCCAAAATATCAGTCGCGATCGAGCATTCGACCGAGTAGTCTGCACTCCATAAAAATGCAGAAACGAGTGAAAAATACTTCTGAAACCTCTCCCTCAACTGTTTAGTCTACTGGTGTAGCTGATGCTTTAACTCAGTTTCCTCAGCCTCCTCGTAACAACACGTTACTGTACTCTAAAGTCAAGCAATTGGATAAATATCCCTCAAGAGAACAAGCTGTAGTTATGGACGCACTGGAAAAAACTTCTATTCGTGACTATGCTATTGCGATCGGAAGTATAATTAGTCCCAAGATTATTATTATTACCTATTTCTAGGATTTGCAACAATAGAGTGTGCGTGTGTAAACAGTATAGAAATCGCTAAGCATTTCATCAACGTGACAAAACAAATGTTTATCAACAACATTCCCATAAGCATCAAATCCTTGGTGAAAAATCGACCTACAGCAAAAAGGTTTATTATTTCCAACGTCTGTCCACGGATTGCGAATGAAATTATCATCGAGGCAATTAAAAATCGTGGAGTGAGAATTTTAGGGAAAGTTGTCGCCATCAAAACTGGAATCACAGATGAAGGCTACGATCATGAGGAAGATGAAGGCAAGATGCCTGAAGGGTTGAAATTCACGATTGAAAACGTTAACTATAACTTCTACTTATCATCTGAGAAAATCAAGTGCGGTAATTGTGGTGTCGAAGGTCACATTAGAAAAAATTGTCACAATTTAATGATGAATAACGTGGATTTGGAAAATGCGGGCGAGGCAGAGATACACTTGAATCATCAATTGTAAATATCTGGACCAAATTCGGAATCTGCAGTAAACATCGCGGAAAAACAAAAGAGTGACAGATTCTTCGGATTCGTCTAGTAGTGAGTCTCGCCATAGGAAAAGCTCAAGAATTGAGACAGAGGAAAAAATTCCTCGGCAGACTTATCACAGAACCAATCCACCAAAAACAAACCTTGTACCAGTAAGTTTGATAGTGTACTCGAAAAATTATTCGGCGACGATGAGGATTTTGCTGTATGGGCCGAAAGGCTTAGGTGGCGTTAAATAAAAAAAAAAAAAAAAAAAGTCATCCAAAACGTTTGTTTCCACTTGAGGGCTATTAGTAGGTACTGACTACTGATGTAAAATTACGAGGGCTATCCGGGACCGGGAATGTCTCAAATCACATGTTTGTCAACCTCGGCTTCGCCGCGGACAACAACTTCATGTGATCTGAGACATTTCCCATTCCAGCTGCCTAGTTAAGTAATATACCATTACTCCATTGTCTATCTAGATGCAAAATGACCGTCCCGGGACGTCCGGTCATTGGGACGACACGAAAAAATTAAAAACCGTCTGGCATACAAAAATGCCAGCTTTTTGCGACGGTCTCAAGACGATCGTAAGACTGTTCAAATTACCAGTGACGGGACCGATTTTGCAAAAGGGCGTCATTTTGCATTACTTTTAACTGACCTCGACATTTATTGAGATGGTAAATAGTCACAGAAAAATTCGCCCATCTGAAAGCCTATAAAATTTGATATTATTTTGGGTATGAGTGGTAGTTTATGATCACAGAAAAATCCCTGAAAAGTTTCAACAAGGGAAACTACTTTTTTGCAGAGATATGACCGGTTAAAGTAATATTTTTATACGAACGTTTAAAGGGGAAATTTTAAAAAGTTTAATTCTTAGAAAATGAAAAATACCATCATATTCTGAGTGAAATTTTCAGAAGAAAATATACTTGGTGTTTTCTCGATTTATATCACCGATTTTGAGTGAATAGTATATTATGCAGTGGGCTGCAGTATCGTCGCCAGGGCAGTTTTAAAGACCTCGAGTGCGAAGCGAAGTGTAGCACGAGTGATTTTAATCAGCCCTGATGACGTGCTGCACCCGTTGCATATTAGTATATTTCGATACGCAGGCGGTGCTTTTCCACACGCAACGAGGGCAGCGCATGCGCGCACGAGCGAAGCGAGTGGGGGCAGCTGCCCGAGTTGCGTGGGGAAGCGCTGCCTAAGTAGCGAACGGTTCTTTTTGTAACTACTTTTCTTAACGTTGCGCCTATCGTGAAAAAAAGGAACTTTTTTTCACGTTGCTAGGGGCAACGTTAAGAAAAGTAGTTGCAAAAACTATTTTATATCACTAGTGTGTAGGGTGAGTTTTTAAATTTCGAGGCGTGCGTATAATCGAGTACCTACGCACTAGTGGTATAAAATTAATTAATATTCATGATTCTATCAAATGGGTCACTCTTTGGCAGTTTGATCTTGTTAAGATTAGACAAAAGAATTAACATTGAAAAATCTGGCTCGAGTGTGCAGGTCTCTTTGGCAAGTCAATCGATTTCCTTATTCCCTCCGATATTTCTGTGAGCTGGAACCCAGTAAATCTTGATAAAAAATCCGGTCTCCGTATGAAAATCGTAAGCCAACTTTTTAATATGCAAAATATAAGGGACCCCTGTTTACATCAAAGTGAACTGTCGTCGACAAACTGAGACATCGCCACGCTTTTCGAAATACCTTTGCCAAGATCTTGAACATAAAAAATAAAAAGCAAGGGGCTAAGAACCCTTCCCTGGGGCACTCCTCTGTTCGTGAAACTGAAATCCATCCCGAGGAGTTCACCAAAGATACGCCTAACAAATGTGACAAATTTGACATAATTAAGAATCTTGATTGAAATGCCAATGTCTGCTAGCGCCTGCAGAAGAGTCTCAGGATTCACATCACTGAAAGCGGAGCTATAATCGAGGAATGCCCCTAGAAGGCCTTTCTCATGGCCGGGAAGACCTCCTCAATATCGAGCGTCAGTCCCACAAGACTGTCAGCCGTTGAATGACCCTTCCTGCAACCATTAGAGATTGCAGGGAGTTTTTTTATTGAATTCCAACCACCATTGAAACTTAGTTTTCAACATGGTTTCAAACAGTTTGCGCGTACAGCTGATGACACGGAAACAAGGGCGTACTGTAAAAGTGATGGTTTCAGAGACCTTTGAAAAAATGAGTAACCGTCACAATTGTTCTCAAATAATCTTGTCCGGAAACATGTATAGTTTTTAATTTTAACCAATTATACGCCCAATAGGTGGCGTTTTATGTCAAAAATTTTGATAGATCGGTCAGTAAAATGCCTTTTACCCTTTAAAAAAAATTTTATCCTCGAGACATAAAAAATGGTTCGCACCTAGAGCGCCCGGTTTGCTTACTCTTTTGTGATCTGAAATCATATGTGATCGCTCACCCTCGGGTTGGCTTCGCCGCGCCTTCTGCGTGATGATCACCCGAATCACGCCCTAGGTACGAAATATTTATTAAAATACGTATTTTAATAAAAATTAATAAATTGCTAGAAGCCTCGCTAGAAAAAACAAGCAACGAACGTCGCATATTTTTTTTTTTTTTTTTTTCATAGCGAGGTGTTTGATTCAAATTTTATTTCGCAGTTTAAGGTAGTCATAAACCCCGTGTGATCAGTTGAGTGCTTAAATTTACCGAATAATATTTAAGGTAGGGCCTCAGTTGAGGCGAGATGCGATTTTAACCTCACATTTGATTATCTTCACGCAGATACAGACACAGAAGTGCACAGAGAGCAGACGCTTTTTTAAACATTTTATTCATAAATAATTTTTAATTCATACTTGGAGGTCACGAATATACAAATAATTTGCAATAACACGTTTTTTAAATAATTTTATTGTGAAAAAATTTACGTAGTGCGGAGATATTTCGTAGCTTAAGGTAGTTCCGAAGCGTATATATAGCTAACCTAAAATATAGTAATAGACGCTCGTTGCCCCCACTCTGACGCCACGCGCCGCCGTCGCCACCGCTGCTCGAAATCATGCTAAAATCATGCATTTTTCATTCTTTTTGATTGTATATCTCATAAGTTAATATCGCTTGCTATGTTTATCTTTGTACGATACGATTTCTAAGATCTTGCCCTACAAGAAAACCTGTTTTTAAAAAATATTTTAAGAAAATTGAGTTTGCAATGAGAGAATAACCTTCAAAATAAATATGAATTCACGCGCTCAGCATAGGAATCCCATGTAAAAAATTGAAACTTCTGAGCCCAATATCTCAAAATTAAGTATGGCTTGGGGGTTTAAGAAAAATACCAGCGTGTACAGGACTCAAAAATCTACCTCTGTGCAAAATTCTAGAGATTTTTTAAGAAACTCAATTTTTTTGGGAACTACCTTAAACGATGAACGTTCCCATAAGACTATACGGGTTAAATAGTCGACACAAAAGCTAATAATATTTTAGATAATAGGTCACCCCAGGTCTTAAAAATTCTGCAGCATTAGTTTTTTATATTTCCCTTCAGGTAACTCAGATTATAGATTTTTTTTTACACATTTTCTTCTGATGACTTAGGTCCTACTGAAAAAGGTACTTACATGAATTATTGAACGTGGTAAGAATTTATTTTACGCTAAAAAATGATTTTTGAAGAATTTTTTTATGTAATTTTGTTGAAGATAAGTTATTTGAGAAAAAAAATTAATGTCTCGACTTGTGCAGTTTGAGCTTATAATGGCATTTTTCCAGTGTTTTTCGGTATTTATCGACTGAATTCTTTTTCAAATGGTAGGGACTATATCGACGCTCGAGTTCTAAAAGCTGACAACTCAAAATTTTTTTTAATAACATGACATCTCAGAGCTTTCCTTTAGAGAGATGTCATGTTTTTAAAAAAAATTTTGAGTTGTCAGCTTTTAGAACTCGAGCGTCGATATGTTTTTATTCCGAGAATTGAAAGTTAAAATTCTCAAGGATCATTTTGAACCCTATTTTGAAGGGTAGACTTACCGGGAAATAACTAAATTTCTTTGTTGAAGAGAAAAAATTCTTAACCTTCGTTCCCGTCCATGAAAAAAAATCGAGAAGTTCAAAATGTTTTTTCTCAAAAATTATTACGTTAAAAATGAACTTCATCATTGGAGGGTTTAGGACTACCTTAAAAGTTAAAAATCACCCAAACCATTCGAATTTGGCGCCAAAAATAATTTTTTAAAATGTGGTCGAATTACTTTTTTTGTAAACAAAACAAAATTTTGTCCCAAACTGCATGACTCTAGCCCTCTTTGGTTCTATTTTAGATCCTAGGGTCTTTAGACAGACAATAGAGAACTGCGGACTGCGGTTGGCGTCAAAAACTTTTTATGCCCTTTAGAAAGGTACATATATATTGTAGAGATTTTCCGTGGGCGGTGTGGGGGCCGATTCGACTATCAAATTTGGCACAGAATTTCTCAACACTCAAGAATGAAAACTTGGCAACATCGCAAGTGTGTGTAATGTATATAGTATAGTATATGGTGTATATAGGTATACGCGCTAACGTACTCTTGCCTGCGCAGCTTTTTTTTTTAACGTGGTGGCGCAGTACGCCGTAGGAACGCGACTACATGAATCCGTCAGCCACTGCTGCGACTTGAGAGTTGCCCGTGATACGGTAATTGTAAAAAGGAAATAATTTCAGGCAACATCGCACTCTGTATTGAACTACGCTGCGTAGTTTCGAGAAAATTTTATCTATCTCGAAACATACTATCTGATAAGACAATCTTTGGTAAATAATAATCGCACGATATTAATATCTTGTTCTGTACAAAAAACTGAAATAGCAGCAGGGACTGAAAAAATGGTTTACTGACAGCAGAGAGAATTATAGTTATTGTACCAACTGATCACCAGCAAGCTGTAAGTATATATAGAAGCAGTGGAATAAATATTGCAGAAACTTGCAAGCTACATATGTAAAGATGCAAAGCAACAATAAATGATGTGAATTAAGTGCAGCCTACGCGTTTCTATCTCTTTTTTTTAACTTGTAGGTGTTTAACAAGAGAAAACGAGATCATAAGAACCAACGAGATAGAGAATAAAAAAGGCCCACGTCTCGTATCCGGAATCCGGATTAGTCACATTGAAGCAGCTGCAGACGACGTACCGGAGATAGCATTAGAAACAAAACACAAGGTTGAAGTAGTAACCTAACCTGCAGCTAAAAACTTCTCTAATCTTTTCCCATCCCCCACCCTCCCCTTCTATAAGTACAGTTTTAAATACACTGCGCAGCTAATGTAAGCTAATATTCGCTTGGCGCTGGTGACTGGTCGATCGTTATCCTACACACGCTACTAGCAGCTGATGCGATAAGAAAGAGCACTTGAGCTAACTAAACAGCAGTAGATCACGACGAGTGTATCTAAGCAGCACCTTAACTAAGGTGCAACGTGTTTTACCTATTATCACAATTAATTATTCCTAGTCTTTGCATTTCAAAAAGATCTTTAGTGAAGCAAGGGCGCTGTTGCATAAAAAGTCGACTTACTGCCTTTCGCGTCGACATCGAGAGCAATCGAGAGGAAAAAGGTGAAAGGTAACAACATAGCCACGGATCTCAATCATTCAGTATTTGCTCTCTCCTCTGTTGTACCTGAACGTCAGACTCGAGACTGTAGCACAATCAACATTTAAAATTGGTGCACTTGGGTATGGTATACGTGACTGGTACTTGGGGCATGGGAGAGACTGAAACGTCGTCCTACCAGTGCAGCCTTAGCAGCAGCAGTAGCACAGGACATTCTTCGCCCATAGCCACCTCATCTTTTTGTCAAGATCACGATGAAGAAGTCTCTCTACACCCGCTCAAAAATCAGGTGAGTTTTTATAAGTCAAAGTTCGTAAGAGAGAATTTTGAGAATCAACCGTGCGTTGCAACTGTATTTAAGTTGACATTTTATCCATGAAATTTTGTAACTCTATAACATTTCGGAGCTGAAACTCTAGTTTAGTTTTAAGATATTATTTTTTAGTGTACCTAATACAGTTGCGTGCAGTCTAGTATCTTTTTCGGGCTTATCGTAGTCATGGTAAAATTAAGAGGAAGAATATTGTTTTTTATTTAATGTTATTTTTTCCGAACTCATTCGTCATTTGTATTGATAGTAAAGTTTAAATATCCGATCGGATTCATTTATTATCATTTTACGACCTTACCCATTAACAAAAGTGAAAAGTTTATTCCCTGATGCTTCCGTGTTCCGCGAGTTCCTTACTGGTCTGCGCGTTCAAATCACAATATATATCCACATTGTTTGATAATGCTGAATTGATGATTCTTTGTCGTCTGCTACTCAAAGCTTGAGTGTAAACGTGAGTAAAAGAAAAACGCTACTCGACAATGTTTTGAATCTGATAAAACGAATCTTATAGAACAACAACGAGAGAAAGACGCAATCATTGAATAATCGTTAAAAATCTAATAAATTATTAACTGTGCCTTTTTCTTTTTTTTCTTTTTCTTTTTTTTTTTTTTTTTTTTTCTATTGCTGCGTATTCAGGTTGGAGGTCATACAAGATTGTTGCTGCTCAACCAAAGTACAATATGCAAACCACTAAATTGCAGAGAATTGGACTTCTATAGGAACATTCCACAAGAAATACAAATGTTTGTCCCTAAGTTTAAAGGTAAGCTTTGATTTACTTATTTCTTTTTAAGAAAGGAGTACTATAGAGAATTACGTCTTATTAATTCATGCTTTTATACACCAGTTATTAAGTAGTGGTAAAAATTATGTTCATCATTCAAGTATTTGTTCAATTTCATCTAAATGTATTTACTTGTGCTTGTGCAAAATTTAAGCTTTATTTTCACATCAATCATTACCTCAATAGCGCGATAAAACAGGCAGTTTTATTTATATAAAATATTATATTTGCACTATTATATCAAACAATATTTCTTTTATAATTCATTTAATTGGTTTTAAATTGAGGGTTTAAAAAAAAAAAGAAAAAAAAAAAAAAAAAAAAACAACAACAACAAACTATTAATTTTAAACAAATAAATAAACTATAAAATGCTATTTAAATCTTCAATAATTCATTTTTGTGCTCAAAATTTTGGTTGTTTATTAATAATGTGCAGTGGCCTACTTTGTTAAAAATAAAGCACCTCATTTAATTTTCTCCCAATTTTGAATATATTTATCAAATTTATATGTTGTAATAAATAAATCTCAAAATATGTGATCAGGTTTATACACTTTGCAATTTTTATGTGATATTTCAATCATAAAATCTCTTAATTGTTTTAATTAATAAATTTTATTTGATACATTAGAATTAAAAAAGCGTACTGCATATTACTTAGTATTTTTTGTTTTTATTTTTATTAAAATATAGTTATTACTTTAATTTTAAAAAATAATAATAAATTTTTTTAGAAGCATTTCCCTCTAAGAAAGTTTGAAACATTACATAATGAAATGATTATTAAATTTAATTATAAAAAACTTTAAACAGATAATATAAATAAATAAAAAGAGTGGTGAATGTCTTTGAAATATGTTGAAGCAATTTTTATTACTTACAATATTATTTGTTTGGTAAGTACAAATTAGTAACTTTTGAAAAAAAAAAAAAAAAAAAAAGTAACTAGTTTTATTTGAGAAGTAAAAAAAAATTTATTTAAAACATGAATCTGTTTTATAAATAAAAATATTTTTATTGACAAATTATTGAAAAAAAAATTTTGTTAATAATAACTTAAAAATGGCTACAGTTTAATCGAATTAAAATATTTTTTATGTATTAAAATTACTCAATAATAGTATATTCAAGTAAATTTAAAATAAATCTGTTGGCTTGAAAAAAAAAAGATTTAAGTCTGCTTTTGCAGATTCTAAGTAAATAGATCGTTTAAGCTTGAAAAATTCAAGTTCAAATTTTTATCTTTTCTTGAAAAATTTATGGAGAATGTGCTACATTGTTTTTATTTTTTCGATTCTAGGTCAGGAATTCGATTAAATTTGAAAAAATTAAAAGACAATGTAGCTCAAACAGTAAAAAAATAAGCGAAAACCATACAATATTTTTTAATTCGTTTAAATTAACTTATATAAAATTATGAACCTAACAATTTGAAACTTTCCTTTATTAAAAAAAATACGCGAGTTTCGACTTCAGAGATATTGAATCAAGGAATTTTATTTGTAACCCCATTGGTCGACTGTAAATGGAAAATTGCTATAAAACAATACTAAACACTTACAAATAGCCAATTTTTTTTTTTTTTTTTTTTTTCTTCGAGCCACAGAAGAAATTTGAGAGATTTGTTAATTTTAACAAAAGTTTTTTTTTTGTAAAAATTTATGTGGCAACTATTATTTCAATTTATCATAATTTTTAAGAAAAGTGAAATGTGAAGTATGAAGAAGCTGATTTATCATTTGTAACTAGGAAATTACGAGTACATGTAAGTTCAGATGGATTTAAAACAGTCGCGTTTTTTCTAAAACTACCTAATTGTCTTAAGAACTTGACTTTGGGCATATTAAAATTAAAAAATTGGTGATTTAGGGTTGATCGAGGATTTTATGAGTTGAGATTGAAAAAAAATAAAAAATAAAAAAAATAAAAAGAATAAAAAGAATGAAATGCATCAAATGCGCGACATGTTTGATGATTGTCTAGAAAACCAACCTTTTCTTTCAAGTATCCCCAGAGCCAATAAGTCACAAGGATACGTGTCTGGGAATCGAGGCATGGCCTGCTCGCAGACTCACTAGTGCCCTGAACACATTCCATTTGCTTCTCCTTGGCCAATGCTCGGGGTTTGTATTTTGTTGCTGATCATCAATTATTCTGATTGGAGAAGCTTTTTTATAGTGCTCTCCAAACCGACACATATAATCAGAATTGTTCTCAATTCAGGCGTATTTTCATGACGATTTGAAATTGCCTGTTTTCTGCATTTTTAGTATCAATTTCAGTCAAAATTATTTCGTCAATTGTTACACAAGAGGGTTTTTGATAAAGACGTGACACCTTATTTTCGTATTTACCTTTTTCATGTCACAAAATATTAAGTTTTTATTATTAATTTTATCATTTACCTGACATTTTTGTGGAATGCCTTTCTTATATTCCAAGTATAAAGAGAATAATAATTTAAATGTAACGAAAAAAAATTAATAATTATAGTTTTATACATAAAATAAAGGACAGAAGATGTACATACTGCATGAAGAAAATCCTTGTAACTTTATGATGAAAAATAAATCTTTAAAAATAAATCATTATTTAGTTTCGTACAATATTCTAATAGAAGTTATTGTATTTATCTTCACCTATAACTGTGTAACTTAATTAATTATTAGATTAGATTAGATAAAATAATTTGAGATTGAGAAAAGACAAAATTCTCTTAGATAATTGATTATTTGTGTAACAATTGATTTAAAATTTTGTCTGAAATGCAGGCTTTATGTAAATTCAAAAAATGTGCACTACATATGAATTATAAAATTTATCGCGTTTAAATTTATACAATAAAATATTTTAATCGAGGGTAGGCATGGTCGCAAGCGACTTTACTACTAAAATTTATTTTCTTCGAGATCATTTGAGCTTATTCCCATTTATTGATGTTGCAGGTGTTATGCAGGCTTCCAACAGTGGAGAGGTAAAACTTGAAAAACGATACAGTCCTAGCTTTAGAGATCAAGAAGTTCGACCTGGAAAAAGCACCACCAAACGAAAACGTGAAGATGTTTTAACGTAAGAAAATTTATCCAACAAAAAATGAATCTACTATAGCCCATTGATGCAGTACCAACATTATAAATATTAAAAATTTTTAAATAAATATTTACTCATTTTCTTTTTATCGGTATCTTTTTAAAACAAATGATTTGCGCGTCTCAAGCCTTGTTAGCTTCGCTTTATAATAAAATTATATTAGGTCTATTTTTCATCATAATTAATAATTAATTTGTTTTTTGTTTTTTTTTTTTTTTTTTTTTTTCAGAATGAGGATTCATAAAAAAAATAGTTCATCTGATGTACTTAAATCTGGGACTCATTTAGATTCATCAACAAATAAACAATGTATCCTTTAAAATAAATTTTTAAGTCATTAATCAATTTTGTATTTACAAAAAATTTTTTTAATAAAAAAGAGTTAATAAATTAAATATTAGACCAAAACAATATTAACTTAATTTGAAAACTTTTTATAATCCTTAATTCCTAAATTAAATGTAGATTTTTTATTACTTGAGAATATAACTTCTCGGTATACACAACCATGTATATTGGACTTAAAAATGGGAACCAGACAACATGGAGATGATGCATCAGCTGAAAAGCGCAACAAACAAATCGCCAAGTGTGCCGCGAGTACGTCAGCTTCTCTGGGAGTACGCCTGTGTGGAATGCAGGTCCGTATATTTTTTTTTTTTTATTTTATCTTTTAAAATTTAACGATTTCAATTGTAACTACTTTTTTGTATTCATTTACTATTCAGGTTTATCAAGCAGATACAGATCATTATATAAAACGAGATAAATACTATGGAAGAGAATTGGATGAGGAAGGATTTAAAGCAGCCCTTTACAAATTTTTCCACAATGGCTTCTGTTTAAGAACCACGGTTATTCAGCGGGTGATAGCGAAATTAGAACAATTGAGACGTGCTATCGAAAGACAAAGCAGTTACCGTTTTTATTCATGGTAAAACATTAATTAATTACTTTTAAAAAAAAAATTACTTATAAAAATCAATTCAACAAAATCTTTTTTTTAGCTCTTTATTGGTTGTTTATGAAGGCTACCAGGTAGACGAATATTCAAGCCATCGACATACGCCGTCACTTAGCGCTGACGAAACTGCATCAACTTGTTGCTACGATGCTGATACCAGCAGCAACTCAACTGACTATAATTCTTCTGTACATGAAGAAGTTAGTCAAGCAGCTTTGCACAGAGGATTTGGTGAAGCAGCGGCGCGAGGTGCAAAAAATTCTACAGGGTTTTATCCGGTTAATGAAGAAACAGTATTTATGGAGCATCCATCTTCTCACAGTTTGATAACCGGGACGCGTCGTGTTGTTGGTCCCGGTCCTGACTGGATGCTTTACTCTAACAGTAATAGTAGTAGTAGTAGTAGTAGTAGCTCCAGCGGTAGCGGCGGAGGCAGTTCTGATGAATATTGCTGCGGGGAGCATACTTTGGTTAATTCTGAAGACACAAGTTCAGATATGGATATTGGACTATTACCACGAGCGGCTGAATGTCCGCTTAAGCGTAACCGACATTCACATCACCACCAGAGGCTACGACTTTACGAAGAAGGACCAGCTGAAGAGGATGACGATGATGAAGATGAAGATGAGGACTGTGCAAGTGTTTCCAAGCGCTTTAAAACTAAGGCTACCATTACAACTACTACAAATTCACAGAAAAATCTTAGTTTAGATGAACCGCACGTTGACGTCCGTATGATTGATTTCGCTCACACGACTTTCGAACATAACTCAACAGCTATAGTTTCAAACTCAAATTCAACCGTTCACCAGGGACCAGACTGTGGTTTTCTGACAGGTCTTGATAGCTTAAAGCGCCTTTTTTTAGAAATTTTAGCTGATAATTGAATTCTTAGATTACGCTTCGTCTAGTGTGATATATTGTTGAGGAATATTTTTGTGATTAATCTTGGACATTTTTATCGAATGCCTTGGTATAAATCGTTAAAATTCTAGAGTGTAATGATTAGTATGCCAAATCCATTCTTAGGACCGTGTGTTTATTTTGAAAAAATGCATATTTTTTCAATTTAAAGTATAAAAATAAAAATAACAAAAAGAGTCACACAACTCAAAAATGAATATAAGTGTTTGTTAAAATTGATTAAAAGACGTATATGTAAAATGACGGAAACAAGTTTTGGATAAATCGGCACTTAAGAGTATTAAGGAAAATATATTTTCCAAAAATGACTAGTTTACAATTAAATACTGTTGTAAGGCCTATGTATATAATTAAAAAATATTATTTTAATCTAAATGTCCCGCAAAACAGAAAAGAATAATAATTACGGGTGTTACGGTGAGTCACAATGCTCGCGCGTGGGCGTCTGTTTTTGCTTAAAGTTCTTTAGAAGTATATATACTATTTTAAGAAGTATGGTAGGAACTGCGCGCATGCTTGGATATCTGTTATATCTGCATGGATGTAAATGTGTAAAAAAAACTAATTATAAATATATATTGGGAAAAATTATATTAATTGAAACAACTAGTAAAACTCCTGCCATTCAATTACTACTAAGAGTAAGAAATAATAAAAAAAAATTGTATGAACCAGACTGCGCCGACAATGTATCATAGTATTATAATTTTTAAATAATTGACCAACTGCTACTTTTTGCTAATTTCTCTTGTTTTTATGTATAATAGTTTTCATTAGATGTTTATAAAGTTGTTTTATTAGAAAAAATTATTAATACTTGATCAAAATAACTTTAATTTGTTATACCGATCATTTGCAAGATTATTTCAAAAAAATTTTAAGTCATATTTCGAATCAGTTTAAAACTGTTTACTAATTAAAAATAAACATAAAAAAGTGAACTGTAATGCTACGAAATAAACAATGTACAAATTGCTATACAGTTTGTATTATTTGTACAGATAAGCTGGAGGAAAATAGAGAGATTGAATGTTTACTTATTTTTTTATATATTGTCAAAGCGGAGACTGAGTTTAAAGTGTGAACAAATATCTGACCCTATAGTTTTTGAAAATAACAGGTGCGGTAGTGAAAGATTTCCATAATTTGCATTGAAATTCAATATAATTTTAACATTATTATTATTATTTTTATTATCAAATGATTTATAAAAAAATAATAAATCATTATGTATACAATACTTCACCAAATAGAAATAAGCAATCGTGATCTTGACTTGGTTGTAAATTTTTCAAGTTCCTACTTATCAATTTTCCAGATATATAAGTTATATTTTTAGTCAATAATATACTGTGCAGCTTCTAAATATGTTTTCAATAAGTTTATGTTAATTGCAAGTCATCAGATAAATAAATAAAAAAAAAATATTAAAAATTTTTTTTATTTTTCAAAAATATTTTGAAGTGTATGAAAAGTTCATTAAATAATATTTGAACATGATTACAATTTAATATCAGCATGTATATTTACCACAAATAACTCAATTTAAAAATATAACTTGCACATCATTTTTTTCATGGAAATACACTCCTAACAGCTCAGGTCCTGGGTCGAGCTTAAATTTGTCGAACAAGTAAGTAGGTTTACCGCACTTTAGAACTAAGTGTTCGAGAGTAATAGAAAGGTAATCTCTGCGCGTTTTTGCCGAGTGCCACTGAAAAGAAATACGATACGGGGTAACGTGCGGTTTTACGGGATATTTCCATATGCAAATCAGGCTCTCATAGGTGCATACCATCGACTACGATACAATCTGTATCTCTACAATCTACGCCCCTGCATGGAGTAAGCTGGAAGTTCTCTAACGGCACTCGGCAGGCACTGAGGATAGTCTTGGGTCTGAGGAACTCCACACCTAACAAGATTGTCTACTCTGAGTCTTGCCAGCTTCCTTTGGCACTCAGACTCGCCAGACTTGCGCACAGGTATGTCCTCAAGCTTTTTTCCATGCGGGACCCAAGTTGCAGGAAGTCTTTGGACGGAAAAGAAGAAAATCCTGGACTTTGCCCTTTTTGCCTTTTTGTGCCTCTGGAGGTTTAGGATTTCACGCCCGCAATTATCTTAGACCGTGGTGCTATTGTTGGCAGAGCTTCTTATCCCGTTGAATTCCACGCGCAGTTCGATGGACTTACGGAAGAACCTCTACACCGATGGGTCCAAACTACGGGACGGCCCTTCCATCGGCTTTGCCTTTTATTCCCCCACTCCAAAAAGGATAAACATGAAAAGTAGAATTTCTTCCCTGACCTCAATTGCTACCGCTGAGGCGATTGCACTACGGACCGCTCTTCGACTCATCGCGAGCAAAGCTTTCCGAAGTCCTTTATCTTCACGGACTCACTCAATACTCTTCCACTACTCTCCTCGCCGGTGGAGTTTCTCTCCACCACTTCTGCCTTGATATTCCAGATTAAGGAAGACCTTCTTTTCTTGCATGAAGCACATTTAGAAGTCACCCTCGTTTGGATCTCCAGCCATAATAGGGAATCTCAGGGAACGAGAAGGTAGACTTGCCGTCTTAGACGGCATATTCGTGGAGGAATCTTTGCCTTCGCAAGACCTTCGCCCCCTTGTACCTCCTTCGTCAGGAAATCCTTCATTGAGTGGTATCAGTCCTACGGGGCTGACACAGGAACGAGCCATACTAACTCCTTTTTCTCTCCTTACTCTAAGCCCTGGCTCCACTCCTCTTCTTACTGGAAGAGATCGAATATCGCAACTGTTTGCCGTATTCGCAGCGATTACTACAGTCTAGACTCTAGCTCACAGTCTGCACAGGAAGAATTTGAAAGATTCTCCAACATATGCATGCGATGACTTCACTTTCGAGGACCTCAACCGTATCCTACGGGACTGTCCTCGTTTTCGAGATTCCTCGTCGTCGCCTTATCGAGGGTCTCACTAAATGTCGTTTGTCCCTCCCTTTTTCTATTGTTAATTTCTTCAAACAGCCGAATGGCGTTTATATTTGATTTATCCTCAAATTTCTATCTAACTGCAAACTTTGTTTAACGCACATTTTTTTTTTTTTTTTTTTTTTTAATCTCTTTACTTAATTATTCTACTTTCTATTTCAGATTTGAACTTCCTTCTCTGCTCAAAGCGCAAGCGTACCGAATCGTTGATGACCGTAAAGCCTCCTACTGGCTGGTGTCATCACTCAAAGAAAAAAAAAAAAAAAAAAAAAAAAAAAAAAGAATTACTTAGGTAAAAAAAAAAAACGAGAAAACTGCAAAAAGTCAATTTTAATTTTCTCGTCTCATTAGTAAATTAAAAATTAAATTAGTTTAAGTCATTCATTTTTATTACAAAATCTTACTCAAAACAGAACACGCAATTGAACGATTATTACGTTTTTTTTATGTTTTCTGCGAGAAATTCACATTTGAAATAATAATTAGCGGTTAATGTGTAACCCGACTAAGTTGCATTAAGTTTGTTTAAAGAATAATAATAATAATAATATAATGTATTTAATGATCATTACATTATTTAGTTGACTTGATTATTTATTAGTTGAGATACTCAACAGTGTATTAGATTCGATTGTTAGATTTTGAAATTAGCACGACTGCTGATAAAAAACAAGACTCGTTGGCTTGGCGCTTAAGGACGTCTTGTAATTGGGACGGCACGAAAAAATTAAAGACCATCATTCTGGTATACAAATATGCCAGCTTTTTGCGACAGTCTCAAAACGGTCGTAAGACCGTCCAAATGACCAGTAATGAGACAGATTTAGAAAAAGGGCATCATTTTGCACCACTACCAATAGGAGCATAAATAAAAAGTCCGAATCCATTGCAATATACTATCACTACTACTATAGTACTACTCTAATAGTCTAATCTCGAAGTCGAAAACGATAACTCTTTTTTATAAGTGAATAAGTGCATTTTTTAATAACTAAAATGATTCTTTTTTATTCCTGGTTATCGTCTCCTTTGGTCCTAAAATCACTTTATTTCAAAAAATAAAATTGGCTGATTAAAATATTCATGAATTATGTTACAGTTAATGTCTTTTCTAGCAATACATTTATTACTGTAGAATTTCATTTCATTTTTTAGTGCATATGGGACTGACAATATAAACTTGTTAAAAACGAACAAGAGTGTCATTTTTTACACATAAAAAAATATTACAAACATTTTTCAATACTAAATCAGTCCTTTAAGAAAAATCATAATCACTTGTGAAACTGTTTTAAACAAATTTTTTTACATAAGCCTAGCTTTATAAAGCTACATTCACAGTAATCGACAATGAGTTATTACCAGTTATTACACGGGGTTTTAGTTTTTAACTTTTACTGCTTTTAATTTGAGTCATTGAAATTTGCATCATATCAGAAAATATTTTGTATAAAATTCTATTTGTGAAAAAATTTGAGTATTAAATTTTTACTCATTATTTATCAACACCAAAGGCACATTTTTTTAACATTTAAAATCTTAAATAACAAATCTAGTACGACTTACATTTCAGTAACTATCATTGAAAAATAATATATAATAGTACGGGTGTGCAGCATTGTCACCAAATCTTAATAAAGGAACCGAGTTACTTTAAGAGCCTTGGTGATGAGCTGCACCAGTACTACACTATATTTTATAGTACAATAGCCGAAAAATTAGGATTGAACATTTGGTTTGGAAATTAGAGTACTATAAAATCTTCATTTTTTTTTTTTTTTTCAATAAGCCGTACATACATATTTTTATTACGATTTATTTAAATTAAATTATTTAATTGTAATTTTATTTATTTATTAACTAATTGTGATTATTCAAATAAATTTTTTTTATTCAAATAGTTTTTATGGATACACATAACCAATTAAATTCTCAAAATATCAAATAATTTTCAAAGCAGAAATTGTACATTGAGAACTGCTGCAGTTTTTTTCTAATATTTTTGAAATATAAGTTAAAATTTTTATATAACTAGAATTTCAATGATCGAGATTTTTTTAAATGAGAAAAATGTAATTATTATCATGGCCATGAAATAGTAATTTAATAAAAACAAGATAAAGTCTTACAAAAGTCGAACGTATTCTTTTGAGTTTATGATTCACATTAAATTGAATAAAATAATATTACATTACCCGAACAAGCGCCGCCCCACCGGAGCCCTGATTGACTTGAGGGCCCTCGCTAGACAAAAACGTCACGCCCGACGGGGGCCTCGCAGGGCTCAGCTTAAAATGTAATGCGGCGCTAGCGGGGGCCAGGCAGGGCGGATTTATTTTGCCAAGAAAAGGAAATTTAGGGATGCTAGGTTAGGTTCGGAAAAGTAATTTTTTTTACTTTCATATTAGTAATTTTTGATTTATAATAATTAAAAAATTGACAATAGGAAAAAAAAAAAAACCATGAAATATTCATATTTATTAAAATTTTTATAAATATATCCACGGAGAAAAATAAATAGGAGTTTCTCCTATTTTTTATAGTACTCTTCGCCGGCAGTTACCTTCTTCATAAAGTTTATGTACTCACCCATACTTTTCTCATAGGTACTTAGAAATAACTCCTGGTGCACCCACTCGAGTTCTCTTAGAACTTTTTCTCGTAGCTAGTGCTTGGAACCAAGAATACCGGGTGCTTCAGGTCGACTCCTGGTGCACCCAATCGACTTCTCCTGGAATTTTTCCTCGTAATCGGTACCTGGTATTCTGGGTCGAAACAAGGAAATATCCTAGGAAAAGCTGACCAGGTGCACCAGGAGTCGACCCGGGTCACCCGGTTGGCTTTTCCTGAGACATTTCCAGGATTCGACCCAGGACACCCGGTACCTTGTTCTAAATCTCGAGCACCGTTTACGAGGAAAAGTTCTAGGGGAAGTCGACCCGGGGCACCCGGTTTCCTGCGACATATCTTGGGTTCGACCCAGGGCACCCGGTACCTTGTTCTAAATCTCGAGCACCGTTTACGAGGAAAAATTCTAGGAGAAGTCGACCGGGTGCACCAAGAGTCGACCCGGGTCACCCGGTTGGATTTTCCTGAGACATTTCCAGGATTCGACCCGGGACACCCGGTACCTTGTTCTAAATTTCGAGCACCGTTTACGAGGAAAAGTTCTAGGAGAAGTCGACCGGGTGCACCAGGAGTCGACCCGGGGCACCCGGTTGGCTTTTCCTGGGACAGGTCCTGGGTTCGACCCAGGGCACCCCATACCTTATTCTAAATCACGAGGAAAAGTTCCAGGAGAAGTTGACCGGGTGCACCAAGAGTCGACCTGAAGCACCCGGTATTCTTGGTTCCAAGCACTAGCTACGAGAAAAAGTTCTAAGAGAACTCGAGTGGGTGCACCAGGAGTTATTTCTAAGTACCTATGAGAAAAGTATGGGTGAGTACATAAACTTTATGAAGGTAGCTGCCGGCGAAAAGTACTATTAAAAATAGGAGAAACTCCTACTTATTTTTCTCCGTGTATATATTTATAAAAATTTCAATAAATATGAATATTTAATGGTTTATTTTTGTTTTTTGTTTTTTTTCCTATTGTCAATTTTTTAATTATTATAAATCAAAAATTACTAATATGAAAGTAAAAAGAATTACTTTTCCCGAACCTAACCTAACAGCCCTAAATTTCCTTTTCTTGGCAAAATAAATCCGCCCTGCCGGGCCCCCGCTAGCGCCGCATTACATTTACCGTTCAGCCCTGCCGGGGCCAACCTAGAATATCGGGGCAACTGGCGAGGCCCCTGCTAGCGCCCGGCTAAACTTTCTGTTCGGGTAAACGCTATTAATTTGATCTTTAAGATCTGGTTAAATGCAATTTTTGTGTTTTTATTTATCGATTAGTAAAATAATAAACTAGTATATAGGTGTTAAAAAATGTAATTATTAAGAAAAAATTAATTTTTAAACTAAACTTTAAAAAAGTTTTTTTTCAAAATTTCATATACTGTTTTCAAAAATTAAACTGATGTTAATCAGTTATAAAAATCAGTGTGCAAATAATCAATAAAATTGTTTGCACTAAAGTTAATCTATCAAAGTTTTATATATATTTTTTCTTTTTTTCCGTGAAATATATAATATTTACAATAATTATTCAATTAAAATCTGTTTTTCATCGATCAGTACACGTTACGGCTATTTAAAAATAGTTATTCATGTACTTTGGGGGAGTAAGCCAAGCTTAAACCTGAGAGTGGTCTTGGGAAACAAATGAGTTTCTTTATAGTTCTCTGAGGTAAGTAATTTGATTCCCACAGATACATAAATAATTTTATTCTCTGAAAACTCTTAAAAAGGTGTGATGTAAATATTCACAAGGTATTAAACGCATGACGGTGGTAGTATGCAAATTATATACGCCAGTAGGGGAAATTAAATGATCTACTTCAGAGGAGGCATTTGAACGCACCGTTTAAATGTTTTAAGTTAATAAATACTATTCAAGTCCTTCAGACTTTTTTAACCTCGGATAGCGCCTTCAGGTCTTAAGATAATTCATTATCTTGGTGACACATTTCCCCTGGGGTTTAGCAGAGCCCCAGAGAAGATATAAACTAGAAGAATAAATAACTATTAAACTTTAACACTCATTTTCTGCAGCCATTTGATAGTGATATCGCCGTAGAGCGGCCAATTTCAGTCTTTCAGTCTCTAAAGCTTGCTCTAACTCCAGAACACGTACTTGTGCTTCCATTTCTAATCTCTTGGCTTGGTGTAAGCTTAATCCTGAGATGTCCATATCTTCTGCAAAATTTGAAACCCAAAAATAAAATTAAATAAAGTAAAGAAAGAAAAAACTATAATAAGATAGCTTATGAAAATTCTTTGTTAAATGAAATATTTTTATGTAAAAGGTGAATTTAAGGTCGCATAATAACCTGTACAATTTATAATTAAAAGGTATCTATGTGACTAAAAAAAAAAAAAAAATCATACCATTATCTTCAATAAGTTGGCTACAACTTTTTGCAGTCGCAACAACACCACCGGTAGCTTGAGTTACCACTCTAGAAGCTTCTGATAGTGCTGATAAATTACTGCTATTTCGATCTGCTTTGACTCTGCTGGCGACAACCAATTGCGCTGTTGATGCTGCTATCCCCTGTGATGCCACAACCAGCTGTTCAAATTTTCCATTACCAGCAACTACCTTGTCGGCAGCTTCCCTAGATATTAAAATAAAGTTAAATTATTTGATTCATTAGCAATTGATTACTGATTACTTGATTGCTTCAATATGTTTTTTGCGCTTATCCCGTAGTATATTACACACCGGGCGCTGGAAAAGTATTGGCCAGCCCTAACAAACCCGAGCCGAAGGCGAACGTCCGGTTTGTAAATGATTCCACTGGTTTAGGTCTTAGTCAGTCTTTAATCGATATTTTGCATAAATTTTAACTAGATTTATGGAAAAGCAGTATCAAGGTTAGAAAAATGGCTCAAATGAGAAAAGAAAAAAACTAGACGTACAAAAAAAAAACTCCGATTAAAAAAAAAAATTCTTTGAATTCAGATGTTTTTACTAATCATATTTATGAGTAAATATCTATTTATCTTTTTATTTTTATACCCACAATTTTTTACTTTTGTAAATATTTCCTGAATAATTTTTAATGTTTACTGAATGTTTTGTTAAATTATATTATATTATATTATTATTTTAATCTTTCTAAAACTAGCCAGCTCCAAGCTTGACTCACGCAGGGCTACAAAAAGTAACATCCAAATGCAATATCCCGAGCGAACAATTTAATGATCTCGGCCCGATTTCGTATACGAACTATCCATAGCGATGCCAACTTTGGCGCTAATCTGGCTAATCAGGCCACGGTCCTAGCTCTTCCAGCCCGTACGCGCACAACTTGCTTTGCTGAACGATCGCGACTTGGAGATGATGCCTCCTGCCAGTTTCGACTCTCAGGTTGTCAGTGTGAACACCTGGTACTCTGGAAATGATTTCTCTACGAATAGAGCGTAATAATGCACCAGGTATGTCTACTCTGATCTTCCTAGAGTTAAAAAATCCCGGAGAAATCATTTCCAGCCTGGGAGTCGAAACTGACAGGAGGCATCATCTCCAAGTCGCGATCGTTCAGCAAAGCAAGTTGTGCGCGTACGGGCTGGAAGAGCTAGGACCGTGGCCTTAGCCAGATTAGCGCCAAAGTTGGCATCACTATGGATAGTTCGTATACGAAATCGGGCCGGTTCGCTCGGGATATTGCATTTGGATGTTACTTTTTGTAGCGCTGCGTGAGTCAAGCTTGGAGCTGGCTAGTTTTAGAAAGATTAAAATAATAATATAATATAATTTAACAAAACAGGCCTTGGTTCAAAGCTCTTAGTTTGATGTTTGAAAAAAGGTCTTAAAAGTTAAAAAATTGTCCGCCAACAGTGGTAGTTTTTGCTTAGAGGCAGCGTATTGATTACAATTCCTTACTTTACTAAACTTTTCTAAAATATCACGTTGTTGTAAAAAAAGAAAACCTACTTTGATTTTACATGATATCTAATCAAATAAAATATTCTTACTTGAAGTAACATTACCGAGAAAATATCAATGTTCTAAATCATTTATTTGATAAAAAATTAAATACAATAGAATTATTGGTTAGGTAAATTGTACTGTCGAATACTAAGTAAACTTAATTACTTACAATAAAAAGTTAGCTCCCATTGCAATAGCTTTAGCTGCTGAAATTAAACCCTCAGACCATTGATGATTCCGTTTGTAAAATTCTTTAGCTGAAGCTGTCCCTTTTCCTTGTGCAACTATTTCCATTTGTAAAAATCTTGATTTTTTAACTAAATTTCTTATTGCCATCATCAACTCAGTACAAGAATCTAATATTTTTCCGTTGACTTCTAATTTAACACCAGAATCAGCAGCACGTGATTTATCTAACATTTCCTGTAATCGAAAAAACAAAACAAAATTTTTAACGTATTGGAAAAAATATTGAAGCTCTATCAGGATAAAGAGGAAAATTTGTACTTCTGGTCTAGACAGATAAAGATTTATTTTTCATTCTAAAACAAAAAATTAAATCTTGGAAATAATATTATTTATGAATGGACGCCGTTGTAAGATACTATCCTAAAAGTTTATAAAGAAGTTGCTTGTCTATAATAATGCCAATATTAAAACGTTACGTAGTAAAAAGCGGAATCCCTTACTTAATAGCCGGGGAGCTGTAGCGTCGTCCAGTCCATGTTGTCATTTGAACAAGCAGAGAACATTATTTTTATGTATTTAGACCTTGATTACCTTAGATAATCTAATTTTAAGCCCATTTCTGGTCGCACGGATAAAAAAAAAATTTAATCAATGCAGCCTTATAAAATTACAAAATTGATCCGTCACCGTCTGATTCCGTAATTATAACGAACAAAAATTCAGTTCTTACGTTCACCGGTCGAAAATTTACGTGCTGAATAGGCAGGCGCACAGCAGTTTTAATAGCTTAGCAGACTACTTTTGCAACAGAAAATACTTGACCGACCGATTTTTTTTATTTATTTATGATAAAAACTAACGTTTGAATTCGGATGCAACCTTTGTCGGTACTACCAGCTATAAGCACCTTTTCTAAAATGACAAAAACTTTCCCGTACAAATTCAGCATGTCTATCACTTTAACACAGCTATTTTATAAATTTTAGTCAAGTATACATCAAATTTTTATCAAAATGAACAATGAATTTTTCTCCTATTTTAAACAGTTTTAGTTTTAAAAAAAATCATTTTAACAATTCAAGAGGCGTTATAATGGAAATCGAACGTTATTATTTTTTATAAATAACTGTAACTCTCTCAAAAATAAAGATCGATAAGAATTTAAAAATATCTATAAGTTTTAAAAAATGTTTAATTTTAACAAGAAAATGTGTTCAATTATTTTAAAATTTATTTCAAATTTTGAACAACTAAACTAGTGAAAAATAGGTGAAAATTTCAACAATTATTTTAATATAAATTATCAGAAGATTTGACTAACATTTGCAAAAAGTTGCGTTTTTTGTAAATGTTAAGCATCCTTAAATAAATAAACAAGATTATAATATTTATTTATTTATTTATTTCATTTATACGGGCCAAAAAGCCCTATACTCATCAAATACAATAATTACGGTGATTAAAGTAATTATCAATAAAAATATGACACAACTAGTGTGTTAAGTTTTTCAATTACTTTGAGAGCAACAAAAACTCAAGATGTGAGTGTATAACTTCGTAAAATAGTTCCTTACAATATTTTATTCAACAGAATCTTAATAATGTGTAAACAGAATCATGAGTGAGTAAATATACCTATATATGCTTACAGTAAGCTTCAACATTTCGATACAGTAAATGGCTTACTGTACCGAAATGTTTAAGTATCACTTCGACTAAGCTATCTTCAAAACACATCAAAAAGTACCTGCTTATTTCTGGTCCATTTAAATAATATATTTTTTTACGTACCTGTATTCTTGCAGCAGCTTCTTCAATAGCTTTGTCCATCGTTGTTAATTCATTTTCCACTAAATCCCCAACCACTTCAGCATTTCCCAATGTTTTGGACAATGAATCAGCAAGATTTGAAATTTTTTCAAGTTGTTTTCGAACTATTTGCACTTGTTCAGTTGTAGAAGTGGATTTTTCTTTAATATAACTTAACATTATTAAACTTTGTGAACCTAATTGCTTACACTCATCGGTTAATCCTGAAATAAAAAAAATTAAATTAACAAAATTAATATTAAATGAATTTATAAAATAAAACCTGTTACTAAGTGTTTGGATAAGTTAAGAAATTTAATTAATGGTATATCAATAACATTCTTAAATATGTTTATCACAAAATTATTAATAAAAATTTAGCAACACAATACTTTTTTAACAAAAAATAATCCAATCATAAATCTAAGAAGCCAAATCTAAATGATTAGATGGAACAAAGAAGTGACTTAAAGAAAATAAGATTCGTGTTTTTAATTGGGTAATTATAAAATTCAGTTAATTTTGATCAAATGTAGAACTTTGTATTATTTGAAAAAAAATTTAATTTATAACAACAAAACAAAAGCACTTACTATCTCCAAAAGAAATATCTTTTGATGTATTTGAAGTAAACTTAGCTTGCATTAAATATATAGCCAAAGCATACGCTGTGTGAATAGAATTGCATATCAACTGTCCTCTTTGAGAATTATTCGCTATATAATTGGTGTACGCTGTCTTTAAATTACTTAGAGCTTCATCTGTGGGTTTGACGAGACTACCAAGGTAATCAGGTGTGCATGTGACAGCAGACACTGCTGGATTATCAATTACATGCATGGCATTTTGTAAGATAGCTTCAGCTTCTGACAAACATAACACTAAAATTTTTTTTAATAAATTTTTACTTTCTAAAACAATTGTCAGAGGAGAAAACATTTTATTTTTACCCAAAGTGTCATTTACTTACATAATAAATCGTATAAGGTCGCATCCGAGTCAGCTTTCACTTGTGCGAGAGAGCGCTCTGCTTCAGTTTGCAAGTTTGTTATTTTCATTTCTAATTCTTCTTTTTGTGATGTCAAGTCGTGCAACTCTCCCTCAACCACGGCTTTTTCAGAAGTAATAAAATCGATTTTCGCCAAAAGACTCTTAAAAATTTTGTCCAATAAAGTACAATTAATTTAATAATTAATTTTATAGATTGTAACTATATGCAATTTTATAAAATGTAACTCACCAAATTTTCTGTTTTTGCTGCATCAAATTCTTTTCTTACAGCTTCCAAATCAGTACGAGCTTGAATAATTCGTTGTGCTTCTTGTTCAACAGTGGCTTGACCCTGAATTTGTTCCTGAAGACGCTGCTCTGCTTTTTGAGTTCGTCTTTCAGATTGTTCCAATTTTAATTTCATACTTCCCAGCTGCTTGTCAATCTCAGCTTTCTATAAGAATTATTAAATATATTAACTCACCTTTGTTCATTATTCATTTTTGGCATATATGTTCAAATCTGCATGTCTCTATAAAGAGTAGCCTACGTGACCTAGAAGTCTGAAATTTTATGTAGACCTCAGGATTAGATGACAATACAATAATTTATGGTCAATTTTTGGCCTGGACCAGGTCGCCGATAATGGGGTACCTGGGGATCAGCTTCGAGAACTTGAGTTCTTTTTTTTGTGCTACTAGGGCCAACTAACGCGCTTCGGGCGTTCAAATCCAGATCTTATCTTACTATTGATATTTAAAAATTTTTTTGTTACTTAAAGTCTGAAATGATGTTTCATTTGAATGAAATTATTGTCTAATTGAAGTCATTGTTTTGTAGTTAAGTTTATAATTTCTGTTTTTTCTTCTAAGATCAACGGGAAAAAATGACCTTTTTTTTTTTTTATAAAAATAATCAATTATAAATTCTTTGAATATGATTTTAAAGTAAGACAAACTATATCTACTTTCACTTCATGAGAGTTAACAGATTACTTTGAAATATTTGAAATGAACTTTAATAAAAATTATTCAAGTATTAAATTTTAATTGACTTCTATGTATTTATAAAAAACTATTCATCAATTATTTTTGAAACATCAAAATTATTTTTATAGATGAGTACAAAAATTTATCAGAGTACATCAAATTTTATAACAATGCGTATTGGCTATTAATTATTTTAAACAATTATACTAAGTAGCTTATATTTGTGAAAGTCAAAGAGTATTTAAATCTTAACATAAAAAATTATAGAACGAATTTTTAAAATTTTCATTTTTCAGTTGGTTTTTACCAGTTCAAGACTAAAAAAAATTGTAATCCCTAATCACTAAAAAAACAACGAGTATCATCTCAAAACATTTTTTTGAACTTAACTCTCCGTTGAATACCGCAGTTTTAGAGGTTATACCCGTGAAAATTTTTTATTAGAATTTTTCTAAAGTATCTCTTAATTCTATGAAATTAAATATCAATAATTTATTAAACCTTTTCCAGCCATGTGCGTAATGGAAATAATGCAATCTTTAACTTATTTTATCTTTTGTACTTCAATTTTGATCAGGCTTGGCAAAAATGTTCAATAATATCTAATAAACATCTTCAGAAAATTTAGATTGATTCTCTATTGCCTTGCATTTAGTAAAAAACCATCTTTTTTATTTATTTATTCTCCCTATTGATACACTTTTAAATTTATTTATCCTCCCCATTGATTCACTTTTCAAATAAAATTAATTATCATGTATTTTATATTTTTAAAAATAAAAAAAAATTAACGCTCTTCTCGCGCCACAGATTAAAAACTAATATTTTTACTTTTATTTACATTTATAGAAATCAAAATATAAATTTAAAAGTTACCGCGTGATAACTGCGTCCATCTGATATCGCGATCATACTGCGCATGCGATGAGGCTTCACTTATTTGGGGTCTCTTTTTTAAGAGAGGATACTTATAGATTCCGAAAACTAATACTTGGGGATTTTTTCGACCTGGATAACCAGATCGCCGATGACAGGGATACTTGGGGATCATTTCCGAGAAGTCGGGTCTAATTTTAAGAAATGATTTTAGGAATCTTTTTACAGAGTTTTAGTCGGTGTTCTCGACCTGGACACCTTTTAAACAAGTTTCTAACAATTGAATTCGCCTGATGGATCTTCTCCGAGGAATCAGATTGAAATTCTTTAGGATGTTCTTAGTAATTATATTATCAAGTTTAAGGGAATTTTCGACATGAAATCAGACAAAGCACTGACGACTTTGTCTGTAACTTAAATGAATTTAGTGGAATGTATGCAAACATGATCCATACTTTTTTGATTAGTAAAATTTACATTTTCAACCATCCTGAATTTCCGTTATTAATTTAATTATTATTTTAATTTTTAAAAAAGCATATTTTGAAAATTTATTTTTATTTTTAATTTAAATAATCATGTAATTAAAAAAAAAAAAATTAAAAAAATAAATAAACAAAACCAGCAAAATCATTACTTACTTTTCTAATTAAATTAATATGCTCCTCTCTTAATTTTGAGTAAACATCCTTTAGCTTTTGAAATTTTTCTTCATAGGCTTGGCTTTTTTCTAAAAAATAAAAAAATTGTTATGTTTTTAAGCTTTGGAATAATATTGTTTTGTTTAACAAATTTTTTTAATTATTAACTGTATGTACCTTGTACAGAACTAAATTGTAAAAATATTTCTTCTTTTTGTTTTGTCAAATCTTGAACACTTTGTTTTTCTTGAAGAATTTCATTACCCTAAACAAAATAAATAAAATCGATTAGTGGATTCTATTACATATGTCAAGTAAGAAGCTCAGCTAATACCTTAGCTGAAAGAGTTGATTCAAGTTCTAAGACACGATTTTTTAAATCAGTAACAATATTTTGATGTTCTGTTAATATATGTTGTAATTCTTGTCTTTGCCTGGAATTTTCGTGATGAAGATGATCAATTAAGCTATCTCTGAAAGTAAATTATTGATTGAAAACTAGTATTAAAGTTGTCAAAAATAAATAACTATGAAAACTTTTTGATATGATCATAAATTTGATAATAAAATAAGAATATAAACTATTTAAAAAACCTTTCTGCTAAAGCATCAGGTGAAATAGAACCATTGAGAGTTGAATCCTGATGATCTCCAGGTAATGAACTAGTATCAGATGTATCAATTAATGCCCCTTCTGTGTCAATGGGCTCTTCTGGTGGGAGCAACACAACTGGCGTTACATATGATCCTAATTCAGATTGTTTTAAAAAGTTTGGTGGATTCTAAGGAAATGTAATTAAAGTCTCATTTATTATATATTTTATATACAAAAATAATTTTGATGGTTATGCAAAAATTATTGTTGTGCTTCTTACCTCAGGTAGTGTTGGTATAGTAATTAAATGCTTAAAGTAGTGCATGTGCATAACTGTATTGTAAAAACTTTTCAAATCACGAAACTGTTTGAGAAAACGTTCTCGATGACCTATTAATGTGTCAGCTGGAAGAGCACTGTGTAATTTAAAAAGCATTTTTACACAGTAATCATAAAGTTGTGAAGCATCTTGCACACATGGAATTAATGGAGCCAACCTACACTGACCACATGGCGTCATGGAGTTAGAACGTGATAAATCCAGAGATCCGAATACTACAATCAATAATTTCGATTTATCATAATACTATGCATATAATTTTTTTGTAATCAAAATTTATTATTTTAGAGAAAATGATTTTTACCAGCTTGTTGTAAATTGAGAATGTCATCCATGTAATCAAACATTTCAACAGTCATTTGAAAACTGCAACAAAAATTTGTTATTGTAGATCAGATGCAATAAATACTTTTCTTAAAATAAAATTACTTACTATACATTGATATCATTTTCACCAATGGCTTCAAGTTCTTCAGATGTTACTTGCAGATTTCCAGGCATTCGAGGGTTACGCCTATGAAAATCTAATTTTGTTATTAATAAACGTATATATAAATGTATCAATCGGCCATATTCATCTCGTAAATGTTGCCACATTTTTCCTATGTCCTCCAACTTTCCTCTGTGACGCTGTGAATCTGGAATAACTCGCGGATGACCTTCGCGCAATATTTTGTGAAGAACATGACAAAATTTCCATGCCACAATTCGATTTTCTTGTAACTGTTGACGTAGAACATACGTCCAAAAGATGTGTCCACCTTTTTCTTGATAGGTTCCAATGATTGCAACTGTTTATTGAGTTAAGATCAAATATATTTTAAAAAATTAGTAGATTTAAAATTTTTTTTAAGTAATGAAAAACTAAAGTCAAAACTTGAATAAATTATAAAATGTGTCAATTTTGGTGTGTTAAATGAATATTTATTTTTCAATTTTCACTTTAAAAGGATACTGCGCACATGTTTTTCTTTCACTCTTGTCTCAGATGGATTTACAGCCTTTGCAATGCTAGTGCTCTGAAAAAATTTAAAAGTTAAGAATAATAGTAAGTTAAATTTAAAGTTTGCAAGAAGCTAAAAAACATTACAAACTTACCAACTGATGAATCTGTTTGTCATTAAATGGCAAAACAGACATGTTAGTGGTGCAAAAAGTCAACAAAATTAATGGTAAAATAAGAACAGCAGTACATGTGATAATTGTCAGATTAGATCACATAACAAGGTCTTGGCATTCACTTGTTCATTCCTCACCCCTATTTTTTAGGATGTTGCATCAAATGTTATTTTGATGACATGCACTACCTGTAAAGCTAGTTATTTAAAAAAATGAAATTAAAAGTTGGTAAAATAAATAATTTATTAATTGATGATTAGGGAATATTTAGAAAAGTAGATGAATTAAAAATTAACAAGCAATCGGTTAACTAAAATTATTAAAAGCTTACACTCTTAGCATATATTGCACAAATAAAAAAAGTAAGTAGGAATTGAAATAAAATTTACAAATAATCAAAAGAAATAAAAATAGAAGGCTGAGAGGCGGAGTTGTTTGAGCCTATGAATGTGTGACTGTACTGAGTAGGTGATACATCAAGCAGTTAGATATAAAACTGATCAATCAAATCACCCATTATAAAAACCATGAAGAAAAAAAATCTACAATTTAGTAAGAATGCACGAAGAATATATTTTAAAATAAATGTATTGCATCTTTTCTCTTATTTTTCTAGTAAGATTCATTGCAATTATGAAAAAATATACATTCAAAACGAAAAAGTAGAGAAAGTTAAAAAGCATTAGCTAAAAAAAAAAAAAAAGAAAAGAAGAATTTGAAAAGTACACATCAGTAAATAAATTAATCATGTACTTACCTGGAACTTCTCGAATTGTTCGCGTTCCAAATCGATGCTTGTTTTTCTTTGCTGCAGCACTCTAGGTAGAGATAAGGAGGCCATGGTAGTGGTGGTGGGACGGACGCACGGATAAGTATGACTAGATTAGAATCTACTGATGGCGGTAAGTTAAGACGTTATCTTCTGTAAACTATATTTTGGTACACCGGTCTGTTGACCGTCCAAAACAGTCTCTTTTCAGCCTCGTAAAACACACAATCACAAAAAAAACTATAATAAAAACTCCATCTTATGCATTTATCCAATTGAGCACTGCTCAATGCTCAGCTGCACCGTACGCACGACGTATCTACCTATACTGATCTATAATACCATGACCACTACCCATCAAAACTGCAGTGTAACTTGCAATGCATGAATGAAATCGGTTGATTGTCGGCCGCTGCCGCGCTGCAGACTGCAGTGTAAGTAAACTTGTATATACACGAATGTGTATACCTATATAGCAAAAATACTTTTACTATACATAAAACTATAGGTACATACGAACGCAGTGACGTGTCTTCTCAATCCTCATAGGTACATCCGGCCTTCGCGTGATCTCATCACTCATGCACCCGCGCATGGTGCACCAACTTGCTTTTCCGTTTCCCACCATTTACCACTGATGGGCCCTGCCAGGCCCTGCGGCCTGCACTCCGTACTGCATACCTATATATATATAATAGGCTGTCCCTTACTTTGCAACTCCCTGCAGAGCACGGGAAACTCATTAGTATTGAATCTGTGCTTCCACCTTCCTTTCCCCGTACTATAAATCAGCAAGTTTTACCTGAAAAAAAGTTTCGCATGATTTTTAAGGTCAGAAAAAAAACGTTTGCTAGGCTGTACTTTTGCCATTTGTACTATAATACATAAGTAATTATTTTAGCACTAAGTTCCGTCAAATTTCAGCGTTTGAGAAAAAAAAGATGGGATTAGAAATAGAGGTGAGCATTATTCGGGCGCTTATAGGTTTCGAATAAATAAATTTGTTTTAGAACTTTTCTAACTCAAAAGCTGTGTAAAAAACGGAAGCATTCAAAAATATATTCGTCGAATCAATAATTTTCAAATATTTTTAAAATTGCGTTTTTTTTTTTTTTTAGATCTTCTGAGGCGCATCAGTAATATTACTTAAGTAATTACTCTATTATTAATCAATTTTACATATTTAGTTATAACCACTATTTTAGTAACTTTTGTTTAATTGTTTGGATTGATCTAGTATTAATTGTGATTTGTAGCAATGGTTTTTCAGGAAAAAATTTATTCAAAACTCGTTGGAGAGGTTCAAAATCGATCTATGTATTTCAATCTTCGAGTTAAAGATCGATAGTCAAACTAAATTGCTATTAGTTCAAAAGTTTCAAACTTATTACTGTTAAGGAATTTTTCCTAAGCGATTTTATTAATAAAAAAATGCCATGTGTGCGTACGCAAAATTATGTATGCAAAATTTCCGCAGGTATAACTTTATTTAATTTTGGATAGATCTACCAGGGAAAATCCAATATCTTCATAAATAAAATAACTTTGCGTAATTTTTTTTTTTTTATAATACAGTAATTTGCAATAATTTTTTCTTTGGAAAACTGTAAAAAGTAAATGTACTAAAATACAAACATTAATTTTCAATAAGTATTACTGGTGATTTAAGATTGTTGAATTTGTATTCCAATTAAAAAAATAACTCAACTTTTTCTTGATAATTTTGTTCAAACAGTTTTTTAACTTTATAGATATAGTCTACATTGTAGGAAGTCAAGTTAAAACTTGTGTTAAACAATGTTAAAAAAGTGCATGTATCACTCATGACTAATGTGTCCTTCAACTCCGTCTCGGACTGCAATAACAGCGGGTCTCCACCGCAAATTTTAGTTTCTTGGTAACCCTTTTTTTAATTGTAAAAAAAAAAAAAATGAAATCTTTTCGGACAATTATTATTGTTGAACAAATTTGTTTTAACCAATTTTTTTAGTTAATAAATAGCCATAAAATAAGGCATTTTATATACGAATTATAATTTTTGTTAAAAGATCAATTTAATTTTAAGGGGTCAACTATTTGATTTCTACTTCTCATGCGGTGATAGTTTTTAATTAAATACTATTCATCTTATATAAATCTTGGGAGAAGTAGAGAATAGACAAGAGGATACTAAAAATAATTTTGGTTCTATCCGGCTTTTAAAGTTTTAATTGTATTAATGTAAAATAGAACTGGAAATGTCTCAGATCACATGAAAGTGTCATCCGAGACGAAGCCGAGACTGACAAACATGTGATCTGTCATCTGAGGCCTTCCTATTCAGCGACAAAGGTGTTTCTGGCCGCAGAACAGACATAATTTTTTTGTACCTCGTCACATTCCATTGAGCAAAATGCGTTCAAATCGATTCATTTTTTTATTGTTAATGAAATTTGCAATAATTGAATTTTATTCAGGAAAGATCATCAAAATCGATTCATTTCTATTGAAAAAAAAAACATTTAAATTGATTCATTTTTATTGAATCATTTTGTTTTAAAAAGACTACCATAAATGTGATTGTCCAGTCAGACAGGATCAAATGCGTGACCCCTTGATGTAAGCTAAACAGTTTTTTAAGTAAAATTTTAATAATCAAACCTGGAAATCTTTTAAGCTAGTCGAAACAGCAAATAATCTTACTTGATAAATAATTTCAAGCGTTTGAATATTCAAACAAATTATTTATAAAACATAGTATACTATTTATTTATTTATTAGTTATCAAAAATAAGTACTAGAATCGAGTGCTGAGACGGCCGGGACTGCCGCTGGGGATATTTTTTATACGCACCCGAAATCGGAGTGTGGTGCATGGTGGATAAAAAACACATTACACCATGGTGTGGTGTATATGTGTAAGCTACCTACACCCTCGATGGGTGTGTACCCGGCTCTACGTGTATATAGATACTAAATACATAAACAAATTATCCAATTATTAATTTTCTTCAATTATGAATTTTTCAAACTTTTATTTCAAAATATTGCAGTTGTACATATAAATAATTAATAATCCCTGAAAATTTTGGCTTTGTATCTAAAGTATAGATGGTGTCAGAATATCATATTCTAAATCGCGTTTAAAAATGTTTAGGAAGCCTCAGAATCCTGATTTGTGGGACAAATGTTTTTGTCACTTACTTAAAAAATTTCTTTTTGATATGAGTATATATATATATATATATATATACATGACGAGTCGAGACAAAATAAGGCTACGCTTTCATAAATGTCGGTCAACACTTCCAAAATTCAACAGTTTACAATGGATTCCATAGCCGTTAGAGATAGAGAGATTAAGCTTACATATGCGCCACGCAGATACCGAAAAACGCGTTTACCTACATAGAACACATCATTGGATCAAGTCAACAGCAGCTGAGTTAGTTGCGCACGGGCATTCGTCGCGGTAACATCGAGCCAGTGTCCTCTCCAGTCAGTGCGATAAGTTTTGAATTTTCTGAGATAACATGATGGCCAGCAGATTGCACCAGCCCGTCTTAGCAGCCTCACGAATTCTTCGAAAGTACAGAGGTAACTTTTTTCATTGGAAAAATTTTATTTATCAAATAAATGAAAGTTTCGACAATACGCGCCCGCGCACTTTATCACGCACCCTCTGGGCCATTGATTTTCTTCTATAAAGTAACATGGCAGATGTGCTACTGATGCTGGATCTTTAAGAGCAAACTCATCTCTCTTTCTATTCATATAACTAAATTTTTTAATGTTTTACCTTTTTTTCTTTTAATTTAATCATATTTATCTTGTTACTAATTTTTTTACCCTCTATAAGCAATAAGCATATTTTAAAAGGGTACGATCTCTACAATCTTAATTACAATTTAAATTGCCTTGAAATTGTGTGTATTTGAACTACTTTTAACCAATCATAACAGTTTTATGAATACTACGATTTTATATTTACAAAAAGAATATTATTTCAAGCTGGTCAATAACTAGTAGTTATTAACAATTTTTGTTTTATTCATATTTTTCCATTTTAAACTTTCCAAGCTAAAATAAAATATAAGTAAAAAATGAAGTGACAGATTATGTTCACGATAAAATTTTTATTAAGTAAAAAATTCAATAGAGTACCGGTGCAAGTTACTCTTTTAGAGCATTATCTTTTCAGTGTTATCTGAACGAGTGTATACAAGCTTTAAAATCTGTAATCAACCAAACATCGGCTTTAAAATTTTGTCACCTTGAATGAGATATCTACCATATGTATTTTTATTTACTGATTTTTACTGGATAAGCTGATGAATATTACGAATCAAGATTGATCTTTTGCCTCGCGAATAAGTTTGATCAGACGGTAAAGTGGCACAAATTTCGAGGTGAATGTAAAATATAGACCAAATTTGTAGCTGCTAAATCCTCCTATGTAAAATGTCTAAATCTAGTTGTAATTCACATCTTAATATTGAAAAATTTAAAGAATATTAAATAAAATACGATAAAAATTATCTCTTATTTTGAAAGGTTTTAAAAATAATGATAACAGTAACAATTAATTTATTAAAAATAAAAACTGTAACGAAAAAAATAACCTTGTGGAGAAACTTTGTCGAATGTCAATTTAAACTTTTGATCGTGAAACTAGTACAAGATTTACGAAACAAATATATAGAGTCACGCTGCAGTTTATCCGTTAACCAATTGGGTCTAACTAACATCAGTTAAAGTTAATCGTTCAATTTAAGAGTGCTTTAGGATGAGCTTGAATGGCCACGTGAGAAGTTTCTTTTTCAATCTCTGCTGCAGTGAGGGCATTATTTACATAATACCGATATTCAGATTGTGCATTGATATCTTTTTTTTTTTTTTTTTCATTTTGTCAAATTAATCAAATTAACTTTAAAAACTGGAACCTACAATAATTGTATCGAAACCTAATGAAAAACTTCCCCGCTGACAGTTTTTTCAAGTCCTCACTTTTCTAAGAATATTTCTATGAAGTTTTTATATTCCTTCCTATATACACCTCGTAAGTAAAAATGACAGTATTCTCCAGTAAACGGCTAGCGCTTAGCGCTGCCTGAGCCAATCTCGGGCACTAAGCTCATTATTGCACCGAGCTATTCATTATTTTAGAATTCTTCATTTTAGTAAAAAAAAAATTAACATAGGTGAATATTTTATATTCTGTTCTAATCTGAGTTAAACATCTGCTGCTTTGTTATTAGTGAATAACGCTTGAAAAAACTTGACACAATTTTTGATGATCCAAACCTCATTTAAGGTTTTTTTAAAAAATTCGTTGCATAAATTTTCATTAAATTGATACTTACCATCTCAAAATTTATTTTTATCATGTTTTTACTGTAGAGAGAGAGAGAGAGAGAGATTGATTGATTGATTGTAAAAAAATTTATTACCGACCTTTGGGTAGAACCCTGTTTGGCCGCTAGAGCATTTACAGTGTTTATACAAAGTATAAGTTACAGTGATACATTTGTGTGAATACATTGGATTAAATTATGATTACGTGTTGAAGTAATTTCATAGACAATTAATTACATGGTGACAACGTGGCAAGAGTGAGAGAGAGAGAGAGAAAGAGAGAAATTTAACATAACGTATTTTAAATTTATCGATGAAATAATTAACTGCTACTCAAGCCATTTTCGGATTATGAGCTAAAATAAAAAAATCGGCAGTTTTGAGAATGTTGAAATGTTGGTTTGAATTATGTCATCAACTTTTTTATTAATTAGTTCGTATAAGGTCAAAAGTCAAAAAGTCGGCCTCGTTTGTAAAGTCATGTCCTGTATTTCCGCACAAAAAAGGTACGTGCATCTATTTTTCAATGGGATCAGAAAGCTATCAAATTTTTGTAACGATATCTTATTTCTAAGTACCTTTTTTTTGTGTGGAATTACAGGACATGAGTCATGACTTTACAAACGTGGCCGACTTTTTGACTTTTGACCATAAGTGAATATCGACAAATTCACCTGGCCGCGCCAAATGAGCATTTGCTTCATAGGTATTATAATTTATAATTTTATTTTATAATTAAACATTCAGATTGGGAGTTTATACTTTTATAATATCCTCTGTAAAAACACTGAGTTAATTAATTAATTTTTTTCTTTTTTGAAATACAAAATGAACTTATTGGAACTTTCTAAAAGTGTGAGATGATTATTTTACCTCTTGATCATTTTTGTAAAAAAATGATTTGTTTAAAAAAATTCAAAAGTCAGCCGTAGTCACGTCGGTAACGTAAAAATAATCTTTTGGTTATTAAGATTGAAAAAGAGAAATATTGATAAAATTTTTTGTAAATTGCTTAATTTTTAAGTATAATGTTAAAATCGATAAAAAAAATACCGTTAATACTTTCTGTATTTTCGAGGTTTTTTTTTTGGTACGATCAACCTCGAAGGGGTCGGGGAGGCCTTATAAGTTCATTAGAACAAAAAATGCAACCCACCGGAAATCGAATATTAAGGTCTCAAAACAACTTTTCCACCGCCTGGTGTGTAATATACTATTGAACAACTTCCGAGGTCGATCTGAGCAATAAGCCTTTTTCAGAAGCAGATGACACTAGCAGAACACCGGTAGCGGAGCGTAGCAACTACAGTGTAAAAAAACCCGCCGAATATTCTATCGCAAGACGATAGAATATGAGTCCAAAAATTCGTCGGGTGTTTTTACAGTGTAGCAATGAAAGGGTGGAGGTGTTTTGCCCAAATTTTTTTTGACTTGCTGTGCAAGTCTCGGGCCTTGCTTCAATGATATACAGTCGGACCTCGTTATTCGCGGTTTCGTTATTCGCGGTCGCACCAATTTTTCCCACTTTTCGTTATTCGTGAATTTTTGAACTCGTTATTCGCGGTTTTCCCAACTTCACACTTTTTGAATTTTTGGTTATCTTCTTATTATTTTTTGATATCAATGTTTAGTTTACTTTTTTATAAAATCATTTACAAAAAATATAATGGCTCCTTCAAAATCACTTAGTCCTCAAGGAAAAAGGGAGTAAAAAGTCACGAGTTTAGCAGACAAACTAAAAATTTTAAATTTACTTGATGAAAATGAAAGGATTAGCTGTGTGGCTCGAAAATTCAATGGTACATTTCAGAATAAATTCGAATTTGGTTTCAAAATAGCATTTTGTATTTTTATTAATTTTTGTAGGTAAACGAATCAACTCAGGGGCGGCGCCAGCCCTCTGGATGGTATGGAAGGACCCAGACCCAGATTGAAAGTGGGTATGGAATTCCAGACCCTGAAATTATAAGTTGAAGTTTTTGACCAAATAAAATATTTATTCAAATTTATGTAAGACGTGAAAGTAGGAAAACAATTTTTTTTAAAACCAATAATTTAAATTTGGCGGACGAAAAAACTGGTCGGATATCCCCCAAGCTCTAAACCCCCAAATACCCTGGGCGCCCGAGGTCAACGAAAAAACTGGTCGGCTATCCCCCAAGCTCTACTCTCTAAATCTCAATAAGTGAAATATTCACTTATTTCGTAAGTGAAGTAGGATATCACATTTAAAAAAGTGGAAAACCACTTATTTCATGAGTGAATCTAAAGGATCACTTTTGAAAAAGTGAATATCTGTGAACATAACCCTAAATGAAGTTGGATTACGAAAAAAATATTGCATTTCATCGTTAAAGTCATTACAATTTAATTTTAACAGAAAAACATAAACAATAAGTGATTATTAACGAAATAAAAATTCAAAATTGGTATTTTTTTCTGCATTTTTTACAAGGATAATTTCTAGTTAAAATTTCAATTATGTTACTAGGATATATGAAAATTCTTTTAAAATAAAGTAGTAATAAAATATAACTCGACAAATAGATAAAAATAACATTTAAGTAATTAAAAATTGAAAATTTTATATTTTCTAGATCATAAACAATGAATAATCTGCAGTTAAATGTAAATTATAAAAATAATAATAGAGTTCAAAAACAAAATAAAAAAAATGTCATACAAATATTAAAAAAAAAAATTTTGAACTAAAAAATAAATTAATAAATCGCCAAGTTTTACGAAAAAAAATGAAGCTATTTTGTTTATTTTAAAAAGCAGTACATTAACGATTTTTGTGAAAAAAATTATTAAACCTCTTTTTTTCGTGATAGAACGTAACAAAATTGGCTTTTTACAAAAAAAAAAAAAATTACTACTAAATTTTTCATCCTTTACGTTTTTTACAAAAAAGTAATTTTTTTACTTTGTTTTTTTTTTTTTTTTTCCTGAGCTGTATCAAAATAAAATAAATAAACCACTTGTGAATAATGTTAAAATACTTGGTAGTAATCAAGATTATTAGATGTATTAAATACCTCCACTTTTATATTATTTTGAAACTTATTTATTTATTTATTTAAAAATCGCTTAAATAATAATTAATGATTGAGTTATTCATTTGTTTAGAAAAAATTGGGAACGGAAATGATTATTCAATTAGTTAATTATTACCTAAATATTAATTTTTATAATCAAGCTTTCTTGGGGAAACAGTTTTTATAGGCGTTTAAACACTACTATTGACATGAGAACAAATGGTCGAGAGGGTTAAATGTCATGACCCTCGTCGTACCTTTTATTTTGCAATTTTTTTCCACTTGAAGGATCCAGGTTCAAATCCTAGTCGATCAAATTTTTTTTTTTTTTTTTTTTTTTTTTTATATAATTATTAAAAACTTAATTATTTAATTGATAAAATAATAATTTTTCATGTGTAGAAGCATTAATAATTTAATTAATAAGAAATAAACATTTGGTTGCGTAGTTCGATTTTTCACTTATTCATGAGTTATGTTTCACTAATTGAAAAAGGGAATAGTCACTTTTTCTACGTGGACGACAATTTACGCATTGAATAAGTGACTATTCACTTCCAATAAGTGAAATTTCACTTATTGAGATTTAGAGAGTAAACCCCCAAATACCCTGGGCGCCCAAGGTCGACAAAAAAACTGGTCAGCTATCCCCCAAGTTCTGAACCCCCGAATACCCTGGGTACCCGAGTTCCCCTGTAAGGGATAGCTGACCAGTTTTTTTGTTGAACTCGGGCGCCCAGGGTATTTTGGGGTTTAGAGCTTGGGGGATAGCTGATCAGTTTTTTCGTTGAACTAGGGCGCCCAGGGTCTGGGGGGTTCAGAGCTTGGGGCATAGCTGATCAGTTTATCCATTGAACTCGACGCCCAGGGTTTTGGGGGTTTAGAGCTTGGAGTATAGCTAATCAGATTTTTCGTTGACCTTGGGCGCCCAGGGTATTTGGGAGTTTAGTGCTTGGGGGCTAGCCCACCAGTTTTTTTGTTGAACTCGGGCGCCCAGGGTATTTGGGGGTTTAGAGCTTGGGGGATAGCTGATCAGTTTTTTCGTTGACTTTGGGCGCCAACGATATTTGGGAGTTTAGAGCTTCAGGACTAGCCCACCAGTTTTTTTGTTGAACTCGGGCGCCCAGGGTCTGGGGGGTTCAGAGCTTGGGGCATAGCTGATCAGTTTATCCATTGAACTCTACGCCCTGGGTTTGTAGAGTTTAGAGCTTGGGGGATAGCTGATCAGATTATTGATTGAACTCGATGCCCAGGGTTTTGGGGGCTTAGAGCTTGGAGTATAGCTGATCAGATTTTTCGTTGACCTTGGGCGCCCAGGGTATTTGAGAGGTCAGAGCTTGGGGGCTAGCCCACCAGTTTTTTTGTTGAACTCGGGCGTCCAGGGTATTTGGGGGTTTAAAGCTTGGGAGATAGCTGACCAGTTTTTTTGTTGAACTCGGGCGCCCTGGGTATTTGGGGGTTTAGAGCTTGGGGGATAGCTGACCAGTTTTTTTGTTGAACTTGGGCGCCCTGGGTCTGGGGGGTTCAGAGCTTGGGGCATAGCTGATCAGTTTATCCATTGAACTCCACGCCCTGGGTTTGTAGAGTTTAGAGCTTGGGGGATAGCTGATCAGATTATTTATTGAACTCGATGCCCAGGGTTTTGGGGGCTTAGAGCTTGGAGTATAGCTGATCAGATTTTTCGTTGACCTTGGGCGACCAGGGTATTTGGGAGGTCAGAGCTTGGGGGCTAGCCCACCAGTTTTTTTGTTGAACTCGGGCGTCCAGGGTATTTGGGGGTTTAAAGCTTGGGGGATAGCTGACCAGTTTTTATGTAGAACTCGGGCGCCCAGGGTATTTGGGGGTTTAAAGCTTGGGGGATAGCTGACCAGTTTTTTTGTTGAACTTGGGCGCCCTGGGTCTGGGGGGTTCAGAGCTTGGGGCATAGCTGATCAGTTTATCCATTGAACTCCACGCCCTGGGTTTGTAGAGTTTAGAGCTTGGGGGATAGCTGATCAGATTATTTATTGAACTCGATGCCCAGGGTTTTGGGGGCTTAGAGCTTGGAGTATAGCTGATCAGATTTTTCGTTGACCTTGGGCGACCAGGGTATTTGGGAGGTCAGAGCTTGGGGGCTAGCCCACCAGTTTTTTTGTTGAACTCGGGCGTCCAGGGTATTTGGGGGTTTAAAGCTTGGGGGATAGCTGACCAGTTTTTATGTAGAACTCGGGCGCCCAGGGTATTTGGGGGTTTAAAGCTTGGGGGATAGCTGACCAGTTTTTTTGTTGAACTTGGGTGCCCTGGGTATTTGGGGGTTCAAGGCTTCAGGGATAGCTGATCAGTTTATCCATTGAACTCTACGCCCTGGGTTTGTAGGGCTTAGAGCTTGGGGGATAGCTGATCAGATTATTTATTGAACTTGATGCCCAGGATTTTAGGGGTTTAGAGCTTGGGGGATAGCTGATCAGTTTTTTCGTTGACCTTTGGTGCCCAGAGTATATGGGAGTTTAGAGCTTGGGGGATAGCTGATCAATTTTTTTGTTGAATCTGGGCCCCCAGGGTATTTGGAGGTTTAACTGGTAAGCTTGGGGGATAGCTTACCAGTTTTTTTTTTTTTTTTAGACGTCAGTTTCAAATTAAAGCTCATCTTTAGGAGCGATAAGCTTTTTTTTTTTTTTTTTTTAAGAATTCCACACCCAGAAAATCGGGTAGCGCCGCCCCTGGAATCAACTATAAGATCAATTCGAGATAAAAAAGAAAGTATCCGGGCAAGTGAGAAATTGTTAGGGCCTCATGCCCGAACCGCTAAAATTAGCAGAAGATATGGAAAATTAGAAGAGCTTCTGTACATTTGGATACAAGATATGATACAAAATAAAGTTGCATTATCAGTTGTTATGAGAAGTTTAAAATTCAAGCACGACTGTGAAGTTGCCTTGCAAGCTTATCAAGATTTATATAAAGATACACTTCGTCGAGCAAAACAAAAACTTACTATTTTACTATTTTTTGATAAATAAACAGTTTTTTCTTTAAAATTTGTAATAATTTTTCGACACTTTTGTGAATTAATGATTGACCTGGAACGTAACCCTCCACATCCCATGTAAGCAATGGTTCGTTATTCGCGATTTCGTTATTCGTGGTACCCTCTTGGAACGTAACCTCCGCGAATAACGAGGTCCGACTGTACACTGTGGGCCTTGCGCAGCAAGCCTGGGACTTTAAAAAATTTTGGATAAAAACACCGTAACCAGGAAAATCATCTGGCCGCTTGAGCGTAGCGAAAGTTTTTCGTAATTTAGTTTTTTTTTTCCATTTTTTGAAAACAGTTTCCTGTGCTTATTTGCTCAAAGATAAAAAAGGAGATTTCCTTCTGTTTAAACGGGGGTATTCTTTGTTTTTTCTTGAATGATTTAAAGTTGTTCGGGAGTTAAATTTATTTTGACCGATTTGACTTACAGATAGTTAACGTTGAATTTTACTATTATTTAATAAATTATTTATTTTGGAATGTAAAAGTTTGAAGAAATAAGACTATAAATTATTATGTGTCCCAGATAAATGGTCTGTACCACAAGACATTCAATTGTACCTACCATTTTTTTATAATTAAAAAAAAAATTATGATTATTATCATCATTTCTTACTTCATTCCCCTATGATACGCGGAATGAAAATTTGCAATGATAACATTGAATGGCTTAAACTGAATGATGTTAGTATTACTATTGTTAAAAGAGCGTCTTCAAGATTGCTTGAATATAATTGATATTAATTTTTTATTTTTGTTATATTACCACCACTTTTTCTTATAATAGTGACTAATCACTTTTTCTTATGTTTTGTAAACTTTTGTATTAATGGGTTTTTTACCCGTATATCTGAATAAATAAATAAATTATTATTTAAAATTATCATAGATATTTTAAAAACACAAATTTCTAAAGTTTTTAACTTGGTAAATACGTTTTTTAAGGCCGTTTTCATATATTTTTTTTCCTTGACCGATGAGACATTCAATTACAGTGTACCTCGCAAATTACTACGTTACTTAAATTTTTTTCTTGTTAACATGATTTTTACCTTTATTCAAAGATTGAAATAACTTCTATTTTGATTTTCTACAAATTACAAAACTATTTATAAATGGTAAAAATTCATTACTAACTTTATATTGTTACTTTGTTACTTTTGCAGTGGTGTGACCGACAAGATAGTAAAATCCAGGACAAATTTATAATTTACACTAAATTCTTTCCATAGATTTTTTTAATTAAATTAAAATATTTTTAGAAAAACTTAAAATTGTTGTTGAGCCTTAGTAGCTTCTGATAAGATATAGCAACAAGTCTTATGAAAAAAAAAAAAAAAAAAAAAAAATTGAATCTATGATTGATAATTCAATTCTGCAATATCCTAAAGCGCGGTAGCGCTGGACGTCGATTAGGTTTTTTTAAAAGAACCACCAAGAAAGTATTCCTAAGGTAGTCCGAGGTACCAGGGCTTATAAAACTATTAGAGTTGCACTTAATTCTTTAATCGCACTTGGAGTTCTGTCAAGTACAAAAAATACCTATTCAAATACTTGAGAACAACAATTTTTTCAAGAGTCAGTGAAAGTAATAATTTAGTATTTACAAAACGTGTTACAAAAATGGAAAATCCCAAATAAAATAAGCTAAATGAAAACAAAGTAGTAGTACAATAAACAATACATATGAGGCGGATCATTCTTAAAAATTTTAGAGTAGACTCGTAGACCTAGAAGGTATTATCTTCGACTAGTAAGAGTCATAGCGATAAAAGTCTTTTATTTAAAGTCGAAAAAAAAAAATAATACACTATTACAACTGTTTTCAGGAAAAAATTGTACAGAAGAAGTGATGACAGTGTCTTCCTCTCGACGGGGTCGAGCGACAGCCGCAGCCTTAGCTGACGAGCCTCAAAATCCAGTGGTGATGTCGGGTGAGATACCCGGACCAAAGTCTCAAAAACTGTATCGGGAACTAAATGATTTGCAGCAGGCTAGCTCGGTGCAACTATTTGCGGACTACGATAAGTCTAATGGTAACTATTTGGCCGATGTCGACGGTAACATACTTCTAGATGTTTACATGCAGATATCTTCCATGCCACTTGGTTACAATCATCCGGCTATGCTCACTGCTCTCACTGATCCTTATAACCAGGTTTTTATTTTTACCTTAAAAATTAATTAATCATTATGTGGGTACAGTGTAAAAAAAGTTTTAGTAAAATTACCTCGATCAACGATGTAAAAATCGAGAACATCGTTCAATGGTGTAAATTTACCGGGACATGCGCAGTAAGTTGACGCGTAATTTTTAAATTTACACCGATGAGAAGCCAATGTAAAAAACAGGAACATCATTAATAGATATAGATTTACCGATTTTAGTAAAATTACATAGATCAACGATGTAAATTTACGATCACGTTAATGTACATACATCAACACGGTAATTTTACTGCAACTATTTTTTACAGACTACGCTGAAGCAAGAAGGTCGGTAACTGCAAGCTGTCACTTCTCGACTATTTTTAATTCAAAGTTTTGATTTTCGTTGGTTTTCCAATACTATAAATCATAAATCATTATAAAAAAGAAATAGCGAAAATAAACATGGTTAAATAGTTTATTTTTTGTAAATTTTGAATTTAATTTTAAGAAATTTTGCTTAAAAATGACATAGAAAAAATGTTAGTTATATCTATCGTCAAGGTGATGAGGTTGACTTTGAATTCAAACTAATTATTATGACTGTAAGCTTAGGGAATTTGAAAAGAAAACTAGAAAATATATCTAAAAAAATTAAATACTACAAATCGAACGTTTATTCAGTTACCTACCTTCTTGCTTCGGGGAGCAGTACGGTTTCGCACTGCTCTAAATGATTATTATTTATTTATTTATTTGTATATATGGCGAATATATATTTCAGTTAATTGAATCAAGTTTATTTATAAAAGTATTTTAAAAAATCTTTTCCAAATAATAGCTGGCACAGCACAATATTAATTTTTTATAATTATATTTTCAGAAAATGATTGCTAACAGACCAGCTCTCGGAGTTTTCCCGAATAAAGACTGGCCAGATAAATTAAAAAAAGTTCTTCTCAGAAAGGGAGTGAGTATTTTGCTGTCTTTATGTTTTTTTTTTCGGTTATCATGCTTGAAAATAGATTACTACACGGGTGCACTACGATACCAGGGCTTCTTCGAGAATCTTGGGCTCCGCTTCGCTCCCTATGTCTCAAAATCGCCCTGATAAAAATGGACGATGGTACACCAATGTAGTCATATATCTTTTTCAAATCGGATGACTATTTAAATGTATTAATTAAAGATAATACAATATTTAGTAGGTCATTTGCAGGGCGCTCAACAGCGTGTCATTTAATACGATTCGCTTCGTGTAATTTGAATAGGCGGTATAAGAGAAACATTGCGATAAGAATTACTATTAAATTAGCTTGTTTCTCGGTTAGTTAGTTAATATACTATCTGAGAAACAGATCGATTCTTGTATCAGATTTGAGAAAAAATTCTAAGTGCTACTGTAGCCACCAATCAGGTTTGGCTAGTGATTTTGATTGGTTCTCCTACAAAAACGCAACAAATAATATTATGAGTTATTTAGTTTTGATAAAGTTTGAATAATCAAAGGTTTTAGACCAAAGTTCGAATAATTAAAATGCTTCGCAAGACTCATATCTATCAAGAAACAAACCAAAACTGTGCAATTGCCTAAATTTTGCCTTTTTCTCGCGCTTGACTAAGAATATTATATTCTTGATCTTGTCTTGCAGACCAAAACAGGACTTGATTCTTATAATTTTTGTAATCAAAACCAAGATTTTAAACCAGTATTGTCTTCATTTTGAAAAAATCTGTCTTTTTTAATAGACAAACTAGCCCCGGAGGAGTTGTCGAGCCTTACATTTTTGGGAGAGCAAAAAGTAATATTTTTGAGAATCAGTTATTAATTTTATGTAAATTGAATCACAACAGTAAGTACTGTTTACCTAAATTATAAAATTTATTTTAGTTTTATTTTTTTCAATGAAATTAAGTGTATATTGAGATTTACCTTAGTTAAATATAACTTGTATAACTTATAAAAATTATGTAATACATTTTATAGATAATGTGTCTTTTTTATGCTTACAATTTTTGCATAATTTATTAAGGAGTAAATTTAGGCTGCATGAATTTCAAGACTTATCTTGGTCGTGTCTTGTCTCGCGAAGCATTTCGAATAATCGATAATCTACTGTAATATCATCATGTAATTTTTCGTAATTTAATCGATTGTTTTCAAGGTAGCTCCACCAGGTTTTTCTTGTATAACAACAATGATGTGCGGTTCATGTTCAAATGAAAATTCATTCAAAAACATATTCATTTGGTACGCTGAAAAGCAAAGGCATGGAGCTCCATTTACCAAGGAAGAAATTGAAAGCTGCATGATTAATCAAAGCCCTGGATCTCCTCACTACTCTATTATGTCTTTTGAAGGTAGTTTTCTTTTTTTTATGCTAAGTTAAAAAGTTTTTTTTAGTTAAGTGTAAAAGTCAGTGCGTTCGTGCTATTTTCTTTTCTCGAATTCTTCAAGTGGTTTTCTACCATAGCTAGTTTAGTTCAAAACTAAAAAAAATTATTACACCAAATTACTAACAATTGGTTATTAAAATTTATTTTTTAACTTTTTATGGATTCTGAAATTATTTTCTACCAAAAAAGCATTGACAATCACAATAAAACATTGTTTTAAACTTTTAACCTCAACTTTGAATACCGCATTTTTGGAGGTTATTCACGTGAAAATTATTTTTGTGAAATTATTGTAAGATTTGTAAAAGGTCAATTTTTTGCAGTTTCAAGAAATTAACTCTTCTATAGTGAAACTATATGTATGTGATTTTTCTAAAGGATCTCTGTTGTAAGAAGACAAATATATCAATAATTTAGTACACTTTTTCAGCGTAGCGGCCATACGCGTAGTGTAAAAAATTTAATCTTTAACTTGCTTTAACTTTTAAACTATATGGTCAATTTTGATCAGACTTCGTAGAAATGTTTATTAATATCTAATAAACACCTCTGGAAAATTTGATCTGATTCTATATTGTTATGCATTTGGTAGAAAACCACCTTAAGCAATACAGAATCTTTTTGTAAGGTATAGGTATATTAGGTTTACCTCATGCACGGAGAGCGGATCTTAGCAGATTCTGTTAAACACTTCAGCAATAGGTATGAAAGTGACTTTAGCAGAGCTTTTTAAGCAGTCAGCGCTAAAACTAATTATAATTATAATATAATATATTATAATGTAATAAAAACATATATGTATGTTTATTCTTTCAATAACAGGATATAACAATATTTAGAAAAGTCTGCTTAAGTCACTTTCGCATTTACTCATAAACTCTATTCTCCATTTGATAAACACGAAAGGATGCTGCGGCTGCGGCCCGTCAAATCAATATTTTAACAAGCAAGGTCTTATTTTAAATCTTGGGGATCTTCTCTTTAGGAGAATAGTACAGCCGATTCGACTCTCTGAATCGGCTGTACTATTTTAGAGATAATGTGTTGATTACAAAATAAATACGGGTTTCAAAGGGGTAAGGATAAGAATCATGCCTATTGATTATTATTTCGATCGAGTGCATCCTTTTTTATTGGTGAAGTATTAAATGATTATATCTGAAAAATCAAGAAAATATAAAATAACTTTTTGCCATGGGGCAAACGCAACAGTTATTTTTGAATGTTCCAAACAACTCAAAACTTCGTAATTTATTGTTCTCTACTTCTTCCTTATATTCTGTAGGCATGTCACGGATCGAACATATTCAAATTAGCAAAGGTGGCCAAAAAGCAAAATCGTTAAGTTAGAAGTGCATGTATACTACCGTATTCATTAAAATTTAAGATGCATTTTTTTGGATCATTTTCAGGGTCGCGTCCTTAATTCATAAATATATCAAGATAAAAATATATTTCAACGTTTAACTCAGCAACAAACATATGCGATTTATTTTTTTTCTGGCTTTAACTTAACGTATATTTTTACTGGTTAATAAATTTGTATTGGTAAAAAACTTGTTCTTACGACTTTTACAAGTCATTGCAATTTATAAGTCAAATGAAAATAATTTGGTACTATACGAATCAATTTGTTAACATGACTCAGTATAAAAAATATTCTTTAACAAGCAATATAGGAAGGGTGGACGGGATTCAAGTTTCGACTAAGTAATAAGTAGATGACCCATTATTAGAATAATTATTACAGAAGAGCTAATACTATGGTGTAGTATTTTTTTCTGTCCTCCGGCCAGAAAGCGTCATTTTCGGGCTGCGGCGTAAAACGAAGATTCCGCTTTCTGGCTCCGTCGAAAAGAAAAATAGTATACACACCTCGGCCAGCAATTAAGAAATGTCTCAGAGCACATGTAATTGTCGGCCGAGGCGAACCTGAGGTTATGTAATTAACTATTTACTGAATACAAAATTATAGAGACTAATTTTAAAAAAGTACTTGTAAAAAGCTCAACAGTAGATGCTCGTGCTTTGTTTCTTTATATACAAGATCATTTAATATTTTTTACTTTCTTCAAATTTTTTTCGAAAATATTTATTTAAAATAGATTAAGAAGGAATTGGAATACATCCCCGGCTAATGTGATAAATTGTATTAGAATATCCTTATTTAAGATGGACAGTAATTATATATTACAGTCCCGAGGGAGTCAAAAATGAGTTAGCCTCTAGCAAACCCAATTGATGTCCGAGCCGAAGGCGAGGTCATCAAAGGTTTGCTAAAGGTTAGCTCATTTTTGCACTCCCAAGGGCTGTATACTATTTTTCACGCTAGTAGTCAGAAAGTACAATATTCGTTTCCGGCACTGGCCCGAAAATTGTACTTTCGGGCTACTAGCGTGAAAATTGTTTTTATTATTGCTAGTATAATAAATTTTACAATGATTGTTTTCAGCTTAAATGATTATTATAAATTAATATGATTTACTTATATTTTCTTGTTATTTATTATTTAAAGGCTATTTAATGTCCGTTAATAATCATTTAAAGTATAAAAAAAATAAAAAAGCACCCTAAAATCGATGAATAAAATGCTTGATCAGAGCTCTCGTTAATTTATAATAACTATACTAAAGGGCGATCTGCTCATTACTTAGTCGACATTTAAAATCCCCTCAATAAATTTAATTTTCCGTACTCCAGCCGGGAAGCGCTACTTCCCTGCCGCTGCCGCTACAGTCAGTAGCGCTTCCCGGCGCCGTCGTGCGGAAAAATAGTATACTCAACTTGGCAGCTGTTTGTCACGTGTTTGTCACCCTCGGCTTCGCCTCGGATGACAATTTCATGTGATCTGAGACATTTCCCACCCCCAAAAAAACCCCAAAGAGGTAAACAAACTTAGGGAGAGTTTTAGCACCAAAACATTAATTAAAGGATTTTTAACAAAAATTCGTGATGTCAAACTATAAGAATTTTTTGATTTTAAAAATACGACATTTATCTGTTAATTCAACTAAACTCTATCAAAGCTTACAGAAGTCAAAAAAGTATCTTCATGTAGAGTTTGGTAGAGTTTAGTTGAATTAAGGAGGGGGTATACCCTAAGAGGCTAAAAAAAAGGTAATTTTTGGGAATTTATATTGAAAAAACGGTTAATATTATTTAAGTCATTTATTCACCATATAATTATACAACATTTCAACTACCTTCCATAATTTTTTCAAGTAAAAATATGAATAAATAAGCCGATGCCAGTACTTTTTCGGCGACGCTTTCGCTTTTCGATTTTTTACGCCATTTTGTCCAGGATCACCTAAAATCAATTTTGAAAAAAGATTCTGTTAGAAGACAAGTTTATCTTGGTAATAACACGAGGGTTATTTTTTTTTTTTCATTTTTGACGATTTGGTGGTTGTTTAAAGTGAAAAACCGTTTTTTCGGCTAAAAAATCCGCCATTTTGTTGACGCCACAGCCGTAAAAATGAAAATTTTTTAAAATCCTCGTGTTAATACCTGGAAAAATATATATTAAAGAAATCCTCAAAATTTCAGAACGATCGGTGCAGCGATCGCCGAGATATTTTCCTCACCGACTTTAAAAAGACTAGTTTTGAGAAAAACGCGTTTAAAGTTTTGAACAAGATAAAAGTAATGAAATTTTTTTTTTTTTTTACCTTAAAAGGAATCATCGATTCCTGCACCATAAAGCACTCCTTCTGCTGCTTCTGCTTCGTCTTCAGCTTGTTTTTCTTTCCTTCTACGCTTAACCCTGGCATCTTTACTCTCTTTGGTAGCTTCTTTCTCAGCTTTGTCTTTACGGCTTTCATCCTCGATCATTGCACGAAAACTGCTGTAACTTTCTGAGATCGACTCAGAATGACTTGAAATTTTGACACAACATTCTTGAGATGTACTTTAAGAAAAAAAAAAAAAAAAAAAATCTATTTCTTAAAGTTGCTTAGGGTATACCCCCCCCCCCCCTAACAGATAAATGTCGTATTTTTAAAATCAAAAAATTCTTATAGTTTGATATCACGAATTTTTGTTAAAAATCCTTTAATTAATGTTTTGGTGCTAAAACTCTCCCTAAGTTTGTTTACCTCTTTGAGGTTTTTTTGGGGGATATCACTATTTTTTGTTTGGTATAATGTTTTATTTAATACGTATTTTTTGCCTCTCCTTCAATTTTACTAATCGAAGTAAAATCAAAATTTAAAATAAGATACAAAAATTTTTTATCAAACTTTTTGTCATAAAATATTGATATCAATTTTCTTTTAAACTAATTCAAATTTAAAAATTAGTGTAAAAATTTGCAAAATTTTGCCATTGTTCCTGCTTTAAGAACTTTTTATGCTTTTTTATGAGGTACTAAAAATCAATATAGGTTCTAATGAAATAGGGAAGTATGCTCAATTTAAGGTCAAGCCAAGCCAGCTAACGGTAAAAAATTTTTTTACATGATTGATCAATTTAGCTTTTAAAGTTTTATCAATCTATTGATAGGTTATATAATTAATTTTTTTTTTTTTATCATTAAATCTATTTCAATCCATAAAATATTAGAAAGAAATCTTTCAATCAAATCGAATATATTTTTAAGTTTATTTTTATAAGAAATTAAGAAAACAAATTTAAATTAATTTTTTTAATAAAAATCGCTACTGCGCCATCTGGTGAAAATTCTGTGAAGTGCCGAATTTCGATCGGCGTTTGAATGTTTTTCGAATTTCGAACACTGTGGAAAGTCCGAATTCAAAAACGCGAGTTAATAAATAAGGAAATTAAAAAAATATACGATGCGAAAATAATCCTCATCTCTTCGGTAGTGAAAAATAGGCGTACTCTAGAGGTTTTATGACGCAGGTAACGTGTTTTAATTTTTAAATAATAAATTAATTATGGTTAGTAGGGTGGCTACTATTTTGGCGCGAAAAACTCTCCCAAGCCAGCTACCGCTGGCTTTGATTCCAGCTACCTAGTTAAGTAATATACTATTTTTTTAATCTGTGGCTATTTTTTAACTGTGAACCTGAAAACTGTGTATGTGTGGTTAAAAAACAATTTTGGAGGCCACATAATTTGCAATATTATATAATACGTAAGAAAATAATAATCTTAAGTTGTAGAGCTTTAAAAATTTGTCGAAAAAATCAATAGCTTGTACAAAGCAGTAGGACTACTTTATAAAGTAAAAAGTAACAAACCAACGATTTTTTATTGAAAGAAGTTTCAAAATTTTTGGTCGTGATAAGAATGTTAAAAACTTGATTTTCCACGAAAAATCCTACAAAACTTCCTTCACTCTTTTTATGGTTATATAACATTTTCTCATAAAATTTCTCAACTAATTTTTTTTTGTACGAGGTATCGAAATATTGTATTCATTGATTTTAAAATAATGTTACAGGTGCATTCCATGGCAGAACTCTTGGCTCTCTATCGACGACGCACAGTAAGTATATTCACAAAATCGACGTACCGGCCTTCGACTGGCCTATTGCACCTTTTCCTCGTTACAAATATCCATTAGAAGGCAACGAGAGAGAAAACCAGCAAGAGGATGACCGTTGTTTAGCTAAGGTTTATTATATCTACATAATTTTACTTATTTTATCAAAATTTTTGAGTAAGCTTGTAGTTTTTTTTTTTTTTATGCTATTCTATTCTGTGATAAAAAAATCTTTATATTTCGTTAAACTCGCGTTTCCGCTTACTTTACGGTGAACATTTTATAAATACATGCACTCGTTAAAGAATATCAGTAACGTACAAAATTTTTTATTACAAAGAGACGAACTTCACAAAATATTGAGAGTCTTATAATGAAAAATGTTTAAATCAAACATTAAATTGTATATATATTTTCTAATAGTCTAATAGACAAATGAAATTTCCACAATCTTGAGATAAGGACCTCTTGCGAAATCGCCAAAATTCCTCAGGTTCCCAAAAAACACATCCTTCGATTTTTCTAAAATTTCAGCAACATCCTTTTTCAGGCTATTGCAAATAAAAAATTTGACGATTTCGGACATTGTTTAAAAGAAGAGTTGAAAAAAGTGCTCAAAAAAGTTATTTTTTAGGTGAAAATAAGCATTTCCTATATCGGCCCATTTTTTGAATTGGTTTAATCACCGTTTTTCAAGTTCCCAAAAACATATTGAAATTTTAGAAAAATCGAAGGATGTGTTTTTTAGATCCTCAGGATCAGATTTTAGCGATTTTGCAAGAGGTCCTTTTATGGCTTTTTTTTAAGAGGGACCACTGGCTAATTTTCAGCCTACCCCATTTTTTTTCAAAGAAAAGCTGTAAAGCTGTTTTTTTTTTTTTTTTACTAAAAATCGCGTATCTTGAGCGATGCTACAAAAAATGTTAAAAACTTTTTTATTTTTTATTTTAATTCATATTTTTTTTCACTATGGAACACTGATTCAAAGCGTTCCAAAAAGTGGTTCAATTTAAGGATAAATAACTAAAAAATAGAGAACTTAAATCAATATTAAATCTAATAAAAATGTTGGTATTTTTATATTTGTAAGTGATCTGGCGTGACTTCAAGTTTTTTATTTAACTAATTTTCATTTCATTCATTAAAGAGTAGATAAGGTTTTTTGCAACCCCGGTTTTATTAAATAAAGCAAGTCAAATTTATTATGGATCACTAAAAAATTTTTAAGTGTAAGAGTTGAAAGTAATTAGGATACGAAGAGTGAGAGGGTACTTTAAAATACCAACTTTTTTTTTTTATTTCTCGATTTAGTAAACCAGCTGGCCTATCAATCAGAACATCAGAATTTGACGTGTAAAATCTGATTTTGAAGCTCATTGAATACATTGATCTTAGATTCAAGACTTTGAGCGTTAAAATATTGTTTTGGTGAACCGCAGTACTGATTTTTGCTTAGATAGGGTTAGCGGAGGGTACTTTTGGACGATATCGCTTTTGACACTTTATAGTCGATCCGTCGTACCGGGAATCGCTTTTAGAAACTACAAAAAAATTCTTTGGGATATCGGGTTTGATATTTTGTAGAATGAAATCAACTTCATCTCGCAAGTTTAGTTATCGCTCGCACTTTGTAGGGAACAGTTTTTTAGGAAGTTGCTCAAGATTGTAAATTTTTTTTACCAAGTTCATTTGAATTAAAATAATTTTTAATTTATTTTTAAAAAAGCATTTTTTTTCTAGTATCAATATTACAAGAATATGTTAAAATTCCTGTTGAATAAAATATAATACTTGTTCATACATTACAACTTTCAACATGAATTGAGTAACATATAATCCAGTCAAATAGAAACATTTTAAAATGTGTCTAATTCAGTTGATATAATTCACTAAATTAAAACAGGTTGATGAATTATTTGAAAAATATGCAAAAGAAAAAAAAGTGCCAGTTGCCGGAGTTATCGTGGAGCCAATTCAAGCTGAAGGAGGTGACAATCATGGATCACCATATTTCTTTCAAAAACTTCAAGAGATAACTACAAAGGTGAATTTTTGAAAAGAGTAATAATAATTATCCATATAAAAATTTGAATCAGTTTGTTTAAATCATTTAGCATGGAAGCGCGTTATTAATCGATGAAGTACAAACTGGTGGGGGACCAACTGGAAAAATGTGGTGTCATGAACACTTTAATCTTAAATCACCACCTCACATTGTCACTTTTAGTAAAAAAATGCAACTTGGTGGTTACTATCATCTTGAAGAAATGAAGTAATTTTATTATCATAACTGATATAAATCAAAAAAAAAAAAAAACTAACAAACAAAAACAAAATTTATTTTTTAGACCAAAGCAATCGTATCGTGTATTCAATACATGGATGGGTGATCCGAGCAAATTAATACTATTAGAAGCCATCGTTGATGTGATATTGAAAGAGAATTTGTTGGAAACAGTTACTCGAGTTGGTGATTACACATTAAAACAATTAATCGCCTTAGAAAACGAGTTTCCAAATTCTATTAATTCATCACGTGGTCGAGGAACTTTCATTGCTTTTAATTGTGCTACATCTGAACTTCGCGATGCTACAATTAAAAAATTGTTAAAAAAAGGTAAAATAACATTTTTAATAAACTTTTTAAAAACCAAGTTATTTTATAAATAGAACTATTTTACAAGTCAATTGTACGTTTATTTTTAAAAAATTTTGTAAATTTTATAAAATTATTTACGATTACATATAAAAATATCAATTTATACTCTTTCTTATAGTCATGTCTATTACTTATTCGTTTGCTACAAGTAAAGTAAATAGTTACATTTTTAATTTTTTAAAAGTTAAATTAATTTTTTATATAATTTAAACACTATTAAACTAATTTAAAAGTATATGTCAGTAATTAATTTATAAATTTAATTTGTAATCTCTTCTGCAATTTTCATTAAAAATTATATTAACGTTTGTCATAAAATCAAAAAAGGAAAATAATATTATTTTGTTGTTAAATGTTATGCTAGGTATTCAAGCAGGTGGTTGCGGAGATAATTCTGTTCGATTGAGGCCTGCTTTAACTTTCAGTGAACATCATGCAGATATATTTTTGGATAATCTACGTTCAATTCTCAAAGGATAAACTTAACTTTAATCAAAATTTTCAATAAACAAATCAAGTCTTCCATTTTAAATGTACAACAAATACATATATAATTAAAGTACACTGGAAACAATGGGGAAGATGCACACTTTCTAATTATATTTTTTTATGAAAGTTCTCGATTTTTAATGGATTTTAAGATTGGTCAATATTACCGGAGATATGATTTTTTTGAAAATTGGTAATCGTGACGTCATCAGTACCATTTTACATTGGAAGTATCAAGTATTAGGTATTTTCAACTATGACGTCATTTTCACTGGAGCCTATGCAAACTGCTCTTGTGACGTCATAGTTGACCTAATAGTTATCTATATATATGTTTATTTCGGAAACTTCCAAACTCCTTCAATTTTCATTTTTTTTCGAAGAAAAGATACGTGTTGATTATTTTTCGATCTACTATAATCTGATAAAGTCAAACAAACTAAATAATTTTTCTTATGCATCTTCCCTATTAGAATAGTTTTAGTCAGTGACTGAACATTTAACAAATTTTATTTTTATAGATTAGTGACACATTATTAACAAGTTTGATAGGAGAGTTTAAAAAATATTATTACGATACAAATGAATTTTTGTTCCAGTTTTAAAAGTCTGAAACAATTTTATGTCTGTACAGTACTGTATAAGAACAAAACACGTTAGTTATTTTGTGTTTTGCTTAAAAAAAAATCTGAAAACTTAATGAAGAAAACATTATTTATCAATTAAAAAAAGATGTAATTTTATAAATTATAATTTCGTTTAAAAAATGTGTATTTATACAAATTATACAAATAAATACAACCAATTAATTTAAAATTTATACTTGTTTTCTATGTTTGTGTGTAATATGTATTTACAATGCCAGAAATATAATTTTGGCTCGATACACATATGATTGTGTTGATTAAACTCTTTTTCAATTTATTAAATAAATTATACATTGACTTATATACATGTCATTTTTATAAACTTTGTCTTATTTCATCATTCTTTCAAGTAAATTGGAAAAATGTAGAAATTGTGGTTGTTGGCTTTTCTGGGCTATGTATTCCAATAATTTTAACTGAAAAGAAAAATTTTCAATTATTTATTTAAAATTTTAATGGATTTTCTCTTTTTAAATTGAAGTAATTCTAACTTTAAATTTAGAATCTCCAGAGCTATGCTTTTGAGATAAATTCCATAAATTTATTGCCATAAGTGATAATGAGGCTTTTGTCAAGTCAGCTCTAGTAATCATAAGAATAAATAATTCTAATGCAAGAGATGATTGTTTGTCAAATTGATCAGTCATTCCTAAATATTTCAAATGATTTAATATTTCTTCCAGAACTTTTGAACACATTTTATTAACTTCACTGATAAATTTGTGATCCGAACCGTACAGTTTATCATTAGAATCCACCTAAAAATTATTGTAATTAAGGTTTTATTTTGAGATTGATATTTAAATTTTTCGACCCAATACTTTAATTAAAAATACTTCAAGAGTAATTTAAATACCAAACCTGCTGATTATAAATACCAAACTCAAAGCCAGTTTGTAGTAATAGCCAGATTTTTAAAAATATTAATAAAATTGAATTACAAATTCAAAGTATAATTTAATTGATTTAAAATATTTTTCATGACAAGTTTTTCAGGTGCTTGAAATTTGAAATCAAATATATTGAGGATAAAAAATTTTATTAAAATTTATGAGCTAAATAAATTGTGTAATGAATTTTTTTAACAGGAAACACTTAATTCTTTGACACTGCATGTTTCAGCCTTGAAAAAAAATAATTTTTTAAATAAGCTTAACTTGTACAGTTATTGTTGCTTTCAGCAAATATATTTCAACAGTCTAAATTTCCAACCACTGATTGCAGAATTTTTTTTTCTTTATAATTTTATTTATTTGATTCTATTGGACATTTGAGCTTGTGGGTTTTTAACTACTGTAAAGTTGGAGAATTAAATTTAGTAAGAAATGAAATAAAATAAAATTTTCTTACTTTATCTATGTGATAAGGATACGTTTCTTGCGTTACAATAGCCAATAAATTGAGCACTTTCAAATACAGATGCGATTTTGTCATTGTATTATCTTCAAAACAGCGTTGAACGGCATTTATAAGACCCCGCATTAAATACAATACACCATGCTCAGGACTATCCTGGAAAATATAATTCAGTAAAACATAATTTTGTTCATTATTAAAAGTACAATTAATTGCATCTCACAGGAACTACGAGAAGTGTTGAAAGAAAATTTGATAAATAAGTAAGTAAATATGGCTCTGCACTTTTATGTCTTCCATCAATATCTAAAGTTTTAGGCATTTCTGGTACCAAACTTAAAGCTGCTTTAAAACACGCATCAGCTATTGAAAAGTAAAAATAATAAAAAAACAGCAAGTTTTTAAAGTTTTACATATTCATAAAAAATAATAAAGTTTTAAAATAATAATAATGTGTCAACAAACTATACCTTGACTATAGCACTGATTAAGAAGTGCCACTTGTCCAGACAATAAATACAATTGCAATCTCGTATGAACTAAAGTTAAAGAGGGAATGGTTATAAAACAAAATGCAGCGCACGCTCGTACAAATGCGGATGTTCTTCTAGTATGATGACCCCGAACAATTTTTCGGGTATCCACAGAAAGTCTATTGACACACTTAAAATTAAATTACGATTATTATTTTAAAAATAACGAATTTATGAAAATATATTATGTATTGATTAATTTTTACCTGAACAAGCTGCATGTGCACAATGTCAAGATTATGAAAGGCAGCTCGAGTTTCGACGTAAAAATTTAATTGTTTTTCAAAGTCTCGCCCATAATCTATTCTTTGAATAAGATTACATATCAACTGACCAATTTGTCTTTTTTCGTCTTCCACAGTAAGTGCACTATTAATGTTGATGTTGTTTAAGAATTTTTTAGGTGTACAAACTTATGATGAAATATACAATAAATTGATGTTAAAAAAGTATACCTGACTGAGTCATGCATTATTCTCATAATAAACATAAGAGCATTTATCATGATTGGATCTACAATTGGATTATTTTGTTTACAAAGACTCTCTGCAATTATTTTACATACTTCCACTTTGATACTTTCTTTTTGAAAAAGATCTATTAATGGTAAAAAATTTTCCTAAACAAAAACTCATTTATTATTATTATTATTATTATTATTATTATTATTATTATTTTATAAACAACAAAAAATTTTTTTTTTTAATCATACCATTGTTAAAAGAGAATCAAAATCTTGAGTGTGGGCTACGATTTTTTCGGTAATATTTTGTAATTGAGGATAAAAATATTCATATGTTCTAGTTGGGCCCAAATGATTTATTATTTCACCCAAAAATAAATTTAACTCGGCAACCTATAAATTAAAATGTACCCATCTTAATAAAAATATAATTTGTGCTATATAGAACATAAAAAATGTACAAACAGAAAAATGTATAACGGTAAATTGAATCCAAACTTCCATTATGCGCATAAATTTTGTTGAATCGTTCAAACTTTTCATATATTTCCATACAAAATTTAAGATGGACTGACAATCTTCTTTTGGAGGTGCTTCTTTTACTAAACACTCTCCAAAACTTCTGTACAAATGAAATTGAGGAAAGCCTGGAAATGAAGCTAATGACTTATAAATTTATTTTCAAAAAAAATAAAAAATTATTGATCATACCATTATCTTGACACATTTCTATTAAATTTATGAATTCCATTGAACGTGATGCTATGTAAATGGGCTTATAAGAACTAAAAATTGTATTCAATAACAAAGCACTAAAAAGTTAAAATTTGTTTTTAAAACAGCAAATGATTTAATATAATAATAAATTATTTTAAATAATTACTTATTTGGTTGTTCTTTGCATCGATTTAAAACTTCTGTTAAAAGACTTTCAGACGCTGTTGCTGCTAATACTTGTAAAATCCAATCTAAAGCTGGTGCATAAAGGTTCAAGTATGAGTGCAAACAAAGGTTTTGCTTTAGTAAATCAGCTTTAACACCAATTGAAAAAAGTTGTTGATATGTGTATAAAAAATCGTAAAAATTTTCCTTTACAAAGTCAAATTCAGTAGTTTTTAGAGCAAAACCCACGCGACATAAGTAGCATCTGGCATATACAGCTACTAAAGGATCTCCAATTCCTCGAATCATTTTAGTAGTGTGTTTTAAAATTTTATTAAATTCACTGAGTCACATGTAATTAATTTAGTATTACTGTTAAAAATATTAGATGCAAACTTAAAATTTTTCTAAATATTTAAATTTTTATAAAAAGATTTACCTTGTTTTCAAAAAACAGTAAGATTTTATTATTGCCATTTCCACATAAAGTCTTGGGACAAGTTCTCTTATTGAAGCAATTTTATAAAACCAATTTTGACAAGTTTCTTTGGCATTTTCTGGTACCATATCTGGTGTAAAATTATCTGGTAAACTTGTTGATGTTTTACTTCCAGGTCTACAATGTATTTTGTTTTTTTCAGTAAGGATATAAATTAATATTAATTTAAGAGTTGTATTTTTCATACTTAACATATTCTGCTTTCAATTTCAACCTATCAAACACTAGTTTACCAAATATATCTAAAATGTCAGTAACAAGAACAAATTTACTTGGATAAAATGAAGTTACCGATGTGTCTACTAAAAGCTTTGCACACTGAAAAATTAATAAAATTAAGTTTTTTTCATATGAATAAAAAAAATTATATTAAAAAATAAGAAAAAATGCTACATTACTTGAATTGCAATTTTCAAAGCTTTGACTCGTTGATCAGAGTTCCAAGCATTAACCAACTCATTATTCAATTGTTCAATTCTGACCATATATTCTTGCTGGGTTAACCCGTGCATTTGTCTTATTGAACCATCTTCAAAATCGTCCAACTGTTCTAATCTGGTTTTGACTTTATCAACTAATGTTCCACTCGGTTGAACTTTTACAATAACTGAAAGTTTCATTTATAATAAATAATACAAATTTCATCATTTACATTAAAAATTATCACAGATAAGAGAAAACATATTTGCACAGTACCTCAGTGAATTAATAATTATAAGGAACACAAACAAGATTTGATTAATTTTTAAATTAAGGTCACATTATAAAAAAAATAGGTACCTTTCTCTCCACCTGGTAAAAAACTTGTTACAATAGATAATTTTTCCAAAGTGGTGTACTTATTTAAAATAGCACCTCTTCTTAATCCCCATGGCTCTACCAACTCTTCATGTTTATCTTTAATTTTTTTTCCAACTATTATTGAATCACTTAAGTAGTCCAACTAAATATTTTTAAAATAAAATTTTTAATTTTAAAAATATCAAATTTATCTAGAAAATTTTTTTTTCTATCAAGTATACCTCATCTGCTGTTATTTTTGACAATGGATCTCTTTCTTCTTTGATAAATTGTGTTAAAGGATCAGAGCCATCCAAAGAAGAATGATTAGATAGAGGATCCATTGCCAAACTTATGTTGACAGGAACTGATGTTTGTGTAGGAGTAGAAGTTCTAGTAGACGAGTTTGTACTTGTGGTACTTCGTAAAGTAATGCGTCTAAGTGCACTTCGTCCATCTGCAACCTAGATTTGGAAAATTAAAAAATTTAATAATTTCTTTGTTCAAAAAAAAAGCTTTTACATGTTTAAAATTATTAAATTACCACTACTGCAATTGGTTTTAGAGGATGATCATTTGTTTCTTCTGTATTTAACAATTTTTTAAGTTGAAAATCAAGTGGCTTACTGAACCTAAAAATAAAAATAATAAATAAATTTTTCTATTTTAAGTAAACTGAGATTTTTTTTAAATATTAAAGTTACAATAAAAACTAGTTTTTATAACATAACGTACCACTCGATATCCGTCATTTCAATAGTATTGTATTGAATATATATTTATTATACCTGCTTGTGTACAAAATGTATGCAAGCAGAAACAAGTTTTTTCTTTTTGAATACAAAAATAAAAATTAGTGTTTATAATTTTTCACATCCCATTTTTAGAAAATTATAAATAAAAAAAATAGATATTATAATATGAGCTAATATTTCTAAATTACATTTTATAATAATTCTGTCAATTGATCGACAAAACCAGCTCAACTCTCTTTTTTCGAATGCAATTGCACTGATACACAGTCCGCACACTTTTATAAATTAATGACAAAGTGGATTTGACGCATGCGCACATTTTTACGGTACTCGGTAGAGTGTAGACGGTAGTCCGTGTTACAACAAGCGACATTCAACCGAGGAGTAGCTTGGGTATAATTATTGTAATCTTTCTAACTCAATATTGTGATTAATCAACCAAAAGTAACTTTCATTTGATTAAATAACACATCAACCAAATGAGTGTTTAATTATTTATCAACACTTTTTCTCACGCAATAAATTGATACACGCAGAAAGTCAAAATCAACCGCCCGTCAAGCCGGTAACTTGACGGTGCCAGAACCATGGTATACCACAACTCTTTTCTTTTTCTCAGTTTTCTGAGTTCTGCCAACTTTATTATTTAAAACTTGATTACATTAATAAAACAAATTTCTCTAGTTTTTATTTTTTTTTAGGTAATAATAAAAATTTTTATTTTATAATTTTGAAACTGAGATAAAAAATTAAAATTATGAATAGATAATATTATGAGAACGTTGTTTAGATTCGTTTATAAATAAATTATAAATTCTATTTTAAGCAACTAAAGTTTTTCAACGTCTTAATACTAATGAATGGAGTTGAAAAAAGAATAAAAAGAAAAAATCTGAAACTTTATGTACATTAATAAAAATGTGGGTGGAAAAGTGTTTTAACGAAAATCAATGGGTTATTCGGATGCGTTGGCAGGTCCGTAGTATGCTAAAGGTAGGCAATTTATCTGGTCTTGCCCCCCCCCCCCCTCTCCTTTCTTTTTCCTGTAAACTCGTCATCCTGGACAGAGCACAGATTTTCTATTCTGAAACTTACTCAATACTCTGAAGAAGACTACAACAACATTTAAATTAAAGGCGCACAGATCCTTTACATTATTTTAGGGTGTTATAAGTAATTGTAAGGATCTTTTTTCTATAATATTGTCTACGTTGTCATGTCGACTGTCGAAGATGTCTTTGAAAGTTGGGAGGAGATGGAGGAATCAGGGGTAAGTTACCTATAGGTTGATCATTGATAAATAATCGTAGCATGGTTTTATGCTAAATGTGTTGGAACCAAATATGACTTAACCTCAAATATTCATCAGAGAGCACTCTCAAGTCTCAACACGAGCTCGAAAAAGAAAAGTGATAATTTGTAAATCTTACAAAAATCTTTATTCAAAATTACATTTTTCCCAGTAATTATATCAATATAGTAAAGATTAAAAGTTACCTATTTTTATTATAATGAATTAAAGAATTTTCAATTACATCATTATAGCTTAATCACGAAAATATGCTGTTGGAAAGTGCTCTACTGTAACAGAACCTTTAGGTCTTTAATAGCATGCTTTTTTTATAAATATTTTGTGTTCTTCTTTTCAAATATTAATTTCACAGATTTACAATGCAATAATTATTAATACTTAATTTTTTATAGACGCTTGATAAAAAACTGAAAGCTCTTGAAGTCAATTCTGTTGATGGACTTGAAGATAAAACAAGAAAGTATGTTACATTTTAAAAAAGCTTATAACTTTGTAATCAAAGATATACATTTTATTGTTTATGATTATGATTTCAGCAAAGATTGTAATGCAGATACAAGAATTATTATATTAGGTGATGGAACTATGAGTTCGCAGTATGCACCAAAACCCACAGTTAAAATATTAAAGAGGCCGGATAGAAATTCACAAAGCAACGGTCAATTAATGAATGGAGATAAACCTAAGCAACCTATCAAGACTTTAAAACAGGTATATTTTATTTCAATCATCTTGTGAGCTAATATATTTTGGTTGAATGAGTCAATTTTTAATTATTTAGAGGGAACAAGAGTATGCAGAGGCTAGAAAAAGAATATTAGGAGAAGAAAAGAGTCCAGAAGAAACTACAGTACCTGAAGTTAATAGGATACAAGGTAAAACATTAGTAGCAGGAGGAAGCACTTTACCATTAAATATCACTAGAATGCCAATTGGTCCAGATGGGACTAAAGGATTTAACTTACGGCGGTAGCGAGTATAAAAGTATTAAGTTGTAACAATTTATTTCGTTGCTACTTTATCTAACCTTTCATTTTGAAAGGGAAAGAAATGGCTATGAGGCCAAAAGCAACGTACCTGCTACAAATGGGCTGGATATTCCAGAAAAGATTAATTCTCTATTGTTTAGAGAAATACTTGGACTTTTTACATCTGTGAGGAGAATTTTAAGTCAGCACAAGAATGATGCCTTTGTACAATCAGAGTCAAAGAACCATGACCATGCAATATTGCTAGTTGTTAATGAATAATTTAACAATCCAACTGCAAATTGCATACTTTTTGAGTAAAAAATGTTTTATTAATAAATTTTCTTCTTGTTTTTATAATTGTAATAATATATTTATTTAAAAAAATACATTTGCTTTTTTTTTTTTATCCAGTATTATAAAATTCTACATTTCAAAGCTTTCAATTTAATTGAATTCAAGAAATCAAAAATTAATTTTATAACATATAACTTCAATTAGAAAAATTATATTAAAATGATTTATAACTTAAAAACAATTTTATACTTTTACACATTAATAAACCAATTTTTATTACTATCGTCAATTTAAAAAAAAAAGTTTACTGTACAAATTTGTTTAAGAGTATTGTAATTTCTCTGTAGTAGATTTTTTGTAACTGATAAAAAATTGTATAGATTTTAATAAGAACATATTAATAATTTTCACTTGTCATAAAATATTTTTTCTCTACAATAATTGAAATATTTAAAGCAGTTAATTATTTTAAGATTTTTCTAGTCTTTGTATATATATGAAAATATACAAATAATGTTACAAATATGAAAATGAAAAGTATCACAACTAATAAGATTAAACAGTATTGATGTAAGAGTTTATTAGTGGAAAGAATCTGCTAGTAAACTTTTTTATAATCTTAAAAAATATATAAACTAAAATTGTTTTTTGAAGAAAAAGTAATTCCATTTCAGACCTAAACAATTATTTACAAATATGAGCATACAATTATTATTTTAGTTTTGATAACAAGGGTGTAATTTATATAACTCAGAATTCCTAAAATAAGTATTACATTTTTCGCAATGTCTTTTTGAATCATGCACTGCATTTAAGTTGCTTTCAACATGTACGTTTGATTCTGATTTTTTTTTTTTCTTTTTACACTCTTTTTGAATTTTTTCAGAATTGTCTACAACTTTTAACCTTTTTTCAGAACTTCTTAAAATTTTTTGCAAAACTTTTGAACCATCTTTTTTCATTGTTTTTTTATCAGTTCTTTCTTTGCAAGAATCATTTTTAATTAAATCTTTAATAGCACCATCTTGAGACTTAGTTGCTTCTGCCGCAGACTGTTGTCTTTTAATTTTTATTCTTGGATAGTCAACATTGCATGTGTAATCTTTCTCCAATTTTACAACAGCTCGTAATGGAAGTTTTTCTTCAAGTTTAGATGATACTTGATCTAGTTTTAAAAAATTTTCTTCACACAGTTTCTCATTTGAAAACTCATTAATCTTAAATACTTTACCATATCTTTCTTGTTTTATTTTTCGATCTGTTGCCTTGAAAATTTTATCATTTAGATTATTGTGATCATTTGAATCTAAACTACAAACAGCATTATTAGTTACTTCCAATAGTAGACTGTTATTTTCAGAAAAACTTTCTTCAATTTCTATACTTCTGTTTAAAACATCTTTTGAAACAGCTTCATTGTGAAATCTCTGAAGATTTTGATCATTTTGTAAACTTTTTCTTCTTAAGTTTACCTCTTTTTGAAATTGTTTTCTACTTTCTAAAATTTTTTTACTACGGCTTTCTTCTTTCTTTTTTTTTGATTGAAATTCTTTAATTCGTTTGTTAAATTCTTCTAAATTTTTACGTTTTCTTAAAGTCGTCATTTGATCATCAACTTTTTCTAATTTGATGACTGGACGTGAAGATAAATCTCTCTGAGGCAATTTTATGTTGACAGGTTTCACCAATACTGGATTTAAAATGTCTAGCCCCTCTTTTAATTTTGCTTTTAAATTTAAAATTGATCCTTTTTTTTTGTGTCCCATGTAATCGACCGAGGTTTTTCTTGGCCTCAAAGCTCTATTCATTTTTTTAGATTTTGAATAATAATTATCAGATTCAACTATATTTTTGTCTGGAAAATCTTGAATTAGATCTAAACCATTATTTAGACTTAAAGGTTGTTCTTTACATTTTTTCACTTTAGGTGATGAATTAGCTACATCACTTGGAAATTGATTTTTAGATTCAATTTTTGACAGATTTTCTATTGGCTGAGGAGACTTATTATCAACTTTAATACTTCTATTACAAAGACATCTACATCGAGAGCATGTAATCATAGGACTTGGGGGTTCAAAGCTGTGTTGTAGAAAACTTGCAGGAAAAAACAATGAACTCTCACCAAATTGACCAAACAACTTTGGATCAACTGATTCATCATCAGGGGGCTCCATTTTAATTTTAAATGGATTCATTTTTACCATAGGTATAACAATTTTTTCTTCTAAATTTTCTTTGCTCATCCACGATAGTTGACTTTTGAGTTTAGTATCAGTTTTTGCACAATTCACATAAAAATCATAAAATTCTTCCAGTTTGTAACTGCAGCGATGACACATTTGTTTTGGCAATAAATCCATTTCGTGCACCTGCAATGAGTTATTAGCATCATCAGAAAACCATTATTTACATTGTAAAAAAAAATCTAAAAAATACTTGTTTACTTTCAACAAGTATTTCTAAAGATTTATAAGAAATATTTAATTTGACTATTTGGAGAAAAATAAAACAAATGAATTTTAAACTTTAAGAAATTTAAGTTCAAAACTCTCATCAGAAATATTATTAACATTTCTAGATGTATTTAACAAACATTTGGTAATTTTGATTAACACAGTTCAAAAACACTTTAAAATATTAGATTGAAATTGGTAAAAATACTAATCTAGACCAACAGGAAATAATAAATTGAAAACTATTAAATTTAAAATAGCAATGAAAACAAGGTCATGGCTAAACAGGAGTATTAGTACACAAAAATTTTCTTATGACTCTTTCCACTTGCTGAAAATTTTTGTAATACTAAATTTTTGTTTGGTATTTTCCTTGGTGGAAGTATAATTTTTGTGTACAAAATTTTTTTTAATTTTTTTCACAAAACTTCTAATTGAGAAATTTTTGTCAAAAAATTTTTTTTGTACACAAAACTTCTACTTGAGAAATTATTGTGTACAAAATTTTTTTTGTACACAAAACTTATAGTTAAGGAACTTTTATGTTCTTACACAATTTTTATTTTGTGTGTACAAATTTTCTAGTTTAGAAATTTTTATATATGAATGTTTTTCTAACTAAGCATTTTCTCAATAAACTAAGCAATTATTTAAAAGTAAGGTTTTTTGCTTTACTTGGATACTAGCATTTATTATAAATCTAATCACCCATTCCAAATAACCCTTCTAGCTTTACCTAGATACTAGCTTTTATTTTGAATCCAATAACCCATCTTAATAACCCTCCTAGCTTTACCTAATAAAAATTATGTTAAAGTTCTTTAACTACTTACAGGTTTTGTGTACAAAAAAAAAATTATGTTAAAGTTCTTTAACTACTTACAGGTTTTGTGTACAAAAAAAAAATTTTTACACAAAAATTTACACCAAAATAAATTTGTTGACAAAAATGTCTCAATTTCTCGATTTTTGTACACAAAAATTTTCCAGCAAGGAAAATATCAAATGAAAATTTAGTAAGAAAAAAATTTTTTGTACACAAAAATTTTCAGCAAGTGGAAAGAGTCATAAGAAAATTTTTGTATACAAAAATTTGTGAATAAAATTTTTTAGTATAAAAGTCACTAGATTTTTGTACACAAAAAAATTACAAATACTCCTGTTTAGCCACGACCAGAATGAAAGAAAAATTGATTCTATTCAACAAAATCATTCAGTTATAAACATTTGTCATAAAAATAGGTTAAAAAATATTTGCCTTAAGGATAAGGGAGAAAATTAGTATGTACAAATTAGTAACTTACCAGTACTGGTAGAATAGCATTGATTTTTCGAACGTGGTTTTCGTTTTTATCGAAAATGTTGACGGCAATGCCAGATTCTTTGCCACAGAGCCGACACATGCGACTTTTTTCAAGGGTCTCCATTATATCAAAGCCTATTTCACCAATAGTTCAACTTGTCAACGACGATTATCACAGTAGCATACCTAAAATGCAGCAAATTGATCTTGAGTAAGGTGTATATCTTTTGGCGCGAATATTTATACGCCGTGCTCTCTCTCGTATTCCGAAATATTCATAAAAACTTGAACTGTATCAAAGCGCACTTATGAAAAATTATAAAAAATAAAAAGCGAGTACAGCTGATTCAGTTGGTTGATTCTCTTCCACCTTGGCTTCTCACTCGTACAGATCTTACATGACTAACCGTATTATGCTCTTCAGAGTTGAGGTACTTGTCTTTAGATTTTTTGAAAGGTTTATTTAACACTTAGATTCAATTTAAAAAAAATCAACTCCATCAAATCACATAAGGTCTTGATACTTGCAGCTCGCATACACAATTGCAGTATCGTGTCTCGATATTGTCTCACGCGCGCGTCTCTGTGTTCAGTTTTCTTTTTCTCTACCTATAGCTAATAGAAGTATTTTAATGACTACAGCAGCCAAGTATCAAGACAGGGTAAACTTGGTGAAATCCGTAAACACTGCAGAATTGGCTAATTCTAGTGCAGTAGCCATGCAACAGTTCTTAATAATTTTAGCACTGTAGCCGTTCTCTTCTCTGTTCAGCTGCTAATCGTACCCAAGCGCGTTGGTCAGCACTTTGGCTGCTATATAAGCTAACAATTAAGGGGGCCAGTCAGGAAACCATCAACACAAGCCTGCAGAGTTGCGGCCCACAACCGATTCCGCAGAGCGTCAGAGCGAGAGCGAAGACGGAGAGGTCAGAGGAGAGAGGAATACCTACGAGGAGGCGAGGGCTCCCCGCTCCAGTGACCAGTCGAGAGCGAGACTCGAAACTCGGATAATCTAAACTGGCAAAGTGGCAAGTAACTAGTAAGTGAAGTAACTAAAAACCACCTATCTATTGAAGAGGGCGTTACTTTATTAGAGCGATTACGGTTAAACTCAGTCGTTCAAGTGAATGGTGGGTTGAACTGCACGTTGATTGTTGAAGTTTTTAAGGCCGAGACAGAGATAAAGTTGTAAGCGGTTGCGTCTGTGCGCTGTTGACTCACATGGACACGACTTATAACCGCTAGGGATGCCATCCATGAGCGCCACCACGCACAGACGCACAAGCGCTTATAACTTTATTTCTGTCCCGGCCTTAATACGTCAGAGACCACAGACTACAGAGTAGCGGAGCAGCCTTTCTCTATAAGGCCCACTTTAGGGCGAGGTTACTTATAAGATGCAAGCACAAACTTAGCTAGGGAAGGGACCCAATCAATCTGTTTAAATCCAATCAGCCAATGACAGCTCTTCCCAACCAGAAAGATTCAATGTGATTGGCTAAGATGGAAACATAGATTTTACCCTTCAACTGCTAATTGGGGATTAAACGATCTTACCTGTAAGTGATGTTTAATCTTAATTATATGAATACTTGTTCGGAGATATTTATATGTAGTACACGCAGCTCAGCTGTCGTCAACGCCACGCTTCAGAGCTGAAAAAGGAACTATGGTAGGACCCTAGGATACCCCCACTCCGACCCCTCCTCGCCCTCCGGCAGACCCCCTGTTGCCTCATCTAGTTCAGCCATCCAGGATAGACTTATTGCATAAGTCCCTTATGGGGTGGGCAAAGAACCTGTCGACCGGAAGGACAGACAAAAGAATTTGCTCTCATGGGTGGGAAAGCATCTCGGAAAGCATAATATCTCCGAACAAGTATTCATATAATTAAGATTAAACATCACTTACAGGTAAGATCGTTTAATCCACAATTATATTTCATTCACTTGTTCGGAGATATTTATATGTAGATGTTCAGAGGGAGTCCCCCCCTTCAAAACATCATCCGATCACTCTCACTCAATCCGAGAAAATGCAATTGAAAAGAAAAAGTAGAAGTAAATCTCACTATCCATATCCTTCTTCTAATTAATATTTATTAAATCTCACAAAACCTGAATTTACATGCTTAATTCACAGGTATAAAACATGAATCACATCCCCATCAAGGAATTCAAAACCTCCTTTCCCCTTTTGGGAAAAAAGAAAAAACTTAAGTTTAAAGTATTCATACAAAAATGTTAATTATCAAAGAATTTTAAAAGATAAACTAAAAAGCATACACAAAAATGCTAAAAAAAATATGTTAAATGATTCGTCAAACTCCTTCCTTTCTTTTTTTTTTTTTTTTTTTTTTTTTTTAAATACGATAAGAAAGTAAGTGTAAGACTAAAAGGAAAGAAAAAACGTAGGCAATAATCGCCGCACGAAGGCAGAATATGTATCATCGAACTACGAGAACACAGACGCGGCGAAGCTTTCTTCCGATTCCTTGACTGGCCGGTCGTAGAACTTAGCGAAGACTCGTGATGACTCCAACCAAGTAGCCGCGCTCCTTATCGCTGGTAGGCTCAAGCCCCTGGCCTTCGCCTTGGATGTTGATGCGTGACTCGTTGAGTGAGCGGTGAAATTACAATCCACGCCCGCCATTGACATCACCTCCTTCAACCATCTACTGATGGTGTCCCTGGAGGCCCTCTTGTGCGGCTTCTTGTGTGCGACGAGTAGGTAAATTTCTTCTTTCCTCAGAGTCCTCGTTCTTTCTAAATATTCGACGAGAGTGCTGGCAAAACAAAGTACTTGACATTGGTTGAAGTAAGGAAAAAATGCATATGGCTGGTAAGCGCCTGGCTTCGACGTCTTCATGGTGTCGTCTACCCTGATCTCGGCACCTCTCGATGACAATCTAATGAGTTTTAGCTTTATAGCAAAAATTGCCTGGGTCCTGAATGCTGAACCCAATGCCAGGAGCATGACCAGCTTCTTCGATAGTAGCCCCAAGTCTAGTTCAGGGTTTGGGCCCCATCTTCTTATTTCTTCGAGGACCACCTTCACGTCCCAGGTTGTATTGTACTTAGGGTTAACTGGTCTGATTTGAGAGACTGCCTTAAGAAACTGGGCTAGGAGTTTGCTTCCAGACGTGTCCGTTAAGTTGATAAGCGCTATCGCGGCTCTCAAGGAATTCAGGGTGTTGAAGGAGGCTCTCTCCTGGAACTTTTTGGTGAGCACCTTCAAGATGGTCCCTTCATCAGCCTGGAATGGGTCGAGTGAGTGTGTGTTGCAAAAGCTCCACCAATATTTTAAGTATGTGTTGTATTTAGTCTGGGTGCTGCTTCTCGTCGAGTTGATCATCACGTTGATGGTGTCCTCTTCCAGGCCTCTTCTTCTCAAGGATCTCCTGACAATAACGCTGATGCCAGGGTAAGGCTCTGGGAGAGTGGGTGGTGTCTGTTCCTGCAAGGAGAAAGTAATAAGTGATCTGACGCCTCGAGAATAGTATATTCCTGTACAAGTAAGGGAAACGCGTCGTTTCCACGAGAGTTGGATGTTTCAGCACGAGACGAAGTCGAGTGCCGAAAAAATCCAACTCGAGTGTGAACGACAAGTTTCCCTTACTTGTACAGGACTGTGCTTTCTCAAATTTGATGGATAATCATTATTACATGTTTAAAATATTTTCACAATCAGTTCTGTGTTTTTTGTTTTTAATTTTGTTGGTTATAAGTTCGAATGTTTCGGTCTGCTTTGCTCGGTGTGTTGTTTACTTGATTGAACCTGAATCCTCCGTGTTTTTAACAAATAATAATTATTAAAATTTTGGTTGTTTTTATTACTTATATTGCGTTAGCGTAGTACGCAGTGTGTTTTTATTTTATGCGCGCAATGGTTAAATTATTTCCCCGCACGCGCTTTATTAATGTATAATTATTAATAAAGTTTTAGTATTTATTCCACTCGCGTATCGCCCACTGTGCTAGTTTTTTTAATAATCACCCACAGAACACTTGAGTTGCTGCAGGTAAATTTTTAGATTTTCATGTATCTCTAACTCAAGGCAAACTATTGCTGGCAGGATTTCATGTGCTTTTAAGCCTAAGAAATTCGATTGTTTGTTAGAAAGTAAATGAATTACACTTCTGAATAATTATTTTGGTCAATTTTTAACATTGAGTGAGTTACAATAAATATTTTGTCAACAACAGTATTGCTATTTATTTTTATAAAATCCAACCTCCACATTAAAAAAAAGTAATTTTTTATTCAAAAACTCTTGTTTAATTTTACAAAAAATTGTTTATTAATATTATTATTTGGTAATTTAATACATATTTTTTATCGGAAGCATTAAGAAACATTATTTTACGAAAATTGTTCATTTTTTAATTCATATATTTTTGAGGTTTTGATTAGAAAAGCTAATCGTGTATATTTTTTCTATGGAAACAAAAACTGTGACGGAAACAAAAACTGTGGTGGAAAAGGTGTTTTGAGGCATGGAAACGGGCTGTTTCTAGGATCAGATTTGAGAATTATCATGTTTGATACGGCCATGTCAGAGAATATGGGGAACCAGGGTTGACCTGGCCAAAAGGGTACCACTAAAATGCCCGTTGATCTCTGCTCCCGTATCTTTTTGAGGACTCTTGGAATTAAGGAGAAGGGAGGGAAGGCGTACCAGGAGAAATTTCTCCAGTCTAACGTTAAGGCGTTAATCACTAGGGCCTCCGGATCTCTATCCCAGGCACAATATAAGTCACACTTTTTATTGATCCTGGAAGCAAAGAGATCTACCTGGGGCGTACCTAATTCTTGGCAAATCCGGTCAAATGCATAGGGAGCCAGCTCCCACTCCGTGTCCAGGTTGGACAATCTTGAACCTTCATCAGCAGGGTTTTCCTTTGAGGCAACATATTCTGCGAAGACCCATATTCTTCTTTCTATGCACCACTACCAGAGCTCTTTTGCTAATTCATGTAGATTCCAATGTCTGGTACTACCCATTTTAGTGCCAGGAGAGCTGCTCTTAGTTCCAGCGCATTGATGTGTTCTTGACCTTCTGAGAGGTTCCAGAAACCATGAGACTTTTTGTTACCACAGGTGGCTCCCCAGCCAGATAGGGAGGCATCTGAGAAGATCTCCATGTCATAGCAGGCCTTTCTGATTTTGTTCACAGACCCCAGGATGTTGTCCTTCCACCAAAGCAGTTCATCTAGAGCAGGACTGGTTAATTCTACCACTTCTCCCAGGTTATTCTTGTTCGGAGAGAGAAAATGATTCTTGACCCCCTCCAAGTGTTTATAGAAAAGCCATCCGTATGCCACCGCTGGGCAGGCTGCTACTAAAACACCAATTAATTCTAGCAGCTTTTCTAGCTTGATCTTCTTGTTGTCCAGCAGCTGAGACACTAGAGCCAGGATCTTGAGTTTTCTCTCTCTTGGCAGTTCCAGTAGCATTCTTTCTGTGTCAATCAACACCCCTAGGAACCTGCAGACCTGATCTGGGGTTGTTTGGCTCTTTTGCCAGTTAATAACAAAACCTAACCTCTCAAGTAGCTCAACGACCAGACGCAAGGCTCTTAGGCACTCACTCCAGGATTTGCCAAGAATCAAGAAATCATCAAGGTACGCCACCAGTCTTAACCCTTTCTTTCTGAGCTTAGTTAGGATTGGCTTTAGGAGTTTTGTGAAGATGAACGGTGCTGAAGAGAGACCAAAGGGCAATGATCTAAACTGAAAGAGCTGATCATCTAAATAGAACCTCAGATATTTTCTGTGTTCCTTGTGCATGGGAACAGTAAGATAGGCATCCTTGAGGTCTATCCTACACATGAAGTCTCCCTGAGACAATATACTCAGTGCTGACCTAAGGTCTTCCAATTTAAAGTGGTCTCTCTTTACAAAGAAGTTCAGCTCTTTCAGATTTAGGATAAACCTGGAAGATCCTTCAGGTTTAGGGACCAAAAAGACTGGAGAGATGAATTGATCCTGGGAAGTGAGGCACTTCTCCACAGCACCCACTTCCAAGAGTCCATCGATGGAGGCTCTCAGGTCCGACATGACCCGTCTAGACAAATTGTGTGGTCTGGGAGGGTTTAACTGAGTTGGATGTTCAACAAAATCAATTTTGTAACCTCTCACGATTCCCAGGATGAATTCGTCTCTCGTGACCTCTGACCAACCACTTATAAAAAATTTTAATCTAGCACCAAGCTGTACCTGTAATGTTAGCGGCGTCCTTGCTGCGGTCTGGATTGGAAATAGGGGATTTTCTTCTGCTGGTACGGCTTGCTCCTGCTGTTGACCATCCATGACCTTGGCGCGTTCTGCTCATGCCACCTGACTCTCTTCGGCCGGACGAGCTGGGTAAGTTTAAATGCCCCTGAGACTTTGTTAGAAAGTTCTTCCTGGGCTTGAATTCCTTTACGGATTTCTCCAACACCTTCTTGGACTCAATTATAGCCTTAATCTTCCCGTCGAAGAGAAATTCCCTGGGTTCAACCTTTTTGAGGGATTTGTGATATTTGTCATCATACGTATTGATGACCTTGTGAGCTCTGGCCCTGAGAAGCTCATAAATCTGGTGCGACGCCAATTTTGCTGCATCCGACAAGTGATGTAAGATACTGTCCTTCGAGGCTGGAGAGTCCGGGGAGGAGTTCTTGACCTCGTTGAAAACGATTAAAATGGAGGCCAAGACACCGGAGGCAAGGTTCTGGTAGTCCTTCATGTAGTTGTCCTCCGTGATGACTTTCTGAATGGTCACTTCCTCGTCAAGGAGAGCCGGGATCAAATTGAGGTTAGGACCCTTCCTGGAAATCTTCTCGAGAATTGCTAGTTTCTCCTTGTTATCGTCCTTGTTTAGACCCTGTCTGATCCAGGTCTGAACTCTCTGGACTAAAGCCTCCTCTAGAACCAGTTCTCCGACATCAGACTTAGCTGGATTGACTCCGAGGAATTTCTCGTAATCATCATCCTCGTCCTCTACTTGTATGTTCTCTTGTGCGTCTGGTTGATGCACCATGTCGCCCCCTGCCGGCTGATCCTCCAACATGGGTTGCTCTAATTCCTCCTCGGTGTGATCTGGACTTTTTTTCCGATTAAACATGGCCGCCGCTTGTACGGACTCTGGAAACATAAAGAAGTCCGCCATTTTACAAAAAGAATTTAACTCCTTCCTCCACGCCGTGGAGGTATTTTGGGGAAAGAAAAACCCATGACCCTGAAGAGGCTCCTTCCGTAAACCGGCACAAAGCCTCTCCATAAATACGACTCCTCCCGAACTTCGGGCACAAAGTCATGAGCGTCCACTCTCCTCCCATATAGAAGCGGGCACAAAGAGTGGACAAGGTCGGGAAAATGACATTTCCTTTAGGAAATGCACGGTATTTACGACAAACGCCGAAAAAAGAGGAAGAGAAACTTTCTTGCTCTTTCTAACTTGTGCAGCTACCTCTTCGGGTAGCCGTGTCGAGAGGGGCGTTAGGCTAAACAGAAAATAAGAAAAGTTATTGGGAGAAAAAGAAAAAATCTATATACCTTCGAATGTGAGTTCCTCTCCCTCCTCGGCCTTGTTCCTTAATCTACATAGGAAATTCCATTGCTTTTCCTGCTCCTCTAGCAAATTATCAAGGCACTCGAGCTCTTGAATTTTCGACATTTTGACGTGCGAGGTTGACGGCGCCAAAAACGTTAATGAGGCAACAGGGGGTCTGCCGGAGGGCGGGGAGGGGTCGGAGTGGGGGTATCCTAGGGTCCTACCATAGTTCCTTTTTCAGCTCTGAATCGTGGCGTTGACGACAGCTGAGCTGCGTGTACTACATATAAATATCTCCGAACAAGTGAATGAAATATAATTATATTTCATTTCGCTTGTTCGGAGATATTAAATGTAGTATACGCAGCTCGGCTGCCAACCACGCCACCTTTAGAGCAAAAGAAAAGACAAGGAAACAACTAACCACCGGCCGCCCTTCCCCCCTCTACTCCCTTCCTTACCTAGCGCCGTCTCCTCCGTCCTCATAACGTTTTTTGGCACCCAACGACGCACACCGATTGAGAAAAAATGTCGTTTACCGTGAGAGAAATTGACAGGCGCTTGGAAGAGCATGAGAAGCTTTGGATCAAGCTCCACGAGATGAGAGAGGAAGCAGAGCAGCAGGGCGAACTCACGTTTGAGGGTAAGCCTCATAATTTTATGTTTCTCGCTAACCAGTTTTCCCTTTTCTTTTTTAGCGGGAGGCGCCTATCCGGATAATCGCCCCTTTTGTCTCCCTATCTAGTAAGATAGATTAGAACATATTTGTTCAGATCACTGAATTTCTCGTTGAATTCATATCTTTTCTCTTACAAATTTGTATTTGAGAGAACTCTTATCGGTAAATGTAATTGGACACCCGTTGATGAGACAAACACACAAAAAAAAAAAAAAAAAAAATGGCGGTTCACCTGTTTAATAAGGTACCTTTCATTTATAATTTTTCAGACGTTGACCGCATCGTCACAGAGGCTGAGGTACATCAAGACCCAGACCCAGATCAACTTATGGAGGAGGTGCCTTCACTCTCGGACCAGGAGCAGGTTCGGGGTCAATCCCAGCAAGACGCGCAAGACGGCCCTAGCGTACAAGAGGAGGAGGAAGTGGTCGACGAATACGATGACTTTTTGGGGACCAACCCGGCCAAGTCCGACTCGGGCTTGTTAGCTCTCGACCCGGAGCTGATTCAAAAAATAAAGGTCTGGATGAAGGAGGGTCTCAACAAGGAGGACAAAAAAGAGAAGGCTAAGATTATAGAGGGCATTCCCAGAAGAGGGGAATCTTTCAGCCTAGTGCCTCGGAGCTTGGATGAAGAGGTTTCGATCCAGAAGCTAGTTACCAGCGATAATTTTTTGAAGGATTATTCCAACTTGGCCTCGGGTGCCCTAGCTTCTGTTCTCGACGTCCTCAACGACGTCAAGAATTTTGATAAAAAAGAACCAAGCAGAGAGAGCGTCTTGGCTCGTCTTGTGGCCGCCACTAAGCTTCTATCCCACCTCCTTTTTGAGTTAACTCACCCCAGATGCTACAAAATAATTCAAACTTATGACGAACCTTACCAGAAGTTACTCAGAAAGACTGAACCTCAAGAGCTGCTTTTTGATGGCAAGATAAAGTCGATCATCGAGCGCAAGAAGGCCATGGATAAGTCCTCTGGAGAAATGAAGCCGAAGAGATTGCAGCCCTTGATGCGTAAAGCCCCGGTCCAGGGAAACGGGGAGAGCTTTTCTAGCCGAAGAGAGCCAAGCTGGTTGAGCAGAACGAAGACGGCTCCAGCAGGCAACAATCAACCAAAGCCCTGGTCCAATCCACAGAACAGAGCGAAGCCTTCCTCAGCCAGGAAGCCTACTCCCAGACTCGCCCCCAGCAGAACCGCTCTTAATGCCGCAGGTAAGCTTTGGTGGTCGTTTAAGACATTTTATTAACGAATGGCGTAAAATCACTAGCGACAAATTTGTCCTAGACCTTTTAAGGGGCTATGAGATAGCATTTTTCGCGGAACCCCTTCAAGAGGTAATACTAACTCCACATCATCATTCGAGGCAGGTTGATTTGTTGTTGGAAGAGGCGGTCAATAAACTTTTAAAAATTGGTGCTATTGAAACTTGCCAACCTACATAGAGCCAACCTACTAAAATAGAGGATCTGAGGACCGCATTGAATTTATTAGAGAGGGGTGATTTCTTGGCGAGGCTAGACCTCAAAGACGCTTATTTGACTGTCCCCATGTCACCCAGTCATAAAAAATATCTTAGATTTTCTTTTAAAAATAACCTCTTTCAATTCACATCGCTTCCCTTTGGCTTGTCCTCAGCTCCCTTCGTTTTCACCAAACTCCTTAAGCCTGTTATTGCCTGGCTAAGAGGCAGAGGGTTACACGGTAAGAAATTTGGGCGCTGGCTGCTATAAAGTAGTGTCGCAGCAGTCCTACGAAGTTAGGACAGCTGATGGACGAGTTTGGAGTGCTCGCGCACCGAAGGTAGTTCGCTGGACGGCTTACCGCTTAGGCGGCTGCAGGACTACACAAAGAGGTTAGCTGCGCGCCTACGTAGGCCATGTGCAAACTTAAGTAGGCGCTCACAGCCCTACATCGGTGCACCACACACCAAAATGTTGTCTCGCGCACGGCCCACATTTAGTTCGGCTGCTGACTTACGGCTGCGCGCACGTGCCTAAACTTTTTACCGTGTAAGGATTGTGTTGTACCTGGATGACTTCCTGATTTTTGGCAGGTCGAGGGAGGAATGCCTCCGAGCCCTCAATTTGATTATTCAACTTCTTGAGAGTTTGGGTTTTGTGATTAATTGGGAGAAGAGTGACCTGAGACCAAGCCAGAGATGCAGATTTTTGGGTGTCCTTGTAGACTCTTCTGGCATGATTATTGAGTTACCCTTGGAATAGAAAACAAAAATCTCTAACTTAATTGATAGGGTTTTGTCTAAAGAAAAAATTAAGATTGAAAAGCTGGCAGAACTTATTGGTGTTTTGGTAGCTGCTTGTCCTGCTGTGGCGTATGGCTGGCTTTTCACGAAGCTCCTCGAGCGCACCAAGACTGCTGCCCTAGCCTCTTGCAACAACAATTTCAACAATTATGTTTCTCTCCCCGAGTCTGCCAGATCAGATCTGGTTTGGTGGAAGAAAAACATTAAGGACTCCTTCAATAAAATAAGAGATCTCAACTTTGATCTAGAGATCTTTTCAAATGCCTCTCCGTCAGGTTGGGAGGCAACCAGCGGGGGAGACCGGTCTCATGGTTTTTGGGATACTCTGGAAAGGTCTCTACATATCAACTCTCTAGAGATTAAAGCAGCCTTCATGGGCCTTAAATGCTTTGCAGCAAACCGACAAGATTCTCAGATTCTCCTCAGAATTGATAACTGCACAGCTATTGCCTACATCAACAAGATGGGTGGCACCAGATTTGAAAATTTAAATTCCTTAGCTAGGGAGCTGTGGGAATGGTGTAAGGAGAGGAGAATCTGGGTATTCGCCGAATATGTAGCCTCTAAGAATAACCCAGCTGATGAGGGATCAAGGCTGACCAACATTGATACAGAGTGGGAATTGGCGCCAGAAGCCTTCAATCAGATCTGTCAAAACTTTGGTCATCCGGCAATAGATCTCTTTTCCTCCAGGATCAACAGGAAGTGTAAACTTTTTTGTTCCTGGGGGAGAGATCCAGAGGCATTTGTTATCAACGCCCTGACTCTCAGTTGGAAGGATTGCTTCTGGTCCGCTTTCCCACCCTTGATACCCAAAGTCCTCAAAAAAATTAGAGAGGAGAACTCGAGGGGAATTATAGTTGTCCCTTATTGGCCTGGTCAGCCTTGGTTCCCCACCTTCTTAGAATTACTCTCCTCTAACATGCTGATCTTTAGTCCATCAGACTCATTGCTACTATCACCTTGCAGGAAAACAAAACATCCCCTGAGCCACTCGCTTTCCCTGGCGTCAGGAGTGCTTTCAGGCAATCATATATGAGCAGAGGAGTATTAGAAGAAGACGCCTTGAAGATTTTGGAGTAGGCAAATACGGAAAGCACCTTGAAGCAGTACAACTCATCTTTAATCTACTGGTGGAATTACTGTACTCAGAAGTCCTTGAATCCATACAGGGCAGACGACTTAGCGGTGCTAGGAGTCCTAACCAAGAAATTCAAAGAGGGTAGCTCGACCAGCTCCCTTAACACTCTAAGATCGGCCATTGCCCTTATAAACACTGTGGATAACTCGGACAGCAAAATTCTGCAACGATTCTTTAAGGCTTCTTTCCATATCCACCCGGTGATGGGGAAGTTTAAAACAACTTGGGACGTTAACCTGGTCCTGCAAGAGATTCAAGCGTGGGGAAAGAACGCTGATCTTACTCTGGAGCTGCTATCTAAAAAAGTGACGATGCTGCTTGCCCTCGGATCGGCCTACAGGACATAGTCGATTGCGTCAATTAAGGTGGACAACGTCAGGCTATCCACGAGAGGCGTAGAGATAAGCATCACAGAAAGGATCAAGACGTCTAAACCTGGTCAGGACCTCCCTTATGCCTTTTTTCCTTTCTTCGCTCAGACGGACATCTGCATCGCTAGAACTCTGGTGGAATACATAGACAGGACGAAGACTCTCAGAGAGAAGGAAGAAGCGTTGCTGGTCTCTTTTAGGCAACCGCACTTACGTATAAAACCCTGCACAGTTGGGAGGTGGCTTAAGAGCGTAATGATATCGGCGGGCATCGACGAACATTTCACAGCTCATTCGACGAGGCACGCCTCGACTTCGGAAGCTAAATCTAGAGGCCTGGACATCCGCACCATCAAAGATGCGGCGTCTTGGTCGGACAACTCGCGCGTCTTTGCCAAATTTTACGATAGGCCAGTCAAAGAACCCGAAGAGAATTTTGCCACTGCGGTGTTTTCCTGACTTTATATTTATTTTATATAATTTCGTAATTTTATGTTCTTGAGGTGTATACCAGCCGGACACCATATCGCGTTGAGGTTTGAATTGGCGCTCGAAATATGACCGTCAGCTTATTGCCAACCTTCGGCACGAGTACACAAAAAATATCTTTCCGCTCTCAAAGAAAGGTTAAAGAGCCGATGTAAATGATCATAACAAATTTAATTAGTTAAATTAATTAGAGATCGTTCATTTTTTTATAAAATATCTGAGCTATTAAGATAGTTCAATTTTCATCGTTCATATCAGCTTCTTAACCTCACAATTTTTTTGCACTTGTGCCAAAGGTTGGCACTATTTACTAAAGCGAAAACTCTTGGCTGACGGTCATATTTCGAGCGCCAATTCAAACCTCAACGCGATATGGTGTCCGGCTGGTGTACCTCTTTCATGCCTTTTTAGATTTTAACTTAAAGAGTTTTAGATTTTATGACTTTTATATCGTTCGCTATTAATAATTTTGATAGTAACTTAGTTTTCATTTCATATTGTTTTGATGTTTTTGTATTTGAAAAATTTTTTTTAATTGGACTAAGATTGTATCCGGAATAGATTGATATTTATTAAGATTCAATGTAATAAAAAGAAGAATTTGAGAATGTTGGAAAATAAAGTAAAATATAATGATGAATGAATATTTGAATAAAACAAGAGAGATTTTTTTCCTTCACTCTAAACATCTACATTTAATATCTCCGAACAAGCAAAATGAAATATAATTGATGATTAAACAAACTTACCAGTAAGTGATGTTTAATCATAATTATATGAATGCTTGTTCAAAGATATTATTTAATCCCTCCCTGTCTGAAGGACGATCCCTCCGCGCGGTGTCGCGAGGATCGTACAGACCCCCCTGGAAGAATTGTGTCTCTGAAATTTATGAGGTTGGAGGAGACGGCGCTAGGTAAGGAGGGAGTAGAGGGGGGAAGGGCGGCCGCTGGTTAGTTGTTTCCTTGTCTTTTCTTTTGCTCTAAAGGTGGCGTGGTTGGCAGCCGCGCTGCGTATACTACATTTAATATCTCCGAACAAGCATTCATATAATTATGATTGAACATCACTTACAGGTAAGTTTGTTTAATCATCAATTCTAACCCAACTAAAGGCGAGGGACTCGCGTTCCGAGCGTCGGGCCTAATGGTCGGGCGTGCACGAGCTCTTCATGGGCTCGAAGGCGGCGCGGTCAATTTCCCGGCGCTCGGGACGCGACTCGACGGTTTTTTGAGTTTTTGACATCCTTTTTTTTTCAACTTTTTATTGTCTATCGTGCTGTTTAAATGAATTTTCATTCTTATGTGCTGTGTTCGACTGACCCGGTTAATTTGGTCAATTTGTTTGCATAAATAAGTGGTGTATGAGTTTTAATTATTGCAATCATGCTCATCATGTACTTATATTAATGGATTTTAATTGAGGAAATTACGAAGATCATCGTTGGACACCAGTTATCATTTTTTGGAGGATTTGTACGGGCAGTATATTTTGGTAGATTTTTGCAGCCATCATCATTTTTTTCTTTTATTGACGAGCATCACCTTCGTTGCTTTTTTTTTTGAAGATTTGTGATTTTAGACATCATTTTGAACATTTTTTGCCTACCACTTCATTATTTTTATCATGACACCATTTAATATTTAACGAAGAGGACAAATCATCAACTTAGTTTATTTTTCAATCATGACACCATTTTATTTGGCATGAAGAGGATAAATCATCAGCCCAGTGTTGTGACATTAGTGAATTTAAATTCTAAGAATTTGACTTTATCAGTAATAGTTTGAAGAATGTAAACAATCTATGACTTTGACTTTGACTTTTGGTTTGAATTTGACACCGTTTGTTTTTGAAGATATAGTTTGTAACGAGTCCGCTAGAGGTCCTTGCTTGCACAACCGACACCGTCGACATTGCAACGATCCCTCAGTACTCGGATCTCGGTACTATTGGTGTGAGGTACAGGTACATCTCCTAGCGGAGGATAGCCTGTAAATAAGGATTTAAAAAAAAAAAAAAAAAAAAAAAAAAAAAAAAAAAAAAAAAAAAAAAACTAAAGGCGATGGCACGAACTCATGGGATGCGGGAAATCCTGCGTCCTGCGTCCCACGTCTTGCAATCATTGGTCATGCGCACGGCGACCGGCCAGCGAGTTCAGAGTCTTAACCTTAAAATTTTATGTCAGCTTAAAATTCTGTATTTTTAAAAAATTTTCTGGAATCCTAACTTTTATATATTAATACTATTAAAAAATACAGAATCTGAAGCTGACATAAAATTTTAAGGTTAGGACTCTGAACTCGCTGTCCGGCCGCCGTGCGCATGACCGATGATTGCAAGACGTGGGACGCAGGACGCAGGACGCAGGATTTCCCGCATCCCGTGAGTTCGTGCCATCACCTTAAATGACCCCCGCAGACTCGCCAATTTACAGTCTTCCGTTGACAATATTTCCGACTCCTACGTTTATTCGAATCATCTCCTTTCTGGTGTCAACTTTGATATTCATGATGATCTTCTATCCTCCGATTTGACTTTTAGAGAAGTTTCCGCTGCCATTATCAAATCCAGACAATTCTCTGCGGCAGGTGCTATCACTTGCCCTTTGCTGAAGAATTTGCCAGGTCCGCTGTCCATTGGTTGACCGATTTCTACAACTTGACTCTATTCCGGATGTATGGAAGGAATTCAAAATCATTTTCACCCCAAAGTCAGGATATCTTCCTATATTATATAGTTGTATCCAGGAGGAGCTCTTTTTTTTCGACTCCTCCAGGAGAAGCCCCTTAAAACATGCTAAATATAAGGTTTTTTGAAGGTTTTGAGGTGCTTCTCCCGGAGGAGCCTTAATTTTTACAGCTCCTCTCGGAAGAGCTGATTTTAAATCCTTCTCCTGTACGAGCACCTTAAAACTGTCATTATATTTCATCCACTTGTTCGGAGATATTATATATGTAGTACACGCAGCTTGGCTGTCGTCAACGCCACATTTCAGAGCTAAAAAGGAACTAGAATCGGCTCCCCGGTTCCCCCCACTCTGACCCCCTGGCTGGCCCTCTGTTACCTCATTAACGTTTTTGGCGCCGTCAACGTCGCATGATAAGATGTCAACGTCTAAGCATGGTTGTCATGTCTAGTGGAGTGGAGATCTACATTGGATGTTCATTCCAATGGAGATAACATATATATGTATAGCGTGAGCATAGCGGCGTAGCAGGGCACAAAAAAATTAAATTAAAAAAACACTACCTAGAGATGATTTCCCAAGGAAGATTTAACGCCGGAAGGGTCAGGACAGACACCTGGTGCACATGGTGATACGTACGCCTTGGAGATGATTTCCCCAGGAAGTTTCGACTCCGGAGGGATCAGGGCGGACACCTGGTGCCCCTGGTGATACGGACGCCTCGGAGATGATTTCCCCAGGAAGTTTCGACTCCAGAGGGATCAGAGCGAGCACCTGGTGCAGCTGGTGATACTTACGCCTTAGAGAGGATTTCCCCAGGAAGTTTCGACTCCGGATGGGTCAGGGCGGACACCTGGTGCCCCTGGTGATACTTACGCCTTAGAGATGATTTCCTCAGGAAGTTTTGAATCCGGATGGGTCAGGGCGGACACCTGGTGCCCCTGGTGATATGGACGCCTCGGAGATGATTTCCCCAGGAAGTTTTGACTCCAGAGGGATCAGGGCCAGCACCTGGTGCAGCTGGTGATACTTACGCCTTAGTGAGGATTTCCCCAGGAAGTTTCAACTCCGGATGGGTCAGGGCGGACACCTGGTGTCCTGGTGATACTTACGCCTTAGAGAGGATTTCCTCAGGAAGTTTCGAGTCCGGATGAGTCAGGGCGGACCCCTGGTGCCCCTGGTGATACGTACGCCTTGAAGATGATTTCCCCAGGAAGTTTCGACTCCAGAGGGATCAGAGCGAACACCTGGTGCACTTGGTGATATGTACGCCTTAGAGGGGATTTTCTTAGGAAGTTTTGACTCCGGAGCAGAGCCGGCTTTAGGGTCAATGACGCCCCTGGGCAAAATGATTTTTAACGCCACTAATAAAAATAAATTTGCAGTTTTTTGGTAGTTAACCCCTAAAACCCTGGGGGCCTGTGTTCAACGAAAAAACTGATCAGCTATCTCCCAAGCTCTAAACCCCTAAAACCCTGGGCGTCGAGTTCAATAAATAAATTGATCAGCTATCTACCATGCTCTTAACCCCCAAAAACCTGGGCGCCTGAGTTCAACGAAAAAACTGATTGGCTACCCCCCAAGCTCTAAGCCCCCAAAACCCTGGGCGCCCTAGTTCAACGAAATACTGATTGGCTACCCCCCAAACTCTAAGCCCCCAAAAACCCTGCGCGCCCGAGTTCAACAAAATACTGGTAGCTACCCACCAAGCTCTAAGCTCCCAAACCCTGGGCGCCCGAGTTCAACAAAATACTGATTGTCTATCCTCAAGCTCTAAGCCCCCGAAACCCTAGGCGCCCGAGTTGAACAAAAAAACTGATCAACTATCATTTATCCCCTAAGGTTTTAAGGACGTTGCCTCGTGGAATAAAATCCATAAGAATCGTTTGAAAATTATTGCAATCTTTAAGTTTAAGCTTAAGGAATAACGTGTCAAAATTTCAAGAGGATTTACAATACAGTTCTTGAGATATTTTAATTCAAAGTTGGGCTAAAATCGCTCCAAATCGGGTGATTTAACATAGGCTCTTATGGGAAAACCATGCTGTTTTCATTTTGCTGTAGTTTTCGAACCAGGTTGGCAATCATCTTGAAATTTGGATATGTCATTCCTAGAGCCTTAAAGAACAAATTGCTATGTTTTTGGAAAACTTCTTATGGATTTTTAAACAATTTCGGCATTGTTTTGTTACTAAGAATTCAGTAAAAAGTTTGCTGATTTTTCCTTATTTTTAAAAAAGTTTTCTAGACTAATGATTCACACTGTTAAAAACGAGAAGTCTTTAGTAATACCATGTAGAAATTTCAGAAAGTTTTATTAATTCAATCTCGAGTACCAACGAGTTGAAAATAAAATAATTTTGTTAATCGACCGGGTAGACTCGAAGCAAATGTCAGCTGTTCCCGTGCCTAACCTATGGGCGGCTTCCCCCACTACTGCCGCGGCATGCCGCTGCGAGGCAACGTCCTTAACCCTAAAAACCTTGGGAGCCTGAGTTGAATTATTCCGAAAATATGTGTGCATTTTAGTTAACTTAAGCATGAAATAAATAATTCTGTAAGTATACCTAATGACGCTGCCGTTGTGCAAATACATCATGAAATTGTAAGTCTGAGATTTTAAACTCTTAAATGGCGTGGTTGACTAGGAAGACGCTATAAGTTTTTTACTTATTGTTTAACTCTTTTTTAGCAACGTCATCAACAGTTTTTTTTTTAACTATAAATTGAATGTTTTAACGAATAAGACACATTTCAAAAAAAGTGTGAAAATTTTCGTTCCTTGATTGGTTATTAATTTTTTTTAATTTATATTATTGTTTTGTTATTTTGTAATTTTTTAAAGTAGTGTAAATAAAAGTTCACCATATCGTTCTTGTGGAATGAAAAAAAAACACTTTTTTATTGATTTGATATACAAATATTGAGTACGCTCAACTTGTAAAATAATTCCACTCTGTAACCAGGGTTTTGGGCGCTCAGAGCTCGGGGGGTAGCCAATCAGTATTTCTTTGAACTTGGGCACCCAGGGTTTTGGAGGCTTAGAGCTTGGGGGGTAGCCAATCAGTTTTGTTGTTGAACTCGGGCGGCCAGGGTTTTGGGGGCTTAGAGCTTGGGGGATAAACAATCAGTTTTGTTGTTGAACTCGGGCAGCCAGGGTTTTGGGGGCTTAGAGCTTGGGGGATAAACAATCAGTTTTGTTGTTGAACTCGGGCGGCCAGGGTTTTGGGGGCTTGGAGCTTGGGGGGTAGCCAACCAGTTTTTTTTCTTGAACTCGGGCACCCAGGGTTTTGGGGGCTTAAAGCATTAGGGATTAACTACCAAAAAACTGCAAACTTTATTTGTAAGAATCAACAGGTGCTCACCCCAATTCCTCCGGAGTCGAAACTTCCTGGGGAAATCATCTCCAAGGCGTATGTATCACCAGGTGCAGCAGGTGCATGCCCTGACTCATCCGGGCTCGAAACTTCCTGAGGAAATCCTCTCTAAGGCGTAAGTATCACCAGGTGCAGCAGGTGCACGCCCTGATCCACCCGGAGTGGAAACTTCCTGGGGAAATCATCTCCGAGGCGTCCGTATCACCAAGGGGCACCAGGTGTCCGCCCTGATTCCTCTGGAGTCGAAACTTCCTGGGGAAATCATCTCCGAGGCGTACGTATCACCAGGTGCAGCAGGTGCACGCCCTGACCCACCCGGAGTGGAAACTTCCTGGGGAAATCATCTCTAAGGCGTAAGTATCACCAGGGGCACCAGGTGTCCGCCCTGACCCATCCGGAGTCGAAACTTCCTGGGGAAATCCTCTCTAAGGCGTAAGTATCACCAGCTGCACCAGGTGCTCGCTCTGATCCCTCTGGAGTCGAAACTTCCTGGAGAAATCATCTCCGAGGCGTACGTATCACCAGGGGCATCAGGTGCACGCCCTGATCCCTCCAGAGTCGAAACTTCCTGGGGAAATTATCTCCGAGGCGTAAGCATCACCAGGTGCACCAGGTGTCTGTCCTGACACCTCTGGCGTAAAACCTTGCGGGGGAAATCATCTCCAGGTAGTGTTTTTTTAATTTAATTTTTTTGCGCCCTGCTACGCCGCTATGCTCACGCTATGGCGTTGCCACCCTGTATATGTTATCTCCATTCGAATGAACATCCAATAGAGATCTCCACTTCACTGGACATGACAACCATGCGTCGAAGTCTAAAGAACTCGAGCGCGTAGATGAATTGCTTTCTAATCAGGAAGAGAAATGGAATTTTCTCTGTAGATTAAGGAACAAAACTGAGGAGGGAGAAGAACTAACTTATGAAGGTATACGATTTTCTTTTCATCCTTACCTAAACCCCTTTTTCTCTCTTTTTTGCTTAGATTTTTTCCGTGCACCGCACTGGCTATCCAAAGATGGCGGCCACGAAAGAAAGATTTTTCGCCCCCAAAAGATCGATAATTATCTACCTACATGTTCGCACCACCCCTTCCTATTAGAAAGAACTTAAGTTTAGACCCTTTGTCCACTCTTTGTGCCCGTTTCTATTTGGGAGGAGACTGGATATTTTAGACTTTGTGCCCGGCATTGGGGAGGAGTCTGGTATATGAAACCTTTGTGCCCATTTTACGGGAGGAGTTTTTCATGGGTCATTTCCTCCAACTAATTTCCTTAGTGAGAAGAGAATCATATTTCTTAAATGGCGCCCTGCCCTTTGTCGTTGCAGAGTCTCTTCAAGCGGCAGCCATGTTCCCTCACGAGCCAGGTCAGATCGAGTCGGGACCAGAGCAAGTGTTGGGATATCAGACGGCAGGGGGCGACGCCCAATCAGCGATGGAGCACAGCGAAGCAGACGACTAGGCGGACGGGCTAGCAGATGCGGACGAAGAAGACGAATACGAAAAGTTTTTTGGGGCTAACCCCGCAAAGGCTGATGCAGGGGAACTGGTACTGGAGGAGGAGCAGGTGCAGAGAGCCCAAGTTTGGATTATACAAGGCTTAGAATAAAAATGACAGCAAGGAGAAGATCTCTATCATTAAAAAATCCCGAGGAAAGATTCTAACCTAAACTTGGAGCCGGCTCTACTGGATCAGGAAGTTACCGTCCAGAAGGTCATCATGGAGGACAATTTCCTTAGAGATTACCAGAACCTTGCCTCCAGTGTTTTGGCTTCAGTTTTAATCGTTTTTAACGAGATTAAGAACGCCTCCCCGGACGACCCGATCTCGAAAGACATTATCTTGTCTGGCGTTGGCCTATGCGAACAAAATGGGCGGCACAAGGCACATTTCACTACATCAATTAGCAAAGGAACTTTGGCAGTGGTGCATGGAGAGAAGAATTTGGGTGTTCGCAGAGTACGTGGCCTCCAAGGACAACCCTGCAGATGAGGGTTCAAGACAGTCAAATCTGGATACCGAGTGGGAGCTAGTCCCTGATACATTCAACCAGATTTGCCAGAAGCTGGGGAGACCTCAAATAATCAGAAGCTGAGGCCCAAATGAGAGCCTGGATTTGGGTCATGTTACGAAGAAGTTGGTCATGCTTTTGGCACTGGGCTTAGCCTTCAGAACCCAAGCAATCGCCGCGATTAAACTAAGCCTCATCAAAGTCTCTGTGAGAGGAGTCGAAATCAATGTGGACAACACCATGAAGACGTCAGAGCCAGGTGCTTACCAGCCGTACGATTTCTTCCCCTTCTTCGATTGCCAGGATCTGTGTGTGGCCAGCGTTATTTTGGAATATAGGAAGAAAACAGAATGCTTAAAGAAAGGGGAGAATTACCTGCTGATTTCACATAAAAAGCCACACAAGAGAGCCTCCAAGGATACCATTAGCAGATGGTTAAGGGAGCTGATGTTAATGGTGGGTGTGGATGGTTCACGGCCGTGTTAGAGGGAACTTCTCCGCTACTAGACTACTCAACATTAACTCTTGTGTTAAATATTTGTTATTTGGAACTCTGAAATTTTTAATCAGATTTTTATTTTATTAATTGAAGAATTATTTTGATTCCATTTAACAGAATAAAAATTTAATTTTTCAAAATTATTATTTCAATTATCTTTAATTACAGTTCAAAGATATTCTTTCTTCTTTTTGATTCTACTAATCCTGTCATTTTTCATATCTACCGTTCGTATGAAAATAAATAAACAGTTTTCTTTATATATACACTTTTTATACGATTAAATATATTATCACGTCACTACCAGGACATTTCATAAACACATTCGGCACTATCCGGACAGTCAGGATAGTGTTTGGTCCCATTTTTTCCGAGACCAAATAAAAATGAGTTCCAGGAATTGGGTGATGGGTTATTTTGAAAAGGTTATTTTGGATAAAGCGCGCTAACCTAGAAAAAGTATTTATTGATGGGTTATTTTGGATTCGGCCGGATAATGACGGGTGTACATATATACTTTTTTTTTTCTACATTTTATACGAGAGAAGGTACAGGTGTCGCTACAAAATTAGTACATGAGTAGCTATATGTTTATTTACAAGGGTAAACACAAGGGTCGGTGCGAGAGTATCCACAAAGGTGGATACATATGAGGGTATATAGAAGGTTGCTACAAATTCGGTATAAAGGTAGAAACGAGGTTTCGAACAAGATACGTACTAAGGTATGCACGAATGTAGGTACACGGATGCGCACAGGGGTAGATATAAGTTTAGGCAAGAGGGTAGGTACAGGACTGGATATGAGAGTAGGTACGGATTTGGTACAAAAGGGGTTTAAGATAGTAGTTACGAGAATAAGCAGAGCAGTAGAAATAAGGGCAGGTACAGGGATATACACAAGGGTAAGACAGAGAGTAGGTACAAGGGTATGCGCAGAAGTAGACAAAATTAAGCACGTGGGTAGGTTCGGGGTTAAAATTTCAAGTAGAAAAAAAGTTAAGAACAGAGTAAGCAGAGTAGTTCAAGAAGATATAAGAACAAGAAAAATTATATCAGTAGAAACCTTAGTACAAGAAAAAAGGGGAAGGTATAAGGAAAGAAAGCCGGGCTTGCACAGAGGTACGTGCAATAGTAGGAACAAGTATCTTACTATATTATATAGTAGTTTTTTCTCTCCCCCGCCCTCCATTTGCTGTGTAAAAAAGTGCTTACCTAACCGTAAAAGTGTACCGAAATATGCTTATTTCTATGTGTTTTGAATCCCCCTATAATTTTCCAATCACGCCCCTTCCCCACGCCCTTTTTTTACCCACGCCCCCCATTTTTGATATATGTTATCACTTTTACCTATACCTTCTATTTTTGATATACTTATGTAATTATAGAAATTTAAAAAGTTACTATTAAAATATTAGGTACAAGAGTATGTGCAGGAGTAGACACAAAATTAAGCACGTTGGTAGGTTCAGGATTAAAACATTAAGTAGAAAAAAAGTTAAGAACAGAGTAAGCACAGTAGTACAAAAAAATATAAGAACAATAAAAAATGAACCAGTAGAAAATTAAGTAGAATAAAGGGAAGTTATAAGGAAAGAAACCAGTGCATCTATAGAAGGTTCAACAGTATGAACAATTATAAGGTAGGCACAAGTATAAGAACAATAGTTATACTACCAGAATTTATACATCTCTGTTCTCTCATTCTCCCATTCAAAGTTTTATAAACATCAGTGCATTAGTTTTAACGCCAATTTCTTGACGAAATTCACAAAAAATGGCTAAAAATCTGCCAAAAAGGGTTTTGTACTACTGGCTAAGTACAAGGATATGAGTAATTGTATGCACGTGAGTAGGTACAGTGTTAGTCATACAGTTACGAGGGTATGTACACGAGTTTAACAAACATAAAATCAAAGATATGCACAAGAGTAAATACAAGGATAATTACAAAAGCACAAAACAATAGTAGCTACGAGGGTAGCCACAATTGTAGACACAATGGTAAGCACTAGCATAAAAATCTGGGGGGGGGGGGGTTAGCGAGCGGAGCGAGCAGCGGGGTACCCTCCCCTACTCTTCTCCCACGCTCATGCCCTCCAAAAAAGTGCTTAACTAACCGTAAAAGTGTACCGAAATATGCTTATTTCTATGTGTTAAAATTTTTCCTATAATTTTCTAATGGGAAGTATTAAAATGCACGGGAAATAAAATCATTTGCACGGGATTTGGGTCGCACAGGAAAATAAATACTTTTGCACGGGAAAATAAATACTTTTGCACGGTTTAATTAAAGAGTGTTTACTTATCAAGCCTAGAAACAAAAGACCACGTGCTCTTTCACTAAGCATCTCTCCACCCATTTTATTATTGAGCTCAGTTCAACTTACAGTGTCGCCTCAGTCGACGAGTAAAGCAAAGAGCCAAAAGATGACTGGTGAGTGAACATATTTTGAAACTTCTGAGGACTCAGCTGAAGAAGAAAATTCATCTGAATTGATCCAGCAGACTAAAAAAATATGCAGGCGACCAACACGAGTGTCGCTTTAACGTCACAAATACCCATCAGCAACAGAGGCAGAAAGTGCTGTAAAGTTAAAAGAAGTTTGGAAAATATCTTCAACGAAAATGATGGCAGAAGGAAAGCGAGTTGAATATCGGTGCACAAAGGAAATTTATAGAGTGTCTGAGGGTCCAGCATGCTTGTACCTACTATATCATTCTTCGGATACTTGCGTGTCCTTGTACGAAACAGAAGAGGAGCATGAACATAAAAATATTGATTCTACACGAGGCTTATCATCAGAATTTAAGGCTTTTGTAAAAAATAAATATGCAGATGGTATTATAAAGCCAAATGCACTACTAAATCTCAGATGGTATTACAATGCCAAATGCACTACTAAATCTCATTCGTAAAAATCAGATGATAGAACCTGCAAAAGAAAAACTTGTTGCATTTCTTAGAACAATCCGAAGTGATAAAGGCACTCCTTCCGTATTGGCCACAGATCTTAGAGCTTGGTGCAATGAGCGCACTCAAGTTCCGGATGATGAAGATGTACCATACGTGGTTGATTTCCACATTTTTGCAGAATCTTTTGATTTAGAAGAACAGGATTTGAAAATAATTTTATCAACGCTTGGATTGTTAGCATTGGCCAGGAAATTCATGAGATTAGTGCACAACAGATGCGACCTACAACCTGATTTACAAAATAAAAAAAAGCTTTACTAATGTATTAATCTTTTATAAAAAATATCGTTAATTTCAATGACAGTTGTATAATGTTCAATAAAACAAATTTTTTGCTTGATTTTTGTTGAGTTTTGCTCTCAATTCTTTTTCCCGTGCGAGATCAATTCTATTGCCGTTTAATACATTTTTTTCCCGTGCAATGTTAATTCTACTCCCGTTCAATATATTTTTTTTTCCCGTTTAATACATTTAACTTCCACTCAAGTATTTTTTTCCCGTGCATTTATTTTCTTTCCCGTTTAATCACTTATTTTTTCGTGCAAATGTGTTTTTTCCCGTGAATTTGACCTAAAATTTCCAGTGCGTTTACTTTTTTTTCCGTGCTTATAAATCACACCCTTTTCTAATCACCCCCCCCCCCCACGCCCTTTTTTTTACTCACGCCCCTCATTTTTGATATATGTTATCAGTTTCTACCCACACCGCCAATTTTTGATACAAGTTATCAGCTATGTAACTATAGAAATTTAAAAAGTAACTACGAAACCTTAAAAAAATTAACTAATATCCTAAGATAAAAGAGAGAACCCAAAAAGAATAACAACGTTTTATTCATGATGTGATTGGTTGAAGAACAAAATTTAAAATTTGAACTTTTATTTTTAATTTGTATATTACAATTCAATTAAAACATCTAGAGAATAGATTTGATAAAAAAATAATTATGTAATCAAGTGTTCGAAATTATCCGATTAAAATCATGAGAATAATAATTATTAGTATACAAACTGAAACAAAACCAATGAATCGATAACCACAAAAGTTTAAATGAATATGAACTCTGAACGTAGTGAAAAGGTAAAAGGTAAAGGGTATATATAACTTATTGTAGATTAATTTAGATGAAGCTTCGACAAAATTTGTTTTAGATTATAAAATACAATTGTGCGTGCGCTTCGCTTAGAGAGCTTCCCGATCTCAAATGGTGGCACGGCAACCGTGTCAGATCATCCGTTCCGGGCTCGTTTGCCGTGCGTGGCCCGTGCACGGCTTGTAACGCTAATCCGGACCCGGCACGGATGATTTGCCGTGCGAGTTGCCGTTTGATCAGATATGTATACACATTCTATATATACGCCAAATATGTTGTCTGCTGTATCATTCATAAAAAACAATTGTAAATTGCTAAAATTACATTTATAAATTTATGAATGTAATAATTGAGGTGGTTTTCTACCAGAGCTAGTCAAGTTCAAGACTAAAAAAAAATTATTTCACCAAATTACTAACAATTGGTTATTAAAATTTATTTTTTAACTTTTTATGGCTTCTGAAATTATTTTCTACCAAAAAAACATTGACAATCACAACAAAACATTTTTTTAAACTTTCAACCTCACCTTGGAATACGGCAGTTTTGGAGGTTATTCACGTGAAAATTATTTTTGAAAAATTACTGTTAAATTTGTAAAAGGTCAATTTTTTGCAGTTTGAAGAAACGAATTCTTCGATAGTGAAACTATATGTATGCGGTTTTTCTAAAGGATCTCTATTGTAAGAAGATAAATATTAATAATTCAGTACACTTTTTCAGCGTAGCGGCCATACGCGTAATGAAAAAAATTCTATCTTTAACTTGTTGTAAGTTTCAAACTATATGGTCAATTTTGATCAGACTTCGTAGAAATGTTTATTAATATCTAATAAACACTTCCATAAAATTTGAGCTGATTCTCTATTGTCATGCATTTGGTAGAAAACCACCTTAAAAATAAATTAAATTTGAAACAGCCAATACACTCGTGCGAGTTGCCGTGTGATATAATATGAATATTGTAAATATTTGTGTCAGTGTGTGAATATACCAGTGTGTAAACAGTCATAATTACCCGGTGATATTCGTTGCAGTGTCGTTATTTCTAAAATAATACTATTATATTAAGTATAAGTTAATAAAGTTAAAGGTATTAACCAAAATAATTTGTTTTAATAATAATTCTTGAATCTTGAAAAATATTTATTCATTGGTGTATGATTGTTGTATGACGAGTAACATAACCTCTACATTCGACTCATTTATATTAATCAGTATCAAAGCCTAGGTAACAACATCTAAAATCAATGTCTCAATTGCAATTCAGGTTTTCAACGAATATTTTACTTGTAAAACCAGATATACTGAGCTAATATTTATATAAAGTTTATTCTTATTCTGTGTGCATTATATTTAAAAGTTTTGACTATAAAACTTCTTCAAAATCAAAAGTACTCTCAGTTTAATAATGTAGAAAAATGAAAATTAATTCTGTATTAATTTATTTTTTATTAACTACCTGCCACTCTTACTTTGAAAAATAATTGTTTGTAGTTAAAAATTTTTCAGGATGTATGCTGTATGGTATACATATATTTATACTGGTGGTATATAACTCATACTGTATTGGCTGTTTCAAATTTAATTTATTTTTAATTATTACATTCATGAATTTATGAATGTAATTTAAGCAATTTACAATTGTTTTTTAGAATGATACAGCAGACAACATATATGGCGTCTATATAGAATGTGTATATATATCTGATCAAACGGCAACTCGCACGGCAAATCATCCATGCTGGGTCCGGATTAGCGTTACATGCCACATCCGATCCGTGGCCTGGCAACATGGCAACCGGGCCCGGAACGGATCTTTGCCGTGCCGCCTTTTGAGATCGGGTTTAAGGTTTGGCAAGAGCGTAGCTACATGGGTAGATTCAAAAGAGGATAAGTGTTTACCTACAAAGGTTTGTACAGGATAGAAAACACTAGTATAAAAGATGATAGTTTCAGGGTTAGATGAAAAAAAAAAAAGAACAACATACGTTCAAAGTTACAAATTGAAGTATGAAAATAATAACAAAGTAAAAGAGGCTGCACATGGCTGGAAACTGGTGTCGTAAGGTAAACTTCAATATTAATTAGGATAGGTTAATTGGGAGAAACCTAGGTAGAAAAAATGTTGATAACAAATGTAAAAGGATGTAGGAAATATTTGTCAAAAAAGTTAAAGAACTGTGTGGGCTAAATTGTATGAAGATGATTAGTTTCACGATTGTAATTACAAAAAAATTTGAGAAGAGCAATAGAAACGACAGTATTCACAAAGATGAGAACAAAGATTCAGAGTTAGAGACCAAAGCATGAAAAAAAGAAAAAACAACAGCAAACACCAAAATTAAAGCAAGTAGATTCATGTGAAAGAGATAGGAACAATATTAAGCAAAAATGTACATATAACCGTAGGTTCAAAGTTACAAACGTAATGACAAGTCCAGGTACGGGAGTAAATACAATGTAGTTACCAGAGTAGTTATCAAGTTTGAAATAATGTTATGAACAAGGTTTGTTATAAGGTTATTTACAATATTAAGCGCAAGAGGATAAAAAAAGATTATGCACAAGGCCAGATTCAGTGTTGAAAATTTAAATAAAAAAAAATAAAGAACTAGAGTTAGCATAGGAGTAGAAACAGATGTAGAAACAAATGCATGTGTAGAAGGTTCAGCGTTAGAAGCTTAAGTAAAAAAAAAGTAGTAAGCACAAGATCATTAACATATGTAGGAAGAAGAAAAAGTCAACAGACGTAGTAAAGAGAGTTGGAAAAAAAAACTCAAGAAACGTGGATTGTAGCAAGGTTATGAAGCAGGGAAGGTTAATAAATAAAAAGACGAAAATAAGTCGGTAAAAGCATAGAAACAGATTTTTAACTAAGGATAGAAATGGAAGTATGATCAACGATAAGAATAAAGTAGTCTTAGAGTTAGAAATAAAAGCGTGAAAAAAATTCAAACTACAGTTAACACCATGATAGAAACAGATATATAAACATGAGCATATTCCTGGGGAAGAGCTTAGTTATAAAAAGCAGTAAGTGCAACGATAAGAATAGGGGTAGTTACAAGGGTTTGGAGTGAGATAAGAGGTAGGAAGAGAGGTAGGCATAAAATAAGGTGCAGGTGTAGTCACAAGCTATAAGAGTAGAAACAATGGTATGTATCACAGTAGGTACAAAGGTAGTCACAAGGGTATGTGTATAAGTGTAGGTACAAGTGTAGATTCAAGCATAAGATTCTGGGGGGTTGGCGAGCGAAGCGAGCAGGGGGGTACCCCCCCCCCCCCCTAGTAAGGTATATAGACACAAGTATATGAGCAATAGTTATGGTACGAGGATAAGCACACGAATACTTTTTTCTTTCTTCTTTCTTCGGATAGAGATAGGAAATTATTTACCATGGATACGTCTATACCTGCTCTTACAAATTATACGTAGTCCTAAGCTCAAGGGAAAACCATGGTCAAAAAACCTTGAAAAGAGCAGCTAATTCCAGGATCTTTCCTCTATATATGTATATATGTGGCAGTTCGTTCTAGAACGCCAGCAGCACACGCGAGCAGCCTGACGACCCGACGCAAGGAACATCGCGCTGCTTAACAACGAGTTAATTGTTTATGTTCAATCTTAACCTTTTCTTCGGAAACTTTGTAAAACATTAATTGAGTTATTTAATAAATTTTATTATTATTTAAAACTCGACAATTTATTTATTGTAAGTTGCGATTCAAACTGGTGACCCCGATTTAAAAAAAAAAAAACTGATACGCACACAATAAAATTTTCTTTCTTGCCGATGAGCAACGAAAGATTCTCAAGACGCTTAAAAGGTTATTCTGGTCCTGGCTTCAATGATCCTCCAAAGCTCTCTCCGACGCTGAAAAATTAAATAAACAAAAAAAAACAGCCCCACGTTCCAAAGCAGACTGTTTCTTCTCAGCCCGACGAAGATTCCTCGGCACTACCTGCAGTGATTTCAAGGCCTACAGTACATACACCTTCTGGTTTAAGAGAAGAAAGTAGCGAAGAAGTGCAAGTTTCAGCAGCTGAATTTCTTTCGGCAAGTCAACTAATCTCACCTACTTCTTCATCAACGATTTCATTAAACGAGTCTGCTCAGCAAATCAACCTCAACGCCGAGAATTTGAACCTCAACGAAGAAGTCATGTCCAACGCAGCAAAGTGTAACCTACCAGCCTTTTGGCCCTAAAAACCTGACTTGTTGTTCTTGCGCGTTGAGAGCATCTTATCAACCTAAAATGTCACTGATGATTCTGAAAAATTTAACCTTATTATTGGCTCACCCGACATGCCAACAATTTATGAAATAGCGGACATTATCGCTACTCCTCCTGAGAATGATAAGTATAAAACCCTCAAGGCAGCAGTAATTGCACTAACTTCTATTTCAACAGAAAAACAGCTTCAAGAGGTTATGTCCGGTATGAGCCTTGGTGATAACAAGCCTTCACAACTTTGGCGGAAATTGAAACAACGAGCAGGCAACAACATACTCGAAGACGCTTTGAGAGTCAAATGGTTGGATCTTCTCCCTAAAACGGCTTCGATGCTTCTTCAGGTAATGGACACCAAAGACATGGTCAAACTTACTACTATGGCTGATAAGCTTATGGATGTTGGGGACTCCATCATGGCTGTTGGTCCCTCGCAGGATTACTCTTCGAATTTTTCATCACCAGATACAGCTTTAAATCTGGCACAAGAAATAAAGCAACTCAAAGCTGCAGTCGCCCAACTGACTGCCTTGGTCATGAAGAAACCGTCATAACAACATCAACACCGAACTCGCTCGAAGTCCCAGCAGCGTGGTCGCGATCGCTCATCATCGCCGGGAGCCTAAGGGTAGTGCTGGTACCACCGTAAGCATGGTGCTAATGCCCTACATTGCTCCGCTGGATGCAACTACCGTTCGTCCAGTGTTCAGGAAAACAGTTAAAGCAACCTCCTTCTCAGGTGGCAGAGGTTAGCTTTGATTTTGACACACACCTGCACGTTTATGATTCTCGTTCGAAACTTCGTTTTTTGGTAGATACTGGCTCAATTTTTTCACTACTACCCGAGTCTGCAATCAAAGAACAACTCCATCAGCAACCACTTTGCTTGTACGCTGCTAACTGCTCTCCGATTTCTAATTTTGGCGATAAAAAACTAACACTCAACCTCGGTCTTCGCCGCGTCTTGGTTTGCAAGTTTATCGTCGCTGATGTTTCTCATGGCATTTTGGGAGCAGATTTTTTGATTAAGTATCGTTTACTTGTAGATTTGGGAAATAAAAAAATTACTGACACTCTTATAGGTCTTTCAACAAAAGGAAAGTTGGACAAGGCAGAGCTACACTCTATTTCAGCAATTGACAATCCTGACGGTGTTTCAGCTCAGAAGTTCTCCAACCTGCTCAAGGAGTTTTCTGACCTTTTTGAGCCTTCCAGTCGTCATGTTCAGTTTCCTGGTTTACCTATTAAACATTCAATCATAACCACTGGCCTTCCTGTTGTCGAACGCCCCGAAGAGTCTCCGGTGAACGTCTCGCTGCAGCCAAAAAAATTTTTGATGACCTTCTGGAAAAAGGTATCATTCGGCCCTCAAACAGCCAGTGGGGCAGCCTGCTACATTTGGTGCCTAAGAAGGATACATTTCGTGTTACGGGAGATTATCGTCGTGTGAATGCTCGCACACAACCAAACCGATATCCCCTGCCTATTATAGAAGACATAATCCAGGAATCAGAAGGTAATGTTTTTTCAACTGTCGATCTACAAAAAGTTTTTACCAGATCCCGATCGCAGAAGAAGACATCGAAAAAACTGCCACAACCACACCTTTCGGTCTTTTTGAATTCCTGGGAACTTCGCTAGGTCTACGAAGTACAGCACAAACTATGCAGCACACAATTGACTTCCTCTTTCGTAAGCTACCTTTCGTTAAGAAATATATCGGTGATCTTTACATAGCTTCGAAAAACCACGCCGAACACTTCAAGCACCTTTGTCAACTTTTTGAAGTTCTGCGAGAAGCTGACCTCAAAATCAACGGTAACAAGTGCGTTTTTGGAAAGCCCAAAGTCATCTATCTTGGCTACAAGGTCAACAAAGATGGTTTTGAACCTCCTCCAGCAAAAGTGGAAGCTATAAAAAACTTTCTCTTGCCAAAAACTACAACCGAGCTGCGCAGGTTTTTAGGAATCGTAAGCCATTACCGCAGTTGCATTCGTCACGCTTCAGAAAACCAGGCTCATCTGAATAATCTGCTCAAAGGCGTTCCTAAAAAAGCTAAACTTTTCTGGTCGCCAGAATCGATGAAAGCTTTTGAATTTTGTAGGAACAGTATAGCCGACGCAGTCCGAAGAAGTTTCCTGGATCCGAAAGCATCTTTGGCTCTGAGAACCGATGCTTCAGACATAGCTATAGGAGCATCTTTAGAACAGTTCAAAGATAACTGGTGGCAACCACTTGGTTTTTTCTCAGCAAAGCTCTCAGACACAGAAACTCGGTACTCCACGTATGATCGTGAGCTTTTGGCTATTTACAGAGCTGTGCAGTACTTCGAGAGGTTTCTTGTAGGTCGCTCGTCCACGATTTACACTGACCATAAGCCGATCACGTTTGCAGAAAATCAGAGAGCTGACAAAGCATCACCACGTCAAGCGTGTCATTTGGAGTACATTCAACGCTTTAATACGAAAGTCGTGTACACCAAGGGTAAAGACAACGTTGTCGCGGATGCACTCTCCAGGATCTGGGTGGTTTCATCAGATTTCTCTTCATCAAAAGATACTTCTTTAACGCCAAATGTGGCTACGTTTATGATGCCCACGTCTCTTGATGCTGCAATCATTGCCGAAGCCCAAAATTCCGACACTGATACACCACAACTTTTGGAAAAGTCCAGTTTAAAACTTCAACAGGTGGTTTTAGATGGTCATTCGATCTACTGTGACGTTTACAACAACAGCGTAAGACCTTACCTTCCAGTTTCTCTTCGACGAACCGCCTTCGATGCCTTCATGGTCTCGCACATCCAGGAGGTAGGTCTACCACGCGTGCTCTTGCTCAAAAAATTGTATGGCCTGGCGTAAGAAAAGACACCCTCAACTGGGTTCGCCTTTGCGATGCTTGTCAACGGAATAAGGTTTCCAGACATAATCGAGCTGCTCTCGGTGAATTTATTGAACCTGACAAAAGATTAGATCACATACACGTAGAGTTTATTAAGTTGCCTCTCGTAGAAGGTAAGCAATACGCTCTTACAATAATTGATCGTTTCTCTCGTTGGCCTACTGCAGTGCCTGTAGACGACATGACTGCAAAAACCGCTGCAAGTGTGATCAATTAACATTGGATTTCGCATTATGGTACACCACTTCGAATCACCTCAGATCAAGGCAAGCAGTTCGAGTCGGCACTCCACAAAGAACTAGCTCGTTTGAACGGAGCCAAAGTAACGAGAACCTCATCTTACCACCCACAATCAAACGGTATGGTTGAGAGGCTGCACCGAACTTCAAAAGCTGCACTTCGTTGCTGTAGTCGCTCCTGGGTTGAAGCTATTCCAACAGTACTTCTTGGACTTCGCAATACCTACAAAAATGATCTCGAAGCTTCTCCAGCTAAAATGCTCTATGGCACCGTGTTACGAGTTCCTGGTGAATTTTTTGTCTCCTAGTCATCTGTGGTTTTCGACACCAGCGCGTTCATACAAGGCTTACGATCACTTTTTCGGAAAATCAAACCTGTGCCAGCCTCCAGGCATTCGACAAGACAGCCGTTTTTCTTCAAAGACCTGAAAACTTGCTCTCACGTTTTCAAACGAGTCTAGAAAATTAAACCCCTGGAATCACCTTACACTGGCCCTCACAAGGTCATCAGCCGCAATGACATACGACTTACTGCTTCGATTTCAATGGAGAAGCAAAAGTGGTATCTACTGACCAACTAAAACCAGCCTACCTGGAAACATCTGATAGCAAGCTCTCGACAAGTAGCTCATCGAGAAGTCCGAATAATGTAATCAAGAATAATAAAGCCGTTTCACCTCCTTCGTCACCCTCTCGGTATGTGACGTTCCCTGTACTAAGTGGCCAGTCCACTGGAGGGGGAGTAGATGTGGCGGTTCGTTCAAGAACGCCAGCAACGCGCGCGAGCAGCCTGACGACCCAACGGAAGAAACATCGCGCTGCTTAGCAACGAGTTAATTTATTAATTTAGTCTTATTTTTAATACTTTGACATGGATCTTCATCAAGTATCGACCTCCTCCATAGAATGTTTGAAACGAGTTAATTGCTTATGTTCAATCTTAACCTTTTCTTCGGAATCTTTGTAAAACATTAATTGAGTTATTTAATAAATTTTATTATCCTGTTAATGACTATTTATCCTGTTAATGACAACGAAACGTCAGTATATGTAATTTTTAAATAAATTTATACTTTGTTCGTTAAGACCAAACACTTGGATCATTTAAATAAATTTTATTAGTATTTAAAACTCGACAATTTATTTATTGTAAGTTGCGCTTCATATAGCTAGCTAATCTGCTGATGTTGACGATTTTCTGTCTATGCCTCAAACTTTTTCTTATACAGTATACTATGTCGTTAATTTTCTTGACTATAGTATAAGGTCCTTCCCAGTCTGACTGTAATTTTGGCGTCTTTCCTTCAGCTTGTTTTGGATTGAACAACCAGAATTTCTGATTTTTTTGAAAATCTTTAATCACAGACTTCCAATCATAAATGGCCTTGGTCTTGTCAGATCGAGTCTTCATCATTCTTGTTGTCACTTCGTGAATTTCGCCAAGTTTCTCTCTTATTCGTCGAACGTAGTTGTCACAAGCTCTGCTTTTCTTGTTCAGCTGTACTACCTCGTATTAGATCAAAAGCAAGGCACAAATCGAAACCAGTCAGCATCTCAGCCGGTGTAAACCCAGTCACAGCATGTTCAGAGGACCTGTAAGCTAACAAGATTAAATTAATCCAACAATCCCCCAATCTTTCTGATTATTTGACACAAATTTTGTTAAACAATTCAACATTGTTTGATGTTATCTTTCAACTTGATCGTTCGATAGTGGGTATAAAGATGTTGTAATGTCCGTATTTTATGTATTCCTAACAGAAGTAACAATTCTTTCATCAACCTAGAATCAAAATTCTTACTCTGATCTGTATTTATCTCTAAAGGAACACTTCGCTCACAAGGACCATTGCAACAGTTTTCATCAACATATTGGAAACAGGAAACGCTTCAAACCATTTAGTAAAATTATCTACCACTTTCGACAAATATCTATTACCTAAAGATAAAACAGGAAATGGACCTAAAATATCAGTTTGTAATATCTCAAAAGCTAAACCTGCACATTATAAATCATCATCTTCTCGTGACCTTTGTCAGATAGACCTTTCTTTGATATACTGACATCACAAGACTTATAGGAATTCCCAAAATCCTTTTTACAAGTAGCCCAATAAAATCTCTCACGAATCTTCCCTAAAGTTTTATTAATTCTATAATGAACATCAGTAGCATCATCGCGAGCTGCCTGCAAAAATTTTCTTCACTCTGTGTTTCGGAACAATCAACTGTAAAATACCTGAAAGTAAATTCCTCACCTAACAAATAATATTCAAAATGACTCATCGATTCTACAATAGCAAGAAGTTCCTTACGTGTAACACAATAGTTCAATAGTCTTTTATCTAGAACCCTACTAAAATAATCAATCACTCTCTCAATCCCATTTTGAATTTGTGAAAGCACCTCTCCAATTTTATGATTCGACGCATTAGTATCCAAAAGAAAGTCATTATTCAAAGTTGGAAAACCCAAAATTGGTGAAGATAAAAGAACTTCCTTCAGTTTCTCAAAAGCCTGACTACATCGATCAGTCCACAAAAATTTCGTGTTTCCCAGTCAGATCATAAAGTGGTTTTGCAATCGTAAAAAAATCCTTAATAAATCGTCGATAGTAAGAACCATAAGAAATAAAACTCTTAACTTGTTTCTTATTCCTCGGCACTGGCCAATTCACTATCCCAACAATTTTCTTTGGAGCTGTGGAAATTCCCTGTTCTGAAACGAAATGACCTAAGAATTTAATTACTTTTCTAAAGAAAACAAATTTTTTCCAATTTAATTTCAAACCTGCAGCCCGAAGACGAAGGAAAACAATCATTAACCAATCCAACATCTCTTTAAATGTTCTAGCTATTATTATAACATGAACCAAATAAACCAAATAAATCCAACCTATCAAACCTCTCAAAACTTTCTCCATCACCCTTTGGAAAGTAACTGGAGCATTACACAAACCGAAAGGCATAACAGTAAATTGCCTAAGTCCTTCCCCTATCGAAAATGCAATCTCATCCTTATTACTGCACCTAATTTTAACCTGCCAATAACCACTTTTTAAATCAGTCGTACGAAACTACTTTATACCCTGCAAATTTATCAAAATCTGATCTATAATAAGAAGAGGATAACTATTTTTAATTGTGAAATTATTCAAAAGACGATAATCAATACAAAATCTAATTAAACCACGCTTATTTCGTTTCATAACTGCTGCGGAGCACCAAGAACTAGAAGATTCTTCAATCACATTTTGACTCTTCATTACTTCAATTGCCTTCCTCACCTCAGCCTGTTGATGAAATGGAATCCGACGAAAGGGTTGCTTTATCGGACGTAAATCAATCAAATTAATCTCATGCTCAACAATATCACAATTACCTATCACCTTTGTATCATTAAACAAATCCCGAAAATCTGACAGGAAATCCAAAAATTCATCTAAATTTTCAGATTTCGTCTCAAAAATCTCTCGAAGGTGGTCTGGAATATTATCAACCATGACCCTACCACAATTTTTACTTGAAATAGCAACAAAGCCAAATAATTTCTCCAAACCTACCTGCATATTTTTCAAAACTCTAGCCTGAAACAAAAAGTCAGTCCCCAAAATACAATCCTCTCTCACATCTCCTACAAAAACTTCCAATTGTAACGAAAATTTTCCTAAAATCAAACCAACCTTAGTTTTAAAATGAACGGGAAAATTTTCTCTGGTAGTATATTTTAAAGGAACATCAACTGCAACTTTCTCTGAACTTGAATCCAACAACTTGAAATTTAAAATAGGAACATCAGAACCAGTATCGATCTTAAAACAACATTTCCTGTCATTAACCAAACCATCATACATATAAAACAGTTCAAATTACCATCAATCCTCTCAATAGAATATACACAATCAGAATTCTCTGGTGCATCATCATTATTTGTCAATATAACCCCATCTCGCCTGACAAAACTTAGTTTCCCTAATTCATCTGATTAGGACAATTCATTCTATAATGATCCACCTGGTGACATAACCAACATTCCTTACTATAATTTTGTTGTTGTACATTATTATATGTTTGACTGTTTGTTTGTGTGTTAAGATTCTGACTCTACTGTCTAAATTGTGTATTTGTTCCCTGTAAAGAATTTCGACCATTATTAAAATTCTGAAAAGTTTTATTCTGACTATTAATCGCTTTCACCTCCATCGCCTTTGCTAAAGCCTGTTTCAAACAAGTCTTTCCCTCAAGCAGCAAAGTTTTCCTAACAGAAAAGTTATTAACAGAAACAATGAATTGAGAACAAGCAATCTTATCCTGGCCGATCTCAAAAGAACATTCAGGATAAATAGTTGGAACCATCTGTTCCAAATCAGAAACTGAGATGGTAAATCCTCCCCAGGCCTCTGTCTCATAAGGTAGGTGTACCTAATATGGCCCCCCTAAGCGAGAATCGACGTTGTGGCGAATCAAACCAATATTTTTTGACGTTAACGTAAAATAATAACGGAGGTATACGAAACGAGTTTTAGCTAAGGGCGTGCGCAAAAATAATTTTAAAATGTTCTAAACAACTGAAAACTTCATAATTCAGTGTTTTTGACTTCTTCCTACCTTGCAGAGATGCCGCATATCGAGCATATTCAAAATAACAGGGGGGGGGGGCATGTTAGGCACTGGGCCATATTAGGTAATCCTACTTTGTATGTTAAATTAAACCCAAAATAACCCTATCTAATACCTAATAACCCTTTTTTCATCCAAAATAACCCTTTTACACCCTCCTAGAGCAATAATAATCCCCTTTTCGCTCTCCTAAAGTAATAATCTTCCCTCCAACCCCTGCCTGAGGTAAAAATAACCCTTTTTTATCCATATTGCAGGATTTGCCGTGGGGACCGATTCAACTATCTTACCCGGCTATACCCTTTAGTTTTTCAGTCTTGCGTACTTTGAAAATCACTTATTGAATCATTTGACCGTTCTATAAAAAATCTTCAATAGAAAAGTGATATCGAAAAAAAAAACATTTAAAAGAATAAAAACACGCTTCACGTACCCAGAGATACTGTTTCAAAAAGCTCGTTTGATACTAAAAAACCGCAAAAAGTAAGTGCTCCACAATGGAATAAAACCCCAAAAAGCCACTTCAATAATCGTCCACCAAGTTTCAGCAAAAAAGAAAAGGTCGAACTGGCACAATAACATATGCAAAAACCGTAAAAAACCGGCCGTTTTTATGGTTCTTTTCTTAGTAATTGAACAGCATCTTGAAAACGAAAAGTCGTAGAGTTCCCGACTTCTGTAAAGTCGCAAAATTTTTGTTTTTTAATTGAAAATTTGAATTAAAAGTTTGAAAATTTTAAAGTTTTTTAATATGTCAAAAAAATGAATCTAGTCGTAGTTACGGTCGTCGAAAGATACCCTAAAATAAGCAAAAATAGCAAAACTTCATCATTGGACTGCATGCGTATGAAAAAAATAAAAATGAGAAGTTTGAATATTTTTCTTAAATAAAAGTTACTTTGAACAAAATTTTACCGCAAACTAGAGGTTTCTATCTCAGTTTGATCAAAAGTTAGAATTTTTCAAAAAATACCTCAAAATACCATAAATTAGCTGAAAAATAGGCCATTTTAATCTTTGAAAAAATCTACCACCAAGCAGAAATGAGATGGAGACCTCTAGTTTGCGGCAAAAGTCTTCTATTGAATAATTACATTTATCAAAAAAAATTTTAGAAAAATCGGTGAACCTCATGCGGGCCAATTTGTCGAAAAGTTTTATTTTGACCCATATATACACACGTGTATACACCACTTTTTTTGCATTTTTTAATGCAAAAAACCTTTCATAAAAATATTACATTTCGACACTGGTTCATCGCCAGGGCGATTTGAAGGCACCGAGGGCGAAGCGAAGTGGAGCCCGAAATTCTTCAAAGAGCCCTGGTAAAGATGCGCACCAGTTTTGAAATATATTTTTTGACCCGAGTGCGTAAAACCATTTCAAAGTTCGTTTTTGACGCACTAGAGTCGAAAAATACCATGACATCGAAGGAATCGATTGATATTTAAAGGATCCGAAAAATTTAATAAAAACTACGATAAAATTAAAAATAAAATTTATTCCCAGCATACGGCCCCGGCACCGCGCAAACAGGAGATTTTTTTTTTTATATCCCAGCCAATGTATTCCTGCAAATAATAGAAATTATAGAGAAATATCCCGCAAAAATAGAGAAATCGATTTAGTGTGAGTCTACCTAAATAATTTTTTTTAATATTTATTTTTTGCGTATGTCAAGTTCACAAGTGTGGCAAGTGCACATGAATGATTTCAACGATATAGCAGACGACATCTAATTATAAGTCTATATGTGTTATAGTATTGAGTGTTCTGCTTGAGTGCAGCAGAAGACAATAACATAAAATTAATCTTTTTATCAGTATCGTAAAGGTTTATAAATGAAATTGGGATACTTATATATAAGCTGAACGAAACTGTTTTCTACGTTTTTTTCAGTAAAAGTAGAAAAAAAATCTACGTTGGACAAGATATTCTACAAATTACTCATGGTTCATAAAGTTTTTATGCCTGAAGCCAATTACTCTTTGCTGAGTAGGTCACAAAAGTATGATTCATTCATTGTAATTTAATCTTTTAAAATAAAGGACTGTATTATTCTAGAAAAATTTGTTATAATGCAATTAAAAAAAAATTTTTCCTCGTTTTAGGTTTTCCTGCTACAATATTCTTTTTGTTTTGGTAATATTTTTCATTGGATTTATTTCAATTGGTTTACTGGCATTTAATTTTTTTAATACGGCAGTAGCTGAAGAAAAATTAATAGATAATGTCAATAAAGTACCATCTTGGATGCACTGGTTATGGAACTATTACTCTTCGAACTCTACTGGTTCTGAATCATCCATTAAAACTTTGACAAAGTAAGTTTGACAAAAACAATTTTTAAAATATTGGTCATCTCATGCTTGACAGTTTTTAATTTTTATAGGCATTTTATTGTTTGTTACTATACAGTACCAGCAGAAATTGATAACTCTACAGAATTAGATCCAATTAATATTGATCCTCATCTTTGTACTCATATTATTATAGGATTTGCTTCTATTCAAAATAGTGCAATATACTTAGGTAAAAATTTGAATGTTTATAAACAAGTGGTTGAATTGAAAAAAGTTGCACCAGAATTAATAGTAATGATTAGTGTGGGAGGTGCTAGTAATGACAATGGATTCTCAGAAATGGTGATGAATGATGACAACAGACAAAAGTGAAATATATTTTTTTCTATTTCGTATAAAAAAAAAAAATTTATTCATATACATATTCATTTAAAATTTTTTCTAAAAACAGATTTATTCAATCCGTCTTGAGTGTAATAAAAACTTTTAATTTGGATGGATTGGATTTGGATTGGGAATTTCCTTCATCTGGACTACAAAAAATACATTTTGCACAGTTAATATATGAATTAAAAAAAACCTTTAATCAAAATTATAGAAAACTAGTGCTTTCAGCTGCTGTGGCAGCACCTCAAGTTATAGTAGACCAGAGTTATGATGTTCCAGAATTAGCAGAGTTAGTAATTATTGTATTTAAAAATTAATGACTAAAATAAAAATTTCATTACTCTAACTTTTTTTTTTTCAGATATTTAGATTTTATTAATTTAATGTCATATGATTATCATTTTTATGTATGGTATTATCCAGTTACTGATTTGAATGCTCCAGTTTATTCAAGAACCTCTGAATCAGGATATTTGCGATCTTTAAATGTTAATTACTCAGCAAACTATTGGTTGCTCAAAGGCATGCCGAAAGAAAAAATTGTTATTGGTATTCCACTATATGGGCATTCTTATAAATTGTATAATTCATTAAATCATAAATTGCAAGCTCCATCAAAAGGATATGGCGATATAGGAAAATCAGGCTTTGTTTCTTACCCAGAAATTTGTAAATTTTTAGAAAATGGAGCCAAAAGAGTTTTTGTAAAAGACAGTCATGTGCCATATGTATATAAAGAAAGTGAATGGATTTCATATGATGATATTTCTAGTGTCACCTTTAAGGTAAAATAAATAATTCCAATAATGATTCTTCAATTAGTTAAATGCAAAATTGAATTGAATTCATGCTTTTTATTTTTGCTTTTGTTATTCAATAGAAATTGTGCTATAAAATTAAAATTCATTAAGACTTTTCCTTGATAAAATTAATATTTATTACACTTTAAGAGATTAAAAAAAAAAAAAACTTTTTTTAAATTTATAAAGAAAATTTTATTTTAATTGAAAGTGCAGAAATGAATATCTATATTAAAAAAAAAAAATTTAATAAATATTGTTAATTATTTTTAGGCTAGATGGATTAAGTCTAATGGTTTCAAAGGAGCAATGGTATTTTCTTTAAATACAGATGACTGGAATTCTTCTTGTATACCAAATAACAAATTTCCATTATCTCAAATCATAAAAAAAATCTTAATTACAAACTAAAAAAACTTCTTGACTGAATGAAAGACTGTTAAAGTATCGGTTGTGAATATTTATAGATTTTATTAAACTAACAATGGAAAAAAAATCATTTTTAAATAAACAAGTAATGGTGTAGCAAATAATATTTAGGTAACCAACAGCTTCTTTAATTATTGTTTAAAAAATTTTTGTTAAAAACTCATTGCTAAGTAAAAAATTTGCAGCTTCATTTAAAAATTGTTACTTCAACACAATTTATAATTATTAATTCTAAAAATATTTAAAACATTCATTGTATGACTGAAAAAAAAGTTTTATTTATTATGAAATCACATTATTTATAATACTAGAAACTATAACTTGATTTTTATCTATTATTCACAGTATTTTGTACACTTTGAACATTTTTGGAATAAATAATTACATGTAAAACTAATTTTTAAATCATCTTTCAGCAATAAACTAATTGAAATGAAAAAAAAAAATAAAAAAAAATTGTAATAGAATTGCTGTAAAGATATTTTAATTTTGCAAACGCAAACAAAATAATTAAAATGCAAGCATTTCACCATAAAATTCAAGTTTTATAAATGTCTTTATAATCTCTACTCCAGGAATAATTTCATTAAAATCTTTGGAGCAAACTTTGAGATTTTTTAAGGCCAGTTAGGATCAATCCTTTATAAGTAATTTTATTTTCTTAAGTTTCTTGATCAGTCTCTTATAAAAATCCAGCATAACACTTTGTGCATGTCAGAATTATTACTTTCTGCCACTTTTTGTATGCATCATATCAGTAAGTTCACTTGAATGCTTTTTTTTTCAATTTAGGCTAGGTTTTTGTGGAGAATCCCATTGTACTTCTACATTTGGCCATTTAGTTTGTAGAGCTGTCAACATAGGGTCACTGTCGCAAATAGATTCTACAGAACTTTCTAATAAAATTGCTTGTCCTCTGTGATATTTTACTTTATTTTCAGGGTTACTTCTTGGTAATCCATTATAATGATAAAGAATAAAAGTATCAGGGCAGGTTCTAGGTTCATATGAGAAAAATTCATCCATAAAAGCCGTTAGTAAAATTATACCATCATTATGCCTATCCAATTTTTTCTTCATAATCTCAACACTTAATAAAAAACAAAAAGAAACATTAAGAAAAAATTTTTATAGAAAAAAAGTTAAAATAAATTTACTCACTACTCTGAATCTGAAACCAGTTCCAGCTCAGCCAATACATTTTGTAAGGAGTCTGTAGGTATGAAATTGTTTCCATCGTTATCATATTTTTTAAAAATTCGCTTTGCTCGCTGAGTAGGTGTCTCAGGGCTTACTAATTTTTGTTCAAAAGAAAATAAAACTGTTAGGTGTGTTTCCGATCCTAATACCCATACAGGATTAGCAGGTGATTTGAGAAATGAACCCACTTCTATATACCTCAAAGTTTCTAATAAAGTTAAAAACCCCACAGTATTTTGTTTATCTATACCTCTCAATCCTGAAAAAAATACGTTTGTAGTTGACTAATTGATACATTACGAGTAATATAGTAATAAAGCTTTTTAAACTCACTTAAGCCTCCAACATCTTGATCATGATCCCATACATTGTTAACTGCTTGACCACTCAACATCAAATTAATTAAACTTTGACTCCCATACCCAAATGTACTATGAATTAATGGATCGGTCAAATCAGATATTTCTAATCGCATTTGAGAAAGTCCCTTAGTAAATATAACTGAATATAATAGTAATAAAACACCATACTGTTCTTTGAACCTACTAATATTATCAGTGAGAAACTGTTTAACTTCTTCAATATTAGTTAGAGTATGAATACTAGGAATAATAAAAACTGTTAACTTCTTTATGAGACATTGTTACATAATATTGAAAAATTTGAAAACCTTACCTCAAATGAGAGTGAAAATATTCAGATTCTAATGTATGCCCACTAAATGACATACTTGAACTTTCCTGTGGGACAACTGACTCTGCATCAACTTGCATTTGTTCTTCAGGCACTTCACCGTTGACATTTGCACTTGCTTTGTCAATCAATAAAATTGAGTACTTAACATTGGATACATCTGCTGCTTGGGCAAGAATTTCAGTCATAGCTCTGACCAATAATTGGTTACACTCATCTAATTTCAAATTCCTCCATGTGGAGATTTCACCTTTTGCTAATAGCTGCTTAACTATAAAAGCCTGAAGAGGAGCTATGACAGCACATGGACCTCCATCAGCTTGAACGATAGCGGAGTTTTCATGTTCGCTAAAGTAAAAACCTGATAACAGTAGTAGTTAATACAATAAGAATCAAAGACTTAAGAAATCTTACTATTGGAATTTCTTAATAAATGATTGATGAAATACCTTGAGCCCACCGATGGAAAACATCCTCTCGAATAGCAGACCCCCAAAGCAGTGTCTTAATTTCGCTAACGAGTTCCTGAAAGCTCGAAACCTCGGCAGCAGCCGAGATTCCCGCTGCCATAGCGTGAGCTTGTTCCACGGGTGATCAAAGCGCACCGTGATATAAATTAATTGAATAAGACAACGATCTGTTTATTGATGACTTTAAATCCAATAATCCATAACCTTTTTCCACATACGAGCCTGCACTGTCTATCAGGCTAATCAAACCATCGCAAAACTATAAGATAGTCCAGACTCCCAACTGTGTGCGAATTGCGATTCAAGTAAAGTGTATAAACGCCAAACGATTTTGGTATTCAATGAATGTATAAATATTCTCACTAAATTTGGGCTGATTTTGATGATTACTCAAGCTTTGTTGCTCGTATTTGATTGGACGATTCGTGGTAGAATGAACGTTAAAGCCACATGAATCGATTTTACGCGAATTTTAAATTAAGCGTTTCAATTTATAATTAATTATTCAATAATAATATTAACTTACGTAAAAATTCTTATTTTTTCGAAAATTTTTTTTCTTGTTTGATTTATATTTAATTATTTTTAATTTGTAAAGACTCTCGCGGAGTGTTGGGCAGTGTTGAGAAGTATCCCAATGACAAATGTCCCAATCCAAACCTTCAAGAATATAATGTAGGTTACGCTTTTCATTTGTCTTTGTTGCAGTGTTATTCAAACATCGACAGGTGGTTAAAGGTTATAATAGTCAAGGATTTTTTTTTTTTTTTGAAATTTCTTTAAGTAATTTTATTAAACTAATGTGATTAAAAAGATAATTATAATAACTATAATTTTTTTTTAATATATTTAAAAATGTTAGAAATAATAATAATTAAGTATGTCTCAAATATTTACATATGAAAGTTGGTATCCGTAATAAAGCATAACTGCACATTTTTTATTAAAACTAAAATTTTATTTAACATTGATATAACTTTTTACATAATTAATAAGATGTATTATAAAACAATTTCATATATTAATTCTTAAGTATTATATATATATTAATATATATTCAACGTAGTTTTGTTATAAAATTATATCATAATATTTTTAACAATTGCTTTTTCTCAACAAATAGAAATTTCTTAAAAATAACAATTTATTTTATTTGAAACTCGCAAAATTTTTTCAAATTAACTTTGTCAAATATATATAAATAGAAATAAAATAGTAGTAAATTAAGAGATAACAATATTAATAAAAAGATAATAATAAACGTTTTGTTTAAATATGAATGAATGTAAAAAAAAAAAAAAAAAAAAAAAAGAAGGAAACTCAACGTAAATTGAAGATTAAACGAACTTACCTGTATGTGAAGTTTATTACTATGTAGTACACGCAGCTTGGCTGCCAACAACGCCATCTTTAGAGCTAAAAATAACTAAAAAATTCCCTAGCAGGAGTCCCCACTCCCCCACTCCCACCTCCGACTACCCGCCGCCATTTAACCTCATTTAGTTCAGAGAAATCAAATACACGGGGATGAGTTTGAATATTTTGATGTAAATCAGTGCAAAACTATTCAAAATTGGGTGGGATACCGCAATATCTCCGAACAAGTATTCATATAATTATGATTAAACTTCACATACAGGTAAGTTCGTTTAATCTTCAATTATATTTCATGGACTTGTTCGGAGATATTACTATGTACACGGACAGAAAAAAAACAGGAATTTACTGTGGTAAGCTAACACGAAAAAATCGTGTGTTAACCTTACTCAGAAAAAATCCTAAGCGCTACTGTAGCCGAACCAATCAGGCAATCAGGTGTGACCAGAGTGATTTTGATTGGCTCTCTTACAGTAGCGCTTAGGATTTTTTCTGCGTAAGGTTCACACACGATTTTTTCGTGTTAGCTTACCACAGTAAATTCCTGTTTTTTTTCTGTCCGTGTAGATGTTCAGAGCAGAGAAAATTAATTTTGCGCAAAATGAATCACAGTGAAAAATATTTCCACGATTGTTACCGAAATAAAATGAAATTGTTCAATTCCATCGTCCATAACGATAGTGAACTAAGAATGACTGATTCGAGATGATTATAGGATAAAAATCCATTCACAGACAGGAATAATTGATCATCTCAATTCACACCTCCTATCATCATAAAATGTGCCATATAAATGAATAAAAGAATTATCCATAATTCCCTCTCGGTATATAATAGAGACTCGCTCCCTGGAGTTTCGCCACATAATATATATGTGGGGGTAAATATTCAGCCCTTTATTGGCAGCACATGAAATATCATCAAAACTAAAGAATTTTTACCTGCTAGTAAAAATTCGATCGAGAATATCACAAGAAAAAGAAAGTCTGAGGTCAAAAATTAAAATATACAAGTACCCCAAAACAAATTTAATAAGTCACTCACTCAAAACATAAATATTAATAGTAATAAGACCAACAACCACATGGTGTAGGATATAGACCAGACATATAATCTGCCGCAATTAGCGCTTAAAAAATTTTCATTTCTTGCGAAAAATAGTCTTGATAAATCGGACAAATTATAAAGTTTCATTCCCATGTCAGCCAGCTAGCAAAAGTTCAAAGATATGAAAATTATAAACAAGAAAATATTGGACAATTGCATCGTTCCTCCGGAACAATATTCCCAAACAACAATCGTTACACATAGTCTTACAAATCTTTCCTCCGAAGCTTTGTAAAAAAAAAAAAAAAAATTTACTGCAATAGAATCTAAGAAATGCGAGAAAATGTCAATTTCAAATGCATCCTAATCTCTCTCACATAATCGTATATGTACAAATTTTCCGATCTACAACAAGATTCCAATCCCTCAGTGAATTCAAATTAAGAGCTATACACTCTGTGTAATGCATGAACTCTATAAGCGCTCAAGCTCAAGAGAGTCTTTCCCTACCTTACTATCATTATTACCATTAATAAAAATTTTATCTCATGAATTTTCCCTTCCTTTCCTGCTCTTTTCCTACTCCGTAACAGTCAAGTCCTTCAAGGAAAGGTCATAAATCTGCAGTCACCTTCACGTGCGCTCAGTCACTGAGGATGAAAAATTTTATCCCACATTCTCCCGAAACGGAGATAATTAAGTTTCCATCAAAAGCGGTGGTCCATGAAATCCATGTAACAAGCTTTCTCAATTGTCAATCAATTCAGTCAATGCACCAATTTTTGAAAAACATTCAAAAAAGGAAGTAGGTCTATGTTAAAACTATAACTAAATGAACTTGTAAACGGTGTGCGAATTCAACCGATAAAAAATAATAATAATAATAATCATTCAGTATCCTTGCTCTCACGCAGAAGTTTGTGTCAATTGCCTGACTCTATCTTCATGGATCAATCCAAATCGATAATTTGGCAACCTGACATACGTCAAACCAGATTGAATAAATAATTCACTCCATATCAGAATTAGCCAGTAAATAAAACTTCATTCCATCCTTCACCTCGCATATGTACATATGCATATACAGTCACACAAAAATAAATTTTCATTCTGACAAATTATTGCTGTGTTCAAGTCAAGAAACAATTCAATTAATTGAAGTTAAAAAAAAAAAAAACTTCAATCAATGTATGACTTCAATATAAAGAAACCTTCAATAAGTTCTTCATTATCAACATCTTATCACCATTACCATCGAACGAAGTTAATGGTCTGTCATCAGAAAATAAAATTTTCCAAAAACTCAATCCAGACAAAATTATCCATATCCCTCTTAAACAAATCCAACGTGTATTGTCAAGATTTCAGAGTTTTCCTCACCATTTCAATTCAAGCTCCATAAATCCTAGTAAATGATCACAGTCTAATAGAATTAAATGATCCAATATATCCAATTAACTCGGTTGGCGAACGGCTTGTTTGGTTGACACATATAAAACAGTCGGGGTAAAATTAAAATAATCCAGGAGAAAATTGTTAAACCATCTGGTTCCTATCTAACAAAATTTCCTAAAGAAAATCTAAACACATCTACCCTCCTTATCAGGATCTAGATTTAAATTAATGAGGTCCAAGCGGTAGACTAGCCAAGTTGAGCACTTTAGCTCAGAAAATCCCATTCAAACTTCGCTGAGATACATATCATCAGTTTGTCAATCCATCCTACAATCAAAGATGATTTTCAGATACCCTTTCGATTTTATTCAGTCAGCAAATAAGATATTCGAAAGTAAAAGTATTTCCGTTGGCTCGTACAGTTTGAGCTTATCATCGCCCTTCCACAGTGTCTTTCGCGTTCCTGGCAAACCCAGTTTTCCATTGCATAAAACGAAAGTAAAAATCTAAGGATTAATTTAGACCCCGTTTCCAATAAGAAAAGTTTCCGCCATAATATTTGAATTTATAATTCAAAAAGTGAAACATTTGTCCAAGCTATTCGACACATTGACGTTTAAGAGTCAAGCAGTTTGAATTACTCTCACTCAATAAAAACGACTCAACCTGAACGTTCAAAACAAACCTTATCCATTGGTACCGCTTGAGCCTCCTTAGTACTCGACCAAAGGGTATCATCCCAATCAAAAAATAACATAAAAGAGGATTTAACCGAGCAATTTTCAATCAATATCCAACCCAAAGGAAACACCAAAAAACATATAACTGACCAACTCTTTCTACTAACACATCTCTCCCCTTCTTTTTTTTTTTTTTTTCTTTCTTTCCTTAAGATCAAAGACTAAAAATCTTTGATTATTTCAGGAGATCTATCAGTCTCCTGAGCAAAGTTCAATCTTGCTTACGCCTATCTTCCGATTAGCGAGAGTATGTGGTGACGCGGTGCATAAGCACACAAAGAGGCTGTATAAGCTTATTATCTTCCGGAATGCCGAGAAGAGGACTGGGATTTGGGATTGGGTTGCAATGATTCACGCAAACTATTTTTTTTTTTTTTTTTTGAGTTACTAGGGCTAATTTTCGAGCTACGCGCGCCTAAAATTAAAAATTTTTTTTTTCTTTCTTTCTTTTTTTTTCATTTACAGTTAAATTTTTTGATTTTTTTTTTTTTTTTCTCACACTGCACATGCGACAATCACTCTCTCAGATCGCCCAATGACGTGAATCATTTGGTTACAACCAATGACATGAATTGTTTTGGTTAGATTAGCCAATGCTATATCGGCTTCACTGATAAGGCTATTATTTTTTTATGATGTTTCCATGCCTTAACCAGACCCATGTTCTTTGCCTAATAAAATTAAAAAATGCACCCTTAAGAATAAACCACTCTATCGCTTCCCTCAGAAGAAATTATCCGTTGAAACGTGAAACTTCTTTGTGCGCACAAAGTATCCATAAATCCCACATAGTTAACAAAAAATGCCTACCTGAAGGCTAATTTCAATAAGATTTGATAAGGACCTTTACCAGGTAAACTTCATATTTCATCAGGAGGCGTTTCCTTTTTAAAACGTAGAAACGGCCATAATAAATGATTTTCCCAATCGAGGAGATACCGTGTAAGGCGAGATGACTCTCCCAATTTAAAACTTAATTTCATATAGAAATGACTTTCATCACGTGATCTTCCAAACTGAGGAGGTAACGAGTAAGGTGAGTCTTCCGATTTCGATCTTCTTACATCATGGGAAGGACCTTTATTAAATGATCTTCCAAATCGAGGAGGTACCGAGTAAGGTGAGTTTCCTGATTTCAACTTCATATATTACGGGAAGTACCTTTATTAGGTGATCTTCCAAATCGAGGAGGTACCGAGCAAGGTGAGTTTCCTGATTTCAAAAATTCTCATAATACGGGAAGGACCTTTGTTAAGTTATCATCCAAATCGAGGGGGTGTCGAGCAAAGTGACTCTCCTGATTTCAAAAATTCTTACAATGCGGGAAGGACCTTTGTTAAGTGATCTTCCAAATCGAGGAGGTGCCGAGTAAGGCGTCTCTCCTGATTTTAAACTTCATACAATATGGGAAGGAACCTTTGTTAGGTGATCTTCCATGTCGAGGAGGTACCGAGTTAGGTTTCAAGCTTGATTTTAATCCTTTCCCAGTCTCCACTGCAACTTTCAAAACGAAAAACGGGGACTCCTAAACCTAAACAGAAAAAATCAAAGAAATTTATACGAACAAAATGAAATGATTTTACCAAAAACTTCTATCGGCTTCGTTGAAAAAAACTCGAAGCACGTGCTCTGATGGTCCGTCGTCGGCGGCGCCAAAAAACGTAATGAGGTTAAATGGCGTCGGGTAGTCGGAGGTGGGAGTGGGGGACTCTTGCTAGGGAATTTTTTAGTTATTTTCAGTTCTAAAGATGGCGTTGTTGGCAGCCTAGCTGCGTGTACTCCATAGTAATATCTCCGAACAAGTCCATGAAATATAATTAACTACAAAAATTCTATGAAAGTTCAAAAGAAGATTCTAATGCAAATAGAGGCGTTCTTCGTGAGATCGAAAGTGATCTGACGTGACATCTCCGATCTTGATGAAAATTAGCATAAAGTTAGTGTTTGGCATATACATGAACGTGGTAAAATGATTATTCATAAATCCGCTTATTTTCAAAATGGCGGCCATTTGAAAATTTGGCAAAGAAAAAAAAGCTTGTTTTTTGAAATCTCATAACTTCTCGGGGTTTTAATCGATTTTGATGAAATTTGGTGGGTGATCGGAAAAAAACTTAAAGTTTCTGAAAAAATTATAAAAAAAAAAAAATTCCCATTATGTATGCCAAAAAAAAGGAATTTTTTTTTTTCAGCCAAAATTTGACCCCCCGGCAATCTTTTTATTTTTTTTGAAATATTTTTAATTAAAAGTAAATTTAATTAAGAAAATTTAAAGACCTTCCAAATGATGGTATGTCTTTTAGTTTCTGAGATATAATTTTTTGAAGTTGAGGTTACCGAGAATGGAGCTCGCGCGCGCTGCTGCTGCCAAGAGCACCATACTCGGTTTGGTGTTTTTTTTATATTTATTTCTTCTTTACTATGCAACCGATAGGGGGCCTTTACTAAAATAGGTGATGATAAACAAAACCTTGCGATTAACCTTGAGTACTAAAACGTTTCAGCGTGCAAATCTTTGAATTTCAAGTTTAACAGTGAATTTTTCAGTTTTTGAAATGAGTTCGCAAGCTCGTAAAAAAAGTCGTACGTGTTGTAGTAACCCTTTTAACATGAAGAATCATAAAAAATATGGCGTTACTCTTCGATTGGTTAAAAATGGTGTGAATAATATTTTAGTTTGTAATACTTGTAGAATATATCTCACGAACGGCAAGCGTGGTGTTTCTTTAAGTGTTTCAAGTTTGACGAACTTACCAAACCCTGACGACAATAGCGAAAATTTAGAAATGCAAACGACTCAGTATGATTTAGAAAACGAAAATGAAGTTGCTGAACCACTCACGGATGATGAGCTTTTTGAAAAAGAAATGGTGTCTGAAACTTTAATTTTAGAAATAAATAAGATTCTTGAGCTTTTAAAAGTTACTCCAATTTGCGCAAATGATCGTAAAACAAAAAAAATCAACTGTCTAAAGTGCGTGAAATTCAAAATGCATTAAACGAAAAATTGAAAGAAATTTTTGAATTTCAAACTGATGATCTACAAGATTTACAATCACTTGTTAATGAAATCGAATCTAAAATTAGTCAAACAAATAAATCATCAGAAAAAATTAAATATTTGACTATGGCACCAATTACTTGGAGTCCTTCTGAGTTAAAATCACGCTTCTCAGTAAGATATTACATGGCGGTAAAAGCAAAAAAATTACATGAAGAAGAGGGCATTGGTACCACTTCAAATCCGAGACCCGGTAAAAAGCTCGACACTGCTACTGATAATTTGATAAAGCAATTTTATTATAATGATGACTACAGCCGTGTGATGCCTGGTCAGAAAGATTATGTGTCTGTAAAAAAAGATGGAGTTCGAGTGCACTTGCAGAAGTGTTTATCATTAGGAAATTTGAAAGAACTGTGTTATGCTTTTAAACTAAATAACTCTGATATTAAAATAAGTTTTTCTAAATTTGCTGAACTTCGACCATCGGAATGTATTTTAGCTGGAGGCAAAGGCACTCATTCTGTTTGCGTTTGCAAAATTCACCAAAATGTGAAACTTATGATTGCTGGAGCTCAGTTCAAAGAATTAACAAAAAAACGATGATGAAATCTCTTTTTTACAAGATTATAAATCAATTCTTCCAAAAATTGTATGCAATCCTGCCACTCTTTCTTGTTACTCAAATGAGTGTTCAAATTGCCCCGGAGTAACTTGCATAAAAAATGTTTTAAGGGAGTTATTTGATAAAAATTTTATTGACACTGTGACCTACAAAAAGTGGACGTCAACAGACCGTTCTAATTTAGAAACGCAAATAGATAATATTGATGAATTTATTGAAAAATTTTGTGTTGAATTATTAAAACTTTTACTACACGACTTCGTTGCAAAGTCACAAAGCCAATAGTTGGGTGAACTTAAAGCGAATTTGGAACCAGGAGAATTCTTAGTACTTGGTGATTTTGCGGAAAACTTTACATTTGTTATTCAAGATGCAATCCAAAGTTATCATTGGAATAATGCTCAAGCAACGCTTCATCCCATAGTGGTTTATTATAAAAAAGATGACCAGTTACTTCACGAATCATACGTCGTGATTTCTGATTGCTTGCAACATGATGCTATCACTGTAAATTTATTTATAAAAAAGTTTATTGAACAGCTCAAGTTAAAACATACACTCATTAACAAAATTAAATATTTTAGTGATGGAGCGGGTTCACAGTATAAGAACAAATCAAATTTCATTAATCTTACTCATCATTATAAAGACTTCAAAATTAAAGCTGAGTGGCATTTTTTTGCAACTTCACATGGCAAAAGTCCATGTGACGGAATCGGTGGTACAGTTATTAAGAGATCAGCTACCAAAGCTAGCCTACAACGTCCAGTTGGTGATCAGTTAACTACTCCGTTATCTCTTTACGAATGGGCCAAAGAAGCGCTACCTAATATGACTTTTATCTATAGTACTGAAGCCGAGTATGAAAGTCACACAAAATGTTTGAAACCACGTTTTGACAAAGCCAAACCTTTGCCTGGATCAAGAAGTTTCCACTGCTTTATTCCTATGAATGAAACGAGAATTTCTTGTAAATCTGTTTCAATCTCAGATCAATCTCAAGAATTTGAAATTCAGAAAAAAAAAGAAAAAAAAGGTGACCCCTCGATTGAAAACAAAAGCTTTTAATGGAAAACGTGGGCGAAAATCCGCCGCGTCTCAAAAAACCGCAGCAGGCAACGGAAAAAAACGATCAAGACGCACTCAACCCTAATTTTATTTAACATGTTAAGCCATTTTTGTATTATAAATGTTGATGGAAGCCTGACGAATGAACTCTGTAAACAAAATTTGACATAAATTATAAAAAACTTACTTTAGCAACAGATTTTTCATTTCGCTTTGTATAAAAACTGCAGAAACTAAAAATGTTCAAAATACTGTAAATTTGAACATTTTAATTAACAAAGTCGTATATTTAAACAATTTTAAAACACAAAAATTAATATTTTTTGAGATACAATGGTTAAACTCTATGCCGGAAAGGCTTTAGTAGTATGGTGCTCTTGGCAGCAGCAGCGCGCGCGAGCTCCATTCTCGGTAACCTCAACTTCAAAAAATTATATCTCAGAAACTAAAAGACATACCATCATTTGGAAGGTCTTTAAATTTTCTTAATTAAATTTACTTTTAATTAAAAATATTTCAAAAAAAATAAAAAGGGTGCCCGGGGGTCAAATTTTGGCTGAAAAAAAAAAATTCCTTTTTTTTGGCATACATAATGGGAATTTTTTTTTTATAATTTTTTCAGAAACTTTAAGTTTTTTTCCGATCACCCACCAAATTTCATCAAAATCGATTAAAACCCCGAGAAGTTATGAGATTTCAAAAAACAAGCTTTTTTTTCTTTGCCAAATTTTCAAATGGCCGCCATTTTGAAAATAAGCGGATTTATGAAAAATCATTTTACCACGTTCATGTATATGCCAAACACTAACTTTATGCTAATTTTCATCAAGATCGGAGATGTCACGTCAGATCGCTTTCGATCTCACGAAGAACGCCTCATTTTCATTTCTTCTCAATATGTATTAGAATAATTGAAAATTTGTACACCCTGGCCTACCTGGACTATAAACTTCAATTTTTTTCATTCACTCAAAAAATAATACTAGAGAAATCATCTCCAGGGTGTAACAGCTGCCCATTCCTCTAGGTGTCTATCCTGATCGTAATAAAATCAAGACTTTCTAGAGAAATCATCTCCAGGGCGTAGTAACCACCCATTGCCCCAGGTGTACACCCTGGCCTACCTGGACTAAAAAATTCCTGGATGAATCATTTCCAGGGCGTAGTAACCACCCATTGCCCCAGGTGTACACCCTGGTCTACCTGGACTCAAAACTTCCTGGAGAAATCATCCCGAGGGCGCAGTGACCACCCATTGCCCCAGGTGTACACCCGGGCCTACCTGGACTCAAAACTTCCTGGAGAAATCATCTCCAGGGCGTAGTGACCACCCATTGCCCCAGGTGTACACCCTGGCCTACCTGGACTCTAAACTTCCGGGAGAAATCATCTCCAAGGAATGATTCTTTTTGTGCACCGGGTGTTTATAGTAAAAGCGTAGTTACATGCTCTAACGCTGTGCTTGTATTTGAACCCCGTGATTTTCGTTATATATTTACGTTAGCAACGCCGATTGTGATTTCGACGAGAAAATTTTCGACGAGATATTTTTCGACGAGATTTTTTTCTGGCACTTTTCAGTATACCCCTGCGAGCGTTCCCCCCGGGCAAGACACCATCAAGAACCTGGGCCGTTCGGTCCTGATAGACTTCGCGCCCCCGAAGGACTTCGTCCTGACACCGCTGCGCCCGGCTCTGAATGTTAGCCTGAATCTGTCTCGCAACGAAGTCCGTTACATACCGAGGAACGACGTGGGGTGAGATTTTGTAATTTAGATTTAAGTTGTATATTGTAAACCTAGATTTAAGTTAAAATTGTAAGCGTTATCTATTTTTATTTTTCCATATTATACTCTCTTTTTGAATCGCAAATCGTTAGCGATTTACTAGGGGGGGAGAGTGTAGAGATCTGCACACTCGACGCGCGATATCGATAGCGCGCGACGGTTGCGCCTGTCGAGACTTGGAGATCAGTTCCGCTCTATCCGCCACGCTGGTCGGATGTTCCTTGTAACTGCAAGCTGAAAATAAAGATTACATTAATTTACTTATTACCTGGTGAATTTCATTGATTTTACCCGAACACGTCTCAAGCAGGAGATAGCCCTGCAGTCGCTCAAGACTAACAATCGCTACACGGGACAGACGCGAGCGCCGTGCACGGTCAAATCCCACGTCGCCACGGGATTATCCCGATTCCCGTGACGTGATTATGGGATTCGACCGTGCTCGGCGTAACAAAATAACTCGCTCGCGCTTGTGGTATATATGTTGTGCAAATTTGATTAATTACTTATCTATAAATATTAAATTTTTACTTTTATTTTTTATTATTAAGTTTTAACTTAATATAATAAGATAAATGTCTAACTTGACGCGATATGAATATTTATTAGTTTTAGTACAAAAATAAAAACTAGTACCACGTTTTATTAATGAATAATTACATTGTTATTACTTTAATTAATAAAAATTAATGAGACAATTAAAGAGAGCTTGTAACGATTACTTTCAAGCTCTCTTAAATTACTTAAAAATTAAATTAAATTCCAATTTACATTCCAATAAAAAAATTAAAAAATAAGTAAATCGTATTAAAAATTACGTTAATTATTTATTATTATTATTTTTTTTCATAAGTTTAAGAGATGAAAAAAATTTCAAAACAAGCAACCAAAACAAACTTGAAGGTTATAAGCCTACCGATAAATCGGTCTAAGAATTTTTCCAACTTCCACTTCTCCAATAACATTAATACAAGCTTAAAATCTTCACTCATGTTTACACTCATTGAAAATAAATAAATAGTTCTTGATGATATTTTCGTTGATTTAATTACATTGTTTAGTCGTATAGACGCACAGTGAAACGATCGATAAAAATATTTTGAATTGAATAAACCGCTTCTAAATAACTGTGCCCTCTACAGTTGAAAAAAAAGCTTCATTTGCATTTCAAAAAATGCAGTTACTCCATTTTTTGGCAAAGCGGTTAGCGCTTCGCTCGAAAAAGTAAAGGTTGCCTCCCTTTTTTTCCGTGTATGAGTAAATATGAGAGAAACATGAACTCAGGTCTAGTAAATTTCATGTCTATGAGGCCAAGTTCATGCTCTTTCAATAAAGTAAAAGATGAATACCTATGGAAAAGAAAAAGAAAAATCTACCTAAAGAAACGCCATCAATAAATATAAAAATAATTGAGGTAAAAAATATAAAAAATATGAGAATATTTCCTTAAAGACTAAAAAAAACGGATTGGAACTATCTACTATATTTGCCACGGCGGTACTTGCCTCCGTTGCCGCTAGCAGTATTGTCTGAGCGCCTTTTAAGTGAAAGCTTGACACTCTCGGAACCTACACCACCCTCATTAAACTGTCTATGTTGCAAATGACTATGTATCTCACCCGGTTGCCCTGATTTCCCTGACCAACCTGGAGAGATTGCGCCAGACCTCCTTTCGGGAACCTCTACGTCGCTAGACCAATTCTGAACCCTGTCAGGTGCATCGCTGTTAACTAGAGACTCATTATCAATGGGTTTAGCACCAGCAAGATCAGCAAACTGAGATTGTCCACCACCAGTCAGGTGTTGCTTAGCCCTGCTCTCAACCAGGTCACGAGTGTCTACAAACGGATTACTACAATCTGGAACACCGGAGATATTGAAGTCCTCAGGGTGCTCCTCGAACCTCTGCTGAACAAGAAAGACAGCAGCGCCTCTGGAGTCTGGCAATGCCCAATAAGGCTATGGTAGCATTAACCTCCCTGTTGAATTGGAAAAACGGGCAGTCTCGGCTGGTGGTGAAGTGAGGAAGGCCACAATTGCAGCTAGCCAAATTCAAGTCGGTGTAGAGCAAAGAATGGAAAGGTGAATATCACTGCAGAAACTGCACCTCGTGGGGTTTTCACACCTATTGCTCCTATGACCATGGGTCCCACGACTGGCAAATTCTGCACCCTATGACGGACTGGACAAAAAGACGGACAGGACAAACGATACAAACAAAGACACGAATCTAGGCAAGTACCACTTGGCCAAAACTTTGACATCATAAGAATTGAAAGAGAACTCGTCACTATCGCCCAAAGTTGACTTCTTAACAATTCGCTCGAACCTTCCAATAAACTGCTTTGCTCTTGGGTTTAAGTTATCCCACAACTCAATTTCAGAGATGTCAATGGGAATATCTCTGATAAGACCGATGCGGTAAATTAAAAAAATCATCTGGAATGAACGCCTTCCAGTGAGGGTCAACAGACTTGACTCCATAAGAGGAAAACGAGTTAGTCTCTTCCCGGGTTAAAAAAGTAATTGAGAAGCGGACATTACTTTTGGATACCATAGTCAAAAATTTAACCCCGGACAGTCTGAATTTCCTAGCTACAGACAATAAATGTAGATTTTCCAGATTCTCCCTAGGTCCAGAGTTATAGATAACAACACTGAAAGGAGCTTGACAACTCCGATCATACTTGTTAGACTGATGCTTTGAAAAAGACTCTATCTCCAGTGATTCACCAATCAGCTGCTGGCGGCTATTGCGACTGGCTCCCTTTGCAGGGCCTTTGCTAAACAAGGCCTGAGAAAAGTCCATATTCGGACAATGGCACTCAAACCGCAAAAATCTAAAAAGGAAAAAATAAAGATCAGACAACAGGTCCAAAAACAAAAAGCCCACCCACCCAAAAATAAATTAAACAAATCAAGCCAGATACTAAGCAGTGAAGAATCCAGTCAATCAGACAACCATCTCGAGGGCACTGGATTGGGGAGCGTCAGCAGCAAAACCAAAATGTGGCATCAAGAAAACTCATTGGTAAGGTAGATGTTTACAAACTGAAGATAGCGTGTGTTCTGGAATTTAATAAAGTGAATGAGTGACAGACAATGGTAATTGTTTAAATTTAAAACTTAAATTTAAAGCTATAGCGTATACAGATAAACTTAAAATAATGTAAACATCGAAATTGAAAATAAACACCGTTTAGTTTCCTTTGACGTGGTTGCACTTTTTTCTAATATTTCGCATAACTTAATTTTGCAAGCTTTAGGCGAAAAATGGGACTACATCTCCCCCTATACTTTACTAGAGAAGCGCGAATTCCTATCGAACGTCGCAACTCTCTTAAATTGCACTTATCTACAATTTAATGAAAAATTTTATAAGCAAATTTTAGGCGCACCGATGGGATTCTGCAGCAGCCCCTGCTTCTCTAATTTCGCATTAGAATTATTAGAAAAACGCGCCCTAAACACCGGCATTTGCAAAATCATTTATTTCCGCCGCTACGTAGATGATTGTTTTTTAATTATAGAAGAAGATGAGATTGAAAAGACACTTGACGTTTTTAATAACCTTGACGAAAATTTGAAATTTACGTGCGAGAAAGAAATTAACAATAATATAAATTTTCTAGATGTTACTATCCACCGGGAAAACAACAAATTAATTACAAATTAATATCAGAAACCTACAGCTGCTAACAGATTAATTAATTATTACTCACACCACCCTACCAGCCAAAAGATAGCTATTATTTACAATCTAATAGACAGAGCCATACAATTATCTAACCCCCGCTTCCATAACGATAACCTAATTAAAACCAAAGACATTCTAATAACTAACGGCTACCCAATTAAATTTATCGATAAATACACAAAAAGAAGACTCCATAAAATCGCACAAGACAATTTTAATAAGAACAATAACATTAACAGTAATAACGAAAATACTAATAATAACACCGACAATAATAAACCCTTTATCTGCCTTCCCTTCATAAAAAACCTTTCACACTCAATATCCAACAAATTACGCAAATTTAAACTTAACATTATTCACAAAAACACCAACAAATTAAACTCCATTATTAAACTTGGAAAAGACAAAATTAAAAAAGATTTTTGCGATAATATAGTTTATAAAATAAATTGCACCAATTGCAATAAATGTTATATCGGACAAACATCTAGAAAATTAAAAAGAAGAATATATGAACATGATTATGCAATCAGAAAAGGAAATTTGAATAATGCCCCAGCCTGCCACGTCACCGATACTGAGCATGTTATTGACTTCAATAATGCTAAAATAATTGATGAGGATTCAAATAAATTTAGACGAACCTTCAGCGAAATGCTAAATATTCATTTTTACGACAATACTTTGAATGTAATAACAGACACTGTCAAATTAAAAAATGACTTTAAGAAATGTATTAATTATATAAAAAAACACGTCACAAATACTTAATTATTATTTGTAAAAACATTATTGCAAGAATGAACCACTTTTAGCTACGCAAAAAGATCATCACCCGCCCTACACCTTATACACGCCCCCTCCACTCTCCTACTCTTTCACCTTACAATCCTTTTCCTCACTAACCACCACCTATTTGATTTTTGGTCCACTTGTACTACGTTTGGATCATTCTTGCACAAATGTTTGATGAGTGCAGATCGCCTTGGACCAACTCCTGTACTTAAAGGAAGTTTTAACTATTGTAAGTCGTACCTTTACGTTATACAATCTATTAATTAATTGTTTAAACTTAAATTGTTAAATTGTTAAATCTCAAATTATTTATATTTTTTCAAAAAAACTGTTTATACAATTTTTAACACTTAATCTATTCTAATTTGTATTAAAACTTTATATTTTATAATTTACAAAAATAATGTAGTAATTTATATAAAAAAAATTTTGTGTTTTTTAAAAAACAGCCTTGATGATGGATGCTATTGCGTTATATTTTTTAAAGAAGCGTAAAATTCTGAAAATTATTCTGCACACTATTTATAAAAGTAAAACGTGTGTACCCTTCTAGTACACACGAATGTATGGCTTCACTAAAAATAATTACGCATATATTGTTGTATCACTTTTGTGATATATTAATCAAAAAAAAAATAAATAATTGTGAAAGTGTCTCAACAAAGGAAGGAAAGTTATCCCTCTCCTGTATACACAAATTATAATTTAAAGCAACCAAGTCACATTAACACAATTACGTTATCAAAAATCTGATATCAGATTTTTGTTCAGAAATAAAATCATGAACTTAGTAACAATGGATAATGTTCATGCTTAGTTTTATCTTTAAATTAAATTCGACAGGTTGAGTAATATTAATTAATAGAGAATTTCTATGACCAATTTAAATAATCAACTTCTAAAAAAATAATAAGTATTTACTGAATAGAGTGAGTCAGGTAATCAATTAACATTCATCAAACAAGCTATAAAATTATGAATTAAGAGAATTTATTTCTGTATCGTATCCAATATTCTACAATATTAAAGTAAAAATAAATTCGGTCAAATTCTTAGTGAATAAAGATATCGTATTTAAATGAAACACACCCGTCCCACACACCAAATACAATTCTTTAAATTGTTTCCTCACTTCTCATGTGAAAACCATTTAACCCAGAATTCGCAGTAATCAAGTAATTTAGTATTATTCTTGCTTAATCAATTATTTTAAATTACTTTGCTATAAAAATTTAATAATTAATAGATAATTATCAGCAAAATAAAATTCATACTTTCATAAAGTTACAATAAAAGAAAACTTCTAAATTTCTAAGAAATTTTACACGTAGAAAAAAAAATAATATATATATATTTATTTTATGAAAATACAACTTCACCTCTGGAACTGACAGACTTCTTGATTTCCAAAAGTCGCGTCTGCGTGAGTTTGATAAAAAAAAAATTTATATATATATATATATATATATATATATTTTTTTTTTTGAGAACTAACCGTAATTTTATTTGTTATTAGTAATTCAAAATAGAAATAGTTACCATTAAATTAAATAGAAATGTAAACCAAAAATTCCCGTTACACTAATTTTAATATTTAACTTTACTATCTCAACTGGACACTAGTAGCGTTAAACAAATTACAGAAAAGCGTCGCGAAAAACTCAGCACGAGAAACGATTTTTTACTCAGTCAAACTTGACTAAAAAAAAATGAAAGAGCGTTACTCATGAAATACAAAAAAAGAAATGTTCGTTCGGCTGGAGCAGGAATCAGAGTGTCCACGGCTCCTCACTCGTTCGGCGATACGCACACGTTCGCTCGGCGGCGAGCTCGGCGGCTCGATCGCTCGGCCGCAGCGATTCTCCCCACTTTCGGCTCTTCTTTCTCGTGCCGTGCTTCTTCTCGCTGCACTGCGCGTCTCGCTTGACGCTCGATTTTTATTCATACATTTTCAGCAACAAAAAAATTTTTTTAAATATTTTAAATGTTACAATGCTTAGACATCCAAAACGTCGGCAACCAATAAAAAAACGTGCTTGTTAAGGATAACTGTGTTGATTTATTTCACAATTTTAAAATAATGTAATTAATGAATAGTACAATATACATGTAACTGATTGTAAAATAATAGAAAACTGATCAAATCGAAGTACACAGTGACATAGAACTTAAATTAATGAATGTCTCAATATAAATATAAATGACTGCAAAATCAAAATAAGCAAATTTTAGTCAAGATATCAAGCGATGAGGTTAGTGGTAAACATTACATGGAGATTAGATAAGCGAAAGAATGTCAAAATTAGGCATCGCACAATTGAATGTAAACAATCAATAAGCACATTATAATATACTTATGTGAAGGCTGTATTATAAAAACCAAAATTTATCTCCCTATATTATATTTCCGTTTTTTATTCTGATCCCCCAAATTGGATCCCCTAAATTGGATCTTCGAAAATCTGAAATTCTTAAAAACACGGTCAAAACACAGTTAAATATCGCACTTTTTCGATCCCCCAAATTGGATCTTCGTCGAAATATTGGATCTCCTAAGTTGGATACCCCTTTTCAAAATTTTTTACTAAAATATTGTATTTTTTACTGTCAAAAAAATAAATAATTAATTTTAGTAATTTATAAATAATAATGAATTTCTTCTTCGTTATGTGGTTTTCTCGTGATTATGAAAATATAAATTAAAATCCAATTGTTGGTTGATCTTTAATCGGTATATAAATATATATAAATAATTATTGGATTTTAATTTATATTTTAATAATGAATTTCATTTAAAAATTTTTTGTTCAAATTTTAATTTGAAACAAACTTTTTTAAACCTATACCTAACTTTATACCAATGTTTACTTTTTGATAAAAAACATTTACTTAGGAATACAAATTTGTGTGGTACGAGAAATTTTTATGGGTAATCAAGGGACACTTAAGTGGGCAGATTTGCGCAATTCCAAGCAAGCTGGTTAGATAAGCGAGATACGTTAGTTTAGTGAGAGCTAATAATTTAAGTCGTGTAAATAATTATAATAATATAGGGAGATATAGGGAGATATTATAATCTGGTTTTTTTTTATGACCCTCAAAATTGAGTCCTCAAAATTGAAAATCAATAAAAACACGGTCAAAAGACACGTAAAAAGATACTTATGAGTCCTCAAAGTTGAGTCTACGACGGGAAAGTTGAGTCCTCCTTTTCTCAAAACGGTGTTTTTTAGATTCTCATGTAATATTTTCTATAGAAGCAGCTTGGTGTATAGAAAGATTTGAATTGTGTAAATGTAGTCATTCGGTACAACGTTTAGCAGTTCATACAGAAAATCAACAAAACATAATGTATAAAGAAAATGAAGAAGAAAAAAGTTAAAAAATTGGAAAACAACTTTAGCAGCTTGGTTTGAAGGGGAGATGAGGTGGGAAGAGTTTGTTATTGCATTTAAAAATATTAATGGAACTTTTTCAAAATTTAAAGTACTTCAACAAAACTTTAAAGTTAGTGACTGAGTTGATGAATAAGGTGAGTAAGATTTGTTCGTAGATTGGGTGAGATAAATTTGGGGGATAAAATACGGTATTTGAAGTAAATTAAAATAGTAAGGTCAGTTATGTGGCGAAGATTGAATTAGGTCAGGTAGTTGAACATAAAAAAGTAAGAAAAGTTGGTAGGGTTCTTAATATGGGTGTGAATAGTAAATCGGGTCAGATAAGGCGAGTGTGTGCGGAAGGTAGGGTGTAGGTAAGGTGGTTGTGGGCTAGTAGATCAGATATTAAAATTATAACTTTGGCTCTAATTAGAATTTTCATATAAAATCATATATCATTAAAAAGGTCTTGAGCTCAGCTTTCTAATTATGTCATTTTATGTCATTGAAATTTTTATTAAATACTTTTTGTTGTCATGAGAGGGTGCTGAACAAAGCCGTTTATCATTTTAAATCCAACCCTACCCCTACAAAATCATAAATCAGCTTAAACGCAATTTCGCGAGCTGTTACTATCCAGGAAGTAAGTTCATCTCATGAAGAATCTGTAAAAAAATTTTGTAGATTTTTTTTTAGCTGAATTTCAACCAATAGGAACGCCGCATTTGACATTTGGCGGAGGGGTAAAATTGGGTAAAATTATTTCGATAATTTGTCGGTTATTTCCAATTCGAACGTTTTGAGTCGCATAGCGACTTGAATTGTTAGACTTACTCGAATCAGCTTTTGTGTTAGACCCGAGTCACTGCGGTGTATACCCATATATGAGTATTCATAGGTACATTTATAGTAAACAAATAGTAATTGAACTATAACCGCAAAATGTAAAATACAGCATTTCTATGAGTTGAAATTCAGTTGGGGAAAATAACCCAGCCAAATACCCCTAGTGCTTCAAAATTGTCGATAATTTTCCGACTGTGTTTTGTTACACAGCAACGAGGGGGGCAAGTTTGACAGGTTAAAAATCACGAGCGCGAGGCGCGAGTGATTTTTTGTCAAACTTGCCCCGCAAGTTGCTGTGCAAAAAAACTGGAGGAAAACTGAAAATCGAGGCTTGTACGAAATTGCGAAATTTGAAAATAATCGTGATTTTTTTACATTCACTAATTACTAGAGTAGTTTTCAGGGTGGGCAATTTAAGCTAGAGATATAAGATGAGTCAGGTCCAGAATGAATAAGGTGAGTAGGGTTTGTTGGTAGAGAGAGTGAGAAATGAGTTGGGGATTAAGTGCGGTATTTGAAGTAAGTGAAATTAGTAAGGTTTGTAATGTGGCTAAGATTAAAATATGTTAGGTGGTTAAAGATGAAAAATAGGTAGGGTTATGAATCAAATTATAATGAGTATGTAAAATTCAAACTGAACTTTCGTGTCTAATTTTTATTGGTTTTGAGCACTCAAGTCTTTTTACTAAACATAGAGCTTTCGTATTGTTTCGATTAATTTTTATAGTCATCAACTATAATTAGGGGGTTGGCGAGCAGAGCGAGCAGGGGGGTACCCCCCTAGTAATATATAATTATCAATGTAACTTACAATATCTGCTTTTCTGTGAGAAAGTTTAAAAATAGGTCTAGAATTAAAGCGTTAATAAGTGTAGCCATGAATACAATAAAACATATTAGTGTGAGAAAGTGACATCAAGCAGAAAGGTTTAAGTTAGACACACCAGGCATTAATTAGTTGAGTAGTAGTAAGAAAAAAAAGGGGGGGGGGTCAAAAAACAATGCCAACGGGGAAGATCACACACAATAGGCCAAAACTGTGGAAAAGCGAAAAAACAATATAAATCCTCCTGTATGTCACCCCCAACCTGATTGATAAAGGAAAAAGGTCCATAAAAAACGACAAAGGAAGAAACCTAACAACTGGAAATGCCTGGCTTGGCTACTTCGTGCCCAGCAATTAACAATAGTAGTATCGCAAACTAAAAAAAATTTTAGCATCCACGCAAAAAGCTATCAGTATTATATTAACAATTAAAAAGCCTGTCAAGCTACTAAAAAGAAAAACTAAAAATAAAACCATACACTCTTTACTATCGGCTTGACGTACCTTACGTGGTGATAGTGATAAAAACAAAATGCCGTCTAGTAAGGACGATTGGTCGTCCAGATGGAAAGGTCTATAATCTTAAAGAATTGAAAAGTACGGAATGACGATGACATCCAAAACTTCCAGATCGAGGTGAAGCGATAACTGCAGAATCCAATTTCAATGCTGTAAAAGGTAACCAGAAGCTGAGACTGATGATAAAGGTGCCGAAAACGAAGCCACGCCACGAATCATCAACTGAAGTAAGCCAACACAGCCGAGACTTAAACAAAGAGCCATGTTACTCGTTCGGTGTCCAAACCAAGAAAAATCATTGCTATCACTTGATGATGATACCTTGCGCGTTTCCGGTGTCTTACGCGGACGGCCGCATTTCTCAATCTCTACAGGTTCTTGATTGGACTCTTGCTCGGTATCAAATTCAGGGACTTTTTACAAGGTCGACCTCGGCCCCTTTTAATTAGTTCTCTCACTGGCTTGGCTGGAAGAATAGCGGGAAGGTTTTCCCTCCCAACTTCTTTCTACTGTGCTCGAGTCACTACATTTACATTGAGAGACTTAGGTGGATTACGCGATAGTGCATCATCATTGCAATTAAGCTTTCCTGGCTTGAAAATGATCTCAAAGTCGTATTCAGTGAGTTTGAAATGCCATTTTAATACGCGAGTATTGACATTAGCAGTTTTGAATCACACTAAACCTTGATGATGTGTAATTATCATTATTTTACGACCATATACATAAGTTCTGAATTTCTTGACGCTATGCAAAACGGCTTATGCTCCTTTCTCGTACACCTCGTACCTTAATTCGGGACCCCTCTATACTCTAGATGTATATGCAACCGGTCGATCTTTTCTGATCGGTCCTTGAGAAAGGACTCCGCCTACGGCGAATCCCGATACATCGGTGGTTATATTATATGTCTCTGTCAAATTCGAGAAAGCTAACACAGGTGCTTCGTAGAATGCTTCTTTCAAAGTCCGAAAAGCACGATTAGCCTCATCGCTCCACTTGAAACTTGAGTTTTCTTGTAAGAGTGTGGTTAGTGGTTTGGAAATTCTCGTGAAATCTTTTATACAACCTACGATAGTACTCTCCCAAACCCAAGAATTGCCTCACGTTTTTTACGTTGGTAGACTGACGGAATTCTCTAACAGCCTTCAATTTTTTCGGGTCTGGACTCAACCCTCGCTCCAAACATGTCTGAGATAAGAAACTTTACGTTTCAAAAATTCACATTTATCAGTCTGGAGCTTTAAACCGGCTTTTCTAAGCCTTTCGAAAATGACTCTTATCTTTTCTAAATGTCCCTTCAAGTCTTTAGCAGAAATGCATATGTTATCCACATGGCAGAACATTATCAACCCCTTTAGTCCCTCGAAAAGTTCGTCCATAAGACGTTGGCCCCGCTCACTTGGCAGCGTCTATTGTTCTATTGTTAAATCCGAATGCCATTTGAACGAATTCGAAATGACCGAACGGGTACTAGTACTATCTACTAAACCAAACTTGTACTATCTCCTGAAAGCAGTTTTGTGATTGTCTTTGGGGGTTTATCTTAATTTGATGGAACCCGGCGGCCAGATCTAGGGCCGTATAGTATTTGGCTTCTCCAATTTGATCAAATATTTCACTTATATTCGAAATTGGATAATTATTTGGCATAGTAATAGACTCGATTACCTCCAACCTCTTTTATTTAAAAACAACGACAGATAGAGATCTAAATTTTTTAAGGTAACTTCTATAAAACCCTATTCAACAACTTTTTTGCTGACGGCTTTTTCAACTCAAATTTTACATAAGTTTATATTAATTAAAATCGATATCGTAAAGAATGCCAAATTTTAAGATCTAACTTCTAGCAGCCGGGACCGGCCGTAAGCGGCCATAAGCCTGCCGTACACATGTAGACTTTCTTACGGCTCACGGCTTTATTTATGTGGTCCCCTTAATTCTCTGCATCTTTTGTTTCGAGATATTTCCTCCCTGCTGCTGAATCGGTATATAAAAGATATCCTACTGGGGAGGGATTGTTGATCTTTCGACTGAGAAATCGGGGAGGGAGATGCGTACTTTTGACGGTCAGACGGTAAAAAATCATCTCGAATAATCGACTTGATTCATTAGATCATGAATTTGATTAACAGACTTTAACAATCAGCTGTGGGCTGCTGGATACGCTTAGTATGAGATAGGATAATGATAGAGTATTATATTTGAAACCTTGAGCATTTTAATATTCGATTTACATTAAAAATCTTGAAGCTGTTTTAATGATAGTTCATAAAGTTGATCCTGTAAATTTTCTTTATCAGCGTAAGAACTGACAGGTCTCTCTATACAGTTATAGATATAAATGCCTGACTTATTTGCAACCTGCGGACTTACTGCTGCAAAAACTATTGACACTGCACCTTGATTCGCATTCTGTAATAAGGAAAAAATGATTTTATAAATAAAATTATAGTAAATAAACAAAATAAATTATAAATAACACAGAAATTATAAATTTTTTAATATTGAGTATGACGACAGTATTGAGTCAATATCAATAAAAAGTAATATCAATACCGATACAATAGTTTTATTTTTTATTTTGTCAATATCAATACGATATTGAGTCAAATTATTGTATTGTATTGGTATCGTGAAGTTTTAATACTTCAGGATCATAATTAAAGCTTATATGGAGAATTCTCAAAAACTTTTAAACTCGGTAAAAATTCGTAAAAGTGTAGTAAAAATTGGAGCACACTTTTGAAATTTTGACAGCTATTTATTATTGTAATTTCTGACTTAATCCAATAATAGAAAATTTATTTTTTAGTTCGCCAACGAAGTTATATTGCAAAATGAAACTATCATGAACGTTCTGGCTCCGTGATCAAGAACTCTTTTTTCAATTTCAATGATTTTTTTCACATAACCTAAGGCTTAAAATAAAAAATATCTAAAGACACTTTTAATTTTGTTTTTCTTGAAAAATTTCCTAAAACCATTTTTTACAGTGCAAAATTGTGAAATTTTTGAAATTGTTTAAACAATATTATTGTTTAAATAATTTTTTCCCCATGTTTACCTTACTATTTTGATAAAAAACTATAATGGAATGTTTTTATCTTCTTTTTTCCCTCTGGATCGGTCGCCATCATCATTTTTTGAATTTTTTTATGAATCAGGCTTTTTCATAGCAGACGACACCTAGCAGAACATGGAATAGTCAAAACGATATTTTCTAGATTTATTTAATTTTATGAACTTTTTAATTTTTTGTATTTGTTATTTTCTAACCTTATCACATTTTTCTATGATTTTGTCAAGTTCATTGAAGAAAAATCCATATTGTTTTCAGCTTAGAGTCGATTGAATAGTATATTATTCCCGCAGGCGAGATGGTTCGATTTGGCCTCCGAGAGGTTTGCGACCCGAGCCGAAGGCGAGGGTTGCAACGAGGAGGCTAAATCGAACCCTCGAGCCTAAGGGAAATATACTATTTTTCGTCCTTCTAACGGAAAACAAGGGGCGAAGTTCCGATTTTGAGGTTAGAGGGACGAAAAAACTTTATCGACACCGAGCACTTTGACTAAAGTGCTTGGTGTCGATGAAGACTTTTAATCGCCTGTAAAAAGAAAACAATATAATTATTTCTTCAATGAAGTTGACAAAATCATTGAAAAATATGATAAGGATAGAAAATAACAAATACAAAAAATTAAAAAGGTCATAAAATTAAATAAATCTAGAAAATTTCGATTTGGCTAATCCATGTTCTGCTAGGTGTCGTCTGCTATGAAAAAGCCTTATTGTTTGTTAATAGTTTCATTTTGCAATAACTTTGTTCAAAGAAGTGTCAAAAGAAAAATGTAAATTGTTTTAACTAGAGTTCAAATTACATTAAAAAAGTTTGTATACGAATAAAAATATTCGCTCTAATCATCAATTAGAATCCACATTTTTTTCAGGCTATGTTGATGCTATCCCATCTCAAATATTTTTATGTTGATATTTCGTCGGCCTGGAAGAAAAAAAACACCTCAGATCACGAATTCATGAAAAAAGTAGGTACATTACGCTAGGTGAGCAACTTTAAAGCCGAAAATCTATACCTAATGGGTATTTTTTAGCTTTTTTGTAGCTAATTTGTGTCGCTAAAATTAATTTTGTGGATGCATCCAATTCCGAGAAATCGTGGCTAACCCAGCGTAATATTGCGTCAGGTGAGCATTCGGGATATCTCGGGCTAGGAAGGGAGTTGAGGGACCGGGTGGGTCGCAAAATTTTTAGCTATTTTGTGGCTGAAAGATGTCGCTGTTCCCGAGGGCGCGGCGCACCCCCTCCTACCCCTACCTACTACCCCTGGGGTGGGGGGGGGGGGGGTGAAATCTTCGAGTTTATGTCCCAATGACAGGTCGCAAACCGTAGCTAACGAACTAAAAAACCTTTAAACTATTAAATTAAATTACAGGGTGGCCACCCGTCAGGGAAAACTGGAAAGTCAGGAAATTTGAAAACAGTCACGGAAAGTCATGGAAAGTCAAGGAATTCGCTCTTTTTTCTGAAATATCAGGGAAAAACTAAATTTGTTTCTATAAAAAAAAAAAAAATCGCAACGATATCTGCACACGGAAAAATAAATCTGGTGCACGCACCGCCGAATTAAGCGGTATGGGCTGTATAGGTATATTCTGCGGTGCAAGCATCGGTCGCGGTGCTTGCACCGCAGAATTTTCGATGAGCGCACCGCTCAACCAGCGGTGGAAAGTACCTAAGCAAGCGCGCGTTGGAGTGCCTGCTTTACCGACTCCGGCGACCGTTAAGGCGCTCACTTTTTTCCGTGCAGTATGTGTTTTGACGTTTTTTTTTTGTAAAATGTTATTGTTCATCGTTAATTATTATTTTAGACAATCATCATCAGTTGATATTTGTCATAGTATAGGTATTGTTTAAAAATCTATACAGGGTGACCCATTTTAAAAGACCCGCCCAAATAATTCGCTTGGATAGCCCAAATCGAAAAAAATGTAGAGAACAAAGTATCATTATTTTTTGGGGCTAATTTGATTGGCCCAAAAAATTTGGGCCCAGGGTCTTATTTTGGGCCCCACGGACCCTAAGTCCGTTTTTTTTAATGGGAACCCCTATTTTTGACCTCGGATTCGGAAAGAGCGGGAAATTTTACAATTTTTAGGTATTTTTTGAAAAATTTTTTGGGCCCCACATGAGGCCCTGCAGGGCTTATAAGACTTTTATAAGCCCCATTTCTTTTTAACCCGAATTAACTCGAAAACAACGCATTTTTTGCATAGCATATGCTTTGGGAAAGTTTCTTGGTTAAAAATTTCCAACCAAATGGGCCCAAAAAATTTGGGCCCGGAGCCTTATTTTGGGCCCCACGGACCCTAAGTCCGTTTTTTTAAATGGGAACCCCTATTTTTGACCTTGGATGCGGAAAGAGCGGGAAGTTTTACGATTTTTAGGTATTTTTTGAAAAATTTTTAGAATCCTCTTGGGGCCCGGTAAGCTTAGGTAAAGCCCAATTGTGTTTGGTAGCGTTATTTTCGAGAATAGTGCATTTTTAGTGTACCACATGCAATGGAAAAGTTTCTTGTTTTGAATGTCTAGGACCTACGACGAGGACGTAGCAAGATGGATTTTTAGGTCCTACTGGGTCCTATCAATTAAAATAAAACCCGAAAAATATTAGTGGTACAATTAAAAAACAAACGGGGGGGGGATATTTTTATTGTTTTAAAATGCACAGATCAAGTTTTCGCTCGAAGCTTCAAGCAGTTTACAATTAATTTAAAAATTTCAATTCATTAATTCTTTAACAGTTCTTTTGAAAAATAAAAAATTTTGAAAGTCTCAATGTTGTTTGAGGTACTCAATGAACATTTAAAAACTATAATTTTAAAATAGTATCGAAATGTAAAGTTTAGGTTTAAAAAACAGCGATATTTAAATTTGAAGAATAAAAATTGAAAAAGTATTTAATTATCAAGTTTCAGTGTCGAAAACAGCGCTATCTACATTTAATGAATATAAATTAAAAAAGTATTAAATTATAAAGTTTTAGTATCGAAAATAGCGATATTTACATTTGAAGAATAAAAATTAAAATAGTATTTAATTGTAAAGTTTCAGTATCGGAAACAGCGCTATCTACATTTAATGAATACAAATTAAAAAAGTCTTAAATTATAAAGTTTCAGTATCGAAAATAGCGATATTTACAATTGAAGAATAAAAATTAAAATAGTATTTAATTGTAAAGTTTCAATATCGGAAACGGCGCTATCTACATTTAATGAATACAAATTAGAAAAGTATTAAATTATAAAGTTTCAGTATCGAAGACAGCACAATCTACATTCGAAGAATACATATTTAAATAAAGAATTAGCTTACGTTCAAACGTCACGGGCTGAAATCGATAAATTTTTTACCTTAATAATAACGGAGGAATCTTTGAACACTTGATTCGCTTAACAAAAAATTGCGATTTTTTGATTGCATACGAATAATATTTTTCGGGTCTTATCTTAATTGATAGGACCTAGTGGAACCTGAAAATCCATCTTGCTACGTCCTCGTCGTAGGTCCTGGATATCGAGGTTCTCGATGACTAAACGCAAGCAATGGGATTCAAAATTTGAATAAAACTGATAAATGGGCCCTGTGAGGGTTCAGAAAAAACGAGGTCTCAAAAAATACCTTAAAATCATAAAATTTTCCGTTCTTTAAAAATTCGGGGTCAAAAATAGTATGTGTTCCACTTTTAAAAAACAAAGTTAGGACCCGTAGGGCCTAAAATAAGGCCCCGGGCCCAAATTTTTTGGGCCCATTTGGTTGGAAATTTTTAACCAAGAAACTTTCCCAATGCATATGCTATGCAAAAAATGCGTTATTTTCGAGTTAATTCGGGTAAAAAGAAATGGGGCTTATAAAAGTCTTATAAGCCCTGCAGGGCCTCATGTGGGGCCCAAAAAAATTTTCAAAAAATACCTAAAAATCGTAAAATTTCCCGCTCTATCCAAATCCGAGGTCAAAAATAGGGTGTTCCCACCTATTCTATTTTCTTTCTTTGTGTTCGAGCTAGCCGGGACGGGAATCAGGGCGCATCGAAAATACTGGCCCGTTCCCGAGTGCAGATTTTTCTTTTATTTTCAGGTTCTTGGGCGTTGGCCGACGGGACCTCGGGGCTGGCTTTGCGTGGCCTTGTCCCCCGGGTACACCGTTGCACCCTCGTTCGGAACGGTTGGCCAAATCACGGTTCTACGGCACAATCTCTAACGGGAAAATCTCTTACGCGTATTTCGAGCGAGAAAAGCGCAACTACTTTTTAGGCGGGTAGACAAAGACTGCCTCACGAGGCTCGGTCGCTGGCGGTCGCCGCCAGTGCCACTCAGCTGAGCAGGGGAGGGGAGGGGAATCAGGCTCCCGGCCGTCCCTCTCCTCGTTTCGCTGCACGCTCGGGTTTAGCTCCGGCCGATCGCCACGATCCGTTCGGAGCCCAGCTGACGAGAGAGAGAATGCCGGGAGCTTGTGCTCAAGCTCCCGATCTCCCCGTAGCACACACATTGCACCGCAATGGACCACCCCCCACCAAGGAGTGACGCCGAACCAGGCGGTACGACGACCGCCCACGAAAGAGAACGCGAGACAAACAAAATATAATACGAACCGAATATATAAATTAGTAAAAAAAAGAAACGGGAACCTCCCGATGCTCTACCCTTGTCTGCCCAACGGGCTTACGCAAATTAATAAGTAAATACAAATGATTGCCCAACGGGGCCTCGCAAAATACAACGGCCCATCGGCCTAAACTCATAAGAAAATTAACAATAAAAAAAAAATAAAAGAAAAATACAAAAGGATGGCCCAACGGGGCCCAAACGCTCGCAGTAATAAACAATAAGTACAAAAGAATTGCCGAACGGGCTTAATGCTTATAAATAATCAATAAAAAAAATACAAAGAATTGCCCCACGGGCTTAAACGCAGGTAACAAAAAAAAAATATAAGTAAAACAAAAATAATGGTGTGCCCTAATGGCTTCACCAGGAGTCCTTGGGACCAATTCAACAACCTAGCAACTAGGGTGATCTTCGTCCTAGTGGACAGGCCGGGCTCTTGGTTTCAGCGGGGCCAGGGAATAGACTCCGAAGGATTTTAATCTGCACGTCCTCGGGCAGGTCAGAACAACCGCTCGCAGCTGTACCACCCCGGCCACTGGAGGGGCGAGAGGAAACCCAAAACCCCGTGCCTGGGCTTCCAATCCATTGGCTGCGTGGGCTGGTTCGACGGCTACGCTCGAGGGGCCTGCTAGTGCCACTGGGATACTGTTGCGACTCAACCTTGGTTTCACTGCTTTCGACCCATCTGTGGACTCTGGTAGTAATCGGGTCTCCAGCTCCTCGAGTTGGGCCCGTTCGTCGGTACTGAGCTCGTTGATCCCCGCGCACTCAGCAATCACTACCGGGTTCTCGTACTTATTCTGCTGGCTCAGAAAACTTTGCCAAGGCCCTCCCTTGACACGCCACCAGCCAATGTCGAACTGTACTTCTATGCCAAACTCTTTACAGAAATCCATGCCCAGGACAGCGTCGTGCTCCAGGCCATCGTAGGCTTTAAGTTGAAACGGCCTGTTGTTTCCACACACATCCAACTGGACCGTCAACTCGCCCCTCAGGCTTTTGATTTCACCTGTGACTGACCGAATCAGCGTGTCTGTGGGCTTTAAACGCTTCGCATTATTCTCTACAATCTGTGGGCCTACCAGGGAAAGCATTGCCCTGGGGTCGAATAAAGCATCATACTTCTGACGACCGACAACTATCGGGATATAGAAGCTATTGTCCTCTTTGACCGCCGCGACCATCTCGATAATGTTGTCTTGGATAACTATGTGCCCGTCAACCTTGGGGTCATCATCCGCTTCCCAACTCTTCCAGGTATTTCCTAGGGCCTCAGGGCTAGCAGTTTTGTCAGGGCCTTCACTGTCGGCTTCTCCCATGCACCATCCGGACTCTCTCATGTACCGTTCCACTGCTTCGACGACTTGCTCATGGTACTCTTCCTCAGTCTTCAGCTGAGTTTTCCCACGGTCCGCGTCGATCTCCGGGTTGGCTGAGGTCTTTGTCTCTGGATCCCATAGATCTGAGTCGCTCAGTTGTTGCTTTTCCTCGCATTCGTTCACCGCTTGAATTACGAGGCCTTCATTGCTGCTGGATTTTTCCTGGGGCCGTATAGGGCTTGAGGCTTCGAGCTGGGTGGTCTCTAATTCTTCTAGCACAGGGGGTTGGGACCGTTCAAACCCCCTGCGTTCGAGTTTCCCCAAACCCAGGCACAATTAGGGCAATTCTGGACCGTAACTCCAACCGCGTTACATCCTTGACAGGACACCTTAGCCTTCCGATCCGGACACTGAGGCGACAAATGACCTGTGTTTCGGCACGCGTAGCAGACTATCGTCGGGCAGTTCGTTATTTTATGACCCGGCTCGCTGCAATTATAACAGACGTCCGGTTCACTGACGTCACCTCCCCCGGCCAAGCCTGGTGTACGGATCGGTTGACCAGACGGGCCTTGTTTGGCTGGGTTCGATGGGGGTCCTCTGCCAGGTTTACGTCCTAGGCCCTGGCCCACCGCAGCCACTTCTGGAGTTTTATCCGGATCCTGACTGCTTCGGGTTTTTGAATTAGCCTGTGGGCGTTCAGGTTCACTGTCTTTCGAGGATCCCTTGGGCCACCGTTGATTTTTCTTGGATGTTGTGGTCTCTTGGGCCAGTAAGTGTGTGTCTTCCTTAGAACTTCGTCCTTCGGGAAGGCTTTCTTGCACTGAAGCCACTTTCTGGGTTTTCGGGGCTCCCGACCAGGCGGCCATTGGAATCCGGGATTTGTCCTTGGCAGGCGGCTGGACCCAACGACTATTCAGATCTCTAATTCTCTCGTACTCTCTGCCCAGCTTGATCACCTCACTGTACGACCTCAAGGGCTTCGAACCAATGTATAACCTGTACCCAGCCTCCAAGTTCTTATAGATGACCTTGAGCTGCTGTTTCCTGGTCGGTGAATCTCTGAACTTATCGACGATCACCCTAAACTTGTCGACGAAAGGCTCAATCTTCTCACCCTTGCCCTGGGTCCTGGCCTTGAGCTCATCGAGGAGGTCGTCGTCCTCGATTTCCCCGATAAAATGAGTACTGAACTCTGCCAAGAATTTCCTCCACGAACGTATTTTCCGTCCGCGGCGCCGATACCATGAGCCAGCTGACCGGGTCAGCACGCTGGGTAGAGCACACATTATTTCCTGGCCCGTCCAGGGTGTGGCATCCTGAAAATCTTCCAAACGTCTCAGGAATTCATCCGGGTCGTCCTTCTCGCCACCACTGAATCTCATGTCCCAGGCTTTAAGGTCCCGAAGAACCTTGCTCTGGGTGTGACGGTCTCGTGGGCCTGGGCTCTTCATTCCGCTACTGCTAGTACTCCCAGTACAGCTGTCGGACCCAGATTCGGTCGATGATTCCGGAATCCATCGGCGACGAGACGCCCGAGGTCGCTCCTCTGAGCTACCAGAATGTCGGGAACTTCCTCGTAGGTCCGATTTACGGTGCGGTGGGCCGTCGTCGGCGGCACGCACCTTGGGTTTACGGCTGGGCTTCCTGAGTCCAGTCCATGCACCTTCCGGATCAGCCAAATGCCGCTCTGGCTCCAGGGTCGACGTGCGGCGTGGGGCCTTCATTTGCCTCGCGGGGTACCCGCGGGTTTTAGGGCCTGGCCCGCCTTGCTCGCTATCACTCTCTGATGAAGCGGCACCCGCTCCCCGGGCCTGTGGGCTAAGCCCCGAAGATCCAAACCCCGGGGGATTATGTGTCGCGTCCCCCCGAGAGCCTCTCTTGGGGGAACGCGCCGGGCCTTCCTGGAAGCTACGCCCCAGCTGACTATAGACAGCTCCCGCTTCGGGCGTAGGTTGGTAGGGGTCCCCCACCGAGCTGGACTCCTCCGAGCTAACCGAGTCAGAATCTGAAGGGCTACTGGGCTCCTCCTCTGATCTGCCCCGAGGCGTGTTAATAATTGGGGCCGCTAACCTACCGGTGTTCACTTCTTGAGACCCACTCGGGCCGGGTGTTGGTTCTGGTCCAACTGCGTGTCCTGGCCTTTGTACTCCGCCCCACGCGTTGAGTATTTCGGGGCCCCATAGGTCAAACATGTTACCCAAATGGAGCCGGGGCATTTGGTAAATTAAGTTACGATAATTTGTAACATAATTCATCTCGATGCTTCCCAGCATCTCCCCGGGTCCAAAGGGGGTCACGCGAGAGCTTGAGACCGACGGTGACATTCCGGGGGTATGACAACCGGTGGTGCACGTCCCCGAGTAGAAGGGATTCGTCGAGACGCTTCCCGCCGTGGTGCTCGTCGTCGAGGTCAAAGTCAGGGCCACTGACACCGCGTCCACGAGCGACGGTGCCTTAGTTGGGAGCGACGAGCCGGAGGGCCTCTTCTGTGTGGTGTGTACCCGACTCGTCCCGGGGGCCTCCACGTTGACCGATCTGGCAGCCAAGGCTTTCGAACTGCGAGTCACCCGCTTTGCATTTGCGACGACCACCTGAGCTTTCTGGATTTTCTTTCGGAGCCCTGGGCGGGACCGCGAGGAACTCGCGTCTGTTGCCGAGTCCGTCCTCCCCATCGACTTCCGGGTTTGGACCTTCCTGGGCCTGCCTCTTGGTCTGGGCTCAGGCGCGTCCAGCACGGGTTGCTCCTCTCTCGAGGATTCTAGGTTCAAGCCAGCCGTGGTCGCCGGCGCTTGTTCCCCCCGCTCGTCTACCTGAGGGTCCCAGGGGAAGATAAACTTCTGTTCAGCCTGCATGATGCTGTACCGAAGCAACCGGTCCCGTAATATTCCTTGGGTCCCCCCGGTATTGAGTCCCTCCTTGTCGAGGCTCTCGATCAGCTGTTGGGGCTCTAAACGGTTAATTACTGAATGGAGGTCGCGGGCGTCCTTAGACTGCCTCAAGACTTCCCGGATCGCCAACCGCGCGGCAATCTCTTCCGCCGGCAGGCAATCCCCTTTGTAGTCCGCCATCGCAGTACACAAAAATTCCTAGCGCGACAGTTAGGGAAAGAAAGAAGAGAAAAAGGAACAACCAAAACTGGTTAAAAAAAATCAGAAAAGAGAAGAAAGAAAAATAATAATACTAAACGGAAAATTCCACCACGGAAAATTTCCAGGGCTCTTTGGGCCGGGCTGATAGGGGCAAATTGGGCTCTTAGATAGACGCAAAATAATTTCAATAATAAAAATGTTCAGAACTCCTGGTGATAACAAATAATAATAATTTTACTCTAAACCGGTGCTCCAGGAGACTAAATTCAAATTTTTTCACTAGCCGGCTAGCTTGAACACAAAGAAAGAAAATAGAATAGGTGGGGCCGGAAAACTACCCGCGAAGGGCCTGCGTCACTGCTCTACCGCTGGCTGCTGTCTCGCCGTCCTCTATCGCGACTCGTCGCGGAGAATCAGCCCTGCTAGGCCGCGCCCTAAGGGAAAAAGAGAGAAAAACACAGAAGAGAGAGTAAAATTTAAGGAGAGAGAGGTAAAATCATACAATTAAATGAAAGAAAGAATATGTAAAGTTAACTAATTTATTTAAACGCCTACACGGGCGAGTCGACAAATGCCGACGCGAGGCCCAAGAACACAAGCCCGTAGGCCACACACCGGCCGGATCCGCTGATCCGGGCCTCGCACACCGCACGTGGAGGGAGCACCGGGAATTAAACGAATCTATCCTAACTCGACAGTACCTTGTAGTCAGATGCTCGCTCGCTAGCTCACGGCGTCCTTTCGACTGGCTCACGGCGTGGTCCGCTGGGAGGAAGGCTGTCTCCTCGTGGTCGGCGATCCTCGATCTCGATGTGGTCGCCGATCCCCGGTGATCTTCACACCCACGTCCGGAGCGGTTGGCCAAATCACGGTTCTACGGCACAATCTCTAACGGGAAAATCTCTTACGCGTATTTCGAGCGAGAAAAGCGCAACTACTTTTTAGGCGGGTAGACAAAGACTGCCTCACGAGGCTCGGTCGCTGGCGGTCGCCGCTAGTGCGTAGATTGTGCTGTCTTCGATACTGAAACTTTATAATTTAATACTTTTCTAATTTGTATTCATTAAATGTAGATAGCGCCGTTTCCGATACTGAAACTTTACAATTAAATACTATTTTTATTTTTATTCTTCAAATGTAAATATCGCTATTTTCGATACTGAAACTTTATAATTTAATACTTTTTTAATTTGTATTCATTAAATGTAGATAGCGCCGTTTCCGATACTGAAACTTTACAATTAAATACTATTTTAATTTTTATTCTTCAAATGTAAATATCGCTATTTTCGATACTGAAACTTTATAACTTAATACTTTTTTAATTTGTATTCATTAAATGTAGATAGCGCTGTTTCCGATACTGAAACTTTACAATTAAATACTATTTTAATTTTTATTCTTCAAATGTAAATATCGCTATTTTCGATACTAAAACTTTATAATTTAATACTTTTTTAATTTATATTCATTAAATGTAGATAGCGCTGTTTTCGACACTGAAACTTGATAATTAAATACTTTTTCAATTTTTATTCTTCAAATTTAAATATCGCTGTTTTTTAAACCTAAACTTTACATTTCGATACTATTTTAAAATTATAGTTTTTAAATGTTCATTGAGTACCTCAAACAACATTGAGACTTTCAAAATGTTTTATTTTTCAAAAGAACTGTTAAAGAATTAATGAATTGAAATTTTTAAATTAACTGTAAACTGCTTGAAGCTTCGAGCGAAAACTTGATGTGTGCATTTTAAAACAATAAAAATATCCCCCCCCCCGTTTGTTTTTTAATTGTACCACTAATATTTTTCGGGTTTTATTTTAATTGATAGGACCCAGTAGGACCTAAAAATCCATCTTGCTACGTCCTCGTCGTAGGTCCTAGACATTCAAAACAAGAAACTTTTCCATTGCATGTGGTACACTAAAAATGCACTATTCTCGAAAATAACGCTACCAAACACAATTGGGCTTTACTTAAGCCTACCGGGCCCCAAGAGGATTCTAAAAAATTTTCAAAAAATACCTAAAAATCGTAAAACTTCCCGCTCTTTCCGCATCCAAGGTCAAAAATAGGGGTTCCCATTTAAAAAAACGGACTTAGGGTCCGTGGGGCCCAAAATAAGGCCCTGGGCCCAAATTTTTTGGGCCCATCAAATTAGCCCCAAAACATAATGAAACTTTGCTCTCTACATTTTTTTTCGATTTGGGCTATCTAAGCGAATTATCTGGGTGGGTCTTTTAAAATGGGTCACCCTGTATAATGTATATATAGTATATGTGCGATTGTATGCTGATTATTTGTTTTTAACTTTATGCATATAAATTTTATTCGCAAACGATTATTTTATCTTTGTATAAAAAGTTGTAAAATATCGAGTCATACTAATAAAATGCGCTGCAGCTTTTAATTTAAAAATGCTTTCTAATTTATTATAAAATTCTGTTTTCATTAACTTTTGATGATTCAAAAATTTCTGAAAATGCACACACGTCATTTAGTATCATTAAAAAAAATTTCAGAGAAAATTTCATTTTGTCAGGGAAAAAGTCAGGGAAAGTCAGGGAATTTGGAATACAGGTCTCAGCGGCCACCCTGAATTAATTATTGACTAACTAGTCATTTTATTAAAGTTAAATTAACTATTAAATTTAATTAATTATTTTATTTTGAAAATCTGAATCTGCGTAACATCTTTTTCACGAGCGAAAAATATTGTAAAAAATTAATTAGTTGGATTTTTAATTTCCAAAGTCGCTGTTGCTACCATATAAAACTACGTTCTCATGTAAATCTATAGTTAAGAAAGTTATTTTGATTTATTTATTAATAAAAAAACATTTTTTTTTATAAAAATAAAAATTAATCAATAAATAAAAAAAAATAAAAATTAAAGTCTCAATTCTATTTGAAAGTTAAAACTTTTTAATTAATACTCATCGAAATAGACAGATTACGATCGAAAGCTTAGACTTTTTCTTAAAATATATAAATTGCATTGCTTTTTCACAAACGCTACAGTTTTGAGGTGTAATTTCCACTTCGCCCAAGTAAAAGCTTTTTTGATGATATATTCAAATATTACATTCCGTAAAACTGAGTAATCGTATACTGCGGTACATTTGCTAAAGTTTAGAATGAAACCTATAAATTTTAATTATGGTTAAAATTAAAAAAAACTCTAGATAGTTTTTTTTATCTCTAGATAGTTACAAATAATGATAGTTCAGTCTAAAAAAAAATCACAATATTTCGTTTGAATGGTAATATTTCCACATTTTATTGTTTTCTTTTTGAAAAATCTACCTTGAAAATATAGTTTTTTTGTCTTACTTAAATCCGATATTCAATATTTTTTTCATGAGTTTTCCATCGTTATCATAAAAGTTTTCTAAATTTTTCTGTGTTTCTGTAAGTCGCTTAAGTAAAAATTTTACAAAAAATATTTGTAGTTTTATAAGTTTTAACTGCTGAAATATGTCATTAAAACCAGTAAATTTATTAAATTTCTTAACTTATACTTATAGGTGGTGGAAAAAAATGCAAAAAAACTGCAGAACACTTACTTGTATACGTCGTACACTTTCGTTATTTAGATTTTATAGTACTCTGTGACAAGAGTTAAAGATTCAATTTTGAAGTTAGTGACCAGGAGTACTATAAAATCTAAATAACGTAAGCGTACAGCGTGTATAAGTAAATGTGCCGTTATTATCATTTGTTTTGGTTATAACGAGTAACTCATTACAGTTCCTTAAAAAGATATACATATTTTTCTTCATGCCAGTGAGCCGTCGGTAGGGTCGGTAAGGTAGGTGCCATCGCTGACTTTATGATGTCCCATTTCGTCCTGTTAATCTGTTTGTTTCCTGAAGAAAACTATAGAAGAGAAGGTAATGAATAAATTGTATATATCAACGGGTGAATGCAATAAGATTAATTCTTGCGTTGTTTAAAATTTTACATAGTAAATTAGAAAAAAATTATCAGATCATTGTGATTTCTTTAATATTTTTAAAACTATCTAAAATATAATTTTTTACACATCTTATTAAAGTTACAAACGATTCAATGTCGGTTTATTAACTGAAGATATTAACTTAAAAAATAAAATAAAAAACCTAATTTTAGATAAAGCTACATCAAATTGTTGCCCGATCGCTTGAGCTGTAGCTTAAACACTGTAAAAATTAATTCTTTCAGATCTTGTTAGTATTTATTCATTTATTAATTCATCTAGAAGTTCAAGTGAAAGGAGAGGATGAGGAAAATGAAGAAGTGGAAGAGAGTTCAGATGATGACGAGGTAGAAGAAGAAACCGATAGCGAGCTAAGTGGATGTGAATGGGAAGATGAAGAAGTAGAAAAGGAATCTGAAAATGAGGATAGGGATGATCTAGAAAACACGAACGGTGATCAGAGTCTTGAGAAGGACGGAGTGAGTTATGAAAGTGAAAAGGATGAGAATGGAACCGAGATGGTAATGGAAATAGATCAACCCAAAGCTGAAGAAAACTTGTTACATCTCCCTCAAATCGTTCCCGAGGAAGATTCACGGTAACTATTTGTTATTAATTTATCAGCCACAAAGATAAGACTTTGCCTGAAGAAATAAATGACTTATTTCTAAATTTTTGTTAAAAAATTTTCAATTGTTGACAGGTTAGTAAACTACAAAAATATAAATTTTCCAGATTTTTTTTTACCTTTCTCGGGCATATTCAAAAATTCATACCATAATGACAGTTTTAAACAATGTAATTTCATAAATGATGTTTTAAAATAAAATCTTGCAGAACGATTCGTCGGCTTAGAGTAAAAAAGTCCCATCTCAGAAATTTCTCGTAACAAAAGGTTATACCTCTCGGCCCTACGACGGTTTCATAAATTAATAATGTTGAATTTTTTTCTCAAGCACATTTTAAATTTGTAGTTATACGGTAGATTAAACTCAACACGTGAGAAAGCTTTGGAAAAAAAATAAACTACAAATTTAAATCGTGCTTGAGAAAAAAATTCAACATTATTAATTTATTGCTTGAGAAAAAAATTCAACATTATTAATTTATAAAACAATCGTAGGGCCATTAGATTTGACCTTTTGTCCGCAGTTTTTGAGGTGGAACCTTCTTACTCTAAGCTAATAAAATTTATCAAAAAAATTTACAGCAAATTAATTACTCTTAAATATAAAAAAATAAAAAAAATCTCTTTTCGGCATTCTCTCGATTTGAGAGACGTATAAGAGTCGCGTCAAATCAAGGCGTGTAAGAATAAGGATCTTCTTTATTCTTAATTTCATGACTTCTACTGCCCCCTATAGTTTAAAATCATAAAAAAACACACAACATTTTTTTTTACAAATAAATGCATTCATTTAATAATAAACTATCTCATAATCTCATATCACACGGAATTGCTTAAGTATAAATGAATATTATGTAAGTGAAGTGTTTCAATTTATAAAAGTTTACTGATGTAAAAAAATATTTTATTTAATTTTAATCGAGTGTGAAAAATATTTGGAAACTGGTTATTGTTAATAAGAAAAAAAATATTAACAAATTAATTATTTTCAGTAAAAATGTTTAATGTCATTATAAACTTAATAAAATTTTATGCCTATAAAAACAACATTAACAGATTCTTTTCTTTTCTTTGTGATATAAAATTTCATTTTTTAAGTTTAGAGCTAAAAGATTCAGAATACATATGTGCAAAAAAAAAAAAATTATTTACGAAAATAGCAACAAAAATTAATCTGAAGGTATTTATCTGACTAACTCTACGCGATCCTCTCGATTATTAACGAAGGCAATTGATCTTCTGGGTTCTCTGGTCAAGCCGAAGAATAGGTTCGAAGGAGTAAAACACAAGGAACACAATACGAGAATATCAGTTAACTTATGTTTATTCTCCTTTAAAAGAGAAATATTTTGGAGTATGTTTTTTAATGTCACGAATCAGAGCCATCGATGGCTCAGTCGGTTAAAGCACACGTCTTAGTCGGCTGAAGTATCGTTGCGCCGAGGGATGCCTGTTCGAATCCCCGCCGACTCGATTTTTCGAGCCTGGCGGCGAGGCGAGCTGTGCGACCCGCCTTGGACGAGACAAGAATTCTGGTCGAATACTGATTTTTTCTGAAGAACAAAGGAGATTGCCACCGAAGAATGAATTAATGGTCACCACGAATTACAAAATAGATCACACCGGATAAGGCCAGGACCGTTTAACCCTTCACCGCTAACCATCTATAGCTGATGGAATACCGAACGGCATCTTTACCGTATAAGATGAAGCATTCAAGGACTGAATCATCCGACGAATGCCATGTAACCTACAGATAAACCCGATTGTTATACCCCTTGTAATTAAATGTACTGTGTGATTGTATCTAATAACCTTACATAGGTAACAAGGATTAATAAAAAAAAAAAAAAAAAAAAAAAATGCCGCGAATCACCGGGAGGAAAGGGCGAGGCCCACGATGCATTTGCTTTATTATTATTTCACGCTGGTGGGGTCAATCCCGCGATTTACGTCGAACTCATTCAGACGCTGACAGCAGCGTGCTTACCTGCCGCCTTGCGCGATGATTAAACCGAGGCTCCTGATTGGACCTGAGTCGGAGGGATAGTGGGGACGTGACAGTATTCTTTTTTCAAAATTTCAAATTTGATTTTAGAACTATAGATTTCAAGTTAAAATTGTTGTGATTTAAAACTTGATTAATTAAAATTTTGGGCTCATTATGTAGAGAAAAGTTTTATGTGCCCGGGGCACTTGAATTGTCGGCATTGCCGAGGGCATTGTAGTAATTTTACTTTTCCGCACTCCGGCCGGGAAGCGCTACTTCCCTGCCGCTGCCGCTACAGTCAGTAGCGCTTCCCGGCGCCGTCGTGCGGAAAAATAGCATACTCAACTAGGCACCTGAATGGGAAGGTCTCAGATCACATGTTTGTCACACTCGGCTACGCCTCGGACGACAATTTCATGCGATCTGAGACGTTTCCCATTCATACTGCCTAGTTAAGTAATATACTATTCTAACCACAGAATTTACTGAGAAAGATTCAATTCAACTTTTTGTACAATTCGTTACAATATATTTTTTCTTAGCCAGGTAAACGTAAAGGCGCAGTGAAACTTTTTTACTAAAAAAAAATACAATTATGAAATAATAAATTTTTTAAACCTGATTTAATATGATTTATTTTTAGTTTCCTACAATCTTACATCTAATATCTCGCAGAAAATTCAACGTTACTTAAATGTAAACCTAGCGGTATTTTTAGTCTTTGGATTTTTCACCTTACTACGCGTTAAATTTCGGGAAGATTTAACTTGAAGCTCACAGCCCTTAAGTTGTAGGCAGTTTTTTTTAGTTATTCTATGCCCAAAATCACATAGAAAGTTTTACTCTGCACCTAGGGCACATAGGTTGTAGGGATCGCGGTTTAAGTTTGATTTTCCTTCGCCCAGAGCACTCGAGTTTTAAGGCTCGTAGTTTTTATTTTAATTTTCTTTCGCCTCAAACCTCTGGGAAGACTCAAATGGGTATCCTGAGCACCTTGCGTTGTTTTTACCTTGAGATTTTTTACCTCCTTATGGTTGGAATCTCGGTGAAGATTTAGTAAAAAATAGTAAATATTCAAATAATTTAGTGTTTTTCAGGGTTTTTAGGGTGTAGGCCTCTCCGTTTGTCAGTTTAATTAATTTTTCCCCAGCGTTTTTGGGGGACTTAAGCTTGATCGTTTATTTGTTCAACATTTAATTTAGTTTTATGCTTAATTAAAGTGAAAAAAAAAAAAAATTTCGTATCACACGCTCAGGGATTAAATTTAAAAAAATTTTTGGGTTAATTTTTCTTAATTAACAATGGTATTATGTAAAAAAATATTTTTCTATGTATTCAGTACTTCAAAATAATTAAGTGTTCATATTGCTGCACGGTCGGTAGCGTTCAATTTTTCCTAGCCTCAAAGGTGACCGATTTGAACACAGCGGATCGAGTACTAACAATATACATGTTTATTTGGTTTTTGGGATCGCTTATATCTTACTATATTATATAGTTGTTTTTCCTCTCTCACGCCCCCCCCCCCCACAGGCCTCTCAAAAAAGTGCTTAACTAACCGTAAAAGTGTACCGAAATATGCTTATTTCTATGAGTTTTGAATTATCCTATGATTTTCCAATCACGCCCCCCACCCGCCCTTCCCACGCCCCCCCGCCCTTTTTTTCCCCGCCCCCCATTTTTAATGTTTTGTTACAAGTTTTGTATATTTTCTTAATTTAATAATTCTTTTTTAATGGTATAATTAAACTATATAAAATTTTAAAATTTGAATTCATTAATTTTAAAAAATTTCATTATAAGATTAATTAGAAAAATCCAAGTTTTTAATTTAAAAAAAATGAAAAAAAGATTTTATTTTCAGAAAAATTAAATTTATAATGGAGTAATTTTTTCTTTTTAATAAATTGTAAAATTTTATTAAAAAAAATTCTTGTTAAACTTTGAATCCTTATTTATTTATTTTTTTTTTTTTATTCTGTAATTATCATCCAAATATATTCATGTATGTATTCATGTATGTACGCGTGCGCGTACGCAGAGGAGTCTCCACGTAGGCCCAAACTTACCCTTTCAAACAAAAATTTGCACGTACGCGCAACTTAGGTGTTCCGCGTACTCGCAAACTAAATTATCCCGCGTGCACGCAAACTTAGGTACTCCGCGTGTGCGCAAAAACTTCCGATCTCCGCGTGCGCGCAAAAACTTTGATTACGTTACGATAAATGCATCAATTATTGTCCTTCTAAACATTAAAATTGTGATTAAAAAAACTTCCTAACTCTATAAAATTTATTTTTCACACACGGTGCAGAAAGTTCAAACTTTCTGATTTTTCCCAAACGTGAAGTTTGAACTCCTTGCTTTGAGTTGAAAAAAACATTACACTCGACGCTGAAAAAGTATGAGCTAACCCTTAGCAAACCCTTGACACTCTCGCCTTTGGCTCAGGTTTTGAACACAAATTGTTTGAAAATTAGCTAAAAACCCTAAGAAGTGACCCAAATGTCTAGTCCTAGCGGGTCCTCCTCTCAGGGTTGGATAAGTTTTTTTGGATCATCGATTGCAGAAACTTTGGAAATCACTTTCTGGTACCGAATGATGAGCAAAATCATCAATAATTTCCAAGTCTTAACTCGAAAAATTTGAACAGGAATAATTTTTTACTAGAAGTACTTTTTAGCATTTTCTGAGGTTTGAAATATAAATTGTTCAGATTTATACTTTTTGAGTTAAGATTTGAAAATATTTTTCTCTTAAAGTTCATAAAGAGACAAAAACATGCGAGGATACACATGTCTAGGAGTGCAATGGGCTTTGAACACAAATTGTTTGAAAATTATTTAAAAAACAAAAATAATTCAAACATTTTGTGTGGATAATCGAAAAAAGGACCATTTAGAAAAATTATTGATGATTTTGCTCATCATTCGGTGCCAGAAAGCAATTTCCAAAGTTTCTGCAATCGATGATCGAAAAAAACTTATCCAACCCTGACTGACTGACTGTATAAGGTTTTTATTTCGGCCTTGGGGTATAACCATATTTGGTCGCTTGACAAGTACATCGAGTGATACAAATATATGGTAACACGTTCGCATAAATAGATAATTAAATGCACTTAAAATTAGATTACAACGAAGTAAATAACAAAGATATAATATATAATAGCATGTTCTCGTAGGTAGAATAATAAATGCACTTAAAGTAGTATATTATAGTACAGGTGCAGCATCGTCACCGGGGCGGTTTTAAGGACCCAAGTACGTAGCGAAGCACAGCACGAGGTTCTTAATAAGCCCTGTTGACGTACTGCACTCGTACTATATACTATTTTATAGTACGAGTCACCGAAAACACGCTTCAAAGATTTGATTTTGTGGTTAGAGTGACCAGGGGTACTATAAATTAACTTACAACAAAGTGACTTATAGGGCAGGAAACAAAATTTATTAACTGGGTAAGTGTGGAAGGTGGAATAGTAAATTGAATCGAATCGTGGGATAATCCATTCACTAGAAAATATATGACGTTTTCCCGTGCAAGATCAATTCTATTGCCGTTTAATACATTTTTTTCCCGCGCAATGTTAATTCTACTCCCATTCAATATATTTTTTTTCCCGTTTAATACATTTGACTTCCACTCAAGTATTTTTTTCCGGTGCATTTATTTTCTTTCCCGTTTAATCACTTATTTTTCCGTGCAAATGTCTTTTTTCCCGTGAATTTGACCTAAAATTTCCCGTGCGTTTGCTTTTTTTTTCCCGTGCTAATAAATTAGACCCTTTTCTAATCACCCCCCCATGCCCTTTTTTTTACTTACGCCCCCCATTTTTGATATATGTTATCAGTTTCTACCCACATCGCCAATTTTTGATACAAGTTATACTAAACGCCATGGTTGTAAACTTGAGTCGAGAATCCAATATCGAGTAACTCGAGTCGAGTCGAGTCAAGTCTAGTCGACGCACAGCAGTTTATGCTTGTATCCTGCATACGCACAAGAAGTTTTTATAACAGAAGGGTGAAAAAATATTTCTGAGGAACTTTGTACTCCGGAGGGGTCAGGGCGGACATCTGGTGAACCTGGTGATACTTACGCCTTGAAGATGATTTCCCCAGGAAGTTTAGACATCAAAGGGACCAGGGTGGACACCTGGTGCAACTGGTATTAATTACGCCTTGGAGATGTTTTCCCCAGGATGTTTCGACTCCGGAGGGATCAGGGCGAACACCTGGTGCATCTGGTGATACTTACGCCTTGGAGATGATTTCCCCAGGAAGTTTGGACTCCGGAGAGGCCAAAGTGGACACTCGGTGCACCTGGTGATACTTACGCCTTGGAGACGATTTCCCCAGGGAGTTTGGACTTCGGAGGGGTCAGGGCGGACACCTGGTGCACCTGGTGATTCTTACGCCTTGGAGAGGATTTCCCTAGGAAGTTAGAACTTTGGAGGGGTCAGGGCGGACACCTGGTGCACCTGGTGATACTTACGACTTGGAGATGTTTTTTCAGGAAATTTTATCTCCGTAGGAGTCAGGGAAAATACTTGGTGTGCCCGGTAATAACTACACTCTGAAGATGCTATCCTAATCGTAAACTTGATGATGTGAACCCACTGGGATCAAAACTTCCTGAGAAAATCATTTTCGAGGCGTAAGTATCACCAAGGGCACCAGGTGTCCACCCTGACCCCTCCGGAGTCCTAACTTCCTGGGGAAATCCTTTCCAAGGCGTGAGTATCACCAGGTGCACCGAGTGTCCACTTTGGCCCCTCCGCAGTCCAAACTTCCTGGGGAAATCATCTCCAAGGCGTATCACCAGGTGCACCAGGTGTTTGCCCTGACCCTCCGAAGTCAAAACTTCCTGGGGAAAATCATCTCCAAGGCGTAATTAATACCAGTTGCACCAGGTGTCCACCCTGGTCCCCTTGGTGTCTAAACTTCCTGGGGAAATCATCTCCAAGGCGTAAGTATCACCAGGTGCACCAGGTGTCCGCCCTGACCCCTTCGGAGTCCAAACTCCCTGGGGAAATCGTCTCCAAGGCGTAAGTATCACCAGGTGCACCGAGTGTCCACTTTGGCCCCTCCGGAGTCCAAACTTCCTGGGGAAATAATCTCCAAGGCATAATTAATACCTGTTTCACCAGGTGTCCACCCTGGTCCCCTTGGTGTCTAAACTTTCTGGGGAATCATCTCCAAGGCGTAAGTATCATCAGGTGCACTAGGTGTTTGCCCTGACCCTCCGAAGTCAAAACTTCCTGGGGAAAATCATCTCCAAGGCGTAAGTATCACCAGGTGCACCAGGTGTTTGCCCTGACCCTCCGAAGTCAAAACTTCCTGGGGAAAATCATCTCCAAGGCGTAATTAATACCAGTTGCACCAGGTGTCCACCCTGGTTCCCTTGGTGTCTAAACTTCCTGGGGAAATCATCTCCAAGGCGTAAGTATCACCAGGTGCACCAGGTGTCCACCCTGGCCCCTTTGGAGTCCAATCTCCCTGGGGAAATCGTCTCCAAGGCGTAAGTATCACCAGGTGCACCGAGTGTCCACTTTGGCCCCTCCGGAGTCCAAACTTCCTGGGGAAATCATCTCCAAGGCGTTAGTATCACCAGGTGCACCAGGTGTCAACTCTTTAATTTAAATCTTTGTGCTCTATAGTTTCAAGAAAACAACAAGCTTAAGGTGGTTTTCTACCAGAGCTAGTCAAGTTCAAGACTAAAAAAAAATCATTTCACCAAATTAGTAAAAATTGTTTGTTAAAATTTAATTTTTAACTTTTTATGGCTTCTGAAATTATTTTCTACCAAAAGAACATTGACAATCACAACAAAACATTTTTTTAAACTTTTAACCTCACCTTTGAATACCGCAGTTTTGGAGGTTATTCACGTGAAAATTATTTTCTTAAAATTATTGTAAAATTCTTAAAAGGTAATTTTTTTGCAGTTTCAAGGAATGAATTCTTCGATAGTGAAACTATATGTATGTGGTTTTTCAAAAGGATCTCTATTGTAAGAAGACAAATATCAATAATTTAGTACACTTTTTCAGCGTAGCGTCCGTACGCGTAATGAAAAAAATTCAATCTTTAATTTGCTGTAACTTTTAAACTATATGGTCAATTTTGATCAGACTTCGGAAAAATGTTTATTAATATCTAATAAACACCTCCAGAAAATTTGAGCTGATTCTCTATTGTCATGCATTTGGTAGAAAACCACCTTAATGGCTTAGTGGTCATCGTATAGGATTCTCTTGCCAAGAGTCGTGGTTCGATCCTCAGACTCAAAATTTTTTTTTTTTTTTTTTTTTGTTATTTTACATGTATATTAGATAGATTTTTAAAAAAATATCTCATGATTATTCAGCCTTTTCTTTATTTTAAATAATATAAAGAGAGTTAAAATTGTAAATGGGTTATTTGGTTTATTAAAATAATAAAAAGAGAAATGGGTTATTTGGTTTTTTAAGCAATAAAAAGAAAGTTTAAAAGTGAAATAGAAATGGGTTATTTCGTTTTTTAATTATAATAATAGAGTTACAAATGAAAATATAATTGGGTTATTTGGTTTATTTGAATAAAAAAAAAGACATGGGTTATTTGGTTTTTTAAGCAATAAAAAGAAAGTTTAAAAGTGAAATAGAAATGGGTTATTTGGTTTTTTAATTATAATAAGAGAGTTACAAATAAAAATATAGTTATTTGGTTTATTTGAATAAAAAAAACAGACATGGGTTATTTGGTTTTTTAAGCAATAAAAAGAAAGTTTAAAAGTGAAATAGAAATGGGTTATTTGGTTTTTTAATTATAATAAGAGAGTTACAAATAAAAATATAGTTATTTGGTTTATTTGAATAAAAAAAACAGACATGGGTTATTTGGTTTTTTAACCCATGAAGTCCCAGGATTTTTTAAATTTTTCTTGTACTTTGAGCTCTGGAATTTTGATGAAAACGATAAAAAATATTTTCAAAAAGACCATATACCACTATTTTTGGGTATGTTCTACAAGATGGTGTAGTTAAAAATGTCAAAAATGTCATTTTCAATTGTTAATTAACAAATTTAAAAAAAAACTCAGTTTTTGCTGCATTTTTTTTTTTTTAGGAATTTTTTTAGTTGGGTTTTTTTTTTTTTTTTTTTCAAAAATGTGATCAGAGGTGATCACGATACTTGAAATTTACGATAGGATTTTTTTTTTTATAAAAATCTTTTTTAACAAAATGGCGGCCATAAAACGAAGTCGAAAATCTCGAATTTTTCGTTTTATTCACTTTTTTCATGTTTATTCCTTGAAATCGCACAAGTATTTAACGTTTACTGCTATTTTTTGTTGGAAAAGTCAAAATAATTGTACAAAGAAGCATAAAAATTGTAATACTTATAAAATATTCATTGTTAGGTTATGAGAGGTGATTTTTACACCAACTGAAAGAATTCATAAAAAAAAAAATGCAGCAAAAAATTGAGTTTTTTTTTTTTAATTTGTTAATTAACAATTGAAAATGACATTTTTGATTTTTTTAAACTACATCATCGTGTAGAGCATACCCAAAAATAGTTGTATATGGTCTTTTTGAAAATATTTTTTATCGTTTTCATCAAAATTCCAGAGCTCAAAGTACAAGAAAAATTTAAAAAATCCTGGGACTTAATGGGTTAAGCAATAAAAAGAAAGTTTAAAAGTAAAATAGAAATGGGTTATTTGGTTTATTTAAATAATAATAATAATAAAATTGAGTTATTTTAAGGTATGTAAGTACACGCATTCATCTTATATCACGCGCGCACTCGATTGCCTCCGCAGTCCGCTCCCTCCGCACTTTTTTCTAGGCATATAGCGTTAAGTACAAGTTATCAGCTATGTATCTATAGAAGAAATTAAAAAAGTAACTACGAAGCATTAAAAAAATTAACTTATATCCAAAGATAAAAGAGAGAACCCAAAAAGAATGTTAGCATTTTATTCGTGATGTGATTGATTGAAGAACAAAATTTAAAATTTGAATTTTTATTTTTAATTTTTATATTACAATTCAATTAAAACATCTAGAGAATAGATTTGATGAAAAAATAATTATGTAATCAAGTGTTCGAAATTATCCGATTATAATCATGAAAATAATAATTATTAGTATACAAACTGAAACAAAACCAATGAATCTATAACCACAAAAGTTTAAATGAATATGAACTCTGAACGTAGCGCAAAGGTAAAGGGTATATATAACTTATTGTCGATTAATTTAGATGAAGCTTCGACAAAACTTGTTTTAGATAATATAATACAATTGTGCGTGCGCTTCGCTTAGAGAGCTTCAAGGTTTGGCAAGAGGGTAGGTACATCGGTAGATTCAAAAGTGGGTAAGTGTTTACCTACAAAGGTTTGTACAGGATCGAAAACAATAGTATAAAAGATGTTAGTTTCAGGGTTAGATGTTGAGAAAAAAAAAAAAAAAAAAAAAAAAGTACAACTTACGTTCCAAGTTACAAATTGAAGTATAAAAATAATAACAAAGTGAAAGAGGCTACACATGGCTGGAAACTGGTGTCGTAAGATAAATTTCGATATTAATCAAGATAGGTTGATTGGGACAGACCTACGTAGAAAAAGCGTTGATAACAAATGTAAAAGGTGTAACAGGGGTGGATTTAAGGGTTTGTATGAGCCGATACAAATACCCACGGTGCGTACTAAATCCTTATCACCTGTACTTAGTGCTGATCCAAGCACTCGTCGAACTGCAACTCGTCGACCTGAAATAATAAAATGAGGAAATCGCGTCCGCGAATATTACTATACTTCGCGACGCGGTCGGCTAGTTCGTTTATCGGTAGTGGGTGCGGGTATTAAAACAGGATCGATTCGCAGGAACACCAGGTTTAGTCAATAAAAATTAAATTACAATTTAATAATTTATTAAAACAAATCTAAACCTAAAATACAAATTCCGACTCGGTGTCGTTTAAACCAGTAAACAAAAGAATCTTCAATGCTCTCTAAATCGTTGCGCGCGCACACAAATTCCTGCTGCTATCGGCAGCTAACGCCCGCAAGAGAAAAACAAAGATTATGACAATAACAGTGTACTAAGGACACTCACACGCATTCACACTCACTCGCACATTTACAATTAACTTACGGAGTCGCTAAGGTGCACCTCATACCAAGCCGTCAGGCTAAACAAAATGCCAGGCTACGATGCCGACCAGCCGCAATATCTACCATACTCGAGTCGCCGTGTAGCCGTCGGAAAGCGGTCCAGGCGATGACGTGAAATGACAACTTCACAAATAACACCACACTCTCACACTACGGCTCTACCACAACGCGCGACGCGAATGTCAAAAATTGCCTTGACTTCCGTAACGAGTAAGCTGCTTCAAGATCTGCCATGAATCGATCTCCAGATCTTTGCGTGTCTGCCGGATGTCGGTCAGGTTCCCCGACGTCCACGGCTTCCAAAAGCCGGTTGACTCGTATAGACCTTACTAATTTTACTTACTTCAAATACCGTAAATAATTCCCAACTCATCTCTCACTCACTCTACCAACAAACCCTACTCACCTTATTCATTCTTGATCTGACTCATCTTAGATCTCTAGCTTATACTCCCCATCCTGAAAACTACTCTAGTAATTTGCCGAATGATAAAAAAAATCAAGATTTTTTTCAAATTTCGCAAACTCGTACAAACGAACCTTGATTTTCTTCAAAATTATTTTACAGATTCTCCATGAGATGAACGTTTATATTTCCTTTATAGTAAGAGCTTGCTAAGTTTTGTTTGAACAGACTAATTGATAAACGGCTATGTTCAGCACCCTCTCATGAGAGTCATGACAACAAAAAGTATTTTCTGCACTCCGGCCGGGAAGTAACAAAGACTGGCGCGCTCAGAGGCCAGAAAATGCGTCGAGCAGAAAAATAGTAGTACCTATACCACACGTGGCCACGAAAATAAGAAATGTCTCAGATCACATGTAATTTTCGGCCGAGGCGCAGCCGATTGTAGTAATCTACTAATTAATAAAAATTTGAATGACATAATTAGAAAGCTGAGCTCAAGACCTTTTTTATCATACATAATTTTATATAAAAATTTTCATTGGAGCCAAAGTTATAATTTTAATATGTCTATACCAGCCCACAACTACACAACCATCACTCACCCCATCTAAGTCTCTTTACTATTCTCACCCGTATTAAGGCGAAGTCATAAGGGTCATTTTAACAAAAAATTGAAGATCCTGTAAAATTAAAAATGAAAATGAAAAAAGGGCTCTGTAGCACTGGAGCTACTATCTTAATATATCTTTTAAGCCCAACCCCATCAAAATCGGATCAAAATTAACGTCAGAATATGGGAAACAGTTTTGTAAATTTTTGTATCTTAATAGCATTTGCTATACATCTATATTTATTGAATCTTTAGGAAGTTTTTTTATTTTCGTTTTCATTTAATTTTAAATGATTTTTTTCGCAAATTCTGCAACTCCCCTTAAGACTTCGAATTTTTTTATCTTCAACTACATGACCTAGTTTAATCTTAGCCACATTACTGACCTCACTAATTTAATTTACTTCAAATACCGTATTTTATCCCTACCCCTAAAATCCAGCTGGCTATCCAGCTGGATTTCGGTTTCAATATGACGGCTGGATTTCCAGCTGGATTTCAAAAAAGAATTTTTTTGGTGAAAATCAATATTGCTTGAAATCAAGTTATTATTCATTTTTCAATGATTTTGAAAAAATTTATCTTAGTTTTTTTTTTTTAATTTTCCAGCCGGATCTGTCCAGCTAGAAATCCAGCTGGACAAATTGAAAAATGAACAATAACTTGATTTTAAGCGATATTAACCAAAAAATTTTTTTTTGTCCAGCTGGATTTAAGGGGTAGGGATCTCCCAAACTTATTTCACCCAATCTACCAACGAATCCTACTCACCGTATTCATCAACTCAGTTACTAACTTTAAAGTTTTGTTGAAGTACTTTAAATTTTGAAAAAGCTCTATTAATATTTTTAAGTAAAATAACAAACCCTTCCTCACCTCATCTCCCCTTCCACCCTCCTCCCGCATAACCTCCGCCTAACCAACCTTATCTACCTTACTAACCTGAATCGACTTAAATTATTAGCTCTCACTAAACTAACGTATCTCGCTTATCTAACCAGCTGGCTTGGGATGGCGTAAATCTGCCCACTTAAATGTCCCTTGATTACCCGTAAATATTTCTAGTACCGCACAAATTTTTATTCCTAAGTAAATGTTTTTTATCAAAAAGTAAACATTGGTATTAAGTTAGGTATGGGTTATATAAATTAATATAAATAATATAAATTAGTAATTAATATATATAATATAAATTAAAATCCAATCGTTCGTTAATCTTAAATCAGTATATAAATATATATAAATAATTATTGGATTTTAAATTATATTATAATTTCAACGAAGAATTAAAAGGGATCTTTGAAAAGGGGATTTTGAAAAAAAGGGGATCCAACTGGGGGGATCCAATACTTTCGACGAAGATCCAATTTAGGGGATCAGAAAAGTGCGATATTTAACTGTGTTTTGACCATGTTTTTAAGAATTTCAGATTTTCGAAGATCCAATTTAGGGGATCCAATTTAGGGGATCAGAATCAAAAACGGAAATATAATATAGGGAGATTAGGCAAAATGTCTTTTAGGCACAATGTCCGTACCCAGTGATATTTTTCACTCGTAAAAAAGATGTTATAAAGTTTCAGCTTTTCAAAATGATTATTTATTCAATTTATACTTCAAGGTGGTCTTAAACCCCGTGGGATCATTTGAGTACTTCAATTTATTTAATTTCGTTTAAGTATTTTTGTGAAAAATTTATGGATTACAATAATTAATTTTAGGCTAAAAAATGATTTTTCAACAAATTTTTAGTTTGTTTTTATTTCCAGTAAGTGTTTTTGAAGAAAAAATTCGTGTGTTGACTCGCGCAGTTTGAGGTTGTAAGGGCCATTTTTCGGTGTTTTTCAATGTTGTTTGTTTAATTTCTTGTTAACATGCTGGGTGACCCTATGTTTTTATTTTAAATATTGAAAGTATAAAAGTATAAAGATCATTTTTCACCTTAGTTTGTGGGGGTAAAGTTTCCGAGAAGTAATTGAAATTTAGAGTCGAAGAGTAAAAAATGCGTAAACTCCATTCACATCCATGAAAAAATCGAAAATTTCAAGATAATTTTTCTCAAAAAGTAGCTCGGGTACCCACATTTTTTATTTTACCAATAAATCCAGGAGAGTTTTATTTTGTCGGGGACGAGGGTTTTATTGTAAATAACAAGGCGAGGAAGTTCACTTGAACTGAGAGAAACTTTATTATATAAATAACAACCACCAGAATTAAGTAAACTAAACAAGTAACAAAAGGCACAAACACCGCGTGTACTGGGAGAGCGAGAGCATCCGATCGCCATGACAGCACGTACCAGAATTGCAAGGCCCCGCGAGAGCAGCAGCGCGCGGCGCGCGCATCTCGGGGGCAGCGGGACGAGTCAGCTGAGAGTGAAACGCACAACACATATCCCCAACACTCCCTCCTGTTGAAAATTCACTCTTTGTATTTTGTCTATAAAAGGACAACTCCTCGTCTCTCCCATTCGTGGATAAAGTGTGTAAATGGTCATCATTTCCAAAATGTTGACTAGGTTGATTTCACCGCATGACTTCTTTCCGGTAAGGTCTCAAATAAGTCCGAGATCTGTAACATTAAAAATAAGTATAGAACTAGCAGTAAACAAAACTTAGTTTCTAATTTTGATTCAAATCTCGTCCTGTCAAATTCACCTTTCGTGAGTGACGCGTGTCAGTGTTTTTCTAGAAATACCTGCTTTATTTTTCAAAAGCAATATCCACACGAACTCAATTACCTGTAAGTTCCCGTTCAATCTCAATACACTCTCTACCTGATGTTGAACTTTAAACGGATAGTAATCCTGATTGATCTAGCTAGAGCGGACTAGAATAATCAAGTTCATCACTTCCTGACAAATTAACATATACGGCGCCTTGGCTACATAGCACTAGTACACGAGCTCAGTCTGTCTCGTAGACAGAGCTACTTACAGTTGCTCACAGAACTTCATGCTGTAAATCAACCATGAAATATTCAACAGAAATTTCAAGTAGTTAACAATCTTTCACGTTTCTCAATCTCAGACTATTAAAAGAACATTTGTTCACTTCAGCCTGCTGTATTTTAATTACAGAAATTTTGCCTGCACTAAACAAGTAAAATTCTCTTGATCTCCTCCCAGCTCTTTCTCACACACAATATCGAACAGATTTCTGTTCACGATATTTGTAAGGTAAGTTTTTCATTGCTGCATTGCCAAATCCTGAAAATGCCTGTCTATTAAACGATATAGATATGGAAATTTAAACGATAAATCACAATAAATTAAATGATTTTAATTCATTGTAACATGGTCCTGCAGTTGACATATTCTTTCGCATCTTTCCAATCTGAATAATGACCTGCTTTATCACCAACAGTATCCACAGTTTTGATTCAGAAAATCCAATCTTTCCAGCACCCTGATAGTGTGACCAGTCAAACTCAGTCCAGTGATTTGGATTTTCCTGTCTGACATTTCAGATTCAGTCTCAAAATAAACATCTCTGTAAGAGATTTTCTTCCTTCCTGCCAAACTATATTTTTCACCGACTTAAAAGAAATTAATTCTTTTGTTCAGAATTAATTTTCAAACACACAGATCCTGCGTTAGATTTGAAACTGATCTCTCCTTCTTGATTTTCACATTAATACTGTAACTGGTATTTAAATTAATTTTCCGACTCAATATTTCATCAAGAAAATTTTATTCACATCCTGCCAACCTATCTATAAATTAGATAAGAATAAGAATTGTAATTACTGATATCACTAGTAGAATAGTATTCTACAGTAAGCGTGAATAAATTTTTGACCTCAAAGACTCTCACCACCAACCTGATTTCATGCTCTGCCTGAACAACAGAACTTTTAGCCCTCAACATTCATCATAAAATGATAATGTTATTCTACCTGTCTTTCCTTGCAATTTTCATCAGTCAACAATTTCCTCCACAGCCTGATTTTATTTGTAGAATTTAATTCTACATTAATGACTCATTACCAGAAAATTAAATTGAGAAATTTCACCCTGTACACATCAAGTCGAGTTTCAACCTGACCAAATAAAATAATGCATGAAATACTTCGTCCTGCGTTTCATAATCAGTAAACTAATTATCTCCAACTAGTAAATAGACTATCTCGGTGTGGTTTGATCCAGTAACCGAGATGTCGGAAATACTCGCACTATCTTTCCGTTTCAACTTATCCCTGTCAATTTGTGGTTTTTCAATAGAGGTCACACTCCCTCCGTTTCTAATAACTCTGCCTGTTTTAAAATTGGTTTACAAAGATTCACAAATTATTTAGATTCAGATTTCTCCACATCCAGTTAACACTTATTTCTGATAAATCGTTTATTTTTCAAACTAATCTGTCACTAAAAAGTGCAGCTCAGTTATCCCGTAATATTATATTTCTTTACCAGATAAAAGCATCACGCAACCTTTCATTTCACATTGAACCCGTATTATTTCACCTCTCTCAACCTGTCTCAAAAATCACTCAACGTTAAATTTTCCAATATCGTCACGTCCTGGACTCTCTTCGTAAATTAAATAAAATTTAATTTCCAACTTAAACTTGCACTGCGAAAACAGCAAAATTTAACATTCTTAGTAACGTGAGGTACACACTACAACACCGACCGCCTATTCTCACTTTATCAGTAAATTTGAATCAAACACCTAAGTTTTCTCATCCCTGACATTTTCTGGATCATAAATTATGATTCAGAGTATTTGCACAAACAAACTAATGTCTGTCTCACAGCCTCAATAACACCCGGGCAGTTTCCTGAAAGCCCAGAGTTTTCTTTCTCTCTGTTCCGAGATTAAAAACTCATACACTTCCACACTCCAAAGTTTTAAACGTTTCTGCCTAACCTCCTGCATTCTCCCGCTTTGCTTTTTCACTTCATCCAAAAACCAGAGCCAGTCGAAAAAGCAGTTACTCATGCAATCAACCATAATTTTCATCCCCTGAAAGAAAATCTGACCGATCACTCCCTGAAATTCAACCTTATCATTTTTTTTTTTTTTTTATCCATGCACTTCCCGATTGCTTAGCAAATGATAAACCACTTAATATTCCGATTTCAAACCAGCTCAAAAATTATCACTTATCCCTGATCAGTGAGTACAATATTGCACTTTTCACCGAACAACACAATCCTGTCAAATTATCTGCCGAAAATATTGGTAGCTATTTAAAATTTGAGCAATACACAGTCCAGTATAAATCAGCAAATCGCCTGCAAATATGCATAACCCTACCAATATTCAATCAAGCAAATTAAGTGGTCACTAATCCTGTCCTTCAGTTCTCTGCTGTGGTCCTCACACAGTCAAAGATTCACACGCTCTCATCCTGAACTTATATAAGTCACAACAGCTCGACTCAAACAGATAGCTCTTGGACAACTCATTTTCCTGTCCTCAAACTGCCGAATTTTCCCAAACTGATTTTAGTGAATTTTTCCTCAGAATCACACCCGGTATTAAATTTCCAGCTGTTTTCACCTGCCTGATTTGATGTTAAAAACTCACACGGTTTTCAAGCCTGTAAAAGTGTTTTCGAAATTCACTCATGACTCTCGGCCATAATTCGAGAAGCTTAATTCAAATTCAAGCGACCAGTAGAGTCTTGCTTACTCTCTTCTTTCCCAAGTTCTGAATAAGCAGATTCAAACTCAAATGAAATCGCAGAATCGAATTATCGATTATTCAGACAAGCACTTGAATCAGAACAAGCTCAAGCTGCGGAGTTACAAGTAACTATCCGGATAACTTTGGCATAAGTTACAAAATGCAGATGAATTAGTTGTGCACTGTTTTCAAAAATACCGATCAATCGGACTCCCTCCGATTTTTAGATTCAGACTCAACTTCTACCTGACTTCAATTCAATCGAGACAAAACATGTCGGAATCTCCACTAGCAAATCTTATCACGCCCAGTTTGCCACACAACCAATCACTTTCTCTAGTGAAATAGAAAATCAAAATTCTTGAAAGATTTTGATCCAATGTCAAGCACAACCAGCAAAATAAATTCATTCTGAATTTTCGCTCCCTGTTTTGCCGTCCTGCACACCCTGTATTTGTCGAAGACTGAGCCAAAAACTCAAATTCATGGTTACCTTTGCGATAACCTTCGACAACACCATGTCCATGCCCAAAGATATCATTCTCTCTCCCATCTTTCTCTTCCTCAATTTTTAAAAATTAATTAATTAAATTCAATTTGTTGTACAAACGAATGTCGCAGGGTTGTTGTTGTTGTTGTGTAGCCATAAAAAGGGCTGGCTTACGTTTTATCGTGTGTAGTCCTGATAAGGGCTGTTTGTGGCAATCAGGGCCAAATAAGGGTACAGGTAAAAAAGAAGAATAAAAGTGATTAGTTTTAAGATACTCGGGTTTATTCAGAGAATATTCCCTACTGGTCAGAGGAAAGGGTAAGGGGTCCCTTGAACCACTGTCGGTTACTTCGCCCGCAGACGTGACGAAGCTCCTGGGTTAAGGGCGAAGGGCGAGATAGACGCTAGCCGCAGGACAAAGTCCGCCTCCGGAGAGTGCTAGTTGGTCCGTAGGAAGAGGGAGGAAGGTGAGGTGTCAGGCCGCGAGCGCGACCCGGAAGGAAGTGCGTGGGTGGCTGAAGTTCTCGGTATTTATAGGTGAAGTGAGACGGGCCCCGCGAGTCGGGGCGTCTCTTGGTGGGGGAAGAGCGTGAAGCACCGCGGCTCCGGAAAAGGTGCGAGGGTCGTTGCGTGACTCGACCACTTCGCTTGAAGGGTGGAAGTGTGGATCGCCGCGTGGCGGTGAAAATGGGAAACTTTCCCTGGAGCGGCGCGGTACCGCGTAGCGGTGGAAAGTGGGTGCGGTTGGTAGGAGAGGGAAAGAAGAGGGGGGTAAGTGAGGTATAACTGGACGTAGGCGACTCGGACCTCGTGCAACAATACCCCGGGTGTTGAAGTCGTCTACGTACAGTTCATTGAGTAGGGATGACCAGTTATTTTACATTCTAAAATTAAAAGTATTGTAATTTAGGCTAACTAATCCTTACACAATTGTTTTGACAGCTGACTTAAATAATGGGTAGCCACCCTTAAATATAACACACACACACACGTACTCTCACATACACATATGTCGACTATGAGAACTAAAATCAGCGAATCGACTTGATTTCGCACAACATAAAAAAAAAAAAGTATCACTATCTCACCAGCGCACTTGAAAAAAAAAAAAAAGAAACTGTCTTTAAAACTGCCGCTGTTGAACGTCTTGGGACGTTGATCTGCCGGTGATAAGGTGGTGATGACAATGGGTGCCGTGCTGCAAGCGACGGCGCGTACTGGCCAACGAAGGACTACGGGGATGGTGCATGATGTTGCAGCTACGGCATGGTTGCCGTACTGCAGGCAACGGCAAGGTTTTATGGTGCGTGATGAGCCAAGGTCTGGCAGAGATGATGAGCATGATGTCGGGGTTGCCGTGCTGGGGGCGATGGTGATGGTGGTGCTGACGCGCTGCGAGCGACAGTGAGGTTTGATGGCACTGCCGTGCTGCTGGTGACGATGACGGCTGGCCCTGACCTGAGATAAGGTCAGGTTGATGACGGAGATGGCGAAGTTGCTGCGCTGCGAGCGGCGGTGAGGTTTGATGGAGACACCGTGCCGCTGGCGACGGTGCTGGTGGGGCCTGACCCAAGAGCTGGCAAGCGTGTTGATGGAGACACCGTGCCGCTGGCGACGGTGCTGGTGGGGCCTGACCCAAGAGCTGGCAAGCGTGGTAAAAGGCGTTAGCAGCGTTGCCGCGCTGCAGGCGGCGGTAATGGTGGGGCCTGACCTGAGAGCGGGCCAGGGTGATGAAGGCGATTGCAGGGTTGCCGCGCTGCAGGCGGTGATGATGGTGGGGTTTGATGGGGACACCGTGCCGCTGGCGACGGTGCTGGTGGGGCCTGATCCAACAGCTGGCCAGGGTGATGATGGCGATGGCGGAGTAGTCGCGTTGCAGGTGTCGATGAAAATCGTTGGCGTCACCACTCTGCTGGCGACGATGATGGCTCGTCCCGACCCAAGAGCTGGCAAGGACGATGAAGGTGAGGCGGTGTAACTCGACTCGTGCCGAGGCGGGTAGGTTCCGACCCAAGAGCTGATCGGAATGTTGACGTCCAGATGAATCTAGCCCTCGACTCTCTGGTTGGCGTCGCAGGGGCTGCTGCGGCGGTATCCAAAACAAGTTCTCCGGTTGGTTACGGTGCATCTGTTTTTGGCTGGTGAGACGGTCTGGTCTACCAGATGTGCGGCGCTCAAGGAAGTCTAGCCCTCGACTTCTTGATGCCTACAGGGGCTGCTGCATGGTGACTCGAGACAAGTCTTCCGATTGGTTACGGGGTGTCTGTCTGAGCGAATCCGGGTGGTCGGCGACCCTGGGCCCGGAGATGAACTTTTCGTTCACCTGTGTGAAGTAATCCTGTACTTCAGCACTACTTCTGTCTGCTTGGCAGATCGTGTCCTCAAGACACTTCTCGTTGCTGAAGACAGAAAGGCACTGGGTGAATGGGAGTCGTCCTGATTCCCAAAGTCTGCGTGCTCCTTCCATCTTCGCGCTTCGCCGCAACCATGAAGACAAAACCTCCAGCCAGTGTGGGGCCCAGCTGGGGCAACTAAAAGCCTCAAACTGAAATTTGAGGATCTTCCCGGAATTGCAGCGCTGGATGGAGTTGGCACTGCGCACCGCCTTTGTCCTTTGGTGAAGCAAAATTACCATTATCTTACAGTGATGATGGCGAGAGACAACAAGGAGCCTTTCCCCGCCATGGTCCAGTTTGCCGAGATAGCAAGTGACTCCACTGCTAGCTGCATTGCGAGCCCTTCGGCTGCTGCTGGCCGCAGGGCACGCTGCCCATGGATGATATCTCGGTTGGTCAGTAGCTTCGCTGCAGCTTGTTGCTGGGTGGGCTGAACGGTGGTGGTTGCAGCTCGTAGAACGGTGAGCTGAACGGCGGCCGTTGCAGATACGGCAAGCGGATCGGCTGTGGCTCGTTGCCGGACGAACGGAACGGGCCATTGTGTGATGGTCGGTACTGACGTGGATGGCTGCATCGCGAGCCCTTTGGCGGCGGCTTACTGCAGTCGCTGTTTGTTGCTGGATGTTTGGGCGCCACCGAGCTTCAATTTGTTGAACGCACGCTCGGGATGCGTTGATGTGGATTAAGCACGCCCCAGTCGTTCAGGTAGAAGAGGACGAAGCCGTGCCCTCCGCGAGGGTGGTGCTTGGTGAACACGTTGGACGAAAGTCCGAGCAAACTCTCTAGCCGCTGTTGTTTCGGCGAGCTCTTGCTCGCTTTACCGCCATGGGGCAGGCACTTAGCGAGTAGCTGCTGAAAGCGGGCTCTTTGGTTGCAGACTCATGTGTTTCGTGCTTACCTCGTATTGACGTAGACGTCACCAAATGTTGAAGCCCTGTTGAAGGTGCGGTCGGTAGAGCTGTGGTCGCGGGCAGTTGAGACTTCTGTCTCACGCAAGGATTGTCCTTGTGCCCCACGTTTGGGCCGCCAAAATGTTGTACAAACGAATGTCGCAGGGCTGTTGTTGTTGTTGTGTAGCCCTAAAAAGGGCTGGCTTACGTTTTATCGTGCGTAGTCCTGATAAGGACTGTTTGTGGCAATCAGGGCCAAATAAGGGTACAGGTAAAAAAGAAGAATAAAAGTGATTAGGTTTAAGATACTCGGGTTTATTCAGAGAATATTCCCTACTGGTCAGAGGAAAGGGTAAGGGGTCCCTTGAATCACTGTCGGTTACTTCGCCCGCAGACGTGACGAAGCTCCTGGGTTAAGGGCGAAGGGCGAGATAGACGTTAGCCGCAGGACAAAGTCCGCCTCCGGAGAGTGCTAGTTGGTCCGTAGGAAGAGGGAGGAAGGTGAGGTGTCAGGCCGCGAGCGCGACCCGGAAGGAAGTGCGTGGGTGGCTGAAGTTCTCGGTATTTATAGGTGAAGTGAGACGGGCCCCGCGAGTCGGGGCGTCTCTTGGTGGGGGAAGAGCGTGAAGCACCGCGGCTCCGGAAAAGGTGTGAGGGTCGTTGCGTGACTCGACCACTTCGCTTGAAGGGTGGAAGTGTGGATCGCCGCGTGGCGGTGAAAATGGGAAACTTTCCCTGGAGCGGCGCGGTACCGCGTAGCGGTGGAAAGTGGGTGCGGTTGGTAGGAGAGGGAAAGAAGAGGGGGGTAAGTGAGGTATAACTGGACGTAGGCGACTTGGACCTCGTGCAACAAATTAATTAATTTTCATCACTCTCATTCCTTCAGCACCCTGTAATACTTCCTATCCTTGCTTCAATCTTCCCGGTCTGATTGAATTTTAGTTGTCAATTATGAAAAATTAACAAACGTATACCCGTGCTGACCACTTGACAGCACCTAAGCCAAGGTCGTCTGCCTCGCTCATAAGATCACTAGCCTGCAAATTATTATTATTGTCAATAATAATATTTATATGATAATAATTATCGCACCTCCTGCTTTTTATTTCAGCTTTGTTGCTGTCTAGCTCAACACTTCCCAGAATTTAAAAGACCTGACCTGACTTAGCCTTTTTCTATCAAGCCGACTGTCTCAGTCAACTTTCAACAGATTTCTCTCAATCATTCTCACTTAAATGATTTCGTTCACTATAACACTGTCTATTGACTAGATTTAAAAAGTGTCACTCACTTTATTAGTCACGCTATCACTAGCGTATACCGCTCAATAAACAGATGACTCGATAATTAAATAAATAATCATCCAGTTAATCACAGAAATAAAAATCACGAACCTGCAATTGTCGAATACTATTCACACACAGTCACGACGTGGTCAAACATGCAAAACTCATGCGCACGGCGCTTCAACTTCAAACGGTCAACCACACGGCAAGCACAAGCCCTGTTTTTCAGTCACAAGTTTTAGTCAAGTTATACTGTCAAACTAGAACATAAACACATTCACCACCCGAAAGTATTATTCACACCCAGTTTATCCTGACACATTTAATTTAATCTAATTAAATGATCAAATCAATACCTGAGAATAATTATCATTACCCTAAGCAAACATTCCAATTTAACCCATTAGGTCCCGAGAGTTATGAATTTTTTTTTGTACTTTGAGCTTATAAATCAAAGCGAAAAAGTTGAAAAATAATTTAAAAAATACCCTACCCCCCTATTTTCGGATATGCCCTACACGATGGCATTGTTTAAAATACTCAAAAATAACATTTTAATTTGTTAATAAACAAATTTTAAAAAAAAATGAAAATTTTTACGTCATTTTTTTTTCAAGCTGGTGAACAATGCCAAAAAAATTATTTTTGCCCTCAAAAAGTTGACCACGGGTGTTCACATTAGTTGAAATTTACGTGCATATTTGATTTTTTTGGTTTCGATTTTATTAAACAAAATGGCGGACTAAAAACTTCAACGCCAATAATTGTACGGCAGCGCATGGTTGAATAAATACCGAAAAATTACTTTTTATAAAAAATGACTGTGGTTCCTAAGATTTTTATGGTCGCTGATTATGAATCTGAGATCAGAATATCAAAATTGTAAGAATTGGGCCCAATACCATAGGACCCAATACTCAAAGTTAAGATTTTATAAAAACAAAAAATATCATCATATTTTACGTAGAATTTCAAGATCAAAGTATACTTGGTCGTTTTTCGAAGAAAATCGTCATTTTCGAGTAAAAAATCAAAAAAAGTTCAAAGTATTGGATTTACTTCCAGAGATCCACAACAGCTCGTCCCCGTGTGCCTGTAACGAATTGAACACAACTTTTGAGATGGCAAAAATATATTTACGAGGTTTTTGGGTTGCTGATAGTGTATCTGAGGTAAAAACATGAAAATCCCAAGTATAGGGCCCAATACCGTAGGACCCAATAGTAAAAATTGAGATATCATAAAAATAAAAAATGAGATAAAAAATCTGTGCAGAGATCCTGCATTCTAATCATTTCACGTGAGTTACGTCGTATAAAAAGATCGACGAAATAAAAAACAAAAAGTAAAAAAAATTTTTTTAAACCACGTGGTGCTGCATGGTCTTGAGTCCCTTTATTTGGAATTTTCCTGTTATTACCTTAGATACCCTATTAGCTACCCAAAATATATTTTTGCCATCTCAAAAGTTGTGTTCAATTCGATACAGGCACAAGGGGACGAGCTGTTGTGGATCTATGAAAGTAAATCCAATACTTTGAACTTTTTTTGATTTTTTACTCGAAAATGACGATTTTCTTCGAAAAACGACCAAGTATACTTTGATCTTGAAATTTTGCGCAGAATAAGATGGCATTTTTTATTTTTATGATATCTCAATTTTTACTATTGGGTTCTACGGTATTGGGCCCTATATTTGGGATTTTCATGTTTTTACCTCAGATACACTATCAGCAACCCAAAAACCTCGTAAATATATTTTTGCCATCTCAAAAGTTGTGTTCAATTCGTTACAGGCACACGGGGACGAGCTGTTGTGGATCTCTGGAAGTAAATCCAATACTTTGAACTTATTTTGATTTTTTACTCGAAAATGACGATTTTCTTCGAAAAACGACCAAGTATACTTTGATCTTGAAATTCTACGTAAAATATGATGATATTTTTTGTTTTTATAAAATCTTAACTTTGAGTATTGGATCCTATGGTATTGGGCCCAATTCTTACAATTTTGATATTCTGATCTCAGATTCATAATCAGCGACCACAAAAATCTAAGGAGCCACAGTCATTTTTTATAAAAAGTAATTTTTCGGTATTTATTCAACCATGCGCTGCCGTACAATTATTGGCGTTGAAGTTTTTAGTCCGCCATTATGTTTAAAAAAATCGAAACCAAAAAAATCAAATATGCACGCAAAGTTCAACTAATGTGAACACCCGTGGTCAACTTTTTGAGGGCAAAAATAATTTTTTTGGCATTGTTCACCAGCTTAAAAAAAAAAAATGACGTAAAAATTTTCATTTTTTTTTTAAATTTGTTTATTAACAAATTAAAATGTTATTTTTGAGTATTTTAAACAATGCCATCGTGTAGGGCATATCCAAAAATAGGGGGGTAGGGTATTTTTTAAATTATTTTTCAACTTTTTCGCTTTGATTTATAAGCTCAAAGTACAAAAAAAAATTCATAACTCTTGGGACCTAATGGGTTAAAAGGACTTAATCACTTCCCGAAATTCTTCACCCTGAGATCTTGCTCAAAAATCAGCAGCCCGTAGAGTCTCACCCTTGTTTATGCCTGTGCACTGATTAAAATACACGTACTATAGGTTGAAAAGAACCTGCACTGTTGGATTCTTCCCAGTGAGTGTCACGATTCGAGTTTTCAATTTCATAAAGTCTGAGGTCAACGAACATCGCCATACTTCAGCTTCATGAAAAGAAACTTTTCCTGTCTTAAATTTCATAGAGTCTGAAGTCAACGAACATCGCCATACTTCAGCTCCATGAGAAGAAACTTTTCCTGTGCCTTCCGATAACTCACAATCCTCGTTTTACTCCCTCAGCTGATCAACGAGCTTGTCACTTCCTCACTTCCTGAAAAATCACTTGACTGTATTAGAAATTCTCACGTTAACGATTCAACCAAATATTTTTCTTTCTGTATGTGCACCGGTGCCGCCCTGTATCACATTCTCACTACCTGAGCTCTCTCATCAAACTACCTGAATTATTTAAAACGCCCAGCTTCCGACTTTGATTTTTAAATTCAACCTAACTTTTCACACAACTGCCTGTATAAAATTGTAAAATTGCCCAACAGCCAGCGCACTTCCTGGGATTTTTCCTCAATCAAAAATCTGTCGTCAGGTTGTTCAATCACTTCCGGTTAACGAACATCGGAGGCTAAGACAGTAGCCAGCTGTCCAGGATTGGTTGGTATTCGTACCGCAGTTATGTTCTGCTAAGCACATTCACAGCCTGTAGTCACCTGATATTCGACTTAAGATTTATAAATCAGCTGACATTTCACTCACGCACCTGATTTAAAAACAGTCAATTCAACCTCTCGTTTCTTCCCTCTGGGAGAGCCTTTTCCTTGCTTTCCTGTTAATTTATTCCACACCTGTACTGTTTTTCTCGCCCTGGAGGTTGAATCAAAGGAGACTGAAATTATTCACCATGCACAGAAAAAAGGTCCCAGAGCGTGAGTAAGAATGTAACCGAACGCAAGCTACACTCTTTTCACAACCAATGCATGCAAAGATTCATGCGCACGGCGCTTCAATCCAACATGCATGGTTATACGGCATATTAGCGTGGTCAAAGTCAGGCACTCAAAACACCACATTTATTATATAAATAACAACTACCAGAATTAAGTAAACTAAACAAGTAACAAAAGGCACAAACACCGCGTGTACCGGGAGAGCGAGAGCGTCCGATCGCCATGACAGCACGTACCAGAATTGCAAGGCCCCGCGAGACCAGCAGCGCGCGGCGCGCGCATCTCGGGGGCTACGAGACGAGTCAGCTGAGAGTGAAGCGCACAACACATATTCACAACATATTTACTTAAAAAAACCTGTTTAAAGGTTCAAACTTTCATTTAAACTTTATCATTAGAGGGTTTAAGACCACCTTAAAGGTTTTTTAGTTCGTTGGCGACCGTTCTACGGTTTGCGACCTGTCATTGAGATAGAAACTCAAAGCTTTCAGCCTCCCCCCACTCCACCCCAGGGGTAGTAGGTAGGGGTGGGAGGGGCTGCGTCGCGCCCTCGGGAACAGCGCCATCTTTCAGCCACAAAATAGCTTAAAATTTTGCAACCCCATTGCAAGTATCCTCGGTGAAATCAGCGATGAAATCAGCGATGAATTCATCGGTGAATTCATCGGTGAATTCCTCGCTTTTTGCAGTCAAATCCTCGGTGAAATCCTCGCTTTTTGCGGTGAAATCCTCGGTGAATCTTAACAGTGAAATCTCCGGCAAAATCCTCGGCATTTTAACGGGATCGAAAACGAAGGGGTCAGGGCGGACACCTGGTGCAACTGGTGATACGTACGCCTTGGAGATGATTTCCCCAGGAAGTTTCGACTCCGGATCGGTCAGGGTGGACACCTGGTGCACCTGGTGATACTTACGCCTCGGAGATGTTTTCCCCAGGATGTTTCGACTCCGGAGGGATCAGGGCGAACACCTGGTGCATCTGGCGATACTTACGCCTTGGAGATGATTTCCCCAGGAAGTTTTGACTCCGGATGGGTCAGGGCGGACACCTGGTGCAACTGGCGATACTTACGCCTTGGAGATGACTTCCCCAGGAAGTTTCAAGTCCGGAGGGGTCAGGGCGGATACCTGGTGCACCTGGCGATACTTACGCCTTGGAGATGACTTCCCCAGGAAGTTTCGTCACCGGAGGGATCAGGGCGAGCACCTGGTGCACTTGGAGATACTTACGCCTTAGAGAGGATTTACCCAGAAAGTTTCGCTCGCAGTTGACGGTGGGATGGTGGATCTTACCCCAGGTAGCACCAGGTCGACCACCAGGTAACCGGGACGTTTTCCCCAGGAAGTATTACTCGTAGTTAAAGATAGGATAGTAGATTTCACCCCAGCTAGCACCAGGTCGACTACCAGATAACCAGGACGTTTTCCCCAGGAAGTTTTACTCGTAGTTGACGGTGGGATAGTAGATCTTACCCCAGGTAGCACCAGGTCGACTTCCGGGTAACAGGGACGTTTTCCCCAGGAAGTTTTACTCGTAGTTGAAGGTGGGATAGTAAATTTCACGTCAGGTAGCACCCAGTCGAGTACCAGGTAACCAGATCAATTTCCCCAGGAAGTTTTACTCGTGGCTGAAGGTGAGATAGTGGATCTTAACCCAGGTAGCATCAGGTAAAGAACCAGGTGTAACCAGATCAATTTCCCCAGAAAGTTTTACTCGTAGTTGTTGGTGCAACAGAGGGCCAAATCGAAGGTCCATTTTCAAAAATTAATATCCTCTAGAATTTTAGGAGTAGAGTAATCATCTGGGAGCCGTTTTCTTCATTTGGTGGAGTACTTTGTGAAAAAGTCTCGCTTTGTTTTAAAAAATGGTTATAAACAATTGTTATTGCAAAAAAACTTTTGATAAGTGATCGACGAAATATATCAAAAAATCGTCTAAAAACAACTAGTGCTATTCTCTTGGATTTTTTTACGTCAAGATATTTATTGTCAAGCATATAAGTTGCACAGGATTTTCCGGGTCATTTTATCATCGGGAACAACCCCAACGAGCTGCAGGAGGGGGATGAAACGTTACATAAAGTTATAAAAAGTAAAAAAAAAAAAAAAAATGCAGTTCTCCAAGTCCCCAAAACCTTGGGCGCCCGAGTTCAACAAAATACTGATTGGCGAACCCCCAAGCTCCAAGCCCCCAAAACCCTGGGTGCCCGAGTTAAAGAAAAAAAAACTGATTGGCTACCTCCCAAGCTCTAAGTGCCCAAAACCATGGGCACCTGATTCAACAAAATACTGATTGGCTACCTCACAAGCTCTAAGCCTCCAAAACCCTGGGCGCCGAAGCTGAACAAAAAAAACTGATCGGTTATCTCCCAAGCTCTAAGGGTGCAGCTACACTAGACGCGTCTGAAGCGTGCGTACGACGCGTACGTACAATGCGTATGGATCGAATCCAACAGAATAATCCAAAGAGAATCTCTACAAACACGCGATTGGAGGATTCCGATTGATTCGATTCATACGCATCATACGTGCACGTCATACGCACGCTTCATACGCGTCTATGTAGCTGCACCCTAAGCCTCCAAAACCTTAGGTAGCCGAGTTCAAGGGAAGCTCCCGCAACCCCAGGGCGCCCGAGTTCAACAAAATACTGATTGGCTACCCCCCAAGCTCCAAGCCCCTAAAACCCTGGGCGCCCTAGCTCAACATAGACACTGATTCGCAACCCCCCAAGCTCTAAGCCCCCAAAACCCTGGGCGCCCTAGCTCAACATAGAAACTGATTGGCAACCCCTCAAGCTCTAAGCCCTCAAAACCTTGGGCGCCCGAGTTCAACAAAGTAGTGATTGGCGAACCCCCAAGCTCCAAGCCCCCAAAACCCTGGGTGTCCGAGTTGAACAAAAAAACTGATTGGCTACCTCCCAAGCTCAAAGCTCCCGAAACCCCAGCGCGCCCGAGTTCGACAAAATACTGATTGGCTACCCCCCCAAGCTCCAAGCCCCAAAAACCCTGGGCGCTCTAGCTAAACATAGAAACTGATTGGCTACCCCCCAAGCTCTAAGCCCACAAACCCCTGAGCGACTTAGTTCAACAAAATACTGATTGGCTACCCTCCAAGCTTTAAGCCCACAAAACCCTGGGCGCCCGAGTTGAACAAAAAAACTGATCAACTATCATTTATCCCGTAAGGTTTTAACCCCAAAAACCTTGGGAGCTTCTTAACTGATTATTAATTTTTTTAATTTCTATTATTTTTTTGTTATTTTGTAATTTTTTAAAGGAGAGTGAATAAAAGTTCACCATTACGTTCTTGTGGAATGAAAAAAAAAACACTTTTTATTGATTTGATATACAAATTCTGAGTACGCTTAACTTGTAAAATTATTCCACTGTGTAACCAGGGTTTTGGGAGCTTAGAGCTTGGGGGATAGACGATCTGTTCTTTTGTTCAACTCGGATGCCCAGGGTTTTAAAGGCTTGAAGCTTGGGTAGTAGCTAATCAGTATTTTGTTGAACTCAGGCGCTCAGGGTTTTGGGGCCTTAGAACTTGCGGGGTAGACAATCAGTTTTTTTTTTTTAACTCGGGCGGCCACGGTTTTGGGGGCTTGGAGCTTGGGAGGTAGCAAATCAGTATTTTGTTGAACTCGGGCGCCCACGGTTTCGGAGGCTTGGAGCTTGGGGGGTAGCCAATCAGTATTTTTGTTCAACTTGGGCACCCAGGGTTTTGGGGGCTTGGAGCTTGAGGGGTAGCCAATCAGTATTTTGTTGAACTCGGGCGCCCGGGGTTCAGGGGCTTAGAGCTTCGGGGGGTAACCAATCCATTTTTTTTCTTGAATTCGGGCACTCAGAGTTTTTGGGGCTTGGAGCTTGGGGGTTGGCCACACTGGGAAAAAATTAGGGACGACTCTCCTCACGTGTCGGGCATGGGGATCCCTTACGCGCAAACGCTTCTCGAGCAGCAGTTTGTATACCTATATATTTTTAGCAATCAACGAGTATCTTGGCGTAGTCTGACCTCAAAATTGGATGCTTATCCTCATTATGTCGGTTATATATGAGCCAAAATATGTTATTTCACTGGTGATACGTCTTGTGCTTTACATGTCTTTCGAGCCTTGAGATTGTCCTAAAGTAAAAATAGCACTATTTCAACAATTTATGAAAACATCACACTAATCGGTCGTCAATGCAAAGTTTCTGTGGGGATCATGATTCCCGCATATTGGTTTTGCTGTCCCCACAGCGTCGTGAATCCCCATGCACGACACGTGAGGAGAGTCGTCCCCAATTTTTTCCCAGTGCAATCAGTGTTTTGTTGAACTCGGGAGCCCAGGGTTTTTGGGGCTTAGAGCTTGGGGGGTAGCAAATCAGTATTTTGTTGAGCTCGGGCGCCCAGGGTTTTGGGGGCTTAGAGCTTGGGAGATAGCCAATCAGTATTTTGTTGAACTCAGGCGCCCAGGGTTTTGAGGTCTCGAATTGCAATCCTTTTTTTTAACATTTTATAATTTTATGTAACGTTTCATCCCCCTCTCTGAGCTCGTTGGGGTTGTTCCCGATGATAAAATGACCCGGAAAATTTTGTGCAACCTAGATGCTTGATAATCAATATCTTGACGAAAAAAAATCTGAAAGAATTGCAATCCTTTTTTTTTTATTTTATGATTTTATTTAACGTTCCATACCCCTCTTTGCAGCTCTTTGGGGCAGTTCCCGATGATCAAATTTTTTACAACAAAGTGGGACTTTTTTCAAAGTACTCCACCAAACGAAGAAAACAGCTCCCGGATATTTACTCTACTCCTAATATTCTATGGGATATTAATTTTAGAAAATGGACCTTCGATTTGGCCCTCTGTGACCATCACCTAAGAGTAAAACTTCCTGGGGGAATTGTTCTGGTTACCTGATAGTCGACCTGGTGCTACCCGGGGTAAGATCCACTATCCCACCGTCAACTGCGAGTAAAACTTCCTGGGGAAATACTCTCTTAGGCAAAAGTATCACCAAGTGCACCAGGTGTCCACCCTGATCCCTCTGGAGTCAAAACTTCCTGGGAAAATCCTCTCTAAAGCGTAAGTATCACCAGATGCACCAGGTGGCCGCCCTGACCCATCCAGAGTCAAAACTTCCTGGGGAAATCATCTCCGATGTGCAACTATCGCCAAGTGCACCAGGTTTCCGGCCTGATCCATCTAGAGTCGAAACTTCCTGGATAATCATCTCCAAGGCGTAAGTATCGCCAGGTACACCAGGTGTGCGGCCTGACCCTTCCGGAGTCAAAACTTCCTGGGGAAATCATCTCCAAGGCGTAAGTGCCGCCAGTTGCACCAGGTGCTCGCCCTGATCCCTCCGTAGTCGAAATTTCCTGGGGAAATCATCTCCGAGGCGTACGTATCACCAGGGGCACCAGGTGTCCGCCCTGACCCATCCGGAGTCAAAACTTCCTGGGGAAATCATCTCCAAGGCGTAAGTATCGCCAGATGCACCAGGTGTTCGCCCTGATCCCTCCGGAGTCGAAACATCCTGGGGAAAACATCTCCGAGGCGTACGTATCACCAGGGGCACCAGGTGTTCGCCCTGACCCATCCGGAGTCGAAACATCCTGGGGAAAACATCTCCGAGGCGTACGTATCACCAGGGGCACCAGGTGTCCGCCCTAACCCATCCGGAGTCGAAACTTCCTGGGGAAATCATTTCTAAGGCGTAAGTATCGCTAGGTACACCAGGTGTGAGCCCTGATCCTTCCGGAGTCGAAACTTCCTGGGGAAATCATCTCCAAGGTGTAAGTATCGCCAGGTGCACCAGGTGCTGACCCTTCCGGAGTCGAAACTTCCTGGGGAAATCATCTCCAAGGTGTACCAGATGTCTGTCTTGACACCTTCGTTTTCGAAACCGTTAAAATGCCGAGGATTTCGCCGAGGTTTTCACCGAGGATTTCACTGTTAAAATTCACCGAGGATTTCACCGCAAAAAGCGAGGAATTCACCGAGGATTTCACTGCAAAAAGCGAGGAATTCACCGAGGATACTTGCAATGGGGAACCCACCTGGTCCCTCAACTCCCTTCCTAGCCCGAGATATCCCGAATGCTCACCTGACGCAATATTACGCTGGGTTAGCCACGATTTCTCGGAATTGGGGGCGGCCACAAAATTAATTTTGGCGTCACAAATTAGCTACAAAAAAAATAAAAAATACCCATTAGGTATGGATTTTCTGCTTTAAAGTTGCTCACCTAGCGTAATGTACCTGAAAAAAGTAACATTACGTGATTATCCGGGGAAAGAATAAAAAAAAAAAAAAAAAATTTACGTGATAAATGTAACGGTGCAATTTTTTCCAAGAAAACTGTCATGATATAAAATTTTTCCGGAAAAACTGTCATGTTAAACTTGCTGCTGTCCCGGGGAAAAAGTAATCTGCACAACATATTCCAGATAAAGTGTTACGGTGGGATAATTAACGAATAAGGTATTATTTTTCCATGTAAAAAGTAACGAGACCAATGTCAACTAATTTGAAGCAGAGCAGGGAGCTTTCCCTGAAAAAAAAATAACGTTGAGAATTTTTTCCGAGTAGAGGGTAACGTTAGAGAGGTCAACAATTGAAATGATATTTTTTCTAATAAAAAATTTTAAAATCCATGCAAACTTCTTGAAAGCAGTCCAGCGAGATTTTCCCAAGGAAATTGTAACATTGGAAATTTTTTCCGGGTGAAATGTAACGTTTAGGTGACAGGATTGAAAAGAATATTTTTCTGAGTGAGAATCTACAATATCAATGGCAATTTATTTGAAACAGGCCAGGAAGTTTTTCCCGAGGAAATCGTAACGTTAAGAATTTTTCCGGGCAAAGTGTAATGTTGAGGTATTCATTGAATATAACAATATTTTTTAATTTAAAATGTACAATATCCATGCTAACTCACTGAAACCAGAAAAGGGAGATTATCCCGAGGAAATAGTAACGTTGAAACTTTTTTCCGGGTAAAGTGAAATGTTCCCTCGCTGGGGGCCACAGGACCTTGCCACGGTGCGAGGGCTGAGCCGTGGGCCCTCCCTGTCGGCCCTGCCGGGCGTCTAAGGGGGGGGTGAATGAGTGAGGGTGAGTGGAGGATCCCTATAAACGGGCTCTCCTCATGGATGGTTGGGATCCCTATAAACGGGCTCTCCCCTGAGACGGGATGGATGATACGGCCCTTAGACTTCCGGCTTGGTCTGACTCGAGGGCTCACGGGGACTAAGAAGTGGCCTACCCAATCTAAGGTGTGAGATTACCGTGCCGAGGGATGCGTGGCACAGGGGGTGCTGTGTCTTGAACGGTTCCTCCGGGACACCGGGCCGAATCCCGGAGTACCTGAGGCCTTACCCGTCATTGGCGGTCCATGGCGGGTGGACATTGTATATCCGCCCTACTCGTGGGATCAAGATAGAGACTACAGGGAAAAAACAAAACGAGTCGATGGATATGGGCTCTGAACCGACCATCGACTCGGAGACTAACAACCTTGGGGGCTCTGACCCCAAGGTCACCGAAACCCACTCCGGGACGGTCAGTAGACCGAAATCATTGAGTGGAGCGCAGCGAAGGAAAATCTTTCGGCAAAAGGCTAAGGAGGAGGGCAAATCACCTCCCAAGTTTCATAAGGGGACGAGGCAACGGAGGGGTCAGGAAGGGAAGCGGGCTAGAACTGCGTCCACTGACTCCGTCTTTGTATCGACACCCAGCATGGCTAAGAGGATGGCCTCCTCCAGCCTGGAAATACCCGAGAAGCAGGGGCTGCTGAAGCGACCTAAAGTGGACCGCAGATATGCTGCAGCTGCGTCTAACTCTCCCAGAGTGGCCCTCACTTGTGGGGACTACCTAGGAAGGGAGATGCCTGCCGATGTCTGCACGAAACTGCAGGAAGCAGTAGTCAGCAAGGTACTTGCTATCGAGGGGGAGGGGGCCTTTGTACCCCGGTTTCTGGACTCGTTCCCCAGAAAGGGCACGTTTGTCTTCGTCTGTGCAGACGAAGCCAGCAAGACCTGGCTGGAGAGCGAGGCCACGCTACTCGACCTAGGGCAACCAAACCTAAAGGCGAGGATAGTTTCACCAGAGGAGACTAAGATCACTAAGGTGATCACATGGCTCCCTCCGGGGGTTAAGACTGCCGAGGACCTCATCAAAGTGGTCCAAAGGCAGAACGGGTCGATCGACACAACTAGGTGGGCGATCCTGAGTAGGGCTCCTGATGGATGCCTAATTCTGGGTCTAGATGAACCATCGGTCGCGGTACTCCAGAGCCAAAACTTCCAGCTTTGGGCAGGGGTCGGCAAAGCAACCTTCAGGCTGCTAAACCGTCCCTTAAATAAGGCGGGAAGTAGCGGCTCTATGGGGAAAGCATAAATGGAGTAGCCCTCATGGCTACTTCAATACTGCGATTCTCCCAAATCAACTTGCACCATTGCAGAAGCGCCTCTGCTGTACTAGCAAGGCGCATGGCAATGGCGCATACACACATAGCCCTTATACAGAAACCCTGGTTGTACAGGGGCAAAGTGAAGGGCTTGAACAGCTGTGGGGAACTGCTCGTGGGCTCCAGCAATGGAGACGCCTGGGCTTGCATCTCCATGAAGGGTGTTAACGATTTTTTGTTACAGGAGCTGAGTTCCCGCGACTGCACGACCGTAAGGATAGAGGTCGTGGATAAGGAGGGCCGAACGAGGAAGGCAGTCATCTCGTCCATTTACCTCCCCCACGACGAGGAAGCTCCTACAAGGAGCATGATGAAGGTGATCGAATACTGCAGCCGTAATAACCTCGATCTGATTATTGGTTGCGACGCCAACGCCCACCATGTGGCGCGGCGTGGGGAAGCACCGATATTAATGATAGAGGGTCTGAGTTGCTTGAATTCATCACGAGCACACAGATGCCAACAGAAGCGAGGTCCTGGACCTCACGCTGGCTTCAATGAACATCAAGAACTGCATACGTGGATGGAGGGTCGACAGCGAACCATCCATGTCGGACCATAGGACAATAACTTTCGGGATCGAGATAACGAGACCGTGGATCGAGCCTAAGAGGCGACCCAAAGACATCAACTGGGGCGCATACAGCAAGGAGCTGGAGGAAGCCTTGGCCCAGGTCAAAGGAAGATACGGCAATGATCTTGAGCTTGACTGGACCCTTTTCCAGGTCTATAAGGCTATGATCAGGGCCTACGAGAACAGCTGCCCACTAAAGCCTGGCAAACCACTCAATGGCACTCCTTGGTGGAATAAGACACTGGAGGAGCTAAGAGTGGGAGTTAGACGGGCGTTTAACACGGCAAAGAAGAGGAAATCCACTGAAGGCTGGAAAGCGTACAAAGACACGCTGAAGGCCTTCAAGAGGGAAATTGCGAAGGCGAAGAGAGAAAAATGGCGGGAATTCTGCACAGGCATGGAAAACCTGGCAGCCACTGCGAGGCTCGCTCGAATCCTGACTAGAGATAATAGCGCCCGTCTCCAATGTGTGAGAGACAGATCGGGCGCCTACACTGAATCGGAGGAGGACACATTGGAACTTCTCCTCAGCAGCAACTACCCCGACTTCGTCAGGGTAGATAATGATACCCCGCCCACCATATCTGGAAGGAGGGGGGCGGAGGATAAAGATTGGGACACGGCTGCCAAAGTCGTGACCATGGAAAAGCTTAAATGGGCGATTGACTCCTTTGAACCGTATAAATCTGCGGGCCCTGACGGTATCTTTCCTAAGATGCTACAGGAAGGAGGTGACAAGACCCTTAGGCTACTGTTAGGTATTCTGAGGGGCTGCATCGCCACAGGGCACGTGCCAGCTTGCTGGAAGGAAACGCGGGTCTCATTTATACCGAAACCTGGTAGGAGAATCTACAACTCGGTGAAGGACTTCAGACCTATCAGTCTGACCTCTTTCCTAATGAAGACCTTGGAAAAACTGCTGGACAACTATATCAGGCAGAATATACTGATAAACAGTCCCCTTCACCGAGCGCAGCATGCATATACCTGTGGAAAATCCACGGAATCTGCACTGCACTCAGTGGTCAATTACATTGAGGAGGCTTTTGATGCAAAGGAAACCGTAATCGGGGCCTTCGTTGACATCGAGGGTGCCTTTAACAGCACCAACAGAGTAACTATAGACAAAGCCTTGACTAAGCATGGTGTACCTTATACCATCAGAAGATGGATCAGGGGAATGCTTAGTGATAGGTGCATCTTTAGTGAGTGGAATGGCAAGACGGTTAGGCAACCATCAGCGAGGGATGCCCGCAGGGTGGGGTCCTCTCACCATTCCTGTGGATCCTGGTCGCGGACGAACTACTGCGCTTGCTAGACGAACTCGGATTCTTCACCATCGCTTATGCAGACGACTTCGCTATACTTGTCAGGGGCAAGTTCGAAGAAGTCCTACCCGATCTTATTCGGAGGGCGTTGGAGAGGATCTGCGAATGGTGCGAGGCTAAATCTCTGGCTGTCAACACTGATAAGACGGAGATAGTCACGTTCACGAGGAAATACAAATGTAAGGTCAGTAAGAAAGTCTCCATCAACGGGAAACAAATACCTTACGCGGAGGGTGTGAAATATCTGGGCGTATTCCTAGATAAGAAACTAAAGTGGGGACAACACCTGCAGACTCAATGCAGCAAAGTCCTAAACATATTCATGCAGTGTAGGTCAGCAATCGGGACTTCCTGCGGGCTAGAACCCCAGGTCGCCTTGTGATTACACGAAGCGATTCTGAAACCGAAGCTCACCTATGCCGCAGTGGTATGGTGGAAAGTGACCGAAAATAAGACCTCGAGGCGTGTACTGGACCATGTTCAGGCTGCCGTCTTGAGGGGAATTCACGGGCTTAAACGAAGCACACCCACAGCCGCCATCAGGATGTTGCTGGATATCCAAAGCCTAGACCTGGACATCAAACTGGTTGCGGCCAGGACAGCCTACAGACTGAAGTGCAGCGGGGAGTGGGTTGGAAATAGTGATGGGCATGCAACCATCCGAGGGAGAATGTTGAAGGACGAGGTCTTCAACTCGACCCAAGACAGAATGGATAAGACTCTACTGTTTGGGCAACGTTTCAAAACGAGGATACCAAACAGGGAGGAATGGAGCAACAACCAAGTGCTTGGGCACGGAGACATCTGGTTTACCGACGGATCCAAGACCAATGAAGGCACTGGTTATGGAATTTACGGACCTAGCCTTAGGGAATCCTACGGGCTCAGGGAATTTAACACGGTGTTCCAGGCCGAGATGGCTGCGATAAATACGTGCGCTAACAACCTCTCTCTGGGGAACGTCATTAAGAGACGCATCTGCATCTGCACTGACAGCCAAGCCTCCATAGAGGCCTTGGAAAACCCAGTTACAACCTCACGGTTGGTTAGGGAGACTAAGAATACCCTTAACGCGCTGGCAAGATCCAACCAAGTAGTTATTACCTGGATACCCGGACACTCCGGGTTCAAGGGAAACGAAAGGGCAGATGAGCTTGCGAGGAGAGGGGCCTCAACAGATACACGGCCGGAGCATGGGGTGGGTGTACCGTTCTCAATTTATTAAATACTAATATTTGCATAAACCTTGTAGATGGGCAACTCTTTATTTTTTTGTACTCTGGATTTAAATAAGGGGAACGCTGGAAAAAACGAACCGAATCGCAAACCGAACCGCGAACCGAACAGTTCGCTGTATAATCAAACGCACCTGCTAACTTGTCTAAAGCAGGCTGGGGAGCTTTTTTCGAAAAAATCGTAACGTTGAGAATTTTTTCCAGTTAAAGTATAACGTTGAGGTGATCATCGAATAATATAATAATTTTTAAATAAAAATTTACAAAATTCATGCCATTCAAAGCAGACGAGCTTGCCCCGAGGAAATCGTAACGATAGAACTTTTTTCAGGTAAAGTGTATAACGTAGAGTTGATCAACGATTAAGATAATATTTTTCCAGGTAAATAATTGAAGTCAAGCGGATGCTCCGGAAGTCGACCTGGGGCCTCTGATCCGTTACTTAAGGTCCTGAGCGATGGTAAAACCGAAAAAAATTTTTAATTCACTAACGAACGCAACGAGTTTCTAAATACAGCCCAAGGTGAGTCAAGAGGACTTCCCAGTCTCGCCTGAAATTGTAGCAGAAAAAAACTCTGCTGATTTTGGCATCGCTGGGTGACTCTCATGTAATTTCACTCTAATCGTATATAGGTATACACTGCAGCGCGAATTCTACGGCTGAATCGCTTGCGCAGTTTGTGTGCGCAGTCAGGGGTGGGATTGAGGATTACGGTAAGGTAAGGCAATCGAGAAAAGGTTGCGTTACGTTAAGGTAAGGAATAAGATACGGAAGCGAGAACAAATACATCACGCTAAAATTAATAAAGTTAATAATTTGAAATAAAAATTTGTGAAGTTGTTTTTAGTTTATTGTTTGGTTTATTTTTAGTTTATTGTTGACCTGCTAAAAATGAGTGAAAAATTTCAGCAGATTTTAGGCAGATCTGGGCAGATCCAAGCAAATTTTTCTCGCCTTCTGGTGAAATTCTGCTGAAATTTCTAGCAGAGTGATTAAAGTATTAAAAATAATTTTTGTTGTTGCGTCTACAGTGATAGCCTTATAAGGTCAACGACGTCTAACCTAAAAATTGATTAAAGTTTATCATTAACATCACACTAAAAAAGAATTTAGATTACTGCGGTTAATTTAAAACTAGATTATGCGTGCTAAGTTTTATCATAAATATGAGGGAAAACGCTGAGGTATATAATCCCTTTATAAAAGAGAGCTGTCGGCCGCCTAAAGCCATCTTGCGTAAAGTTTTTATTCATGAGCAGATTGGTGAAGAATTCGAAAAGTGCATTTGAGTTTACTATTTTTGTTTTTCAAAATTTCAATCGATATTAATAATACTCTAACGGTCAGGAATAGAATAAATCCCCACAGCAATCCAGGCCCTTTGATAACTTCAAAGAGTCATGAGAAGAGTGAGGGTGTGCGTGACGTTTTTGAGCGGTGGGGGATCTGATAATCTGATAAGACAGACAGGTTTCTCCGTTTTATGAGCTTGGCATTTGTGCCCGAGTGCCCGCCAGTTCTGTCCTTCACACTACTGAGCAAGGGCCACCCAGCTCGAAGCTCCTACTCTCTTTTTCTAACTATCTATACTTCTTTCCCCATCATTTATTCTACTCTTTGACTCTTCCTTCACATCCTTCTCTATTTTTCCTTTCGTTGGTTGAGAATCCTCGGATTAACCAGCTGGGGAGGGTTTTTGTCGGTAGGCGCATCCTGCATTCCTCGTAGGCTCTGCGAATCCGACACTACCCACATTGCGTGGGTATATTTTGAACATTTCCCTCCCTAATAACCTCGTCAAAAAAAAAAAAAAAAAAAAAAAAAAAAGGTTTCCGCGCTGGTTAGAATTTTTAGGACTTCCAGAATATTTTAAAGCTGATTTCATTCGTCCGAAAAAGACCCTTTAAAACGCATTTTTTAGAGAGTTATCGCGAAAACAAGTTTGAACCAACTCCACCAGGCCCCAGTTGAGAATAACTTTCTCCGCGACTCAGCGTACATCTTTCAAAGCTCTTTCCTCGAGTCTCCATGAAGTCACAGGCATAATATACAACCATTCGTTTAGAAACAGTCGAAAAATGACTGTTTCAATGTAACTTTCTTTTAAAACTCTCTGACCCGGTTGGATATTTTGTTACCATTTTGAACTACTGAATGCGTCAGGAAAATTTTACATGTTGATTTTATTAGAGTTTTTAGGACTTCTATAACAATTTAAGGCTGATTTCATTTGTCCGAAAAGGACCCTCTAAAACGCATTTGTTAGCGAGTTATCGCGAAATCAAGTTTGAACCAACTCTACCAGGCCCCTATTGAGAATATCTTTCTCCGTAACTCGTCCTACATATTTCAAAGCTCTTTCCTCGATTCTCCATGAAGTAATAGGTATAATACCCAATCATTCGTTTATAAACAGTCGAAAAATGACTGTTTTAATGTGATTTTTTTTTAAAACTCTTTGACATTTCCAAGAGCAATGAACTGGGCATCGGCGTTGTAATTGGGATAAATGCATTTGAACATTTTTGATGCAACGTTATCATTGTCTGACCTCCGAAGATTTTCTGGTTCTTCGTCTTCATCACTGTCTACTTCGTCGAGCAAAACCCAATTGTCAGAGTCGTGGTCCAGTATCAGCGATAAATGTCACTTAACGAAGCCTGAAAGAATTTAAGTACATTTTAATTATAATTATAAATCACGTATCAGCTCATTAAGAGTTTTGGGCCCCTCGCGGGGCCTCAGGAAGATCCAAAAAAAATTTTCCAAAATACTATCTGAACGTAAAATTTCCCGCTCTTTCCGAATTCGAGATAAAAAATAGGGGTTCCCATTTAAAAAACCTGACTTTGGGTCCATAAGTCCCAAAGTAAGGCCCAGGGCCCAATTTTGACGGGCCCAACTTATCAAAAATTTTGAATTAGAAAACATTCCCAATGCATGTGCTATGGAAAAAATGCTTTCTCAAATCTGATCCTAGAAACAGCCCGTTTCCACGCCTCAAAACACGGTCGGAAACGGGCCTTTTCCACCACAGTTTTTGTTTCCGTCACAGTTTTTGTTTCCATAGAAAAAATATACACGATTAGCTTTTCTAATCAAAACCTCAAAAATATATGAATTAAAAAATGAACAATTTTCGTAGAATAATGTTTCTTAATGCTTCCGATGAAAAATATGTATTAAATTACCAAATAATAATATTAATAAACAATTTTTTGTAAAATTAAACAAGAGTTTTTGAATAAAAAATTACTTTTTTTTAATGTGGAGGTTGGATTTTATAAAAATAAATAGCAATACTGTTGTTGACAAAATATTTATTGAAACTCACTCAATGTTAAAAATTGACCAAAATAATTATTCAGAAGTGTAATTCATTTACTTTCTAACAAACAATCGAATTTCTTAGGTTTAAAAGCACATGAAATCCTGCCAGCAATAGTTTGCCTTGGGTTAGAGATACATGAAAATCTAAAAATTTACCTGCAGCAACTCAAGTGTTCTGTGGGTGATTATTAAAAAAACTAGCACAGTGGGCGATACGCGAGTGGAATAAATACTAAAACTTTATTAATAATTATACATTAATAAAGCGCGTGCGGGGAAATAATTTAACCATTGCGCGCATAAAATAAAAACACACTGCGTACTACGCTAACGCAATAAAAGTAATAAAAACAACCAAAATTTTAATAATTATTATTTGTTAAAAACACGGAGGATTCAGGTTCAATCAAGTAAACAACACACCGAGCAAAGCAGACCGAAACATTCGAACTTATAACCAACAAAATTAAAAACAAAAAACTCAGCACTGACTGTGAAAATATTTTAAATATGTAATAATAATTATCCATCAAATTTGAGAAAGCACAGTCCTTTACAAGTAAGGGAAACTTGTCGTTCACACTCGAGTTGGATTTTTTCGGCACTCGACTTCGTCTCGTGTTGAAACATCCAACTCTCGTGGAAACGACACGTTTCCGTTACTTGTACAGGAATATACTATTATCTTCGAGTCATTCACGATTTAGCTCATTATGAGTTTTGGGCCCCTCACGGGGCCTCAGGAAGGTCAAAAAAAAATTTTCCAAATTACTGTCTGAACGTGAAATTTTCCGCTCTTTCCGAATTCAAGATAAAAAATGGGGGTTCCTATTTAAAAAAGCCCGAGTTTGGTCCCGTAAGTCCCAAAGTAAGGCCCTGGGCCCAATTTTGACGGGCCCAACTTATCAAAAATTTTGAATTGGAAAACATTCCCAATGCATGTGCTATAGAAAAAATGCTTATTTTTCGAATTATTTGACCGGTTCCATGCATTAAAATATGAATATTGCTGTTTCTTTTTTAAAAACTTGATTTTGCATATTTAGACAGAACTATATAGAATAATTTGATAATAATGAAATAATCTCTAATGTATAATATAACACAATCATTAAAAACTAAATATTGTATCGATTAGGTACAGTATTTATATAAAAACATTCGTAAGCATCCACGAACACACAAATTTTTTCAATTTTTTCACAAAATGTATTCTAACAGCGAAACATCTTACGAGTCGTAGTACCTCCAGATTGTGACCGCTATTCTGTGCACAAGGTGTCCACATTAACCCTTTTGGAATCAAAACTTCCTGAAGAAATCATCCTCAGGGTGACATCGCTGCCCCTGGTATCAGGACTTCGGTTGGCCTATTTAGGAAATGTCGGAGATGCCTTGCAGTTATCTCTGTGGAAGACACAAGGTGGCGTGGGAGACCCTCCGGAGGGGGAGGCTCAGACTCCCCTGGTGCGAGGTGAGAGTGCGACTGCGGATTACGGTCCCAAGATGCTTCCGATGCTTAGGCTTTGGACACTATTGATGGGACTGTAAGGGTAAAGACAGGCACGCGTGATGCAATAAATGTGGCAAAGAAGGGCACAGGCGGAAGGAATGCCTGGTGAAAAAAACCTATTTCTCTGCGCAGAGGCGGGGATTGGGAACACCGCCTACGACCCCGGACACGGTTGAAGGGATGGTGGGACAGGGGTCGCAATGGATAGTGTGGTCCAGGCAAATCTGCACGGAGCCGAGCTCCCCCACCTCTTCCTGCCAGCAATGGTGGAGGAGGCCGGGGCTGACTTGCTTTTGATCAGCGAGCCATACAGACCCGTTGCGACACCTACGTACGTGGTGAGCGGGTCGAGGATGGCTGCCCTTTTAGCGTGGAGCTCGGAAACTCGGATTACGGGAGCTGGGATCGACTTCGCGTAGGCCTGCTTGGCAGGCGTGATATACGTGAGCGTTTACCTGACCCCGAACTGCACGATGGTCGAGTTCGAGAGAAAGGTGGACGTCCTGGAAGTGGGATGACCGGAGACGTGATAGTCGCGGGTGACTTCAACGCGAGGGTGGTGGAATGGGGAACGCCCCACGGCGACCGGCGAGGACAGTTACTGTTGGAGATGGCTGCAAGGATAAATCTGATAGTCGCGAACATGGGACGTACCTACACGTACCGTAGGCCGGGATTCGGATACTCCATCCCCGATATCACATTTGCATCGGCAAGGCTCATGCCAAAGATTAGGGATTAGTGGGTGACTGAGCGCTACACGGGTAGCGATCACCAGTACATCCTCTTCTCTGTCGGAGAGCGTTCGAAACATAATGCCAGGATGGCCAGAAAACCCCCACGCTGGCACCTGATGAAGCCAGGTAGGGAAGCGTTCGTGCGGAAGTTGCTGGAGGCGCCAGCACCCTCCAAATTGATCTCGGGTAACATACCGGCGGGTAGGGTCAAGGCAAACCAGCTTGCGGGTAAGACGAGCGAACTCCTAGTTAGTCTTTGCGAACATTCGATGCTGCGTACGGGAAGACGATCGCGTCAACCTCCCTCATACTGGTGGACGACAGAGATCGCGGAACTGCGTCGACGGTGCATACGGAGGAAGACCCGCGGCATGAAAAACCCTGATGAAAGGGTGCAGCAGACCCTCCGGTGGGAGCACAGACTGGCGAAGAAGGCCTTAGTCAGCGCGATCAGGGCCAGTAAACGCCATTGCTGGAGGCAACTTTGCGCGGAAGTGGATGCGGACCCGTGGGGCACCGGATACAAGTTGGTAACCGGCAAACTACGGAGGGCGCAGTCCACCAGAGGTTCGCGACGCCGAGTCGATGCAAAGGATAGTTGACGGACTATTCCCGACGCACGAAAAGAGGGTGGATACGGGTGATGAAGGCATCCTGCCCGACATGCCGGGCTTTACGGAGAAGGAGCTGCAGAGAGCACGCTCCTTCCTGAAGACTCGACTTACATGAATGAATGCTGGACGAGTGCTGGTGACGATTGTGACTGTGTATTGTTTTGGTATGGATGACGATCGCATGGCCAAAGTGGGAACTGACACGGACGCCTTCGTAGGAAGGGGCCGGACACGCCGCATAGCCAAGAAGTAATGCTGAAGAAGTAGTTCCGGGCTGGGTGGAGATAAAGGAGATGGGTGTTTAGTGGGTATCAAGGAGCCCCACACACCAGGTGTCTTTGACACCTGAAGGTGCGTAAGTGCATTCACCAACTCCATAAAAAAAAATAAATGAAAAAATAAAAAAAAATAAATAAAAAAAAAAATAAAAAAAAATTGACAGCATTTGTGAAGAAGCGGATGAGGCTACCTAGGTCGATTTTGGAGCGTCTCGAGCGGTATGGTGGTTCTTGCACACGGGTCCTCAATTAGAGGGAGAGACTATTTTTTTATTCATCGCAACACTAGGCCTGAGTAAATCACAACTCAAAAATATTGATTTAGTCACCGCTAGTGACAGTTTTCGCTTTGGATGGGGAAGAGAGGAAATACTTGAGGTACACAATTAACTAAGTAAAAGTAAGGGTCAGTGATCTTACAATCATTTTCTTTATAAAAATGTACTTTTTTTTAAATTTCCAGATAACGAATTTTCATCTAGGTAAGCCCACAGGAACTCCAAACCAAGAAAAAATCTTGTTAAGAAAATTACAGTAGAAGTATAAATACCTTAATGAGAAGATTTGCAAAAACTCTGAAGTATCTAAAATAACTATTATTGTGCATAAAAATATCTGTATTTACTATTCCAGGATGAACCGCGTTAACTATAACTGGAATTTTTAAATCTTTTAAATCTCTTGCTAGTTTCTTAGTAAACATTAACATAGCCAGTTTACTTTGAGCGTAGTTTTCTAAAGTAATAAAATTTTGCCTGAAAATAAAATTTAATTATTATTTAGCTTCTATCTCTCGCAGCGCTAACGCTTGCATGGTTGAGAATTTAATTATTTTTATTTAATTTTTTAATCAAAACAATAAGCTTAAATATGTAGTAATTTAAATCATCTAAAATAAAACACGAATTTAAATTACTTACTTAGAATAGTTTATGCAGAAATATATATAATTTTAAAATTTTCATAAGAAATATTATATTATTGATAGCCTTTACATAAGTCAATTTAAAAAATGAAGGTTGGATTCGTAATCAGCAACCCTAAACACCCCCGTACACGAAATTAAAAAAAATGTTTTTAAAAATAAATTTGTAGCTTAAGTAAGTTAAATACCCCTTAGGTAGGTAAATTTTAAAAATGAATATCAGATTCATAATCAGCAACCCCAAAATTCCCCGTATGCGATGTTTCAAAAAAATGCTATTAAAAATAAATTTTTACCTTACGTAAGTAGCCTTTTATGTAGGTCAATTTTAAAAATAAAGGTCAAATTCGTAATCAGCAATCCCAAAATTTCGTATACGAAGTTTCAAAAAAATGCTATTTTGAATAGCCCTTGGGTGGGTCAATTTTAAAAATGAATATCAGATTCATAATCAGCAACCATAAAATTCCTCGTATACGATGTTTAAAAAAATGCTATTAATAACAAATTATCACCCTACGTAAGTAGCTCTTAAGGTTGTTGGGTCAGTACTAGAATAAAAAAGACGATTTGCTCGAGACTTGGCCAAAACGTAGGTAATCATTAGTTATTAACTCAGTTAAATTTATAATATTAATAAACAATTTTTTGTAAAATTAAACAAGAGTTTTTGAATAAAAAATTACTTTTTTTTAATGTGGAGGTTGGATTTTATAAAAATAAATAGCAATACTGTTGTTGACAAAATATTTATTGAAACTCACTCAATGTTAAAAATTGACCAAAATAATTATTCAGAATTGTAATTCATTTACTTTCTAACAAACAATCGAATTTCTTAGGTTTAAAAGCACATGAAATCCTGCCAGCAATAGTTTGCCTTGGGTTAGAGATACATGAAAATCTAAAAATTTACCTGCAGCAACTCAAGTGTTCTGTGGGTGATTATTAAAAAAACTAGCACAGTGGGCGATACGCGAGTGGAATAAATACTAAAACTTTATTAATAATTATACATTAATAAAGCGCGTGCGGGGAAATAATTTAACCATTGCGCGCATAAAATAAAAACACACTGCGTACTACGCTAACGCAATAAAAGTAATAAAAACAACCAAAATTTTAATAATTATTATTTGTTAAAAACACGGAGGATTCAGGTTCAATCAAGTAAACAACACACCGAGCAAAGCAGACCGAAACATTCGAACTTATAACCAACAAAATTAAAAACAAAAAACACAGCACTGACTGTGAAAATATTTTAAATATGTAATAATGATTATCCATCAAATTTGAGAAAGCACAGTCCTTTACAAGTAAGGGAAACTTGTCGTTCACACTCGAGTTGGATTTTTTCGGCACTCGACTTCGTCTCGTGCTGAAACATCCAACTCTCGTGGAAACGACGCGTTTCCCTTACTTGTACAGGAATATACTATTCCAAGTTGCCAAGTAACGAAATCTGTTATTTAATTTCGAATCACAAAAGTTTTAAATTGTTTTTAATTCAAATTTTTTTTTTCTTTTCTATTTACAATGAAACGATTAATTCTATTATTATTGGTTATTGGTTATTGGTAATGAAAGTTGACCGGGGTGCCTTTCGGCTCAGGGACACTGAGCTTTCGCCATTGTATCCCTATCCCCCCGGTTAAGTGGCCATGCTTCTAGAGCCTTTTAATTTTTGCTCCAGAAGGGACCTCTTCCCCCCTATAATCCCAGTCTCCTTTACATAGTACGGAAGCTGGTAGGTGCAATGCTAAGCGTGCTATGGGTATAGTAAAAACCCACATCGTAGGGAAAAAACCTATACCTGGATGACCGAGGCCGTAAGTACAGAGTTTCGATGCATGAACCCCCGTTGGTATCAGTCGCCTGTCCCTGTGGTACGTTACTTTACATCGAACTCCCATCTTCCGGCCTGTGTGGGGATCACGCTTCAATCGAGAGAGCGTTTATAGGTCTCCGACCGAGCCGTAGTCCCCCATTCAGAACCGCGGTAATAGGCACATGAAAAATTTTTTCAGAGGTGCCGGCAGCGGGAATCGATCCCGGGCCCTCGGCGTGAGAGTCCGGTATCCGCGGCTATTAATTCTATTAAGTAAAATACGAAAATAAAGTACACATTAAAAATAGTTCATACTGAAATATATTAAATTTCAAAATTTTTATAAAAATATATTGTTTTTATACCCCTTACACTGACAAGGAGAGAACCAGACATTTGGGTCTCCGAATTTCATGAAACTATAGAGGTAGTTTTCTGTTACTTAATGATGAACGAGACCATTAATATTTCCTCTGAATGGGCCTTTCTCGTGGTTTGTCAAGAAAATATAAGCAATTTTCACCATTTTTCTCTATTTTTAGCTAGTTTTCAAAAAAAATCGTGTTCAAACACTTACAGAGATGCAGAACCTCGTATTTTTTTCGTCTTTCTATGAACTTAATGAGAAAAATATTCTCAAATTCTAACTGAAAACAATTTAAAGTGAATAATTTATGATACCAGAAGTACTTTTTAGCAATTTCTGAGTTTTGTAATATAAATTATTCATGGTCAAATTATTTAAATTAAAATTTAAAAATATTTTTCCTGTAGAGATCAAAAAGGGACAAAAAAAATGCGAAGTCATGCATCTCTGTATGTCCAATAGGCTTTGAACAAGAATTTTTTGAAAATTACCTAAAAAACAAAAAAAGTGACCCAAATTTCTGGACCTGCTCTTGTGAGTCAATTTTAAAAATTAATTTCCTAATATTCAGCAACTCTGAGAACCCCGTTCACGGTGATTTGATAGTTTGGTTCGAAGGGGGGTAAAAATTTGTACCCTTGGATTTTGGCCCAGAGCCTTTTGTTGGGCCCTACCGAACCTAAGTCCGTTTTTTTAAATGACTAGAAAGAATTTTATCAATGACCTATCCTGCGCGTAAGGGTCTAGCGACGAGGATCTCGACCACGTATTATGGCAGTGTGAGCATTTTGATACTGAAAGGGTGAATCTACTTAGTGAATCGAAGGATTTACCTTTATGTAAATTGTGTTTCTTGCGCGGCCGAATATCTCTGCAGGTTGTGTCATTTTTCACTTTTTCAAAAAGAATCTCCTAATCATCTATTATAACATTCAATATGATCCTTAAATGTTATTCTAATAACTCAAAAAAATTGTATTTTGTGTTGTAATCTATATTTGAGAATCTTTCGACAGAAGTGCGAAAAAGTTCCGTTTTTCATAAGACACCGTCACCGTGATAAAATACCAAAACAATAATTATTAATTAATAACTTCGTGTTTCCAAATTTTGGCATAACACTTCTTGTACCTCAAAAAAATATCACCAAATAATAGTCAATTAAATGGATCACTTGAAGGCATTATTTAATATTTGAAGCAAATCAACCCAACGTTTCGCTGACTTGTTTTGTCAGCCTCTTCAGAGGTGCTTTATTCAAAAAAATATACAGGTTACAATCGAAAATTCAAAGTTCAATGTTAATTAACAAAAAACCATAAACAAATAATCAATTCACTTCCAAAAATATTTTCTTTAATCACAAGTTTCAAAAAAATTAACTTTTTAATACAAGAAGAACAAACAGAGTCATTATCTCAGAAAGTAAAGTATTTAGGACTAAGTTGCGTCATAATCGATCATAAAAATAAAAGAAGTCTACACGGAAAGAAGGACGGACTGCAAAGCGGTGGTTTCAGAGAGCTTTAAAAAACTGAGTAACCGTCACTACTTTCTGCATGACAGGCACTGAAATTTCTGTACCTTGCACCGAAAATTCTAAAATCGACACTGTCGGTAAAGCAGTAATCTTGTGGAGGTTATAAATTTTGAGAAACTGGTGCCTTGCACCGATTTTTCGGTGCACGGCAGACTTTTTACAGAGCGCCTTTCTTTCCGTGTAGTCATTTGTTTCTGCAAAAGATTCAAAAAAATAAAAACTCAAAATTCAAAAATAAATAAGAAAATAAAAATTTAAAATTAATCATTATTTCAAAATAAAAAAGATATTAAAATTATTCGACAGATCGGTAAACAAAATAACCTATAAAAAATTCAAATTCTGAAATATAAAAAATCAACATCACAAGAAACGTCAAATTTTCTTTAAAAAAACAACAAAATATCAAAAATAACAAAAATAATACGCAATTCAAATTAATAAAAAATATTAAAAATAAAAAACAGTAGTAAATTATTTTAAATGGTGACTAATATTCTTATAAAAAATACTCATTTATTGAATCTGATACGTGAACCAACCCGATTCCAATGTTGTTTTTTATACAAGAACCGTCTCTGTTCTCGTTGTCTCTGAACGAAAAATGAAACTCACGAAGAATCGCGTTTCTTCGTTAGTTTGTAACTACGTTAGCGTGCTTCGCGCGCAGCATTTTTGAAAAAATGACCGTCGCGTACAGAAAAGTTCCAACTCTCGTAGAAACATCACTGTTCCCATGCTTGGTCAAGAAAATACTATTTTTTAAATTCTTCCTTCCTATTCAAATTATTATGACTAGAGTTAATATATAACATTTCAGAAACACTACGTTTAGAAGTATTCTTTTCACTATCTAACAAAACTGGATCCAATCAAAATCATGTCCATAGTTATACATCTTGTGTAGAGACACAGCTGAAGAGTCATTATTCGGGATTTTATGTTCTTTAATTCTGTCAATAAGAGGTCTTTTTGATGTCCAACGTATTGTGCAGGGCAATTAATACAAGAAAGTTTATAAACAGAACAAGTTTTTTGTAATTTATAACTCTCTTCAGAGGTTTCTTAATCTGTGGCACAGTCCTTACTTTGAAAGGTTTCAAAGAATTCGAAATTTTATTGTAAGTACGTTTGTTATTGAAAATTATAGGAATAGTCAAAAGTTTGTTAATATTAAAGTCATTACAATATATCGATCATTGTCAAAGTGATTAGTAACACTTCCAGTATTATTTGATTGAGAATTTTTTTATGAACTCATTTAGCAGCAATATGTTTATCGATAAAAGAGCTGTCATAGTCATTGTCATTAAGAATTTTTTTAACTAAAGAAATATTACTGTCATGAAATTGTTTGTCAGATAATTTAATGGCTCTGTCTATCAAATTATAAACGATGTTTCTTTTTTGTTGGTCAGTGTGGTTAGAAAAATATTTAAGTATTCTAGTTGTGTAAATCTCTTTTCTGTACCAGTTAGTTATGATTTTATTGTCACGTCTAATATGTGTAATTTCTAGAAAATTAATCTTACCATCCTTTTCAATCTCATGAGTAAAACATAGATTTCTGTCATAGTTATTGAAAACTATAAGTATGTCTGAAATATCCTTCCTCCTAACACACATAATTATGTCATTAACATACCTGTAGTGTTCAGGTTTTCTCTCATTCAAAACTCTTGGTTTATTTTATTTTTATTCTAAACTCTTTTATTTTCTCTTTGCTACATTCACCGTCGAGCAGCGTGTGTACGCGCTGGCTTCCTCTCGCGAGAGACTCCCTCCTCGACCGCCAGCAGCGCTATGGTGCAGGGCGCGGTTTATTTGAAATACATTTATTTACCAAATACATACACTACAGTCTCTCTTTCACAAAACTTTTTTTTTTCGCATAAAAACATTAAAATTATATGAATAATGGTAACATACAAATCAAACTGTAAAGGTGATATTCAAATACACAAAACACTCAAGGGGCAGTTTCACTCTCTTTATGCTTTTCCAGACTGCCACTGCAAGAAGTCCATTGTCCTTCAACCTTCTTGAGATGAACGATGTTCCTCCTATACTGCTTGCCTGTCTCGCCATTCACTATCTGCGCTTCACTTCCTTTCTTGTTTATCACTGTATGAGGTGTACAATCAAACTCTGAAGTTAATTTATTCTTCTTCACCATATTCTTCACATATACTTTCTCTGCAACACCTAGATCGCTTTCCTTTGCTCTTCTTCTTTTGTCGGCATAGTTTTTACCTTTCATCTTCATTTCCGCATCTCGATCCCTCATCTCACCGTCAAGTTGCGAGTTCTCCACGTTGATTATGGATGGTATCTTATCTCGAAACATCCTTCGATAGAATAATTCCCCAGGGGGCTTCCCAGTCGTTGCGTGAGGTGTGCTGTTGTACATTGTTAAGTACTTCAGTAGTTCCATCTTCCAGTTCTTCCTTTCAACCTGACTGATTTTGAGTCTTTTCAGCAAACTCTTATTCTGTCTTTCCACCTCTCCATTCTGTTGTGGCCACCAAAGAGTGCTAAATTGCAAATTGATACCCTGCTCGATACAATATTTCTTGAACTCTTCACTTCTAAGTTGCGGACCATTATCAGCTATCGCGTTAACTGGTATGCCTAGCCTAGAGAATATCTCTTCCAAAAAATGTATTGTATCTGTCGCAGTTGTTGATCTAGTTGTTTTGACTTCCTTATATCTGCTGAAATAATCTACCACTACAAGGATAAAATGACCACTTGGTAGAGGTCCAAGAAAATCAAGTGCCACATCTATCCAGGCATGTACTGGTAGTACGTGGCTTTTTAAAGGTTCTGGAGGATTTGGCGCTGAAACAAGTGTACAGCCTTTGCAGCTTCTAACAAAATCTTCCGCATTTTTATCGATATTAGGCCACCATACCTTCGAGCGTAGTCTTGCCTTCATAGCAACAATGCCAGGGTGCCCTTCATGTGCTGCCAGAATAACCCTGTCTCGAAGTTCAGAGGGAATTACAATTTTGTTTGCACGCAACAATATTCTATCTTGAAAACCGAACTCATTCTCGAATGTTTTGTATCTGTTCACATTGTTGTCCCAGATTCCAGTGTATAGTCCTTGTCGCACCATCGTGATTTCCTCGTCCTTCCTGCCAGCTCCTTCCAATTCCTTCAAAGATACAGCTACCGGACAAGACTGAGCTACAACCAGATTTATGTAATTCTCATCGTCAAACGATTTTGGATTCGAGATTGCACATAATCGGGACAGTGGATCGGCGATGTTGCTTTTTCCTGGTTTAAAGACTATTTTATAGTTGTATGATTGGAGGCGAAGAACCCAACGTTCAATCCTCGCGCAAGGTTTTGAGTGAGGGCCAAATATCACTTCTAATGGTTTATGATCACTAATTAAATCGAACGAATCCTTTCCACGTAAATACATGTCAAAATGTTCTACCGACCATACTAAAGCGAGTGCTTCCTTCTCAGTCTGGCAAAACCGCCTTTCGTTGTCAGTCAAGCTTTTATTACCATAAGCAATAATTCTAGGGCCTTCATGGTTATGTTGTATTAACACTGCCCCCAGTCCCACTGGGCTAGCATCCGCAATGACTTGTGTCTTGTCGTCAGGATCATAATATCCTAAAGTTTTCAAGTTTGACATGGCGTTTTTTAGCTCCTTAAATGCATTTGCTTGACGATTTGACCAAAATGTTGTGATGTTAGCCGTTTTATGCAATTTGTTTCGTAAAATTTCTCTCATTGGATCTGACAAAGTGGCAAGATTCGGTATCCACTTTCCCACAAAATTAATTAAACCAATAAAACTTTGAAGCTCTTCCACAGTGACTGGTTCTCGAAAAGTTTTTACAGCGTTAAAATACTTTTCCAAAGGTCTGATACCTTTAGCAGATAATTCATGTCCTAGGAATTCTATGCATGGCCCCTTATAAACACATTTACTCTCGTTAAGTAAAATGTTGGTATCTTTGAGGATTTTCAAGGTCTTACCTAGCCTATCGTCATGCTCATCCTCATTACAGCCAAACACCACAATGTCGTCGATGAAATTGATGGCATAATCACGCAGAATTCTTTCCAGTATTTTTTGGTATATCTCCGGTGCATAGGATATTCCAAACATAAGTCTTTTGTTCCAATGAAGCCCAGTACTTGTAATAAAAGTTGTTATGTATCTACATTCTTCGCTCAGTTCTACCTGATGAAAAGCATCCTTGATATCCAGCTTGGAAAATACACGAGCTTCTCGAAACTTAGGAGTTAATTGTTCCATCGTCGGCAAAGGGTGATTTTCTCGCATAATAGCTTTATTTGCCTGTCGCATGTCAATGCAAATCCTGACGTCACCATTGCTTTTGAGGATTGGAACCAGAGGCGAAACCCATTTAGATGGTTCGTCAACCGGTGTGTCAACCATACTCTTCGGTATGGTTGACACACCGGTTTTATAGATTTATCGATGGCAATGTCAACTTCAACATCCTTGATCTTAGGAAATACATCCTCAGAAATAGAATTTATACCTAGCCCTACCTTTAGTACCCCCAACTGTTTTGCGGTTTCTTTTCCTAGAAAATTTCTAGTTTCACCCTTCATCACATAGAATTTTGACTTTTTTGTCATGCGCCCAACTGTCACATCAGCCTCAAAAGCACCCAAGACAGTTAAAGGTTTGTTGCCTCCGTATGATAAAAAGGTCTTTTCTGGATTTTTTCCTGGTTAAATACCTTAACTTTCGATTTCTTCAGACTTTCCCACGTGACGCCGTCAATGATATTGCATTTACTGCCGGAGTCAATTAACATTTCAATGTGGGATCCTCCCAAGTTGCAGGTTATGATTTCTTCATCATCAATGTAAAATATGTAAGCTATGTCACTGTCTGGCTTCCTTTCTTGGTCATATTTCCTCTTTTTCTCTTCACCTCTGACCTCTGGAGTTGGTTTGCGTTTTATCGATTTTGTACGGCATTGTGATCTAAAATGTCCTGTGAACTGACATTTCAGACATTTTTTATTTAAAGCTGGGCAGTTTAGAAAATCTTTATCATGTTTATAACTACCACACCTAGTACAGTGAGTATTATTGGATTTTCCCATCTCCATCCGATTAATTGTTTGACATATTTTCTCTGACTGAAAATTTTCCAATTGTCTTTGTATTACTTCAAAAGCGTTTGCTTCTTTAATTATTTCTTCCAGAGTTACTTTGTCTCCCATGGTGAGTATTTTCTTCCTGAGCTCAGCAGATTCACTCTTTTCTGTTATTTGATCAATTAAATTATCATCTGAATTAGCAAATCTACACTTTATGCTTTGATGGCGCAATCTAACTAAAAATTTTTCAAATTTTTCTCCTGGTTCTTGCTTAATTAACCTAAACAAATGCCTTTCATACACTCGGCTTTGCTTTGGAGAAAAATACTCATCAAGCTTCTACTACTACTGAACCCATCAAAATGTACATGTATTAAAGGGTATATTATATAGTCAGATAAAATAATAAAAAATGCCTGTAAGGAAATTCTAAGTGTACATAATAATATATTCATTTTTTCAAAAGTTATACAAATTTTGATGAAAAAAATTTATTTTCGAAGTTCAATTTCTTAAGTTTCTTGAACTGTGTAAATTTTTTGGCGTAATATCAAGTAACCTAATTTAATTTTAATGTAAAAATGAATCAATAAATCAAACCACCTAAAAAAATATGCATTTGTTTTTTAATTAAAATCTAACAAACATGCAGACAGACACATTTATAGGGCTCGAATTATCTAACAAGGGCTCTGCAATACAACCCACGATGATCTTTAGCCCTGATGATTCTTGCCTGTAAATCAATACAGTTGTCGGCTTCAGGCCGACAATCTTCCTTAAAAGGAAGAAAAACGTCTGAATACTACCGAGGAAGTGAATCCCAAAAGACTTTTCTCACCTCGCGGGCACAGCTGCTCAGGAAATTCGGTAGTAGGCGCAAGCTACAAGAAAGCGTACGCAGGAACACCGGTTTTTAGGAATTCAATATATCAACATTTTATTTAACAATTTGAATGAAAAAAACAAATTTTCTGCGACTATGGAATAAAAATGGTGGATAGCAAGTAGGCAGCATTCATACTCGACTCCAATGTGTACTATGTAGGTTTGATATTTCATGTGCCAACCTCCTTCAGCTGCGAAGTACTACTTAAATCCCTGGATAACCCATAAAAGGAGTCTGTCAGCAGGTTTGAGAGAATCGTTAAGGCCATTACCCACGAGCATGGAGAGGTCTCTTACTAGCAGTTAAAGGCAGTGAAGGTTTATTTTAAAGGTGCAAGGCCCGACTTCATAACCATCGGTTCTGTGTTTTTCACAAGTCTAACCCGTCAGCAGATGCTATAACTGCCAAAGATATGACCACCTATCGCCAACAGTTCAGTGCTGCAATTGTATCTATAACAGATATATTACTATAATAAATTTCTTGCAGGGCTAAACCACCACTGTGTAATAAAGAAGCTCTTTGTCTTTCTGGCCTTTTGATATCAGCTGTTAGTAAGTAGATTTGGAAAGCTCTTTTCCACTTTTCCCATCGAACACCTTCACTAGCTGAGTCACCTTCGGAATCAAAAGGTTCTAACGGTGAAATTTGCGCCATTACCGTTCTCGGTACTTATTATTGTCAATTGATTTTTTAGTTAATCATCCAACTATGATTTAACATAACCTTATTTTCTGGCTTGATTTCTTGCTGGCTCCAAATCATGAAAATTTTGCCAATTTTTCCAGTGTGATGCACTTGCACCGTATGAGTACCAACCAGTAATTAAAGTATTCCTTGCCAACGGCCCATCAAATGTTCATCTGCCAGCTTCCTATAAAAAACGATTCCCTCAATCTATTATAAAAGCAAATTGACAAAATTCGACAGAAAAACGAAGAAAGCCTGACAGAGAAAACTCTCCCCCTGCAAGCATTTCACATCAAAGCGAAAGCATTTTTGTTTACTGATTTACTCTCTCTTCATATGGAAGTTAATTGTACAGTATGTACCATTTTATTTCATTATTATACCTTAATCCTCGTCGCCATTTGTAGTGTTCAGGTTTTCTCTCATTCAAAACTCTTGGTTTATTTTATTTTTATTCTAATTCTAAACTCTTTTATTTTGCGTATGTACGCGCTGGCTTCCTCTCGCGAGAGACTCTCTCCTCGACCCCCAGCAGTGCTATGGTGCAGCGCGCGGTTTATTTGAAATACATTTATTTACCAAATACATATACTACAATACCTACAGTAAAAAAGAGGGGTAATATTACTGTGAGTTTTGAGTTTTTCCAAACAAGTTGTCCCTAAGTCGTCCATGGCTGTGTCAGTATAAAGAGGAGATATAGAGGATCCCATAGGTGTTCCAAGAATTTGCTTATAAAATTCATTATCAAAAGAAAAAATAGTATTGTTAAAAAGAAATTCAGTCAAGTAAAGTAAGTCTTCAAAAGAAATTTTACATTTCAAGCGTAAGTCATGTTGACTTTTCAATTAAACTATTAATAACTAATTCAAGAGAAATATAAGTAAAAAGTGAAGCAACGTCTAAAGAAATCAAAATATAATTAGTTGGTACGTATAAATTTTCAAACTTTTTAATAAGATCAAAACTGTTATTGATATGAGATTTCGGTACATTAATTACCTTCCTCAAATCATTCAAAACTATCTTAGATAAAAACTCTGTCGGAGAATTAACAGTTGAAATAATAGGTTTCATAGGTATGTCAGGTTTGTGTATTTTTGGTAGTCCGTAACATTTAGCTAGTGTAGTATCAGTCTGTGTTAAATTTCTTGTATCAAAATTCTCACCAAATAAACCAACATCATTAAGTCGTCTCAAAATCTTATAAACTTCAGTCTGTAAATTCAAAAGAGGATTATCATCATTATGTTTGTGTTTGTATACGTTTTGAAAAGGTTTTGCATTTTCATAAGATATTCAAATCTAGAATTTTTTCAAGTTGAGTTTTGTAAATATCGAGTATAAATATAAGTGCAGATTTTTAAATAAAATATTAGTTTAGTCATGAATAAGTTTTTGTAACGTTTTTTAACCAAAATAATAAGATAAATATTTTTTTATTTATAACAAAATGTTTGCGGTTGTTATATACTAGATGAATTTGTGTACAGAGACTGCGGTTGCCATGGCACCTGAAGTTTGCATGGTTTTTATTTTTAAAATATTCCTATATAACTGTTTCATTTGATATTTCTGATGCAATTTGCTAATAAATTATTTTGAAAAAATACTTTTTAACCGGAAGGAAAAAATTTTGGAAATAAGGAACATTTTAAATAGAATCGTATCAAGGGTGTCTCCAGCTTGAGAATATTAATATATATATATATATATAATATTATATATCTCTTAAAAACTCGCAAGAGCTCGGGAGAATTTTTTTCCATTTATTTATTCATAAAAAAAACTAGCGAGCTCGGCGTTATGGGGTTGTAGCAGCTTGGGGGATTTTGTATTTATTCATTTATTCATAAAAAAAAACTCGTGAACTCGGCGTTATGGGGTTGTAGCAGCTTGGGGGATTTTGTATTCATTTATTTATTTATTAAAAAAACTCGCGAGCTTGGCGTTATGGGGTTGTAGCAGCTTGAGGGATTATTTTAATTTACTTATCTCTTAAAAACTCGCAAGAGCTCGGGAGAATTTTTTTCCATTTATTTATTCATACAAAACTCGCGAGCTCGGCGTTATGGGGTTGTAGCAGCTTGGGGGATTTTTTATTTATTTATTTATTTATAAAAAAAACTCGTGAGCTCGGCGTTATGGGGTTGTAGCAGCTTGGGGGATTTTGTATTTATTTATTTGTTCATAAAAAAAACTAGCGAGCTCGGCGTTATGGGGTTGTAGCAGCTCGGGGGATTATGTATTGAGTCATTTATTTATAAAAAAAACCCGCGTGCAAAAAGCCACAAGCAAAAATATATTTTTATAAGAAATAACAATAAAATAGTTCTACAGTCCGCAGCAGATATTCTCGAGGTTAAATGGAATCGGTCCGCTTATATACCTATATATCGGATGCCCGAACCAGCGTCTCGGCTTGTAAGCTCTGAACATAGCGTTTTTGCCTTTAGAAAAAATATCGTGTCCAACCCTGACGCTAGTAAAAGAAAATTTACGGTCGAGAGTCAAATTATGTTTAAAATAAATTTTGTCAGATTTAAGTTAAGTAGAATTTAAAAATTTAAAAATTGTAGGTGCATCAAGTTTAGATTTACGTATTAATTCATTAAGCTTTTCCAAACGTCTGTCCAAAAAATAAATCTGTAATTAATGTCCTTAATCTCTAACTTCAACAAGTATTTCTCAATACTTAACTTACGAAAATTCATAAGCTGCTTGTTCCTCTCATTGAAAAAAACAATTTTATCAAAACTTACCGTGACGTTAAGTATATTTTTAGGAATAGAACTAAACGATCTGCATTTTTCGACGAGCTTGAACTTCCGAAAGTTCTCTAGAAACAGATGCATAATCTTTCAAAAGTCTGGTAGTTTCAAATCCATAAGTATGAGTGACTCGATCGAAGAAAGTCAATTGTGAAAAATCGAAGGTTAAGTCCATCTGAGATCCAAGACCAAGGTTTGATAGATCAGAATTTAAATCACCTTCCATATTTAAATAATAGTCTATTAAATGGATCACTTGAAGGCATTATTTAATATTTGAAGCAAATCAATCCAAAGTTTCGCTGACTTGTTTAGCCAGCCTGTTCAGGGGTACTTTATTCAAAAAAATATACAGGTTAGGCTGCGACTATATGGACAGTTTTTTCAGCCAAAATTGAGCGGTAATTTGAATTCAAGAAATTATAAACCCTCCAAATTTAATAAGAAAAATAATTTTTAATGTTGAAAATTAATAAAATATTATTTTAAAGAGTTTCCATAATTTTTCAATACTTATTGTTTATTTTTACAAAAAATATATCAATTTTTTAAAAGCTAAATTCAAATTGCCTCTCAATTTCGGCTGAAAAAATTGCCCATGTAGTCGCAGCCTTACAATCAAAAATTCAAAGTTCAAATAATCAACTCACTTCCAAAAATATTTTCTTTAATCACAAGTTTCAAAAAAATTAACTTTTCAATACAAGAAGAACAAACAGTGTCATAATCTTAGAAAGTAAAGTATTTAGAACAAAGTTGCGTCATAATCAATCATAAAAATAAAATAAGTCTAGTCATTATCTTATCATGATTAATTTTTTGAGTTGGCCGTCTATAAAAATCCCGTAAAATGCAAATTAGAAATTGACGTAAAATTTAGCTGTATGAAACGAGATCCGAGATTTTAAATTTAAATAAATTTTCTTTTTCCATGAAAATTATATAAATAAGAAGAGAAAACAAATGTAAAATATTTACTTACTTATTATTGACATCTTGAAAATGAATAGTACCCATTTCATGAGCACAAGATGATACGTTAACTATCCTAGCCTCCCAATTAGATTTTTTCGCATTTTTCAATAATGGTATGAGCGACATTGTCAGGTAAAAATGAGACAAATAATTAATACCCCACTGTTCCTCAAAACCATCTGCAGTTTCTCGATAAGGTGTACAAAAAACACCAGCTACGAAATAAAAAATATTAAAATATTCATTGTGTTACTACCATATCGTACAAATAAAAGGTTCAAGGAAAAAAGGAGACTGAAATTTTTTTTATCAATTTAAAAAAAGCAGTGACCAATCTCATTTTTATTGTAAATATCTGAAATATTATTAATTAGATTATAAATATTATGATTTATTTATTATTTTTAAGCTGAGATTTTTAATAAAAATATTATATTCTCAGTCGATACCGAGGTGCAGGCTTCGCATTCATAAAATTATTGCGTTTTCTTGGTCGAAACCGAGAATATTTTGAATCGGATCTAACTGATGACTCAGTTGATTCATGTGCCATTTACAGGTTGACAGACAGCACGATTTCGGTATATTTTTTTATCATTTTGAACAAATCGACGGCCCTAACGAAGAATGGCAGAATTTAGATCTCCACGAAAAAAAGCACAATTTAGATCTCACCACGAACAAGAGCACAATTCAAAGTCGGCATCGAATAACCACACGGTTGAGATTTTTTAAACGAACATAGTTGAGATTCTTTAATCGAACAACCGAACAGTTGAGATTCTTTAAACGAATAACCGCACAGTTGAGATTATTTAATCGTATAATCACACGTATTTAAAATTTTAGAACGGTAGCATAACATATTTCTACATTTTATAATTATTTTTACTTGTGGTTGTTGTTTCATTTTTTGATTTGATAGTCGAGTTTATTGTATCAAATAAAATTTCCCTGCGGGTATGTTTAAAAAAGGTAAGTTGATACAACTTACCTTAAAACTTTTAAATTAAAAATGTATTTCGTAAAATTTATTGATGTAAAATAAATTTTCAAAGAGCTTCGTGGATGTGTAGGGCAATGAAAAAATTAAAAAAAGAGCTTGGGTATAGTGAAGAAATTGAGTTTAAGGACGTACCCTACCATCTACGTGAGTCAAAAATATATTTGACAAGAGCAGTCGTCTGCTCATAATCTCAACTACTTTCTAATTTCTAATCATATGTACATATATATACTTTTAAATGCTAAAAAAAAACCCGAGAATCGTGCTGATTCTCGGTCTGTAAACAGCACAAGAATCGACTAGGTTATCGGTTACAAGCCGAGAAAATGCTACTTCTCCTGTTTCTACTGAACCCATCAAAATGTACATGTATTAAAGGGTATATTATATAGTCAGATAAAATAATAAAAAATGCCTGTAAGGAAATTCTAAGTGTACATAATAATATATTCATTTTTTCAAAAGTTATACAAATTTTGATGAAAAAAATTTATTTTCGAAGTTCAATTTCTTAAGTTTCTTGAACTGTGTAAATTTTTTGGCGTAATATCAAGTAACCTAATTTAATTTTAATGTAAAAATGAATCAATAAATCAAACCACCTAAAAAAATATGCATTTGTTTTTTAATTAAAATCTAACAAACATGCAGACAGACACATTTATAGGGCTCGAATTATCTAACAAGGGCTCTGCAATACAACCCACGATGATCTTTAGCCCTGATGATTCTTGCCTGTAAATCAATACAGTTGTCGGCTTCAGGCCGACAATCTTCCTTAAAAGGAAGAAAAACGTCTGAATACTACCGAGGAAGTGAATCCCAAATAGTATATTCCTGTGCATTCTCAAATTCGCTGAATTTCAATGCAATTTTCTATAATTTACTGATGAGAGGCGACACAGTGGAGCGGTATCCATGTATCCCCCCCGCTGGCGGCCGGGCGGCGATAAGTCGAGCAAAGCGAGGGGGAAATCGGACACTTGATCTCTCATTGGTTTTAAAGTCGTAAAAATGAGTGTGATTCATAGTACGGTATACTATGCATTTTAAAAATAATATACCTATATATATTATTTCGTTTCTTTCTTTAGCTGTTCTTTCGTAAACAGCTGCAGAGAAACGACAACAGTGGTAGAAAAGGCCTTTTTCCAGTTGAGTTCAGAGTACATTGAACTGTGGTAGAAAAGGCTCGGTTCCCTGGTTGTTCATACGCATGGAAAAGGACGTTTTCCACTTGCGGATTTGAGAAAGACTTTTCTCACCTCGCGGGCACAGCTGCTCAGGAAATTCGGTAGTAGGCGCAAGCTACAAGAAAGCGTACGCAGGAACACCGGTTTTTAGGAATTCAATATATCAACATTTTATTTAACAATTTGAATGAAAAAAACAAATTTTCTGCGACTATGGAATAAAAATGGTGGATAGCAAGTAGGCAGCATTCATACTCGACTCCAATGTGTACTATGTAGGTTTGATATTTGATGTGCCAACCTCCTTCAGCTGCGAAGTACTACTTAAATCCCTGGATAACCCATAAAAGGAGTCTGTCAGCAGGTTTGAGAGAATCGTTAAGGCCATTACCCACGAGCATGGAGAGGTCTCTTACTAGCAGTTAAAGGCAGTGAAGGTTTATTTTAAAGGTGCAAGGCCTGACTTCATAACCATCGGTTCTGTGTTTTTCACAAGTCTAACCCGTCAGCAGATGCTATAACTGCCAAAGATATGACCACCTATTCAACAGTTCAGTGCTGCAACTGTGTTCGTTTAAAGAATCTCAACTGTGTGGTTGTTCGATTCTGTTCTAAGCTAGGCTGATACAACCTTTCGATTTTACCGATTTTGTTTATTCTATTAGTTAATTAGTGCAAGTATATAGTTTGTATGATAGCCAGCTAATCGTTGATTGGAGTGAAGTGTTGATTTAGTTCATAATATAATCTGATAGAAAATTATTCTCTGTTTTGTTTAACAAATTCAATTTTATATTTATCCAATCGTCGTTCCAACATAGCCATAGTGTGAGATTGTTATAGATTGTCCCTGGATTTGTTTTTGTAGATTTATATATTTATTCAATTGATGTTGGGAATTTTGATTCGTTCGCAAGCTGAGTAGATTTCTAACTTCCTAATTTACTGGCATTGTGATCAATTTTATCCACCTTTTCTCGGACTTCCTCTCAGTTTTATAAGCATTCAAAAGGCAAGAGCTAAACTCTCATCTACATCCATACGTGGCCCTGATCAGACAGATTGTATACATGTGTGCGACAGATCTCCAGATTGAGGTATATATACACTGGATACCCTCACATCAGGATTTGGATGGAAACGTAAAGGCTGATGAAGCTGCCAGAGACGCACTCGAGAAATCTGTATATTTAGTCTTGGCGTCTGTCATTCTGATTTTGGGCTCAGTCAGGCCTCAATGTTTAGGCAGCTGTGCCTTGCCAGCTGGCTCGGAACTCTTTAGCGCTGAAGAGAGTTGGGGGACCACGAGTTGAGGGGAAAATGGAAGGAGTTTAGGCGAGGGAAGCCAGGCTTGTTTTATTTACTCCCGACCGCTCAAAACTCTCTACCGACAGAATAAAGTTTCACTTCAAAAACAAAAAAAAAAGTGGTAACGGACTGAATAACAACAGCAATGCCCAGAAAGACAAAAAACAAAGCACGTTCGATAGCCAGATAAAGAAAAATTATTGTGTAGAAATTTTTGGGGTCATTCAGAAAAAGAAAAAGAGTTGGGAAAAATAAGGTAGGTAGGCAGGGTTGGGTAATAGTATATTTCACACTGGGCGCTGGAAATTATTAGCAAGCCCTAGCAAACTTAAATTGACGCCCGAGCCGAAGGCGAGGGTGTTAAGGGTTTGCTAGGGGTTTGCTAATTCTTTTCCAGAGTCGTGTGAAATGTTTTTTCCGTTCGACGGGTCCGGGAAGTGCTACTGCCTGTAACGCTTCCCGGACGGAGTACGGAAAAATACTTATGTGGGTTATTAGGGGGATCATTGCAGAGAGTGACCGATGGAGGACACCAGAGGGAGAGGAGTTAGACGACTGGGAAGTGAGCGAGGCATGAGGTGATCCGAAGATGGGTAAAGCAGCAGGAGTGAAAGTACGGGATGGTGGGTTGTTCGGAAGACTACGGGTTTGATGAAAAGGGTGTGGAAAGCTGAGAGAATTACGGAAGATTGGAGGGCAGGAATCATTATGCCGATTTTTAAGAAGGGAGAGCTGGAGGATTCAAGTATTTACAAAGGGATTACGCTAATGTTGGTGGGATATACATTTTATACGATAATTTTCCGGAGGAGGTTGGTGAGGGAGGTGGCGGAGAAAAATATTCTACGGAAGAACAGGCAGGATTCAGGGATGGAAGATCCACGACAGATAATATTCACATATTGGATCGCTTGGCTAGAAATTCTAAGGTAAAGTGGCTTTACGTCATGTGTGTGGATTTAAAGGCTGCATTCAATACGACAAAATTATGAGAAATATTGTGGAAGAAGGTCATAAGTAAGGGTTTGATCGGGAGACTGAGAAAGATATATGGGAAAATCAAGGCTAGGATAGGGACTAGTGACAGTTTGTCGAAGGAGTTTTATGTTGTGAAGGGTTTGAGGCAGCGGTGTGTACTTATTGTTAGTTTGTTACTTTTCTGTATTTATATCTGTAAATTGGCAGAGAAGTTTAGAGAAAGAGGGAAAGGGGGTGTCAAGATAAGTAGTAGGAGAATATGGGATTTAGACTATTCGGACGATATTGCTGTAATGGTAAAAAATAGGGAGACACTGTTGGACATGATCGATACCTTGCGTAAGTTCTGTTGGGAGAAGAGGCTGATTTTGAGCGTGGAGAAGACGAAAGTTTTGGTATTCAATAAGAGGGCAGAAAGAAAGATGGACCTGGGAGGGAAAGGATATTGAGGAAGTAAGGAGTTTCAAATACCTGGGATTTTCCTTTAGCGCGAACTGTGACCACACAGAGTATGTGAATAAATTGAACAAGAAGGGTATTGGGGTAGCAAGGTCTGTCTGGGGGCTGGGAGAAAGATGCTGTAAGGGAGATTTTGCGAGAAAAAATTTTTTTCTTTGATAGGCTGCTAAGGAGTGTTATGGAGTAAGGGTCGAAATCGGAGGCTTAGAATAAAATGGCGGTTTTCGACAAAAATTTTCTTTTTTCATGCCTTTTTAAATAATATATATACACGAGTATTTCCAGTGGTGGCAGTTTTGAATATCTTATCCAACTATATAACTAAATATAAAAAAAATAAGTGAAAAAGTAAAAAATTACCATTACAAATAAGAATATCAAGTTTATCGTGAGTAGATTTAAGATCATGGATAAAACTTTTTACAGATTTTAAACTTGAATTGTCAAGTTTTAGGATTGTTGCTGTGCCACTGAGTACACCAGATTCTCGTATTACTGCAATAGCTTTGTGCCCTCTCGACAAATCTCGACATGCTAATAAAAGTTTAAATTACATATTATAGTTAATTTCTGTACGTTATTTTATTGAAATGAATTACTGAAATAGTAAAATAAACATTAAATTATGTAATGTAGACATTTTTAACTAGATTTTAGTTGTATTAAAATATTATGGAGACAGTACTTATGTATAACACTATAACCACATTTATTTAGTAAAAAACCTTCTTTTATTTCTATTGCAGAGAATATATTTTCAATGCAACTTTGTTTGTTTTACAACTTTTTAAAACAAAAACAGTACGCTAACCTCTACCACCACTACCATTTGAACTTGCTTTTATTATTTTAAAGCGCTAACAAATTAATAAAGGGGTTGACATGATTAAGTCAACTAAAGGGTGGGAGAGAGTGATTTCTTCGGAAGAGGCTTAATATGCAATTACGATTGAACGTAACTGACAGGTAAGCTCGATTTATCATATAATTGTATTTTGAGCCTCTTCCTCGAAATCACAAGGTAATCTACAAAGCATCTGAATTTGATAGTTAAGTGTTTTGATCAAAAATTAAAATTATAATGAACTTTTGTTAGTATTATAAATTGTGATTTATTAATCGGTTGAACCAAATGACAATTTCATGAATCAAGCACAGCATTAGCAAAATCATCTTTCTTAATTATTCTTAAATAATAAAACTTTGCAAAAGTTTCTGAGTCTTTTAACCATGATACACTTATCCTAATAACATCAATGTTAACTTCCTTTTATTTAGCGGTCGAAGTCGACGCATGCCGAGTACCATGCGCCGTAAATACAGTAGTGTCCAGACCACACAAATTTATTGTATTTTTAAACCATCGACTAAGTGTTATTTTCTTCTCCGGTCATAGGAGCTAGAATTGTTACTAATTTAGATGATAAATTTTCTAACAAAAATGTCAAATGTCACATCGTTACACCAATTCTCTTTAAAAAATTTTAAAACAATTTTTGGATCCCAAATTGAGTCGCATTTTCGATAAGGTGGCCTTAATTTTGAAGCCCCTTTACAAAATCGCTTTACTGTTTCGTCAACCACAAATTTTGAGCCAAGAATTAAAGATAATGCTGATCGGTATGTATTAATTGTACTATATGAAGCTCCTTTTTCATACTCACTGGACAAAAATTCTAATAATTCCGCTACTGAAACTTCGATCAATTAAAAATTTTTTCTCTTTACAAAAATACCACCATTTTTTTATTGTGCAATCATATTGACGCAACATTGACGGAGAAATTGCCGAGATCAAAACCTCAATTGAACACTTAGGATCAGCTCTTCTCAATAGCTCAGCTTCCCTGATAATACTGCGGCGGCCAGGATAAGTTGGTTCCACAAGGGATGTGGTTTCTTATTCAAAGAATTTAATAAATTAATGTCTGGCTCAAATAAGATTGGTTCAGATAAAAAAAGGTTGCGATGGCCAATAAGGAAAAAATCAAGATTCCTCGAGATTTTTCAAATTTTATTTTCTTTAAGACTTTTAAAATTAGAGAAAAAGGTGGAAATGCATAAAAGAAATATTTGGACCAACATATGGTAAAGGCATCTACAGCCACTGCCCCCGGGTCTTTTTTCCAAGAAATGTGTTTTTTCGCACTTTGCATTGCACCTGCTAGCAAATAAATCTATTTCCGGATTGCCAAAATTAAAAAAAAATTTTTTTAAGCTACTTCGGATAATTCCAATTCAACTTCCGGCTCTATTTTTCTAGACTCAAAATCTGCTTCATAATCTTGTTTGGAACTACCCTAACCCTAAAATCCAGCTGGATTTCCAGCTAGATATCCAGCTGGATTTCGGTTCCAATATAATGGCTAGATTTCCAGCTGGATTACCAGCTGGATTTCAAAAAAAAAAAAATTTTTGTTAATATTGCTTAAAATAAAGATATTATTCATTTTTCAATAATTTAGAAAATATTGAACGTAGTTTTTTTTTATTTTCCAGCTGGAAAAATCCGGCTGGACAAATCCAGCTGGAAAATTTTGAACAAAAACTAAGTTTAATTTTTTCAAAATCATTGAAAAATGAATTCCAGCTGGATTTCCAGCTGGATTTCCAGTTGGATTTCCAGTTGGATTTCCAGCTGGATTTTAGGGGTAGGGTAACGTGCGATGCGAAAGTAAAAATATTTTTTGATTCCCACCATTTCCAAATTTCTTTTGTTAATTTATTTAGGCTTTCACTCCTTGTTCCCCCGATTTATATATGAAATTGCAGTTATATAGTCAATTCTAAGTAGAATATCACAATCAGAAAAGTTTTTTCCAAAACATTTTAATCCGAAAAAAGGCTGCATTTATTTCTAAATGATTTATATGATATTTTCTTTCTTCAGAACTCTAAAGACCATCAACACGCTCATTTTTACAAGGGGCACGCTAACCAGAACCTGATGAGTGAAAAAATTTCAATTTTAAAATCAAAAACCCTGATTGGATTTTGAATTGGCATGATATTATCTTTCCACCCATTAAAATCGTCTGACAAATCATTTTTTATTACCATTTTTCCCTCAAAATGACTACAACTTTTTTCTAAAGCTTTAATTTATTCAATTTCAAAGTTTTTTAAGTAAACCCATCCATATGTTATTGCTTGACAGCAAGAATTCAATGAACTAATAAAAGATGCAAATTTGCGTATTTTACAATATTTCAGTTTATAAGATTTCTTAATTTTACTCAATATTTCTTTTCTTTTTCGAGTTTGTCTGGACGGCACCTTCCGCGTACGCTCAAACTTTACCCGTTCAAACAAAAATTTGCGCGTACGCGCAAACTTAGGTGTTCCGCGTACGCGCAAACTAAATTATCCCACGTACACGCAAACTTAGGTGTTCCGCGTGCGCGCAAAAACTTAATATCTCCAAGTGCGCGTAAACTTAAGCGTTCAGCGTGCGCGCAAAAACTTATGATGTTCCGCGTGAATGCAAAACTTAAAAAAAGTTTTTGTTTACTTAACCTAGCTTGATATATTTTAATTTCTACCATGTTTTCTTGAAAACCCAAAATAACCCTTCTGAAATCCACAATAACCCATTTTTTATCCAAAATAACCCTTATTATTCTTAATCGAAATAACCCTTTTTCACCCTCCTAGAGTAATAATCATCCCTCTTTCGCCCTCCTAAAGCAATAATCCCCTCTCCAACCTCCTTCTACAACCATAATAATCCCTTTACACCCCCTAAAGCCAAAATAACTCCTTTTACGCCCTCCTAAAAAGAAAATCATCCCCTTTTCGCCCTACTAAAGTAATAATCCTCCCTCCAACACCTGCCTACAGTAAAAATAACCCTTTTTTATCCACATAACCCTTAAATATTCCAAAACAACCTATTTTTAAAAACAGAAATAGTCATCTATAGACTTTAGTAGGGTGAAAAGAGGATGATTATTACTTTAGGAGGACGTAAAAGGAGTTATTTTGGCTTTAGGGGGTGTAAAATGAGTTATTTTGGTTCTAGAGGGGGGCTGGAGGGAGGATTAAGGCTTTAGAAGGGTAAAAGAGAGATAATTATTACTCTAGGAGGGTGAAAAAGGGTTATTTTAGATTAAAAAATGGGTTATAGTGGATTTTAAAAGGGTTACTTGGTATTCAAAATGGTTATTTTGAGTTATTTTGGATTTTCAAGAATATATATATTTGCGTGTATATTAGGGTGTCCCTTATTTCCCAAACTGTTCCGATGCTTGGTCCCCCCCGACCACTTTTTTTATTTTAAATCCATCAAAAAAAATAAAGTTAATATTAAAAAGACGATTGCAAAAAGATCAAGGGTTTGTGAAAAAGACTTACAAGGAGAGCACCAGACATTTGGGTCATGGATTTAAAATGAAAAAATGACGAAAAACATCTTAATTTTACATGATCTAATACATAAAAAAAATCTCAAATAATTTTTTCCAGAAAGTACTTGGAAAGACGAAAAAAATGCTAGGTTCCAGAATTCTGTAAGTGTAATAGCTGAGCAATATTGTTTTGGAAATCAGGTCAAAAACAGCTTCTTATTGAAAAATGCTGATAAAATGCTGATTTTTTAACATGGGGTGTAGAGGGAACATGAATTTAAAAGGCCCATTCAGAGAAACTGACGCTTGGAGATTTCTTTTTGGCATATTTGGAGCCCATATATCAAGTTTTAGCTAAATCCATGACCCAAATGTCTGGTGCTCTCCTTGTAAGTCATTTTCGCAAACCCTTCATCTTTTTACAATCGTCTTTTTAGTATTAACTTTATTTTTTTTTTCTTTAATTTTTCGGTTGATAATGGCTAAAAATTCGATATTAGAGGTCTGAAACTCGGCCGAGAGATTTATTTATCAATGATTTTTTGAAAAATAAACTTGCTTGTGAGATTTCGATTGAATCTTGAATATTACGTCCCAGATATCTCGCAATATAGTCAAAAGAAAGAGGGAAAAATGTTTTTTTTTTTTATGCCACGACCTGAGATTTGATGATGGGGACCTGGAATTTCATCGAGAGCTTTGTTTTTTGATGATGTATCGAGTCATATATTTTTTTACAAGATCCCGATTGAATTTTGAATATTGAAACCTAGATGACTCGCAATAGTTAAAAAAAAAATAACGTTTTTTTTCGTCAAAACGGATTTGAAGCGCTCTAAAAGTATACAAAAACAGGGGAAAAAAAATAACTCCAAGGATATTTAGATTCTTTGATTCAATACAAAGTTATAATTTCCTGGCCGATTTTGTTGAAAATGCATAATAAAAAAGTGACAGTGAAAAAAAGGTCGAAAAGTACTTGAAAATATAGTAAAAAAAAGGGTAAAAAAGTGGTTTTTTTGATGCCATGACCTCAAATTCGATGATAGAGATCTAAAATTTGGCAGAGAGCTTCCTTTTTGAAAGATCTTTCGAATGATATATATTATGTAAGGGTTCCGATCGAACCCTCCATATCCTACTCGACTTTACCTTGTAATTATATCAATTTTAAATCGTCATTTTCATAAGACTTCAAGGCTCTTGCGGCAATATTAAAAAAGGGGAAAAAATTTTTTTTTGGTCCCAAAGCTTCTTTTTTATCATAAACAAAAAAGTGGACGGGGGGGACCAAGCATCGGAGCAGTTTGGGAAATAAGGGACACCCTATTGTATATATTAAACATATACGTTTAATATAGATGCATATATATATATGTTGCGGTCACTATCCGGACATTTCATATATACAGCGGTTACTATCCGGACATTTCACCACTATCCGGACAGTCAGGATAGTGTTTGGTCCCATTTTTTCCGAGACCAAATAAAAATGAGTTCCAGAAATTGGGTGATGGGTTATTTGGGATGGGTTATTTTGGTTGAACCGCGCAAACCTAGAAAATTTTTTTATTGATGGGTTATTTTGGAAAAAAAAATAAAAAAAAGATGGGTTATTTTGGTTTTTTTGAATACGTGGGTGGATTGCGCGTGATTTGCGCTTTAAGAGGGTGTATTATTGCTTTAGTAATTTATCATGCGGTATATAAGGTTGGCTAAGGGCAGCAGTAAGGGCAAAAAAATTCATCGCAGTTGTAATGGGCTAGTGTACTCGGGGGGTTTTTAGGGTCGCTGATTATGAATTCAGGTAACATTTTATTCTCTAACCACGTGGAATGGGCCGGAATATAAGGTTGGCTAAGGGCAGCAGTAAGGGCAAAATAATTCATCGCAGTTGTAATGGGCTAGTGTACTCGGGGGGTTTTTAGGGTCGCTGATTATGAATTCAGGTAACATTTTATTCTCTAACCACGTGGAATGGGCCGGAATATAAGGTTGGCTAAGGGCAGCAGTAAGGGCAAAATAATTCATCGCAGTTGTAATGGGCTAGTGTACTCAGGGGGTTTTTAGGGTCGCTCATTATGAATTCAGTTACCATTTTATTCTCAAACCACGTGGAAAGGGCAGAAAATATAGGGTTGGCTAAGGCCAATAACCAGCCTCCGGCCTTCGGCCGGACCGTGACCACTGTACATACCGCATGAAAAATTACTAAAGCAATAATACACCCTCTTAAAGCGCAAATCACGCGCAATCCACCCACGTATTCAAAAAAACCAAAATAACCCATCTTTTTTTTATTTTTTTTTCCAAAATAACCCAACAATAAAAAAATTTTCTAGGTTTGCGCGGTTCAACCAAAATAACCCATCCCAAATAACCCATCACCCAATTCCTGGAACTCATTTTTATTTGGTCTTGGAAAAAATGGGACCAAACACTATCCTGACTGTCCGGATAGTGTTGAAATGTCCGGATAGTGCCGGTCGTATATATGAAATGTCCGGTTAGTGCACATTACATATATTTATACATATGTATGTATATATATATATATATACAGTGGTCACTGTCCGGCCTTCGGCCCATTCCACGTGGTTAGAGAATAAAATGTTACCTGAATTCATAATCAGCGACCCTAAAAACCCCCCGAGTACACTAGCCCATTACAACTGCGATGAATTATTTTGCCTTTATTGATGCCCTTGCCCAACCCTCAAACCTGTCCTATAATTTTTAACCCTTCAATTAAATAGTGAAGGGTCGTATCACTATTAATTTTGATCTTAAAATCTTGCAGTAAGTTTTTTTTTTTTTACAATATTTCAAGAAACATTACATCGAGTCTCTTTTATCATAAGACGGCGAACCCTCCGTTTGGGGGTGGAATATCTCGAAAACTATGAACTTTTGAGCTTGGCACCCGTGGAGACTTTTTTTCTACTCATCAAGATCTATGTTTCTTAGCGGACTGTAATTTTAAAAGCGCGATCGCGAGGGATTGGAGTGAAAAAAAGGGAATAGTTCAAGAACAACACTTTGTAGTTTATGCTGAACTAACACTTAATTTATTACACTTGTAAAGAAAGGGGGTATTTACAAGAGAGATTGAGGAGAGATCACTCGCCGTTTTTGCCGGGAGCTTCTCTGCCTCACACATCGTCGCAAGTCGATATTCTTAAACTAAAAAAAAACACTTCAGCTGCGAGATAACGGTTCTCGAGCTGAACGCTGTTCAGCGACGACTGACTGCCCGCGCCGGCGGAACTCTGGTCAGAGTGGCGTCGGGACGCCTGAGGCTCGGTTGACCAGCGCCGTGCGAAACTAGCGCGAAATCCAAACATTCCGCCCTCTTTAATCGGTGTGAAGCAACGATTAATTATGTCAACTGTAACAGTGAGAAAAAAAACAAAAGAAATGGTTAATTATTCGTATAAATTAGTAATAAGGTTTCACTTTGCTGCCTGGAGTAGTACCAAGTTCGTAGCAGCCGCCCTCAAATAAGTGTTAGGTTTTGGTTCTTTCTCAACCGGGACCAGCAGAACCAGCTTTACTGACGGTCTTTTAAACTTTGACTGGGCGGTTTGAACCTCGCAGACTCTATTCAGATTGTATTTGTCCGGGTAAGTGTCTATCACGCGAGCCAAAGGCCTCTGTCCGGGTGGAGTATTCTCTTGGCTAATGAACACCACATCCCCTGCTCTAAATGACCTGGTAGCTTTAGTCCACTTGGTGCGTGGCTGGAGGGACGTCAGGTACTCGTTTTTCCATCGTGTCCAAAAATGTTGCATTTTCTGGGAGATGAGCTGCCATCGGCGTCCAACCGGTGTGTTCTGCTTAGTGTAGTCAGGCTCTGGAATCAAATATGATTGTCGCATAATTAGAAAATGGGATGGCGTGAGGTAGTTGTTGTCGGTAACGTCATCGTTAAGTGGAAGCAATGGCCGTGAGTTCAGACAAGCTCCTATGCGGCTCAATAGAGTCGCCATTTCAGAGAACGTCAGAACGGATTCACCCACTACCCTACGAATATGGTGTTTCGTGGATTTAACACCCGATTCCCAGATCCCACCAAAGTGTGGCGCACCTGGGGGGTTCCACTTCCATTTGGTGCCCTGGCTGGCTAGGTATGGGCAGACCTCTTTTGCGTAGGCTGAACCCTTGCGATACATGCGTTGAAGTTCAGCGTCGGCACCGATGAAGTTGGTACCTTGATCACTGAACAGCTCGCTGCAGTGTCCCCATCTTGACGTGAATCGGTGAAAAGCCGAGATGAAGGATTGAGATGTGTAGTCCTCCACGAGTTCCAAATGGATACCTCGAGTTACTAAGCACACAAAAAGGCAGATGTAACCCTTTAAGGTTCCCTTGCCTCGTGATTTGGTTAGACGAATTTGGAAAGGGCCAGCGTAGTCTACGCCAGACCGAGAAAATGGCGAAGCTGGGCAAATTCTATAAGACGGTAGGTCACCCATGATTTGATTTTGTGGCTTTGCGGCATACTTTATACAAACTTTACAAGCGTTTATAACATTTTTCACAGCTTGACGACCATTGATCAACCAGTATTCAGTACGAAGAGTTGCTAGACAAAGTTGGGTCCCGCCGTGCAGTGTCCGTGCATGGGCGTGGCGAATCAACAATTGGCTAAAAAAACAGTTACTGGGGAGAATGATGGGGTGTTTCTGATCATAAGGTAGCATTGACTGGTCCAGCCGACCACCAACGCGAAGAAACTCACTCTGCAAGAATGGGCTCAGACCCCTTAAGGATTTTGAAGTTGCTTTGTGTTTTTTGAGGTTATTTATGTCTTCCGACAGGTAGGTTTGCTGACAATGATATGTCCACAGAAGTTTTGAGTTCTGCAGTTCTTTTGAGGATAAGAACTCTTCATTTACATCAGTGAAGTTCAAAAAGCTGTAAAATGTGAAGCCACCGTGCACCGATTTTCGCACAATGACTTTACGATAAAGCTTGTACACAAAGCGCAAGGCATAAGCTGTAACTCGAAGTAGAGTTGTCAAAGATGAATATTTACAACATACGGACCACATTTGACGTTCTGGGGTGACGAGGCAGATTGCGGTGTTTGTGACCAAACCTATTTTCATGGTTTTTTCCTCGATAGGATTGTGCTCCAATAACTGATCAGGAGCTGTGTTCCAGGGTGTGGTGGTTGTGCGTAGCCATGGAGGGCCATGCCACCATAATGGATGAGTAGACAGTAAATCTGGGCTTATTCCACGAGATGCAACATCAGCGGGATTGTCGGCTGATTTTACATGGTGCCAATAAGCTTTGGGCGTGAAGCCGTGTATGGCGGAACATCTGTTGGCAACGAAGGTTTTCCATTTCGCAGGATGGCTTCTGAGCCAAAACAGCACGTCCTTGGAGTCGGACCAAAGGTGGATTGCTTCAATTTTGGCGGGTAGTTTTGTTGCAAAGTGGTGGACTAGCTTGGATAACATGTAAGCAGCTAATAATTCTAGCTTTGGGGTGCTTAATTTTTTCAAGGGGGCCACTTTCGTTTTGGCGATCTGCAGAGAGCATTCCACCTCTCCTTGACGAATCAACCGTAGGTAGACGACTGCTGAGCAAGCTTTATCGGACGCGTCGGCAAACCCTTGAACTTCACAAAATTCTACGTCGGGCGAGTATTGCACGTACCTAGGGATGGACAATGAGTTAATAAACGGTAGTTTGGAGGTCCATGCCTCCCATTGATTGACGTAATCTGGCGGTAGGGGGTCATCCCAGCCACATTTTAACAGCCAAAGAGACTGCATAAAAATCTTGGCAGAGATGGTTACCGGGGCTAACCAGCCCATGGGATCAAAGATTTGCGCCAGTTTCGATAAAACTGCACGTTTTCTCAGGGGGCCCTCTATGGGCGAATACTTCAAATCAAAGGTGAAGGTATCATCTTTAGCTTGCCACTGGAGTCCCAAAACCGCGAACGAGGATGAGGCTTCGAAAATCGCGTTGGAATCGGTGGCAAGATGATCCTCGGGTAACTGAGCCAAAATTTCTGGGTCGTTCGAGAGCCATTTTCTAAGCTCAAACCCGCCCTCTTTAAGGAGATTAATAAGCTGCGTTTGTTTGTCGATAGCTTCTTGAATGGTGTGGCCACCAGACAGAACATCGTCCATGTATATTTCATACAGTAGGATAAGAAAAGCTAGCGCGTACCTGAATTGATAATCTGCAGCCAGCTGCTGGAGTGTACGAGAGGCAAGGAAGGCAGAACAGACTAAACCGTAAGTTACGGTGACCAAGTAGTAAATTTGAATTGGATCGTTCGGGTTGAATCTCCATACAATAGCTTGATAGTGCCAATTTTCTGAGTTAAGCAAAATTTGTCGAAACATTTGCTTTATGTCAGCCACAAAAACGTATTTGTATAATCTCCAGGTTATCATCAGGTCAGGCAACTCTGGAAGAAGATTGGGACCTGTGTGTAATAGGCTGTTCAAAGAAATGCCCGTGTTGGTTTTACTAGAACCATTGAACACAGTTCTGAGTTTGGTGGTTGTACTGGAGGGTTTCAGTACCGCATGATGAGGTAGAAAAAAGGTGTCTTCCAACGGCTTGAGAAGAGGAGAATCGTAGGGTATTTCAATCATATGACCGCTGGCGATGTATTCATTAATGAAATCGAAGTATAAACCTTTGAATTCAGGATCAACATCGAATTTTTCTTCCATTCGCTTTAACATTGATACTGCCTTATTGTACGAGTTGCCGAGGGGAGCATCTACCGGTTTCTTAAAAGGTAACTTAACGCAGTATCGTCCATCGACTTCTCGCTTCGTGTTTTCAGTGTAGTGCTTCTCACACTTTTCTTCATCGGGCGTAAGCAGCTTTTTGGATGGCAATTCTTCCTGTTCCCAAAATTTTTGTAGGATTCCTGACAATGTATCGCTTTGAGCACAATGAAAGGAATGAGTGGTAACGCAGCTAGTTACATTGGAACTTAGCGGGATTGAGCCAGCGACTAACCAACCCAACAGAGAGGAGGTGGCGATGGGTTCATCTGGCTTTCCCTTGACGACGCCCTCTTGAATAATCAAAGCGTATATATCCGCGCCAAGCAACACGTCAATCTGGGTGTCGTTCAAAAAAGCTGGATCAGCTAAGTTTAGATTTGACAAATGATCGAAATTAGCACGGACTTCGGAATGCGGCGGAGTGTAAGAACACACCTGTGGTACTACGAGAGCTTTAACTTCACACGAAAACCTTGAACTAAAGTGTGGCCTCACAGTAAAGTTAGTAACTTGCCTGCCTGTGACTGATTGGAAGCCACCTACAGACGACACCGGAGCATAAGTAGGGGTGCTAAGAAGGCCAAGCCTTTTTACCAAACTCTCGGCTATAAACGATGGTTGTGAGCAATTGTCAATCAATGCTCGGGCTTTTATTTTCTGTTTGCTGGGTCCTTGAACAATTATTTGAGCGGTGCCCAGCAAAACGCCAGTATGGCTACCGTAAGCCAGTGAAGCGCCGTTAAAGCTCGAAGCTCCAGGGTTCAAAGATGGAGTAGCGGCTTGTGGTTGAAATACACTGGCGGGCTGTGCAGCAGCCGGATTGGCGCGATATTGAGAATTTTGGTTTTGCCAAGCACTGGAAGGCTGTGCGACAACCGGGTTAGCTTGATTGTTAGTGGCTTGCTGCGAAACAGGCGAGGTTATGTTGTCTTTCTTAGGGTTGTGCAACAACGTATGGTGCTTGGATTTGCAGACAAAGCAAGTGAATGTAGATTGACATTCATTAACGTTATGATGACCAAAACAATTAGAGCAGAGTCTTTGCTCGTTTACAATGGAGCGTTTTTCAGCTAGAGTTTTTAGTTTGAAGACGGGGCATCTGTTCAGATAATGCTTCTCCCCGCAGGCAGGACATTTTTTGCTGTCCTCTTTTTTCTTTTTCTCCTTCTTTTGTGGGCTAGAAGTCTGAAAAGAGGAGTTCAAGGTTGGCTTTCTTGCAGCGCTCGCAGGCTTGGGTATCGTGCCAGAGGATTCTTCGACTGCTTCGTAGATCAATGCTTGCCCCTGAAGAAATGACTTCAACCTTTCAAGCGTAGGAGGGCTCGTAGTCCTTCCAAGGTTCTTCTCCCATTCGCGTCGAGTGCTTGGATCCATCAGTCGCGCCACCATGAAGACTACAATATCTGACCAGTATTTCGTCGGCCTGCCTAGACCTGTAAGTGCATCGAAAGGAGTGAAGACCTGGTTGATCACTCGCTTTATCTCGACACTAGACTCGTTGCTCATAGGTTTGACAATGAAAATCTCGGATAAGTGGTTCTGAACCAGGCGTCTGAGATTCTCGTAGTGTAGTTTGAGGGTGTCCCAGGCTAACTCGTAGTTTGCGTCCGAGATGGTGATGTTCTTGATGACGTCGAGGGCTTCCCCGTTTAAGTGTGTATGGAGACAGTTTAACTTCATAATCGGGGGTGCGGGTTGCTTGTGAATAAGAGACACGTACATGTCTCTAAAGTGAGGCCAATCAGAGGTTTTTCCCGAAAAGGTTGGTAAAACTGTCTGAGGGAAGTATTTAAGGATCGCAGACACGCCTGCCAAGTCATCTTGGTGTTGACTTGGAGGAGGGTTTTGGATTGTAGCCTGGCCCTGAGCTTGAATCGCTGCAGGTGGTTGAGTTTTGAGAAACTGCGTGTACAAATCGAAAACATCGTCATAAACTTCCTGCATCTCATATAAAACATCTTCGGAGAAGTACTCGTGCGTAAAATCAATGTCGTCACAGTTTCTCAGGGTCTCATCATTCTGAAGGAATTGCTTCCAGAGATCCCTGAGCCTCAGAACTCTAGTTTCTGCCAATTCGCGCGTCATCTTGTTTGCGCCTTTCTTTTTAAAATTATCAAAATGCCCTTTGATATGATTTTTTGCGGTGTCTTGAATCTTTAAGATTTCAGCGGCGCGTATTGTGTCCCCCATCTTGGTCGAGGGTTATTGAGTATAAACTTAAACCAAACTGTTTAAAATTATCAAATAATTTTAAGGTTGGGTAGTCGAAAAGCGATTGTTCGACTTGAGGAATAAAGTGAAATACTTTATTATTAGGTGGTTGAGTTCGTTTGGTTGGGTTGAGTTGGTTACTCAGCGCGTAACAGGGAGTAGAGGGTCCTATTACAATTGGCTATGCCACGTTGGTGGCTGATTTGAATGAAGGCCCTAAAAAAAAACAACTAAAATTTTCCACACAGGGGTGAAAAATCAAGCGATGATCCTAACGAATCTAAAAGTTTTATTTTTGGGGGTGGGGGGTTGGTTTATTTTGTTAGTAATCGTACTTTGGTTTGATTGTGCTAAGCACGGGTTGTGAACGAAAAGAAAAACAAAACAAAAGAGAAAGGGTCTCTCAATGGAGTTGAATAACTAACCTATGACCTTTTGAGTTAGTAAAGTTTAGGGTTAGTATATAAAAATTATCCTATAGTAATCTAGTTTAGCTTAGGGGGGTTTGGGTTTAATTTATATTTTCATTGCCTTGAAATCCAAACCTGCAAGAAAGATTAAATTTCAGATTGGTGGTAAAAATGGTGCATACCAATAGTGAAAACCAATAAATTGTAGCAAGAAGATTGAAAAACAGACAAAACTGGTCATACGATACTGTAAAAATTGTTGGTCGAGCTCCAGCGTAGACTTGGAACCCATTCGATATGCAATTTGATGTAGATGTTATTGCTCGATGGACTCCCAAGAACAGCTTGAGGCTACGTTGTCTGCTGGAGGACCTTGGTATAGCAGAATGTATTGAACCAGCTGGGTGTAAGCAAAAAGGTCGGACTACACTGAGGTGAAGAAAGTCCTTCTGGTGTTTCGCTTGAAGTATATGGTGTCTGATCCCAATGCGAGTGGTAGTAGCAGGGTGTAAACCTGCAAATTCAACTTCAATTACTACCTTGTAGTGGTATATCTAAAATCTACAATCTCATTAAGAAGCTAGCACTTAATAAAATTATTGAGGAATTTTTTCAAGTTATTTTTAACTTCCATATCTCTCTCTAAATTAATCAAATTCTTAAAATTTATCTTTTCCTCCTTTTTTTTCCAAATCAACACAAGAAAATGTAAAATAAATCATTTGAATTAATGTAACTGAGAAAAAAAAGGCAATACTGTGATAAACTTAAATGTATATATAAAAAAAAACAATAAAAAATTTTTCAAACTTGTGAGCCAAGGTGCTAAACAAAGAAAGAAATTATTATTAGCCTTAAATAACAAGAAATAAAAAGCAATGGAGCGACCACACCGAAGGAGTGATATCCAGCGGCGTCCAGGCGACCAGATGATATTTTGGAGTGCAGTCAGCTGTGTTGCCGCCGTGCCTGTGTGATGCCTGGTTGCTGCTTGCTTGTTGTGGTAGGGTGGAGCTAGCGCGTTGCTTCCAGCGCTGTGCTGTGGAGTTTTTCGGGGCACCACCAAGTCGACGTTCACGTTTGCTTCAGACTTCTATGTCGTTGTCTTAAAGATCACTACCAGTTTCGTGGAGTCTCCTCTGCACCGTCGAAGCGTCGTCGTGCCTCGTCTCTTCGCTTTGTCGTTGCCTCGGCGTTGGTTGTTTACAGGTGCGTCGCTGTGGGCCTCTGGGTGCGCGCGCATTCACTTAACTCGCTGCGGCCTGCTGGATGCCTGTGGTAAGAGAGAGAGCGAGAGAGAGACAGCCGGCGATCTCCTGCAATGGCCACGGCACAGCTCATCTATGGCGCCGTTGGCGTCTCGTCTTTCCGGAGCACCTCAAAATGGCCGCTGTGCAAGGCAGCGGCGTCGATTTTTCTCACTTTTTTCACACGCTTCACTTTTGCCGATCCTATCCGGCGATCGTAAGGACCAATGTTTCTTAGCGGACTGTAATTTTAAAAGCGCGATCGCGAGGGATTGGAGTGAAAAAAAGGGAATAGTTCAAGAACAACACTTTGTAGTTTATGCTGAACTAACACTTAATTTATTACACTTGTAAAGAAAGAGGGTATTTACAAGAGAGATTGAGGAGAGATCACTCGCCGTTTTTGCCGGGAGCTTCTCTGCCTCACACATCGTCGCAAGTCGATATTCTTAAACTAAAAAAAAACACTTCAGCTGCGAGATAACGGTTCTCGAGCTGAACGCTGTTCAGCGACGACTGACTGCCCGCGCCGGCGGAACTCTGGTCAGAGTGGCGTCGGGACGCCTGAGGCTCGGTTGACCAGCGCCGTGCGAAACTAGCGCGAAATCCAAACAATCTATCGTTTCCCAAAGTTTTAGAAAATTTGACCGAAAGCCAATTTACATTAGGAGTTTACTGGGGTCCTTTATAATAAAACCTAGTTTTGCTAATAAAATTATTGTTCTCTCAACATATTAAGAGCATTCTAAGTATGACCGACCAATTAGTATCAAATCATCTAAGTAAATAACACATGTGATTCTTAGTTTTCTCAAAAAAATGACTCAATGTTAAATATTGAGCTTGAGTTTTGCTGCCATAAATAATTTTATGGATGTAGAAGGGGAGTGAGTAATTAAACCAGACATGTGAGTATTACAATAATGAGTTATTCTAGTTGAGTAAAAACATTAACAAACAACCTTGATAACAAACAATAAGTTGAGTTGTAGTACCCCTTGATGAATGAGCTTGTTGTGATGATAAAACCTCTTTGTTGTTGAGCAGCGTCCTGGGATGATCGTTTATGATGAGTAGATCCTTTAAAGAGTAAACCAGTTGAGCGTTGCTGTGAGATTTGTGAGTAAATCCTTGATGAAGAGCCAAGCCAAAGTACCAAGTGCACCATGCGGCGAGGACGAGGTTATGGTTGCCGGCGAGCAACCAAACGATGAGTTGATGAGTATTTTCCACCCTTACTGACCTTCAAGTAATTTGCAGGTGCTCAATAATATTTGTTGTGCACTCACTTATCACTTTTCCACTGAGTTTGACCGGAATATTGCGAGAAATTTGATTTTACTTGCTTGACCGAGGCGTGGTTGAGCTAACCTAAACATGAGTAGAAGCTTGAAAAATGCCGTTGAGATTCACGTTTATTATGATCAAAAGTGATGCAGAAGCGCCCAATAATATTTATTACGCGTTCACACATTACTACTTTGTTGAGTTTGTCAGCGGATTATTATTGAATCCGTGATGAAGGTCGCTGTCACGAGGCGTGAAACCGGGCCGAGAAAACACCAAGTGAGAAAATGTACTTAGCAGTTGAGCTAACACGTTTTGAGCTTTACATAACGTGCAAGCACGCATTAATTACTCGCGCACTCACACATTACATTTTTGGTTGAGGATGACTGCAAATTATTATTGAATTTGAAGAGTCGTAAATTCTTCTTACGTTGATGGAATGAGCATCAAGCATATTGAGCACACATTCAATTTGAGCAAGAAGAGTCGTAAATTCTTCTTCTGTTGATGGGATGAGCGTTAAGCAGGTTGAGCACATATTCAGTTTGAGCAAGAAGAGTCGTAAATTCCTCTTACGTTGATTGAATAAGTGTCTAACAGATTGAGCACCGTTTAATTTGAACTAGAAGAGTCGTAAGCTCTTGGTCTTTGTGATTCCATAAATTGAGTGACGCACGTAAAATTTTATTAATTTTACTTACGCCTTTCATTTCCTACCCATGAGATAGGTAGAGAGAGAGAGTTGAAACTTCATTCATCTCCACCTTGAGTAACTAGCTTGTAGAATTTATTATTCTCCAGCTGAGCATGGTTGAGAATTTTCAGTAGAGCTTCGTTAGCTCCTTGAAGATTTGTATCGTAACTTGAGTAAAACGTGCTGGCAAACCTCTTCTTGATGTTAACCTTCTATATGCTGCCATGAATTCGACTGTCAAATGATCAGTTACTGCATCCAAATGTACCGCTGATGATGAAAAATATACAAAGTGTGATTCTAATCTTCGTAAATTTGAAGCCTCAACCTTTCTAAAACTTATCGCTGAGCGGCCCAGCCAATAAGTCGACCCCAGTATGAGTGAAAGGGTGAGAGAGGGTTACTCTAGCTAGTAGTAATTCCCCCATGAGTTGTCGAGCATGATCCGCCTTCTGGCTTGTACTAACCACACTGCGCGCGAGATGTGTGATTTGACAAGCGCTCGACTACGATGATCCAATACTTTTGACGAATTTTGGCAAAAGTAAGTTGAGTACCACTGTGATGAGCGTCTTTGTGAGCTTGATCCAAGTGGAGCCTCGTGATTGGTTAATCACGAGGTATAATTGCTGGATGCTTCAAGGAAGTTGCAAATCTCGCCTGGTAAAGACGACCTCCTACCTGTATAATTTCTTCCGCATCCTTGTAAACCGTGAGCTGATTGAAAATATGAGCTTGAAACTTTTGAGTTTGGCAGTAACTTGAGTTTTCTGAGCAGTACGCTTGCTGAGTTGCTTTTTCTCATACAGAAGAGATTTGCCTGGCTGAGTTGATCTGCAATTATCCAATGGCTTGGCTATGACGAAATGGATATTTTGAAAATATCTCGGGCAATCAAGCACCAAACCGTGAGCCTATGCAAGGTGATGAACGATGAGTGACAATTGATGCGCTCCCACGTCTAGTGAGGATCCACGTTGACTTTGAGTACTACCTGAGTAAGAATTGATCCAAGCCAATGTCACCTTTGAGCTCGGACCATAAATTGATGAAGTTGAGTTTAGATAATGAGTTTTTGACATCGTGGTTTGTGAGCCTTACCAACAAGTGAACAGCCTACAATTCCAGCCCTGATTTGGTGATTTACCTAGGTTGAGCCACCTTGGTTTTTGAGCATACAAAAGAGATTGATATCCCCGTAGTTGATGATCGAACTCTGAAATAAATAACCGCAGCCGTGGCGTCTTGAGATACATCAGAGAATCTCTGAACATAAACTGTTGAGCTTTCCATTGTCCCATGAGAATTTGAGCAGCTATGGCTCTTAAAGGAGGATTTTGATTTGATAACTACAGGTGAGATGATGCTGATGGGGTCTGAGATTTAAGTCACTTGTGATCTTTTCTGAAATTGTAGGTATTTCAGTGAGGGTGCGAATACGTTTCGACGTGGCAGCCACCTTGTGCTGATGATTTTGCAGATTTGCTATTAAAATCTACCTTAAGTTTGATGGTATGCATGATCATACCACCTTTCAAGAAATTTGAGTGACTCGGATTCCATGTTGTAAATGAGGAATCCACCCGCCATGCGTAATTGTTCCAGCTGCTCTGCCTTTTCTTCTAATTGAGTATCCCAGCTCCACCACAAATGTCGTCTGCGGCGACTTTGAGTAACCACTCCACTGAGGTGGGTGGTTTTGATCTTCATCTTGAGCTAATTTGAGCAAGCCTTGATTGATAAAGATTGCGCCGCTGGAGAGTCATGAAACCCATGAGTGACTGTGTTGAGCTTGCAGTGAGCCTCTTAAAGATTTTCACCTACTCAGATGATTCGCTGCATTTCTCAATCTTGCAGATGACCGAAAATTTGCCGATACCTTTTTTGTGATGTCAAACACGTGCTTGTGTAAGCGAATCCAGGTGAGTAAATCCACGATGTTGAGCCATGATGCGAATCCTAGGTGCGTTATGTCATTGAGTGAGTCCGGAAGTTGTGACCACTGACCCGTTGAAAACCCAGCGAAGCTTTGTCATGAAACTGTCCAGGCAAAGGAGTCCATGGTGAGGAGGGTAACACAAGTTTTTTGTTGAGTCATCCCTTCACCACTGGCCACATGTGGTTGAGTTCGACAATGGATTTGAGTTTTTTGAAGCAACCTCTGCCGTTTTGAGTCCTGCAGTGAGTTTCGAGTAAATGCAGTTTGCAGAGGTCGTCGTTCGGCTTGAGAATTGTGATGATCAGAGGTTGGTAGCTCTCCTTGAGTCCAAAACTTGGCAATTGCTTCCGGCAGGAATTTATCAGTGACGGCGTAATTAGAACTCTAGAAGCTTCTAAAGAGTTTTGAGCTGGTCCAAATAACAAGCCAGCCAAAATTGATGATTGATCTCCAGGTTCGTCAGGAGCACCTCTGATGATGTTTGAATTGATTATTTTGCCGTAATGATCCGCGCCAATGATGATAAAGAAGTCACAAGGCTGAGCACAAGCTGGGTCAGCTGATGTAACTCGTTGAGATATAACCAGGAATGAACACTGTACGAAACCGAAGGAAATGATGATGACAACTGCTTGAGTGATTGTGCAGTGATTTTATACTTGAGTGGTTCGATGAACGGAGCTGATCGTGATGAAAGCCGTGCCGTGAGTGTGTCCGGGTGACGTGCCACTGAAGCCCAGAATTGGTACGTTTGATTTTATCCAGTGAGTTTCTGTGAATTTGAGTATCTTTCACGTGATGAAAGATAACTCTGAACCACAGCTGATGAGTATCCCAAGGGTGTGCCGAGGAAAACTGGGTTGAATTATGCCAATGCAGTTGCCAAAGGTGCACTGGCCTGTGTGTAAGCCAATCCATGATAAGTGATTTGATTTTCCTGTGCCAAGGTTGAGTGATGAGTGAATCCAAGTGCGTTGAGTTTTGTGAGTTTGAAGCCTGCCAAGTTGACCAGTGGCTGCAGTAGCTGGGACGGCAGCCAGCCCGTCCAGATGAATTTTAGTGTGATGAATCTCACCACAATTTCGCAGTTGATTGAGTACTGACGGGTCTGTCCGTATGTGACGGGTGTTACATCGTACACAGTTTTTCAAATATTTATGAACATAGAATACTAAAAAAAAAAAAAAATTGATACTAAAGGGAAGTACTTTTTTTTTAGAAAATTTTCATGTCATCCAAAAAATTTTCACATCTTTCATTTTTCTAAAAATTTAATGCAAAGTCCGTTCCGGGCGTTACTGAAAACAGAAGTGGTTCTGATGTTACCAGTAAGAATACAAGAACTCAGCGAATTATGAAATGATGCCGTTCTGAAAAAAATTCATGTTAGAGTGAAGTCTTGAAACTTTTACGCTCATATAAAAGTTTTTGTATTTTTCATTTTTTTTACTTAATAAAAATTTATCTTTATGTTCCGGGTGTTACACGAATTTGTTCCGGGTGTTACACGTACGAATAAATTTCTTGTAGAACACTGAAAAAATGATTTCTGATATATATTTGATACTATTAAATTAAAAATCATCTATTGAAAAACTCTGAAGCAATTTATTTAAGAAAAAATCTTTATTTTTTGAAGATTTTACATTTTTAATGGGTGTATAATATAAACATTGTTATATAATACTACTTAAATTAAAATCTTTGATAATATAAGATCTAATAGTCAAATTGATCACCATGAATATATTTTTTAATATTTTATCTCATTTAATTCAACGGAATCTTTTTTTAAAAGTAATTTTTTCTTTTTTCGTCTTTTTTTATCTCTGATTCTTTCTTTATAGTCTGGGCGCCGTAGGGGTTTTCGTGACCCGATAGCGGTCAGCGATCCACCCAGGCTTAAAAGATGTATTTTGACCTCCTAATGAAGAATTTCGAGGGTGGACGGAAAAATTTGTTTACAATTATTTAAACAAATAACAAAGTAAAAAAGTCATTTTTTCGATGAAAAAAATTTTTTTTTATATTTTTCAGGTAAAAATAAGTTGAAAATTTAAGCGGACTTTTATTTGTAAAGTCAATAGTTTTCGAGAAAAAAATCATCAAAGTTTTAAAAAACCGTGCATCTGTAGAAAATCAGTCGAGCCTACCATGGCGGCCGGAGTATAAGTTTTTTTAAACTTTGATGATTTTTTTCTCGAAAACTATTGACTTTACGAAAAAAAGTCCACTTACATTTTCGACTTATTTTTAGCTAAAAAATATTAAAAAAAAAATTTTTTCATCGTAAACATGAGTCCAAAAGATTGAACGGAGGCAAGACCAATGCTCTAAAATACGTTTAAAAGTAAAAAAAAAAAAAAAAAAAAGATATCTGTATTGTTTCTTTTTAATGCTTCAGTAATATTATACTTTTTTCTGCTTAAATAATGTATTAATTCTGAAAGATTCAAGTGCACTTTAACAGCGACGTCCGTGACATGTAACACCCGGAACGCATTTTTTCGGAAAGAGGAGTCTCAAAATTTTTTTCTACAGTAGGGGGGGATCAGTTATCTTAAGATAGCTTTGTAAACAAGAAGCTGAGTAAAAATATTAAAAACTCAAGTCACTATACAAACAATACCCTTTTTTAGCGTTCCGGGTGTTACAGAGAAATAAGAATCTTTACCACAGCACAAAATTTTCTGTAATTACCGAAACAAATTGAAACTTTGCTGGGAGCTCAATCACACTACATTCTAAAGAGTGAAACATAACTTATAAATCTTTGTTGATATCGAACGATTTACAGTGCTACCAATTTTGCACTAGAATCACACAAGTCAGGCCGGTGGTGTTCATAGATTCATCAACAGGCTAAAAAATTTTAAATTAAAAAAAAAAAGTGGTAGAACCAGTATAGTTCCAGAAACTACATATAATTTCTGACCAGAAAAAACGGTTTATATATTTTTTTTTCATAATTTAATTTTTTACTCTGAGGTTTGTTTTTATACGGACAGACCCTGACGACAACTTACGGGGTGCTTACCGAAGCCGTTGACAGTCCTTTCAGGGTGTGCCAGCTCGAGGTTTTGAGAGCAGGCTATGATGAAATGAGCCTCCTGGTACGTTTAGCAGTGAGTTGTGAAATGGCAGGTGAGAATGGTTGAACCAGTGAGTGTGCGTTCCAAGTTGAAGTTAAGTTATACCACCAATGTAACTGCTAAAAACAAATTGGTTTGTATGAGTCAATCAAAATAATTAATTTGATTTACCAGCCCATTTTGAATTGAGCACGAGTGATCTCAAGGGAACCTCCAGGTGGTCAATAGATTCAGCTGCAGAGCCACCAGCCATTGAGTTTGTGCCATGAAAGTCCTGTTGCCCAAAGTGATTGTCTCCTTGATTACCCAATAATTGATTTACAGGGTTGAGCTTCGCATTGAGTTTGATTTATGGTAGCTGCTGCTGCTGTTGAGTATCTATTTTGAGTTGCTGCTGCTACACTTGCTGTTGTTCAGAATTTGATTTTTTCAACCATCAGCCAGAGTTAAATTGTTCAGGAGTTTGATGATTAACACCAGAACCAGTATTCGATGAGTCAGCTGAGCCTTTTGGTAGTCTGCATGGACCTTGGTCTGACCACCAAAACCAGTGATGAGTATCTGATGAGCTGCTTGAGTCTCTTGATGGTCAGCCTAGACCTTGGAGTGACCACTAAAACCAGTAAAATGCCCTTGAGGTGGTGAGTGAAGCCTTGATGATCCCAGTGTTTACCAAATATGTTGAAAGTCAAGGTATATGAGTTATCGCTTACTTGATATATAGTAAACATGAGCTTAAAATGGTGTTTAAGTGCTAAATTACTCACAGCCACCTACTACATCCGGCTCGAAGGACCAATGTTAAATATTAAGCTTGAGTTTTGCTGCCATAAATAATTTTATGGATGTAGAAGGGGAGTGAGTAATTAAACAAGACAAATTATTACCATTATATACAATTTGATAATTTATTTACAATATTTACAGACCTTTTGTAGTGAGTATTACAATAATGAGTTATTCTAGTTGACTAAAAACATTAACAAACAACCTTGATAACAAACAATAAGTTGAGTTGTAGTACCCCTTGATGAATGAGCTTGTTGTGATGATAAAACCTCTTTGTTGTTGAACAGCGTCCTAGGATGATTGTTTATGATGAGTAGATCCTTTAAAGAGTAAACCAGTTGAGCGTTGCTGTGAGATTTGTGAGTAAATCCTTGATGAAGAGCCAAGCCAAAGTACCAAGTGCACCATGCGGCGAGGACGAGGTTATGGTTGCCGGCGAGCAACCAAACGATGAGTTGATGAGTATTTTCCACCCTTACTGACCTTCAAGTAATTTGCAGGTGCTCAATAATATTTGTTGTGCACTCACTTATCACTTTTCCACTGAGTTTGACCGGAATATTGCGAGAAATTTGATTTTACTTGCTTGACCGAGGCGTGGTTGAGCTAACCTAAACATGAGTAGAAGCTTGAAAAATGCCGTTGAGATTCACGTTTATTATGATCAAAAGTGATGCAGAAGCGCCCAATAATATTTATTACGCGTTCACGATTTACTACTTTGTTGAGTTTGTCAGCGGATTATTATTGAATCCGTGATGAAGGTCGCTGTCACGAGGCGTCCCCATTGCAAAGATCACCGATGATATCATCGCATTTTACGGTGATATAAACGGTGATGAAATATGCGATGATATCATCGATGATATCATCGATGATGTCATCGCATACAGATTTTACAAAAATTTCAAGAGTTCTGAAATGAAAAACTAGTTCCTTGTGCACCCGGTACAAGACCCAGGTCAAGAATAAACAACTTCAGGAAGTGTTCCCCGTAACCGATGTCCGGCCTGGATCTTGGTTGCACCAGGTCACCGAAACGACTTCTCCAGGAAGTTTTCCTCGCAAACGACTCCCGGGGGGTTATAGAGGAATTCACTCGCACCAGGTCGTCTACCAGGTTACCGAAACGACTTCTCCAGTAAGTTCTCCTCGCGAACGACTCCCGGGGGGTTATTAAGGAATTCGCTCACAACAGGTCGACTGTCAGGTTACCGAAACGACTTCTCCAGGAAGTTTTCCTCACGGGGGGTTCCGGGAGTTGTTTGCGAGGAAAACTTCCTGGAGAAGTCGTTTCGGTAACCTGGTAGACGACCTGGTGCGAGCGAATTCCTTAATAACCCCCGGAAGTCGTTCGCCAGGAAAACTTCCTGGAGAAGTCGTTTCGGTAACCTGGTAGACGACCTGGTGCGAGCGAATCCCTCTATAACCCCCCGGGAGTCGTTCGCGAGGAAAACTTCCTGGAGAAGTCGTTTCGGTAACCTGGTAGACGACCTGGTGCGAGCGAATTCCTCTATAACCCCCCGGGAGTCGTTCGCGAGGAAAACTTCCTGGAGAAGTCGTTTCGGTAACCTGGTAGGCGACCTGGTGCGAGCGAATTCCTTAATAACCCCCCGGGAGTCGTTCGCGAGGAAAACTTCCTGGAGAAGTCGTTTCGGTAACCTGGTAGACGACCTGGTGCGAGCGAATTCCTCTATAACCCCCCGGGAGTCGTTCGCGAGGAAAACTTCCTGGAGAAGTCGTTTCGGTAACCTGGTAGACGACCTGGTGCGAACGAATTCCTCTATAACCCCCCGGGAGTCGTTCACGAGGAAAACTTCCTGGAGAAGTCGTTTCGGTAACCTGGTAGACGACCTGGTGCGAGCGAATTCCTCTATAACCCCCCGGGAGTCGTTCGTGAGGAAAACTTTCTGGAGAAGTCGTTTCGGTAACCTGGTAGACGACCTGGTGCGAGCGAATTCCTCTATAACCCCCCGGGAGTCGTTCGTGAGGAAAACTTTCTGGAGAAGTCGTTTCGGTAACCTGGTAGACGACCTGGTGCGAGCGAATTCCTCTATAACCCCCCGGGAGTCGTTCACGAGGAAAACTTCCTGGAGAAGTCGTTTCGGTAACCTGGTAGACGACCTAGTGCAACCGAGATCCAGGCCGGGCATCGGTTACGGGGAACACTTCCTGAAGATGTTTATTCTTGACCTGGGTCTTGTACCGGGTGCACAAGGAACCAGTTTTTCATTTCAGAACTCTTGAAATTTTTGTAAAACCTGTATGCGATGATATCATTGATGATATCATCGCATATTTCATCACCGTTTATATCACCGTCAAATGCGATGATATCATCGCGAAAAGCGATGATATCACCGATGACATCATCGGTGATCTTTGCAATGGGGGTGAAAGCGGGCCGAGAAAACACCAAGTGAGAAAATGTACTTAGCAGTTGAGCTAACACGTTTTAAGCTTTACATAACGTGCAAGCACGCATTAATTACTCGCGCACTCACACATTACATTTTTGGTTGAGGATGACTGCAAATTATTATTGAATTTGCTTGAGTATTTGTTGGCACGAGGCGCAACATGAGCCGACATGAGTTAACATACATCGAGGGCCCGAGCACGAGGCAACCGCAAAGGAGGCGCTCGGTCGGTGAGCCGGCCGATAAGTGACCGACGCGAGATAATTGAGGCGGCCGATTTAAATATTCAATTAATACTCAACACAGTTTCATAATTTTTTTAAATATGTATGGTGCAGTATTTAAACCAAAAGGTAAACTATTAAATTCATAAGTTTTTCCCAAAAATTTGAATCTCTGATATTTTTTGCTATTATTATTAGTCTGCACAAAATTTTATTTCATAACCTTTTATCCACTTAAGAACGATAGGATCGGTCAAAAAAACTTTCCAAGAAGAAATAAAAAATTTTAATCGCCCGGCTACTGTTATAGTACTTACATCTTTTTTTTTGTGCGATCGATTTCTCGATTAGCGACTCAGTGAGGGCAATGACCTGCGCTGGTTTTGATGGCGAGGTTGATGATGACCCTGGTTCCAGTGAGAAGTTGGTTTGCGTTGCCCGCTCTGCGACTTCAACTTCTGTTTGTTTCCACGTCGACGGAGCGGGCTCCTCAAGTTTTTTGACCTTCTGTCTGAAGAATTTTTTGAGAAGGACTTCAACTCCGCTTTGTTTTTCTACAGAAGCTGAGCTTTTTTGTAGATGTCATCAAAATCTTTTCCATAAAGCATCTCGTCTGTCGTAGTAGAGTTCAAAACGTTTGAGCCACTGGTTGATCAATGCCTGGCAAGTGATGTTTTCATCGCGTTGCAAGTCTAATAAAAGACGACTCATGTCGCTTGGTACTTCTAAAAAGTAAACATTTTGAATTTGTTCTTTAGCAAAAAGTTTCGTTATTAAATGACTCACGGCAGCTAAGCAGACAGCGACTTTCTCCTGCTTCGTGACAAGTCGATCGTCTCGATCAAAAACAGCATTACTTTGTACCAGTATCATCGCTTACTTTCGGAGCATCGACGAAAGTGCAATTTTTAGGCTAATGATACTTTTTGGCCAGATTTTCTTTTTCGTTGGTTGGAAAGCCTTCTTTTAGAACGTCTTTCCAACGAATCATCAGTCATCGTGTAAAGGTGGTCCTAAAGTTTTTTTGATCACTAACCTCTGTCCAATCGATTTCAAAAAATCATTGTCGTGAGGTTCTGTTGATTGTTTGGTTGATTCATTTTTACCCTCTTGACTTGTTGTAGTGACTTCCGATTGTGGTTCTGCTTCGTTCACTACGTGGCTGTTTGACGCCCACCAGACATGGATTGATCTTCCTGGGACTTGAAGAATCATCTATGATAAAACACAGATTATTTACAAGGAGAGGTCACACCCTCCGGGTCACAGATCTTGACGAAACTTTGGGGATCGTTTTCTTATACCAAAAGATGAAGAAATCTACCAATCATCCCGTCTAATGGGCCTTTTATACCTAGTTCCTACATAGCTTATATCGTATTTTTAGCTCTTTTTGGGTTTTTTTGCGAATTTTCAAAAAATTCCTGTTCGAAGCCTATTACACTTACAAAATTCTGCAACCCCGCATTCTCTTTATTTTTTCATCTTCTTTTGAGAAAAAATATTTTTAAATCTAATTTTGAAGAAATAGTCCATGTAAAATTAAAGTAATCAAAAGCATTTTTTACTGTTTTTTTGGTTTTATGAACTTAAACTGTATGTCGTCAGCCTTATCAAAATTATGTCTAAAAATATTTTTTCTAAAAAATTCATATAAAAACAAAGAAAATGCGGGGTTGCAGAATTCTGTAAGTGCAATAGGCTTTGAGCAGGAATTTTTTGAAAATCAGCTTGTTTTGACACTTTTAACACTTTTGTGCGACTTTTGTGTTTATTTGTAACAATTTTCAAAAAATTCCTGCTCAAAGCCTATTGCACTTACAGAATTCTGCAACCCCGCATTTTCTTTGTTTTTATATGAATTTTTTAGAAAAAATATTTTTAGACATAATTTTGATAAGGCTGACGACATACAGTTTAAGTTCATAAAACCAAAAAAACAGTAAAAAATGCTTTTGATTACTTTAATTTTACATGGACTATTTCTTCAAAATTAGATTTAAAAATATTTTTTCTCAAAAGAAGATGAAAAAATAAAGAGAATGCGGGGTTGCAGAATTTTGTAATTGTAATAGGCTTCGAACAGGAATTTTTTGAAAATTCGCAAAAAAACCCAAAAAGAGCTAAAAATACGATATAAGCTATGTAGGAACTAGGTATAAAAGGCCCATTAGACGGGATGATTGGTAGATTTCTTCATCTTTTGGTATAAGAAAACGATCCCCAAAGTTTCGTCAAGATCGGTGACCCGGAGGGTGTGACCTCTCCTTGTTAGTAAAGCGTGCATAGAAATCCAGTCCTAGACTGTCAGTTTATGAGCCTTGTTCAGAAACTGAACACATACCAATTAAGATATTCTCCGTAAAAATTAATTCAAAACTGATTTATTTTGAGCCTTGCTCAAAATATATTTTAGTTGATCTAAAACTAATATATATAAAATAAGAAGTTTCATTAAATTATATAGTAAAAAATCTTACATTTTTTCTTTCGATGATTTTGTCTTTTCTCCAACTTTTTTTTTCATGCGTTTGATACGTTTTTTCAATCTTTCGTTGCTGTTTTCTTCCGATGATGAAGATCTTCTATACTTCCTTTTTTTTATTTTTGATGTAAAAATTAAAAAATTCTGATGACACTTCAAGGCACAAAAAATAAGGAATGAGGGCAAGTTCAAATGGTAGTGGCGGGAGAGCTTAGCGTACGGTTTTTGTTTTATTAGCTGTAAAATTTGTGGCATCGAGGCAGAAAGCAGGGATACTACCTTGTGATTTTGAGGAAGAGGCTGTGGTTGCGTTTTTTTTCCCGAGTCTCGCTCGGTCGTATCTCTCGGTTCGCACAATCCACTAACATTCCGTCTGTACAGATCAAAAATTCGTCTGCAGTTAAAATTTTTATAACCTTGTCAAATCATCCTTAATCCTGAATTAAACTGATATTTAAAAAACATTATGGCTTTTTTTTCTTTTCAGAAATCATTTGAAAATTTTTCAATTTTAATTTTCTTAAAAGAAAAAAGGCCATTAAGTTTTTCAAAGATGTGTATTCGAATTTGTGTCTTAATTCGAATGTATTTTTATGTACATTGTAGAGTTATTGCATTCACTTGGTGAAAATCCATAGTCAATTTGATAATAATAAAAACAAAATGTTTTCGATTTTCACAATTTATTTATTAACATTAGTTAATACATTAGCCTCATGACAGCCGTTTCGACATACAATGTCATCTTCAGATGAGTATACACAATACTAAACTTAATTACAAACATCTATTCACTTAAAGAGTTATCTTTATTTACAAAGTATACAAATTTAAGAGTGGGGAGTTATTTATGTCTACTTGATCGTTTAGTAATCTATTCGTGTTTCTATATCGGTTAATCTCTAGAGATTCTAACAAATTTAATTTTCCTGACTTATTCATACAGTGTAAAATTTCAAAATTCTCATCAAATTTATGGTTTTCTTCTATTAAATGTTTAGCGTAATTAGATTTTTATGTGTTCTTCGTCTTGTTGTAATGAATGGCCGTGGAACTCGATTTAAACAGAACGAGTCACCGATACGCCACGATGCATGTGTAAAATAAATAAAAAACGAGTTTTGTTTCTCACTCCAAAAATATTAAAAATAAAAAAATCTCAACCAACAACTAACAACTTACTATTAGTCTAGTCGCCATATAGAAGGTTTTACGTGCAAGTTCGCGCCACGACGGCAACCCTGGTTTAAAAGACGTATTTCGATGTCCTCTTTCGAATTAACCAGGGTTGCCGTGCTCAAAATTACAATAATAACAATTAAACAACAATTAAATAAAATATTCACAAAATTAATCAATTTTTATAAAAAAATTATTGAAAATACTCAAAAGTTACAAAATTTAATTAAAATGATTTTTTATTATTTTTCAACTTGTCCCTCAAAGCATCAACGAATTATTACCAACATTTACAGAATTAGCGTCTACCCGATCAGAAAGATTGTCAGAGCGCTAGCTAGGGCCTCGTTAATTGCCCCGAGAGCTTAGTAAGGCCCTTGTTAGAATTGTAATGGCATTCACGGGGCGAGACTTAGAGCCTAATAAGGTTCAGTTGAAATAGTATTTATGGTATTTAGATTTCGAGGTTATAACTAATTCCAAACGTATAAACAACAACTTGGACAGTAAAATCTTGATAGTTTAATTTTATTTATTCACGTAATAATTCTGAAAAAATCGAAAAATTCATTTAAAATCGTTTAAAAAAGATGAAGTGAAAAATGTCACTAAAATTCTAAATAAGGACGACGTCAGACTGTTGACTCATTTAAAAAAAAAAACGGGTAGTACAAATTAAAATAAAAGGAAGTAAAAATTTATTAAAAAGTTGGCTATAAAAAAATTTGGTAAAGGTTATAATAATGTAAACATTCGATGACCGATCGAAACGTTCGAAATTTCAAAATAATTTTTCGTGAAAGTGGTTGTTCGTGAATTTAGATTCGTGAAAAGTGTCTGTCGTGAAAAAAGCCTGTCGTGATATCTGATTCGTGAAATCAATCGGGTACCGCAAGAAAGTTCTAATTTGACTCGAAATGATCCAAAAATTTATGCTATTGATATTGCTCGCAAAATTATTCCAATGTATCGTAATAATAGTATAAAAGAAATTAAACAGGCAGGTCGCACTAAAGTTGTTATAATTACTGAGAATAGGGCTATTGCTAATAAAATTTTTAAGAATGAAATCTTAAATACTGACTCTATTGAAACTTATATTCCCCCTCTTACATGTATAAGAAAGTGATTTTTAGGAATGTACCTGACGATATTTCTGAAAAACAATTGTTTTTGAATTTAGAACTTTTTTCCCCGGTTGCTTCAAATTTAGAAATTATAGATATTTGCAGATTTTTCAGGAAACAGTCGAAGGCTGATTCTACTTTTGAATTATTTCGAACTAGGACGATTTTAGTTACATATAAAGGTCAGGTCATGCCTCAATATGCATCTCTTTATAAAGTTCATTTGAAAGTTTTTGAATATTATCCAAGTCCTAAATTTTGTTCGAATTGTTTAAGATTTGGTCATGTTAAAGGCATTTGTAAATCTAAAGCTAAATGTCTTCATTGTGGATCTGTTAATGAAGGTGAGGCCTTTCATTCAGCTGATAATTGTCCTCTTTTTATAGAAAATAAGTGTGTAACATACTGTTTGAATTGTATCGGTAATCACCTTCTTACTGACCGTATTTGCCCATCTTGGAAAATTGAGCAAGATTTAATTAAAATTTCTATCAACAAAAACAAAACCATTAATGAGGTAAGGCAAGAAATATATAATGTGAATAACTCCACCACTCTAAACTCGTCTAATTTTCCGGAATTACATGACTCAACTTCTCCTACTCAAGATTCAAATTTATCTTCTTCCTCTTTAACCCCAAATTTGGGGATTGAGAAAGCTAGAAATAATCAATCTTTTTATTCTAATGTATTAAGGAAGCCCCCTCGCCCTTCAAAAAGTTCTACAATAAATTCCAATAAATTTTTGCAACCCAAATCTGATCCAAAACCTTTGAATGTTTTTACTAAGGGAACTTACTCTGCAGAACATCAATCTTACTTAATTAATCCTAATAGTAGATCTTCTTTTTCACCTACTTCAAGTTCATGTTCTGGGGTGAAAGCGTCTGATTCGTTAGATCAAGAATCTCTCTCTCAGAATAACTCTGTGGCTCTTCACATTGAGCAAGGCTGTAGCCCCTTGTAATCTCAAATTAACTCTCAAACTTTAGTGAATAAAATTGATTCTTTTAATTCTGGACCTTCAAATATTCCTGAAAACTTTAATATAAATATGATTTCTGATGATACTGGTAATTTAATCAAAACTCCTGGATTTGCTCCAGGGGTTCTATAATTATGATTTTCTACTGTTAGATAATTTATAGAGTTAATAAACAAAGACAGATAAATAATCGTAAGAAATAAATAAATCAATATGCAAAAATATAACTTTATTTATTTGATTCTTTTTTTGATTGTATTTTTTTATTTTTTTCTATGATGGATCAGAATGAAATTAAAATTCTACAATATTGTTCATGATTTTGATATTGTTTTACTTTGTGAAACATGGCTTGATGAAGAGTCGATAATAAAAATACTCAATTATAATATTATTCGTAAAGATAGTACCTCTCGTAAACATGGAGGTATTTCTATTATTATTAAAAATAACATTCCATACAAGAAAATTTATTCAACGTATCATCGAGAAAATTTTTTGGAAACTGTTTCTATTTCAATTCCATTCATGGATGATAGTCAACGGCAGGAAGATTTACTTATTACAGCTGTTTGCCGCTCTCTATCTTACAATACGTCGATTCAAGAATGGTCAAAATTATTTCAGAGTGTTAATAAATTTAGATTTGTCTTTATGTGAGGTGATTTCAATGCTCATCATTTTTCATGGGGTGGTAAAAAAGTTTGTAGTTCGGGTGAAAATCTGTTTGATTCAATTTCAGATCTTAATATTTCTATTCTCAATGATGGTTCTCATACTTATTTTGAATTTCCTAATGCTTCAAATCATGATCCTTTTCAGCAAGTTTATTCTTCTCCTTTAGACTTAACATTTACTTCTTTGAACATTTTTAATCAAAAAACGTGGGAAATTTTTCCAGATCGTATGGAAAGTGATCACTTTCCAATAAAGTGTTCCATACCTGTGAAAATTAAATTCATACCCTTTTCGTCCACGCATAAAATCAATTGCAAAAATTTAGATTGGTCTATGTTTACTAATTATATCAATAGTTACCTTCAAGATAATGAAACTTTTATTGATAATCTCGATTTTGAATATAAATATAATTTTTTAATTAATCTTCCGATTAATATTATTAAACAACTCATCAAAAATTCTAACCGTCGTAAAGAATCATTAAACACTCCTTTTTCGCTAAATTTAAATAAAGATAAACTTGTTGTTTCTTCTCAGATTGATTGAAAAAAACTTTTGTGCAACGGGCGTTGAAATCTCCATATTGGGATGATGCGTGTTCTGATTTAATATCTTCAAAAAATTTGGCTACTAAAGCTGTTCTGAGTAACCCGAACTGGGAAAATTTAAATATTCTTAGAAAAAATGATAAATATATCAAGAAAGAATTGAAAAAAATTAAGAAACAAAAATTTAGGAATTTTGTTAAATCAACGTTTAATCCAGATACTGATGTTAAAAAAATTTAGAATACTATTAAAGGTTTCAAAAATGTTAAAAATTCTTGTTCAAATTTTACGAATGATTTAGGAACATCTGAAAATGCCAGAAAATTTATTAATGATCATTGTAAAATCTTTAACCCTGATGTGAATCTTACTGATAATTATTCAGATACATTTATTCCCTCCTCTGTTAATTTAAATTCGGATCTTGATGAACCATTTACTATGGAAGAATTTATGCTTGCTCTTGATTTTTCTAAGATTGACTCTTCTCCTGGTTTAGATCAAATTGATTATAGAATGTTAAAAAATACACCTTATTTATATAAAAAATTATTGCTTGAAATAATAAATCATTTTTTTCAGGAACAGAAAATGCTTGAAAGTTGGAAAATTTTTTTGATTATTCTTATTCCAAAAAATGCTAGTAAGAAATTTAGACCTATCTCGTTAGCTCCGTGTGTTTTGAAATTGATTGAGAGAATGATTAATACAAGGTTAGTTCATTTCATTGAACAAGAATAGTATATTCCTGTACAAGTAAGGGAAATGCGTCGTTTCCACGAGAGTTGGATGTTTCAGCACGAGACGAAGTCGACTGCCGAAAAAATCCAACTCGAGTGTGAACGACAAGTTTCCCTTACTTGTACAGGACTGTGCTTTCTCAAATTTGATGGATAATCATTATTACATGTTTAAAATATTTTCACAGTCAGTGCTGTGTTTTTTGTTTTTAATTTTGTTGGTTATAAGTTCGAATGTTTCGGTCTGCTTTGCTCGGTGTGTTGTTTACTTGATTGAACCTGAATCCTCCGTGTTTTTAACAAATAATAATTACTAAAATTTTGGTTGTTTGTATTACTTTTATTGCGTTAGCGTAGTAAGCAGTGTGTTTTTATTTTATGCGCGAAATGGTTAAATTATTTCCCCGCACGCACTTTATTAATGTATAATTATTAATAAAGTTTTAGTATTTATTCCCCTCGCGTATCGCCCACTGTGCTAGTTTTTTTAATAATCACCTACAGAACACTTGAGTTGCTACAGGTAAATTTTTAGATTTTCATGTATCTCTAACCCAAGGCAAACTATTGCTGGCAGGATTTCATGTGCTTTTAAACCTAAGAAATTCGATTGTTTGTTAGAAAGTAAATGAATTACACTTCTGAATAATTATTTTGGTCAATTTTTAACATTGAGTGAGTTTCAATAAATATTTTGTCAACAACAGTATTGCTATTTATTTTTATAAAATCCAACCTCCACATTAAAAAAAAGTAATTTTTTATTCAAAAACTCTTGTTTAATTTTACAAAAAATTGTTTATTAATATTATTATTTGGTAATTTAATACATATTTTTTATCGGAAGCATTAAGAAACATTATTTTACGAAAATTGTTCATTTTTTAATTCATATATTTTTGAGTTTTTGATTAGAAAAGCTAATCGTGTATATTTTTTCTATGGAAACAAAAACTGTGACGGAAACAAAAACTGTGGTGGAAAAGGCCCGTTTCCGACCGTGTTTTGAGGCATGAAAACGGGCTGTTTCTAGGATCAGATTTGAGAAAGTATAATTCCCTCTACCCAGAAAGGTTTTCGTAAATCAAACTCTTGTCAACATGCTCTTGCTAATGTGATTTTAGATATTTATAGTGCTTTAAATTGTGTGTATCTATTGATATCAAATCTGCTTTTGATGATGTTTGCCCTTATATTTTGAATGATATCTTATTAAATCTTAAAATTCCTGTTAAAACTAGAAATTTTATATTTAATATGATTGTTGATCGTAAATTATCTTTTAAGATTGCGAATGATCTGGAGGGACCTTTTACTAAAAGTACTGGTGTTCCTCAGGGTTGTGTTTTAAGCCCTTTGCTCTATAATATTTAAGTTTCGAATTTATATAAGGTTATTAATAGTTTGGTTCGTCTCTTTCAGTATGCTGATGATACTTTGGTTTATTTTTGTGATTCAAATTTATCCGTTGCGATCAGAAACATTGAAATTGCTTTAGTTAAGATTAATGAATATTTTTCGAGTATTAAACTAAAAATTTCTCCAGAAAAAACTAATTTTATTATTTTTTCAAAATTGCCTTTTGTTAAAATTCAGAAATATGCTTTGAATTTCAATGATACTTCTATTCTTCCTTCTAAAAATATGAAATATTTAGGTGTTATATTTGATTATTCTATGTCTTGGTCTGATAACGGTTCGTTCATCATTAATAAATGTTCCAAATTATTGAATTTTATTAAATTTCTCAGAGGAACTTGGTGGGGAGGTCATCCTCAAATCTTACTCAGGATATATACGGCTTTAGTTAGATCAACTATGGAATATAGCCTTTTTTTATTTTTTTTTGTTGATACTAAATTCAAAGATAAACTTCAAAAAATTCAAAGTCAAGGCATTAGACTTGCTCTTGGTTGTAGAATATCTACTCCTTTGAATGTTCTTTATGCTAAATCAAAAACTCTTTTTTTAGATCATCGTTTACAATTACTTTCGGATAAATTTGTTCTCAAACTTTATTCTTTAGAGTACTCGGATATATTAGATAAACTTGATAGATTGAATTCGAATACTTTACATAGTGATAAACTCAGACTACAATATAATTTGAAAATTATGAAGTCTTATAAGAGTGTTGATATTTTGACGAAGAATAAAATTCAAAGACACAAGAAAGCTCTACCGTTTGATTATAATTATAAATCACTTATTTATAAGTCTGATATTGATATTTTTTCTGGTATTTTAATTCAAGGTGCGAATGTTCCTTCTTTGGAATTTGATAAATTATTTGGTGATATTATTAATAACAATTTTTCAATTTTTTACTGATGCTTCTAAAAAAAGTAATAAAAATCAGATAGGTTTTGCATTTTATATTCCTCAGAATGGTGAGAAAAAACAATTTAAAATTATGAAGGAAGCATCAATTTTTACGGCTGAAGCCCTTGCTATTTTTATGGCAATTAATTTTATTAAATCCATTGATGTAAGGACGGCTTATATTTTTTCTGATTCTCGGAGTGTGCTTCATGCAATTGAATCATATTCTCCAATTAAGTTTAAAGATACGTCTCATCTTATACTTGATATAAAATCTTTATTATATACTCTAAGTTTTGATAGAAGCATAAAATTAGTTTGGATTCCTGCTCATTTGGGTTTATCTCATAATGAGATGGTTGATTGTTTAGCTTAGGAAGCTATTATAGTTGGTGATCCAATCAATATATTTTTACATGTTTCTGAATTTATTGCTCCAATAAAGTCAAGAATTGATAGCTAACATACTACTTTTTTGAAAGATCAAGGTACATACAAAGGAATTCATTATTTTAAAAATTTTTTTTCTGAATCTTCTAAGAAACCATGGTTTTTTAATTCACATATGCCTAGACAAAAAATTAAAACTATTAATAGAGTTAGATCGAATCATTATAATTTGGCTGCTAGGCTATTTAGGAAAAATATGGCTAATTCTCCTGATTGTTCTTGTGGTCCTGTCTCACAAGACATTGATCACATTGTTTGGGATTGTTCTGTTTATTCACTTCAGAGGAATACTTTTATGAAGAAAATTACTAAACATTATGATAGGAGAAAAAGATCTCTTAATAAAGATGTTGCAATTTTACTTATTGACCCCTTGGCTCCTCCGGCTATTTTCTTGACTGAATTTTTATTAAAATATTGTAAGATTTATGTTTGAGAAGTTTTTGTTTTATGTTTGGGATTTAAGTTTCCCACCAATTCTTCATTTCATGGTTATGATTATGGCATAGGTACTGTAAGTTAGACAGTAAAAATGGAAAGGAGGGAAAAAAAATAAAAAAATAAAGAAAGAAAGAGAGAGAGAGAATATTTGTAGGTTGTTAGTTGTTTTTTAATATTTTTGGAGTGAGAAAGATAACTCATTTTTTATTTATTTCACACATGCATCGTGGCGTATCGGTGACTCGTTCTAAATCGAGTTCCACGGCCATTCATTACAAGAAGAAGAAGAAGAAGAAGAAAATCTACACTTTTATAAGACTTCAAAATTTTCAAATTATATTGTAGTCTAAGTTTATAACTTTTTAAAGTATTCGAATTCAATCTATAAAGTTTATCTAATATATCTGAGTACTCTAAAGAATAAAGTTTGAGAACAAATTTATCCGAAAGTAATTGTAAACGATGATCTAAAAAAAGAGTTTTTGATTCAGCATGAAGAACATTCAAAGGAGTAGATATTCTATAACCAAGAGCCAGTCTAATGCCTTGATTTTGAATTTTTTGAAGTTTACCGTTGAATTTAGTATCAACAAAAAAAAATAAAAAAAGACTATATTCCATAGTTGCTCGAACTAAAGCCGTATATATCCTGAGTAAGATTTGAGGATGACCTCCCCACCAAGTTCCTCTAAGAAATTTAATAATATTCAATAATTTGGAACATTTATTAATGATGAACGAACCGTGATCAGACCAAGACATAGAATCATCAAATATAACACCTAAATATTTCATATTTTTAGAAGGAAGAATAGAAGTATCATTGAAATTCAAAGCATATTTCTGAATTTTAACAAAAGGCAATTTTGAAAAAATAATCAAATTAATTTTTTCTGGAGAAATTTTTAGTTTAGTACTCGAAAAATATTCATTAATTTTAATTAAAGCAATTTCAATGTTTCTGATCGCAACGGATAAATTTGAATCACAAAAATAAACTAAAGTATCATCAGCATACTGACAGAGACTAACCAAATTATTAATAACCTTATATAAATTTGAAACATAAATATTATAGAGCAAAGGGCTTAAAACACAATCCTGAGGAACACCAGTACTTTTAGTAAAAGGTCCCTCAAGATCATTCGCAATCTTAAAATATAATTTACGATCAACAATCATATTAAATATAAAATTTCTAGTTTTGACAGGAATTTTAAGATTTAATAAGATATCATTCAAAATATAAGGGCAACCATCATCAAAAGCAGATTTGATATCAATAGAAGCACAGGAAAGAAAATCATTTTTATTTAAAGCACTATAAATATCTAAAATCACATTAGCAAGAGAGTGTTGACAAGAGTTGGATTTACGAAAACCTTTCTGGGTAGAGGGAATTATACTTTCTTGCTCAATGAAATGAACTAACCTTGTATTAATCATTCTCTCAATCAATTTCAAAACACACGGAGCTAACGAGATAGGTCTAAATTTCTTACTAGCATTTTTTGGAATAAAAATAATCAAAAAAAATTTCCAACTTTCAAGCATTTTTTTTTCCTGAAAAAAATGATTGAATATTTCAAGCAATAGTTTTTTATATAAATAAAGTGTATTTTTTAACATTCTATAATCAATTTGATCTAAACCAGGAGCAGAGTCAATCTTAGAAAAATCAAGAGCAAGCATAAATTCTTCCATAGTAAATGGTTCATCAAGATCCGAATTTAAATTAACAGAGGAGGAAATAAATGTATCTGAATAATTATCAGTAAGATTCACATCAGGGTTAAAGATTTTACAATGATCATTAATAAATTTTCTGGCATTTTCAGATGTTTCTAAATCATTCGTAAAGTTTGAACAAGAATTGTTAACATTTTTAAAACCTTAAATAGTATTCTAAATTTTTTTAACATCAGTATCTGGATTAAACGTTGATTCAACAAAATTCCTAAATTTTTGTTTCTTAATTTTTTTCAATTCTTTCTTGATATATTTATCATTTTTTCTAAGAATATTTAAATTTTCCCAGTTCGGGTTACTCAGAACAGCTTTAGTAGCCAAATTTTTTGAAGATATTAAATCAGAACACGCATCATCCCAATATGGAGATTTCAACGCCCGTTGCACAAAAGTTTTTTTCAATCAATCTGAGAAGAAACAACAAGTTTATCTTTATTTAAATTTAGCGAAAAAGGGGTGTTTAATGATTCTTTACGACGGTTAGAATTTTTGATGAGTTGTTTAATAATATTAATCGGAAGATTAATTAAAAAATTATATTTAGATTCAAAATCGAGATAATCAATAAAAGTTTCATTATCTTGAAGGTATCAATTGATATAATTAGTAAACATGGACCAATCTAAATTTTTGCAATTGATTTTATGTATGGACGAAAAGGGTATGAATTTAGTTTTCACAGGTATGGAACACTTTATTGGAAAGTGATCACTTTCCATACGATCTGGAAAAATTTCCCACGTTGTTTGATTAAAAATGTTCAAAGAAGTAAATGTTAAATCTAAAGGAGAAGAATAAATTTGATGAAAAGGATCATGATTTGAAGTATTAGGAAATTCAAAATAAGTATGAGAACCATCATTGAGAATAGAAAAATTAAAATCTGAAATTAAATCAAACAGATTTTCACCCAAACTACAAACTTTCTTATAACCCCATGAAAAATGATGAGCATTGAAATCACCTCCCATAAAGACAAATCTAAATTTATTAACACTTTGAAATAATTTTGACCATTCTTGAATCGACGTATTGTAAGATGTAGAGCGGTTAACAGCCGTAATAAGTAAATCTTCCTGCCGTTGATTATCATCCATGAATGGAATTGAAATAGAAATGGTTTCCAAAAAAATTTCTCTATGATACGTTGAATAAATTTTCTTGTATGGAATGTTATTTTTAATAATAATAGCAACACCTCCATGTTTACGAGAGGTTCTATCTTTACGAATAATATTATAATTGGGTATTTTTATTATCGAGTCTTCATCCAGCCATGTTTCACAAAGTAAAACAATATCAAAATCATGAATAATATTTTTCAAACAATCAATTTTATTGAGAAGAGAATGACAATTCCATTGTAGAATTTGAATTTCATTCTGATCCATCATAGAAAAAGTAAAAAAAATACAATCGAAATAAGAATCAAATAAATAAAATTATATTTTTGTTTATTGATTTATTTCTTTCTTGCGTTTATTTATCTGACTTTGTTTATTAACTATATAAATTATCTAACAAATAGAAAATCATAATTATAGAACCCCTGGAGCAAATCCAGGAGTTTTAATTAAATTACCAGTATCATCAGAAATCATATTTATACTAAAGTTATCAGGAATATTTGAAGGTCCAGAATTAAGAGAATCAATTCTATTGACTAAAGTTTGAGGGTTGATTTGAAATAACAAGGGGCTACAGCCTTGCTCCATGTGGGGAGTCACAGAGTTTTTCTGAGAGAGAGATTCTTGATCTAACGAATCAGACGCTTTCACCCCAGAACATGAACTTGAAGTAGGTGAAAAAGAAGATCCACCATTAGGATTAATTAAATAAAATTGATGTTCTGCAAAGTACGTTCCCTTAGTAAAATTTACATTCAAAGATTTCGGATCAGATTTGGGTTGCAAAAATTTATTGGAATTTATTGTAGAACTTTTTGAAGTGCGAGGGGGCTTCTTTAATACATTAGAACAAGAAGTTTGATTATTTCTAGCTTTCTCAATCCTCAAATTTGGGGTTAGAGAGGAAGAAGATAAATTTGAAACTTCAGTAGAAGAAGTTGAGTCATGTAATTCCGGAAAATTAGACGAGTTTAGAGTGGTGAAGTAACATATCCACAATGAAGACATCTAGCTTTAGATTTACAAATGCCTTTAACATGTCCAAATCTTAAATAATTCGAACAAAGTCTAGGATAATATTCAAAAACTCTCAAATGAACCTTATAAAGAGATGCATATTGAGGCATGACCTGACCTTTATATGTAACTAAAATCGTCCTAGTTGGAAACTATTCAAAAGTAGAATCAGCCTTCCACGTTTCCTGAAATTTCTGCGAATATCTGTAATTTCTAAATTTGAAGCAACCGGGGAAAAAAGTTCTAGATTCAAAAACAATTGATTTTCAGAAATATCGTCAGGTACATTCCTAACAATCACTTTCTTATACATGTAAGAGGGGGGAATATAAGTTTCAATAGAATCAGTATTTAAGATTTCATTCTTAAAAATTTTATTAGCAATAGCCCTATTCTCAGTAATTATAGCAACTTTATTGCGACCTGTCTGTTTAATTTCTTTTATACTATTATTACGATTCATTGGAATAATTTTACGAGCAACATCAATAGCATAAATTTTTGGATCATTATTTTTGACTTTTGGAGTCAAATCAGAACTTTCTTGCGACTCATTTATAAGTTCAAACGAATTATCCTATCAGGGATCTACCAATTTACGTTTAGGCTGAACAAAGATTTTATACGGGGGAGAACTTCCGAGTGGATATTCCGTAATCTCAGGCAATTTCATAAATTTGCGTGAATTAGGAGTTGTGTCCTTAGATTTATCAGGGGAGTTTGATTCATTAGAATCTTTGTCAGAATTAATATCCATCTCTGTAATACTTCAACGAGGTCTTTTAATATTCCTATCTTCCTCAGTATTAAAAAAATCTTTCTCTCTCTTACAATCATTCTTTGTCAAATCCAGGTTATTATTTAAAGAACACATTTGTTCGAAGAAAAAACTAACTTCAGGAAGGGTGCACCAAAAGGCCACCCCCCTCTTTTTTTCCAAAATAACCAATAAACAATTAGGTTATTTCAACAAATCAAAGAAGAAAAACAAACTTAATCAGAAACAAAAGGGAAAAAAAAACTATATAGCTCCCAAGCTAGGTCCAAAAAAAGTAGTATCATCATCTTAAGTCGGAGACTATTTTAAAAATACGTTAAAGTATCCAAAAAAGACCTAAGGTACCTGCCCGACAATTTCTGGTGGGACAAGTGACCGTCGTAGATGAAATAATCCTTGGACCGGAAGTGCTATTTTAGTATCAAAAGTTTGATGACGACTTTGCGTTTTTTTCAAAGATAATCATTAGAAATAATAATAAAATCTATTGCCGTCAAAAAAATTGGGACTGGGCGACAGGAAAAATTTTGATTCTTGGTAATCTGAGAGATCATTTTGATATCATCAACTTGGTGACGGGATTTGCATGTTTTATTTATTTATCGAATGTTTTTTCATTTTATATTAATGCCGTCAAAATTTAATGGGACGGGGGTGAAATAAAGGTGGTGCAACCCCGCCTTAAATGCATGGAGTGAAAAATTGTTGAAAAATGTTTGGTAGTGAAAAAAAATTTTTTTTGGCATTACAAACAATATAAAGACACTTTAAAGGCTATGCCATCAAAAAAGAAAATTTTTGAAAATTAGGAGAAATTTTCATTCTTGGTAATCTGAAGGACCATTTTGATACCATTAACTCAGTGACGGGCTTTGCATAGTTTATTTGTATTTTTCATGTTTTTTCAATTTTTATTATTGCCGTCAAAATTTAATGGGACGTGAGCTAAAAAAAGGGGTGGTGATCTCTGACATTTATTTGAGTATGAATATCTTAATTACGGCTATTGGTTAATTCATTTTTTTTTTGTATGCCTTAACATTTTTTATCAAACCCGTCAAAATAAGATATTGTCATTATTATTATTACTTTTTTTTTTAATTAGCAGAAGATAAAGTGTAGCAAACTTTAGTTTTTTCATGTGAAACTTAGTAAACTGAAAGAACAAAAATAAGCAGCAATAATCTTTAATTTTTGCAAAAAAAAAAGAATGATGTTTTTCGTCAAAATGATTATCTAAAACTTATTAAAAAGTATGTAGTAATTATGTATGTTATTAAATAAGCTTTTTATAATTACAAGCCAATACATTAATAACTGATATCGAGAAAAATAATTACTTACGATTAAAACAAGAAGTAAACAAAACAAATTTTTATTAAAACTTTTGAAAAATAACTTTATGAATAAAAAATAAGTTTAATGTTTTAAACACAAAGCTTTGGAAACAGCAACTTTTTTTTTAAATTGAGAAAATTTTTTCAAGTTCTGAGTTATGTAAAAAATAAAAATTTTATTTTAAAGTTTATATAAGATACAATGAAACCTTATACAGTTTAAAGGATGCTTTTAGAGCGTAAACAATTAATTTGAAATCACAGTGCATGCAATTTTTTTAGACAGGTGTTGAAACAGTTGTTTTGAATTTCGCAGGAAAAAATGATCATTTTTAATTACAATGCATACTTTATAGTATTTTCATAAAATGTAAATTAATAAAATAAGCAGGATGTTATAAAAAAAGCCTCAATTAAGTTCAATGTTTATCAAGGATCTAAGTCACACCAAAAATTCTGAGTCGTTTTATTATCGGGAACTACCCCAACTAGCTGCAGAGACGGCGATGAAACATTGAGTAAACTTATAAAAAATCGAATAAAAAGAAGAAGTGCAATTCTCCCGGATTTTTTGCGTCAATCTAATAGTTATCAAGCATCAAAGTTGCACCGAAAATTCCGAATCGTTTTATTATCGGGAACTACCCCAAAATAAAAATTCAAATAAAAAAAGGAGTGTGATTCTAAGACCCAAAAACGCTGCGCGCCCGAGTTCAACAAAAATGCTGATTGGATACCCCCCCCCCCCAAGCTCTAAGCTCCCAAAACCCTGCGTGTCCGAGTTCAACAAAAATGCTGATTGGCTACCCCCCTAGCTCTAAACCCTTAATACCCTGGGTGCCCGAGTTTAACAACAAAACTGATTAGCTACCCCCCAAGCTCTAAGCCCCCAAAACCCTGGGCGCCCGGGTTCAACCAAAAAGTTGATTGGCTACCCCCCAAGCTCTAAGCCCCCAAGACCCTACCGCCCCAGCTCAACAACAAAACTGATTGGCTACCCCCCAAGCTGCAAGCCCCCAAAACCCTGAGCAGACGAGTTCAACTATAAAACTAATTGGCTATGCCCCAAGCTTTAAGCCCCCAAAACCCTGAACGCCCGAGTTCAACAAATGAACTGATTGGCTATCCCCCAAGCTCTAAGCCCCCAAAACCCTGGGCGACCGAGTTCAATCAGCTTCTCTGTTGGACGGTCGCCCAGGGTTTTAGGGGTTTAGAGCTTGGGGGGTAATCAATCAGCTTCTTCGTTGAACTCGGGCGCCCAGGGTTTAGGGAGCTTGGAGCTTGGGGGGTAGCCAATCAGCTTCTTTGTTGCATTCGTGCGCCCAGGGTTTTGGGGGCTTAGAGCTTAGGGGGTAGCCAATCAACTTTTTTGTTGAACTCGGGCGCCCAGGGTTTTGGGGGCTTAGAGCTTGGGGGGTAGCTAATCAGCACTCTTGTTGAACTCGGGTGCCCAGGGTTTTGGGAGCTTAGAGCTTGGGGGGTAGCCAATCAGCATTTTTGTTGAACTCGGCCACCCAGGGTTTTGGGGGGTAGCCAATCAGCATTCTTGTTGAACTCGGCCACCCAGGGTTTTGGGGACTTAGAGCTTGGGGGGTAGCTAATCAGCATTTTTGTTGAACTCGGGCTCCCAGGGTTTTTGGGGTTTAGAGCTTGGGGGGTAGCGAATCAGCATTTTTTGTTGAACTCAGGCGCCCAGGGTTTTATGGTCTTAGAATTACAATCCTTTTTTTTATTTGAATTTTTATAATTTTTTTCACGTTTCATCCCCCTCTCTGCAGCTAGTTGGGGTAGTTCCCGATAATAAAACGGTTCGGAATTTTTGGCGAACCCTCCAAATTTAAAGCAGCTTATTTTAAAAATTATTAATTTCAATAGTTTAAATAATGTAATCATTATTTACAAAGCTTTTGGACGGAAAGTTATATTCTTTAAATAATAAACTTAGTATAATTTTTATAACCTCAAGTCCCATTAAAAATGGACGGCATATCAATTTTTTACATTGTTTTTTTAATCACTTGAAGAATATAATTTATTTTTGAATAAGCTTTTTATACTAAAATCTATTTCTCAAGGTAAGGGTTGCCACCACCTTTATTTCACCCCCGTCCCATTAAATTTTGACGGCATTAATATAAAATGAAAAAACCTTCGATAAATAAATAAAACATGCAAATCCCGTCACCAAGTTGATGATACCAAAATGATCTCTCAGATTACCGAGAATCAAAATTTTTCCTGTCGCCCAGTCCCAATTTTTTTTGACGGCAATAGATTTTATTATTATTTCTAATGATTATCTTTGAAAAAAATGCAAAGACGTCATCAAACTTTTGATACTAAAAGAGCACTTCCGGTCCAAGGATTATTTCATCTACGACGGTACACCAGAAATTGTCGGGCAGGTACCTTAGGTCTTTTTTGGATACTTTAACGTATTTTTAAAATAGTCTCCGACTTAAGACGATGATACTACTTTTTTTGGACCTAGCTTGGGATCTAATACAGAAAGAAAGGAAAAAATTTATAATCTTACCAAACTGGAAAATTAAATTTGAAGCAATCAAAACACCATTAATCACAATAAAATAATTCAAATAGACCGCGACACATGCATGTGTGACTGGCGCCCCCTTTCGAATCATTTTTATGTGTTAGCTACAAAGTGTTCGTTTGTTTTTATGATATATGTTGTTGTATTTTTGGTGGGCCTAGCCTAATGTTCCTTTTGAATAAACACGCTTATTTGAATCAATAAAACCTTCTGATTTAATCATTTAACTAAAACAAACAATGTGTAATACAAGATAAAATAATGGTTTGGACAAGGTTATATAAATTTTAATTGCAGACGAATTTTTGATCTGGACGTATGGAATGTTAGTGGATCGTACGAACCGAGAGATACAAAAAAAAAACGCAACAACAATTGTTAATATACTTCATAAACCCGACCTCAAGTTCACAATTACATTTTGTACAAGATACTCTACAATTAATAAAACTTATCAATCATTCAATCAATCCAATCTTATGGAGGTCTCAGCTTAACTAACTTTAATTTGGAAAAAAATATGAACTTCCAAATTGAAATTTTTATGTATGAAAATAAGTTTTTTGCGCAATGTGTTGCATAAAAACGCTTGATTCCCGAGATACAAAATATTGGACAGCAAAATTATAAACCAAACCTCAGAATGAAAAATAAAAATTATAATTTTTGGGTCTTTTGATCTTTTACTCCTCATAGCTATTAAAAGCTGGATTAAAAAAGATTATGAAATTAACTGTTAAAAAATTTTTTTTCCAAAATCATCGTAAGTCCATTCAATAAATGTAGATCCCACGCAAAAAGGTTTAAGAAGGTTCCCTACCGAATAGATCTAGCCCTCAAATTTTGTCCAAATCAAATATATTTACAGTTTTTGTATAAAAATAACTTATCTAAAATTTCAAAACCCTGAGGAACTTGTGAGAAAAGTTATAAACATTTTAAATTTCACAAATTAGCATGGGCTCTTATAAGAAATTTACTAAAACCGGAATTACTCAAATTCTAGCCCACAGATTTTAATATAACTTCTCAAAAAAATTGAAAAAAATCCTACTTGGGGCATTCTTCTTTCAAAACATTCATTAGGAGCCTGAGCAAAAATTATCAACAATTAATTTTTTAATCTTATAATAAATTTTTATTGGATACAATTAGAGATTAGAAAATGAACGAGCCAATGAGCCGACAACTACATTCTTCAATTGCACATCTGACTCACGTATATGGTAGGGAACCTCCTTAAGTAAATTATATGTAAATTTCACGTAAATTTTATCATACATTATAGGTAAAATTCACGTCAAATTCATCTTTTCAGATAGGCCATTTTTTACCTTCACTTTCACGTAAATTTCATGTATTTTTTTTGTAAAATTCACATGAGTTTTTTTTTTTTCTTCAATATTTATTAATAAAGAGTTTATAGGGAATTCACAAGTATATAAAAAAATTATATAAATTGGAAAATTTGTTAAAAATTGTAAACCTAAAATAGTATATCGTGACTATAGATTCAAGGCAAATTACGAACAATATTTAAAAAAGCTTTCGAAAAGCTTGAAACTTGCTCAATGGGAAAAGTTAAGTTACGGTAGTTCAAGTAAACATAACAATTGTTTTGAAATCATGAATAGAGGCTTTGAACTTATTAATTGAAAGTCTCTAATTTTATTATACCATTTTAACGTTGGAGAAGCGCCGCAAAATTCTACATATCAAGCAGAGTAACATAGGTAAACTGACCGGACCATATCAGCTGGTAAACCTGTTCCGAAATTGAAACAGGAAAACCAGCTGGTGCCATACTAATAAAAATTTTAATTTTTTTTTTTTTTTTTTTTGTATCATATAACAAATTGATAACTTAATGTAACTTCAAAATTTATTTTCATAAATAAAAAAGGAGTATGTCTAGAGGTCATCTCAAGCGTACGCTATAGCGCACGAGCGTACGCTATATAATATAGCGTACGATATGAGATGTTTACGGCGTACGCTATAGCGTATGCTATAAAATATAGCGTACGCTATAAGATCGTCGGGACGCGCGCGCACGTGCAAACAGACCGGCAGCAAATTTGAGGTTAGACTCAGCCCTTTTCAGGGCTAACCGTCTTGATTTCAGTGACCTGACTAGGTGAGGGGAGTAATTTCCGCAGTGTGTGAACACCACCTGAGATCAGCCGGCCTGCTGGCCAGGCAAGACTCGATCGCTATGGCACTAAATGCCAATGTAAACAAAGACCGCAGCTCGGTAAACTCTGAGCTCATGAAAACGGCCGATGATGCGCAGCTCTTGGGTGATGCTGTGGGTGGATTTGAAGTCTTCGAGAAAGGCAGAAAACGAAAATGTTTGAACGATAAAAACGTGCCTCTGACGCAGAGTCTGAATCAAGCATAAAAACGCGAGCAAGTAAGATACCCAGGACGAGTATGAGTGGCTGCAGCTCGAGATCTAGCACTCTGAGAAGTGATAAATCAAGGAGTATAGCGAGCAAAAAATCCTATGAAGGTGTGGAGACTACAAATAGGTTTGAACTACTCAAGGATAAGGAAGAGGTGGAAAAGAACGACGTTGCCCGCGAGAGGGAGGGAAAAACACCCGCTGATACAGCTAGCAAGCGTGGGAAAGTAAATATTGCGCCTGTGAACGTCAAGATTGATGAGCTGAATTACCCATACTCTGTTCTAGAGAAGATACTCAAGGGTTTGAAATTCAAACCCGTTGTATATAAAAAGCCCTATGGCTTCATGGCCGTGAATGTCGCGACTCTAGACTACTACCGGCTACTCATGTCTGAGTTCGAATTCCAGAGATTCTATTACTACCTTTTTAATTCACCTGATTCCAAACCGCCGGTCGAATTTGTGATTAGGGGCCTACCATCAAACACGCTGAAGGAAGACATCGCCCAAAGCTTGAAGGAACAAAACATCGAGGTTATCGATGTGGCACAGATGAGAAAGGGAGGTAGCAAAATGGGCGCACCTCTCCTCCTTTTCCTCCTTACTATCCCCGGCACCGTGAGTGCGAGGGAGATTAATTCGATCGTCTCGATAGGTTTTGTGAGAGTTAAGCTTGAACCATTCAAAAAGCCAAATAGGCCTGTGCAGTGCTTTAAGTGCCAAGGCTTCCATCATGTTTCGAAATTCTGCCACCTGGCAGACCGATGCGTTAAGTGCGGTGAAGCACACGCAAGTAAGGATTGCATCAAGCCTGCTAGCAAGGATAGCATTAAGTGCGCCAACTGCGGGAAAAACCACACTGCCAACTACAAAGGCTGCGAGACTTTCATTGCCCTCTGCAAGCGCTACAAGAAAAAGAGTGGCAGCTCAGATAAAAGGAAAGACAACACCAACGACAGAAAAGCAAGATCACTGGATGAGAAAAACTTCCCCACACTAACTGGAGCAGAGGCAGAGCAGACGATGCCTAGAAAGGACCCCAAGCCGGCGAGACAACTCCACCCCAGCGATGGAAAATCGTACAGCCGGGTAGCACGCTTCAAGGATGACAGGGTTCACGACCCTGAATTCCCCGCAGAAGTGGCAGACGCCTTGATGAAGACCCTTAGCGACTCTATTAAACTCTCGACTGCCATAGCAAATGGGAGAATTTCCATGCCAGAGGCTCGTGCCAGAACGGCGGATATTATCCAACAATTGTTCGATTGCGCTTTTAAGGAGCGTCAGTGTAGATTTCGTTGAAATCAAAATGCCAGTAAGCCGTAAACTGAAAATAGTTGCGTGGAACGCAAACGGTGGGATGTATAGGAAGAAACGTGAGCTAGAAAACCTACTGCTGCGCGAGGATGTTGACATCTGCCTGCTGGGAGAGACGCTGTTGAGTGAGGCCAGTAGGCTGAAAATTCCTGGATACTCCACCTACAAAAACAACGCAAGCCGGGGCACAGCTGTGCTCGTTAAGACTGGTCTGGAGCACCACGAGTTTTCACTGCAGCTGCAAACGATCGAAGCGACAGCCGTAAGAATCAAAATCCGAGAGGAAACGCTATGCGTAGTGTCAATCTACAACTCTCCGAACGTCAGTTTTAATTCGAAAGACTACGATGAAATCTTCAAGTCTGCAGCATCAGTGATTGCTGTTGGTGACTACAATGCCAAACACACAAGATGGAATGGGAAATCATGCAACACCCTAGGCAGTAAAATAAATAAATATTGTGATAAGCAAGACCTCTACGTGCATGCTCCGAGAGATTTCTCGCACTACCCGTACAACAAAAGACAACGGCCAGACATTATCGACTTTGCCATCTCTAAAAACTTGGACTGCCCCATTGAAGTCACAGTCCTCCACGAGCTTGATTCAGACCATCTGCCCATTCTCGTTGACATTGACCTCACCCCGAACTTCAATATACCCAAGGCTAGATTCAACTTCGCGAAGACAGATTGGAAAAAGTTCACAAAACACATAAACGCTTCTGAGCATCCCGTCAGAACTACTCACCTATGGGCAGATAGACGACGCAGTGGCACACCTGACGAACATTATCTCCGAGGCCATTGAGTTATCCACACCCCTCGGGGATAAACCACTCAGGAATAGCCCTCTTACGAGGGACATTCTTGGGAAGACTGAGGAAAGAAATCGGCTCAGACGCGAGAATGACAAGGCGGCCAACCCCCTACTCAAGAGCGAAATAAACAGGCTGAGAAGAGAAATTGACCGGGATATCCAGGTACTGAATTGCGAATCCTGGAACCGGACAGTTGAGAAGATGGACATCAGGGATAACAGTCTTTGGCAGATGACAAAAGCGCTCACCAGGGAGAAGACACATATCCCCCCTCTGAAGGATGACTCGAATCAAATTAGATTTTTCTCTACGGCAGAGAAGGCGGAACGACTCGTGGAGGGATTTGCGAGAACGTTCACTCCTCACTCCGATCCCTCATGCCCAGAGTTTATTGCCGAAACCGACGGCCTGGTGAAGGACTTTCTTGATAAAAAACCTGCCGGATGTTTGACCCTAGTTTCTCTTGGAGAGCTCAAAAAATACCTGGAAAAGACAAAAAATAATAAAGCCCCGGGTCAGGACAGGATAACAAATTATATCCTGAAGAAGTTACCAAAGCATGGACTTAAACTCCTGGTTGACATTTTTAATGCTTGCATCGAATTGAATTACTTCCCTCAAAGTTGGAAAGAAGCAACTGTATTAGTCTTCCCGAAGGCTGGCAAGGACTTGACCCTAACCACCAGTTACCGCCCAATCAGCTTGCTGAACACGATGAGCAAGGCCTTCGAGGCCATGCTCTCGAATCGACTGAAACAACAATTACAAATGAAAAAACCGATCCGGCCCGAGCAATTTGGATTTGTGGAAGGACACTCGACGCAACACCAGATCCTTAGAATAACGGAGTAAATCACCAGAAACTACAACTGGAAACGCAACACCTGAGCAGTTCTGCTGGACGTCGAGAAGGCTTTCGATTCAGTCTGGATCAATGGCCTGCTACGTAAGCTCATTGAGGCAAACATAGATGCTGGGCTGATGGCAATATTGGCCTGTTACCTTACAGGTAGGAAATTCAGAGTCAAGGTCGAGAATGTTGAGTCGTCAGTAAGGGATATCATGGCCGGAGTCCCGCAGGGAAGCCTGCTTGGCCCTGTGCTTTTTATTTTCTACATTAATGACCTTCCAGTGCCAGGAAATTCATCTACATCCGAAGGCGCGCAAGATGGGAGCGAAGCTCAAAGACCAGAGGCCATTGTTGAGGCACCAACAAGCACTCGAGCCACAGACACTACTACAGCGAAAGACAGCACAATAAACACTCCCCAGACTGATCAAACACTTGTACATCTGAGTAAAGTCCAACTTGGCATATACGCTGACGACACCATTCTCACAGCAACTTCTTGGAGCGATGAGAAAATCGTGAATTCACTGAACGATGCACTAATGAAAATTCAGATCTGGTGTAAGCTATGGCGCATCAAGATAAATGCTACTAAGTCAGAAGCAATTCTTTTTTTAAGAAAGAATACGCCAACCACAAACTTAAGATCACCCAAATTTAATGGCACCAACATAGGATGGAAACAACAAGTGAAGTACCTTGGTGTTACACTGGACCGGAAACTTAACTTCTCGGCACACACGACAAACACAAAAAACAAGGCTTTGGGAGCCTTGGCCAGGCTAAAACCGATTATAAATAAACACTCCGCTCTAGGACTCAAAAACGGTCTCTTGATCTACAAGATGCTAATCAGACCCATAATATCTTATGCTTCGACGGTGTGGGCGGGTACATGCACCTCCAACATCAATAAGATACAGACCATTCAAAACAAAGTGCTCAGAATAATCACGAAAGCCCCTCGATACACCAAAAACTCTCTGATTCATGGAGAACTGGAATTGCAGTACATCCGTCAATACTTCAGAGAGGCTGCATTGAAACTTTACCAGAAAGCCGCTGGATCGAAATATGACCTCATAAAGCAACTTGGGAGCTATGAGTACGAACCACGTAACAAGTATAGGAGGCCCAAGGACTTCCTATACATGTGAAACATTTATAACACACAAAACATCTTTGATAGTCAAGCGACGATATCACACTCACACGTGCAGACTCTCCAGCAAATTATTCAGCACCGCAATTAGAAGTCGGATGAAAGCGACAGATTATTATTGTGCAATAATGCCGTAAGGTAGGCACAAATTGCCCGTGTTCGATGTTGGCTTTCCTAGAGAAAGCTCTCCGGTCGAGGTAAGCAAGGCAACCCTCCTCCAAAAAATTTTTCAAGTCAAGATCGTCGTAGCGTACGCTATGAGATGTTTACAGCGTACGCTATAGCGTAAGCTTTATAATATAGCATACGCTATGAGATGTTTACAGCGTACGCTATAGCGAATGCTATAGAATAAATGAGGCCCATCATTGCGGACTCGCCCGAGACGATGAGAATCCTCCTAAGATCCGCGGAGGATGCTGCTGCGGCTATTGGCCTCACCTTGAACCCTGCAAAATCTGCCACCCTACATCTGAAAGGCAGGGGTGTCGGAGCGGTCAAGCGGACATCTGTGTGGTTGACGATTCACTGCTGGCCCCCCTGGCAAAAACTTGAGACCGTGGCTACTTTTATCCTGCCACGGATGGACTTCTGTCTGTGAGGGTCGCACGAGAGGAAGGGTCCTCTCGGAGAGGCCGACACAGAGTTAAAAAGAATTGCCAAGAGATGGATGAATCTCCCCCGACGTGCGAGCGCTGAGCTCGTCTTTCTCCCTGCCTACATGGGGGGTGGAGGGCTCTTGCCTCTCGCAGACATGGCTGATATCCCTACCATCGCCCACGCCTTCAAGCTCCTGAGCTGTGAGGATGCGAGCGTGGCGAATGTGGCCATGTCAACGTTGCGAGAGACGGTATCCAAACGAGTGGGCCACCCCACCGATGAGGATGATATGGCAAACTATCTGTCGGGGTCTCTGGAGGGAGAGTTCGCTCGACCATCAAGGGACGCCCGCTTATTATGGTCAAAGGCCAGAAACGCAACCAGGCGGATGTCCCGTGCCTTAGGTCTTAAAAGGAGGTGGACTGCTGTGCGTGCAGAACTCTCGCTGGAGTGCCGCCGTCAAGGTAACAGGAGCGAGGACAGCAACATTGTCATCATCCCACCCATGGCTCGCGGACAGGTCGTGCGGAGGCTGAGGGCGGCACTGATGGGGTACTACGAGGAGAGAGTCCTTGCCAAGCCAGATCAAGGCAAGGTGCTGGATTCTTGGTTTGGACACCGGACAGGCAATAGCTCTTCTGTGCTCTCTCCTCTTGGTTTTGGTTATGGCTTATTGACCCGTACCTATTCTGTTCAACACTTGTGGTTTTTTCGGCCGAGGCAGACATTTCGTTTTTATCGAGGACCGTGCCATAATCTTCGCAGCGCAGCTGGTTTTTCGTCACGCACGCACGAGGTTTCAAGTTTACAGGCAGCACGTATAACTGTCGGGGATTGCTGGTCAACTTTTGATCTTGAGCACATGGTTGTGGTGAGGTACGGTTTCGAATTTGATATAATTATATGCTGTTAATCTGCTTGGTACTTTGGATCAATGCGATTTAACCCTTTAAGTCCCAGGCGACCAATTTATAGTCGATCGGTTTTTTGATCAGAAAATAAGTAATTCTTATGAAAACTGTTAATGTTTTGGAGTTTTTATAAGTAATAGTACTCCCTTTTTAAGAATCTGAAGTCCGAATACTGAAATATTTTTCAGGAAATTAATTATGAGCACTTAAAGTTGAGACGACTGATGGCATCGACTATAGAGTTTTCAAATGTTTATGTATTTATACAATATTGAAATAAGCTTTATAAACGGTATAAATCATATTTTTTGAGTATAAAAAAGTCATTGAGTATATGGCCAAGCTAATTTTGGTCATAAATAAAGAGGGCGCCACCAGTATCAGATGGCAAAAGCTCCAGGTTTCGATTGATACAATACTTTTCAATGACTTTTTTATACTCAAAAAATATGATTTATACCGTTTATAAAGCTTATTTCAATATTGGATAAATACATAAACATTTGAAAACTCTATAGTCGATGCCATCAGTCGTCTCAACTTTAAGTGCTCATAATTAATTTCCTGAAAAATATTTCAGTATTCGGACTTCAGATTCTTAAAAAGGGAGTTCTATTACTTATAAAAACTCCAAAACATTAACAGTTTTCATAAGAATTACTTATTTTCTGATCAAAAAACCGATCGACTGTAAATTGGTCGCCTGGGACTTAAAGGGTTAATATAACCTATGTTTTTGCGAGTGTGTGTTAGAAATTAAAACTGCGAGTTATTTCGTGTGAGTGTGTGCGTGCTTTCTTGTATTATTAGTTTTTAAGTAACTTATTTCTTTTTACATTTGAATCAAGCAGGAAGTGGGGTTTTATTTTCTTTTTTTCGGTGATTTTTGGCGGTGTCGCGCGGCGGGGACTTTGATTGCTCTTTCACAATAGGTCTCTCTTGTGCGTCTCCGTCGATTATTCGCCTGTTGGGGATTTTTGATTTTTGCCCTTTGCTTTCGGCTTTTTGCTTGATTTAAAGTAATTCATTCCTATTAGTTTTAAGGTAGTAATATAAATTGTGAATATAATTTTTGATTTTGCTTTTCCGGTGTTTGATTATTCTTGCGTTGAGCACCTTTTTGACCTTGACTTTTGGATTCCTTTCGTCAGGTCATTTTGTGTGTGTTTGTTGTGCTATTTGGTTGCCTTTGTTTTGCTTACATTATATTCACAGTTCATGTTAGACAAGGATTTTTGAAATTCCTTTTGATTATTATTATTCTGTGTATCTTTATTATGAATTCTGTTGTATGATTATTTGTTTGCCAGCTACTTTAATTATTGCCTTCGCTAGATATAAGCTTTGGATACTGTGAATTTATAATATTTACTGTCTATTATTTTGCTTATATATATATATATATATATCTATTTTTGTGCCTTCCAGTTGGATTTATTTGTAAATTTTGTTTGAATCTTGCTTTTTCACTTTATTCTGATTAAATTTTGATCTAGTTTGATTATGCTGGCCCTGATTGTTTGCACTGTGATTATACGATAGTCTGATCTGGCCTATTACTTATTTCATTTTATGCTGAGACTTATTATTTTAATTTATTGACGCCATTTTATGTATCTCACATGCTATTTGCTTTGTGATACTTAAACATTACTTGTGTATTTTATACTTATAACTGTAATTAAATTTCAGTGTAATATTGTACTTCAACTTGTGAACATCTGACCCCCTGAGAGTATACTTCTGGTTTTTGTGCTGTGGCTGGCCCTTGGAATTGTGTCGACTGTTGGTGGTGCCTGGAGGGACATCTCGCTAGTGTTGGGTGCAATCTAGTATCACGTTCTTTTTTTGATTTTGGGTTGACTTTGCGTTTTTCATTTTTTCTTTCTCTCACGACTGTGCTTTTTGCAGGTTCTTGTAGATTTGGAGACTGTTGGTGCGAGTATGGATCATTCCCAGGCTTCAGCAACCATTGATTCTGGTGTGCGGGTGCGGAGAGAGGCCCTGGAGCTAGGGGCTTTTCGGAGTCAACAGAGTAACAGGTACGATTCTAATTGTGAGGCTCCTTTTAGCGTTTGTTTGTATGATAGTAGGCCTGGTGAATTTCTTGGCAACTTGCACATCATTTCCATTGCTAGAAAGATCAGGGCTGCAGGCGTGGATTTTTTGACGATAGTCCCCAAGAGTGATGTTCGTTGTGTGGTTACCTTTTCTTCCTGGGAGAAGGCCAATGATTTTGTTGCTGAGGGAGTTTCATCGGTTGACCCCAATTGCAGCGCGTTTATTCCTGATGATCTGATATATCGGATTGGTATTATTAGAGATATCCCTAGCGACATTCCGGTTGAAGAACTTTGGAATAATCTCAACCCCAGGGCCCAGAAATTCGTTAACAGGTTAGAAAGGGTGGTCAAAACAACCACGCCTGGAGATGCTAGTCCGGTCCATTTTTCTTCTCATGATATCAAGGTTTTTTCTAGAGGTTACCTTCCACGTTTTGTGTCTTTTTATGGTATTATCTGTGCTGTCCGTTTATTTATTCAACCTGTGATGAGATGTCACAATTGTCAGGGGTATGGTCATGGCAGTAGCAGGTGCGAGAACCCCGTGCGTTGCAGTTGTTGCGGTGGTCCACATTTGTCCTCTTCATGTGTTAGCTCCGAAGACGATAGTTTTATCCCGATTTGTAGTAACTGTGGTCTTAATCATGCTACCACTAGCAAGGTATGCCCTTTTTTCCAGTTCAATCGTGAGGTGAATGCTACGATGGCTGTCCTTGGCATTTCTAGGGGCGCGGCAATTTTTTTGGTGCAGCAGCGATTTGAGGAACACCCGGGGGACTACAACGTCGCTGGAGTTCCTAACTCACGCAATCCTTTTATTGACTCTAGGGAAGTGTTGGAGAATGCTGCGGCAGGGCTTCTTGGTGAGGACTCTCGGGGCAATGGTAATGGCTTGGGTAGGAGGCCTCCTGTCTATCTTAAATCGCTCCGAGTCGTTAACTCAAGGTTGGATTTGACTGATGCTCTGACCGAAGGCTCTCGTCCTCCAGCTGAGGTTGTTTCGAATGGCGATGCCCTTCTTGTTCAGGCTTCGAATGGTCGGTCGTTGAACGAAGATTCATTCTCGGTCCAGTTTGACTTTGATTTAACTTCCAAGTTGTTGCATGAAAACTCAGCTGCTGCGGCAGGGGGTGGGAATGGTTCTGATAATTCTTCGGATGAAGTAGATTTGTCGGAAGCCATTGGCAAGGTGGAGGACTGGAGCGAGGATATTGAAGATCCTTAGAAAATGTCAGATTCTGCTTCCCAGGGGTGGATGGAGGATCTTAACCGTGTGAACCCAGCTGGTTTGCCTACTCTGGGTGGACTCAACAAACTGTCGTCCAAGTCTGGTCACTCTGTGAAAAGGCTGTCAGGTGGTCCTAGAGGCGGTCACGGGGGAAAAACTCGCCGATGTAGTTTTTCGAGATAAATTAGGCTTTTTAGATTTTTAGATTTTTTTAGATTTTTAAATAGGTTACTTTCATTTTATTTAATCTATTTATTTTAGTTTATTTTTATCTTATATAGAAAATATTTTTCTCCTCGGTACCCTCGTATCGAGTGAGGACCTCTTAAATCAGTGTGAATTATTTGCAACGGCTCAGTTGCCCGTTCGCGATTATTTTCAAATCTTAAATTTGCCATTTTTGATTCGATGCACGTCGCGCATTTCATTATTTGTTTTTCAATTTGTTTAGGTATTCCGAAAAGTGTTTGATTTTTTATTATTTTGTCGAGATATTCAAAATTTACGTGGCCAAGTGCGCGGTGCCACCTTTCTTTTTTCGTTAATAAAGTCGCGTTTGTGTAAACATTATTTTTCTCAGAATTCATTTTATCCACATCTTCATTCAAAATATAGCTAGTCGTAAAATATAAATTGTTTTGCTCTTTGGCAATAGCTAAAATATTATTATTTAATTTATCCAAAATTTCAATCCTATCATCATAAACTTTCATATTTGCTACTTTTGCTATATTAGCAAAACATAAAATATTGTGTCGCAAGTCTTTCACGTAGTATACATTTTTTAAAGATACTTTATTGAATTTGTTTCCGATTTTAAAATTTACAAACATCTTACCTACTTTCGTAGCTTGCGATACGTTGTAGTCCGGTAGATTTACCTCAATCGGCTTTTTCAGATTTTCGTAACTAGAAAAATACGTTTCGTCGTTAATTAGATGTGCGGTACATCCACTGTCGAGTAGCCACTTAATCGAATTATTTTGGTCACAAAAAACTTCACTTTTGATTTCACTCGCGTTCACATTGATGTTCCACGTTGAAATATTGAAGTTGTCGTGATGATCTCGTTGTTGTTGGTATTGAAGTTGTTGTCGTCCTCTTCCTCGTGTGCCACCTCGACCTCGTTGGTTGTGTTGTCCGCCACCTTGGTTGTTGAAGTTTTTTTGCTGATTAACAATTTTCTTTTTTGATGAATTTTCTTCGTTGTACCAACAGTCTTTTTGTTGGTGCCCTTTCTTGTTGCAGATATAACAAGTTCCACTGAATTTGTTTTTGTTTAATTTTGTGTGAAAAGTGCTCACGTTGTTTTTGTCACTCGTTGATTCTTTTGTCATAGAGAATTCTTGAATTTTTTCTTTTATATAATCGACGTTTTGTTTTTCAGCTGGAGCTATATCAATGAACATTTCTATTTGATTGTATTCAGCAGGCAAAGCTTTTAGCATCTATTTCAATTTTTCTTGTTCAGTCATACTACCACCTGCACTGGTATATTTATTACACAATATCTCAAACTCAATAAAAAAATCTTCATTGGATTTAAAATTTTTTAATTTGAGATCATCTAGCTTACTAATGCACAAAATTTGCATTGTTGTTGATTTTGCCAAATAGATTTTATCTAATTTTTTTATCATCTGGTAAGGCGTTTCAGCATTCTTGATGTATTCCATTTGTTTATTATCTATCGATGTCAGGATGAATACTGTTGCTTTGTTTTGTAAGTTTTGCCAGTCTTCTGCGCTGATCGCTGTGGGCCTTGTTTCGTTTTCTATTGTAAAATTACATTGTTTGTACTTAAGAATTGCTTTAAGTCTGCACTTTCAATTTTCATAATTTGTGCCGTCAAATATTTGCACTTTTACGTCGTCCATTTTAGTTCTATTGATATAATTTTCTTCGATTTGTAATTTTAAATTTAGCACTTGTTTTAGTATTATATGTACTCGTTTTAATAAATAATTTTTATCTTCGTTTTTTAGACTGAAGAATTTGTTATGCACTAATTTTTCTAAATCCGTAGGATTTAATTTTTTTATCACTTAATATTGAACGATATTCTTATAGTTTATTTCGTGCACAGATCCAGGTTTAGAGTATTCAGTTTTAATTAGGTTTTTTATATAATCAAACATTCGACTGTCGTTCAATTTTTTTTACACATGTGCTTTTAATCACTTAACCTCAATTTTTATTTTTATTTTTAATTTCTTTTCATCGGTTATCTCACATTTATTTTGTCAATTATTTTTGCACAAATTCGTTTATTATATCTTTAATTATGTTTTATAGTCAATCGTTTTTAAATTTACTCTTTATTTAAGTTTTTTTTTTTTTTATTGAATTTATATCGCCATGTGCTTTCACGTGGTCTGCTACCATGTTAAAATGAGGTGTGAAATAAATAGCAGGCATGGGATAAATAATCGGGTTTACTCACTTTTAATTATAAAGAAAACAACAATAATTTATTTAGTAAGGTGTATAAATTAATTAGCTTAACAATACTTATGTTTAACGAGGTAGGACAAATGACGCGGCGCGTGACATTTAATTGACCGATACGCTCGGCTTCGCATCGTAGAAGAAGGAGAGAACAGCGGTTAGCTGCCAGCTGTGCTGCGCTCAGCTGTTCACTAAATTTCTAACAGTTCATAACGCCAACGCCCAATAGATGGCGATGGGTGTACTGTTTCATCAATGTGTAAAGATTATCACACTTGATATTTCAACAAATTTATTATTTAGATAATGTAATACAATTTCGCGTGCTTGCGCGCTGAGAGAGACTAGTAGAAGAAAGGTGAGTAAAACTGAGCAAAAAATGAGTACCGACCAAAACAAAAAATTGAAGGGAAAGTAAGGTTTTTCGGCAATTTTTAGCTTGTTGGTTTAGTTACAGAAGGTTAATACTCGACGCTTTCGATTAAAAAAGTTGACAACTCAAAGTTTTAGTTTAAAAAGGTGACAACTCAACATTTCATTTCAAAAGTTCAATTGTTGAATAAACAATTAAATAATCTAACTATCCCATCAATTCCAAAACCATAAAACCCTAGTGATCCAAATTAAATTTTATATATATGAGCACGTATATATACTCTTGAATCAAAAAACGAAACTGCTAAATTGTTCAAAGATTATATAAATTTTATAAAAAATCAATTCGGAAAATCTATTAAGAAATTACAATGCGATAAAGGTACCGAGTACCTGAATAATGAAATTTATAACTTTATTCGCGAGGAGGGGATTGAGTTAATGCCGTGCCCAACTGATGTGCATGAGTTGAATGGGGTGGCTTAGCGCTATAACCGTTCAATCATGGACATCGGTAGGTGTTTATGTAAAGAAGCGCGAATAAGTAAAATTTATTGGCCCGAAATCATATTAACCGCAGCATACTTAAAAAACCAAACGTTGGCTAACACGAATGAGATAAAAAGTCCGTACGAATTATTTTTTGGTAAAAAGCCGGACGTAAGAAATTTAAAAATTTACGGTTCGAAAGTTTTTGTAAGAATAAGTGAAAAGAAAAGACGCGATTGGGATGACAAATCGCAAATCGGAATCTTAATCGGATATACGCATTTTGGATATAAAATTTTAATAAACAACAAAATAATCGAAGCTCGTCACGTAAAAGTAGTCGAAAATGACACAGAAATAATTTGTTTAGAAAAACAAAAATCGGATGATAATAAATATCGTAACTATTGTTTAAATGATGATCAAGATAATTATAATGTTGATAATAATTCGGATCAGGAAAGTCAGATAAATGACATGAGTGATGATGAAAATGTAGTTGAAAGCGAAAATGAGAGTCAAAATATAATTAACAAAAATGTAAATAAAGAAAGGCGTGTCTCTATGCGCGAGACAAAAGGTAAAAAACCAAATCGATTAGGATATCCTGGAGCAAATTTTATTTATATAAATTTTATAAACGCGAACGTACCAAATAATTATCACGAAGCTATGAATTCTTATGAATCAAAAAATTGGATGAAAGCGATAGAAAAAGAAAAAGAATTTTATAAAAAAAATTGTACGTGGGACTTAGTTGCTAAACCAGAGAATGAAGAATTGATTGACTTAAAATGGGTGTTTGCAAAGAAGTCCGACGGTAGATACAAAGCTAGATTAGTCGCTAAGGGTTTTCAACAACCTGACAATCTAGAAAATAAATACTCTCCTGTTAGCCGAATGCAAACATTGAAAATATTATTGAGTTACTCAGTCAACAATGGCAATTTTATACAGCAGCTTGACGTAGAATCAGCTTTCTTGAATGGTGAGATAAAATCAAATGTTTACATTCGACTACCAGAGGGATACGAAGAAAAAGATGGAATTGTAGGTAAATTGAATAAAGCGTTATATGGACTTCGCGAAAGTTCATTAATATGGTATGAAACATTAGATACTTACTTAAAAAGTTTAGGATTTGAAAGAAGCGCATACGATAATTGTTTATACAAAAAATTATTACCTAATGATTGTGTATATTTATTCATATTCGTGGATGATATAGTAATAAGCTCGAAATTCTTAGAGAATTTGAAAGAGATAAAATCTGAATTAATGCGAAAATTTACAATGAAGGATCTGGGGATGATTACGAATTATATCGGAATTCAAATCGATTATGATCAAGTAAAAGGTAGAATTTTTCTATATCAAACTAATTATATACAATCATTAGCTAATAAATATAAAATACATGACTCCAAAACGTATGAAACACCAATGGAGCAAAACTTAAAACTTGATCAAGCTCGATTTACTGATGAGAGAATAAAATATAGAAATTTAATAGGCGAATTATTATATATAAGTTCAGGTACCAGACCTGATATTGCATTCAGTGTAAATTACCTAAATCGTTTCCAAAATTGCTACGACATTACGTATTTTAAAATATTTATATAAAACTAAAGACAAAAAACTTTATTTTTCGCAAAATAGATGGTTCGGTAAATTGGACTGTTTTGTAGACTCGGATTTTGCCGGTGACAATATTGATCGAAAGTCTACAAGTGGTTACGTCATCAGATTTAATGGTAAGGTAATTTTTTGGAAATCGCGGAAACAAAATTTAGTAACTAAATGTTCAACATTTGCTGAATATGTAGCGCTTTCTGAAGCAATAACCGAATTATTGTTTATCAGAAATTTATGCAGTGAAATGTTTGAAGTCGATGAAAATAATCCAATGAAATGCTACGAAGATAATAGTGGTGCTGTATCCATTGCAAAATTCGGGAATTTTACTAAGAACTCAAAGCATATTGAAATACAGTACCACTATATCAATGAGAATTATCAAAATGGAATTATTGATATTATTAAAATAAAATCTGAAGAGAATATTGCCGACATATTAACTAAATCACTATGTAAAGAAAAGTTTGTAAAAAATAGAGATAGATTAAGATTAATATAAGTATGAAATTGTAAAAGATTAATAGAATGAATCAATTATAAAAAAAAAAAGAAAAAAGAAATATATACAAATGTGAGTGTAGAGATTATAACACTTAGGTGGCGTGTTGAAATATCAAGTGTGATAATCTTTACACATTGATGAAACAGTACACGCATCGCCATCTATTGGGCGTTGGCATTATGAACTGTAAGAAATTTAGTGAACAGCTGAGCGCAGCACAGCTGGCAGCTAACCGCTGTTCTCTCCTTCTTCTCCGATGCGAAGCCGAGCGTATCGGTCGATTAAATGTCACGCGCCGCGTCATTTGTCCTACCTCGTTAAACATAAGTATTGTTAAGCTAATTAATTTATACACCTTACTAAATAAATTATTGTTGTTTTCTTTATAATTAAAAGTGAGTAAACCCGATTATTTATCCCATGCCTGCTATTTATTTCACACCTCATTTTAACAAAATTCCAAAACAAATTTTATCGAAGTTTCATCTGAATTAAAAAAATAAGTTATACATACCCTTTACCTTTGCCACTACGTTCAGAGTTCATTTAATCTTTCGTGGTTATAAATTCATTGGTTTTGTTTATTTACTAATAATTATTATTTTCATGATTTTACTCGGATAATTTCTAACACTTGATTAAATAATTATTTTTTATCAAATCTATTATTTAAATGCTTTAATTGAATCGTAATATAAAAATTAAAAATAAAAATTCAAATTTTAAATTTTGTTCTCAAACCAATCACATCACGAATAAAATGCTGACATTCTTTTTGGGTTCTCTCTTTTATCTTAGAATATGTTCTCAAACCAATCACATCACGAATAAAATGCTGACATTCTTTTTGGGTTCTCTCTTTTATCTTAGGATATTAGGATATACGCTAGAAACATCTCATTGAATTCGCTATGAACATCTTATTAGGATGTTAAGAAATGAACGCCACGGAGGGCGCTGTTGCAAGAAACTCCCTCTTCGGCTATGCTACTCTACAGGTTAGACAAGGACAAATGAACATTATCTCTTTCTCTGTCTTACTCGTTGAGTAGTACGGCCGAGGGAGTCTCTTGCAGCAGCGCCCCTAGCGTCTTAACATCCTCATAGCGTATACATTGCAAAATTAAATTAGATCCTTATCAGTGTAAGTTGGAAAGCTAAATAATTCAAGCGTACGCTATTAATTTTATAGCATACGATATAGGTTACGCCTTTTTTTTAGTCCACGCTGTAACGTGCGATATTAACATCTCATAGCGTACGCTACGAAGATCTCACAGCGAACGCTATATCTCACAGCATACGCTATAGCGCACGCTGTAAACATCTCATAACGTGTGCTATATTTTATAGCATACACTATAGCGCACGCTGTAAACATCTCATAGTGTACGCTGAGAAGATCTTATAGTGTACACTATATTTTATAGCATACGCTATAGCGTACGCTGTAAACATCTCATAGCGTACGCTACAGCGTACGCTTGAGATGCCCTCTAGATATACTCATAAAAAAGCAACTGTTACATCAATTGATTTTTTGGGACAGGATGAGCCTGGGCCCCGCAGGACAGTAGGCCATGCGTTAGCATTTGACAATAGTAAATGGCAATCATAACTTAAGTGACTAAGTTATTAAGGTAGAACCTCACCTACGGCTCTAATCAAGATGCATTTTCGGTTAAACATTTGACTAGCTTCACGATTATATATATATATAACTGCATTAGCAGCAGAAGCTTTTTTAACCTAAAACACATATTTTTGTTTTTTATCAATACTTAGAGGAACCGAATGAATGATTTAATTAATTCTATGTGATTCTTGTGCATTCTAGTTAACTGACAAATATTCTGAAAACCTGATCACATGTAATTATGTAAAAATTTTATTAAAAAATGTGCTATCCCATAAGACTACGGGTTAAATCGACGCGATGTTAGTATTGAATTACTCAAAAACGAAAAACCCCCAGGTTCTGAAAATTTAGTGGCATCATTTTTTAATATTTATCTTCAACTTCCTTAAGTTTTAGATTCTTAACGCATCTCTTTCTAGTTTGTGTGGTCCTACCTTAATAAGATATTGAAAAAAGGGTTATTTAAGATTATAATTGGATTGAAGGTTAGACCTAGTATTTAGGAGAACCTAGAATAAGGGTTATTTGGGATGGGTTATTGGATTTAAGGTTAAATTCAACTAGGCAAACCTAGAATTCGGTAAAGGTTATTGGATATAGAGTTAAACCTCGTATCAAAGCGAACCTAGGAGGGCCATTATATTTAAGGTTAGACCTAGTGTCCAGGAGAAACTATTTAGTCTAGGTTAATGGATTTATCGTTAAATCTAGAATACAAGCGAACCAAGAAGGGTCATTAGATTTATGGTTATAACCATACATCAAATGAGGACACTAGTAGGTCTATAGACACAGTATCTCGGCGAATTTAGGAGATTTATTTGGGATGAATTATTGGATTTAAATAGGGTCATTTGGTATTGAAGAACATTTTTTGGAATTAAAAAGATAGTTATGTGCAACTAAAAAAGGGTTATTTTGGATGAAAACTAGGTTACATGGAATTTTAAAAAGATTCAGTAGGATGAAAAAGATTCACTACGAAATTGGTGGAGAGCACCAACATCATTTGCGTACGCATATCAATACATGGCCTTTTGTTCTAGTACCAGTGAGCCGTCATTGGATCAGTCGACTTGATGAGCCCTCTACTCTACTCAGGGCAGACTGGAAGAGGTCGAAACTCCAAAATTACTTGAATAAATCCGGTGAAAGAATATCAATTTAAATTTAAAACTAGATGCCTCTAAAGCTTATTTCGGGCACCAATCAATTATCGGTGCTTTATTCGTGCTGTTTTCTGACCAAATAACAGGTGTATATATGGTCTGTTTTTCAGACCAAATATTTTCCGTAATTTGGTCATTACCTAGAAACACACGCCCGTATATGACCCCCATAATCGAACATGTCCAAATAAATACTATAAATGATCTATTAAGTCAGTCATAATAAAAAAAAACTCTGCAGATTTGTTCAAAAAACAATTTTTACTAAAATTTTTTATTAATGATTCATTGAATGTATTGAAAACAGTTGAAAAATTCCTACCAATTATGACTTTCATATCACACTGCAAAAGCATTCGTACAACTTCAAACCCGATTCCTCGTGTGCCACCTGTTACAAGTACTGTTCGGTTCGACATTTTCGGTAACTCTGAAAAATTTATGATTTCATATGAAAAAATTTATGGATTGTTTATTTAACGCACCTACCATACACTGAGAAAACGATCTATTTGTGACAAATTTTTCCATCTGATACAAAAGGAAACATTTCTCAAAGTAAGCGTCCAATGGAAATCTTTTTCCGGCAAGTGGAAAATCCTTTTTTGAGAGATCCTTCGAAGATAAAGGGAATTCCGTTTGAAGCCAAATTTAAGTAATTTCAATCTGTTGGGAATATGCGGCTCGCTGACTCTCTCTCTCTCTCTCTCTCTCTCTCTCTCTCTTTGTATTTTGTACAACATAATGTACAATTAGTAAGCTCATCAAAATCAAAATCAAATCAAATCTCTCTCTCTCTCTGAACTCCTCCACTTTCTCTCCCTCATTGCTCATGATGCTAATTCAGTTGCGGCCTGGGCCTCAGCTAATCACCTAAATTCAAACCCCAGCAAGAACACACTCACCATTATTGCAAGCAAATCCTACCTCTCGATGATCGACTTTGATTTCCTTCCCCCCTTAATCATCAACGGTCATTACCTACTCTAACTTTATTAAATCCCTCGGTATTCACATCTTCTCCTCCTTAAATTTCAACAGACAAATCAGTGAAACTGCCAAACGTGTACACTACTCCTTTTATTCCCTCCGCCACTTTCGAAAATCCCACTCTCGTCAAACACGTACCCTTCTCGTAAGCTCACTTATTCTTCCCCTTTTTGATTATGCAGCTCCATTTCTAACTGATATCACAAAGCAACAACAACAGAAACTTCACACCCTACACAACGCCTGCACTCGTTTCGCCTTTGGATCCATTCCCAACACCGCTTATGTTACCCCCTACCGCCTCTCTCTAAACTGGCTCTCAGCCGCCTCCCGCCGTGAATACCTGAACACCTCGATGGGACGAGATATGACCTTGTAGGGGCCGTGATAGGGTCTTTCGAGCGATCCCTTCACTGGCTTAGAGCGCAAGTGAACGTGGATGCACGAAACCATGTCCTTAAAGACGAAAGGCTTCAATCTGAATTTCCGAGCGAAGGCAGCGGGTTTTACCTCCCTCATAAATTCACGGAACTCCTCGCTTGTCACTCCCGGTGAAAGCGCTCGACCAGGCCGTTCGGCTGAAGCCGATGAGAGGCGTCATGGATTCGTTGATCAGCTTATAAAAAGAGCATTAACATGGTGACTATAAATTAGATAAAAAAGGTGGTCACGACAGAAATGAAAAAAAAAAATGGTTGATTTTCTGAATCAGTGACTTTACATACCCCTTATCAATTCATTAATTTATTTTTAAACCGCCTTTTATTTATATAAGCCGTTTAGCGAGCGCTTTCACCGGGACATGAAGGCGTCGATAATGTGTTATGGAGACAACCTCGAATGGTCTCTCATTTGTCTTCCGTCCTTCTTGGTCTTCGCAACCGTGTTCTGCTAGACTTGAACGCCAGCCCTGTCGAATTCGTCTTCGGCACGGTTCTTCGCCTTCCCGGTGAGTTCTGCATCCCGGATGACTTTGAACCTGATCATAGATACTTCCGCGAGGATTTCCGTGAATTTATGAGGGAGGTAAAACCCGCTGCCTTTGCTCAGAAATTCAGATTGAAGCCTTTCGTCTTTAAGGACATGGCTTCGTGCATCCACGTTCACTTGCCTCTAAGCCAGTGAAGGGATCGCTCGAAAGACCCTATCACGGCCCCTACAAGGTCATATCTCGTCTCTCAAACCTCGATTTTTTATCGACGTGAACGGTGCTCACAAGGTTGCCAACGTAGAGCAACTCAAGCCAGCACATTTTATCCTGGAAAGTTTCGCCGACGAAATCCTTGGGCCAGTCCTCGATCCTCCATAGAATCCGGATATTCGCTCACAGCTCGTCGTTGAAAGCCCCTTGCCGGTCGACGTTTCGGTCGATCCACTGCCAATCCCAGAAGCACCCGGCCATGTCATTATGGAGCAACCTCCAACCCGCGAGCCTTCTCCGGCTACCCGCGATTCATCTCCGACTTCGAGTTCCCAGGGATTTCGTCAATCCATAACTCTGGAATTGAAGGTAAAACCCCCTCTCGCGCTAAGCCCGATGGTTCGACTCAGTTGCCTCCCTCCTCGCGGCGCACCGAGCATCGCAGTCAGCACACTATTGTCCACCTCTGGTGCACCCGACCCGCGAGAGAACTTGGTTGATTTCGAGCAAACAAACACGAAACCCCTCAACGCAGTTTCTTGTGCTTTGAAAGAAAAACTATCGCGCCTTTTCTTAATTCCGGGGGGAGTACTGTGGGCTCTGCACTGCGATACCATGGTAGTGCGAGTGAGAGAGAGAGAACAAGTATGGCAGCCCGCACCTCGCTGCGACGAGCTGAGTCTGCCAGGCCACCAGAACGTACCTAGCTATCGAACGGCACAGAGTTAGGGAGTCCTCAGGATACCTATACACATAAATCCATCAAGCCCTACAGAGTTTTACCTCCTCTTACATAGTTACACTGTAATGATTAAATGAGAAGGTTTTTACCAGTAGCACCTCCATAGAGCGTACTAGTATCATTTTTTTCTGACCCTGCTCAAACACTTGCTTCACGTTTACCCATGTACCAAATGGTGCATGGGTGATCCCAGACAAGATATCTAGATTTGTACGGAAAAACCAGAGTTTAAAGAAGCCCCCGTCGAGATAATCAATTTGACAGCGCTAAACTAGCAGGCTCATGAGCCCTTGTAAGACCGGCCTCAAAGCAGTCGAGGTGAACATAGGGATTGATATTACCTACGAAACAAACGAAGAAAACGATATTTCCAAGTTGGTTGCGCCAGGATTCGAACCCAAGACCCCTCGAACAATGTTCCTGAGGCTAGCACGTTAACCACGGACCCATCGCCGCTTGGTCGTGACCACTGTTAATGTCACATTAACTTTTTGGGGGCAATCTTTTTTTTTTTTTTTTACTTATTTGAAATAAAATTAAAGAAAGAGGTTTGCTGACTAGGGAAATCCATTATTTAATTTTTAATCTCCAAAGTTACAGACTGTTTTTAAATTTGATTTTTTTTTTTTTTTTTTTTTTTTTAAGAAAATGTGCAATTTTGTAAATAAATTAAGCTTAAATTAAGTATAATTACATTCAAGTTTAAAATTGTAATAAGCTTTACTTCTATCATAAATTTATACTCATTTTTTTATTTACTAGAAAGATTTTTATTTCATGCAAAATACCACCAATTTTAGGGTAAAGATATTTTATTATTGCAAAAAAAAAGAAAATCAACTTTCCGCAAAAGATAGTCAGAGGAAAATAATTTTGTTGTCAATAGACCATTTTTCTCAGTGTAGGATATACCGCTTAATAGACATATCTTTAAACTTAAAATAGTATATTATACAAGTGCGTAAAATGCGACATTCACGCACGCGTGCTGTCTTTTAGAAATAATTCACATACTTGTGCTAAATAGCACAAGTATGTGAACAAGGCAGTTTACGCACGTATTATGTATTCTATTTTATATTACGAGTGCCCCAAAATGCTTAAAAAACATAATTTTATTGATCAACTATGCTAGATTCTAATTTTGGTAGGTTTGAATAGGCGTTATAAGTATAGAAAGTAGTTTCGGTATATATATCAACATGCGTGTTTGGTTTTAGCTGTAAAAAATAATCTAGCTACATATTCTAGTCTGCTAGAAGCTGCTGCTGCAGCTGAGTACGGGCAGCATGCTGAGCTAAGTGATTTGAATACAAAAAATATTCTGCAGGTGTAAATAAAAAAAGTGAAGTGATAAAAAACTTGAAAAATTTGCTAAAATTATTTAAAAAATAAAGTTTATTAGCAAATCCCTTCCAAAAGTTTGTAATTCGAACTTGATTTTCGCCATACAGTTGCATACGGGCAGTGAGCTAGGTGATTATTATTTTAAAAAAGTGTTCTCTGCAGGTGCAAATAAAAAAAGTGAGGTGATAAAAAGCTTTAAAAATATGTTGAGATTATGAAATATTATTTTTATACCGAATCATAACTTCCAATATTAAATTAAGTAACTGATGCAAAAGTCAGTTTACAATTCACGATGATGAAGACTCAGCCGATCTAGTTCTGTAGGTAAAGAAGATCCGAGCATGGTAGTAGTATAGTAACACTATGGCGAATGTAAACAAAGATGATTCACCGCTGCGAGCAGTCTCGTGCGGTAGCGGCGGCGGCTCGCGGGTGCTGCGGGAGGGGGTGCTCGGGAAGGAGGAGGAGGGCTTCCTGGCGCTGCGAGCAACCTCGCGTGGTGGTAGTGGCAGGTGACGCGGGCGAGGCGGTGGCTCGTGGGTGTCGCGGGAGGGGGTGCTGGGTGCTCGGGACCGCTCTGGAAGGAGGAGGAGGAGGGTTTCCTGGCGACGGCGAATAGGCTGACGCAACGGAAGCGAAGGTCGCTGAGGCGGCTGCGCTTGGACGTCGCGGATGCTGCTGACTCTGCAGGAGCTGCTGCTGCTGCTGCTGCTGCGGCATCTGTATCTTGTTTTTATTGATAGTTTTTTAGGATTTATAAAAATCTGCGTATATTTTAAGGAAAAATTACATACGATATTTAGTACGTAAGTAAAGGTGTTTAGAACCACAAAAAGATCTGCTTACAGTTCGCGGCATAATTTTTGACTGCCTACGCTTAAGCCGTGCGAGCTTCGAAAAAAATGTAACTCCCCCCCATTGCAAGTATCCTCGGTGAAATCACCGATGAATTCATCGGTGAATTCATCGGTGAAATCCTCGGTGAAATCCTCGCTTTTTGCGGTGAAATCCTCGGTGAATTCCTCGCTTTTTGCGGTGAAATCCTCGGTGAATCTTAACAGTAAAATCCTCGGCAAAATCCTCGGCATTTTAACGGGATCGAAAACGAAGGGGTCAGGGCGGACACCTGGTGCAACTGGTGATACTTACGCCTTGGAGATGATTTCCCCAGGAAGTTTCGACTCCGGATGGGTCAGGGCGGACATCTGGTGCACCTGGTGATACTTACACCTTGGAGATGACTTCCCCAGGAAGTTTTGACTCCGGATGGATCAGGGCGGACATCTGGTGCACCTGGTGATACGTAAGGCTTGGGGATGATTTCCTCAGGAAGTTTTGACTCCGGATGGGTCAGGGTGGTTACCTGGTGACCCTGGTGATACTTACGGCTTGGAGATGATTTCCCCAGGAAGTTTAGACTCCAAAGAGACCAGGGTGGACACCTGGTGCCACTGGTATTAGTTACGCCTTGGAGATGATTTCCCAAGGAAGTTAGGACTTCGGAAGGGTCAGGGCGGACACCTGGTGCACCTGGTGATACTGACGCCTTGGAGATGATTTTCCCCAGGAAGTTTTGACTTCGGAGGGTCAGGGCAAACACCTGGTGCATCTGGTGATACGCCTTGGAGATGATTTCCCCAGGAAAATAGGACTTTGTAGGGGTCAGGGCGGACATCTGGTGCACCTGGTGATACTTACACCTTGGAGATGACTTCCCCAGGAAGTTTTGACTCCGGATGGATCAGGGCGGACATCTGGTGCACCTGGTGATACGTAAGGCTTGGGGATGATTTCCTCAGGAAGTTTTGACTCCGGATGGGTCAGGGTGGTTACCTGGTGACCCTGGTGATACTTACGGCTTGGAGATGATTTCCCCAGGAAGTTTAGACTCCAAAGAGACCAGGGTGGACACCTGGTGCCACTGGTATTAGTTACGCCTTGGAGATGATTTCCCAAGGAAGTTAGGACTTCGGAAGGGTCAGGGCGGACACCTGGTGCACCTGGTGATACTGACGCCTTGGAGATGATTTTCCCCAGGAAGTTTTGACTTCGGAGGGTCAGGGCAAACACCTGGTGCATCTGGTGATACGCCTTGGAGATGATTTCCCCAGGAAAATAGGACTTTGTAGGGGTCAGGGTGGACACCTGGTGCACCTGGTGATACTTACAACTTTGAGATGTTTTTTCAGGAAATTTTAACTACGTAGGAGTCAGGGAAAATACTTGGTGTGCCCGGTAATAACTACACTCTGAAGATGCTATCCTAATCGTTAACTTGATGATGTGAACCCACTGGGATCAAAACTTCCGGAGAAAATCATTTTCGAGGCAAAAGTATCACCAGGTGCACCTGGAGTCCGCCCTGACCCGTCCCCCCCTCCCCAGACTTCCTTACGAAATCATCTTCAAGGCGTAAGTATCACCAGGTGCCCCGAGTGTCCATCCTGGCCCCTCCGGAGTTCAGACTTCCTGGAGAAATCATCTTCAAGGCGTAAGTATCCCCAGGTGCACCAGGTGTTTGCCCTGACCCTCCGAAGTCAAAACTTCCTGGCGAAATCATCTCCAAGGCGTAAGTATCACCAGGTGCACCAGGTGTCAGCCCTGACTCCTCTGAAGTCTAAACTTCCTGGGGAAATCATCTCCTAAGCGTAATTAATACCAGCTGCACCAGGTGTCCACCTTGGCCCCTTTGGAGACAGAACTTCCTGGGGAAATCATCTCCAAGGCGTAAGTATCACCAGGTGCACCGGGTATCTCCCCTGACCCCTCCGGAGTCCTTAGTTTCTGGGGAAATCATTTCCAAGGCTTAATTAATACCAGTTGCACCAGGTGCCCACCCTGGCCTCTTTGGAAAACTTCCTGGGGGAATCATCTCCAAGGCGTTAGTATCACCAGGGGCACCAGGTGTCCGCCCTGACCCATCCGGAGTCGAAACTTCCTGGGGAAGTCATCTCTAAGGCGTAAGTATCGCCAGGTGCACCAGGTGCTCGCCCTGATCCATCCGAAGTCAAAACTTCCTGGGGAAGTCATCTCCAAGGCGTAAGTATCACCAGGTGCACCAGATGTCCGCCCTGACCCATCCGGAGTCAAAACTTCCTGGGGAAATCATCTCCAAGGCGTAAGTATCACCAGGTGCACCAGATGTCCACCCTGACCCATGCGGAGTCGAAACTTCCTGGGGAAATCATCTCGAAGGCGTAAGTATCGCCAGGTGCACCAGGTGCTCGCCCTGACCCATCCGGAGTCGAAACTTCCTGGGGAAGTCATCTCCAAGGCGTACGTATCACCAGTTGCACCAGGTGTCCGCCCTGACCCCTTCATTTTCGATCCCGTTAAAATGCCGAGGATTTTGCCGAGGACTTTACTGTTAAGATTCACCGAGGATTTCACCGCAAAAAGCGAGGAATTCACCGAGGATTTCACCGCAAAAAGCGAGGATTTCACCGAGGATTTCACCGATGAATTCACCGATGAATTCATCGGTGATTTCACCGAGGATACTTGCAATGGGGCCTGCATCATCTGTTTATTCACGGTAGGAAAAATTCTCATTTTGTCAGTAACAACTGTAACATTATACTTCTATTTTATCATCATGGAAGTTTTATTCAAGGCTTTAAAAAATTGCAACTCTAAAACTTTTTCAGAGTATCACATTCTGTAATTATGTTTTGTGTAATGCAAAAAATACATTTTATTTTAGTTGCTCGCCAGTTTTTATTTTGTTTCTTTTCTTGATGTGTAATATCAAGTTATCAATTTTTCATGAAAGCAAAACACTGAATGAAAGTCGTTTGAGCTTTTAAACATTCCATATGTGATGAAAAAATAAAGAGTGCAACGCTTAGACTTCAGCATCACTCGTGTTCTTAGCCAATTTTCGAACGTTACAGAATACACAGCACTTAAGCAAGCTTAACCATAATACTTTTAAACATGTCTGAAATAACAGTAAAAAAGTTAGCAAATATTATAAAATGCATTTTGAGAGTAGCTTATCAAAGAGATGTATATATTAAAACAATGTGTGGTGTAGTGTGGTCGAAAAATTTATCAAGCTTACCGATGCAGATCCTGGAAAAGAAACTGCATTTTTTGCTTCTACACTGTAGTGAAGATACAATTAAATATCTGTACAAGCGAGGAATATTTCACGATGAGAAAATTATTTTGATAAAAACTGCATTTGAAATAAAACATGTAAGAGAATAAAATAAAGTAAATAAATAAGTCCATAACATTGCTTAACTTTTTTTTTTCATTTATTTGAACAGATCCCAATTTCCACAATAAATATTACTAAATCTTTTTTTTTCTAACTCAGGCAAAAGCTAATGCTCAAACTCAAGCTCAAGCTCTAGGTGAAGGATCTTACACGATTAAAAGTCTGATTTTTTAAAAAGCCTACGGCCGTGTTAAGATTCATAATTTAGTAAAAAATATTCTTCGAAAAATCTGTAAAAATGTAAAAAAAGTTAAAAACTATTGCGGAATATGTCTTAAAATGAAGTCTCGCTCTTCTTGCGCTGTTGTAAAACTGTTCTCGTTAATCAGGTTGAGTGGCACTTTACGCACAGCGTTGTCTATTTTGTGCAACCTCAGATCCATTATCGCACCAATAAATTGTTTTTGCTCATCGGCCTCTGCGTTGGTTTTAAAATTTTCCAAATGCAGCTCCTGCTGGAGCTCGCAAACTTTTTTATCGATGAAAAGGATTTCCTCGGGCAGATCTATAAATGGGGGGATTTCGTTGAAAAGAAAATCACGCACAATCTGAGCTGGCACTTTTTTAAAAGCACTATGAATTACACTAATCCACTCAAGAGTGACGTGAAAGTCAGTCCACGATGACACCAGATCGGCTACTCTTCGATTAATTTCCGGTTTATAATCATAGTAGCAAAAATCATCATCGCATGGCTGATGGTGATCGACGTGAGGCTTAGCCACCATTTCGTTGAGTTTTTGGTGGTTGGGAATGCAATGTTACGTGGATGCCACGGATTAATGACGGAAACAGGCATTTCAAAAGTAATTTCGATATTCTCCCAATAATGCTTCCTCGGGGCTTCCATTAACCTGTTAAGAGTGTTCAACGCTGCGAGAGCAAAGTGGTACTGACGAGCTCGCGAGCGTCAGCCAAAGACTTTGTACGTTGAAAAGGTGCAAACCAGCACTTGCTTTTTTTTTCTAGCTCAAGCTCTAGCTCAAGCTCTAGCTCAAGCTCAAGCAAAAAGAGTATCAGGCACTTGCGCTCTGACGGCGAGCAGGCGTCTCCCTCTCCGGTTGGCTGGTAAAATTTAGACAATCGAGTAAATCGCGTCAGTTGTAACGATGACCTTACAGTGGGAGCACCCTTTTATGTCAATTTTGAGTGGTCCCACAGGATGTGGAAAAACTGTGTTTGTGAAAAAATTTTTAAAATTCATCGATCGTATGTGCGACACTCGCTTTCAACGAATAATATTGCATTACGCCGGGTGGCAAAACGGCTATGGCGAACTCGGTGAAGAGATTGAATTTCGCGAGGAGCTGCCTCAAAGCCGAGATTACGTAAGCGACCCTAGACCAAAACTCGTAATTGTTGACGACTTGATGCGCGAATCGAGCACAGGGGGCGTAGTTGTCAATTTATTTACAAAAGGGAGTCACCACAACAACTTGTCGGTAATATTCATCACTCAGAATATTATTCATCAAGCCCGAGGTCAACGTGACATATCGCTGAACGCGCAATACATCGTTGTTTTTAGAAATCTCCGCGATCACGCTCAGATTACGCATCTCTCGCGTCAACTGTGTCCCGAAGATCCGCGTTTTTTGCATGAAGCATACTGGGACGCTACTTCTGAGCCTTACGGCTATCTGCTACTGGATTTGAAACAAAATACTCCGGAAAACTGCAGATTTCGGACATCTATTTTCCCCGAAGACGAGTGGCAGTACGTTTACGTGCCGCGTAAAAATATAAAAGGTGATGACAAAGCAAATCTCGTACCAGTCGCATCACTGTGATGGCTCGTAAACGTAGAGCGCCGTTTTCCGAAAAAGAAAAACATATTTTGTGGGCCTTGTATCAGCTCAACGAGGAGCAGAGAAAAGCAGTTATGCGCAAAGCTGATCCTTCATTGATTAAACGTATTTGCGAGTGCGCCTTGAATATCTTAGTGGGGAACGTACCACTGGGTAAAAACCACAAGACGCGTCTTTGGCACCACGCCTCTACTTTACGAACGCTATCCAAGCCCAAGGTTAGTTTGGCTCGAAAAAAAAACTAATCGTTCAACGGGGAGGCAGATTTTTACCTGCGCTGTTGGCATCTCTTCTCGGTACCATTTTATCAACTCTCATAGCTAAATAATGGACCACGCCCGAAAATTAGTTTTACTACCGTACGACAGTCTTCAGCGAATACAACAGCTGGTAGGAAAAGATGGCCTCCTCAAAACAGTCCAGACTCCTGGCATACCAAGTAAAAGGCTCGACGCGCATATGAACGATATTTTAAACTCAGCCGAAAGAGGAAAAGACGATCGAGAAAAGTGGCTCGATTACAATCGTGCGTTGCAGAGATTTCTTCTTTTTAACGATAAGACGGAAAAAAAATTGTCTCGGCCCCTGATAATTTAGCTCAAGATCGCTCGACCGATGAAAGTGAAGAGAAAAAAAGAAAAACTTTTTTGGAAGACAGCTTCATCATCGCAGGAGTACCCAAGACTTTTAAAAGCGCTGCTACTTACCTTGTGCGTCATTTGAAACGGTCCGGTAATGTCACATGGTCCCCGAGTGGCGCTGTAACTATAAACGGGAATTTGGTGGCGAGGGCTAATATCGTTGACTTGATTGGCGATGCTCTGAGACACAGAAAATGCGCTCCACCTACAGGTCGTAAACAGTTTGCTGCTGCTTTTCGAGAGGCTAACACACCGCGCGAGTTTATCGGAAATAATCAACTGTGGGATCAAATCGTTTCCAGTGCTCATAGTCAGTCATCCAGTGCTACTTCTTCTCCTTCCTCGGATATTTTGGCTCACGGCTACAACTCAGGAGGTGAAAGACCTCATTTGATTTCCCCAGCTGATATTACCGAAGACCGAAGCAGTGCTTTCGAAAAAAGTGACAATTTTGAAAAAATTTTGTCGAGACGGCAAAAGAGAAACGCTAAAAAGGCATTGGAAAAAAATTCAATCGCTACCGGAACTCCGAAAAAACAAAAATTAAATAACCAGGGAGGATGGAGGTTTCTGTAGAAAACGCTACTCTTGCCGAGAGTAAAGAGGAAGAAAAAAGTGCTTTGGATGCTATCATAGACCTGATGCCTTTTGAAATGCATGTACCAGGTTATAAGTTTTGCGGTCCAGGTACAAAATTGTCCGAGCGTTTGAATCGTGGTGACGTAGGCATCAATCCTCTAGACGAAGCGATGAAAGAACAGTTGCAATGATGACGGCCTGCTGCATGGTCAGCAAGATTACATTTGAAAAATTTTTCAATCGAATAAAAAAAGCTATCAAGAGGAATGACAAGAAGAAGACAAAGTCAGTAAACTGCCAACCTTTACAGAAGAAGAAGAAGAATAAAAAGAGCGATAAAAAAAATGCATAGACAACTGCAAAGCTTGTATTACAGCCTACCTCGCGACACGGAATTCGCGGGTGCAAACAATCTTTTACACTCTACACGAAAGCAATATAATAAACCGAAGGTTTTAAGTTGACTAGAAGGTCAAGATACCTATAACTTACATAAGCAGGTGAGAAGACGGTTTCCTCGACGCCATTACAACGTTCGTAACATGAATGATGTATGGGAAATTGATTTGATGGACATGAAGTCCCTAAAATCTTACAACAATAATTACGCTTATCTTCTTACCGTTATAGACGTTGTGAGTAAATATTCATGGGTTGAGCCGATAAAAGACAAATCTGCAAAAAGCGTAATTCTTGCTTTCGATAATATATTTTTATAAAAACGTACTAAAAAGTAGAAAATAAAACTTTAATACTGCTAAATTCTTTCAAAGTACTTCAAAAGATTTAATATAAATAGAACAAACAAAATTTCGTGATGACTCTAAACAAAAGCATGGGGCACTTGATGAAACAGAGCCATACGCCTTAAGATTAAGTCATCTATAGAGCCCCATGCTTTTGTTTAGAGTCATTACGAAATTTTGTTTGTTCTATTTATATTAAATCTTTTGAAGTACTTTGAAAGAATTTAGCAGTATTAAAATTTTATTTTCTACTTTTTAGTACGTTTTTTTATATAATTTCTCAAAACTTTTTAAAGAAAAGCATGTTTTTTAAAAACTTTTTATTTATTTATTTTTTTTAAAAATAATTTCTCAAAACTTTTTAGAGAAAAGCATGTTTTTTTAAAACTTTTGTTTTATTTATTTTTTATTTTCTACTTTTTAGTCTTGAAAAGAATATTTTAAGTGTAAAATTTTAATTCTAACTATTGTTTAAAGTTTGGTTATTATTGAAATTTTCATCATCCTTTTTACAATTATAATATAAGAAAAATTTTTTTTTATTCAAATATATTGATAACTACCAAATTAGAACTCCTGCAGAACTCTTGAGTTTTTCAGAATTTGGCCCAAAACTCTCGAAGATGACTTCCAGGTTCCCCGGGTACACCCGTCATCGGCGACCTGGCTGTCCAGGTTCCAACTACTTTCTCATATGTTCTAAAACATCCCCGAACTCTATCCAAAGTCATACTCCGAGAATTCAACCCGAACTCTCGGAGATGACCCCCAGGTACCCCCATCATCGGCGACCTGGGTACCTAGGTTAAAATTGACTGCTGCTTATGAAACTAATTTAACCTCTGACACAGGTGAAGAAGATCAAGAAACTACGTCTTCGACTTCAACTTTATCGCCGGGCGTTTATAAAGATATAAAAACTTTTATTCACGAACTCAATAATTTGGCTTGTACAAAAAATCATCTAGAGTTTGGCATTGAACGCGGTGATTATGTATCTGTTAAACGTCTCTGCATTGAAGCAGAGTGTGCAGGTTTCAACCATAAAGTCAATCTCTCTGCGTGAATAAAAACTATTCTTGGCTTGGACGTCAACAGTGTCAATATATTTGAATCAAACGAGGCGATTGTTAGAATTCGTCCTGCTAATCTTTCAAATTGTCTACCATCGATGTTGATGGTTTACACAGACAATTGTGAGCCGTATTTTACAGGTGACGTGCAAACTCGACTGCTACGCGTTGTCTCGGTGGGTACCGATGAATACACTTACGGAGATCTTCGAATCCAAAGTTTCTCCCCACCCATGTATTTAGATCTACTATTTAATTCTTTTGAGACTATCGAAACCGATATAAGAGACGAACACGGTGAACCAATACCATTTGATTTTGGTACGTTGGCAGTGACACTACATTTCAAGCGTACGGATTAAACTATTGAAAAAAAAAAAAAAAAAAAATGGATATGGAGCGCTACGACGAATTTTTTATCCTTCAAAATGGCGGAGGTGTTAGAAAAGGTGTTGGTCATATTTTTATCGAATCTCCCTATCAAAGAGGTCATGGAGGCATAGGATCTTTTCTTGCAGGCATCTTTCGGCGAGTTCTACCTTTACTATAGAGTGGTGCTCGAGCCGTTGGCAAAGAAGCTTTTCATGCTGGTATGAACGTTGTGACCGACGTGACTCAAAATACTCCGGTAAAAGAGTCACTGCGCAAACGCATTCGTGAGTCTGGAATGAACTTGATGCATAAAGCCGAAGATAAATTGGATGCAATGATGATGGAAGGATCAGGTTAAAAAAGGCCTCGCGGCATGAGCGCTTTGCAGTTGTTAGCCGACTCTGAGACTGTTTGCATGCGTAAGAGAAAATCAAAAATGAAAAAAAGCACTTAAGAGAAGTACAAAAAAAAAAAATAATAATAATAAAGCAAAGAAAACAAAGAAAAAAATTGTGAAAAGAAGTGCAAGAGATATTTTTGATTAATCAGTAAAATGGCGTTTCTACATACTCAATCGTGCGAGTGTTTAAAATCGGAGCTCTTGTTATTCGATATTCCTCCAACCTTAACAGCTATAGAAAGTTCAAAGTACGTTCAATATAAACCAATATCTTCGCTCACTGACGATTCACCTATAGAGTTTGTTATCACTGGTACAGGAGACGAATATCTTGATTTAACCCACACGATGTTGAGTTTGAGAGTAGCTTTAAAAGGTACAGTTCCAAAAGAATCTTCAGAGGAAGAAGCAAAAAAAGTTGGACCTGTTAACAATTTTATGCACTCCCTTTTTAACCAAGTAGATGTCTTTTTCAATCAAAAAGCTGTTTCGCCACCCAATCATGCTTACGCTTATAGAGCGTACATAGAAACTTTACTCAACTACGGTCCCGCTGCCAAAAAATCTCATTTGACAAGCGTTCTTTGGTACGACGATACAGCTAAAAATATGGATGACCTAGGAACAGCAAACAGTGGCCTCAAAGCTCGTAGAAAATTTTTCAACTACTAAAAATCTGTGGATCTAATTGGCCATTTACACGGAGATGTCTTCAATCAAGAAAAATTATTAATAAATGGCGTCGAAGTGAGAGTTCGCTTGGTAAAATCGAGAGATGCTTTTAGTCTTATGGATCCTGTAGCATGCTACTCTGTTCATATCGAAGAAGCGTCTTTATTAGTGCGCCGTGTAAAAATCAGTCCTAGTGTTTTGTTAGCTCATGCTAGAGCGCTTTCAAAGTCAACTAGTAAGTATCCCCTTACGCGCGTAGAAACAAAATCTATTACGGTGCACAGCGGTATTCACGGTGAAACCTTAGATAACGTCATTTTAGGGCAACTTCCAAAAAGAATAATTTTAGGTTTTGTTAATAATAATGCTTTCAACGGTGATCGTCGCCTTAATCCCTTCAACTTTAAAAATTTTAACATTAATTTTCTATGTCTGTATGTTGACGGTGTGCAGGTACCGTCGAAACCTTTGCAGCCTGATTTCAAAAAAAAGCGGCGCGTGTATAGATTGTTATCGCTCTCTTTTTTCGGGTACCGGTGTTCATTTTCTTAACGAAGGTAATAACATACCTCGCGAGTCTTACCTTGATGGCTACTGCCTTTTTGCTTTCGATTTAACGCTTGACTTATCTGCAAACGAGTGTACTCATTGGAATTTAATTAAACACGGTAGCGATAGAAAAGATGTTAGATTTGACGATCCTCTGACCGAAACAGTAAATTGTATAGTTTATTCGGAATATGAAAATATTTTAGAAATTGACGCGTCGAGGCAGGTTCTTGTAGACTTTAGCGGCTGAATCACTAGATGTCGCTTTTTAAGTATATAAAGTTAGTCTCGTTAAAAAATGAGTTAGTTAACGAAATAGAGTCGTACAATGGAGCTCATTGCAGATGTTCAATTTTTCAAAGATAAAAATAACAAGTTGGTACCTCAAGAAATAGGTTTGTTATCTTTAAAAAATGAATTTGTCGCGCATTGGATTGTTAGCGCTGTGCATCGAGTAGATTCGCTACCTTGTGAAGTTCGTAAAGAGTATAATTGGTTGACAAGGAATCAACATGGCATAGATTATTTAGAAGGGAGTGTGACTTTGAAAACGCTCAATCGTACGCTCAGCGATATTTTTAAAAGTGTCGATAAAACTTATATTAGGGGTAAAGAAAAGTGGTTAATGTTTCATAAAATGACTACTAGAGAAGTTATTAATTTAGAGTACGATACGAACTGTCCGTCATTTAATAACCTACCGTGGAGCGACAAGTACTGTATAAATCACGCTGTAAAAAATAATTATTTAAAATTTGCTTGTGCTTTAAATAACGTCTACCGAATTAAAGCATACTTGCTATCTAAATCTCAAAGCTTAAATAACGATTTGCCTTTAAGTTCACCTGTAATATTTTACAATGAACAGCCTGCTGATTCTAAACAAGTTATCGCTGATTCCCCTGTATACTATCGGTGTGTTCCCTGCGGATCGGATTCCATGGGTGTGGATGAAACCGACGGCCTTTGTATTTAACACTGATAATCACACTCAGCTTGGTATGCATTGAGTTGCTATACATGTAGATTCACACGGTTTTGGGCATTATCTAGATAGCTACGGTATACCCCTGTTCATACCCAATTATTTTAAAACTACGCGCAAAAATTGTAAGCATTTAAGATGGAATGTTTAACAACTTCAGAGTGAGACATCCGACGTATGTGGTCAATATTGTTTAATGTTTTTACATTATATGACTAACGGATTGGGTTTCGAAGCTTTTCTAAATAATTTTTCTGATGACTTGAAAAAAAATGATTGTATTGCAAGATCTTTTATTAAACACAAATCACGTGATAATTATCAATTTACGGGTAACGGCGGCTGTGTCATACATTGTTTACAAAGTAGTAGTGCGAAAATGTCTTTATTGTAAAATCACGTTGTCAGGACTTTGTAAAACGCCAATGCTGCATTTGCGGGGCTTGCAATATTTATTTTAAATAATTTATACCTATAAATTGCACGACGAAAGTCAGTCTTTCAATCAGTCACAAAGTGTACAGCCCTCGACTTAACTGACCACCTACTCTTTACCAGCCGAACAAAAGCCAATAAACAAGCTCTCGGATTTTTGAAAGTCATCTTCCTGAAAATACTTGTAAGTAGATTTGGCGACCTCAATTATTTTTACACTTTATTTATTAATTTTCTTAAATTAATTAAAAAAATTTGTTTCAGGCTTAAAAATATAGCTGTAGAAGAAGTAGGCATTGACTGGCTTAACAGTATATCTCAAGCACCTGATTTACCCCGTAAAAACTTAAAGCAGCTGGACATAAATCACAAATACAAAGTGACATCTGTAAACAAGACGACAACAAAATATGGACGCAAAGTTTTGGCTACCTTTGATAACGAATTTGCTATTTATCTGCCTCAAAAAATTTCGGATGCTCTGACCAAGCACAATTTCTTTTGGGAAAAAGTGCAAGATAATGTAGTAAAGGAAAAATTTTATGCCACCTACATGGGCAATTTTCAGTTCGATTTTACTTTCAATGACTAAGTGTGAATAAGTAAAAGTTTTGTAATGAAATTTAAATGTAATGAAATAATGTATACATTCAATAAATGTAAAAAAAGTAAAAAAATATATACTTCACTTGTTTTTAAATATCCTTCTCCGGACTTGAATCATTTTTATCAGGATTGAAAGTTATTATAAAAGTAAGATTGATTAGTATTAAAGTAAAATCAAAGTATTTTTCAAAGGAATAAAAATTATTAAAAAGTAAAATTAATTAGTATCAAAGTATATTCAAAGTATTTTTTCAATGGTTTAAAAATTATTATTATTAATTTCTAATTTTTTTTGATTTCTTAAACTATTTTATTAATTTAAAAATGACCGATCCAGAATTAAATAATCTCTTGAAGAATAGAACAAGATACAGATGCCGCAGCAGCAGCAGCTCCTGCAGAGTCAGCATCAGTCGCGACGTCCGAGCGCAACCGCCTCAGCGACCTTCGCTTCCGCGGCGTCAGCCTCGTCGCCGTCGCCAGGAAGCCCTCCTCCTCCTTCCCGAGCGACCCCGAGCACCACCTCCCGCAGCACCCACGAGCCGCCGGCTCGACCGCGTCATCCGCCAGCGACACCGCGCCAGGAAGCCCTCCTCCTCCTTCCCGAGTGGCCCCGAGCACCCCCTCCCGCAACAACCGCGAGCCGCCGCTTCGACCGCGCGAGGCTGCTCGCAGCGGTGAATCATCTTTGCTTACATTCGCCATAGTGTTACTATACTACTCATGGTGAATCAAGAGTAACCTCACTCGCTGGTGGAAATCAACTCGAAAACAAACTTTTAAAAGTGCTGTGCTTATGAAGATTACTTTTTTAATAATCCTTACAAATTTTCAAAGTTTTGTATCATTTCACTTTATTTATTTTGCACAAGGAAATCCGTTTATAATTATAATCGATCGTCTCCCTGCAGCTGCATACTCAGACATACTATTATGATTATTTTTCCTAAACCTAAACGCACGCTGCTCGAGCAGAAATGTAATAGGCTATTTTACGCACTAAAAATACATCTTTTGCGTTCGTAAAATCAGCACTTTAAGGCACCAGCAATATAAATACATTTTATATAATTAATTACTGAATAAAATTGCTCCAAAAATATTAAGATATGGTTAGTGTATATTTTAATGATGAAATAAAATTAATATAATAATTGGTTTATCTAGTCAGGGGCTTGTTATGAATGTAGAGGTTTTAAAGATTGAAACTTCTACTCTTAATTATAGACCAAAAGTACAAAAAACCCAGTAGTCCGCAAGTACTTTCGGCGCTACTAGCGTGAAAAATGAATATTAATCATCTCGCTACATAATCGTTTATAATAATTTGGTTCTTTATCTAAAATTCGCGTTCTATCGAGATTAACCCATTACCGCCCATGGAAAAATCAAAAGTGATATAAAAAAACTAACTGTTGGAAAACCTGTCTCATGAAAAAATAGTAGACACGTGTTTTTTCTTTTTTCAATTTTCATTGTTTAAACATTATTTACTTAAACAAATTCGGAAAAAATTTTAAATTTTTATAAACTAATAATGGCATTCGATTCTTTGACCAAAAATTAGGCGAAAGTCATCTAAGTAATTTTTTGATCAGACGCTTAGATCTTTTGCTACGAGCGCTCAAACATGTAAAAATATGGTTTTATAGTGGTGAGCTCTGACTCGTAAAAGTGTATCTTCGGTGCGGCGCCTCGGAGCTCACCACTATAAAACCATATTTTTACATGTTTGAGCGCTCGTAGCAAAAGATCTAAGCGTCTGATCAAAAAATTACTAAGATTACTTTCGCCTTATTTTTGGTCAAAGAATCGAATGCCGTTATTAGTTTATAAAAATTTAAATTTTTTTACGAATTTGTTTAAATAAATAATGTTTAAACAATGAAAATTGAAAAAAGAAAAAACACGTATCTACTATTTTTTCATGAGACAGGTTTTCCAACAGTTAGTTTTTTTATATCACTTTTGATTTTTCCATGGGCGGTAATGGGTTAATAATGTGGCGAGATTGATAATTCAGATTTGCTCTGTGTGCCGAAGTTATGTACCCAAACCATAAGTTCGGAATAAAACAGCTGGATTGTCAACCTCTCCGACACTGAACTCCCGACCGAAGTACATTAGACCTTACTTCTTGGTGACAAATTTAATTTCACTATCGATCCTAACAAGGATACACTCTTTGTGATATCGAAATCTGCTAATGCTGGTTATAAATTGAGTAATGTTCTGAGGAAAACTAGTTTCTTCGGTCACAGAAAGCATAAACAATTTTAGAAAACTTAAAACTCATGTTAATGCTATTGTTTAGTCTCGATAAAATCACTTGGTGAATGCGCGCGATAAACAAGGCATATAATAATAGTATTGAGAACGATAAAATAATTCGATATTAAGAGAAAAAGGAAGGGAATTGAATAAATACTTTGAGCTATATTTTCACGAAAACTTTAGTCTTGAACTTATTAACCCAAGAGGGGTCGAACCGTGGTGCTCGGTCGCCTCCGTACAACTGACCTGCGGAGGTCCGATGGACTACCAAGGCTCGAAAACTTGGGGCCGCGTGCAGATGCGCCAGCGCCCCATTAACACACAAATTCACTAATACCTGCGTACTTGAGTTTTAAAATACATATCCAACAAACAATTCATTTTATAATTTCATTCAAACTTGACATTCTCCCACCATTGAGATGGCAGTTAATGACATCTCAATCAATACATACAAAAAAAGGTACAAAATTTACAAAAATTTACAAAAAAATCATTTCGAATACATCAATCGTTGCGGTGGTACGCTCTTTCGCCCTTTATTGGTTAAAATGATACGTGATTCGGAAACCTCACGCTTGTTCAAACTTTCCACACTGCCATTTTTATTCAAAGAAGGTTCTTTATTTTTTACATCATTATTAGAATTACAATCATCTGTACAATCAATTTCTGACGGATACAGTTTCTGAATCACGGTTCTTACAATTTTATTTTTTGCAGTACGCACGCGCACGAGTCGCACTTTACCATCTTTCCCATAGTCGATACTATGTCCTCGCCCTAATGACCAGTCGATGTGCTTTTTCAAATCGTTGCTTACCAACTGCATATCGCCGATGTTCACTGTACCGTTGTTTCTCAATTGACGCTTATGACGCATCAACGCTCCTAAATATTCGTTCCTTAAATCGGCGCCATCATTCGCGTTTTATTTTTAACCAATACTTATAAGGCCAATTAAAATCACATCCTTCGATCCTATCCAAATCAATGACACCTACCTTCTGCAAAAAATGTACCATAAGCGTAAGAGGTACCATGTCATCTTTTTCATCCGAAAAAAAAGTGATGGGTCGCGAATTAACCGTCGCCTCGCAATTTATCAATAGCGTGAGCCTTTCCTCGTACGTCAAACACGCTTTCTTTAACATCCGCTTAAGCAGACGTTTCAAAACGTCGATCAGACGTTCCCAAAAGCCTCTTCACTACGGCGTGATAGGTGAATTAAATTTCTACTCGATTTTTTTAATAGCCACCGCTGCAGCTATTTTCTTGAAATCCAAACGATTAACGGAACTATCAAACCCCTGAATGTTTGTCCCATTATTACTATATATAATTTTAGCACGATCTCTCTACGCTATCGTCTCAATCCCATCAAAAACTGGGGTAAGCCCAGCCCATAAATTAATTCAAAATGCACCGCTCGGTACACAGCAAAGGTAAAAATATAGATTCATGCCTTTCGGCCCCTTTTCGGGTATACTGGACCCGCAAAATCCACCCCTACCAACTCAAAAACTGCAGCGTCCCGCACTCGATCTATAGGCAATGGGGCTTCGATCTCGGACAAAGGCTGTGAGTCATGGCTACGACAATCAGCATATCTTCTTACTACCTCCTGCACTACTCTACGGCTTTTTAAAATCCAAAATCTTTCCCTTAATCTTCCCAACGTAATTTGCACTCCTGCGTGATTAGAGTTTACATGTTCCTCCCTCACCAATAATTTTACTACAGCGTGATTGTGCGGCAGAATTATAAGACCCAAAAAATTAGGAAGATCTTTACGCAATAAAATTCTCGTTTTTATCCGAATTAAACTCTTACTATCTTAAAATGGTTCTAAATGTTGAATACTATCTCTGTCCGCGGAAGCTTCGGCTTGAATCGTTTTAATAATGTACGTTTCAGCAGCAATCAATTCGATCAATGTCAAAAAACATGTCCAACGGTTATCCCTATTTTTCAAATTAAAAAAATATCTAAGAAGCCATGCAATAACGATCAATAGTTTCCGATAACTTGAAAAACGATCAAAAATATTTTGTTCCGAACTCATTGCGACTAAAGCCAAACAATCACGTGAAGTTAACTACCTTGCACTTTTCCGAAAGTTCCTATTCACTTCCGCCTCGTCGCACTCGACCTCGGTACTATAGGCCATGTCTCGGGCCTTCCCATAAGCCACCCCCCCCCCCAATCATTGCGAAGCAATTGAGTGTTTCACATTACACCCTCTTGAAGGTAGGTTGGCAGGATTTAACTCACCCGGTACATGCCTCCAATGTCTAGTTTCCGAAAACTCGCGAATTTCTTTCACGCGATTATACACAAAAGTATCCCAATTATTCGGTCTACCGATCCACGCCAAAACTGTAGCCGAATCAGACCAAAAATTTACATCGATATTTTTCAGGCTTAACGCCTCCACGATCGATCGATTTAACCTCAAACCGATGGTCCCAGCCAATCATTCCAAACGAAGGATGCTGTGTCGCGCGTTACTATCCACCTTCACCAGTGTAACCCTCGATTTAGCTTGCAAGAAGCTCAAATGTGCGGCTCCCTCCGTTCAATACGCAAAAATGAGATGGCCGCGTAGGCCGATCTCTTTTTTACACGATCCTGGAACTTTTCCCATGATTTTCCATCCCAGCTGCGTTTCAATAGACGTCAAGCCACACTTCAACTGTTGGACGCGGCCGGTCATAAGTTTGCCATACACATCAGCTCCTATCAATACAGTCACTGATCTATCACTGGCACAAAAGTCACTCTCTTCAATTTACAAGTCTTTCAATTCTTGGCACCACAATTCTCTTTCTATAATGGGCAGTTCACAGCATATCAGTTTCTGATCAAGCACACTGAAATAACAAGCAAAGTCTCTTTTTAGATTTTCCAATCGAACACGATATTGTTTGCGCATTGGCCCGAACTGACCACCACCAAACACATTATGGTTCATTTTTTGTTCTCCGATCGGCTCATGTGACAAACTACGTGCTGTATTTTTTAGCACATACGAATGCTGCGACCCGGGGTCAAGCACTACACGCACCGGCAGTGCCGGTCCGGCACCTCACGATTGTCTTTCTTCATAAATACTCGTAGTGTTTGCATAAACACTGCGGGGGTGCCGTTCATGCATGCGTACTTTAATTCAGTCTTAGCGTCACTATTTGCACTCTCACTCTCGTGCGGAGCTGCGACTCACTTAGATCTAGCGAAAACACATTGATTCGATATGTTGTCTTCCGCACTCGTTAAATTTCGAATTACAATTTTTACTATAATTATATCCATGACGCACACATCTAAAACACCCACCACTCTTTTTAACCACTTCGTGCACTTCCTCTTTTTTCATTGACTGCGCCTTTGGGCACTGGTCACTAAAATGCTCTTTCGAGCCACAAAACATGCAGCTTCGTTTTGTTGCTATCAAACTTGCAGCACTTGGCACATTTTTCTGCGAACTTTCATGCCCTTGATGTTTATTTTTTCCGATTTCACTGGACTTCAAATCAAAACCCTTCATTGCCATGGAAATCTGGAACTCGTTTTGCACCTCGTTTTCGAACTTACTATCACTTTTTCATTCTTCTCCACGGTCAGTGGATAACTATTCACTAATTCAGCAACACACGTTCCGGAAACCATCGATTGTATCAAATGTTGGAATTTTTCTTCCTCTTCTATCGTGTGATCGTCGTGAATCTTGCTAAACAAACTCCAAAAAGCCAGCCATACTCTCAACTCTCCCAAAAATGTCGGCAAATTAATTTGCGGGAGCCAAAATTTTCGATTTTCCATAGGCGGTGCAACAGTAAGTCCATAATTTTTTCACTTACTTCAGCGCAAAACTGTTCTTTTGCTCTTCAATAACTCCATGATTTCTCAACACTTTATTACACTATCAAACAGGAAAAACGCACTCGACCAAGTCACGGTCACCAAATTTTAAGTTTCGATAATATATTTTGTTATACATGGGAGGCAAGCGTCACATTGAAGTCGAGAGAGAAATTTTCGGCACGAGGTGCAGCCGAGGGCAGACAGTCAAAATAGCAACATCCACGAACACTCGCTACATTGACTCCCGCTCTAGAGGGAGTCAATGCAGCGATTAACTCCCGCTCAGGAGGCAGCGGGCGTCAATGTATGCAATAGACTCCCGCTCTCTTAGGGTGTGCCTACACTAGATGCGTTTGATGCGTACGTGTGGCGCGTGCGAACGATGCGTTGACTGTGCAAGGTTATGTTTTCTATTAGATTTTAACAAAACACATTTATTATTGTTCAAAGAGTAAGTAAATTTCATCCCTTGACACTTTAAAAGTCATAGAAAGCTTTTTTCTTACCAAATAAATATTAAACATAACCTCAATTGGTCAACGCATCGTTCGCACGCGTCACACGCACGCATCAAACGCATCTAGTAAGTATTATAAAAAAAAAAAAAAAAAAAAAAACGCATCTAGTGTAGGCACACCCCTAGCGGAGTCAAAGTAACACTTGGCTCCCAGAGCGCGTGCATCGAAAAGTACAATTTGAATGCAGCAGTGACCTAGTGAAAATATTCAATAAGATCTCATGTGAGATCGTACGTACGACCGCACGTACGATTAACGATTTCGGTGTTTTTAAAAAAAATAACAATCTCTTTACCTTTTTAACCATGGTAAAGTGATTGTTATTGATATTATTTAGTAAAAAACTAATATTTTCAATGAAATTTCACTGACTTGAGTAAAGAGTATTTTTAACCTATAGGAATTTTGAAGCTCTAACAGAAAGCGTAACTAAAAATTTTTCAAGCCCCAAACATTAAAAATATTTTTAAGAGTGTAGTTTTTTTTTCCTCCTTTTGCAAAAACATGAATTTTTACGCGACATTTCGACTATAGTTGACTGTACACATTTGCAGTTCAATGAAATGGTATATTATTCCCACGAGCGAGAGGGTTCGATTTGGCCTAAGGGAAATATACTATTTTTCGTCCTTCTATTAGAAGGACGAAAAATAGTTAATAAATCGAATATCATTTCGTTAATAAGTCGAATATCTTTGTGTAGGGAATTATGATGATAAAGAGTGGCGTTTAGGGACACCCTTGATTTGTTTATAAATTTTTCGCCCTTCTAATCTTATAATCGGAACTTAAGTGCCTAAACGTCACCCTTTATCATCATAATTCCCTACACAAAGATATTCGATTTATTAACGAAACGGAGATAGAGAATAAAATCTCAACTTCTTGAACATGATCACTATTGAAAGAGTTGGCGAAAAACTCATTTCTGATTGGTATCAGAAACCAACAGCATCCAACAGGCTTATTAATTTCCATTTTCACCACCCTATTTTGCAAAAATTACTATCATCTATAACATAATTAATCGCGCGATCGGATTATCAGACCGGTAATCATGGAAACGGGATTACCGGTCACTTTACCGACTCAATTTTACCGAATAGACAATTTACCAACTGACCTTTGTACCGACTTACCTTTTTACCGAATCTCTTTTTCCCGACTCCCTTTTCACCGACTCCGATTTACCGAATACATAATTTACCGAATGAGCATTTTACCGCCTATTTTTTTTTACCGAATTAAATTTGAAAATTTCGAATATTACGCACGAATGTTGCGTCAATGCTTTGTTTACATTTTCACATTTAAATGTTTATAACATTTTATAACCTTTACATTTATATCCTTTTTATACACTTTACTTTTTTACAATTTTAACAATTAAAATGAATGAACCGGTGTTTATTGGTAACAAAATGTTTCTTGGTGGGTTCATCTATAATCGTTCAAAACCTGGACCGGGTACAACTTGGTACTGGGAGTGCAAATTAGTGAGACCTAAATTGTGCACTGCGCGAGGGACTACAGTAACCAATGCAGATGGTACGATTGTAGTTACGAGAGGACCCTTTTCAGATGACCCCACCGCTAAACATCAGCATCCTCCGAATCAGGAACAAGTACAAGCTGAAATAACGACGATGAGGTAGACTAGAAGTTTTTTTTTTTTTATGTCCCTTTTCTTGTACGGTTTTAGACTGTTTTTCGTTTTTCTTATACAGAGTAAAACAGATGGCAAAAGATAACCCAGAAAGACCACCTACTGCTATTCTGCGCGACGTACTCCCAACCGTATCTACCGCCCTGATTGTTGAAATGCCAGAGAGAGAGAATTTGAAAAAATCAATGAGGCGAAAGAAAAGAAATTGTCAGCATTCAAATCCTACTTCGATTGAAGATCTCGTAGAGTTACCCGACCAGTATAAAAAAACTCTATCAGAAGAAAATTTTTTGTTGCATGACTCTGGTGCAGGGACTAAGGACAGAGTGTTAGTTTTCGGTACCCGGAGAAATTTAGAGTTGTTGTCTCGTAGCCATGTCTGGTTCTTGGACGGGACCTTTAAGGTGTGATGAATAAAACATACTTATAATACCATTAAAACAATGTATGCTATATATATATATATATATATATATATATATATATATAATTCTCTAGACTGCGCCGACGATTTTCACTCAAATTTTCACAATACTGGGCGCTGTGCCGAAAATTCCTCGAAACCCGACTTCAGAGACTTCCCGCAACGAAGTAGCCGTTCCGTTTGTATATTCTTTACTCACACAATAAAACATCGGAACAGTATAAAGCAGTTCTCGAAGCTGTTAGATCAGCCGTGGTAGAATATAATATCGTGATCGATTTGCCGAACTTAAAATTTATGACGGATTTTGAGCTTGGCATCCTGAAAGCATGTTCTGCAGTTTTCCCCGGAGCCAGCCGTTCCTGCTGTCTGTTCCATTTAGGGCAGAGTTTATACAGAAAAATCCAAGATTCTGGTTTGCAAGAAGCATACAACGACCCAGAAAATCGTGAAGTAAAAATACACACACATATGCTCTTGGCTTTGGCTTTTATTCCACCCGATGATGTCCGAGCAGCATTCGAAATTCTGCAGGATTTCGCTGTTGAAGATCTTACTCCAGTCTTTGCATATTTCTTCGAATATTATATTGCTGATCGTCCTGGAAGAGGCAGAAGAAGAGCTGTCCCTCCGCGATACGCAATACCTTTGTGGAATCAATTTGAAGCAGCTAAAACGGGAGGCCACCGTACCAACAATGTCAGTGAAGGTTGGCACAACCGTTTTCGCTTAGTAATTGGAAAAAACCACCCAGACATTTAAACGCTTCTCAAAGAATTTCAAAAGGAACAAGCTGATAGCGAGAGCGTTGTCGCGGAACTGAGCTTAGGTAGAACTGTCAAAGCAGCGCCAAAAAAAAATGGGTTGATGCGCAAACCAGTATCCGCTTTATCTCTAGCCAATACGAAGTCTACCAGTCAAGAAATGAAATCTTGGAGTACTTAGAAAACATCGGCAACAACATTACAATTACTTAAAAAATTAATAATGCAATATGTACAACATGCTTTTATGTTTTTTTAAAAATATTGTTATTTTTATTAAATTTTTACTTCTATATAATAGCGATTTTTTTTTATTTCTAGTCGGTATCATAGACATTCGGTGAAAAGGGAGTCGGGAAAAAGAGATACGGTAAAAAGGTCAGTCGGTAAATTGTCCATTCGGTAAAATAGATTCGGTAAAGTGGTCGGGTACCTCGTTCCTTCCATCCCTGCTGTATAGCCACACGTGTGGCACACGTGTGGTCCACACGTATATTCCACACGTGTGTCACACGTAAAATGGACTTAAGCAAATTTTTTTAAAGTTTGCTAAATATTATAACATTATGAAGTCAGGGTGGACACCAGATGCACCTGGTGATGATAACGCATCGGAGATGAATTCCCCAGGAAGTTTTGACTTCAGAAGGGTCAGGACGGACACCTGGTGCACCTCGTCATAATAACGCCTTGTAGATGATTTCCCCAGGAAGTTTGAACTCCGGAGGGGCCAGGGCGGACACCTGGTGCACCTGGTGATACTTACGCCTCGGAGATGATTTCCCCAGGAAGTTTTGACTCCGGAGGGGTCAGGGCGGAAACCTGGTGCACCTGGTGTTAATTACGCCTCCGAGATGATTTCCCCAGAAAGTTTTGACTCCGGAGGGGTCAGGGTGGACACCTGATGCACCTGGTGATACTTACGCCTCGGAGATGACTTCCCCAGGAAGTTTTGACATCAGAAGGGTCAGGACGGACACCTGGTGCACCTGGTCATAATAACGCCTTGTAGATGATTTCCACAGGAAGTTTTGATCCCAGAGGAGTCAGGGTGGACACCTGGTGCAGCTAGTGGTAAGAACGCCTCGGAGATGATTTCCCCAAGAAGTTTTGATCCCAGAGGGGTCAGGATGGACACCTGGTGCACCTGGTGGTAATAAAGACTCGGAGATGATTTCCCCAGGAAGTTTTGACTCCAGAAAGGTCACTAATGACACCTGGTGCACCAGGTGATGATGACGCCTCAGTGATGATTTCCCCAGGAAGTTTTGACTCCAGAGGGGTCAGGATAAACACCTGGTGCACCTGGTGATGATAACGCCTCGGAGATGATTTCCCCAGGAAGTTTTGATCCCAGAGGGGTCAGGACGGACACCTGATGCAGCTGGTGGTAAGAACGCTTCGGAGAAGATTTCCCCAGAAAGTTTTGACTCCAGAAGGGTCATTACAGACACCTGGCGCACCTGGTGATGATGACGCCTCGGTGATGATTTCCCCAGGAAGTTTTGAATCTAGAAGGGTCACCACAGACAACTGGTGCGCCTGGTGGTAATAAAGCCTCGGAGATTGTTTTCTGGGGAAATCATCTCCGAGGCGCAATCTTTACCAGATGCACCAGGTGTCCATCCTGACCCCCCTGAGGTTAAAACTTCCTGGGGAAATCATCTCCGAGGCGTTCTTACCACTAGCTGCACCAGGTGTCCGTCCTGACCCCTCTGGGATCAAAACTTCCTGGGGAAATCATCTACAAGGCGTTATTATGACGAGGTGCACCAGGTGTCCGTCCTGACCCTTCTGAAGTCAAAACTTCCTAGGGAAGTCATCTCCGAGGCGTTATCATGTCCACCCTGACCCCTCTGGAGTCAAAACTTCTTGGGGAAATCATCTCCAAGGCGTTATTACCACCAGGTACACTAGGTGTCTGTAGTGACCCTTTTGGAGTCAAAACTTCCTGGGGAAATCATCTCCGAGGCGTTCTTACCACTAGCTGCACCAGGTGTCCGTCCTGACCCCTCTGGGATCAAAACTTCCTGGGGAAATCATCTACAAGGCGTTATTATGACGAGGTGCACCAGGTGTCCGTCCTGACCCTTCTGAAGTCAAAACTTCCTAGGGAAGTCATCTCCGAGGCGTTATCATCACCAGGTGCACCTGGTGTCCACCCTGACTTCATAATGTTATAATATTTAGCAAACTTTAAAAATATTTGCTCGAGTTCATTTTACGTGTGGCACACGTGTGGCTATACAGCAGGGATTCTAAGAATTTAAGGAAAGCTGAGGAAATTTTGTTACTAAATAATTACTCCCATGAATTAATTGAGAATTATACGAGAAAGAGAATCCATTTAAATAAATCTTCCTCTACTTTTTCTGTCAATAGCATATAGACATAAACAACAACAGTATTCATAACATGTAAATACGGATAATAACATCGTAGCAAAACCTTTTATTGTTATGCCGCTTGTGAAAAATCTTACTATCAAAGATAAATTACTAAATTTCAATTTACGATTTGTTTGTAAAAATATCAATAAGTTTTTATCTACTATCAAATTAGTCATAATGATTAAATAATAAGTAATAAATACGCAATATATTGATTGATATATATTTCTTGATTTTACTGTACTTATTTTCCAAATTAAATTGAAATTTTAAATAAAGCAAATTTCGAAATGGAGTATCATTACAAATCACGAGAAACGAATTAAACGTTGAATGATAACGAAAAGTTTCTCTTCGATGTCTTCAATTGAACGTCAGGTATTAATTATTAAAGGCCACATCACCAATTCAACCTGATAACGCTAGCAGTAACATATATGGGGTCCCTGGAATCCCTGCATATTTTTATACAGTACCAAAATAGAACTTTATATTACGAGTAACCAAAAACATGAATCAAAGATTCAATGTTGAGGTTAGAGTGACTAGCAGTTCTATACATTTTTTTCAATGACAAGATTCCTGGTTTGAGATAAGAAAACGAGAAATTGTAAATTTATTAAAAATTTTAATTCATACTTAACGCTAGTTACAAACATTATTTTTTTTTTCTTAAGAAAACAGCTGCTAGAAAGCACAAAAATTTACGTATAAATATTTCTGAAAAATAGTTTGTATACTAGTAAACAGTTGAATAGTAAGCTTAAAATTAAGTAAAGTCAAAAGTTTTTGGACTTGCAGGTTCAGAATTGTTTTACAATTATCTTTCCCATACATACATGCTATGAAAAAGATGCATACTTATTGAAAATATCGTTCCTTGAAGAGAACAAATTTTTTTATGCCTTATAAGTTCGTGTAAGACACCATTTTTTTTTGCTAGACACCCAAATGTACAATAACCGCTCTTTCTGAATCGAGGGTCTAAACATAAGGGTCCCATTTAAAAAATTTGGGATTTGGGTCCATAGGGCCCAAAGTAAGGCCAAACAATATATTTTTAACAAAAACTTATAAAGCAGCTGATAAAGCAGCTGCTTTATAAATTACAATAACCGCTCTTTCTGAACCTAGGGTCAAACAATAAGGGTCCCACTTAAAAACCCGGGATTTGGTTCCATAGGGCCCAAAGTAAGGCCAAACAATATATTTTTAACAAAAACTTATAAAGCAGCTGCTTTAGCAGCTGATTTATGAAGCAGCTGATAAAGCAGCTGATAAAGTGTTTCAAATCGGCAGCTGCTTTTTCAGCTGCTTTATCAGCTGCTTTTTTTTGCCCGGGTAGTGGGGTCGATGTGGCAAAAGTGATCGATGTTTTATTTATCTCTAATATTATTGCTGGAAAACTTTGTATGGGTACCCAGTAGAGACTCCCCAAGTTTATTTTGGAGGGACCGACCGCGGAACATTAATTTATTTACGAGTTTAGGTAAAAAATAAAAAAATGCCTTTTTTTTTCTCATTTGAACTTAAATAACTTTAAAACGACGCGTCGTACAAAAAAAACTTTTAGAAATGAAAATTCTCTCCGTTAAATTTTCTATAAGATAGTGCTATTTTGATTTAAAAAAATTTTTTATTTGTACTTGTACACGTTAATAGACAATAAAAATACATCAAAATTTTTATGATTGTTTAAAAAATTGTTTAAAATATTTAAAAGCGATTTGAAGTAACTTTTATTGTGGATTTGGGGACTCAATATTATGATAAATATCCACACCAAATTTCGCTAAAATCGGTTCGATAGGTTAGCAACAATCAATTTGTTAATAACGGGTGTTGTAAAAAAAGCTATGATTTGAACAACAATTAAAAGACTGTTAATAAATTTTCAGGTAGGCTCTAGTATTTTTTTTGCATAGTTTTGAAGTTAAAGTTCCATAAAAACCAGTTTAAAGTATGATTTTTTTTTTTTAACATCGTTAAATGTTAAATCTGTTATCAAAATCACTCGTTTCCGATTGAGTTTCATCCGCAACGATGAAGGAAATGACTACGAAACTTCTGATGATAATAATGATAATGATGATGATACAGAACAAAGAGAGAAAATCGATGCTGCTTGCGAAGACATGTCAAATGATAGCGAACCAGAAAAAAAAAGTAGAAAAAGATTTTAAATCAAATGTTGCATTTTACATATGTAAAATATTCAATTTTTTGTTAATTTTATTTTTTTATAATGAAACTGTTGCGGAGTTTACGATGTAATTTATGATTATTAAGCAAAGTGCGCAGTGCCGCCATCTGTTAGTCTGGCTAGTGTACCAAAGCGCGCTCTCTCTGCTGGTACGCCAGTACGTCCATGACCACTGAGCCGAGTGCACGCTGCATCGACTCTCTTTGATTAATAAAGTTCCTCTAGTTTAACCGTAGTATAATTATTTAATTATCCTATCTCTATTATTTATTTATTTATTTGATAGGTTATGGTAGCCCTGCTACGCTTTTTGTGAATATTTTTCGTTTTTTTTTTTTCCAAAACGTGTTTTATTCTATTGAAAATTTATCGGTCTGGACGTGCGTTTCCTTGTGCTAAGTGTTTTTGAAGAGATCTTGTTCCTCAAGTAAGTATAATAAAAATCTAGAAGTTTTTAATGAAAATCTAGAGTGCTGATTGGAAAACCTTTTGTGCGAAACTAAGGGTGATTGACAAGGTGTTCTAGATTAGGAGATAGGGGTGCGTTGCTGTTCGTTCGAGTGTTTTATTTTTTTTTTGTTTGTCTCGAGTTATCGGTTGATTAGACTACTAGAAGAGAAAAATAGAGTGTAAAATAGCTGTAGAAAAGTAGGGTGTGAAAGAATTGAAATGCTGCATGGAAATACTGATGTTAGAATACGTTGCTCGTGCGGGCTCAAACCTGCGGATGACAAAAGCCGATCGGCGCGCGGGAGAGATCTAACGTGTTGCCTGCCGCGGTGAGTTAGGCTTCCGAGAATCGGAGATTCTAGCGCCGTAGCCGAGTCGTTTGTTTTGTTTTACTCGAGTTTTAGAAGCTGTGTCGTACATTTATTCAACTGTGTGGATTGAGTTTTTAGTTTTCTTTTTCCCCGTGGTTCGTTGATAATTCTCTGAAGAGTTGTACGCATTTTAATTATTTTTAGTGATGTTACGTGGTGTTTTGGGGAATACGGGATGGAATAAAATTTTCTTTTCTTTATCTCTCTCGGCTCTGGAAGAAAAATGTTTTGGACAAGATACCAGTGACGTCACGCCGTTTCTTGGGATCAAGCTTAGTATGGCGGGTTCTCGGGATATCGGTTTTTAAACTGAAACTCGTGCGTTCAGTCGGGATGCAAGCGGTGGCCAAGCCCCGCGGTCGTAGATCAATGCAGTGCATAGGGGTTCGTGCGCATTTCGGCATCGTATGTGTCGACGTTTGCATGGATCCTGGTTTCGTTGTTTCAATTTCTAATCATAGTAATGATTTTTAATTCACTCAATGTTGCTTGGAAATATCACTAGGATCCGCGTCAACTCTAGATGAATTCTAAAAGATATTTGGTATTGCAGAGACTCGAGATGACATCGTCTGGTGGGGAAAAAGTACCTGGCTCGCTGAACTCTACCCTCAGCTCTATCAGCCCGGAAATGGCCGATGCAATAAAACGCCAACATTTAATCCGCAGAAAAATGTACCGTCTCTACGGAACCATAGAGACTAATGGCGATCCATATCTATCGATAGATCCTGTCGAACCTGGTAAATGTTTTATTTCATGAGATTATTTTTGAGTATATTTTTTTATTAGAACCATCTGTAGCTGCCTAGAAATTAGATCGACAGATCTGTCAATAACTCTAGAAAAAATCCAAATATCTTACTAGATGATTTTATTCTACAGATGAGCCCGTGGAAGAAGCCGATTGGTGGACGCTAACAAGCGGTTCACGAGAATACCTCATGAACTTAGCCAGGATCGATGGAATCTTATTGAACCCTCCGCCTAGACCACAACAAGATCTCAATCTTATTCAAACACTGGATGAGACTAACAACAATCTTGAAACTGAAATGGACCAGGAGACCCCTAGAAACACTTCAGAGCCGTCTTCAGCCAATGAGCTCGTACACGAGCCACCATCTTACGTCAACCCTGAGGTTATAATTCAGGTCGACGGGACTGACATCAGCCAGGACAATGCTCTCATCCTGCAGCAAGAGATCGAACAGCTTCGCCAGCAGAATACTTTGGATCAAAAATTGCTGCAACAACAGCAGTTAGAACACCAGCTTCTTCGGCAGAAGATGGAGCAAAAGATCAAAGATCTTGAATCCAAGCGGCGTGAGTTACAGACGACACAGCAGGCAAGAACACAAGCTGCAGCACCACAAGCTGCAGCCACACAGGCCACAGGCCAGAATTTGAACTCGGTGTTGCCGCCCCTACCTCAACTTCAACCTATGCCGCCTCAACTCAACTTGGCTGACTTTCTTGCGCAACAGCGCGAGCTCACTGAGGTGATGAAGGCCTACGCTGGCCAGATGAGTAGAGCGGCCGAGTCGATGACGAATGGAATGAGGACGCTTGCTAACCAGGTACCTAGCGACAATCTTTTTAACTCCACGATAATTGACAAATCACCCGAACCTTCTCTACCTAACGATTTCCTCTGTAATTCAACGAACTCTAGACTTAATCGCGTTAATTTTTCTAATTCACTAGATTCGTCAAACCTGAATCTTCCCCCAAATTTGAATGCAACTCTGACAGAACTAAATAAAACTCTAGAATTAAATACAGTTAAAGTCTCGCATAAACGTGATTATAAACTAACCTTAAAGTTTGATTTGAATGTTTGTCTAGATTCTTTGCGTTCTGAATTAACTAATTCTGATCTACTAGACGTCATTGATGCAAATATTCTACCTAATAAAATTTATTCTCTAGAAATCCATAGAAAAAGAATTAATACTGTTAGAGACATTATAATTAATCATCTAGATGAATATTACCATAGAAAAATAATAAACTTGAAGGACACTAAAATTATTTTGAAAAAATTAATAGATTATAGAAAGGCAGAAACAAATTTTACAGCTGCTTCTGTCAGATCTCGTTTATATGCACTAAAAATGAAACCTAGAGAAAAAATTAATGATTTCTGCGAAAAATTTGATGCAATTGTACGTGAGTCTGAAATGTGTGAAGGAGGGATTCCAATTCCTTCTGAAGAACAAAGAGCTGCATTTTACAATGCAGTATCTGGAGCTGTCCCAGAACTGGTGACTGCTGACCTCGTACAATCCACGAATGATAAACCTATGAGCCTAGAAAAAATGAAGTTGTTCGTTTTACAGCTAGAAGCTAGTAGCCAAGCAACAAATCAACTTCAACACCAGACACCTAGAGCCGCAGCTAATGTTGCAAATGGAGGTAATCGAGCCCGTTGGCATGACAACCGGTGCCACCGCTGTGACGGTAATGGACACCAGAAGACCCAATGCCGGTACAAACCCATGGGCATGTGGTTCTGTTATATATGTTGGCGCATGGAGCACCACACCTCGAGTACCTGCCCTAACAACACAAGGTTAGTAAACAATATTAAATCTAACTCTAGAGGGAATAATATTTCAGCACGGGGTGGAAGAGGTCAGGCTTCTAGAGGGAATCCTAGAGGCAGAGGTCGTGTTTCTTTTGGTCGTGGTAGAGGAGGTAGTGTTGAAGATAATACCCAAAATAATACCCCAAGTAGAGGCTCTTTAAACCGAGGTAGGGGTAGGTCATTCAAACGCCACGTGAGACCGTACCAGCCTGGACAGAGTAGTTTTCCTCCTAAGGGAAACCCTAAAGCTAGGGCGAGTCAGGCAGGTATGTCTTCGGAATCTATTAATTCTAATAACGAAATTTTCTTTATAGCTGATTCCGGTGCCACCGAGCACATCGTAGGTAAAAATATAGTTCTGTCGAATTTTGAGAAAAGCGAGAATGAAGTGATTAGATGCGCGAACAAGAATAGATCGGCTGACATTAAAATCGATGGGAAGGGAGATTTGGTTTTATTTTCTAGACGTGATAATAATAAAGTCATAAAACTCTCAAATGTAATTTCGGCATCTGACATATGTGATAACTTAATTTCCTTGCGACGCTTTGCTGAAGCTGGTTTAGAAATTTATCTAGATGAGAGCGTTTTGAAAGTGTTTGATAAAGATACCCACGATGTTTATTTGTCAGGTTATTACTCGAAGCCTAATTGGGTGATATCTTTGACTGCCGAAAACAATTCCAGTGGATGTAAATTGAATTACAACGATTTCGTCTGTAAGGCACGTATAGGTACGGTAGAAGAGCTCCTTAGTCAATCTCAGTCGGAGGATGATTTTTCCGTTCCGCAAGGCTCGGAGGGAGTAACTCCCAGTGTTTTTGTATCTCCCCCGCCTGAGATTGGGAGGGAGAATATAGAGGAGCTCACTCTAGTGAACGATTCAAATTTCAACTCGAGTACAGGTATTATAGATTTTGACCTCAATGAGAATACTCTGGGTCGAAAAATCATAGACGCCGAGAAAGTCGGCACTCTAGAGGGAATGGGTGAAAGATACATAGACCAACCCTTGAATTCTGAGAATATGGATTATAAAATAGATCAAGGTATGTTGTGGCACATGCGTCTCGGTCATGTATCTTTAAATTACTTGAGACAGCTTAGGAAATCTGTGAAAGAGCTTGAGGGAATTAAATTTGGTGAAAATATTCTAGATTGCGAGGTCTGCGTCTTAGCAAAAATGAGAAAATTACCCTTTACTGAGAAACGAACTAGAGCAGAGCGGTCATTGGAAATGATTCATTGCAACACTATGGGGGCTATCAAACCAGCCTCGTTCCCAGGTGGAAATAGATTTATAGTTGTTTTTGTTGATGACTACAGTAGATTTGCTAAAATGTATTGTATCAAAACTAAAGATGGATCGGGCGCGTGTCTAGAAAAATATTTAGTTACCACTAGAAATTTATTAGGAAGGAATGAGAAATTATGTTTTATTAGGTCGGGTAAGGGTACTGAGTTTACCGGAGGTAAATTTCTAGAGGTTATGAATCTGGAGGGAGTTGAATCGAACCTAGGACCTCCGTTTACTCCAGAGTACAACGGTGTTGCTGAACGGTTTAACGAAACGTTACAAGGGAAAATTAGGTCGCTCATGATTGATAGTGGTTTGCCCAAAACCATGTGGATTCTTGCGGCCGAGGCTGCAGTCCACATGTATAATAGGTCCCCTCATAGCTCTATAGAATTTGAGATCCCATTGAAGAAGTTTTCTGGTACGAAAAACTTACATTTCTCTAGAATTAGAAGATTTGGTTGCCTCACATATATGAAGATCCCAGTTACTGAAACTAAGTTTTCTGACAGGGCCGTGAGAACAATACTAGTTGGATATTCACCAACTGGTTATGTTCTCTGGCATCCTGAGTCAGGTAGATTTTTAAATTCTAGACATGTCAAGTTCAATGAGAAGGTTGTATATAAGAATGCGTATAAAAAGAACTTGCATGATGTAATAAAAGAACTAGAGGGTTGCGACAACCGCGAAGATCTTGATGACGAGAATTGGCTTACTAACCTCGACTTGAATGAAAACTCTAGTCCAGTTGAGGTTGATAAGGTAGTTGAGTTAGAAAAACCAAAACGGGGTCGACCGCCAAAGCGAAAGGCAGATAACTCAAATCTAGATCTAGAGGTTAAGAAAACCAAAAATAATATAGAGACAGGTAGACGTGAAATGCCCATGCGAAAACCTAAACTCAATCGAGATTTTACAATTTACGCTAAAACGGCCGAGGTCTCTGACGAACTCGAAGACTCCAGTTTCGAGTATTTTAAAGCGAAATTCTTGAATCTAAAAACTGTTAAGTTCCATCTTCGCGGGGAAAATGATCACGAAAATAAAAGCCCGGAAAAACGTCTAGAAGAAGATGAATTGAAATTTATAATGTTTGCGAATTCAAACCAAGATCCTTCCTCATTCAAACAAGCGATGAATTCCAGTGAAAAACACGATTGGGAACACGCGATTGCGGACGAATTAAGCTCAATGAAAGAGAACGATGTGTGGGTACTTGTAGATAGACCATCTAGAAATGAAGCAAAAGTAATCAGCTCTAGATGGGTTTTTAAAAGAAAACTAGACGAGAAAGGTGAAATTGCTTTCAAAGCTAGATTAGTGATTAGGGGTTTCCAAGATCCTAATGAATACGTGCTTAGGGAAACCTACGCTCCAGTTTCAAGGTTGTCTCTCGTTAGAACTGCTCTCGCGATAATTAATAAAATGGATCTTGAGGTTTGTCAGATGGATGTCAAAACCGCGTTCTTGAACGGTATCCTAGAGGAAGAGATCTTTATGGAAATTCCAGAAGGCGTAGATTGCGACGAGCAGGTTAGGAAAAATAAAGTATGCAAATTACAAAAATCGCTTTACGGTCTGAAAATAAGTCCTAAAAAATGGAATACTAGATTTAGAGAGGAGGTAGAAAAATTAACCTGGTGATAACGAACCATGTCTATTCACTTGGCGTTTTAGAGGGAAGTTAGCAATCATCGTTCTATACGTCGATGATATGCTTATCGCTAGTAATTGTCTAGAAAAACTCGAGGAAGTTAAAAACAGGCTAAGTAGCATTTTTAAAATGAATGACCTTGGTGAACCAAAAATGTTTTTGGGCATGAAAATCACTAGAGATAGAAGAAATAAAATTTTAACTATTACTCAAGAAGAGTATATTAACAAAATGTTGCAAAAATTTGACCTAGAGAACAGCCACCCCTTTCGAACGCCTATGGCTACGAGACACGCGAAGAAGTTAGAAATCAAGAGCAGAGAAAAACTAGAAGTGTCGAGTAAAATCAAAATTCCGTATCGAGAAGCTATAGGCAGTCTGCTTTATTTAGCTAATGTATCTAGACCTGATATCGCGTATCCTGTTAACTATTTTGCTCGGAAACAGCTGGAAGTAACAACGGCAATTTGGGAAGATTTGAAGAGGGTTTTTAGCTATGTTAAAGGAACGTCTAAGATAGGTTTAACCTTTAGAGCAGAAAATGAAAATCTAGAAGCCTTTACCGACGCTAGTTTCTGCGATAATGCTAAGTCAATCTCTACCTGTGGTTACCTAGTGAGGATTTACGGCGATCCAGTAGCCTGGAGAAGCCACAAGCAAAATCTGCCTCAGCCCTCGACGTGCGGAGCAGAGTACGTAACTATGAGTGAATCCTGTCGTGAAATAATTGCACTAGATAAAGCCGCTAGAGACATTAGTGGTAAATGCTTATACCCTGCGACGGTATGGTGTGACAATTCCGCTGCGGTGAAAGTTACGCAGATGGATGGTAGTAATAAGCTTAAGTATTTTGATGATGAACTAGAGTTGATTAAAGATAATCTGGAATTTAGAGAAAGGGAAGGTCGAAAAAGAGATATGACTGATACTCATTGCGATTTCGTTAAGGCGTGTATTGCAAAGGGACAGGCGAATACTAGATGGGTTAGTGGCGAAATTAACGTGGCTGATATTTTTACAAAGGCTCTTGCTTTTGATCGTTTTAAAAAATTGAGAGAGATGTTACTTAACTCGAAAATTTAATATTGTAATTTTGACTAGAATATTTTTATCTTTGAAACTTGATATTTTGTTAATTTACAGACGCTGATCCCGTATCGTCTCCAGAGTGATTGGTCGTCGACTGGCTGATTGTCATCGGTGCCAGATCCCAGAGTTCAAACCTGTGTGTCAGGAAGTAGTTTTTAAGTTCGTTCAAGTCTGTATGTCAGACATTATTCTTGTATCTTTGTACCTTGTTCAAACCAGTGTGTCAGGAAGTAATTTTGAAGCTCGTTCAAGTCTGTATGTCAGATATTATTTTTGTATCTTTGTACCTTGTTCAAACCTGTGTGTCAGGGAGACTGTATCTTAGATTAAGCTCTAGAGACCTTGTGATAGCTAGATTTATGATGATTTTCTTGACCCTAGATATTTGATATGTTTGTAACTTTGATACCTTGAATATGCCTTTATGTAATATGTGTAAATTACAGTCATAAACGGAGGGAGTGTTGCGGAGTTCACGATGTAATTTATGATTATTAAGCAAAGTGCGCAGTGCCGCCATCTGTTAGTCTGGCTAGTGTACCAAAGCGCGCTCTCTCTGCTGGTACGCCAGTACGTCCATGACCACTGAGCCGAGTGCACGCTGCATCGACTCTCTTTGATTAATAAAGTTCCTCTAGTTTAACCGTAGTATAATTATTTAACTATCCTATCTCTATTATTTATTTATTTATTTGATAGAAACCTATGTAATTATTGTAATAATAAACGATTCTTAAATCTAAATAAACTCAATCAAACAAAATATATTCATCAACTTATTTTGTCGTAATCGATATCAGTATTATTCAATTTTTTAACCTTATTTTTTTTCCAAATTTTTTAAAAATCATTAAAAAAAAAGAAATTACAATAAATTGACAAGTCAGAATAAATATTATAAAAATGAAGTAACTAAACAATGTTTATGAAAAAAAATTTTTTTTTTTTTGAACAATTTATAAATAAATAAATAAATTTATAAACATTTAGACATTGAAATCGTTATTTTTAAAGAGAGCTATATCAAACTAAAATATCTTAACGCTTCAAAAATTTTGAGTTCACTTTTCGAAGATTTCTCGTGAGCAACCGCACACCTCAAGGCAGCTGTAAACGAGCATTTTTTTTAATCATTTTTTTTCAGATTTTTTTTTTTAAACAATGTATACGAACGGGTTCAAATGTATAGTTTTTCTTCATATTAAAACACACTCTGAGGTATCCAAAACTATTTTTTTTTTTCGGTTTAACTGCTTTCGTTCTCTCACAATAACGCATCAACTTTGAAGCAATACTGTTTGGTTTCTATATGCCAATTTTGATAATTCTTGCACCAAAAGAAGCGTTTGTCTAAGACCTTCCATTTGATATGTATAAAGTTACGAAAAAAAATTTTTTTATAGTATTTATCTATTTGTTTCTAAAGGTAAGATTTAACGATTTTTTGAAAAAATTATAAATGATGTTAAAAAAAAAATCATACTTTAAACTGGTTTTTATGGAACTTTAACTTCAAAACTATGCAAAAAAAATACTAGAGCCTACCTGAAAATTTATTAACAGTCTTTTAATTGTTGTTCAAATTATAGCTTTTTTTACAACACCCGTTATTAACAAATTGATTGTTGCTAACCTATCGAACCGATTTTAGCGAAATTTGGTGTGGATATTTATCATAATATTGAGTCCCCAAATCCACAATAAAAGTTACTTCAAATCGCTTTTAAATATTTTAAACAATTTTTTAAACAATCATAAAAATTTTGATGTATTTTTATTGTCTATTAACGTGTACAAGTACAAATAAAAAATTTTTTTAAATCAAAATAGCACTATCTTATAGAAAATTTAACGGAGAGAATTTTCATTTCTAAAAGTTTTTTTTGTACGACGCGTCGTTTTAAAGTTATTTAAGTTCAAATGAGAAAAAAACAGGCATTTTTTTATTTTTTACCTAAACTCGTAAATAAATTAATGTTCCGCGGTCGGTCCCTCCAAAATAAACTTGGGGGGTCTCTACTGGGTACCCATACAAAGTTTTCCAGCAATAATATTAGAGATAAATAAAACATCGGTATTTCTGGTCTTTTCACGCCACATCGACCCCACTAGAAATGTTACATTGGCCAAAGTTTGCGAAGAGTTAAGAAAAGGCATCCCACATTATTAATATCGATAGCGCGAATTTTGCAGGAAGAACCCAATTATTAAAAATTATTATTTAGCGAGATGATTAGTATTCATTTTTTTAACGACACCCTTAATGTTATGACAGACACTTTAAAGTCAAAAAAAGATAATAGAAAGTGTGTAAGCTTGTTAAGATAACCAATGATCCTTTTTTCCTATCCTTTAATTTCATTCTTATTCACCGACAGGGCCCTTTTATCATCGGCCCCTAGTAGGTCCCGGGCAAAATAAAGCAGCTGAAAAAGCAGCTGCCGATTTGAAACACTTTATCAGCTGCTTTAGAAGCTGCTTTATAAGTTTTTGTTAAAAATATATTGTTTGGCCTTACTTTGGACCCTATGGACCCAAATCCCGGGTTTTTAAGTAGGACCCTTATTGTTTGACTCTAGGTTCAGAAAGAGCGGTTATTGTAATTTATAAAGCAACTGCTTTATCAGCTGCTTTATAAGTTTTTGTTAAAAATATATTGTTTGGCCTTACTTTGGGCCCTATGGACCCAAATCCCGGGTTTTTAAGTGGGACCCTTATTGTTTTACCCTAGGTTCAGAAAGAGCGGTTATTGTAATTTATAAAGCAACTGCTTTATCAGCTGCTTTATAAGTTTTTGTTAAAAATATATTGTTTGGCCTTACTTTGGGCCCTATGGACCCAAATCCCGGGTTTTTAAGTGGGGCCCTAATTGTTTGACCCTAGTTTCAGAAAGAGCGGTTATTGTAGATTTGGGTGTCCATAAAAAAAAAAGTGAGTTCTTACACGAACTTATGAAGCAGCTGATTTCTAATTTTTTGTTAAAAACATATTATTTGGCCTGCAGCATCTCATGATATTAAATAAATGTAAGGGTAATATATTCCCTAATTCAAATTTCCCACGCTCTTACGACCGTGGCTAAGGTAGATCTCGTCTGGACCGATAGAGAGGGCTTCACCATAAGAGAGAGAGAGAGACAGCAGAATAGTAAAAATTATAAAAACATGTGCTATCACTAATTATTGAAAGAAATAGTATTAGTGTAAATTAGGAATTGACAATAGTGAATAATAAACTTTAATTGTCGTTTCTTTGTTTACAGGTAGGATGATATTGTAAAAATTGTAAATAGTGTAAATAATAAATCTTAAAAACTTTGTTTACAGAGCAACCAAACAGTTTATGTTGTTGTCAAATTCCTATCCTAATAATCAAGATTATTATAAAACGACAATTTTTGTCAACAATGGAAAAACTAAGGTTTGAATTTGTAATGAAGGCTGCACAGGATGGAAAAACAACAATTCTATGTATAACCTCAATTGAAACGCCCCATGGAAAAGTGTTCGCAATACCAAATGAACTGCAAAATTCAAACTTACACACAGAATTAATAACAGTACCAGCTTTTGGTAGAATATAAAAAATACATTGAAGAAGAGGAACCATTTCAGAAAAATATGGATTCCAATGGCTGATAATTTAGCTAAAGTTTACCTTCACGAAGAAAATAATTTAATGTTCAAAGATCAGTATTTGGAAGAAATAGCAGAACCACAAGCTGCACCAGGCAGCTGCAATTCAACCCTAGATAACACTTGGACAGAGTTGATAAAAAAACTCCTGGAAGAAAAAAATTTAAAATCTGAGCTAGAAAATTTAAGCAAAATTGCAAAAGACTTCATGATTGAAAAATTTGATGGGAAAAATGCAAATGCTGGTCAGTGGATCAAAGAATTTGAGAAAGAATGTGAAAGAAACCTGATAACAGAAGATAAAAAAAAGATTGAAATATTAAAATGCTTTCTCGAAGGATCCAGTGCACATTGGTATGCCAGTATGATCTTAAAATTTTCAGTACAATCGGAGTGGGAAAATTGGAGAGAAAATTTTTGTGAAACATTTGGAAATAAAGGGTGGTCCTGTATCAGGTATGCGTACACATTTAAATACCAGAGTGGTTCATTGTTAGATTATGCTTTGAAGAAAGAAAAACTTTTGCTACAAATTAATAAAGCAATTGATTATGAAACATTAATAAATCTTATAGCTATGGGTTTATTAAATTATGTGTCAGATAAAATTGACAGAGAAACATTAAAACAAACACAAGATTTATTTAATGAAATTGGCACACTGGAACACCTGGCTAGCAAGAAAAACAGTGAAAATAAAAAGTTTATAAAAAATAAAGAAACAAAAGAAAAGATGGAAAAAAACCTTCTAACAAATGTACGAGTAAAAACAAAGGTGTACGTTTCCATGCTGAAGAAGATTGCTGGTTCAACAAAGGTAACCAAAATCAAAATTCTAATAGCTCCATTTTGGAATTGGAGTTGAATGACACTGATCCAAAAAACTAAATATCCCACCATTAATTGAATGGTGTGAATAAAACTGAAGGAATAGTTACTGTGAAAATAAAAATTCTAAACATAGAAAAAGAAGTAGATGTTTTTGTAGTGAATAATGAAAACTTCAAATATGAATTTTTAATTGGACTAGATTTAATCAGGGATTTTCATTTAATTCAAGATGAGGACCTGAAAATAACTCAAAAAATAAGTCCAGAAATAAAGGAAGAAATTGAAATGGACGAAAGTTCCAAAACTAATATAGATAAAAATTTTTTAGAGAATAAATATAATAGTCTCTCTCATAAAGTAAAGACAGAGCTATTAAAAATGAAAGAAGATGTGAAATATGAACAAGAAATTCTAGTTAATTTTAACGAACATGTTAATGAAAAAGATTTTAAAATGAAAATAAACTATCTGAGCACACAGCAAAAAGATGAAATTAATAAATTAATAGACAAGTATGCCTCAATCTTTGCAAAAAAAAAATATGATATAGGGACAGTGAAAGAATATGAAGCCCGCATTGACTTAACGATAGATAAATACTGTAGTAAGAGACCTTACAGGTGTAGTCTGGACGATAAGAAAGAAATAGAAGGCCAGGTAGCAGAGCTGTTAACAAAAGGGCTGATAGAAGAGTCATATAGCCCGTTTGCGGCCCCAGTGACGCTAGCGTATAAGAAAGAAGAAAAAAAAAGTCCAGATTATGCATTGATTTTAGAGATCTAAACAAGATAGTTGTCCCCCAAGCACAACCGTTTCCACTTATAGAGGACCTGATGATAAAAACCAGAAATTGTAATTACTTTACAACTTTGGATATTAATTCTGCGTTTTGGTCCATTCCTTTAAGAATTGAAGATAGAAAAAAAACAGCTTTCGTGACTCAGGAAGGACACTACCAGTGGACGTGTCTGCCGTTTGGACTAAAAACATCACCGGCTATATTCCAAAGAATTCTTAACAATATTATAAGAAAAAATAATCTAAATCATTGTGCGGTGAATTATGTTGACGATATTCTGATATTTTCTAACTCGTTTTCGGAACATATACAACACCTGAATGCACTCCTGCAAGCAATAGAGAAGGAAGGTTTTAGATTAAAATTTCAGAACTGCTCCTTCGCAAAAGACTATGCCAAATATCTGGGTCATATTATAAAGAATAATACGATAAAACCGATAAAAGATAATCTTGTGGCAATAAAAGAATTTCCCAAACCAGAAACGAAAAAACACATTAGGCAATTCCTAGGAAAGATAAACTTCAATAGAGAATATGTACCAGGAAGGGCAATGATTTTAGAACCATTACACAACCTACTGAGGAAGAATCAGAAATTTTTGTGGACTATAAGAATGCCAAGAATCCTTTGATAAAATAAAAAACATACTAATTTCGGAGCCAGTTCTAGAAATCTTTGATAAGGACTTACCGATCCATATCCATACGGATGCAAGCTTACTGGGAGTTGGAGCAGTGTTGAAGCAGGTACAAAAAAATGGAGAAATAAAACCAGTTGCGTTTTTTTCGAAAAAACTAAATCAAGCACAAAAAAGGAAGAAAGCTATCTACCTCGAGTGCTTAGCTATTAAGGAAGCTGTACGATTTTGGCAATACTGGCTCATAGGTAAATCATTTTTAGTTTTTACAGACCATAAACCCCTTGAAGGCATGAATCTGAAGTCTAGAACAGACGAAGAACTGGGTGACTTGACTTATTACCTGTCACAATATGATTTTCAAGTAAAATACTCGCCTGGGAAAGATAACGTAGAAGCAGATTGCCTAAGCAAAAATCCGGTATTAGAATGTCACGAAAATAAAGATGAGCAACTGAAAGTCGTGAACTTACTGGAAATAAAAGATATTGAAAATGATCAACAGAATAGCGAATATGTACAACAGAAAAAAGATAGACTAGTAGAGAAAAATGGAATATACTTTAAAAAGACACGGAAAAAAGAGAAGATTGTTTTGTCCGAAGAGTTCAGCATAAAATTTATAAAAAATGTCCACGATAGCTGGTGCCACATTGGAGTAAAACAATTGAAAAAAAAAATATCTCCATTCTATACAGCAAAAAATCTAACAAAAAATATAAAGTATATTAGCAAGACCTGTGAGACATGTATAAAAAATAAAACAAGAGGTCAACAAAAGGTGGGTCTGATGTCATATTTAGGTCCTGCTACAACACCATTGGAGATAATTTCACTGGATACAATAGGTGGATTTGATGGGTCCCGCTCTACAAAAAAATTCCTACACCTTTTGGTTGACCATTACACAAGGTATGCATACATTCTGACGTCAAAAACGCAAGTCGCAAATGATTTTAAGAAACTAGTCGGAAATGTCACAGAAGACAACCAAGTTGACTTAGTTTTATCGGATCAATATCCAGGAATAAATTCGAAAGAATTTAAAGAATTTCTGGATGAAAATAATATAAAAATGGTTTTTACAGCGGTGGATTCACCATTTTCAAATGGACTCAATGAGAGGTTGAATCAAACGTTAGTTAATAAGATAAGGTGTAAAATAAACGAAGAAGGAAACAAACGAGGTTGGACGACGATAGCGCAAGAATGCGTAGAGAAATACAATACTACAGAACACTCAGTTACCGGATTCGCACCAAAATATTTGTTAGAAGGCTCAGATGTTTCGATTCTCCCAGATGAGCTAAAACAATAATTAAAGAGAGAAAAATGGTTGGAAGATAGACAAACAGCCTTGGAAAACTCCATCAAATCTCACAACTATAATAAAAAAATTTTCGATAAAAACAGAAAATACCATGAATTCAAAGTTGGGGATGCAGTTTTCGTGGAAAATGGAAATAAACTCAACAGAAAAAAACTCGACGAATTGAGAACAGGTTGGAAATATTGGTAAATATTGGAAGAAAAAAAGCCGAGTCTAATTTTTTCCACATAACGAAGCTGATTCCAGCACCTACTGAAGAATGGCAGGAAGAAGATATCTGAGAAAATTCTCGTTCGTGAATTTTCTTCCCCTGGAGGGAAGATGTAAGGGTAACATATTCCCTAATTCAAATTTCCCACGCTCTTACGACCGTGGCTAAGGTAGATCCCGTCTGGACCGATAGAGAGGGCTTCACCATAAGAGAGAGAGAGAGACAGCAGAATAGTAAAAATTATAAAAACATGTGCTATCACTAATTATTGAAAGAAATAGTATTAGTGTAAATTAGGAATTGACAATAGTGAATAATAAACTTTAATTGTCGTTTCTTTGTTTACAGGTAGGATGATATTGTAAAAATTGTAAATAGTGTAAATAATAAATCTTAAAAACTTTGTTTACAGAGCAACCAAACAGTTTATGTTGTTGTCAAATTCCTATCCTAATAATCAAGATTATTATATAAATAAAACGAAATGAAAGTGTAAGTATTAATGAATTCATTATTGATCCAATCTATTAAAAAAAAAAGTAGCAGAACATAAGAAATTCTCAAAAAATATGGTTTTTTTATGTCACATGTTTTGAGATAGTTAATCATTGAAAAAATTTTAACCTGCTGGAATGAAAAACTGTGACTCGGGGCCTTATTTTGGGCCCTATGGACCCAAATCCCAACTTTTTTAAATGGGGCCCTTATGTTTAGACCCTCGATTCAGAAAGAGCGGTTATTGTACATTTGGGTGTCTAGAAAAAAAAAATGGTGTCTTACACGAACTTATAAGGCATAAAAAAATTTGTTCTGTTCAAGGAACAATATTTTCAATAAGTACGCATCTTTTTTATAGCATGTATGTAATGGGAAAGATAAGTGTAAAACAATTTTGACCCTACACGTCCAAAAACTGTTTACTAGTATAAAAATAAAAATAGTGGAATTCTCATAAGAACACGCGTTATAAACGAAAATTTTGAATTGAAGATTTCTCAAAAGTTAGGTCGGCAACTTGCTTTTTTTTTTTAGAATTTTCATCTAGAGTAAAAAAACTAAATGTCCTGAAAATTTTAAGATGATTGACCTCATAGAAAAAAGTCGCGTGAGCCTTCTTAAAGAACAAATACTTCTGAAATCTCGTTATCTTGCTCGCTATCATTAATTATTCTGTTTAATCCGAAGTTTAGATATAATAAGTTGAAAATATTTTTATTCAAATCTTGAACAAAACAGCCAATAGAATCATTTTAATATTGTTACAAAAATTACCGTATTTTCCTGTGTATAAGCCGCCCCCCCCCCCCCCCTGTAAGTCCTAAAATCAAAAAATATTATCAGATAAATAATTTTTTTAATATATTAATTTTGTAATAGGTTTATCTTGGTTGCGGCCACTTCCACGATGAAGATGCTTGGAAACTAGTGGAGCGGAAAAATGACCGGCGGTTCCTCACAGATGTAACTCATATTTTCTGGAGCGAAGAAACTATTCGAAATCGATGTCTTCTGTACTAAAAAGTAAAAAATGTTATTCCTGGTGTTCCCGTCGTTCCAGCAACTCTAGCAAAATTAAATAATTATTTTCATAAGATTTAAAATTAATAATTCATTTCAGGACAATGGATAGTCTTCTTTAAGGTAGTTCTACACCTACAGTCAAATTAAAAGCCGGATCGCAACCTTTTTGCTCGATTGTACACTCACACTAACGTAATTTTCGTGTCCATGCGCGCGTGAGTCGTACGTTAACGTCAATTTTTGGTTATTGCATTAAATTATCTCGAAAAGTAGTCCGCTTGGGCTGTTCGGTAAGTGAGGAATATTTTCAGAATTTATTCAACTATAAGATATTGAAATTTAGAAAAAACTGGAGGATTTTTAAGGTTTTATGATCTATTGAAATGTGAAAAAAATACGGTTAACACGGTCGATTGCTATGCCGGTGGTGTACATTTTACAAACTTTGAACTCGTTTTTCTAATCCCGGTTGCCTACCTTCGATTTATGCAGTTGTATTCCTTGTTTTAAAACTAACATTTGACATTAATTTCCAAAAAACTGGGGGAATTAGTGAGATTTAGTGTGAAACTACCTTAATGAGATTTCTTATACAGTCTGACCTATTCAGAACGAATTCCCTAATACCGGAATTTTTCAAGAATTGAGAACTAGAACCTCTTGACAGGCATTAGGAATTTTTGGAAAAAAGGATTGACATTTTCCCCGTTTTTTGTGATATTGAGAGGTGTGACCCTACCCCTAAAATCCAGCTAGATTTCCAGCTGGCTATCCAGCTGGATTTCGGTTCCAATATGACGGCTCGATTTCCAGCTGGATTACTAGCTGGATTTCCAGCTGACTATCTGGATTTCGGTTCCAATATGACGGCTGGTTTTCAAGCTGGATTTCCAGCTGGATTTTAGGGGTAGGGGACTGTATCATAATTAAATAATAATGAGAGTAAATTAATTCATAAAATTGGGAAAGTTGAAAATATTTTAATTGGTCTTCCAGTCACCGTTCTTAATATGGATCATTAGATTTTGATCATTAGATCATTGATTTTAAGTAAGGATCATTTGAAGATCCTCGTTAAGGAAGACGACTGTGTTAAAAAATTTGATTATTTGCATTTTTAATTTAATTGTACTTATAAATATTATTTTGTAATTTTTTTTACATTAGCTTTCTCTTATTTTCTAGGACTGTACCAGCGTTATTTGGAGAAACGTAAGGTACCAGAATGTCACTGGGCACTAAGAATGAAAACAGCAACAGAGATATGGACTAAAATTTCTTCAGAGGCGAGGGCAAAGGTGGTATTTGAGTATTACATATCGTTAGACGCCGAAGAGAACCAGTAATTTTTTTCCATGTTTTTTTTGTCTAAACTTAAAAAATTTATGTTCTAGACTTAAAAATACATATATTCATTTATTTATTTTTAAATTGAATAAATATATATCAATCAATATATTGCGTATTTATTACTTATTATTAAATCATTATTCTTTTTTATTTTTTGTTGTTAAATATTGAGAAATGCTGCGAGCTAAATATTTATTTTGCCAAAATTTATGAAGCAGCTGATTTTTTTTGTCCGGGGTACCTTTTCACCTATCCGCCTTCTTAATATCCACACCCCTTTCCCTCCCCTTGCTCACTTAATAATTTTTCTAGTTAGTTACTCCCGTGATCTCGTATTGTAACGTCTTATTATTGACTGCTCCGTAATTTTTACGTTGCTACATTATTGTAAGTCTAAATTTAAATAATTTATTTTCATTGCATGTTAAAATTACTCTTCTTACGATTATTTACCATGTAATTAAATATTGTAATTATTACTACGTGGTTATTTATGAAGGCCTAATCCCAAGATCCTCCCCAAAAAGAATGTCAGCATTTTATTCGTGATGTGATTGGTTGAAGAACAAAATTTAAAATTTGAACACTTAGAGAATATATTTGATAAAAAATAATTATGTAATCAAGTGTTCGAAAATAAACAAAACCAGTGAATCTATAACCACAAAAGTTTAAATGAACTCTGAACGTAGCGCATAACTTATTGTAGGTTAATTTAGATGAAGCTTCGACAAAATTTGTTTTAGATAATGTAATACCATTGCGCGCTGAGAGAGACTAGTATAATAAAAAACCTATGCTTGTAATTAATAGTAGAAGTTTCAATCATTTAAACCTTTAAAATTAATTTATTTCAAAATAATAAATAAACTTAAAAAATTCAATGTGAATTCATGTACTTAATTACCTGTTTGATTGTATCCAGTTTCTATGTAATCATAAAAAATATCTCGGTACAAAAGCAAATTAAACTTTATATTAGCAAGAACGTCACAAATAATATAATGTAAGCTCTCTTCGGATTTATTATTTTTATGATGATTCCATTTTTTATAAAAACAAATTACCAATAAAATCAAAATTATTGATAATGGAAGTAGAATCTCAGCTAGTTGCATGATGCACTTATTAACAATAAATGAGAAAATTATGTATACTATGACGATGAGATCTTAGCTACTACTTCTTAACCTGCTTTGCACATTATAGTAAGCGAGAAATACATAAACCCGATTGGTTGTCACTATCAACTGCTAATATTATAACTACTAACTGTCTAGTCTCTGGTAAAAATATTTACTTTGAAAATATCTACATTTGAAGGAGGTGCAATCATCAGAAGATAATTTCAACGGCCCCTGACCTTCAATTTAATATTGACCACTTATGAACTGGCCATTTTATTATTGACACAACTTTAAACAATCTTTTTTTCAGACTCTTTTTCCTATTTATAGTTTTTAGTACTTTTCTAGCTATTATATATAAGCTCAATTTAGTTTTGATATCGGCACTAAAATATCATATAATTTATTATCGTTTGAACTTCTTTTTTGCATAAGCGACTTATCACGCGGGTTATTTTTTAAAAATTTTTTATCGTAGATCAAACTTTTATTTTGCAAACTTGAAAGTAAGTATTAAATTGGGAAACATGTATGTAATGTTGACGACTGCAAGGAGGACCTACTTAAAATTTTCAGTTTATAAAAATGAGACAAAAGATTACAAAGTTGATTACTTAAATAACTGATGCCACATCATGGTTTGAGTAAAAAAAATTTTTTCTTTCACCTACTAATCGTCATTACATTGATACTTGTGTGCATTTGCACGAGGTGTATCGATTTGTCGGTAAACAGTTTTTACGCGGTTTGTAAAATTTTTGGTTGGTTCACACTCTCTTGGAAACTGATGTATATGTAAAAAATGAATGAAAGCAAGTACGTAAATGTGAACTTAAGTATTGACTTGAGTATTATTTTTTATGACACTGCGTACGATAAATCCGCATCGCTGAAAACGGATTTTTTGCACGCATTTTCCATAAAACTGTGTTCGATACACGAGCGAGGTTGCCATGCAAGGACCTAGCTCGCTCATGACGGAGTGCTAGATAAGGGCCTAGTTAGTATGCCTAATAACGGTTGTCCATAACAAAGAAGTGCACTGTTTTTAGAGCTTTTTAAAATCATAATATATTTTTTAAAGTAATCCCTTTGTAAAAGAGAGCTATCGCCATATTGCAGCGTATAAGATAAGATCTTTATTCATGAGCTGATTAGTGCGAGAAAGTTTTTAAAATATTCAAAGAGTGCATTTTAAGGGTACTTTTTTTCTATGCGCGCTTTAAGCGGGTTCAGAGGATATATATATAGTCACTGTAAAAAATACAAATAAAAACTAGATGATTATAATAAAATCATCTAACTGGTTTATATCAACTGGGTGAACACCCAGAACGACCTGGAGTCACCCAGGTAGACATGTCCGAGGAGTTGGGAAAAAAAAAAAAAAAAATGGTTTTAGTATAATTATATTGGAGTGGAGGCCTACAACGTCATAGTCGAGGAGGGCGCCCAGGTGGCCAATGATCTAGTGACTCGAATGACGGGGGTTCGGGGAAACTTTTTTCCAAATAGTTTTAGATATTGACGAATGTAGTGGAGACAGAGGCGGATTAGGTAATTTGCCGCCCCTACGCGAAGAAAGATGCCGCCCTTTAAAATGCATCAAAAAAAAAAAAACGTTGAGTTCAATAAATAGACTGGTTAATTATCCACTGTTCGGGCCGTTTTTGTGATCGAATATTTCGCGCGTCTTAGGATTAACTGCGCGCGCCGACTTGCTCGTGCGAGCGACATGGGATTCGGTTCGTCAGTTAGATCTGGTTAGATCAGCCTCCGCGAGCCGAGCTGCACGCCTTGCAGTCTCTCGGCCCGAGCTAAAAATAAAACGCCTAAACTAATTGCACTGGGTAAATATTAAAGTTAAATAAAAAACCTAAAGTAAATCAAAAACTGCTGTTCTCGAGCTCATTTATTCCCGCTCTACTCTTCTCATCACCGAGCCAGTGCATTCAAGACAGTGTGTGCGGCCGGCATCATCAAGTCTACAGTCCACTGCCTACTTAACCCAACCGCGCGCACATCCACCAAGCCTTGAACCCCCAAATACCCTGGGCTCCCGAGTTCAACAAAAAAACTCATCGGCTATCCCCCAAGCTCTAAACCTTCCAAAAATCTGGGCGCCCGAGTTCAACAAAAAAATTGATCTTCTAAGCCCCCAAATACTCTGAGCGCCCGGGTTCAACAAAAAAACTTATCGGCTATCCCCCAAGCTCTAAACCACCGAAAACCTTGGGAGCCCGAGTTGAATTATTCCAAAAATATGAGTGCATTTTAGTTAACTTCAACATGAAATAAATAATTTTGTTACAATACCTAATTACGCTGCTATGGTGCAATTATACCATATAGTTGTAAATCTGAAAATTTTAACTCCAAAACTGCCTGGTTGACTAGGAAAACACTATAAGCTTTTACTTATTGTTAAACTCTTTGTTTGCAACATTATTAACAAATTTTTTATTTTAACTATAAATTAAATGCTTCTATGATAGAGACACATTTCGAAAAAAGCGTAAAAATTTTCGTTTGTTTATTGGTTATTTATTTTATTATTTTATTTTGATTTTTTATTATTTTGTAGCACTTTCAAGTGATGTAAATAAAAGTACACCACAACCTTTTTGTGGAACAAAAAAAAAAAAACTTTTTTATGGACTTGATATTCAAATATAAAGTACGCTGAACCTGTAAAATGATTCCACTCGGTAACCATGGTTTTAGGGGTTCAGAGCTTGGGGGATAGCCGATAAGTTTTTTTGTTGAACTCGGGCGCCCAGGGTATTTGGGGGCTTAGTGCTTGGGGCAAAGCTGATCAGTTTTTTTGTTGAACTTGGACGCCCTGGGTATTTGGGGGTTTAGAGCTTGGGGGATAGCCGATAAGTTTTTTTGTTGAACTTGGACGCCCTGGGTATTTGGGGGTTTAGAGCTTGGGGGATAGCCGATAAGTTTTTTTGTTGAACTCGAGCGCCCAGGGTTTTAGGGGTTAAGAGCTTGAAGGATAACTGATCAGTTTTGTTGTTGAACTCGGGCGCCCAGGGTTTTGGGCGTTTGAAGCTTGGGGGATAGCTGATTAGTTTTTTTTATTGAACTCGGGCGCCCAGGGTGTTTGGGGGTTTAAAATTTGAGGTATAATTGATAAGTCATTTATTAAATTCGAAGTATAAATTAAAAAAACTTAATCTTTTTTCGCTTACTAAAGAAAAAAAAAAAAAAAAAAAAAAAAAAAAAAAATAATTGTTTTTTTGTTTTGCCGCCCCCTTACGAAGCTGCCGCCCCACGCTGTAGCGTGGTAAGCGTGGCGGGTAAGCTGCCAGTATCTCTGTATCCACCCTAACTATGTTGCTGTAGACCTCCACTCAGAGGCAGCTGAGATAGTCACCCGGGTGACTTTACTCCGACGACACTCCAAGTTCTGGGCTGCCTGGATGTCCACCCAGATTACGACGTTTTAGACCTCCGCTATAATATCTAAAACGGTTTTCAAAAAAGTTTCCTCGACTTCTCGTAGATGGTCGCCGGGGTGACTACAGGTCTTAGGCTTTCTGGGGGTATTTCAAATTTAAATTTACAAATATATGAAAAGAATCAAATTTTTTTTATAAATTACTATAGAAAAAAATGAGACTTCGATTCTGATCATCCGAGTTTGACGCTGTTTCAGAAACCAATTAAAAATATAATATTCAATTTTGCTAATTATGGATAACGTTGTTACAAAAGCAGTACAATTGAAATTTTTTTTTATAAACGTTTCAACTTGGATTTAAAAAAATCGATGTTGGCATGTTATTTAATACCTTTAAAGCCTTTAAATAATGTTTTATCTATTTTACTAGCAAATAAAACGTACTTAACAAAAACAAATAATTGGATTGGAATCGGAAGTGGAAAAGTTTTTTAAGTTTATGAATTAATTATATTTTTTTCAAACTTTATTAAATGACTGCAAATTGATTAAATTTAATTAGTTTACTCTTTAAAAAATCTTAAATGAATTACATATAAACATATTTAATACTGTACAATTTTATCTTAATTTATTTTATGATTAATAAATTAAAAATATTGAGTAGCATTCAAATTGAAGGGTAACAAAGAAGAATGCATAACATGGCTTTACAACTGGCTCCATTGGATATATACTGGAAAGTTTATATACCCTGCAGCTTAATAGGACTTCTTACACAATCTTATTTAAATTACAACTTCTAAGGCTGTACGTATTATTTTAACATATAAAAAATATTTTTATAATTTTTAAAAAATTCAATTTAGAAAATTAAAATTTTTTTTTTTTTTTATTACATTTTATTATTCAGTTAAAAATATCTCTGTCTTTTCTTTAAATTATAGATACGAGAAATTTTAACAAAAAAATACTTAATAACAAATATTTGTATTACAAAAAAAAAAAAAAAAAAAAAAAGAATTTTATTGTTATTATTTTTATAAAATTATTTCTTTCAACACATTAAAGTGATGTTCACTACTTCGATACATTTATGGTATTGCATAGAAAATCATTTTATTTAAAAAAACTGATACGTAGATACCAAATTAAGAATTTTTTTCATTAATTTTTCATACTTAGAACTATACTTTTTTACAAGAAGGATTTTTTTTATTAAAAACCTGATCCAGTTCATATTTTGATCATAATAATCTAATTTTGTACTTTTATAAATTAAAATAAATAAAAATTCAGTTTTGTAAATTAATGCCTGATGTGCACTGGAAGGTTTGTCTAAAAGTCATCTTTTAAATATTTATAAAAAAAATTATGACGCACCACCATTTCATAAGATTAATTTATTATTTAGCATTTCAAAAGACGACTTATTAGACGCGTTAAGAATAGTTTAAATTGTAATTTACGTTACCTATTCAAACCTTCGAAATCTTAGTATAAAAACGCGCACTAATTTCATTAACTTAACTCCTATAGAGCTCGATTCTAATTTTATAATTACAACATTGACATCTTGTTCTCATTTTACTTTGCTTCTGAAAACTTTTCCCTTAAACATTTTATCTTATTTACAAAATAGGTTTCTAAAGATTCAGCACATTTGAAAAAAGGTGATTCCTTAGGATTGTAATATCGACAATTATCGAAAATCTTTGTCATGTCACCAATAAATTCACTGAGTTTTTTGTATGATTTATCATTGATTCTCAGCTCAATCGTTTGAAGATCTATAAATCAAAACAATTGTTACTACTTGAAATATTTAAGAGAATAACACAGTGTATGTAATTTTTCTTACCCATAGGCTCTTTAATCACTTTATAGTAATCGGGGGCTTCGTTTGGATCCACAGGTTCCATAAATGGCCAAGCACTTTTATGTCCCTAATCAATATTATTTAAGATAAGTCATCGGTTTTAAAAGTTAAATATTTGATAAAATGACCAGACAATAAAGAAAATAGTTTAAAGTTTACCTGTATTTGTTTGATCAACTTTCTTAAGAGTTCAAGATCTTTAGCATTAAGATTTTTCATGTTTGCAAAATTGACAGATGAATTCCGTTGACAGTTTGGACAAACATACTCATCAATGTTATCAGCTTCTGATTGGAGAATGCCAACGCACCTGCCGTGAAACCAATCCTGGCACTTATCGCAGCAAATATAAAATCTAAAAAAAAAATTATTATAAAAGATTTGTAATTACACATCCATGAACTACCTGTTCATATAACATGAATTGAAATTACATCAATTTGAAATAAAATTACTTACTGAGATTCATCGTACGGTTGCCTACACAAACAGTAAAGTTCTTGAGTTTCTCGCGCATGTTGACACTCTGTGCAAACAAATTCTGACATAGTTTTACTCATTTCCTCCGTGATTCCCACACAGTCTCCATGGAACCAATTATTACATAAATCGCATCCAACATAAAATCTAATAAATAAAATTTTATTTTTAATAAAACTATATAAAATAATAATTAATTAACTACTAATTTAAATGATATCTTTCACTTACTTGGTTTCATCATAAGGTGTCCTACAAAGACAATAAAGTTTTTCTTTTTTTATTCTGTTAGTTGATGACGGTGCCGAACTTGCTGGATGACCTGGCGACTTTTGTTTCTTTGGTTTGCTCTTATTAGGTGAACCAATTTGTTGAGGAGATTGAATGATTGCTTTTCTTTTAACGCTTCCCACTTTGACTTCATCTTGTTTATGTCTTTCTGCTTTAGTTCTATTGGCGAGTTCTGCTGAAAGATCTTTCTGCAAAATTAATAAAAATTTTTTATTGTATGATAAGACTGTAGAAAATAGTTTTTAAATTATCTGTGAGTCTACTAACTTGAACATCAATTTGAAGTTCTTTTTCAAGCATTGCTCTTCTTTTTAAAATGTCCTTTTTCAATAATTCTTTATGTCTAAATAAAAGCACTTGCATCTTAGAAGGTAGTTGTTGTTTTCTTCGATTTTGTTCTTGCGACTCTTTTAATTTGTTTAAACGAATATTAGCAGTACTATCTGCTGAATCGTTTATTTTAACCAACCTGACAAATACATATTGGTATTTAATAAAAATAATTCTGTAATCTATAAATAATTTCGGTTCATTGTTGTAACCACAATTTGATCCGTGGAGAAGTAAGAAATAAAATACAAAAGAATGCAAATAGTTTATTATTTTATGTTACGACGTTTCGTCCACTTGTTTTGTGAACCTCTGCAGGCTATATAATTAAATTGAAAACACGGTGAAAAATACATAAATACATTACAAATAAACAACTTTCATAAAAAAAAGAGAGTAATTTTTACCTAGGCATAAGTCTCTACTCTATCAGAGCAAATCGTCTACTGAGTCGAAAATATTGAAATTAGAGAAATTTGTGTTCAAAATTAACATGGGTGTGTCTCATTGGGTGTGAAAATAAATTCAGAAAATATAATTGAAATTATATAGATAACTTTTTAAATAGAGGTCTGTACGATTTACTGAGTTTTTGGGTGTCTTCCTTCTTGTTTATTGTTTTATGTGTACTTTTAATTAATAGCATTTCCGAGATCAATCGCTTCCTATAATTCTGTTCTGTATCGAGAATTTTAACACCATCAAAATTAAAGTCATGGTTGTAATCAAGTTTATGTTTGTAAACAACAAACTCTGGGTTGACATTTTTTTATGTTCTGACACTCTCTTTTCCAAAGCTCTTTTTGTTTGACTAACATATGATGCTTGACAGTTATTGCATGAAATTTTATAAACTGAACCTGTCTTTTTATCTTTATTAATAGTATCTTTTCCTAGTTGTATAATATCTGTCAATTTATTATTTATCCCAGGAATAATTCTGAAGTTCAAGTTTTTCAAATTTGCATTCTTTTGCATTTTATTCCTTACCTCTCCACGGATCAAGATGTGATTACAAAAATATACCAAAATTATGTTCAAGAAAGAGAGCGAGATCGAGATTTCGATCATCACTTACAATTTTTTTGTAATCTATAAAATTTAGTTTTTACTTACTTGGATAAATCACGAGTATCTTGTTTGATAGGTGGCCTTCTCTTAGGTGTTTCCAACATCCAATCACTGTTTTTATCACCAGTTCCTGATTGAGTAGTAGGCATTGTTAGCGATGTCGGCGTTTGCATTGGTCTTTTTCGCGCAGGAGTTCGAGAAATTGAAGTTATGGGCGTACTGTGGCTTGGGGCGCTTGTCATGGTACCTTCTGTTCCTTTCATTTGTTTTTCTTGATACCTTTGTAATTGCAATAGTTTTTCTTCTATTTCGGGATTTAGATTTTCTTGTTTCAAAGCATTTTTTATAGCTGAAAATAAATTAAATAAGTAAATGTTAATTTAAAAAAAAAAAAAAAATTTCTATTATTTACGTATTGATGTTAATATTTTTTTGACAAATGATTAAAATAAACTAACTTTGTTGAATATAATCTGGAGTGAGAACGAAATCATTTGATTGATCTTTAGTGGTTTGCTTTGGTTGTTGACCATTAGCGACATTAGCTCTTAGTGGTTCATTTTCAGCAACTCCTTTTCGGTCCGTGGGTTGAACAAGTATTTTAGACTTTTTAGGCAATGAAGTTTCTGTCTGATCTGCATTTGGTTCAGGTTTAACTTTTGTATCTGTTACAAGAAATGATTTCATTTTTTTTTTAATTCTAAAAATATATTTACAAATGCATATCTAAAAATAGAATAATTAATTACCAGGATTATTTTCAGACTGTTGAATTGCAGTATTTTCTGATTTCACTTTTGAAATATCTGCATTCTGAGTAGGAGTTTCCTGTTTTACAGCATTTGGAGGGGGCTGTACAGCCAAATAAATTTTAGTAGGTCCTAACACACCTTGTTTACCTGCCGTTTCTTGAGCTTTGACAAGCTGCTGTTTGACTTGTTGATGAACCATAGACAATTGATTCGGAGTAAAATCGGTTCCCTGTAGACCTTGTAAAACAATTCGTGGTCCTTGGGTGGTGTGAATGACCTGCGCAGTAACACATTTGATGACAGTTCCAGGTGGCTGACCAACTAGAAGTGATTCTTCAACGCTTCCTGGAGCTGGCGTTGTGGATGTTGCTGTTTGAGTTGTTGGTAAACTAGCATTGAGAGATGTTGATTCAGTAGTAGAAGTTCTAGGTGTAGCAGTAGTTAATGACGTACTCGGACTCGTACTTTCATCAACAGTTACATTTGATGCAGTTGTTTGTTGAGTAGCTGTAAAAAAAAAAAAAAAGTTAAAATGATTGTTTTTTATTTATTTATTTATTTTTACGTAAATTTGGTTGTACAGACCTGTCAGAGACTTAGTCGGAGTCACAGCATTACGGACCAAAATATTAGCGTTACCAGAATTAAGTTGAACTAAGTTTCCAGTGGCTGCATTTCGCAACAAAACTTGTTGTCCCCCAATAGTAGCCAACTGAGCTTTGCCCGAAGCTAATTGTTGAGCTAGGGCTGCATTGTTAACTACTATTTGATTAGTTATAACCTGACCAGAAGTTGAAAGTAACTGAAAAAATAGGATGCGTAAAAAACTTGAATTCCCGTAGAATTATTTAAAAATTTTTTCAACTGCCTGCGCAATAATATTTACAAAAAATTATTACATGTAACAAACAAAAAAAGTTTAATCCTGGACGCGGGTTTATTTAAACTAATGATAAAGAATAAACTATTCAAATGAAACAACCAGGAGACTATCACCACTCAATTACCATTTATTTATTTCAGCTGAAAAATATTTTATTCAACTCGACCATGTAATGGGTATTTTTTGAAGTGTAAAATACGCGGTAGAATTGATACTTTTTCTTTTAACCGCAGCGTTGAATAATAGGGTACATTTACAGCCGGATTTTTATCAAAGTACCAAATTACATGATCTTGTTGAATAAAATATGATACTCAAATTGTGTCCGAAGTTGTACACTTACATCTCGAGTTGCTGATGCTCCTGTAAAGTATCCATTATGGATCGCTAGACTCGCTATCTTATGCCTCTTCTACACTGGCGGATCATCCGAGGTTCGGCTTAACTTTTAAATTGTTATATCGTGCTTCCATATTTGTAAATTATACTATTTTTTGTGATTATGAGTAGAGAATATTGACTTATAATAAAATTTCGATGACCAGTGCTGTATATCTACTCAGAAGCGAGGTATAACAATTTAAAAGTTAAGCCGATCCTCGGATGATCCGCCAGTGTAGAAGAGGCATTACGCCTCGAGTATCAACAACTCTCGATGTAAATGTACAACTTCACACACAAGTTGAGTAACATATCATTATAGCACTAGTGCATAGGTACTCGATTTTACGCATGCCTCGAAACTTAAAAACTCACCCTACGCACCACTGCTATAAAATAGTACATGCAACGGGTGCAACGATACTGCACCCGTTATATAATATACTATTTCAATCTAGTTATATATGATGTTGATTTTCCTGGTTTACATCTTTTCTGGAGCTGCTTAGACTCAAGAGAAGATATGCTAAGTAAATTTTTTTTTTGTGATCTAAAAGTCATCTGAAGTCAAAGATGCTTTGAAATCATAAAAATTTTGTTTTACTTTCTCATAAACATTTACCTGAGTTCCTTGAACAGCATTAGTGACGACAATTTTTTGCTGTTGCCCAGTAGGAGTTCCTGGACTAACTACTGTAGTTTTAAGCTTTTGACCAGCCTGAAGAACTTGTTGCAGTTGTCCTGGAACCTGCTCAGTTTGATTGACCTGACCTACAACTTTGGCAGGTGCCTTCCCAGGAGTGCCAGCCAACTTAACGGCATTCGTAACAATTTTCGTGGTCGGGGGAGTAGAAGTGTTAGTTGAGGCTCCGGCCGATTGCGGAGTAGCTGCAACCGTGATATTCTGGGCAGTATTGAGTACATGTAATTTACCATCTGGCATCTGTACCAACTGCTGACCAGGCATCAAACCACGTACTTGTAATTTGCCGTCTGGTCCGCGCAATATTTGTACTTTTTGTTGCACTTGTTGAGTTGGAGTGCTTGGAGTCGCTGTAAAAGTTTATTTTATTTTAATTTAATATAAGGAACTTACAATTGAATACAAAATCATAATGTATAAATAGCAGTTAAAAATTTATGTAAATTAAAAATAAAAATAAAATTGACAAATATTTTAATAAGTTTAATAATTTTAATCTTACTTGCTCCAGCTGCTTTTATAAGCGACTGCTGATTTGGGGTTTGTGCTTGTTGAGGCGTTTTAGGTAGAATACTTGAAGGAGCAGAAATTACTCTAGTTGTTCCATCTGGATCTAATATAATTAAAAAATTAAAAATATGTTTATTTGTTCACAATTTTACTTATGGGTGTTAGTTATCAAATAAAATTTTACTTTTTGCCATGTAAATTCTTCTCGTATTTATAAACTTATTTTGAGTTGGTGTAGTGAGCAATGAAGTTAACTGTGACTTTCCTTGAGGCGTATTTGAATTTGAAGGGATGGCAACTTTAGTAACTAATTTTAGGGTACCATCTGTCAAAGTATTTGAGAAAATGAAAATAAACAAATATAAATAAAAAATAATTTAACAAATCTAAAAAAATTTTATTTACCTTGACAAGAGTTTGAAGTAACTTTAACAAGCTGTGTAACAGGTGTACCAGGAGCACCAGGATTTTTAAGATTTTCTAAAGCTCGTTTTTGTTGATGAGCTGCACGCTGCATTCGCAGCTGCTGTTCCATTTTTTCTTTTATTTCTTCTGGTGTTGCTTTACCGCTGACAAGTTGATCATTTGTTCCAATACTAGAATTCCTACTACCACTGACAACTACAGTTTGTGGACCGGATCTACTCCTAGTAATAATCTGGGCATTAGCCTTTTCAACCCTATAAAATAAACACAGGCATCAAGCAATGAAGTTAGTATAAGTAGTATGTTAAAGGAAGATTTATTTTTTTAAATATAAAATTATCTAAAATAGATTTTTTTAAATTTTTCTCGTACTGCCTAGAGAATTGCAGTTTTACTTTAAAAATTAAGTTCATTAAATTTTCAATTCAACTATTAAGACAAAATGCTTTCGTGGTTAAAAAAATAATAATAAAATAAATACAGGCATCCTTTCTTAAACGTGGTTAACTCTTCTACAGGCTAAAGGTGACTCATGCTAAAAACTTTATAATAATATAAGTTTAATGTTTCAATCAAAATTACCTTTCACCGTACTGCTTGATTTCCCATAGTTCCAATTTGTCTTCATCTACCCATTCTTCAGAAACTTGAGGTTCAGTACTTTGAGGTGATTCAGGCCTTTTTCTTTTACGCAACCCACTTCGAATCGAAGTTACCTCTGAAAAGTGTATGATTTAATTTTATTTAAGTTGAGAAATGTATAATTATAATTTTAACTAAAAACTGTTTATTACCTCTAACTTGTTTTGGCAACTCCAAAGGTATTACTACTTTTCTTCGTAAATATTGGGTTTTATCCATAAATTGACCGACGTGTCGATGTTTTAAAATTTCTAAGGACATAATTTCAGTATCTGTTGTAATTTGATGTTTTCCATCATTTGATAGTGGTTTAGCAGAGACATCATCCCATCTAATACTTGACCAAAGTATACGCAATTGAAGAGCTGCAGCTGCAAGAGATCTTAAGCCAACAGTTCGGTATAACCAGCAGGTCTTAAAAAGAGGTCTTGGGCAAGGATAAGGCCAAACTGAAGAATTAGCCTGAAAAATTAAATAATTTTTATAATTTTTTAAAATTTAAATAATTTTAAATATTAATAATGTTTTATAATTTAACATGACGATTTTTACGAACTAATATGGTTTCATTATATTTTTTGTTGTTCATTACATAAAAGACATTTAATCATTGATGGTTCAATATAAAAATTAAATAAATAAGTAAATAAAGAATAATAATAATAATAATGAATAGCCACGGTAGCTCAGGGTATAAAGCGCGCGTCTTCCTACTCAGGGGTCGTGGGTTCAAGTCTATAGGTATCAGCAATTTTTTCGAGTGTTTTTACAAGCTCAAAAATTTGTCGGGTTCGAAAAACCTCGCTAAGGTAGGGAAGGAATGCCTTGAGTATTAATTTCTTAGTTTACTCCCATCCAGCAAAAATCGATTAATCTCTCTCTAGAACTTTGACTCGGGGTAGTGAGCCCGAACCACAAGAGTAAAAATTGACTTTATAAGAAACTGAGATAAACGCTCAAATGCGTGTTTACTTTACCAGGTTGGACTAGAGTATTCCGATGCGCTTTCGCTTAGAAGGGTCGATTGAGTCCCTGTAACACCACATGAAAGTCGGCTCGAGAGATTTACTCAACTTGGGGCTCCACAGGAAGTGCGGGGGAGGGGTTTAACGAAAATAAATATTAACACCTAGATATGGTACACAGTGGGTTTATGGGAGGTCCACAACAGGATGGTGAATTTTTCCTACTTACCGAGCTTTTACTAAGAGCTGGCTTCAGGGTGACGAGACGGAATAAAAAAAAAAAAAAAAAAAAGCTAACGATGATGACAATAATTATCATTATTATTATCATCATCACTGTTATAATTATAATAATTAAAGTACAAACCTTAGCTTGTTGATGAAACCCTTGAATTGAAGTACGACCTCCAGTACGAGACAATTTTCTCAGTTCATGTTGAGGTAATATTAAAATGCTACGGTTTTTATTTTTGCTACAAAAAGTTGAACATAATGGATACTTTACAGGAGTACGTTTTTTTCGTCTATCAGCTAATGATACCGCAACTTTTTTCAAATAAATTTTTCCTTCGGTCGAGGTTGCAGAATATATTCTTTCAGAACCATCGGCATTTAATTCCTTGGTATAAATAGTTCTTTGTACAGTCCTACCTCTCTTATTTACAATTGTTGTGATTTTTGGAGTTGAAGTTGTTGCCATACTTTATGATTTAAAAAAATATCAAAGATAAATTAAGTTTTTTTTTTTTTTTTTTTTTTTTTTTAAGTAAGACCATTAATAATTTACAGATTATTACAAATTTATTCTTAAAATCTTACCTTGTTTTAACTTCAGATTTGACGTCTACGGAATTACAAGACGTGACCGTTTCTTGCATGTTTTTTAAAACACCGTCAACTGTCTTTATTTTTTGAGTTGTTGTTGTAGTTGTTACAGTTGTGGTTGTTACAGTACTACTCGTCGTGAGAACAGTTTTGTCATCCTAAATGATAATTAAAACTATAATAGCTATCTTTAAATATTATTGATTTTATTTGTCTTTTATTGACCTACCGTTTCTAATTTAGGTTTTTTAGCTGCAGGTGCATCTCCGCTACAATCATCCTGGGAAGGTTCATTTTTAATACCAACACTTGGTTTTACTTCGACAGAATCTGATTTTTCTTCAGATTCGTTTTTTATACTAGTTTTGGAATCTTCAATAGGTTCTGCTTTAGTAGAAGTAGATTGACCTGATGAGGCAGCACCTGTGAGGGTTGCTGATTGATTATTATTCAAGGCATTTGCTTTTCTCAGCAGAATAACAAGATCACGTTTTAATTGAATCTTCTTCATACACATTGGAGAATAACAGTGATTAGCAAGACTTTGGGTTGTGATAACGGTTTTACTTGTTAAATTTTGTGTCGCGAGGTTGCAATTTCTTGAGTAACAAGAAATATTTTTCCCCCCAAGTTTTGTCAAACTAGCATATTGAGTTCTGACATGTTGTATTCGCTTCCATATAGCTGCTAGAACTTCCTTTGTGTTTGGGGTCATGGTTTTATTCACTTGTTTTGTCGTAGAAACATTTTGAGTTGTTGCATCACCTCCAGCCCCTCCGGTACCTTCCTCTGTTCCTTCAACATCTACGTCTGCCTCCGATTCCGATTTTTTATTGATTGTTTTATTTCCTATTTCTTTCAGTTTTTCGCTTTGAGAAAGTCTCCTTTCCTCCAAGAGCTTTAAATGTGTGCGTCGGGCAAGAAAATCGTCAATTCGTGTTTTTTTACCAATTTTTGGATAAAATACACGACCTGAAGTGGTTAATGCTTTAGTGATGTCAATTTCATCAAAGGATGTGACTGGTTTAAAAACTTTCTGTATTTTCATCCCTGCCAAAACTGAAAAAAATAGAGCAATAAAGAAATACTTAATTACGCAAAATTTTGTTTTTCTTTGCTTGGTTAGAAAAATAATTATTACAGGTATAAGGAAAAAATAAATTTTAACTTACAGGGTAAATTCAATTTAGAAGATTCTTGCTTTGGTGTTTGCAATTCTGTTTTGATATCTGCTTTTTGATTATCAGTTGATTCTGATTTTACTTGCTTATTATCTGGGCTATTATCTATATTTTGATCCTTTTTTGTTTCACTATCTTCAGAAGCAACCTCGGTCTTTATTTCTTGTTTAATTTCCTCTTTATCATCTGAAGCTTCTAGGTTATCAAGTGTGGAATATTCTTTGATCAATTGTTCGTAAGTCGTTGGATCAACGGCCAAAATTTTTAAACCTATTTGATCCTTAATTTGAACCATTATTTTTTGTGGACCAGCTCGTAGCCCCATTTTACTAGGATCAACTATCTTGTGTTTCCGGCTGTTCGATATCCACAGCCACCCCCACTGTCCATGAACTCTGTACTCTTCGCCTTTTTGCTTCCAAATTTGATGTTTAAGACCTAAAGTATACTTAACAAAGTTATATGTCAGTCGATTTCTTTCTTCTTCATCTTCTTTTTCTTTTTTTTCTTTTTTGTCCAAACGCTTTTTTTCTTCACGTTCTAGTGCTGTAACTCTTTGAAGTTTAACGTGACCAAGCTGCTCATGCCAGACATTTGCAAAAACCACAGATTTAATACAAGCCTGTAAGGCAATCAAAGCTCGTGCGAATTCACGAGGATTTACACATGAACTAACAGCAGTAGTCCATGGTTTTTTAAGTAGAGGCCAGTTTGTGTGCATAAAAGGAGCCTGGATACTGCTCTCTAATTGGAGAATAGTTTGACGTAAAGTTTGGACTAGAACCGCACGTGTACCCGTAAGGCTACCGATCCATTTAAACTCTATGCCTTGACTGAGAGCAAATTTATGAGAAAGGTGACGCTTTTTATCACGTTCTTCGTTTCGCTGGGCTTTATTCAAAGCAATAGTATTGGTACTGTACTGGTTGATGTACGATTTGAAATTGTTATCCATACCCAATTTAAACAAATGAGTACCGGATGCTATTTGCTGAGCTTTTTGACGAGTTAAGCGCGAGTTTTCTATTTCATCTTTTCCATTTTTATCCACTACTTTACTATCTGTTTCCTCTTTGGATGCCACCACACCAAGTGCTTTCTTTTTAGCTTCATCAGTACTAAAAGTTCTTGGAGTTAACGAGCCTGTTTTTGATCTTGTAACAATATTATTTTTTTTGCCTAAAAAAATTTAAATAAAAGATTAATTTTTTTTTTTTTTTTTTTTTTTTTTTTTTTATTAATAGACTAGTAATTTAATTTACCATCTTTATCGGTATCCTCGGAATTTTCATCCATTTCAACATCTTCACCAGTTTTATTTTTATCATTTCTTTCGGTATCTTCAATGTTTTCTCCTCCATCTGCTATTTTATCCTCTTTTTCAGATTTATTTTCATCCTCTGACGGACTTTTACTTGCTGGTTTTTCAGTTATATCATTTGAATCAACTTGCATATCTGAATCTTCATGTATTTTCCGAACCATCTCCTCAGCTTCTTGTCTTTCTTTTTCTTTTTTATCTTCTTCTTCTTTTTCTAGTTTGTCTTGTCGATCTTTTTGCATTTTAAGAATGAGATCTAAAAATAAATTTAATAAATCAAATAAAAAATATATGAGAAAATTTTCTTTAAAAAATTGTCAACTGAAATACTAACTGTTTTCGACTTCCAGATAAGATTTTTTGTTGCCCTTTAGCTGATTTGTAATAGATTCTGTCAACTCCATTTGTCGTTTGATTTCATCTTTGTAGTCAGATAACTCTCGATAAAGTGCAACTTCCATTTCACTTTTATCCAATCTATTCATTAATTCTTCTAACTGTAAAGGGCTACTGTAATACCACACTTCACCATTTTCGCTTTCGCTAAAATCGAATTTTGAATTAGAAAAAATTCTTAAATAATATTTATAAAATAATTTAAATAAAATAGTTACATAAAAACTCTTCTGACAAGAAACCAATATTTACGTCCATGTCTGTCAAATCCTAAATGTTCCTGTCTGCATAGCAAACCATTTTTTTCAACATCAGGCACACAATCCATGACTCCAGATATTTTGTGAGCTTTACAAATATTACACTGCCAATCTTCAGGAGGAACATCAACTAGAGGCGGTTCCACGCACTCTAAATGAAATACCGCAGGACAGGTTTCACAACACAATAAATCACCAAGTCTATGACAAACTCTGCAGTGGTCATCATAATCTTTGTTACCTGAACAACAAAAAATAAAAATATGGTTTAATAATGAATAAAACATGTATAAATATCTAAAAACAAAGATTAATTTTAAGAATAAAAATTTTATATTTATTTTATTTTAATTTTATTTATATCTTATAAATTTACTAAGCTTCAGATTTTATGCATACTTAAGTACTAACAAAACATTTAACTACTACATAGTAAAAAACTACTACAGAGTGAAAAATATCCTTGAACTAACTTGGTACTTTAAATTTATATTATTGAATAAATATGATAAAAAAACATTGATATTTTTTTAAAAACAAAAGGACATAAAAAGTTATTTAAAGTTCAACCTATTATTCAACTAAAATAAAAAAAAATTTCTCTGAAAGTATTTAAAGGATTTAAAGTCATTGCATAAAAGATCAAGAAATTGACTTGAAAAATTTCTTTTCAAATATTTATATATTCTTTATTACCTTCAATTAAAGAAATAAATTGAAATATATTTATAAATTTAACAAATTTACTCATGAGTAACAAAGATTTTCTACTAACCTTCATGAAGTAAATCTTCTCTTACAGGATTAGTAATGAGAAATTGTCCACTTAAAAACTGTAAAACTTTGATTCTATCTTCAATACCAGAAAATGGGTACTCTGAATTTGATAAAATAGTTAAAATATTCTGATCAAAGCTTTTGTCACTTTCAACATAAGACCTTAAAACTTCTGGCCATGTCATAGCGTCAACAAAATAGAGGCAAATATTCACTGAATCTTTTTGATCAAGTGGGCCAAAATGAGTTTGTTGTGAATCTTCTTCTCGCAATAAAGCTTTTATAAGAGTAATGTGTATTTCAGTCAGCAAATTAGTCTGGTCTTCACAAACAAGTGCTGCACAAAAATCTTCAAATCTAAATGGAGAAAGTCTTAAGAGGGTACGAAAATGTCTTAGAATTTCATAAATCGAAAGACAAGGCATAACCAAATTCTTAGGAACTAACAAATCATCAGAAGATTTGGGCAGTTCTAGTGCGGGAATCTCTCGGTTTTGAAGCCAAAGAGGCTCAGGACTTGGAGGCCTTTGCTGCCCCAGTAAAGCCCGCCTAGGTGTACCACTAGCAGTACTGAAGCTAGATAATGAAAAATCACTGTCACTGGATGGATCTGGTTCTCCAGCACTTTCAGATGAATCTTCTTCGCTCTGTAGAAGTGGATCATCCTCAATGTCACTTTTGTCACTTGATTCATCTCCAAAATCCGAGCCGTAATGATACTCTGAATCGTGATAATCAACACTGGTATTGTAGCCACGCCTTTGATAGGCTGAGCCTGAGTGTCCACCTTTTTTAGAATGTTTTTCTTTATTTCCTCTTACAACTGACTTACGGTTGCGCGTACTTCTTCTAGTGCCACTGTTAATCGTTGTTTCCTCGGCGTTGTCTTGGGGAGTAGCAGGCCTCGAAGCTGTTGGGGTTCCAGGTTGCGAGCCAGGCGTCTCCGAGCCCTTAGACTGCAAGTACTTGGGTTTCTTCATAAGGTGATACTGAAATTTCTTGGGACGCTCCATGACAATAGACTTGGGGGGTCGACCCCGTCGCTTAGTTCCACCTCTACTAGACATTTTTAAGCAGTACTTGAATTAATTTTACTACACAACACTGTCAAAACAATGAAAATATATAAAGGTCCATGTGTTTTGTACACATATATAAAGCATAAAACGACGTGCGTGCGTATAAACTCGCCACTTTCGCGCAGTTTGAAGTGTGAATATTTATTCTTTGGATTATTTTTTTCTATCTATCTCACTTGCTCAGCACGTGGCGCACTTGTCAACAAATCGGTCCGCTGCTGCACTGCTGCCGCGGCTGCAGCCGGACAGAACACTCGTTTGCACTGCGATGATCGTGTTTGCGCCATTTCTTATCGCGAACGACTCGCGACAGACGGTCCGGGCCAATAACCATTCGGTCACGTGAGCTATTTAACGGGCAGAGTCGGCAGTTAATCTGGGCTCTAAGAGGAAAAGTCGGCTGCTTTTCCGGAGAACGCCGGACCCTGCGGGGTTTCAGGGACTCCTGAGCTTTCAACAGCTGAGCAGCGCCGTGGTGGCCCTTTCCTCCGGACGTTCAGCAGTGTGCTGTACCAGTTTGCCTCGAGCTAACAGAGAGAGATTGCAGCCTGGCAGGCGCGAGACGCGCGCTTCCACAAGAGAGATAGAGATACACAAGTTGGCCAAGCTATACAAGCGAGGCCGCTATTGGTGGACAGCTGAAGTCAATTTCTTCAGCCGTTTGACGTTTGCATTCTTTGGTTAAACTTTATCTCCGAGCACTTTTTTCCCAGGATTAGGTTTAAGCTTGTTTCAGCTGAAAAGGATGAAGATCGGGTATCTGATTAACTCGCGCGAGCTGCAAGCTACAAGATTCAGCGAGATTCACTTGGCTTCGAGTTGCCAGACATTTAGGCCAATCAGCGTTTCCCTTTTTCAGTAGAGGCCACCGCTGATACCTACTCAGGCACCGGATGGCGCTGATATCGCAGCGCGCGCCACTCACCAGCCCAAAAAGACGCAATTATCATTTGAGCTGGTTGGATACAGCTCTAGCTTTTATTTAAGCTAATTTTTTTCCAAAAAACACCATTTGAATTTTTTTTTTTCAGCCGTTGCTACTTTAGTTTGGCACTTGTAAATCCGATTTCCTAACCTTTGTTCTTAGGGATGCTTTAGCAGAGGACACCGCAAGCGCCCTCTTGTCGGTATTCTTTCTCACTTCTTTGGAATAATGTTATTGTCAAGTATTCACTATCGCGATTGATGATTTTCTTTACTTTCTTGATCAAACTCCCGCACAATTTTTTTTCTTTTCACTTTCTCCAACAATAATAATTTTTTTTTTTTCACTCTAGCTTAACTGAATATACTCAACCCGCAACACCGCTGCACGCAGCCTGGCAAGCAACGATCAGTACAACTTGCGCCATCTGTCCAGATTTTGCTTTAGCTACCGAACTATTGGTTCGGTGATTCGCCATTCGGTGGTACTGGTTACCAGCTACCAAGCGCCACCCATATACATAATACAATTCGAGTATCCAGTATCCACTAACCAACCATTCGACTGATGCAATTCTACCACTACAAGTATAAAGTACACCACAGAAGTCAAATTTTCTTGAATAAAGTATCATTTGCGTATATATAAAAATGTTGATGAGTTTTGCACTTAAATGTAAAATACTTGACAAACAGTAGACAAAACTGATCGAAAGAATAAATTTTTACTAATATTCTTAGCGTCTGCTGCTTGATTTGCAAACTCTTCCAACTTGTATGATTGTTTCTTATGTCTATGGATATTGAACGCCATCTTTGTCATGAATTTACACACATTTATAAAACTTGTTTTTTCATATTGCTTTAATATTTTTAATTATGAAAAAATTATAATTTTCGAAATGAAGAATAAAGTTTTGGATGTTTTCAGTCTAGGCTTTGAATTGAAAAATTGTAATGCATTTTTTATTACAATTATGCGCACGCAGCTGCGATGAACATGCGCTCCACTTTCGGCGGTAAATTCAAAATTATTTAGAGACGTGTGTGCGAGTGTGTGTGTGGGAGAGCGAGAGAGAGAAGGGTACGTAGAAAAGGATGTAGATTAAAATAACAAAGATGGCCGCCTTATACCAAAAAGAAGAAAAAAAGTAACTTTGAACAAGACTCCGACATAGATACAACCAAGGATCTCTTGTTAAAGAGTTATAGTAGTGAGGTGCCGCATTTTCATCCAAACCACTGAGTTTTGTAGAGAATAGGATGAGTACCACGAATGCATCAGGCATGTACCATATCAAACCGATAATCTCCATATCATCGGAAAACATCCCACCGTCAAATGTGATGTACAAATTGCCGAAGATTCAGGGTAACAGCGACGACGTCTGTGCAAATATTGTTCACCAGGTTATTCATTTTCGTTATAATTTCAGCCTTTATCTAAATTTCGTCTACTAATGCACACATGATGTACAAAAACGAATGCGGTTACCAAGGCGAGTCTCGTACGATAATTTATTCTCACGTGGCTATCCATTGATGATATCTGGTTGTCTAGTTCCCTTGTTGGATAAGTTGAGGTTCCATCGCCGTGTTTGATTACTAAATTAAATACACTCGCGTGGGGGATTTCAGTTGTTAAATGATTCTCTTAAAAAATGTTACGTGCACTTCAAAAAATAAAAGTAGTGGAGAAAGGACTAAGTTTTTAAAACTGCCCACCAAATCAATGATAGGATGTTCTTCTCTCAGCTGAGCGTAGTACCACACTAAATGTTTATGCCTTTCTTCGAGTGCGCGCGTGTCATGCGATTATCTTTTTCGAAATCGTCAGAGTGTAGCTACTTTAATATTTTATGTTTATTCTCGTGATAAATCTACTGTTCACAATACTGGATTGAAACATAAACGTGTTTGTACCGAGATAAAAATAAAATTAATTCACGTTAATTTGGAAGTTTGTTTAGTTACAAAAATTAACTACAAAAATAAAATCCGTCATAGATTTTTAATTAATTGGTCTAAAACAATTTTAATAAAATTTTAAATTCTGTAATATATTGTCAAAACAACTTTTATAGTCATGCTTTTTTGTATAATTTCAAAAGTGTATTTTTCAAATTTTTTATACTTTTGTAGATGTCTGGTTTGGATCATTTAGAGGCTAGACAGATGAGAATACTGCAACAAATTTGTGATTTAAAAGCACAAATTGAGTATTTAAACATTGCAACTAAACTCTCTGATAAGCAATCCACTTTAAGTAATTTCACGACAAAGCTTAATGAGGTATCAAATATGTTTTAAAAGTAATAATCTTCCAATTTATTTTAGTAATATTTTCTAATAACTTTTTAAACTATGCGCAGGAACCACTTGATGCAGAAATTATCATATATGCCAGTCCATTGAGCCCTCCATACTTTATTCCAGCTCTACAACGAATCTGGAAAGATATCTCTTTTGGCATTAAAACTCACTGTCACTCATCAGTAACTGAGCCAAAAACCAGTTATTTTGAAGAAAAGTTGTTACCTGTTGCAACAAACAATGTACACAGCATTGACATTACACTTATTTGGAAAAAAGGTACTTTAGTTTTATTAAAAAAAAATTTGTTTGATGAAAATGTTAATAATTGTAAATAAGTGGCAAATAATTTTACATAATTTTATGAGAAAACTTCTGAAATTTTTAAAATCCTTGTGTCGAGTGAAAAAACCTTTTAAAAATTTTTTTATTCTAATAGTGAGGGTTATTTCTTTATTAAAATAGCTGCTCTGAGTCTATTAAGTATTATTTTTACAAAAACCGAACTGGGTGATTGCACATACATTTTATAAATATTTTTCCTCAGTGTTCACTCAGTATATTATCTTCCTATTAAAATTCAAATTCTCAAACAAATGTACTTGTGAGGTGGTGTTTGCACAGCCCTAAGGCCATTCCCAACTCTCAAAAGTCCCCTTTTAGATTCCCAGTTCTTACCTAGGAGTATATTACTCTAACTGCAAGAAAACACTTTTGGATTTTATTTTTATTTTTACTTGCTCATTTGCCTCTGTTAAAAATTATTATAAATTTATCCAAGTTACAGTTTTTTCAAAAGTGTTAGAGGTTTCCTCATATACTAATTATGCTTTTTATTTTGTTGTTCTTAATGTTGTAATTATTATTACTATTAATATTATCAATAATATTACTGTTAACTACATGCAAAACTTTTTATTATTTCAGTTCCTGAAGTTCAATTGATTACCAAAGTATATGATTATCCTTTGGAAGGAGAAGCTAATGTGTTACGTTATCTAACAAGACTGACAGAAAGATATAGTTATGAATACTTATCAGAATCAAACTTAATAGACCTGTTACTAGATCTTTGTTTGCAAATTTTTTATGAAGAACCTAAAAACATAAATGCGATAACTTCTAAATTTTCTCAATATTTAGGCATAGATGGTTGGTTTTTAAATTTTTCTAAACCTTCAATAGTTGATATAGCTGTATGGTCTACCATAAAACGTACAGTCCCAAATAAAATACCTCGAGAACTAATTAAATGGTATAACTCATGTGAAAATCTGTTTTTATTGTAATATTTATTTATGCATATACAAAAGTTCAATAAAATAATTCTTATTTTATTTTTAACTATGTGTTAAAATGAATTTGACATTGTGATTGCCCTTCAAAATTATTAATTAGAAAACATTTAAAAAAAACAGTATATTTTTAGATTTTGTTTAGCTTTACAAATTAATAATTGTTTTCGGTACTCTATTATAAACATAATGTTTTTATTATAAAAAATTTATAGTTTAAAAGTTGGTTGGCAGTGTTTTGGAAGCATTTAAACTTTTTTATTGACTACAAACTTATCTGTTACAAAAAAATTATTCATTTGTTTTTTCAGAGTGACCCTAAAACTTGTTCTAAAACAGACAAAAAATGAATTAAAATTTTTGGTCCATACAAAGATTCTTTAGTAAAGTAAAATAATTTCAAATTAAAAAATAAAGTTAATTTATCAATAAAATATCTTGGTTTTTTATATTTATATAAGTCTTTACCGTTTGTATTAAAAAAAAATAAAAAATTACATAGATTGAAAGGGCTTTGAAATGGACTAATTTTAGCTTCACTCTTTCCGAATCGTTACGTTTATAACACTACGATCTACTTATAGCAAATAATAAGTAGAATTAAAACGGGTCGGGTATGAAATTTACTAATGTAAAGTTTAAACAATTTTCATCTACAAGTTTTTGAAGCCTCATTTGTTTTTTTCACTCACTAATGACTCAACAACAATAAATATTAAATTTATTGATTATGATTAAGTTACAACTCTATAAATACTTAGAATTAAATTTTTTTAATAAAGACGAGCGCTTTTTCGTAACAGGCATTATTTATAAAAGAGATTAAAACTACTGTAGTTGCATCAGCCTTTCATTTTATACAATAGATTTTTTTGTTATTGGTCACAAGTGTCAGTAAATAGATTGTTAATTGTAAGCATCAGTATACAATACACACAAGCAATGAATTTTAGTTATGACCGATAATTAGCTCATATCATATATGTAACCTACCAGTTTGTTTTGTATTCACTTATACTTATAAAGTATCATGAAAAAAAATAATAATAATAATAATGATTTCAAACTGATAAATGCATAATTGATCTGTGATTTCGGTAAAATCAAAAGGTACAAAATTATTTTTTTTTAGTAATTCATAGTTATTATATGTGTAGTTTCTTGACAATCATAGTGAACAAAATTTCAATATAACAGGATAAAATATACATTTTAAACTACAATCTGCAAAACGGCATTGTTCAGACTTATTAAAAAGAAATAAAAATCTTTTTTTTTTGGCAGTTACCTGTAGTCACTCACTCTTTTCTATCACTCACACGCTGATATTTTTTATATTAAATTAAATCTTATCTATTTTTCCATACTCTTAGTACAAAAACTATTACTGAGCTAGTCGCAAACGATTAGAAACTGCTTGGTTTCATATCAGTTTAAATTTTTTTAAGGCAACTGTTGCTTCATTCGTCCATGATTATGATATGAATAAATTGCTTAAAAATCGCATTTAATTATTAGAAAAATCACAGAAATCAATAAATTTCGAACAGCTTTAGTTACCTTAAATTTTTAACAAAAAAATCATATGTACAATTTTGTACTGATAAATAAAAATAACGCTACTTATTATAAGAAAATCTTAATTATAATTTTCATGATTCATTAATTTAATGTAAAAAATCAATATTTATTATAAAAATCATAGTTTTTGTACAAAAAAAAAAAAAAAAACTTATGTTAAAACTAATTTTTTACATAATAAATATTAAGTCATATGACGTACAGAAACAATTCTTTCAATTTATTAACATCAGAAGCTCGAGGAAATTCTGGTTGATAATTGAAGTAATTGTTAGATTCTTGCAAATAATACTAACCAACGTTCATATTCTTTTTTACGAAAGAATAATCTCAGTGGGATACGATAAACGCTCCAATAATTATTAAAAATCCATAAATGATATATCACAATAAGAATTTGCTACAAGCTTGAATATAAGTTTTAAAAACTCTTCGGTTTTCATTTGCCTGTGATCTAATTTCAAACTCAAGCTGGCAGGCAGAATCTTTTTTTTTAGATAAAATAACACAGCTATAATATTTTTTTCTAAAAATCCAGAATATGATCACACGAAAGAAGAGAAACCAGGTAACGGTGCCCTCGACCTTGCCATGTTGTTCATAATGATTTGACCGCCGTTCAAGCTTACAACTGCACTGCCTTCAGGTTCGGAGTCTGTATACGAAGAGTAGTTGCGAACAGGTTTCTGCCGTTTCCAGGACTGTCTAAGGGAATCGTTTACGTTTGCGTAGTGATTAACGAAAGAATGTGGATCCGATTGTACGCTGTCATTTTCACTTTCTGACGCCTAAAAATAAATTTGTTTTTAAGTTAAATAATATTTTTATTCATTTTATAATAAATAAAACGTGGCATTAAAAAAAAAAAAAAAAAAAAAAAAAAAAAAAAAAATTACCTGTGAATCCGTGGAACTAATTTCCGAGGGTTTCTCCGTAACACTGCTATCATCTGGATTCTCATCGTATCCTTTAAGACTTTCTTCGTCACTGTGGTACGCTACAGACGCAGGTGAAGGTCGCGGAGGAGATTTTCCGTATACTGTTGGAGGTGGGGGATGCATTGCTTTGCGGCTTAATGTCCCTTTACGACTTAGGGTACCGTTACCAATTCCTGAAACTCCACCAGTCTGGCGCGACCGATACAGCTCCAAATCCGACTCGTGCCGGTCATCTATGTCCATTGCCATAGATTCTTCTAATGCTTTCTGAGCTTCTTCTACGGTAATTAAAATAATTTGAGAAAATTGTATTTTAAAAGATTTTATTTAAGTTATTATTTCTATAGTGAAACATATTATTTCTTAGAATTGCTATAATTTAAACATATGTACTTAAAACTTACGTTTATACTTATAACTTTTGCTTTTAACGCACAATACCGCTACTACCATGATTATAATAACGATGGACGAAGCAGCCAATGTTACCATGAACCAGGTCTGTCTATAAAATGGACTATGTTGAAGATATGCATATTCACTGTATAACTTTGAAGGTGTTCTTATCTAAAACCATAAGTAAAGTTAATTACAATTTCTAAAATGAACTCTTTAAAAAAAAATTATTATTAAGCTGAGGAAATATTTCTAGTGCTGACTAAAATTTCAGTGGATATGAAAAAGCAAGAATAATAATAACTTGTTTTTTTTTTAATCTTACCCTTTCTTCAGATTTTACAGGACAGCTTATTCCGTATTCATTGTAAGCAATAACTCTAAAAATGTACAAAGTTGAAGGGAGAAGATTTTGAAAAGACACACTGTAGTCTGATATTAATCCATTGTCAGTTCGATCAATTTTTTGCCACTGAGTTCCATCTGAAATAAAGAATTGAACAAATTTTACTCACTGTTAAACAAAACTGCTTAATTGTATTTCATATAAATAAATACATTTTTCAGCGTCCACATTTAGCTTTACATTTAACAGGAAAAAAAAAAAAAAAAAAAAGCCTAAATTATTACAGAATTTATTGTTTTATTTTATATTATTGCTTTCATTGCTTTAATGTTCATATTATTACAACCTTTGTTATAAATATTAAAAAAAATAAAAATATTAAAAATTTATTTGATAATTAAATTTAAAAAGTTGACTTTAAAAATTAAATCTTAAAAACTTCTAGTTTGACATTTGACTGCTGGTAAGCAGGATAAATATTAACCATTATTAAACAATTGCAAGAAAATTTTTCTTACGAGCTCAAATTGACTAAGAAATGAGGAAAATTAAATTATTAAATCTTTATTAAAAAAAAAAAAAAAAGTCATGCAAAAGAGTATTATTTATCCCATCAGTTAGTTTAATTACCAAATGATTTTATAAAAATAATGTCACTGATGAGCAAAAACATTTAGATACTATGATTCAAAGTCACTCTAACAACTTTCTAAAACTTACAATGCTGCCAATCTTCCTCTCCTGAGCAGTTAAATAAAAAAATAATTTAATGATTATTTAATAAACATGTGTCTAGCTGTTTAAAAAAGCTTGATTATCCCTACTTCATTTAACTCTTTACATTTACACTTGAAGATAATTTTACTGCTTTTACCTTCACTTTTAGCTTCAATGTAGTAACCCAATATTTGACCTTTGCCAGTGGCACCATTGATCCAAGATAAATCGACACTAGAACCACTTTTCGATATTTTGAGATCTCTTGGAGGCATTGGTGAGCCTTCCTGAGGCCCGGTAGTTACGTTACCCGATATTGGCGGGCCAAGATCTATTGTTTCTGCTTGGACGATAAAAGTGTATGTTACTTCTTCCTCTAAAGGTTGCACAAGTAAATTAGTTCCGGTAACTTTTTGTCTAACTTGTTTGCTAAATCCTGTAACATTAAAACGAAAGTTTTTTTTTTCATAAAAGTATTCGTTTTTTACCAACGCAGGAATATGAATATTTTTCTGTTAATGTTTCTTACGATCATTTTGTTCTGAAGTTTTGTAGGAAACAACATAGCCAATTATTTGACCGTTTCGCATTTTTGGAGGATCCCACGAAACACGAAGACTAGTCATTGTTATATCGATGAATTTCAAATTACGAGGAGGGCTTGGTAATCCCTGCAAAGGAAAAAAAGATTATTTATCAAGTTATAAATTATTCTTGAAAAAATTAGTTAATAAGCTTACCTCTTTTGTTCTTACTGTAATTGGAGGTGATCGCGGACCATCACCAGCTGGATTGAAAGCTAAAACTTGAATACGGTACTCTGTATATTTATCTAAAAATACTAAACTATGGGCAGAGTAAGAAGCCGGTACTACTTCAATCTCTTCTTCTTGTTTCTTTTCTAATTCTTGTGGCGAGTCTGTTACCAGATAAAAAATCTGCAAAGTAATTATAAATCAGTTAAATTTTTAGTTAATAGCGAACAGTAAGAAAAAACCGACGTCTTGGAGCAAATCTTACTTTATATCCCAAAAGTTCACCATTTTGCATATTTGCAAGTGGTGGTTTCCAGCGGAGTTGTACTTCAGTTGAAGAAATTGACTCAGCTGTAACTTGCTGAGGTTCACCTGTTGGGATGGCCTCACCAACATAAGCTGTTACTGGTAAACTCTGTGGACCTTCTCCTTCCAAGTTAAAAGGAAGAACAATAACTTCATAATATTTACCCTCTGTGAGATCACTTAATATTACTTTAGTACTCTGTAAATTAAAAAAATAAAAATTAAATGTAATTTTTAAAATATACTGATTATACTTAGTTTGATTTTTTTATCAGAGAAGTTTAGATGTTAATCTTACATTAATTCCCATGACCTCCTCTTTAGGAGGACCAGGAAGAGTAGATGAAAAATCTGATTGAGGCTGGTAAAATACTCGATAACCACCAGTTTGATAATCTCCACTCCAAAATTGTTCATCTATCGGATCCCAGTGAACTTCAATGCTGGAGGTTGTTATAGGTACAACTTTCAGTCTAGTCACTCCTCGAGATGGAGCTAAAAAAATTTTGTTTGGTAAATCAATTTTCGTGGTAATATTTAAATAATAGGATTAATAAATAAATTTTTGTAAAGTGAATTTACCGGCTTGCAAAGTTTTAGTTTGATTTGATTCTCCACTCCATTCTGAAGGTCCTATGTCATTGGTAGCTTGAATTCTAAATTTATATGATGTAAAAGGTTTTAAATTATTAGCAGTGTATGTAGTTTTAGAAGGATCAACTCTTTCTGGTATTGTTTGAAATGGGCCTGAATTTTCTGACTGCTGTATAGTATAGTATCTGAAATTGTTGAAATTTTTTTTATAAAGTTCTTAAGATTTCAAATTTTCTTTAAAAAAAACTTATTATGAATAGGTATTTAGGTATTGTACCTTAGAGGAGCAAACCCATCTCTGCCTTTAGTCCAGCTGAAGGTGATTTGTTGACTTTGTACTTGCGACATGCTAACAATTGGTGTCGATGGAGCTTGAGGACGTTCTCTGTAGTTTGTAGTTAAAACTAATGCATGTGCCGTTTTACCCCAACCTAAACGACTTTGGGCTGTTACTGAAAACATGTAGTATCTATCGGCTTCTAAATTTGTAGCTCTAAAAAAATAATAATAATTAGTCCCATTAAACAATTAAGTAATTTTGAACAAAATTAAGTACTGATACGCACGTAAAAGTTCTCGTAGTAGCACTGAATTCCTTAGTGAAAACGTGGCTTTGACTTCCCTCTGGGTGAAACATAACTTTAAACGCAAGAATTTCTCCATTTGGATCTTCAGGTGTATCCCAAATAATGCGTGCAGTATTAAAACTAACATCTGGTAGTGAAACGTTTGAAGGGGGTCCGGGTACTGGAGAAAAATTTTTTTTATTATTTTAAACTGTTTAGTTATGAGTGTAATTTATTAAAAAAGTTATTAATCTCATAATTATTACCGTCTTCAAAAGTCTGCACTCTAATTGGGGGATCACTTTTTTCTCCATCTCCGAGTCGTGTATAAGCTAAAACTTGTATTTGATATTGAACATATTTACGCAATTCCGTCAAAGTAGTGGTAAAAGTAGAGTTATTCGGAATGTTTTTGTACTGAAGTGGTGAGCGACTGTTTGCTACGTAAATAACTTTATAGCCTTCGATTTGTCCATTCTGATGTTCTATAGGGACTTCTCCCCATTTGACAACAATCGTTGTAGATGATGTCGCGTTAGCTTCAACATCCACGGGTCCGGCAGACGGAGTCGATTCACGAGTTCGTTCAATTGCTTTAGGACTGTAAGAGGAAGAGCCGACGTCATTGTATGCATGCATGTATATTTCATACAAAGCAAATTCTTCCATGTTGTCGAGAACAAATGAATTAGCCGTGTGATCATCGATGCTAATACTCTTGGATGTGTTTGTTCGGACTTCGGTAAAAGTTATATTGTATCCCCGTGGATAACCGTACCATTCAACTTGTTGCAGTGGGATCCACCTAACTCGCAACTCAGTTGCACTCATTGCCCTAACCGTAACATTGCGAGGTGGATGAGATGGCGGTGCTTGAATTGTTTGAAATTCTTTAGTTGGTTCCGAAGGCGTGGAAGCTCCCACAACATTATTAGCAATTAGTCTAAGTTTGTATTGCATGAAGGGAGTAAGACCTTCTACCGTCAATTTATTAGCTTCAGGGTCGTAAATTTCAGCTATAGTATGCCATGATGTATTTCGAGTAGTCTGAGCTTGGACAGTCCACTTTGAGATCGATGAATTGCCATTAAATCCTGGTGTAAATTGAAGCACGATAGAAAAAGCGTCTATGTTTGATAAAGCCAATTTTGTGGGTGGTTCGGGTAAAACCGGTTCTACACCCGATTGAATCGTTGCTATGTTTGGTTCACCCGGTCCTTTCGATGTCCAAGCTAGGACCTCAAATATATAATGCGTCGTAGCCTGTGTATCAAGTAAGATAGTTAGTTTTTAAATTTCCATAAACAAACTTTAATGTAAAAATTATAATGAAGATTAAAATTATTCTATATTTTACCTGTAGTTGCTCCACTTTTGTTAACAAAGTCTTAGCCGTAAAGTTAAGTACTTTGAGACTTTCGGGCTTATCTTTGATCATGTACTTCAACTGATAAAAAGTTAGAATTCCATTGATTTCTTTTGGAGGCTTCCACTTTACAGTTAAAGCGCGATCGCTAATATTAAGAAATTGAAGATTTTCCACTTTTCTTGGTACTAAACAACAAAGTATTTCAATGTAAATCAAAATTTAATTTTCAAGACGACAAAAGCTGAGAAAAATGTGTATCATTACCATCCTCATTAGTTCTCACTGCAACAGGGGTGCTCCTATCTCCATCACCAGGATTAGTGAAACACAGAACAGTAACATTGTAAAGAGTGTATTTTCGAAGATTCGAAATAACAGCACTTTGTTCAGCTTGAGGATCGAAAAGATTAGGCGCTACCGTTACACTTGTGTACTCGTTTTCTTCATTAAATCCTCCATTATGCCATGCTTGTAGTTTATATCCCTGATTTATTCCGTTTATTTTTTGTGGATTAGGTGGTTTCCACCAAACGTTCACCGCTGTTGAATTTATTGCTTTTACTCTGACGTCGGTCGGAGGAGCTTCTGGTACTATTGTGGTAAAAGTTATGATTATGGTATTTTTTTTTTTTTTAAGTTAAGTTAAAAAACTATTTAATTAGAGATAAATAACAAAAGAGAAAAAACTTTTTACCTCCTTCCTTTGTTTTGATTCTAAGTTCGTTCGTAAATACTCCGACTCCTTTGTCATTGTAAGCTGCAATTTGGACGATGTAATCTTTCCAGGTTATAAGATCGGTGATGAGGAAATTTTTCTGAGCCTCGTTGGTAATATTTTGAATCATCCAGGGTGTCTCATTGTATCCGTGCAATTTGTACCGTAACACGTAACCCAATATATGACCATTTCTGTGTTCTTCGGCCGGTGGTTGCCATTGTGTTATGATTTCAGTCGAGGAACGAGCGGAACCAACAAATCCCAACGGTGGACCGGATGGTGCTAGTGTGATTAAATTTTTTTTATTATTGGAAAATTTGAGATAAAACATTCATGATCGAGAACCTTTTTCTTCAAGTGATTATTTCTCATGCTCTAAGGAACTAGGAAAAGATCACAATCAAGGGAATTTACTGACAATATTTAAAATATTTGTTGAAAAAAAAAAATAATAATAATAATAAAATAAATAAATAAATTTTTTTAAACTTTTTTTATATAATAAGAGTTAAAATAATGAACTACAGCAGAGTTTTGAATGGAGACGTTGCTTAGAGCCGTTAAACAGTTAAACATGCTAGTGTAAATTATTTTTTCCATAATGTACTTACAAAAAACAAATTTTCCTGACTCTAATGCATGTCCGTCTTGTGAAAGAACCATCAACAACAAATTATTTCAAAAGTAGATTTTGATTAAAAAAAGATTACACGAAGCTTTTATACATTCAACAACTCTAATTTTTAAATAGTCGCATATTCCCTACAATTTTTTTAAGAAAAGAAAAACAGTTCATACATATTGACGCAATGATTATAACTATTTAATTTAATTTAATTTAATTTTTTTTTTTTTAATGTTACTCTGTGGAAATGGAAAACTCAGATTACCTTACGTATAATTGAATAAGTATCTAAATAAATATTTTAGAACAAAATTTTAATATTTGTAAGAGTAGAAAAATAATTTTTGAAGAGAAGGGAAAAAACAAAGAAATGTTAAATTGGTATACGTACGTTCTTGTGGAAGAACAACGACGTTGCTCGGCTCTGAGCTGGGTCCTTCACCGACGCTATTCTCCGCGCTGACGCGGAATTGATAAGCTGCGGCAGCTTTAAGGTTGTCAAATAGAACCCATCTGTTGATGGCGGATATGTTTGAGTATTCAGTAACCCAGTTCAGCGATACGTCAGGCAGTGGACCTGCAAATTCATTTTGATTTTGCGTATGTATCCTCTCTTCTGGCAGATGACGATACATTATAGCAACGAGTGAAACAATCGTTTGTTAGTGCGTGTGCATTTATGGTTAGTGCTATTATTATATTTTTAATCAATTAATCAATTAATTAATTAATTAATTAATACATACTGGCATACATGCGTAAACAAATTTTTTCATTCAGGCGTTATACAAATTTATACTAATCTCTTTTATTTATCATTACAAAGGGCATGAATAAATTTTTGTAATATTATTCACACATTCAAGAATAATACATTTTATAAACTACTTTTATTTTACGGATGAGAAAAAGGTTTTTTTTTACGAGAAATACTACGGTTATAAAGCAGAAAGCAATGATAGTTTAAGAAAAAAAGAAAGAAAAAAAAAAATCTTACCTAGTTCGGGAACTTCGCGCCTCTGCACGATGTAACTCTTGATCGGACTGTTACCATCGAATCCGGGTACCCAAGTGACATTGATGGTTCTCGGGGATATTTCCTCAACCCTTGAGGCAACAACGTTTATCGGTGCAAAAGGCAACTCGATTACGCTCAGTCGGGCGGTGCGAGTCTCGTTGCCCCCCGAGGATACCACCGAGCACGTGTACTCGCCTACGTCGGAGGCACGCACCGCGCCAATTTCAAGCGTGCCGTCGTTTAGCATCTTCACTCTCGGGCTCGCTCGTGTGTTTATCACCCTGTAACACGCACGCATTTATATTTCATTTATTAAATAATCTTATTCTGTTCTACGTATACCATTTACTTTCTCTTTCTACTTTGTTTGATTTGCTCTGTTTGTTATTTCAATTAAAAATAAGAGTGCTGCACGATAAACTGAGTTATTTTTATTATATCATTGCAGTTTCACGCTTAGTAAATAAATTAATAGAACAAATAAATTAAGACGTTAATTAAATGCTTTAAATGGTCAAAAATTGTAGAAAATAATCTAATATAAAAACAGCATTTAAAACCCTTCTGTAGATTCGTAATCACTCTCGAAAACTTATTATATGATTGAAATATTATTCTGTTGAAATATACTGCTACCGCAGCTTATACTGTTGAATAATACTGGCTAGCTGGTTATCTACGTTTCTTAATTAACTTACTGAGAATTGTGAAACCAAGCGACGTCGAATTTGACGCTCGGATCATTCAATACTTCGCACTTGAGTTCAGCCGTGTGACCAAGCAGTACTGACTGGTCTACTGGTGGTTGGATAATTTGTGTTCGTACTGTAAAAAAAGTTTTGTTTCATAAACAATCTCTTAAACAGAATATTCGATCAAAAAATTTCTAAGTATAGAATAACTCACCCAACACTGAAACGTAAGCTGATCCGTTTACGGAACCAGCTTCGTTTGCGCGAATGCAAGTGTATTTTCCAGCGTCTGTTGGCTTTATGTCGGCTATCAAAAGATCACCGCTCTCCAAAAGTTGAACTCTTCCAGCTAATTCTACCGGAGTTGAATCTAAACATCGGTATTTGACAGAAACATTAACAACAAAACATGATTGTAAAAATTAATATAAGCTAAATTAGTGGATGTAAATATACGATTAATTTCAGTTGAATGATAAAATAAAAAAATAATTTTTGAGATTACGATAAAACAAAAAAATAATGTGACTTTCACGTACCATTATATAACCAGGTAACGCGCGGAACTGGAGCTGCGATTGCACGGCAGTTTAGAACTGCGTCTTTACCATCTAATACAGTAACATTCTGAGGTGATGCCTCCATTATTGGCGTCGAAGCTGTAATTTTAATTAGTTTTTATTATCTATTTTTCTTCCAACTTCACAAGGTTGCAACCATGCAAATCAAATAATTAAATGGTAAAAAATTAAGAAAATAAAATAAAACTAAACTAAATCATACAATATTTTACGACAAAAAAACTTATATTATTACAATATGCATACACTTAAAACAGATATTTTGCAACTATGAGGTACAGTATCGTAAAGTGAGGTGACTTTAAGAGATTTTTTTTATGAACTAACTTTGAGTCACCACAGGTGTCAATGTAACCCTCAGTTTACGATATATGGAAAAATGAAAAAATAAAATAAAAAAGAAATTATATACAACAAAATCGGCGTGATTAAACTGCAAGCAGCAGTCATGTGACAAGCCTAAAAATAATAATTCTTGTTGTGCTACAATAAAAAACTCTTAATGATGAAAAAATAAAATTCAGTTACAATGTGCGATATTACAATCTTTCACGCGTGAAATATTTTGATGAAAGTGTACGGTGAAATATTATGCCAGAGATTTGTATGAAATTCACAATATTTTGTAAGAATCACAAGAATTTGAGAGACCTTTGTAAAAATCAAAAAGATAAGTAATTTTTATCTTCCTCACGATAAACATAAACTTGGTCTTGTTTTTATGGTAAATAATAATTCATTTACAGTGATATAAATCTTCAGCTAGTAGAAAATTTTATTCTTAAAAAATTTGTAAAAATTAATTAAATAAAAAATTAAGAGTAAATCTCTTCATTTCTCACATGTTATACCACACAGTGGCTAATTTTATTTTTAACTAAAAAATTGAAAAAAAAAAGAGAAAAAATTAAATTTTAGTTAAATTAAATTTGTAAAACTAAAACAAAAATAAATTTTTTTAATCTTACAAATGCTTAATTACATAAAATTTTGTATGAATAATTATTATAAAATACGCGTTTTGATGCTTCAGTTTGCAAAATTTCTAATATTGCTGTAAGCTAGCACAAAGTTAAACGCGAGAACAAACTTACGCACTTATTACTTATTATACACATTACAGGAACAAATTCTTACAATAAATAATAACATACAATCACGAAAAAGCAGAAAAAATGCAACAAAACATTTAATATTTGATATAAATAACAAGCAGGTGCCTATGTAATTATAAGAGTAATTCAAACACAAAACGACGACAATACTTATTGATGCAATAAAACATACATTTTTGTCAAATTTGTTTCAATAATTTACAGAAATATCTTTTTTTTTATTTAAGGGTCAATCTGGACGAAAAAGTACATTTCCGGAAAAATGAATTATTTGTGATATCTTTTTAAATTTTGAAGTTTTATTAAACTTTATAATCGTGAATAGTAGATACGAGTAGCAGCAAATTTTTGACCCTTTTTTTTTTTTTCAATTTTTATTTTCTCAGATATTTAAAATTTTTAATTTTTAGTTTTGCCCCTAGAAAATGGGACAAAAATATTCAAAAACACTCTTTCTCCAAGATGAAAAAAATGATACAAATTCAACTGCTTATTCAAAACTAATTATTGACAGAGAGAGTTAAAGAGTCGTACTAAATGTATGATTAGGTTAAAAACTTTAATTTTTAAACTATTAGCTGTTATTATACGTGTTCTACCCGTCATACTGGTTTTTTATTTTTAAAATTAATAATTTTACTTGAATCAAAAAAATTATTATTAGAGATTAATGTCTATACTTTCTTAGTAATACCATAATTTTTTTCTAAATTTTTTCCTCAGTAAAGTTCGCAGAGTTTTTTGATAAATGACAAAAAAAAGCCACTTCCGTTTTACTTTCGCACCCGTGACAGCTGTCTTTATGTTAATAACTACCATAAAATTTGGAATAATTTAAAAAGTCAATAATGAAAATTAATCTACAAGCTGAGATCTTTCTATTTGTACTATAATTTTGATATTTAAATATTTTTATTATGTCTAAATTGATTTCAAAGGTGTACAAATAGTCCCACCCATCACATTGGATTGACCCTTAATAACTTAATCATTTATTTTGAAATAACCTTTGAAAAACATGAAACATCTTCTTAATCAAAACTATTATTACACCAATACGTATTATTGTTACATTTGGAAAAAGTGTAAAATGTCGTCACTTTAAACTACTGATGCTGCAGCTTTAATTAAATTGTGATTTTAAGAATAAAAATGAAATAAAACAAATAGATGAAATCTAATGCACAAATAAAAAATGAAAACAGAAATAAATTTTGTAAGTAAAAAACCAAAATAAAAAAAATGAACAACGTCTAAGAAAAACGACGTGATTCTTACTGTCTCGGTCATGAAAGAATTGAAAGCGAAGATTATCCTGGCGTACTCCGACTATACCATAACCGGCGGCTCGTCGAACAATTTTTTTTCGTTTTTTCATGGACGTTTCTGATTTTTCTGCTTAGACAGCAACAACACAAAAACACAGTAAAATCAGTACATAGGCAACAGGCACATTTCTGAAGCCAAACGCGAATCACTCAATAAAAAAAAAAAACATTAAAAAAAAAATTACGCTAAATTTATATCTTCGAATACTCGCGAAATCGTCATAAGTTATGACGTTGGTTATCGTACAGACAGTTTTAAGATTTTGTGACGGAAATTTTTAACTTACTTTTAGCTTTTAGCCAAGTGTAACTTGAAGCTTCGCCAGCTTCATTTATAGCGAGACACTGGAACATCCCAGAATCTTCCATTGTCAACTTTTTTATCGTTAGCGAACCATCTTCCTGTATCGCATACCTGCGGGTTTACAAAATAAATGTTTTATTTGTTGTGAATTCAATAACTGCAATCTCATTGTAATATTTACTCAACAGTCAATTTAAAGTTGATTGTTGAAAGTGTTAAAGATTTTTAAAATTTTCAAGTAAAATTATGCTACGTTTAGAACAAAATTTAAAATAAAATTTTTAGTTCAAAGGCTGATAGAAATGGGACTTAATACGAAACACCCGAAAGTTGCCTGGGCGACCCATGTCGACCTACACATCGTTTACCAGTTGAGAACAAACAAACAAAAAATAAACCGGTTGAGAACATCTCTTGGTGCCAGGTGCATTCCAGCCAAGAACGATCACGTTTCGGAGCAAAATATGACCCTATGTGATTCATGATTTAAAGTAAGGTTTTTGGCAAAATATGAAGTGTTTATCTTTAACCTCTCCAAAGTTTCAGCATCAGTTTTAAGTACACGGAGAGAAAAGCGAGCGCTATTTTTCTATTCGGGAGCGCGTGATTCTGATTGGCTCGCGTACTGTACGGCTTAAGATTTTTTCTGTGCGCTCACACAAAATTCACGCGCTACCTGAAGCTCAAATTTCTTGCGCGACTTACACAGTAAATTTCTGTATTTTTTCTCTCCGTGTAAAAATGAGAAATCATATAAAAAAGGGCAAATAAAGCCGAAAATTTTGAGATTAAAAATTTTTAAGTTAACTTCTTCACCGAGGGGATAAATCGATTTTTAAAAATTAAACTTTTAATTAAAGTACAACTCATCTCCTTCCAAATTCAATTTGAAAATCAAAGCGATCTTAAACCTTAGTCGAAGGCCAGTTCAAGCCAATTTGCGATGAAATGATTTGTGTCTAAACAATTATAACAAGCCTTGCTTTTTTTGCCGTAAAGATTATGTCTTCAACCTTAACTTTTAAGATTTTTTTACAATAAATAATGTAATGTGAGCCTTGACAAATGGGACAAGCCAATTTTTTTTGTTTGAAGACGCTCTATCCGGTGCTTTTTTTTCAATCATGGACGCAGTATTGACATTACAGGATTGAGTTTAATCATAAAATCACAAGAGATATATTATTGCTTCATTCTAATGTCGTTAAAAAAATGTGTGTGAAATTAGGTAAAAACATTGTAAAAAAAAAAATAAAAATAAAAATCACTTTGGTTGACCGTTTCTGTTCTCAAACGGTAACTTTTAGACGATATTTAATTTGATATATTTTCAACTGGTAGTTCGACTGGTACCAAAGGCTGTTCTCAACCGGTAGTACCTAAATTATATGTTTTGTTCTACAAACTTTGACAGTAGATACTGACGAGGCAACTGATCAAAGATTATTTATGCCCCCCTCCCCTCCGCACACTCGACTTCTCGAACGAAAACAACGAAAAGAAAAGGAGGGTCGGTTGCGTGATACAGACCATAAATGTATTGTTACGAGTTAATCGCATTTTGAGTCACCAGAGACGCGGATCAATAGTGATTAGGAGCGCAGCTGAAAGTTTATTCATTATTACCTCGTCCCCACAAGTTTGTCGACGGACTCGGCGTTCCGGTACCATCGTACTATCGGTTGTGGTACTCCGTATACGTCGCAGGGTAGCGTAGTCGTTGTTCCGTACTCGCTCAGCGTTACTCGCTTCAACTCGTTCAAAAAGCTTGGTTTTTCTGTAGATTAAAAAAAATAAAATAATTTTCATTTAATTTTTTCTCTGTTATGAGGGAAGGTGCGATAATATCTATTTAACAGAAGTCAGTACTGTTTTTCTTTGGATAAATGAATTGATACTTATACGAAATTTAAAATTCGCTTTCTTTTATATTAAAATTTTTTGGTTAAAAATTAAAAATTATGTTACTTATTGGGCCGCCAGAAGAAGTTATCAACAGAGCTCCAGGGCTCTGAGAAGTTAAAGTCAAATTGAAATACTTTGGCCAGTACGGCTGGGAAAACGAATGCAGACTTGTATTTATAGGCTGCACGCGGTAGGCGTGACTCGCGACCCTTACTCTCGAACTCTCGTAGTCCGGGAAAAAAAAGAGAAGTGACACGCGCAACTGCTGCAGAGAGGAAGCACCGCTGAGGATACATACCGAAGACCTCGACCCTCGCGCTTGCACTTATGGTCGGGTATCCACCGCTCCTGAGATCGACGTGGCACGCGTAAACCCCGGAGTAGGTCTGATTCGCCGATATAAGCATCAGCGTCCTGTTCCAGGAGTCCTTGAAATTGAAGGCTATCCTCGCATCTTCAATCGGAATGTCGTCCTTGGTCCACACTATGCGCAGCTCGTGCAAAGATCTAGTTAAATAGTTTATTATTATAATTTTTTTTTTTTTTTCACTTAGTCTCGCTAGTGTGTTATTGAAAAAATTGAATGAAATTAAATTTACCTGGCATTGGCGATACAGTTCAAAGATGTTTCTTCAACCGATCCTTGATCTTTTATTATTTTGGTATCCTCGGGTCTGACAACTATCGTAGGTGCCACCTCTGCGTTTGGATCTCCCGTGATTTTGAGCTTGAAAAACGGACTATTCTCCTCTTTTCCAAGCTGCGTGTTTATCGCTCTCGCTCTTTCGTCAAGATTAAATAAAAGTTTAAAATAAGCAGTCAGAAACAAAAAAATTAAGATAGATTATGGAATTTAGAATTCTTACCTGTACGAGCCCTCGTCGTTGTCCGAGGCGTTGAGTATTATGAGCTTCTGGTGAACGGTGGCGTACTTGATGATATAGGGTATCGTGCCGTCGGAGGTTGACCAAATAACTTCCGGTGCTGGATGGCTGTCTATGTGCGGCATTTCCAACACGGCCGCCGTTCCCGACTGCACCGTTATCGTTCTCTCGGATAGATCCTCGAACATTCCCATGTCTGCAACCAATGATCAAATTAGTATCATGTACGGTTTTTTATTTTTTATTTTAAATAATATTACAGAAATAATAAAAAATACTCACATGCCACGGAAAACGATATTCTCTCGCTGAATATGGAACCAACTTCGTTTGTGGCGACGCAGTAATAAATCCCCGAGTCCTCTTTGCGGGTGTTGTGGATTCGGTAAAAATACTCGGACGTGAGATCCGCCGTGAGAGGTTGATCATCTTTGAACCACCTGTACTTTGGCTGCGGATTACCTGATTTTTTTTTCAAAACAAATATTTTATAAATACTCTTATAGGCGAGACTGGAAACTCTACTTAAACGTGTAACTTCTATAAAAATTGGCCCAAAATATTATTTTGTTGCGTGTTAGAAGTCTTGGCACAAATGAGGACTTGGATCTAAAAAAACCCAACTCCTCTGGGATTCCTATCTAGTTAGGTTTTTTTTAGATCCAAGTCCTCATATAAAAACCTGCTGCTAAGTAATTTCAAGGAAAAAAAGTAAAATTTCTAAATCAGAATCGACAAACTCAAATATATATTTTTTTTCTTACAAGATTACTATAGTATACTGAAAATTTTTTTTCGAAGATGTACCTAATATAACGACTGCGTCTATTTATATAAAAATACGTGACTATGTGACAGTTTTCCAAAACGGCTTATTTTCACAATTCCATACTTCCTTTTTTGGAAAGCTCGAATCCACCATAAATTAGCGTTCCCCATCAAGTGAATGAAAACAGTCGATATTTGGGTTGATAAATCTACACCCGCTGGTAGGTATAAGAAATGACAGAACGAAAGGAAAAAAATTTTTTTTGGATATGCTAGTTTTACGAAAAGAGAGGGGAGCGATATCTTTTTTCTCGCTCAAGCTCGTATCTTTAAATTTAGAAAAACCGCTGCAGCTTTGAGTTAAGCCCGAAAAAGTGGATATAATAATAGTTGAAAGGGGGGGATTTTTTTTCGGTCGCATTTAAGTCAACACAGGAGGAATATAATATTAGATCACGTCTCTGTGTCAATAAAATTTATTATCACATGTAACATTTTGTTTTTGTTTTTTAATTAACGTTTTGTCCTTTTAGAAATAATATATCAAGATTCAAGGTATTGTAAATAGGTATAAGGTTACTCTCCGTCATGAAGTTTGTAAGTAGGAGCTGCAAAGCAAGGATACGAGAAGGGATGGCTGTCTGGGAACTCGCAGCTGAATTCAAGATTTTGTAATTCAAGACACGTTGTAGAAAAGTGATCCTCGAAGCGAGACGCGTGGAAGCCATTGTCAATGTGCGAGTTTTTGAAAAAAAACTTCATCAATCGGCGTTTAATTTTGTGACTACACAAAATTTGAAGAAATTTTTTAAATTATACGGGTGCTGGACCTGAATTATGAGTCTTTTCCGATTCTTTTGTTTGACCAAATGCGCGAAAGTGTCTCGTATAAATTTGGCTCCCCCTTTTTTGGGGAAGTTCAAGTCTGCAAAGTATTGGTGTCACGTGATATAAAATTTAAGGTAAAGCAAGAGTGAAGGGCCAGTATGTGCATAGGGTCACGGCGTTACTGACAGAGTATTACGTTACTGCACCTTGCAGGTTTCATCTTTTCCGTCGTTCCAGGCTTTTCTCTGCTTACAATTCTTTCTTGGCTCGATGCAACCTACCATAATCGGTACTACCCGCACTATGACTTATTTTAACTTTTGCGAAAACTGGATAAAAAACAAAGACAACGCCCCTTCTCCATTTCGATGCGACAATTATCAAATCAATAAATCAATCACTAAAATGAAAATAAACTACTAGCTTAACGACACCCTTTAAATTCGAACATTTACTATAAATTTTTCGTTGTCGATCTGATTATAGACTGAAGCTTATAATCTCATCTACCCATTTATTCTGTCATAATAAACTAAATAACTTTAAAAGTTATGAGTGAATAACAGCAGGTTGAATTTTAAGATACACGAATTTATAAAGTAATTAACCCAAAACCTTTAATAATAAATAATTTTTATCAAATTTTTTTTTTTTTTTTTTTAAGCTTTAACCAACACTCATAATTTAAAAAAAAAAAAAAAAAAAAGCTTACCTCCGGCTTGGCACTGAAAAATTTTGGTGCGGTTCTCGCTGAGAATGCTGCCGCTGCTGGAGGGCTGGGTACTGAATCGTGGTTCCTGTAGTGATTCTGAAAAAAATATACATATATTTTAATAAATTAAGTGCAGTAATTATTTGGATAGTTATTTGTATCCTTGTACTGACAATTTTGTCATATTTATATACCGACTATACCGACATAAATGCATGGGGTTCTTTGAATAGCCTGTCCAACGATATGGAAAAAATGTATTTATTTTTAAGAGTTAAAATTTTAAAAAAAATACCATGCTAAAGTGTAAATCCTTAATTTTAAGGATTGTTACAATTAGTTTTAATTAGAATTAATATTAGTTAGAATTTTAAGAAAAAAATCAAAGACTCTAGCGTAACCGGCGGGACACATGTGATAAACTGCTGATAACTTCATCAAAAAAAGTTTAAAATTCGATTTGACTTTATCAATCACTGTTAATACAATCCATTTCTATGTTTAATGAGTTATTTTTAACAATAATGTTTAATTCATACCATTTTTAAACACCTTAACGAGCACCTTAAGTAAAGTGTTAAAATCATTTTTTCAATGAATATTTTATTTTTTTTCGATAAAATTTGGTGAGATTTATACTTTATAAGTTAGAAAATTATTTATTTCAATTTTTTCATTGCAATATTTCAATGATTGAATATTTCAGAGAATAACAATAATTTTGAAATTTATTTGGGCTTAAAACATAGTTTTCACGTGTGTTTTCAAATGCCCTAGTTAATTTCATAAAATTTTCAAATCTTAAAAAGATATCGCGATAATCTACTTTGCGCCGTAGGTTCGCTTTAGCCTGGAATGACCCTAAATATAAATGAAACGTTTTTAAACTTCTTCAATATCATTATTAAATTATATTTGTAAGTAGCTTAAGAAAAAATTTTGAATCTGAATTGGCATTGAACACCGAGTGCCGACGCCAAGTGGGTCCTGGTGATAAAAATCATTTCGTCCAAGTTATGGATACTTGACCCAAATAACGCCTGAACTATTGCAATAAAAATGTTTTTACGCATTATATAAAATTTTCCACAGCCTTTTTTAATTTAGGTAGAAACACCATAAAGAATTTAATTATTTTTTTCAAGTTTCTCATTTTCAAGAACCGAGTCAAGAAATATTCAATTTCGAGTGAGCTCAGATATGTATTTTCGTCAAGATGAAAAAAAAAAAAAAAAATTAATGGCCGATAAAAATTTTATCTCAGTATTGGGCAAACGCGCGCGATGCAATACCAGCAGATGAAGGTTAAAGAAATTTGCCAGTTCGGAATGCCTGCGCATCGCGGTGGGTGTATCTAACGACAGAGGAATTAAAAACGAATGGGAAGAAAAAAGTGCAAGAGAAATAAAAGGGACTGCTACTGGAGGGGTCTGGGACTTAAAACCGGGCCAGTTAGCCGTGCGAACCCTTGCGTCGCAATATCCGTTTAACTCATTATTTCTTCTGCTCCTCCTGTATTGCTACCCCTTCCTCATATTTTTTTTTTTTTTATACTTCATTCTTTCGTTGATCTGGTACAGATTCTGATTACTCGTGTAGTTTTTTTTTTAAGACAAGGTTCAGCTATTCTACACTCAGAGAAAGATTTGATTGGACCAATTCAATATTCTTTGTTCCCTCAATAGTCTAAACATTGTAGCAGTTACAATACGTATGGTAAGGATAATAATACAGGTCGTTGCGACTAGCAAAGCAAATATTCAAAAATCTAACCTAACCTAGCTATTTTAAAAAATCTCAATTGAAATCATTATTTCTTAAATATTGTGATTTTTATAATCATTTGTATATTTTTTAAGATTAAAACTATTCATTAAATACATTAATTATACCAAAATCAGAAAAAAGAAATTTTTTAAAATTAAGTTGTGCTATACCAGAGTTACTAGAAACATGTTAACCCTTAATACGCATTTAGTCAGCGCTGCCATGATATTGTTACTGCTATAATGTGCATCATTGTCTCTATATCAACTATGGCATCTTAGATGTTACAATATATTGTTGACCCAATCAAACTTTTCTCTGAGTGTACGCGAATCTTTAACTCTTCACTCAAAACCACCCACTTGCATACTTCTGCCATCATTTGTGCGATTAACGTGAGAAGAACCGTTTGCGCGCCAACTGTAATAGCTCGCACTCATCACCTACTACCATGCCATTGTTAAAGACTTTGATGTCGGTTAAATTTTTTATTCTGCAGGGCATTCAATAGTAAACACTACAGGTTACTATCAACAGATTTTTCGTTAAAGAAACTACAGATTGTAAATAGGGCAAGCAAAATGATAATCGGAATTTGAGTATTTAATCGAGTTTAGCATGCAGGCGAGCATGCAGGAGTATTAGTGTTACGATTATTTTTACTGTAATGATGGTTCATCGATGTAGTGGTGGAAGCAGGAAATTAATAACAAGCTCTCGCATTGAGTAAGTAGTTTTCGCGGAATAATCATAAGATCCAGATTTAATTTAAAAAGATGCAGTGGAATAATATAATCATCGTGTGTGATCTACCGTTAGTTTCGCTTGAATTTTTTACTCTGAAAGTCTAGCATCTTTGTTTTAAAGTTGCGCGAATTTTTCGCACGACTTTGCGGAACTTTGTACGATGTGCGCTCGTTAAACCTAATGCGCGTCTAATTCAGCATGCGTCTGGAAGCCTATTTTTCTCCTTCACAAGTTTTCATAGGTAATTGGATATTACAAAAGTTATACATAATGCCTTATCATTGATGGCCGAGTTCTTACTTCAGGTTAATCTTAAGTTATTAGCTATGTAGACCTAAATTAATTTGTTCCAAAATTAATTCTGATTGAATTAGCTATATTAAATTCTGCAACGGTGCCGGGATAAGCTCAATGAGAGAGGAGATTGATCGATTGAAGACATACTTTTGATTATAAAGTGGTGATTGTTGAAAATATGTAAAATTTTGATCCTAACTGGAATGGTAGAATATTACCATACTAAATCTGGAAGATTGAAAAGTGCGCCACTCTTTGCTTGGAGTGGCGCACTTTTGCCCCTATAAAGAGTGATTTATAGGGACAACCTCACTCTTTAGATTTTAAAGAGTAACTCAGTTTTTAAATATTTTTCTTTTTTAATAACGGTTAAGTAGTTATGAAAATTTTCAAATTTGTATTTTTTCAAATAGAATCGTAAAATATGACATTCGTTCATTATCTTTTTTGATAGTATATTTCATTTATTTTTTTTATTTAAAAATTTATTCCATTTTAAACCAACTTCAAATAAATAAATAAAAAAGAATTTAAAAATGGCAAATAACTACACTATTTCACAGTTTCTTTTTGTCGATGACCTAAAAGAGGTATACTTTAGGCTTTGTTTAGGATGAAAGACTGAATTGACACAAATAAGGAATGTGTTTATGATTTTGATTTTAAAGAAAAAAGGAGTGAAACGTGTTACCACAACCCAAGAGACTAGAAATAGCGTCATGCATGAGACGACGAAGAAAGAGAAAGAGAGAGAGAGAGAGAGAGAGCATACAGGAGGATGAAATTTAAACCAGTCTAATAATACTACAGTAAATAAATGTTTCAAGTTCTGGTATATACGTAAACATTGTAACACACGCTGCTTACGCAAAAACAAAAAATGAGATTAAATTAATATTCAATTTAAATATTCACAGTACGTAGTTTTTACCTATTGCAAAGAGTATGCTTCCAGTGAGATTATAACCAAAAGTCTTCATAATAAAAAAAATTCAGATCCGGGACTTACAAGAGAATGAATAACATGTGTTCTCAATGAGCCTCGAGTATAAAAATCATGATCCTACCGAACCAACGAGATAGAGTCCTTGTTTGCAGTAAAAATGTTAGGTCTGGTAGTCGATTATTAATGCAAGTCGTTAAAAACCTACATAGCATTCGCCTTGTCAGAGCAGAAGCACAGCTGATCGATGTAAATAATAAATGCACGCATTACCCATTACTCAAGGGTTCACACATTGGTCACCAGGGCTGAAATACTTTGGGAAATTGGCCTGAGTAGATCCCGGAAATAATAAAGGAAAGACACTAAAAATGAATTTTTTATCTCTGACAACTTGTGACTCTAGAGTTTGAATGATGATGGTGAGATTTTCTTCCTTTGTGAAGAAAGTATTTTACGCCTCTTTGTATACCTTGCTCCCCTTTTCGCACTATATCTACTGTCGTGATCTTACGAGTACGCGTTGCTATCTTTCAACCCTCATTCAAAAAAGGGCAACGCATGAGATTTTTTTTTTTTTTTTTTTTTTTTTTTTTTCAAGTAATACTTTTGCACGTATATTAAATACTTTTTATAGCTTAATGGTAAGGCGATGTAACAAAAACGAAGAAAAAAACAACTTGGAAATTTTTATTTAAAAAAGGCAATAACGATCGAGCCTGAATGAATCCATTCATACTGCGTGGTTGCACAGACCTTTGATTTTAATACCGAACGCTGTTTGTTTACGAATTAAATTCTTCGAATGGGTCGAGGCCGATCGAAAATCTAGAAAACTTAAGATGATTTTAAAGCTCGTAATAACTGAAGCTGCAGATAGATCGACAGAAAAAGTTGCAGTTACACCGTAGAAAGAGCTCTGAGTAGTTGCGTATCCAGTTTCCAGATTCGAAAGGGGTATGAAAAGGAGGTGGAATTATACACTTTGAATTTCCGGCCCCTCCTTTTGTACTTGTGCACAACACAGAGTGCAGTGCCGTAATGAACGATAAATAAAGAAGTTAATCAGCGGAATTCAGCGAGGGAAATGGACTATCAGGTTACGATTACGCGTACGCTATAGGCTGCCAAGGCATCATTCGCTATACGCTCGTACAGATTTGCGGTAAAGAACACGACTTACTTTTTTTTATTCAATGCTAATTTTATCGACAAGCGCAGCTGAATCGCTAGTCCAAGTTCTACTTTTATAGTGAAAAATTAAAAAATTATAAAGTCATAGTTTCCACTGTTGCTTTATTTATCAAGACCACAATTGCAAGAAAGACAACGTTAAAATAAACCTGAACTGCAACTGCTTTATTATAATTTTAAAAATTAAGTAATAGCCGAGGTAATAGCGATGACATGATGTAGACACCCCTACCCGCACTCAATAGTGCAAACGCATCAGAATTTATTTTTTTTAATTTTACTGCTTCTTCCAATTGCACTCACTTAACACTCAATTAGTTTTAATTAGGTCAACGTAACTTCTTATGTGCGACCTCTAATTAACCAAAGTTATTAAATTTGTGAAAGTTAACTACGACGCTGCGCTGATTGTTTGGCTCGTTTTTTTTTTAATAAGGATCATCTAATGATCCGCATATGTGGTTAGACTGTAAGACCGATATAAATATTTCGTGATTATTTGTTGTAACAGTCAATATAAAAATTTATTTAATTAATTTTTTTTTATCTTATTAATAGGTACCATGTTTATGCTCTATTTAAAGGCTAATCAACGACTTGTTCGCGAACGAAAACAAGTCCGTATACACTGCTTCACATTTACCATGTTCCAAATGGTTCATGGGTGGACAGGATGTCTAGATCTGTACGGAAAAACCAGAAGTTAAAGTAGCCCCCGTCGAGATAATCAATTTGACAGCACTGAACCGGCAGGCTCATGGGCTCTTCATTTCGAATTCGCTGATAAAGGAAATATCAAACTAAATATAAACTGATATTTGGTACTAAAAAGTCAAGTATAGTTAAGATACCCTAACGTACTTGAGATTATGATGTAAAAAAAGAAAACAAAAAAACCCATTAATTAAAGAGTTCATGTGGCCGTCGAAATCTCTCTGACAAAAGTTTTTAAAAGTTATTTTTTTTCATTTCGCATTGAAAATAAAGGCCTTAAGATAATTTACATAAATTTTGAGATCTAAATATGCAGTAGAAAAAAGTTAGATCGCGAACTTTTTTCCTTGTTACCTTTTTAAAATACAAAAAAATACTATAATTTTCTTTAAACTCTTCTCTACAATTCCACATGAATATTTTCACTCTCTCTGCATTTTTAAAAGAATTACACACAATATAAGAAAAAAAATGCTTGGTTTCCATTAGAACACGTGTTTAAAAAAAATTAAACTGTTCAAAATTGGAGAAAAATCCAAGAATTATTTTAGTACAAATTTCAAGTTAATTGGATCAAAATTGACACAATGGCCGCATTTTTTTTCAAACCCATAGAGTATCCTTAATGCTACGTCAAAGTTATCAGAATAAGCTGATAAGAAAATGGCGCATAGTTAGTACAGATTTACACCCATCACTACGTGATATTTATACAAAGTTTCATTGTTGTTAAAAAAATGACACGTAAGCATGATTATTTCAATTTAGAAAAAAGTTTGGAGAGGAATGCATGATCTATCAGCTCTTCGAGAGAAAAATGTTGAGACAAGTTTGCCCATAAGCGATAAAGCGGGCCCTACGTTCCTATGCTCCTTGCAGCAGGACGTCGACGTGAAGAGAGAGAGAGAGAGAGAAGAGAGTAAACCTGCTCCTTCAGTCGCAGGACACCCGACATGCAAGCAAGCTACCGGACTGACTAGCAATTAAGCTGCCCATATAACCTGCAGCAACGACTCTCTTGCTTTTATTTCTTTTATCGACTTCTATTCCTAGAATAGCTCCTGCGATTTAACATTTTTTGCGCTCTCTTCACGGAGGATCTAAGGAATTTTCTGCTCCACACCAGTACGCAACAGCCCTTACTTTTTTTTTTTAATTATCCAAGAGAGGTCATGGCTTGTAAAATGCTGATCTTAATGAAACTTTAAGGATCGTTTCCTGATACCAAATAATAAACGAAACCAAGATTAATTTTTGCCGCTGAACTTTTTAAGCAGATCGTTTAAAAAGGCCCAATGGCAATAGTTATTGATGGTTTAGTTTATCATTTGCTGTACAAACGATAGTCGCTCAGCGTACAGTCCGAACACGATAGTTTTTACCCTACAAAAGGCTATTTAAAAGAGGATGAAATAAACGTGTTGCCATTGTATGTAATTTTATGAGAGAAGACTTTATTAGCATGCGAGAGCGAAAAACCAATTAAAAAAACCCTTTTTTGTCATTTGAAAAAGAGTATGCTGTACTGAATTAGATATGAACAAGCCATTTGAAAAAGCTTAATTAATCAGATTGAAATTTCCAAGAGAACAGCTAGACGCCGTTACTCGTTCTCATAACAAGGTATACTCTGGTAAAAAAAAGAAAAGTTTTTAAGACTAGAGCTGGGGAAGATATCGATTACGAATCATGCGTTAGATATATGTATAAGCAGAAGATGAGACAAAAAATTCGCGAGGTTAACCACCTGCGTACATTACATGGACAGGGGACCCTGCATTGCGCAAATTGTGGCCGCGGCGCCGAGCCAAGTCACCCTTCTTTTTCTTCCCGGTCTTGATAGATGTGCAAGCCAACTTCAGCCCGAGCTCCAGCCAGCCAGCCAGTCAGCCAGCGGGGTTGTTGCACGATCGGTAATTTAATGAGGCCACGATTTTATTTATTTTCTGCAGTATAAGTACTCGCGATGTTGACGCCGGAGTTGAACTCATCGGTAACCCAAAAACACATCAAGGAATTCCGGTATAATACAATGTATTTAGTCAATAACTGTGAATGTTGCAATTTTTAATACAGTCTTTATTTTATTTTATTTTTTTTATATTTACTGTATGTGCTGAGCGTATTGTATTTGAGTGGCGTCGCGTCGCGTTGCGTACGTCCCTCGTGGTGGCGAAGCGGAACGCTTTACTTACCTCTGCTCTCCTTGTAATAAAACGTGTGAGAAAGCGGAAACGACAAGTAGGGGTAAGATAGAATGCAAGAGGAGCGTTTATTAAACGACCGGAAGCGCGAGGAAAAATTTTCTCAAGCTGGTATCTTTGTCTTTCTTTCTTTCTTTTTTCATGCGTTGGGGCTACACTTAATTATCGTTTTTACAAGTTTCTTTCGTCGATAGTCTGTAAGCCCTTGCCGTCTACGTATTTCTTTACGGCGCTAGGTCTTAATTTTTTTCGTCAAGTATACTGCGTGAGAAGTTCTCCGCTTCAATGAATTTGAACAAATGCCCAAATAGTATTAATTTTATAACTGAATACGTAGGAGAGGTTGACAGGTTTTACTATCGTCTATCGAGCTCTCTGAAAATTGAAAAATCACATTTCCGGACAATTTAGATAAAAAAAAAAAAGGAGCCGCTGAATTGTTGATCTTGACGAAAGAACAAGTTAAAATTTTATAGCAGAGGATCAACGCAGGTGGCGCACGTACCACTTTATGAATAAATAAACCTCGCTTCCCGCATTCTGAATGTCACGATCAACTCGTACAATACCAATCGACAGCTCATGAATGACGATTATCTTCATGCTTAATGGTACGAGTGAACAATTGTCATCCTACAGGTAGAACAGGTATGAAGTAGTAAATATAAAACATTCTCTCGTCGGGTCGCTCCAACTTTACTCTAGACTGCTGTGATAGACGCTCTGCCAGACACGCACGCGCTCTCTTATTTGGCTGGCAAACGGCCAATAAATCCCTTCCTCGCAGGACGAACTCTAAGTTCACGGTCGACTCATCTTGTTTCGTACTCTCCACTTCTGCAGCTTATTATTCATTCACCCGCGCACTCAGAATAACTTGGATTTTGTTGCAGTGTTACAAAATATGCAAATCCTTTTTTGCGTAATGCCATACAACGAGTGCTAGATTTTCCTCGAGATTTTCACTCCGATTATTTTGTTACACAGCTATTTGATTAATTTCGTGGTTTTATTTTACGTAAGATGATGATGGAGGGTTGAAAACCGTTGCGTGACCATTCAAACGATAATTCAATCAACACCAAAACTCAGGGGATGAAAATTAGGGGAAAAAAAAAATGATTGTTGAAAGAAGCAAGCCAAGTGTCAGCCAGTGCCATAGATAAAGTAATTTACTGGACGTAAGCTTTACTAACTATTGCTACTAGTTGGTATCGAGGTTGGTATATGCAAAGTGCTTTCTTTCACTTGACGACTAGAGAGATGAAGCGGAGCGGAAGACTTCGAGGATGTCCAAGCAGCGCTTCAGGCTAATCACTTTCGAATGCTCATCCAGCTGAATAAACTGCCTGAGCTCAAAATACTTGGATTCAATTTTAATTCGATTCGCATTATAAAAACACATTCAAGTTCGCCATAACTCTCAAGGTTCTCCCACTTACTCGTAAATTTGAGAAAAGCAAACAATTAGCAGGGTGACGGATCTCTAAAAGTAGACGGAGTCGCGACGATCCAAAAAGTAACACTGAAAATTTGTTGCAGGGGGGCTGAAGGATATGCCTTAAATATAGCTCCTGCAGTCTTTGGCGGCACGCGCGCCAAGAAAATCCAAACAGCGACAGTTGTAGAATAAAACGACTGCTAGGTTGAGGTAAGAATAAATAAGCGTCCCTTTTCCTTCTCCGTTGAGTCCCCTTCTAGTATTAGTGTAGCGCGGCACGACGCGCCGCGGCGTGCGTTTGAGAAATTATGCTTTGAGATGTTCCAACGAGAAAAAAAATTAATCGTTCCCCCTCTTTTTTTTTGGAAAGACTTTCAGTCTGGTTAGATAAGATATTTCACTTACCACCGTTTATCTCGTAAATCATTTGTAATGTAGCGAGCCAAGTCAAATTTAAATGAATTTCCGAGTGAATTTCAATACCCAAGAACCAGATGTAAATAATAACAATATATTATCATTTGTATCTAATGTTACGCAATCGTTTTCTAACTATTAACAAAAAGTAAAATATCATTAACTGTTATTAATGAGGGTGCATCATAAAACTCGAGTGAGCGCTATCTTTTTAACAGTATTTGTGTATTGCTCATTTCACGTGTTTGAAAATACGCTGCAAAAATATCAAGGACCATGCATACCTAAAGCCGTATAGCTTAAAAGGAAACACGTTGTTTGCAAATATAAGAGCCTGAACCCATCACGCAGACAGAATCGTATAAAGGCTATATTTGGCGTGTTGCGGTTTCAGTGGTGTGCCGTCATTATTTAAGCTACTGCATCGGCAAATTCAGACGGAAAAATACAAACTTCAAACAATCAAACGGCAATTATAGCTCAACAAGACGAGTGTCAGAAGTTTGAGGTACTCCCTTGGCGAAAAGAAGTAACTACACGGAAAAGCGATTGAAAAATTTTAAAAATAAAAAAGTTCTAAGCTATATATTACTAAATATAAATATAATAGATTAGTGAAAAGTAAAAAGAAAAAACGATGATATCTAGTACGAACGAACAGATATGAGTTTACACTTAAAGCTTGGGTCATTAATACAATTTTATCATCTATCAGCCTTTTTAGAGAGATTTGATTTGATTTGACTTTTATTTATTTATTTATTGTATACTATACTATGTTGCGTACAAAAGAGAGAGAGAAATTGATTTGATTTCCCTGCGAGAAATTTCCGCCAGAATATTGCCAGACAGTGGGCAGATTTAGCGAAATTGGGCAGAAATTTAGTAGGGTTAATCGCCAGATTCTTGACAGAAGGCCAATGCTTTACGCATAGGGATTCTGGCGAGCTATAACGTAAACCTTTTTATTTTAAATTGTAACATTTATTACTAACAAAAATATGTTCAGTATCATAACTTGACTCTGAAATTTTTCTTTTTTTTTTTCCTTATGTTGAACATTTTTCTCATCCATTTTGATGTAATTTTAAAATATTATTCACACAATACCAGCCCTGCTGTATAGCCACACGTGTGGCACACGTGTGCCACACGTACAATGGACTTGAACAAATTTTTTTTCTTTTGCTAATTATTTTAACACCTATGGAGTCAGGGCGGAGACCTAGTGCATAGGATAGCGATTACAACCTGGACATGATTTCCCCAGGAAGTTTTGACTCCGGAGGGGCCAGGGCGGATACCTGGTGCACCTGGTGATACTGACGCCTTGGAGATGATTTCCCCAGGAAGTTTGGACTCCGGAGGGGTCAGGCTGAACACCTGGTGCACCTGGTGATACTTACGCCTTGGAGATGATTTCCTCAGGAAGTTTGGACTCCGGAGGGGCCAGGGCGAATACCTGGTGCACCTGGTTATACTGAGGCCTTGGAGATGATTTCCCCAGGAAGTTGGCACTCCAGAGGGGTCAGGCTGAACACCTGGTGCACCTGGTGATACTTAAGCCTTGGAGCTGATTTCCTCAGGAAGTTTGGACTCCGGAGGGGTTAGGGCGTACACCCGGTGCACCTGGTATTAATTACGCCTTGGAGATGATTTCCCCAGGAAGTTAGGACTCCGGGGGGGGTCAGGGAGGACACCTGGTGCACCTGATGATACTTACGCCTTGGAGATGATTTCCTCAGGAAGTTTGGACTCCGGAGGGGCCAGGGCGGATACCTGGTGCACCTGGTAATACTTACGCCTTGGAGATAATTTCCCCAGGAAGTTCGGACTCCGGAGAGGTCAGGCTGAACACCTGGTGCACCTGGTGATACTTACGCCTGGGAGATGATTTCCTCAGGAAGTTTGGACTCCGGAGGGGTTAGGGCGTACACCCGGTGCACCTGGTATTAATTACGCCTTGGAGATGATTTCCCCAGGAAGTAAGGACTCCGGGGGGGTCAGGGTGGACACCTGGTACACCTGGTGATACTTACGCCTTGGAGATGATTTTCTCAGAAAGTTTTGATCCCAGTGGGTTCACATCATCAAGTTTACTATTAGGATAGCATCTTCAAAGTGTGGTTATTACCGGGTACACCAAGTATTTTCCCTGGCCCATCCAGGGTCAAAATTTCTTGATAAAATCATCTCCAAGGCGTAAGTATCACCAGGGGCACCAGGTGTCCACCCTGGCCCCTCCGGAGTCCAAACTTCCTGAGGAAATCATCTCCAAGGCATAAGTATCACCAGGTGCACCAGGTATCCGCCCTGGACCCTCTGGAGTCAAAACTTCCTGGGGAAATTATCTCCAAGGCGTAAGTATTACCTGGTGCACCAGGTATCCGCCCTGGCCCCTCCGGAGTCAAAACTTCTAAAGGAAATCGTCTCCAAGGCGTAAGTATCACCAGGTGCACCAGGTGTCCGCCCTGACCCCTCCGGAGTCCAAACTTCCTGGGGAAATCATCTCCAAGGCCTCAGTATAACCAGGTGCACCAGCTATCCGCCCTGGCCCCTCCGAGGTCCAAACTTCCTGAGGAAATCATCTCCAAGGCGTCAGTATCACCAGGTGCACCAGGTATCCGCCCTGGCCGCTCCGGAGTCAAAATTTCCTGGGGAAATCATCTCCAGGTTGTAATCGCTATCCTATGCGCTAGATCACTGCCCTGACTCCATAGGTGTTAAAATATTTAGCAAAAGAAAAAAAATTTGTTCAAGTCCATTGTACGTGTGGCTATACAGCAGGGAGAGGTTAGGATTTTCAAACAGCAAGCATAATTCATCGATTAAAATTATATTTCTATAAAATTATTTGATTATTTTTTATTAATTTTGTAACATCGGAGCTGCATGCTGCTGCTCCGATTTGTAAACTAACCTCTCATCAACGCATCTAGGTACATATACATATATGTATATATATAGACATATACATAAAATAATAAGCTTGACAGAATTTTCTGCCCACTATCTGGCGGGCACCCCAGACGTTCTGTTGAAACTTCTAGCAGGGTTGATTTGATTTATTTATTAATTGTACATTATGTTGTACAAAATACAAAGAGAGAGAGGGAGAGATAGATAGAGATAGAGAGAGAGAGAGAGAAAGGCAGATGACGAATTTTGAAGAGCCCTTGAGTGCTGCTCGCGTCATATAAAGTTCAAGTGCGTGCCAGTATAGCAGCTGCCGCATAGACGTAAACTAATTCCAAGCCAATGTTAAGTTACGTCGTCCGCAGAGGTTCTACATAGTATGAGTACAGCAGAACAGTTACGTTAATCTTCAACTAGCAGCATGTGATATTACGGGCATGCAACAATTAGAGTGTAATACGCGACTTCCTCGTCCTGACATGGTGGTGAAAAAAATCGGTTGCGGTAGGTAATTAGTACCCGATAGTTCATGACCCATTGTATCTTCCTCATGATAATCCACAATTAAATACCCATGGAGGGTCCATTGTCTCGTGCTCCTTAGCTAGGCAACAAATTATCCATCCAATGGTTCTTTTATTTATACATGCGCAATTCTTTCCTGGATGCACTGTACGGTTTTGAGGAACGCGCGCCTCGTAAAAACTGGTTTCTTACTTCCCAATTATTCCGACTGGTAATAAAGAAGGAGATACTGGCGTACTGTCAATTTTATTAGAGCCACTTAGTTTTATAAATTTAGTTTTTAAAGTTAATTTACAGAGTCAGGACTTCTCTGGGTTTAAAAAACAGCTGGCACCTATAACTAATGGAGAAGCCGGTTACGAATAGCACCCCGTAACAGCCCTCAAAAAGGTTAGCATCTGCTCGTCATAGGGGTTCCGTCAGGGGTGCGTGTGTATAACATCAACGGTGGCGCGCAGGGGTAGCGTTTAAATCCACCACGCTACTGTTACGTGCCAGCCTTTAACTCGACTTTAAAAAGTGAGGCTCAGCTCGGCTGAAGCAAAAGAGGATCAGTTATTCAAATTTATGTTAATGACTTAATAAAAGTTATTTCGTTAGTCTGTGGCAAATTGAGGAGGCTGGAGACCAACAATCGATCCAAAGTTATTTTCAAGTGCAATTCTGAGGTACGAAAGGAAAACTGAAATAACTCCTTCAGTAATTTGTGCCAGTAGAGACGAAGATGCGGCTGCAGCAAGACTCGTTGCAATTGCAAGAGAGTTTTTCAAGCACTTCCGAGAAACGCCTCCTCTCAACGACCTCAGCCTCACAGTAGCAGAGCAACTTCTTAAAAAGTAAATTCAAATCCCAGTCGAGGTCAATAAATACTTTTATTCAACTGGATCATGTAGTTTCTACTTTTTGACGTGTAATTTAATAAAATAGAAATCTAACACAAAGGAATCGAACTAAAAATTGTTAGTAATGGCGAATTGGACTGCATCAGATGTATACTTAGACAGTAAAGATCGCAACAAAGCACTGCACTGCAATATTAAAAGAATTATCGATTGATCGATTCGGTCGCAGGCAGGCACGTTTTTGAAACGATGAAACCGGAGAAGCACATATATAAAGAAGGGCGAAGTCCCAACAAACGCACGCAAGGTTCGTTACTTCCGGTGGGAGCAAACCACGAAAAATAAATTTATAGGTGATAGGTCGGTAGGTAGGGGAAAAGTTGGACTGACGCGCTGATGTTTTTTTTTTTTTTTTTTTTTTTTTCAATCTTTTCTTTATATATACGGCCAAAATACATATTATAAGTCGTCTCTTGCTGCTGCTGCGGTTTCACTTTTCCACAGTAAATAATCGTAATAATTGCGGACCCCACCAAGTGTCTTTTCGTTTCCCCTTCATGTTCGCAACAATACAAGCAATTCATATATCAATGCCACTGTAAGTTGGCTCTTGTTTACTTCTTACAACTAGACTGGGTCATTAGACTATTTTGCGTTAGCTTGTACGTTAATACCCTTATTAGGTCATATTCAATAAATTCTCGAACCTATTTCAACGATGATTATTGGCTACCTCGTACAATAAGTTTCTTTATTAAAATACACACCCTCCCCCTTGCACTTACGAATGTAGCTGTTAATCGATTGCTGCCGATTCTTTGTTTTATGAAACTGTAGCTATAAACCATAACTCACCTGAAACAAAAAAAAAAAAAAAACATAAATTTATTTTATGTTCAATATAATTAATTCGAGAATTAATTGGTTGTTTAACATGTATAATTTTATTGAAAATAGTCAAATAAAGGATTTCAACTCTCGATATCCTGTATTCAATATAAAAATTTTAATTACATAGTTAGATAAAATAAAAACTAGTGCAAAAACCACCAGGTTGGACACCAGCAACGGTGCGTTTATGGAGTAAAATTTTAATTCTAACCAAAAAATTACTCCTTGCTGAAAACCTTCAAAACAAGTGGCCAACGGACTCTGGGGGTATGGCCATTCGTTACCCGGTGACCAAATCCCGGGATATAATAAATGGCTGCTTTTTATATCGCGTTTAAGAAAATTGTACGTATTCGAATGAGCGAAAAAATAATTATAATAATTAGATTCATCAAAGGCAGTTGTAATTGGCACTACTTCGTGCGGTACATACATTTAGTACATATAAGCATTTAATCATTGGTCCAATACTTTTTACACTAAAAAGAGACGTAAGTCATTAACATTGTGACTGTAAATAATGATCGAGGTGTAAAATAGAAAAGTACATATGTTTCTAGCGAATCGTTACGGAATTAAACAATATTATTAACTCCTAACATTACTATGATACGACTTTCATGGCCTTACTGAAGAGGATTTAAAATACCTACGTAAAAATAAAAACCTGACTTATTATATGAACAGCCAACAAAAAAAAACGGACTATTCCAACGACAATAGTTAAGAAATTTGCATACGATCCAATATGTCGCTGAACTCCTTCGTCTACGGCTGCTCGTACACTGTTATCACCGAGGGTATCACTTGCAGACGCCTAAATCCTCGCCTAAATCATATTATTGCAACTGTAGTGCACACCCGTATACTAAGGATATGGTGTGAAAATCAAAAGGAAGAAAAAAAAAATGGCTAAGATAAAAAACGAGATGAAAAAAATTTAAAAAAAGTCAAGCTGTTGAATTGATGCATATAAGTTCGAAAAGCTTTTTTGAATTTTATGCGGCGCTATACATTCTCGCAGGGCACGAACAGCCACTTAAACCGATTGGAAGCCGGGCGGGGTCGATTCACACACCGGAAGTACTTCTTCCCTGAGTTAATTCGAGTGCGTAGTGCGTATATCTATATTTCAGAAAATCGTAAGAATTTTTCTTTATGAATCTTGTTCCAACTTTGAGTATTTTTGAGGATTTTTAAAAAAGAAGCAGTTAACTTTAATAAATAAAACTTTATAGTACATTAGGATAGTATATTACACGCTCAAGGGAGTCAATAATGAGTTAGTCCTTAGCAAACTCAAATTGATGTCCGAGCCGAACGCGAGAACAGAATAGTTACTTTATAATGTACAATAAAATTTAATTTATCAAAGACAACTGCTTCCTTTTTAAAAATCCTTAACGCCTTACAAGTCAAAGTATCCCATTAAAATAAATAAAGAATAGCTGTAGGAAAAGAAGCAGAAAAAAAGGAAAAGTTGTTTGGTACCAAGCAGCTGCAACTCCGAAGCAACTAAACCTAATTAAAGTCTCTGTGCTGCAGTGATATATAGGTGGAGTAAGGAAGCTACGAACGTTGCAATCGAAAATAAAGAAGTGTGTGAAAGAGTAGCATTTTCTAGACTGTAGGCGTCGCGGCGACAAGAGCATGCAGGAACCATAAAACACATTTTTACTTTCCAAGATTCAACTTTAGAATGAAAAGTTAAAGTTACAGTGGCGGAATAATTATTCGTAAGTTCGAAAGTGTTGTGGAGATTAAAAATGTGACCCATTGTTTTTAATTTTTTTTTATTAGTTTACACTTTACACACTAAAAAAAAAAAAAAGATCCCCAATGAATCGGCCCTGTGCTGAATAAGTAGCGAGCGTTTCAATTTGATTGGGCTCAAGACTGGCACCACGACCGGCAGCTCCGGCGGCTTTTTCAAAAGTCCTGTCATTTTTTACCAATTTCGAATATAGAGATGAAATTTTCTAGAAAACTTCGTCAAAGCATAATAAAAAACTTCCTCGCCGAAAATTTATTCAATTCTAAATTTTAACGCTTATTTTTTTAAACCAAAGTTTGAGATTAAAAACTGTATGTATTTTGATTTTTAGTAGTTAAATACTCAGCTTTAAAGTTTTTTAAAAATATATCTGGACCATTTGATTGACAACGGAAAGGGTTAAGAATACAGTGCTAAGATTTTATCGAAAAATATTCAGGGCCTCACCGGGCCTCATAAGGCTTGGCAACTGCAGTTGTAAAGTGTATCTCACCACGCTTAAGCGAAAGAGTATTCGTTGTGTTTTTGCAATAGACTATAGTCGCACATGAATACTCGAGCGAGCTTCTTGAAAAAAGTCTTTCTGATGCGCTGCTACTATACATCTTGGACTAAAGCGGCGAGTAAGTAGTTTCCACTCTGTTTGGGGTCATTTGGGACTCTCAAAGAACCTCAAAACGTACAGAGCAAATAACTTTTAGTCTCTTCTTTTGCTCAAGTGCGGACGAGGTGTATCATACTTTTTTTTATTCATAATGAGTACTTTACCTACATGCGCCTGCCTGTCTACCGCATTCATGCCTCGTGTCTACCCTCAAAGCATTTTTTAACTTCTTAAAACACTCTTACTTTATGTGCACTGCATCTTCGAGAGATTGTGTACTTAAGTATTAAACAATGAATTCCTTTTGAAATTACTCTAAAATGTAAATCAAGCGCAAATTTACAAATTTTTTAGTAATTCACGAGGTAATTCAGTCTTTACTCATTTAAAATGAATCCTATACTTATTTTTGCTGTAGGTATTTAAAGCCGTTACACGACCGCTATCTGCTTAGAGGTTACTCTTTAATTTAAAAAATAAATTCATCCGATTGATTTATCCCACCTGCAACAGTGTACTAAGCCGGCTCTTAATATTAATCTTTCAATTAGAAACTTAATTTATCTATATTTTACGTTTTTTTAATTAAATTTTTCAGCTTTCAAATTATAACTGAAAAATGAAGATATAATTTAAAGCATTTTAAAAATTTTCACGAAACTCTCTCAACGATAAAATCACGGAAATTTACAGTCTGTAAAATTCCGTAAAAATTTAGTAAACGGTTTATCATTTAATTCTAAGGCTTCAAAATCAAAACCAATAATCACAAATTATTAATTAACTAATATTCACTACTAATGCATTTGACGAGCCTTTGTCAGTTAGGCAAAGCGAGCAAGGGGTTTCTTTGTCCATTAAATAGCTTTAGTTAAAACTGATTTGAGCGGCGTTTACCCCGGATGGTAAACCACGCTGCGCGGCTTCTCCTTTGAAGTACTAAAAAAATATTTGAGACCTTCACACTCGCGATACATTCGAGGTAAAAATTCACAACCCATTTGGTTATTTATTTTCTACCGGTTTTTCTTATACTCAATTAAGAGGATGAACGAATTTTGTGTATAAAATCGAAAAAATCTTGAATATATACATAGGTACATTTTTTTCTTACGCCAGCAAAGATTAACCGCTCAGACTCAACATTAGACAGGTTTAGACGAGGGTTTAGATAATTTGTCTTCTGAAACATTTGGGTTGATTAAGCGTCAGTGATTTTATTCATAATGTAGATGTTGCAGGGAAAACTGTTTGATTGACGTAACTGGAGAGCAGGAGGAATTTTGATTGATGAAAATGATTTGTTTTCAGAATTACTTCTTAACGGTCGCCGGTCTCTAGAAGTTAATGCATTTTTTTATAAAAACCAATAACTACATATGAATATCTATTAACGATAACAGTCAAAATTTGTAAATATTACACAAAGATAGAAGCGCACCCGCACTGAATAAATTAATTGACAGAGGTATGTATATAAAAGAAAGGAGAAAAAAGACGATACGATGTACACCCAGGAAGATCGTCTCAATTCGAAAACCTCTTGAAATTCCAATTGAGTGAATCAAAGTGCGTGAAGGAATAATGAAAAGGAAAAAAGGGGCCCGTTCGTAGCACATTCTTCGGCAGTTATTCAAAGCTGTACTTCTCGGTGTGGTTCTGCATGTATGCATGTGACGGTAATAATACCCAAGGGGGCGGGGGGAAGGGATTATGTGCTACTATTATGGCCACGATAACCAATCTTACGTGTTTTTTGCCTTTCATTTTTCACTTTCGTCCCCCACCGCGCGCACCGGGCTCGCCACGCTCAATTGAAATTCAAATGAAGAGCTTACTAACCACGTGCTAGCCCCAAGCCCACAAGTTAAGAAATCGCTCGCCACTTATTCTACTCCACATCAGGTGCATACTCTATGTCGCTAGCACAAGTTTGGTTTTTCTTTATTTTTTCTGAATACTGATCAGGTCAATAATATGAGGCTGTCTGCCCTAATGTACCATACAACTATATAATAACTTTTTAAATTAAAAATGTTTAACACAAGTAAATTTAATGAAAAAAGGAAAAAAATCATTAGATTATTCAGGTGTTAATTGCTGAAAGCCTTTTTATTTTCGACTTATCTAACATTTCTATATCTGTGTTTATGAGATGTAGTATATGGCCGATAATATAATACAAATAGCTGTTTTATAGAGATTTTTCGTGAAATGACCCGGGAATCCTTGGAAACCCACTGCGACTGTAAAAATCTATGCAAATGTCAGGTCTACCTAAACTTTGCACCGAGCTAGCTTTGCACAATAAAAGCTATTGACGAGCCGTCTGGCGTTGATCCAATGGATCTGCAATAGTTTCGCTCGTACCAATGCGCAGCCAAAGCTTCTTACTCTTTGTCTTTTTCGACGTCGTACTAAAACCTACCATTATTAGCCTTGGTCTTTTCCTACGGGCGCAGCAGACTACGGCTACTATTCTTTCAGTTTCATTGCCAACAATCAAATGATCACACGCGATAAATGCTCAGTGGTTGTCGGAGCAGTCAGTCATTCAAAGTTTAGCTAATAGCAGCTCTTCCACGACAATTGCCATTCGGGGATTCGGTTTAGCGTTTTTATATTGCAGTTGTTTACAGTATAAAAAACGGGCTTTTTACTGTTTTGTTAGCTGAACCAGATGTTATCATAGTATTTACTAAGATCATATTTTAACAAAAAAAAAAAAAAAAAAGAAGACCAAATCCTTAAGGGGGTACTTTGACCTTTGGGTTCGATTTTTTTTTTTTTTTTTTTTTTTTTTCATTTTTTTGCTAAAAAATGTTTCAGAAATGTTGTCTCAAAATTTAAAGTCATTTGGAGCAAAAGTTACAGAGTTTTTAGTAACCGTATTTTCAAGTAGGCAGGGAGCGTATCATTACGCCGTTCAAGAATGAGCAAACGACGAGCGCTGTACGACTTTTGTTTATTGTTTGTTTTCATCATTAGCGTGCTTAATTAAAAAATGTACTCATCGTGAATTTGTGTTTCTGTATTTTTTTTTATCTTGTAAAATGCCAACAGCATAAAAAGGTTTCTAGAGAAGCTCTCAAAAAATTCCTCTCAAAAATCGCATTTTTCTCGAAACCGCACTATTTTTAAATCGGTTGCCAACGGCATTTGAAAACTATTGCACCGATCGTTCTAGAATTTGGTGTACTTCTTCTATACATTTAATACGAGGCCTTCAAGAGAGGATTTTTTTTTTTTTCAATTTTAAACAAAATGGCGGCCACTAAGTGGTAGATTTTTACAGTGAAAATCGCTATTTTCACTTTAAAACGGCGCCATTGTGACAAAATTGAAAAAAAAAAACAAAAATCCTCTCCTGAAGGCCTCGAAAAACTTATTATTAATCAAACCCACTTTGAATTTTTCATTTTAGACAACCCTGCGAAATGCTACGATGGCAACCGCTAAAAAACTTACATCGAAGGTGTCTTCGAAGATTCACTATCATAGGCTTGGTTTTTAATATTTTGCTACAAAAATTTGACTGGATGTTCTCTAAAAGTTACTTTATAATGTGCAATAAAAATTAATAAATAAAATTTAGTTGTTTCATTGTAAAAAATCTCAAAAATACACATTTTTTTTAACCCAAAAGGTCAAAGTACCCCCTTAAACAAAGAGTATGGTCATTTGAGTGTTCAATTAAACCATGAAACCGAACTCTCGAAAGAAAGTTAGTAACTTCTACGTGTGAACCAAGAGTCACAGACCCTTCCGCAATCCGCCCTCATAACGTATGCAAAGAGGAAACTTAAAACACGGTAGAAGAGAAAGAGAGACTAACACAAGCACACACACAAACACGTGGTGTTAAGCAGTGGCGAGCGTGCGATAAAATACTCCGGGCCGGCAGGTAGGTAGAGCCGAGGGTAGAGCTAAGGTTAGATATACATATATGCACAACAAAGGTGTATAAAACACGGCCACGACGAAGCAGTTGATCATGCACGCCACATGCTAAAGGTATACACGAGTACGCCGAGCGAAAATATAAGTCGAAGGAGAAGAAGAAGAAGAAGAAGCAGCAGGAGAAGCTAGCCGCGTCGTTAAAAAATAAGAAGAATAAAGAAACGAGGCAGGCCTTGCCGGGGGCGGTCACTGGCCTCTCCAGCCAAGCTCCTCTGCCCTGACCGACCGCCGACCGGTCATCTCTTTTACTTTCGTCTTTCTTTCTCTCGGACCTCGTCTCGAACATATATCTATTCTTTGTTTCGATGATCGTCCTGACACATCCCATGCATGATTCAGATCTTTATTCGAAAATTATTTCGAGGTCAGCCGAGGGAAAACAATAGAAATTGTGGGAAAAGTGTCGTGTGCCCGATACCGCTCCACTTTTCTTTTGTTTTTCCTTCTTGCAACTATGTTTGTTTGCAGCAGGCTCTAATACCTATACAGTTTTTCTGGTTGTTATATTCTACCGCTAAACGATCCGAAGAGTCTCTGGACCAGCAGCATTTTTTGCGATATGAATCATGGCGTAAGCGTGGATGCACCGAAAATTTTTTAAAAGAAAGGTACTGTTGCGGTTACGGACAAACTTCATTGACGATGCTTCACTGACTCACGATGACGTTCAACCCGGAGAATGCAGCGATGCTGCAGACTTTTCGGCTTTTGCCATTCTAAATAATGTCCCTAGTTAATAAAATATTTTATTCTTATTGCTTTTTTAACGTTAAAACTATTGTAATAATATTCAGAGAAAATAATATCTGTGTTTTTTGTTGTATAGCCGTTCAAACATGTTTATTGTACAATTTATTTATTCCTCGATTTATTCAAAAGATTTTGATCTAAAGACATTTTATTTCAGCTAAAAATGTGTTCCTGTTTAAGATCATCATTTTCGGAGACTACATATAAAAATTTCATGAGTTTCCTTGTTTCCCTCATTCGGACCAAATAATAAAGAAGCTACGCAGTTTTCCCACGGCGAGTCGCAGCTAAATGAAAGCAGGGTAAAATGAATAAAAATCGATTGCCCGTAGAGATTGGAAGATTCGTACACAATAGCCGGAAAACCGACATTAGTTTGCGTTGCTGCAGCAGATTGCTTGAGGAGGGGGAAAAGGAGGGGGGTAAAAAGAACCATCCGCACCAACTGAAAGCTGCCGCAGTAATTATTGTCGTATAATAGCTTTCGCTCCACTCATGTGTATTTTTGATGATAAGATTTTGCCCTCTTAGTGCATTTGTGCCAGAATTTAGATGAGATAGAAAGTTAAATTGACGAACGAAAGCGAAGGTCGCGTATGTTATGATGATTGAGGCCGGAACATCAAGCGACTACGAAGACAATCACGCTCGCGCGCTCACTAGTTGCGGTACCATAATTGTATCATTCGTCCTGTAAGTTTATGTAAGTATGGGTGGTTAAGTTTTTTTTTTTTTTTTTCTTTCATCGTGGTCATTTTACCTACCCTACCTAGGGTACCTCTGACTAATGGTACAATAATTTAGCTTTGCGATTATTTTTACAGTCACTTCATTTATCAATGAAAACGTCGAGTAAATACCGTAAGAGGAATAAGGAAATATGGAATTAGGTAAGTAAGATATATTACGAGCACGGATAAATTGAACAGCAACGTCTGCTCGATATAAGACCCACCTTATAGACTATGGTGTGTTTCATTCATAACTCGGCTTTCTCGCTGGAAAAGAATGGCTTACTTCTTAACCGCGTTTGCGCGATAGTCTTTTGAGTCGAAGATGTAGAAAAAATTTTAGATTAGTCAATTGGTCAATAGTCAGATCAAATCAACCCTGATTATTATATACCGAGAAACTAGTTACGTGAACAGGAGGACCGGGATTATAAGCCGTGAGTGCGCTGCAGCAGCACAAAAAGAGAAAGGTAATACCTATATTGAGTCCTTGGAAGCTAGTCGATACGTGCTGCAGCAGTCAAGTGAGTAACTTTAAGTACACAAGCTGCAGGGAGCTAAAGCATAGCGATTATGCGTTGGCATGCTTCGAAGATGAAAGGAAATAATAGTTAGGAAGAAGAAAATCAGTGAAGGCTGGAAACGCACCCAACACGCGATGAGCAGGTGAACTAACCATGAGCTGCTCTTAAGATTATTTTTAAGATGACGACTATCCGGTCGCGTCGCTACGTATCATTAAGCTTTTTAGACCGAGCGAGTTTTTTCACCCTTAGCCGGTATTTATGCACTCGCTCGAGCACTTACTTGTATACAACCTGTGCGTACTTGATTCGCTCATTTTTTTTCCAATTTTTTTTTGTTTACAAACAATAATAATTACATGCACACTCACTGTAGACAATATGATATGATAAATTTAAATTTTTCCTTGCATTTGAGGGGGAATTGCATCTAGGTGGCAGATTTTAAATCTAATTAGTTTGACTCGTTAAGACAACTTATATTTAATTCAATTAAGTATTAAAATAAATAATAATGAGAATTTATAATCGTTAATAGTGTACATATTGTGGTCACCATGCAAAGAGCAAGTAGACGCTGTGGTTCATTAAACCAATAATTTTTTAATTCCAAGGTCTCATTATAAGACTTGATTCAATTCTGGAGAACTTTAATTAGATACCTCACGCATCTGATTCCGATAAATTGCTTTTAAATGTCAATGATTTTATTAACACTTACTTTTTTGAAGAAACAATAAATTTTATACGAGATTTTATATCTACCATGGCTCCCTTTCGATTTGAATTTTTATTTTTAAGAATCTTACAAAGCAGAGATAAAAAAATTTAAAGAGGCTCAGGTGACTTTTTTCTGTGGGATCAATATTCTTAAAATTTTTAGATATTAAAATTACAAAATTTTCGAAAAAATTCTGAAAAAACTTCTACTAAGTTTTTTTTGTTATAATTTAAAAAAAAAAAAAAAAAAAAATGAAGGTTGACGAGCTAATATTTATGTGGTTTTGATTTTTTTTTAATAAAAAAAAAATCAAAACCACATAAATATTTTTACGCTCTCCACGTCTAAGAATGGCACATAATATAAGAAAAAAAAAGCTTGATTATCATTAGAACACGTGTTAAATTATTAAAACAACAACTATAACTTTGTAAAAAATTTAAATGGTTAAAAATAAGAGAAAAATCTAAGAATTATTTAAGTGAAAATTTCAAGTTGTTTATAAATTAAAATTTACACTATAGCCTTGACTATAGCCGCATTTTTTTTCGAAACCATAAAACATCCTTAACTATAATTGCATAAAATTGAACAAAACAAAATTTTTGCGATCCGAACCACAAGAAACCCAAGTGTAAATTCACGTTTCAAAAGTATAATACATAGACAAGGCTAGAAAGAAGATCCCGGAAATCGAAAAACAGAACCGAGATGAAACTTTTTGGTGGTGCGGTGCAGCCACGAGACGCATCATCATCTTTCTTCACGCTCTCTGCCGCAAAAAAAGAGGGGGGGGGGGGGCAGGGGAAGGCAAGGAAGACTTACAATAGAGAAAACCAGGGAGAAAACGAAAATCGAAAAAAAGCGAGAACGCGCGGAGTCAGTTTAGTTTGGTAGCTGCATGCGGCACTGTAACCTGTTCTGTTCTTCGACTCCCCCACTTCCACTGCAGCAATAGCACCTGGCCCCGGTGCAGCGGCTGTTTTTTTCGAGAGTTTACCAAGCGTCCTTCGCTTTTCTTCGCAGCATGAGTGTTATTGTATAACTGCAACTATGCTGCTCGTCTCTAAATTTTACAAAGAACCGGTGAGGAGGAGGATCCCGGGGATCCTTTTCTTCTTCTTCTTCGTCTTCTTCTACTCCTGCACCAAACACTTCTCTCGCTAGTTTTCTTTCTTTATTTTTTGGTTTTACGGAGAACGAGATGATTTCCAGACCCCTAAATTCGACTTTGCGCTGATGCAGGTCCTGCAAGTGAAACCTTACACTGAGAAAAAGGACCTTTTTTTCTTCAAATTATTTTCCTTTAAACTATCAGTCTGGTGCCGGAAGTTGAGTTCTTTTTGTTAATGAAGTTCTGTTACAAAAATAAAATACTTTTCTTTGACCCCAAAATCCATGGTGTTTTACTTAAAATAAAAATTCTTTTAATATAATTCGTTTGCGTTATTTATGCTTTTTTTCGGTTATATTTTGATAATTTCAAAAAAATTACGATCTTTATTTACTCAAATCGACTAAATTCAAAATTTTATAGAAAGCTTTGCGTAAAAATTAATTTTTTATGTTGGAAAATAAACACTTGAAGTAATACGTATAAAATTCACGTCTCATAGATTGATGTCATGAGAGCACGCATATAAAAAAATAACACGTACCATATGCCTACATGGGGACGGACTAAATACTAAGATAATACACTACTCTTTAAATTTTTTTCTCGCATTCTTTGTATCTGAATGTATCGGTCAAAGTAAAAAAAGTCACTCCGATTCAATTATCAGACAAGACCATCATGATGCATCGATGTTAAAATAGAAAGCAGATTTGTAGTGTCGAAATAAAGTTAAAATCACAACGCTGGGGACGAAGCTGATAACTATAACTGATTTCGTCACCCGGCAATAGTGATAATGGCAAGCGTTTTATCACTCATGTCGAGGCCCATCTGTTACAGCATTGTATGGACAAACAAAAAAAGTTAATACCTATAACAGCGAAAGGCGCCAAATCTGCTTATATATATCCAAGCATATTTGTAGAGTAAACGCATAAAACAAGTTAATTTTACATGAAAGTCTTATCGGTTGAGCCCGTTACGTGTACGAGACGCGCGAACGGCTAACCAATACAAGTACGGTGTACATCGCCCAGAAGAATTTGACCTCTTTCGGTTGTCCACTCTTGCCGCATTTAGAGAGAAGAAACGAACGATTAATATCGTCTCGGTAGTATACATTTTACCGAGAACGTTACTTAATTCGTTGCTAGGTACTTTTTTCTCTATTTATTTTGAATATAAGAACAGTTTCTTTTTTTCCAGATATAGCAGTAAAAATTGCCTGTATCGTAAAAAGTAACGGTGACGCATCTTTTGGGAATTCAAAAGCTCGAACCTTTTAAAGTTTTAAAAAAATGATTGATCTGTTTACGGACCGTAAAAAAGGCAGTGAAAGAGGGGTTTAAGGTTTGAGAAAACTCTTAAAATTTATAACATCTCTTGCGCATGCTGACTAGAGAGGTAATTTTGTTTCAATAAACGCCATCGTTTTTCAAACTTGCAAATAATTGATTCGCATTGATTAAATAGTTTTGAGTTAGTTAAAAATATATGGATAAATATTTATTTATTCAAGCAGGAATCAATATCCATTCATCCAATTGGAGACGCGGTTTGTTGATTGAAGGAGGTGTCAACAGCTTACAATGTATTTTATAAACTATGAATGAATCGAGGTACAAACTTGCATTGAGCTTTGATTACTTAATGAGTTATGACTGATGCTATTACATTATCAATACATAGACACAGCTAAGAAAACACATTTTCGCTGAATGTAACATATTGTAGGGCGTGTGAACCCGAGTGTGAACCTTTATCTGTTTTTAAATTATTCATCATTTAAACAAAATTTAAAAAACCAAGTATCCTGGTAAGTACCTCTGGAGACAGAATAAAACATTGGAAAAATTGAAAGTCGGTGTTTTAAAAACAATAGCAATTTCACGCAAGTCAAATTCTTCCTCTGGATCAAGTAATCGATCCCCCCAATCTTTATACGACGGGCTTGGAACAATATTCTCTCGCGTCATTTACAAGCAAAGCTGATTGACATTGTTCAGCATGTAAAAAGGTCTTGTTATTAATAAAGCGACCGACCAATAAAAATGTCCAACATGTTTTGTTGTCATGCAATTAAGTTAATTGTTTTGATTATGACTGCTAACTAGTGAGATTTCTTAATTATCAAGCATCGTTTCTTAAGTAGGTTTCATCGGGTTATATCTGATAGCTGGAGAAAATTTTAGGACTTTACGAATACGCATGCTAATATCGTCCCTAGACTATGAGAACAATCGACCCCGAAAGAAGCCGTCCCAGACGGGCACTTTTTCAATTTAGTTTGTGCCCCTGCAAATTTGACCTGCACTCGCAGGTCATGTACTTTGATTTTAAAAGTAACTCGAGCATTGGCTTTTTTTCTCCACCAACTTGTCGCAACGCGTATATTCTACTGCCACGGCACACGAAAGGCTTCAATTCGTGGAATCGCTGTCGAGTCGATCGTTCAAATTCGTATGATGATGCGAGCGTGCTAAATCAATTGACCAACGAAAAATCAGCTGCGATTAATCATCAATCTTTATTGGAGATGATCGCTGCTCGCCGCCTCGTCTGCCCAATAAGAAAAAACCCTATCAAAATTTGCATTGTTTTATTTTGCGCAGCTGTGTCCATATATAGTTTCACGCGAGGTTTCGCGATTCTAATGACATTCCAATTTAATCGGGTTTAGCATCCCGAAGAACTAAACCAAGCTTTGTTTAGTTTTAAGATGTAAATACATTTTAAAAGTTGGAAAAAACCACTTATCATGACCTGAAATGCATTTACTGAAAAATTTACTGAAACAATTTTTTGTTTAAAACTTTAACAATTCAGTCCAATTTTATTTTAAACAGTTAATTTTATGCAATTCTGAAAGTGAAGTCGTAACCATACATGTTCACGCGCAAAACAATTACAAAACACGCACAAACAACATCAAAACAAAACACTACTTTTTTCTAGGGTGCCAAAGAGCCTTTTTTCGATTTTTGCTTTTGTTTTTCTGTAAAACGCAGATTACTTTTTCAAATGGACCCGTGGTTACGACTGCACCTTGACTATATTTATTTGAAAAATTCACTCGTGATGGACCTAAATGTTTTCGGTAAAAATTAAAAATATGAAAAAATGTTAAGATTAAGATTAAAAAAAAGTCTTTAATTAATGAAACATGAAGGAAACAACGGCTGCACGTGAAAAAAAAGGCTTATAAATTTTGACGTACGATATCTTACTCGGTATGTAACAATTTAATATTACCCACAGAAATTAAAATGTTTGAAAAAATGCGCTTTTCAAAGGTCATGACTTTAAAACAATGATTTATTACTTTATTTTAAATAAGTAAAAAATCGCAAAGACTGCAGTCACTAGCTTCTAACGAAACGTAAAATTTAATATCACATAGTATAACATTTATTATAATTAAAAATAAAGTAAAAGATAAACTAACCGATGGCAAAAGTAGATCCAGCGAGACCGATGGCAAACAGGAAAATAGCGACAGCCTTCCCGAGGAATCCTCCATCGTTTTTCGGCAAAAGGACTCGCTCTTTCCTTCTCCCGCGGTGCATCATCTTCGGTAACACACAGCACACTCGACGCGGTTTCTCACCAACCGCGCCGTTCTTTTATTTATCCAAATCACTTCCACAAACCGGTGCACTTTAAAAATAAAATTTTCTTTAAACTAAAAACAAACGCTGGTTTACTTTTTATTATTATAATCCAAATATCTTTTTAGCGCACTCATTCAAAAAACGGAAACAATAAATCACTATCTTTAGTTATTTTCACGTTGCACTGGGAAAAAATGAACTTGAGAGTGTGTCAACCTCGAGAAATTTTCTGGTCTCTGGTCCTGAGGACACGTTACCCCGCCAGAAGAACATCGTCCAGATCGTGTTATTGTGCCTACACGATTAACACGAACTACCTCCTCTTCTGTACCACCAACATCACACAGGATTCTTCGGTATCCTTTCTTGGCACTGAAATCGTAGTGGACAAAAACAAAAACCCAAACAGGTTTTTTATTTTAAAAAACGGCAGGAAAATACCGATTTTTAGTAACAATACCACTTTGGATAAGTGGTACCTCAAAATAAATATATATCGAACTTTTTCAGGATAACTGGCACAGTGTTAGAGGCGTCGATTTACCTGCAAAGGTAAAATGAAGGTACCCCTGGCAGCAGTGGCGCTGCTCCTGTCTCTGTGTGAGTGAATGGCCGCAGGTAAAGCGAAAGGCAAACCTCACCTGGTGCAGCTAGCGAGCACAGCAACCTGGCAACCTCGCTGCCGACTAACCGCTTCGCCACTTAGTTATCTCAAAATCTTGAACACTTAACTTTTTTTTTCATCATCAATACCACAAAATCTGATAATTGTATCAAAATGATTTCTGAATATTAAAACTCTAGTTTAAAAAGTATAACAATGCACAAGCGCCAGCAAAGATCGTGCTCTCCAATGAAACGCGCCGCGACGGTTCGTCGTTCGCGCACAACGCGCGTTTATGCCGAGCGGTGCTCTGCAGCACTTACCCGAGTATACACTATACCTACCAAGGAATGCAACACTCGAAATCGGGCCTGAGCGCATGACCGGACGCGAGCCTGCTTCGCTCCACCAATCAGCGCACGACCTTACCGTAGGTTCGCGGTGAGTCGCGCCTTGGTGGGGGGATCCAACGGCCAACTCCAATAAGCTGCCTGTGCACCATGGTGTGGTCCGCGGACCACGGAGAACCCGGTGGCCGGTACAGTACTAAACCAGTAAACACCATGCAGAGGACATCTAGCGTCTTATCCACGTACTTGTTTTAAGAAAATTTTTATTTTTCAAATCTGATATTTATTAATCTTTAAGTGATAATCATAACTTTTACAGCAATAAATATAATCTTTTAACAGTTTAAATTTTGCGTTTAAAGTTTTTAATATTTCTAATACTCAGAGATATAAGATGTGAAAAAAATTCTTTTTTTTTTTTTATTTAAAATAAATTTACTTTTTTCTTGTGTGTAATTAATAAATTATGGTACTTTTTTTACAAATTTACAAAATTTTAACAAATATCATAATAACGATTCAAATGTAAGGCATCTTTTCTACATTATTGTATTCAATCAAATTTGGATAAGCATGTAATTAAATTCAACGATTATTCATGCAAGAACTGAGAATGTGATATGAAAAATGATTAATTTGTAAGTTAAATTCTATTACTTTCATTGTTTAGTAAATAAAAAATACTTTCATTAGAAATCAAAGCAAAATAATTAATATATTGTATGGTCTTAGATTAAAAACATTTTTTTGATGATTGACATTTATTTTTTGCTGGGATAACACATGTCAATACGATTTTATATTTTTTTTTATTTTGTACAAGATTAAATTAAAAGAAGAATCCAAGAATTTTTCCTCCCAAATGCTTTCTTCTGGCTTCTTCGTGATCCATAATACCTCCGCTTGTGGTCAGTACAACATATCTAAAAAATTTGTTATAGATTTGTAAGCAAATGAAAGAATATTATAAATGAAAAATATTATTTAAAAGGTAAATTTGCTTACCCAAACTGACGACTTGGGAGAAGATTGTTCGTCCACTTTTCAATGTCTGTAATTGGAACGTCAAATCTTGGTGAAATAACACCACATTTGTTTAATCTACCTGTAAGGTTTACAACAACCTTGCCACTTCTGTGGTCATCAACAATTTCAAATTCTCCAATGTAACCTAAAAATAATTTAAAATTTTATTATTTTATAAAATATTCTACTGCTGAAAAATATCAAATTTAAGAATACTGGATGTCTATTGATTATAAAATATAAAACCATTTAGAATAAGTTTACAATCAATTTTTTACAATTAAATGCCCAAAATCTGATTTGAATTAAGTTAAGTACAAAGGGGAGATGTTTAACAACTACAATTTCTTTGAACCCCTTTATTTATAATTTTAGCCTGCAGCAATAGAAGTAAAAATGTCAAATCAGTTGATCCTCGGCAGCGAAATAATATTTTTCGTCATACCAGCTACGAATAAAACGATCTTTACGACGTTTCAATAAGCTGGAAACTTATTGTCATTTTATTCACGGCTGGTGTTTCGAGAATAATTTTTTCGCCCCCGTGAATCAACGGATTGGTCATTTTTTTTCACTTCTATTGCTGCAGGCTGAAACCGTTAGTAAAATGGTTAAGAGACAATTTGGTTGCCAAAATTCTTCCTGGTGTATTCATGGCAGATTTTGGGCTGAGGTTTTTCTTTGCTCGGACCATTCAAATTTAAATAAATTAAGAGTTTTGTTTAATTTATTACAATAATAACTTAAATCATACAGCCAAGAGCTATTTAATAAAAATGGTAATAGAAAACCTGTTAAGCTTAATTTAATGAAGTTGATACAATTAAAATTTTTTAACCTAGTTTCAAAGTATAAAAATTATATGAAACAATGTTTAATTAAGTTAGCTAAATTATTCAGATATTGAGTAAATTAAAAATGATGAAATGAAAAAATTGTCATACCAAAGCAAGCTAAGTTTAAAAACAAAATGTAACAAAAGCTAGTTAATCATTTATTAAATAAATATGAAGACTTTGATCTAAAAACAACATAATTATATATAGGAATCCCAGAGGAATTAGGTTGCTGTTGGATCAAAGTTCTCACATATAGAAGTTATAACATTTTCAAATACTGTTCACAAATAATATAGACATAAAAAAGATAAATTCAAAATAAATCTCTCTCAAAGTTTATTAAAAAAAAAAAAATATATATAATTTAAAAAATATTTAATTAGTAAACAGTTGTTTAGTTTAGTTAAACAAGAAAGACCATAATTTAAATTTGAAAAAATGTAAATGCTTAATTCAAATTTTTCATTAATTAATGTTATAGCTAGCAATATAATTCATCAAATACATTACAAAATATTTCATTATCAATGGTCTTCTATCTTTGACTTAGATTAAATATTCTTTAAACTTAACTCAGTAAACACAATAAATATTTTTATAATAACTAGAACTAAACAAAAAGTTCTTTGTATTAATGTTAAATCTAAGTTAAATGTAATAAAATTAACAAAAATTACCATGTTTCATCATAACTGTGAGGAATTTGATGATAACTTTGGAGGAAGGCCTCAGAAGAACTTGTCGTTTGCCCCTCTTCTCAGCATTGTTGATGGATTTGAGGGCATCACTCAGAACGTTCATACGCACCATGGCTGCACAAAATGAAAATTTGATTATTACACTTAAAATTATAATATTCAAACAAAATTTTATATATTCTGAAACTGCTTGGATCATTTCTTTAAAATACATAACCTCTTTAATTTTTTTAAACTAGATATTGGAATATTGGATGTATTAAATAAGCAGTTAACAAGTTTAATTTAAAAGTGACATATTATAAAACCTATCATAGTCTAACATGAGACTGAATAATAAGCAATATTTAGTAGGAAATAAATAAAAACATAAATAAACCGCCACAACCACCACACTTTCTATAATAACAATTTGTCACAAACTAAACCAAAAATCAAGAAAATAAACTATTCACAACATAACTGTAGATCTTGCACTTTGGTAAAAAGAGTAATTTTCATAATTCATAACATTTTATTAAGGATTACCTGCGATGAAAATTTGTTTATCAAAGCGACATACACGCCTGATAAATGCTCCGAGGTAAAAGGAGAGGTTAGGATGCCGACTACCAGATCCAGATGTGAGATGAGCCGCTTTTGAGAAATCATGTAGATTATCGAAACTCGAAAGTCGATTTTGTCGAATCTGTCGATGGATCGGACTAACCCGCCCATTTCAAAAGTTTGAATTTTATTGCATTGAATCTTAAAACTTAGTTTGACTAATCTATAATTAAAAAAATGAACTGATTTTATTGTTCATCTTGTGAGTTAATCAACATAAAAAAATTTCTCGAGAAGTGTAAATAAGAAGTGTATTAATACATTTAACGAGACTACTAATATTATTGATACTGTTACAGAGAGTTACAGCTATAAATAAAACAAACGTAATTTAATGTTTATTTCTTATAAAAGTATTTCAAAGTTAAACTTGACAAATAATGATTAACCCTTAAAGTACACACGGGGTGTAAAATACCCCACATAACTGTCAGTGTGGCAGTTCTGGATTTGGGTATGTACTCTAAGGGTTAAAAAAAAAAAAAAAAAAAAGTTTGTTCTCAAAAAGATTGTAATGGATAGAGAGAACTCAAAATTTTCAAGTTTTTAAAGTATTTTTCGGAGCTTTTATAATTATAGCAATTTTCTGAAAACTGCTTCCATCTTGTATCTAAAATGAATAAAAATTTTCGAATTAAAATTTTCACTAAAATTGGAGGAATTAGCAAAGAGGTACCAAAAAAAAACTTAGCAGTTTTTTAATAAAATTTTTTCATAATTGCTGATATTAGTTTTATACATATGATGTCATAAATAGGATTTTAATAATCTGTTGTTGCTTTAAAAATAAAAATCAAGAATTTCTTTAATTTAATCTAAATTAAAAAAAATTTTTGAAACTAATAATTTTTCTTGGCCCTTGGGACGCGCCTCGCAGTATGCCGCTCATCATTGTCGTCAGTTGACCTTGAATAATCTCAACATCCCCGAAAGTATGTATGTACCTATATACCTACCTTAGCTTCGATCACGAGATCACGACTCATCCGACCAATGACGATTGAAGACTATTTGAAATGCTCTACTACGTCATGATCAAATAATTTTGGTTAGATATCTTTCTATCAGTTTATATAAAAAATTTACAAATCTTTTTTTTTATTCTCAGTTAATCTTACTAATAAGTATAAATACATTATTCATATTTTTATCTAATTTTTATCTAAAAATAACTTGCACCCTGGAAAAATTATTGCAGCGATGACGAGCCACGAGTCTACGAGACTATCGGTTAAATACACACCTACGCCATGTATACACATCATAAGCGTGTATTTTATAGTAATAATAACAATTTGGTAACACCAAGCAGTAAGCACTGAGCTTGGGGATTGGGGAACAGAATAGAGTATACAGAGAAACGAGGAGAGAGAGAGGAACCTCGGAGGCTCGGAAGCAGTTTATCCTATACAGCAGGTAGCTGGGCAGGGGAGGGAAAGGGCAAGCATCGCATCCCTGATCCCGTACCAGTAGGCACCAGTAGGCACGCAGGCAGGTACGAGCCGTAGGTACAGTAGGTAGGCAGTAGAAGTGGCATCTACCAGCAACGGCCAACGAGCCTACAGCAGCACCAGCGGTCAGCGGAGAGGAACGAACTGTGCAGCTCTTGCTCCTCTCTGCCGTGAACGTGAGTCGCGAAGTGAACTCTCTCGCTCTTTTTCAACATAGGTACATTATTTTATACCTAAGCTCAGTAACCAGTCAGTAAAGCAGTATATGGAGCAGTATACTCATGGTGGTCGGGAGTTGCTAGTGATTGAAGGTACCTACTTGCTGCTGCTGCTTCGGTGTCGTTGCATTTTTTCTTGCGCCCTCTTCTCAAGACCCAAAGTCATCCCCGAGCTTTGCACCGTGCCGCGTCCTCTAATTCGTCTTAGCTCTGTCGTCACGGCCAGCCGCGCAGCCGACGACAGAGAGCAAGTTTCTACCTAATAAAATCGTGTGGTGCAGTGCTGCAGCGTTAATTTGTTAAGCGCCGCCGCCGTTGCGGCGACGACGTCGTCTACCTATAATACCTGCGTTACTACTTCAATCTGAATTGAATTCAGACCTGCCGTGAAACAGTCGTGAAACAGTCGTTCGTTGCTCCGCTCTCCTGCTCGCGTCGTCATCAGCTGCTGCAGCAGTTTTGAGCTACGTTTCTCGTGGCGGCTACCATATACCTATCTAGAAGTACCTGGTGCTAGTGATCATTTGCGGTGAACAGGCGAGGCTGTTCCTCGTCTTCGCCGACATCTTCGAGACCGTTAGAAGTCATGGATCCGAACACTCATGAGGATCTCGCCGAGGAACTTCAGTGACATGGAGCTCGCGGAGACTATCTCTGCTGTTGCGGGCTGACGTCGGCTCCGCTGTACTAGCTGATCCTTCATCTTGAATTTTTTTTTTTTTAATTTTTTTTTTTCCATTAACGACGTGTCACCCAGTTTTCTTTTCCTGTTTTTTTTTCTTCCCTAAAATTTCGAGAGTGTGTGTTACCCCTTCTTCCGTTTTGTTTGTGCACGCCACGGAGGCTAAACCAACACGCCCGAGTGACGACCATGGCATCCTCCTCGAGCACAACAGCCCAGGTGCTCTTGAACAAGGGCAAACGAATCGCTGCCCAGCATTGCCTCGCAGAATGCAGTCACGCTCTTTCCCTTGGTACCACGACCTGTCCTAGACATTTAAATGAGCTCCTAGATATTCTGCTGAGCCCTAGTAAGCCCATCGATGACTGGGAGACTATTGACTGGTGCAAGTGGCTTATGGCTGGTGGACGAACACCTGATGAGTTTGCCAACACAGGTATATTTGTACAATATTTCTTTATAAATTTATTCAGTACTACTTAACTTAAATAAAGTTTTTTTTTTTTTTTTTAACACCAGTCAAATTGAATATCTGCACTTAGACATTTGTAGCTCTATTATAATATTGGAACACTACCAAAATTTTAAACATACATAAATAAATTGTTCATAAAATATTTTCTTAATTTTAATATCTCTTTGTGGTGCAATAACCAAGTGTAGTTGACAATATGCCATAAATTCTAAGATTTTATTACTTATCATTGATTTTTTCTTGATTCTAGTAAGAACTTATGATAATGCCACAACTTGTGGTTTGGTATGGACACCAAATTTTGTTGCCTATAGATGTAGAACATGTGGTATCTCCCCTTGTATGTCGTTATGCACAGAGTGCTTCAAAAAAGGAGACCATCATGAACATGACTTTAACATGTTTCTCAGTCAAGCTGGAGGAGCATGTGATTGTGGTGATACTTCAGTCATGAAGGAAACAGGGTAAAAATAATTTTATTATATTCAATAGATCCCTCATGTTTTCAATGAAACTTTTTGAATAAATTATAATTTTTTTGTTTTTTAGATTTTGTGACAGACATGGACCAAATGCTGCTGTCAATAAAGCAGCAGCACCATCTGATTTGATGACGGTTGCTGAAGCAATGATGCCTAGGATCATATTAAGACTCATTCAACATTTAAGAGAAAATTGGTATTGACTTAAAATAAAATTTTCTAATCTGTCACTTTTGAGTCTTAAAAAAAATCTTCAGGACTCCTTAAATGTAGTACTAAAATATTAAGATATTTAAAAAATTTAATATTTAAATTTCCATGTGTGTTGAAAAATGAAAGATTCAAAAACTTATCTGTCGAGGAGTTTTACACAGTTACAATTTTTACTTATTACTGAAAACATAAAAAAAAATTATTTACTTCAAATATTTTTATTTTTTTGGTAGTGCAAAAGATTTTCAATCCCAGCAAAGTATTAATCTCTGGTTTTTGTTTCACAGCAAAGTTGGCTTACCAAAATATACTACAGCGATTCAAGAAGCTAATGCCTATCTTAATATGTTGGTTGAATTCAATAATATGGGAGCATTAATGAGGCATGTCATAACAAAAGCTTTAACTAATCCTCAAAAATATCGAGGACTTATGGACCCTGCAGGTTTTGCTGGTCAAACAGAGTATGACAGCTACTGCCAAGATAGTAACAAACTTTATCAAGAAGCACTCAAAGCCTTACCAAATCCAGAACCACCAGATGAATTCAAAGGTAAATTTTTTCAAAGTTTTCAAAAAATGTTTTAAATAAATTTATCTAAAATAATAAAATTGGCCAAGTTTTTCAATTTCTAGTAAAATTTGATATTTAATTTATTTTTAGAATGTGCTTCACTGCAAGAACACTTAGAACATACAACTTTCTTAGAAGAACTTGTATTTTGGACAGTGGCTTATGAATTTCCTCAAAAACTTGTCTGCTTACTGTTAAATATGTTACCTGATCCAGATTATAAAGAATCACTAACTCGTGCTTTTGTTTTACACTACTGTAGAATATCAATGATGCTAGAACGATCTACTGACCCTGATACTCTATCCAATAGAGTAGTTCACGTCAGTGTGCAGGTATTATTTATAAATTATAAAATATTCTTATTAACTAGAAATATATAATTGTTGTAATCCAGGCTTCCAAGTTAGTCTTTACATGGTAGTGGAATAAAAATGATAAATTAAAGTTTTAAATTTATAATGTTAAATAATAAATTTTTCGGTACTTTTTTGAAGCTAGATATATTATTACAGTAAGTTTCCACATTACATATAAAATCGATAGTTTTTAAAACTATTTAATTGCTTTCTCTTACATGATTTGTGATTTTGTAAATATTGATTAAGTTTATTTTGAATTAGATAGTCATTAGTCCACTTTTTTCAAAAAATATTCAATAAAAAAAGTTATTTACTTCTTTGCAGTTGTTCAGCAATGAAAAACTTGCCGTTCGAATGGTTGATGAACTGAAGTTGCTTCATGTAATGTTAATAAGTTTGAAGTACATGATGAGTAAAATTATTATTCAAAATACTTTACATGGTATGTATTTTCGATTTTTTATTTAAAAAATTATTCCTAATATTGATTTTACATTATAATTGTTTTACAGATCCAGACAAGAACTTTCATAATGTAGTAGATTGTAGAAGACAAGTTATGAAAGAACACTGTTATTGGCCTCTTGTTTCGGATCTAAACAACGTTTTATCTCACAAACCAGTTGCTGAGAGATTCATGAGTGATGATACATTATTAGAAATGTGGTTTGATTTTCTTTCCATGGTTCAAGGTAAATCTTTTTTTTTTTTTTTTTTTTTTTTTTTTTTTTTGCTTTACTGAACTGTTGAAAATGAGAAAGTTGAGTGCGAGAAATAAGTCTTCCATATTTTTTTTATTTTTTTGCTGCTGTCCAAATAATTAAAATTTTTTTTCATTATTTTATAATTATTACTAACTTAATTCTAAAAAAAAAGGTTCTCGACAATCTCTAGCATTTTACTCTGGAAGTAACATAGGCTATACAAGATACAGTGCAAAAATTTGCATAATTCAAAAAACTTAAATAATTCGAATTTGAAATTTACTTTTTTGATTAAATTTTGAATAACCTTTGAACCAAAATATGTTTTTTAATGCGGTTTGCAATATTTTCTTTCGTTTTATACCATAATAAATAAGCTACATAAGATTAAGTAAAAAAATTCAGAAATTTAAAAAAAAATTTAAATTTTCTTTTTTTCTATTTGCAACCTTGTCTTCGAGAAATGACCATTACAAAGGGGGTTACAACCACACATGTGTGCGTGACCCACGCCTTCCTGCTCTAAGATGTTTTATATAACAGTTGTTTCTGTTTACCATCGCTAGGGTACTTTTTAACGTGGCTTGATCTCAACTATTACTTTGTCCTTACTCTAAATACCCCCTCGAAGAACCACAGAGTTAAACGAATTTCGCGGGCAGACATGCATTTAGTGTTACGGAAACTCACTCGGCCCTACTAGCCGCAAACGCATCGGGATTCTCTAGCCCAACTCGGTAAAGTTAGTCAGCTTTAAACGCACTTTTTCCGGTCTGGTACCAGTTGACTTTATTTCGCGGTCGGTCAATGTTCTCGGAGAGAATTTAGTCAGCCTTTAAAGATGCACAACCAGGAAAAAGTGATATAGGGCATCTTCCACGGTTGATTCAGTCCCAAAAACTTAACGCGTGAAGGATCACTTTAAGGGGCAGTGAAAGTAGATAATTTTTTATTCCTTGTTTATTAATTTTTTCAATAACTTATTTATCAATATAAAAAAAAATAAAAAATAAAATCGGTACCAGCAAAGTTTCTTGCACTTGATCAACATAATATGAATCATTCTGCAAAATTTTGAAATCGAAGTTTTAATTATTTTCGGTTTACCATTGTCAGTCATTTTTACAAAACACTGTTTTTCAAGCAAAATTTCGATAAAATACGGCTGACAAGGTTTTTCCAAATGTAATCAAAATTTTGATTTGAAATTTGACAGAAAGTTCCATTACTTGTATATCTAGAGCAAGTATCTCTTCATTTTCAATAATATTATTTGGTTTTTTAAAAAAATAATAATATATCAGAACTATCAAAATCAGATCAAAGATATTGTGTTGAAGAAGAACTAAAACAACTTAAATATTGATCTCAAACTTAAACAGTAAACAATATTATTGAAAATGAAGAGATACTTGCACTAGATATACAAGTAATGTAACTTTCTGCCAAATTTCAAATCAAAATTTTGATTACATTTGGAAAAACCTTGTCAGCCGTATTTTATCGAAATTTTGCTTGAAAAACAGTGTTTTGTAAAAATGACTGACAATGGTAAACCGAAAATAATTAAAACTTCGATTTCAAAATTTTGCAGAATGATTCATAATATGTTGATCAAGTGCAAGAAACTTTGCTGGTACCGATTTTATTTTTTATTTTTTTTATATTGATAAATAAGTTATTGAAAAAATTAATAAACAAAGAATAAAAAATTATCTACTTTCACTGCCCCTTAAAATTCGCCGAGGCCTTTTTTTAAAAAACTTTATTTTTTTCCTTAAATTCTAAATAACTTTATAACAAATGCACCATTTTTTCTTTATTTTTAGCTCTCAATTAAAAGTATAGGGTATTTAAAATTAGGCTGTTAATTTATAGAATTCAAAAAACTTGAAAAAATTAAGTTTCATAACATGTTTTTTTTTTTCTTAAATTTTGAATAACTTTCGAAAAAATAAATATTGTTTTATGTAGTTTTTTTACCATTTTTTTTCTTTTACTTCTAAAAATGACATGTTAGTGTGCTACACTCGATCGATAAGGCTGAAAATAAATAATTACAATGTAATTAATTAAAAAATTAATTGAAAATAGAAAAGTGAATTTTAAGAAATTCATTTTATTTCTTATTATCAAATCAATATAGCCCGGTGTTCTTCAAGAAGTCCTATTAAGTTTCAATTAAATTTTTTTTTTCCAAAAAAAAAAAAAAACTTAATACGGGCACGAGACTTGATAATTATATTAATGAAAATATGATTTAAAGTTCAAGATATTTTTGTAATTTGGGTTTTAACTAAATGCAATTTTCTTTAAAATTAACCTGCAAATGTCGCAGTCAAAACGGGTATCTACCAAATAAGAACAATAGCCACTCGAAAATTGGATTCATTTGACTGATAATGATTTTTTAAGCTAATTCGTTAGTTTTGTTTAAATTCATTGATTATATCAATCAACAAAGTATTTTCAGACTTTAAATAAAATTATAATTTTCAAAATGAACGCAACATGTTTATTAGTATATCGATAATGATTGATTACTTTACTGGTACCGCATATCCACCAGGGCGATTTGGAAACACCGATTTAGCGTAACGAAGCAGAACCCAACGTGCTCTTAGTAGCCCTGGTGACGTGATGAACTATGGATTAATTATTAACCCTTTTATACCGTTGAAGAGTTCAGTGGAAAAATGAAAAAAAAAAAAAAAAAAAAAAACTATATTAAAAAATTTTTTTTTCATAAAACATTTCACTGTTTCCGTACATGAAAAATTAAACTTAAAGCTTAAGTTTCAATAAAAGTTTTTTATTGCCAAAAAATTGATGTAACAAAGGCAGGAACTATTTCTGAATTAAAAATATAACTAAGGTTTAAATTTTTATAAAGATAACTTTCAATTTGAGTTATCAACTTAATGGAACTTTTATTGATTAAACCTTTATTTACGAAACGTCGTCGAAGACTCTGATACTTATCAGGGAAGCTTATATGATCATTGCAGTATAAACTGTTAATATTTTTTAAATACAACACTCGAAACCTGCATTTCGATTTAAAATAAAACCCTTTTTATTGTATATCCGATCCTTTTTACTGAATCCGCATATAAAAGCAAACAAAAAAAATAATTTTTTTAAGCGTAAATGTCGTTAAACTTTTTATTTAAACAAAATTTCTGTATCTTACGTCAGTATAAAAAAAAAAAAAAAAAAAAAAAAAAAAAAAAACTGCTCAATTTCAACCACATGCTGAAAATAAATAATATTTGAATAGGTGGCACTAGTAAAGTAGAACATAAAGTTGGTGTTTAAATAAATTAATACTGTGAAAAAAGTTGTTCACACAATTCTTTCTGCTAGGCTGCTGTTGACTTAAAATGGGTGTGGTATGATGTAATCTGAGGTCATTAAACTTTTTACTTAGCTGTTCGGTAACCTGAACCTTTACGAAATCTAGTGGCTAGTGTATACTACTTTTAAATGACTTGTTGAATTTTTTGATGCGCTTATGAATGCGTGGACAAGATGGTCATGAATTTCGATTTGAGGCGAAGGCCCATCATAAGATCCCTTAAAAAATCATCTTTTTTCACTAATAATATAATTTCTAAATTTTTAAATTCTATTTCAAAGGCTATTTTTTCACAATAATAGGTTTCAAAAATTGATAACTATTTAATAAATTTTTAATTATTTAAAAAAAAAAAAAAAATTTAATTTGAAACATCAAAATTTATTTTTTTATTTTTTTTATCATAGCTTTATTTATAACTTATTACAGATTAATTAGCTTTATATTACATTCAAATGCACTTGATACAATATACAGGGTTTAACATTAGAACGAAATCTGACGGGGTTATCCCGTCATGTATCGAAATTGTTTTCGCCCCACACATTTTGATATGTTAAGCGACTAATATATTATATTTAAGAGACTCTTGTACTCTTCAAATGTATGTGTGATTGATATATAAAAAAAAAAGTTAAAGTAGATAATTTTTTATTTACGTGGTGTTGTCGTTTCTATTAACTTTTTATTTTATTTTTTTCAAAATTAAAAGAATAGCCCCAATCTAAACAAAAGTTCGACAGTATTTAATGTTTTAATGAATACGATCGTTACTTAAGTGAGTGTAAATTCAGTTTTTTTTTTTTTTTTTTTTTAATGAATATCCACAGTTTAATATACTTATAAAATACACACCCGGGTGCGTGTGTGCATACTTAATATTTTTGTAAAATTATGCGCCGAACGCTGAATTTATTATTTCATTCTTGTAAAACTTCGTTGTATAGTAAGATAAAAAAATTTTGAACGCATCCTCCAAAAATGACTTTTAAGTAACGTAAAAATTTTATGACCACTGACACTTTGAAATATACTTAATACTTTAAAAATTCTAAAACTAATTTTAAGGTTTGTTAGACCTTAAGACGTCCTCCATGTGCGCCAACAATATTAAAATATAAAACTATTAAATTTTTGTCCAAATTTAGGTATGAACGTTAACCAGAGAGAAATAAATGAGCACGTTGATTTTGAATCAAACACTTACTACGCATCATTCAGTGCTGAACTTGAAGCAAGTGCTTATCCAATGTGGGCTCTTGTTTCGCATCTACGAGGACCTGAAAGTCTTGCACTAAGTCGGCGTGTTTTGACATTTTGTCTTAATGCTTTGCAAGAATGGTTGGATGCCATCAATTACACCAGCCCTAGTGTGGTAATTAATTATTAATTTTTATCCACAAATAAATATTTTTATCGGTCTTACGGTCAAATTATAATTAAAATTTGCTATTGAAGAACTTTAATTTTTATCATTATTCTAAGTATGCAGTGCTTAATTTTTAATTACTTACTTGACATGATTTACCGTATGAATCAATAAGTGCTTTTTTGGTCATAGTTTACTAAATTTACTTCTAACGTTTCCTGGAATATAGACGCACTTTTTTGCTCTAAATGTAAATCTCAAAAACTAGAACGTGTCTTATCTGCCAAAGTCATTAAAATTTATTTATTTGCAGTCAGTTATGTTTTTATGATTTTAGCAGTTTGATTCAAAATACTTTTTGATAACAGGTTTTTTTTTTTTTTTGTTCACAAAGGAACTAATTGTGAAGTTAAATGAATTTTAAGATTGTATACATAAACATTAAATTTTTCACTTTATATTTGAGAAAATAAAATTTATTTGGAAATTACAGCAACTTTCATTAAATGTTTGTCTAATTTTACAGAGTGATAATTTACGAGTGTCATTTCATTTACCACTTCATCGTTATTATGCGGTATTTTTATGCCAAGCTGTTCGACAACAAGGAGCTACTTTGAATGAACTTCTTCCACCGACTGACACGCTTCATCTTTTGATGATGCACCCTCTACGCGCTCAGGTGAGAGATTTTTTAATATTTCAAATTGCAAAATGAATTATTTGATTTGGAGTTTAGTATTTAATAATGACTAATTGACTGGTTTTATTTATGTATATAAAAACTTTATAAGTGAGAACGTAAGTCATTTAAAAGTTACTTATTCCAAAATAAAGCGTAGTTATTAAACAGAAATAATTAATAAAAATTTTTTACAAAAAATTTATTTATTTATTCATAGTACAAATGTAATATTTTTGCCAAAAAATGGCTCTACACAAACACATTTTATTTTTATTTTTGTAAAGTAAAATCACAGTATACATGTTTTTTTTTCGTATAAATAACTTATTAACTAACATGCTTATAAGTTTTACGATTTGGGAATAAAAAAAGAAAAGTTTGGTAGTATTTTTTATTAGTATTTTGTTTCTTCTCTTTCTCTTGTTTACACTTCCTCAATCAACTTACTTTACAATAAAAAATACAAACAGAGAAATTAATGCACGGTTCATTTCAAAACTATTAAATTCAGAACTAATTACTTAAAATTAAATAAATAACTCATGTTTTAAAATAACTAAAAAAAAAGAAAAACTCTAATTTTATAAGTAATAATGAACAAGTTTTTGCTTGTGTTGTTTTTGGTACTTCAGACAAAAAAAATTTCTTTCAGTTTTCTAAATTTCGTGAGTATTTTGTACTTGAATAGTATTTGTTTAGTTTAGAGCATCGTCTTAACGTCGAAAATTAAAAACAAATCATATTTCTTTGGATCGACAGAAGACTTGGCTACTTTGAAGATGTTTCTATAATTTTAGTTTCTTTTTTGTTCTTCCAAGTATCATTATTATCATTATTATTTTTATATTTTGTTTATATGGCATCAATGTCATTACTTATTCCTACTACAGATGGCTGTGCGGGCAAATCAGCTCGAAGTTGCGGTTCGAAGTTGTAGGTTATCAATTTGAGTGAAACGAAACCACCATAACCGTCTCGACCCTTGTGATAAACGCCAGCTCCTGATAAGGGTGTGGGTGGCTTCGGTTCAATTGGTTGGGTGTCAATGAATGGTACTGTTGTTTGACCAGCATCTTTTTCTAGATCACTAGCTGTAAATAACAAGTACTGATTCGTCTGAGAGTCGGGTACAGATTGAACTAAAGATCGAGTTGGAATGTCTGGCTTTTTTAGTTTTAGTTCGGTTCTAAAAAATGTTAATTTTAGTTATTAAATTGATTATGAAAACTTTAAAAAATAATCCAATGTTCAAGAAAAAAAAAAGGATAAAAATTACCTTTTTTTGACGAGATGTATCTCGCCATTGAGATCATAAACTTCGCTATTTTCAGTGTTGTCGTGCGAATGCCAAAGACTTCTTTCAGGGACAAGTTTACCGGTGGTGAAGTTAAAAGGCGTCATTCGAATTTCTAAGTTTAAGTGGGAACCAATTAATCTAAACTTAAGTCCCGTAAGCAAATGGTCGCCCGGTGCATCCAAATCGTCCAAATCGATTGCTCTCTGTTCCCACATTATGGTATGATAATCAATTCCAGATTTGACATTTGCGTCAAATATCGTGTAGTTATCAATCTTTTTCCAAGCTGTGGTTTCTGGATCAATCTTTCCACGTTCCTCTAGTACACCTTCTTTTATTTGAATATGAATTATTTGATTTTCCTTCAAAAATCTAACTCCCGTAATAACTCTAAGAAAAAAAATTATTTAAATTGTAGTCTGATATGAAAAATATTGAAAATGATAATGATATTGATATATGTTGACTAACTTGTTGCTATAAATATCAGAAGTAACTTCGCGCAAGTTAAAGTATCGGTCTGAGTTAGAATCGTGGTCATCGCAGTAGCACATGCAGTAGCTACAATGCCAGAATAACCAACGCCACCAGCTGTCGACTTTACTTGCGCTGCGCTTACAAAAACTTTTTCTGCCATAGGTCATTCCGTTTTCATATTGGATGTACTCGTAACGTCTGTTGCTACTTCTTTCCTGGTTTTGATTAAAACAAGCATCAGATATCATTATTACTAATAAAACTTTAGTAGTGAATTTTCAACTCACCGATGGACAAATCCACATGTCTGAATCTACGTAGCGACAGTTAAGGACTTTTCCATTGCAGCGACGTTGAGTTGAACAAAACTGATCCTTGTAGCAACCATGAACATTAGTGTAGCTGTAATAACCGCATGTCTCCTTGCAAGTACTTTGAGGATTTAAGTCAACTTCGTTGACAATGTAACCTTGGAAAAGTTGCTTCAATTCGGTGTATGTAACCTCTAAAAAAATCTCAAAATATTAGAAAATTTCAATTTCTAATTTGCGCGTGGGTAAAATAATTTGGTATCTTTTGAAACCTACCCGGTACGTGTTTTGCTGGGTCACACTTCCAGATATCTCTAGGTGCATAGGCCATTGCAGCTTTGACAGCTTTCAGAGTTTCGGATGTCCTTACGGCATATTGCTGTTTGAGTAACTCCATTTCTTCCGTAAAATTGCCTGCGATCAAACGTTTAAATTTTTTAAATTTTATTTTCTATGGCTGATGCGTTTTTAAATATTACCGGGTCACATAAATTGACAAACCTAAATTGTAAAGTTTGAGGAATGTCCAGGAAAACTGCATCATCATAAAGCCTTTGATTTCCGTAAGTGCAATAGTCGAGTACAAATTGTAAAGCAACTGCTGCGGAGATTGCTGGGTGTTGCATATCTGCGATGATGCTTCCTGTGACATTAGGAGGAAAATCGTATTGTTTTAAGTTTTGTAGAAATTGCATAGGCTAAATTTTAAAATAAATTTTATTTTAGTTAAGTTTACTGATTTACTTTCATTTGCTGACTGTCATGATAAAGTTTTAAAAAATTTTGTTTGTCTTAATTGTTTGCTTTCTAATTTAATTACTAATTGAAACGAAAAGATCAAAGTTAAAGTACAAAACACCACGACAAAAGTACCTTATTAGCAGAAGCAAAAAAATTGTCGTTGATAATGAAATTAGCGATTCGCTCCAAAGCTGATGGGATCGAAGGGTTTGTAATGAGAACGTTTCTAGTGAAATCATCCCATTCCGTGGTATTAAATGACCCCGGCTCGTCTATAAGTATCTTTTGCATGGTCCTAAACTTCATGTAGAGATCATCGATAGATCTAAGTTCAGACTGAACGCGTGCCCAAATCCAGAGGCTGTCTAGCACTTGCAGGTGTTGCTCGAGATTTTCATTAAATTTTCGGTCGATATCGTCACCAATTTCAGTGTATAGTTTGACCACTTCAGTGAAGCTCGGATCTCGTTGCTGCTTATTCCAATTTGAGCGGGCATGATCCTCCTCTGTATCCAGAAGCAAAACCATCTGACGAAATTTATCAACTGGGGTGTAATCCTTTTTTGTTACTTTCTCGGACGATACGACCATGAACATGGCAAGTAAAAAACTTGCCATTGTCAATCGTAAGGTCTTCATTTTCGTCATATTTTTTTAATAAGCAGCTTTTGGATTTTTTGACTACGGTGTAAACAAAAAAATTCTCATATTACTATAGATCAAATTTTTGTTTACTCATTTTCTGCTTGGCTTGTTTTATTTACTTTTCAAGTTTTGTTTCGCATTTCGAAGTCAAATGTTTTTTGAGCTTTGAAATACTGCATTCTTATCGCTTGCCAAATTTTAAACAAAGTTAAAGTTAATGTGATTTTTTTCTTGACAACGTGTACTGTTGTTTAATGAAGCTAAAATATTTTTTACGAAGATAAGTCGAGTGCTTGAAAAGAGTAAAAAAATTTTATCATTTGAGTTTTCAGTTTAAAATATTCGAAATACGCGAAGACATCCGGGACGTTTTAAACGTTTTGTTTAGATATAAGCAGAAAGTGAATAAACACAAGCACGAGGAAATAGTGTCATCATCGCATAATCCATTGTCAGCATTATACAATTATCCTTTTTAACAACAAAGAATTTTTGCAGAAAATTAAACGTAATTAAACATGATCAAACTTGTAGCGTCAAAAACAGTCAGAAGAAAGATTATTCGGCGAAAAATAGTTGACGTCACTGAGAAAACGGGTTTACCGAACTGAGTTTGTCCCCAATGTAGCATAAAATTAAATTGCTCCAGTTTTTTAAGTTAATTTCCTAGTTATCCTTTGATATACTTTTCTAACGAATAATTTTTCTGTTCTTGAACTGAATAGTAAGTAATTTAACCGATTTTTAAGGACTATAGCGTGAAGCTTTGTTCGCTTGATTATTCATCTACGTCGTATTCGTTCAGTGAGATCAGTAAAAACTTCTTGAGAAAAAAAAAGTCCAGCAGTCCTTGAAATAAAAATTCATTTATTCATAATGGTGGTATACAGATGGTTACCAAAAAAGTAAAGTCGACTCTCCCGTAGACTGGCAACAACGTCGTTGTTACACCCGCAGTAGTTTTATTACCGTGACACGGTTACGACGTGTATATATATATATATAAAGTTAGGGAGAGAAAACTGGAAAAAAAATAAGAAGTTGCAGTTGTTAATTGAAAAGTAAACTATAAAGTAGAAATTTTATTGATCTACTTTGGTAACGCACTCGAATGAACTGGACATCGCACAACACATTGACAATGGATTAAAGCAGGTACGAGCTGCTGGTAGATGAACAAAAAAATAAGTATAAATCAGGACACTGACCTCGGTCGCACCGAGCTACAGCATGAGCGGAGTTTCACTTTTCGTCAGCTTAAAGTAATTAACTTGTGGTAGAAGACTGTAACAGCCGAAAATATAATTGTTAACTTTGCAGAAGTATATCAAGCGGGGCTATCGCGTCCGCTCAACTGTTGCGACTGGTGCTAGGAATTCCAGGCTGTGCTGCAGCATAAGCGCTGGTATATGGATGTCGCAGGCAGCAACACTCATCAGCTCCTCTCTTTCTCTCTCTTACTTTTACAATAGAGTGGGAGCCAGGGGGAGGGGCGGCGCATGCCTCATTTTGTTGTTCCCTTCTTTTTCTTTTTTTTGCTCTCCTCCCACTATAGCAACTCGAACCACTGTACGGCGTATTTGCCCTTCCCGGGCGTATATATACTCATTACTCTCCCGAACCCGTTAATATGAGTTTTTCGGATGCTTGCGCGGTTTATCTCGAGAATAAAGTTTTTCGTCCCAGGAAAAATGACTATTTAAATTTTTAGACGTTTTCTACCCGGAACCAAATAAGACGGTATTTTTTTTTAATAATCATACTCGGTCGTTGCATGCGAATTATCACTGTAATTTATCGTCTTTCGAAAAAGTAGTGCCTCTTTTGACCTTTTTTTGTCGGCAATTTTCATTTGTTTAGATTCTTCATCATTTTTTGTAATTATTTTATATTTGAGTTTTTTCGCTCCTTCAATTATTAACCTGTAGGTAATTGTAAATATGGCCTACAGTTCGAGAGTGTTTAAAGTTGAAAACTAGTCTGAGACATCACTTCTCATAATTTTATTGCTTTTGCTTGAAAAGATTTTTTTCAGCTCCAAGATTAACAATATTGACGCCATTAAATCCACATAACACGTCTTTTGAAATAGTTTCGTGTATAATTATTTTAATTTATTGAAATAATTGTTCAGCTGAAAAATTTTACAGTTTTTAAACTTTAAAATATAATTATTGTTGTTATTATTATTTTTTTTCAAAATAATTCAGATCAATTTCGAATGATACGTGTAGAACGATATAAATTCTAAAAAGTATAAAATCAAAATATTTACGATAATAATTTATGCACAAGCATGAAGATTGATAAAAAAGGATGATATCACGGTGTAAAAATCTTCAAGAGCAGTTTGAATGTCGTCATTGTTCTAGCAATCAGGAAACTGCATAGTGCCTGTTGCGAAGCAGTAGAAATATTCACTGCCGACTAGGTTGTATTTCGTCGCGGAACTACTTCCGGTTGAGAGAGGATAAAATCATCATCGATTAACAATTAAGAGATTGATTACTGCAGTATCATAATTTTTCTACAGCTGCAAATGAAGTCGAGTTACTCTATACGCCTCTCTCTCTTGTTGCATTGCAGCTATGTCTACGGTCGATTTGTAACTTTGATATTACTACACAGTCCATGTTATTTTTTTCATTTCGTTCTCAGCTTGTAGATGTAGGTGAATTTTTCTTACACAAATTGCAGATAAATTAGAATTTAGGTTTAACTTGTAAATTAAACTCTAACTATCTTCGACCAGACGATCCAAATCATAATTTTCAATTCGATTTTGAGTAGACTTAAATTTTAATAATTGACTTTCCAAGTAAGCAACTCAATAATACACGCTTCTTTACTATTATTACCTAATCAAGGAAAAAAATTCTCTCACACAACAGTCAAAAGATTTAAAATAGGTTTTGTACGTTTCTATTTTACTCGGGAGTAGGAAATGATGCGATAAACTGATTAAATCAACCGTCAATACGTCACTTCCTACTACTAGTTAAAAAATTATTCTGCCACTAACTGAAATATATTTATGAACAAATTAAAAATAAAAAACTAAATATTTTAAAAAATAAGAAACCAAACTGTTAGATTGGTTAGATTATTTTTTATTGTTGCCCAAGCCAATAAAAGTGAACAAAGAAACGAAAAGGAAAACCTGAGTTGTTAAAAAAAAATGCCAAAATAAAAGGTGGATTTTAATAAAGTGCGTTGCTTTTTAAATGCATTAGTTTGAAAGAAGTCGTGAGTGGATACATAGTTGAAAATCGTCATAAGATCAAACTTTGAAATGCTTGTTTCCTTTTGACGAATGTGGCTGCGATGCTGCCTTTGACGTTACAAGATCTGCGTAACTGTTCAATTTTCGCTCTATCAAGCATTATAAATATCGTCTATTTCGATTTCACGCTGGTGTTTGACATATCTTCAACTGTTTTGATATCGCAGTAGGAACATTTTACTGCAGTTTTGGTACTTGCCTATTTATAAGTGGGGCTGTAAATTGTTTACAATTGTTTGTGCTTTGTGACATCAAATAATCAAGCCCAGAAAAAACAACAAAATTAAAAACTTTTACCCCCACTGTTAACCCTTTTTTTTTTTTTTTTTTTAAGTAAAGCTTTTATCATTTAATATTTCACTCTTTATTCATCAATTTCGTGAACTCCGATTCAGAATCTTGGTGAATCAGTGAGTGAGGAAATTGAATAGAATTTTTTTCTACCAAGAGCAGCTAGCGTCTAGTTAACTGCAACTGAAACTAACATTCAGCTAACAAAAATATTCTGCGTCAGTGTTCCCTTTAATATAAAGATCACGTGATCGCGAGTGCAATTCACGTACCGAGTTATCAACGTCATTATTAAATTAATCTTTCTACTGGTATAAATTGTTGACGGGATTTTTTGCGAGACGAATCTGTGGTAGATCTGCTATTGTTTTTTATACGGAAAAAAAAAAAATAAAAAAATAACTAACATAGCTTGGCTATTGTAAACGAACCGAGCTTTGAAGTTTTAACCAATTGTTCATAACTAAAATGAATGTGTCTAATTTTAAAAATATGTAACAATAAAAAAAATTAAATTCATAATAAAATTGTCGATTTAAAATTATCTTTACAGAAGCAAATGAAAGTAAAATAAATGTAAAAAATGTAATTCCGTCAAATCGTATAATTAATGTAGAAGTACCTGCATATTTTTAGCCAGATGGGTAAGAATACTCCTCTTGAAAACGTCCGAGTCTTCGTCCACGGGGGGCACGAGCAGCCGATGAATCATCTTCATAACATTTGGCAGTGCGTTTAGACTCGAGCTAACCGCGTTGCGAGAAAAATCTTCAATCGTAAATTGAGAGTACTTGTCGGAACTATTTGAAAAATGTTCAAAGTTTTGATACGCGTTATCGACCTGGCCCAGGTACTTCCACAGATCGTGTAGGCTCTGCTCGAGTATCTGCCGCTCGGGCAGTTTGTTTATAACGGAGTCGATGACCGTCTCGGTGCGATGCTCCATCTTGTTCTCGTAATAGTCGATCTTCCTCGAAATTTGTCCGATCTGCCCCATCAGTCGTTTCTCCATCATCTTGACGAAGGGAAAGTCGGTGCCGCCACCGTTTGCTTCGGACCCCGTGGGCTTTATCAACTGATACGACTCGAGGAGATCCGTCACGATTTCACGGCTAAACTTTAAAAGCTCCGCTACGTCCCCGAAGTCAATGTCGATTACCGCTTCCCCCGGGTAAGGCATTATTAACACAGCCACCAGGCACGTCCAAAACATTTTCACTCTAAACTTCATTCTGTCGATGCCGGTGATGACGTATTTACTGAACTATACTGTCTACTCCCTAAGAAATCTGGCTCGTACAGTTGATCATCAAGAGAAAGAGGACACTGAACTCACGAGTCCACTTCGCTCTTAAAACTCAAAAGTCCACCTTGCACCAACACCTTAAACTCGCGTTATTTTTTAGCGTCTTGGCCCTGACGCTTTGTTGTCGTTGCGACGTTGTCCAGTTCAGCGGGCTCCCTAACCCTTATGTTAAGAAGACTATCCTGCAGCGAGGACGTCAACAAACTGCCGAAACAAAAATGTACATCATTACATATAGAAAAATTTTAAACGAGTTAATAAAAAAGATTAACTTACCATTACATCTGGCGAATAATGAAATATCTGGGCACATAAACTCCTCGCTTGCTGAACGACCGTGTGGACTCGCGAACACTCGCGAAGCGGAGTATGTTGTGTGTGCAGACTGCAGCCGCAGCAACCTCGAACTATGCGTGCAGAGGGGGAACAAGAACAACGCTACTGCGAAGAGCGAGAAGCCAGTAATGAAACAGCTGGAGAGCGGAGAGACAAGGATAATAAAGAGCGGCAAAAGTGAAAACCATTCATTCGACCCCGCATAGCAACTCTCGCACTCCGCTATGTTCCGTGTACTGCCTTTCCGTTGGATTAAAAAAGTCCGCTGGAGTAGCCCAACCAAGCCAGCGTATTGGTCAAAAAGAGTTGACTTTCACCTTTGCCTTCAAGTACAATTTTTTCAATTCATCGGCGGGACCTTTCAAATATTTTACATAATATTCTAAGAGTATGATTTTTTTTTTATTATTATTATTTACTCCAGCTATTCAGTTGTATTTTTTTTAAATCACAACTCTTTTTGAAAATTTTATCACTTAAACTACTTATGTAGTTGGAATGAAAAAAAAAAAAAATTAGAGCACATTAAATAAACTTGAAAATAATCGGCAATGGAAAAATTTAGTTCAATACAAATTTTGAAAAATTTAGTCTAAAAAATTAAAAACTGATTTATTTTTCGTAACAAATGTGCATTTTTACAATTGGGTCAGTTTGATCAAAGATAAAAAAAATTATATGAGCATACAGGTATCAATTTACTTATAATAAATCTGTGAAAATGATGGGAGCCATAGTTAACTTCGAATAAATTTTAATAATATTCAATAGTTCTTTTTTAACATTTATTTTTAAAGAATTATGACATTTTAATCAAGAAAGTGGGCAAAAATTTCATTTTGATTTAATTTTTATATATTATACGGGCAAAATTGACCATTCAATATTAATTACAATATTAAATACTTGCAGAGCTCGGTAGTTTTTTGAGACGGGAGGAGGATTAAGTTTTGTAAAATTATTCCAGAAATTGAAAATAATAAATTAAGGGAACAAATTAAGACAATATAGACATACATTAAGATTATCTTTTTCAAAAATTTCCGATACCAATTCTAATTTTTAAAGTGCTCTTCAGTTGATTTTGGGTAAATACTATTTTATTACTCTGACAGAAAGTGCGAACTTTCGTCTAGAGACCCGAGCAAGATTTGCTCTTTTCAAGCAGTGCTGTGAAATTTTTTTAACATTTTTAAGAGCGACACACCAGTAGAGATCTATATAACTCAGACCATAGCTCAATTGAGATGTCGCTCGCAGGGTTGTAAACTATTATAGTAAAAATTTTGTAAAATAACATTTTTTAAAATTTTATAACTTACTCTAAGCAACTTATTTTTTTTCATTCTGTAATTTTCTGAGAGCATAATGTGTCATTAAAGTCAAATCAGATAAGTATTAGCGCTTACTAAGTTATATAACGGTAACGCAAAACATTTTCAAAAAAACATCATGTTCAAAGTTACTAAAAGATGTAATATACTTTTGTTTGATAAAAACTATGACAAATCAACCATTTGTCATAGTTAAAAAAAAAACACTCTTCAACATGATGATTTACATAAAGAAAATTAAAGTTCAAAATGAATCATTAGGCAATTCTAAAATCATAAACTTAGTATTTTGTAAAACAAGGGTTTAAAGAAATACCTAATTAATAATTTTTGTTTGTTTGCTTGCTTGCTTAAAAAAGTAATCCGTTATTTCATATTACAAGCCTTTCTGTTAGATGCTAAGGATAAGTGTAATCCAAGAACTGTCCGCCATCGTGATAGGCTGAGTAATCGTTTTTTAGACTTCCAACAAACATAAAAATTTATAAAAATATTTAAAATTTATAGGCGCAAAATTGTTAAAAAATTTGCAGCACGTTCTTTTTATTTTTTTACGACCATTTTATTTACGTAACTTGCATGCTCATTTTGAAAAATATTATACAGATGAATAAAACCAGTCAATTATCTCAAAAAGAAAAAAAAAAATGGTTTTCCGGACAATGTTTCTCATTAGTTATAAAAATAAAATATAAAATTTCCTATTCACATAATTTATTTTAAAAACTGTTACTCTATCAGTTGCAAAACTTAAGTGATCCTATTTATTACACCGTCAAATTTTATATTTATTATTTTATTTTTCAGGTGGTACTGTATGAGATCATTCTTAATAATTTATGGGTTCGTAACGGATTGCAAATTAGAGGACAAGCAATGACTTACATACAATGTAATTTCTGTAATTCAATGGTCGATCCCGATCTTTATCTCTTGCAAGTGTGTGCAACAAAACTGCAACCAGATATTTTTCTAGCAACCATAATCGACAAGTAATTTATTTAAAATAATGAATATTAAATTTAATCAATAAGTCATTTAAATTATTTTAAACGATTTTAATTTTTTAGATTCCATGTTAAAGAATTGATGACTTTAAGTCGGTACAAAGTTCCACCGACCGAATATCCCGATGAAGGAGAATTTGACGTTTCAATGTTAGAAAGTTGTTTAACATTTTTGGCAATATTAATTAACGTTCGAACAAATTTAGGTAAGAAAAGTTGAATTTCAGGCTAAGTTTTTAAATATTTTTTAGGATTTTTATTATATTCAAAAAAATAAATTGTATGAAAATATTAAAGATACCTATTTAAAATTTTTTGAAATTACTTGTTACGTTAATAAATTTATAATTGAGAACCCATTTTTCACAGGTTTGTCCGATCCCGAAATGTCACGTTTGGAAATGGTTACTTTGTTATGCATGGGAGATAAAACTCACAGTCAACTAATGGAGTTAATGCCAGAGCGCTGCGGTACTGCTCAAAATCGAGATTTTGAATCAGTTTTAGCGGAAGTATGTTATTTGTAATTAAATATTTCTTTGATCACTTTCATTTATTAATTAAAAAATTTTTTCTAGGTTGCAGATTACAAAGCTCCTAATTTAGATGCTAGTGGTAACATGCAGCAAGGAATGTACGGTCCAAAACCATTAGTTTGGGATAGATTATTCGATCCTGTGCACGTTTTATTGAGGGATGCGTTAAAGAAAAATTTTCAAAACACAATGGAAAGATTTACCGCATAGTAAGATTTTTCTGCTTTATGAATAAATTTTATTAGTTCTCAATGTTTTTATTCTTGCTACTCTACGTGTTTACATTAAATTACTATTTTTTACGTATTGTTTTTGTTAATCACGTCAGATCAGAAAAAATACATCTAATTTTTTAAATATAATTTTTCAACTTATCAGCGCAAAACAATCTGGCAGATTGAAAAGTAATGTTACACCATGGCCACCATTCCGTCCTCCGACTCCTGTTTCTGCTCAGTATGATGACCCGCGAGTTGTACTTAATTCAAAAGTTTTTCATGCCATGATTTTTGTAATACTTTATAAAGCGGTGAATGCTCAAAATATATCCGAACATGTCATGTCATTAGCCGTTTATCTTTTGGAGATGGCTGTCGAAACAGCTGAAGTACCTGACAAATCTGTAAGTTAACTATTGCAAGACCGTGAATAAAAATTCAAGTTTTTGTTTCATTTTTTAATTTTGATTGAAATTCAAAAACTTATTTCAGACTCACCCTATTTGTCAATATAGTAGTGGAGGAACACCTCGAGTATTCAAAGATATGGATTTAGCTGGATGGTTTAATAGTAACAATCTTTCTGAAAACTTGAGAACTTTCATTCCAAGAGTTGTTTTAGTTCAAGAACCTGAGCAAAGCAGCTCCGACAGTAATATTTTAAAATATTTATGTGTACTCAAAAAATTTTGCAATTTGAAACAATAAATATATTTTTTCAAGGTGAATTTGAATGGGAAATTCAAGATGAAATGACAGAAGTTGCTGTTTTTAATAGAGCAGACGAAAACGCAGGTGGAGTTCTAGCTCTTCCTGCATCATCAGAAAACTTCGACATGTCTGATGAATGGACCTCCAATTCTGGAATGTTAGTACCAGCTTTGCCCAACTCAGCAGGTATGATGATCAATCCTTAAATTTATAAACTTTAGGGCCAGCTAACTTTTGAATTTTCATAATTGGATAAACGCTTAAAAGAACATATGTATGTACATGTCTCAAAAAAAAAAAAAAAAAAAAAAAAAATCATTTAGAAACTGTAATGCTTAAAAATAATTTCTATAGAATATGAAACTCGTAAATTACAAATTACAGTAAAATTTTAAAGTAAAAGTTTAGTTAAGGAATTTTTAAGAATTAATAAATGTGCGCTTGGTTTACATTACTTATGAAAAAATATTTTTTTAAGAATTATCCAAAAAAATTTCTTTCGCATCTTGAATTCTTAAAGAAAATCATTTAATATATATTTATTATTTTTTTTATTTTTTATTTTTTTTATTTTTTTTGTTTTTCTATTATTATTTTGTAGTTGAGCGCAATACAAATTATATTCCTGCCAATGGAGTGATCGCCATCCCACGCGGGGATAGCGAAGATGAGCTATTAAGTATTACAAGTTCTACACCGTATTTTCAAGAATCTGCGGATCTTGTTCTTGAAACTCCTCGTTCAGACAGTACGTTATTAACACTCATAAATTTCAACCGCAAAAATTACGTTGCCAAATTTTAACCGTTAGTCTTTGATATTTCTTTAGTGCAGACGTAATACAATTTTCATGAAACTAATTTTATTCATATTTACGCGAACAATTTTTTACCAAGAAAAGTTTTCTTTATATTTAATTTTGTTTTTTGTTTTTTTTTTTCGTTTAAATAATACAGATATGACAAATGATCGAAGTCAACCAGCTCTTCCACCTACCGTGCCGTTGCCTGCTGTTATGGCTGGAAATGAATTGATTTCTTTGAGTACAATGTCTAGACTCTCAGAAATAGTTCCGTCTACATCAAACTCTCATAAACATTTTAGAAGAAGAGATCCTCAAGTAATTAAATTTTTTGCTTATATTTAATAACTTATTATTTCTTTGTATGGATTTATCAAATGATTTATTTAACTTGTCACAGACTGGAATAGCGCAACCTCAAATGGTGCGTGTAGGAGAGAGCATTATATCTTTATTATTGAAACTTCATTCTCAATTGTCAGGAATACCTGATAGTTACAATCCAGAACAATTATTAGAAAATGAAGCTGGATGTAGCATGGATACTTCAGGTCCTTCCGAAGATGAATCTCGAATAGGCGACGGACCTTTCTTTATTTCTTTATTGTTGAATAAAATTGCTAATTTAGATCCTTTGTGCAAAGATAACATTATTGAAACTAAAAAAAGATTATGGCCTCGGAAGCCAGAAAACGAAAATGAACAGAAAGACAAAGAGAACCGTGAGAAAGAAGAAAGAAAAAAAAGAGCTAAAGAAAGACAGCAGAAACTTATGGCTGAATTCGCGAACAAACAAAAACAATTTATGGAAAAAGCTATGGAGCCTGGTGTGTATAATGATGGTTGTTTTTAATAATTCGTGTTACAAGTTTGACTTATTTATCAAGCACGTTATCTTAAAAATCTTTTCAAACTTAATGAAAAAAAAAAAATGCTAATATTTGCCCTTAAATTCTTTTTAAAGTTCTATGGCACTTAATTCACGTTTTTTACATGTATAAAATTCTAACAAATTTCATAGCTAAATTTAATTTACGAAAATTACAATTAAGAAAAATTTTATAAGAGTATTTCGTGTCATTATTCTCGAATTATGTAAGGAACTTCAATTATTTTTGTACTCATACTTTATTAATAGATAAAAAACTGATAATTTTCTTAAGTTTGAAAGTATTTGCGTGAATCAAATAAATTTTAAAAATAGTAAAACTGAATTGGCTATAATTTTTTTTTTCCAGAGGAACCAGGAGTTTCTTGTATGGATTGGGAATCTGATGAAAGGCATGAAAAAATAACAAGTCAAAAAGATTACGACTGCGTAATTTGTAATCAAACTACTCCAAGTACAACTGATAAACCAATGGGTCTTGTAGTTTTAGTACAGGTATAAATCCTTAAACTTGATATATCTGTATTTGATTATTTAAAAAACTAATTACTTGTAAATACATTTTTAGTCAACTAGCACAATAGGACATGAACGTCGAAATTCAGAGCGCTTAGTTTTACCAACGTCTGACGAAGACCCACCAATTCCATATCCAAGAGATGATACTCGTATATTTCACATCAACTGCAGAAGAGATAAATTAAATCAATCATTTGATATGGTATGCACACATGAATTAATATCAATAAATTTTTTTTATATTATCTAAATGAAATAATTTGAAATTAATTTCACACTTTTATTTAGTCTTCCTGGTTGCAATCAGTAAATTTAGGAGTTGAAGGAGGTGTTCACGTTCAAACTTGTGGTCATCATTTACACTTAGATTGTTTTAAAACTTACTTACCTTATTCACAATCTAATCTTAGCACAGATAGACAAAAAAAACTGGTTTTTGAAAAAGGCGAATATCAATGCCCTTTATGTAGACAAGTGGCTAACTCTGTTCTTCCTTTATCTCCGCAATTAGGTGAATGTTCGGCAGTTGTGCGATCTCGTCATACATCTAGTGAAACAATACTTCAAGAGCTCAATAATTTTTTGAAAGAAGAGCAGCTCAAAACTGTAAATAAAATTTTATTTTTACAATCTTTACTAATAAAAAATTTTCAATAATATTACTTTTTTTTAGGATTCGTCTAATTTATCAATGGCTATGCAAAAAGCAATGAGAGATATACAGAATTCAACATTTTTACAGTATAGACAAGTAACTACCAATCCTGGTTCCGAAATATATTCTATATTTCTTTTTGTAACTTCAGTAGCACGAACAAATTTTGAAATTGAACTCGTCCAACGGGGAGGTTCTCTTTGTGATTCGCCTCCATCTACAATTTCTTTAACACCAAAACGGGATTGTATAGGTAGCTTATTCATAAATTAATTGCTTAAAAAATAATAATACTAGTTTTGTTTATTTATTTATTATTAAAATTTTTTTCAGTTGCATTGCTTCACGTATTGGCAGTACACGCAAGAGAGTTAAGAAAATGGCCTGTTCATCACACATGGCAAAAGTTAACAGGGTTGCCGTCCGACCCTGTTTCTCACTTAGCTCTTATTCCTCATGAAAAAGAAGTTCCTTTGCTTCTTAGAGATCCAGTAGCTTTACTTATTCAGTTTATACTTTTATTACCTCTTCATTTGGATCAAAGTAAATAAAGAATTATTTTTATAAATTTGACCATGCTTAAAATTTTATTCATAAGCATACATATATATTTATTCAATAATAATAATAATATATATTTTTTATTTCAGCCTACTTTTCTGCTGTAGTGAAAGTTTTGTACAATTTATTATATTATCAAGTCTTGGTACAGATAAGTTGTGGTTTAACGCAAGGTGAAAGGTGTGCCGTGATTGGCAGAGGAACATTTAGTGATCAATCGAATTCAAATACGTCAGAGGCTGTTTTAAGCACTGTGATTAATTACTTCCGTGATAGCGAACTTTATTATAATGACGACGTTTTGTCTTCACCCACCAATCATGCTAGAATAAGAAGTCAACTAATAGAGCAACAGGTAATAATTGTAAATTTATCTAATGAAAGTGACATCTAAAAAGAAAATTGTATTCGCAACGATTCTAATAATTTTTTAGGTTCAAAATTTGTGCCTGCCTTTTCTACGTGTAGCAGCATTAATCAGACATCATTTATATGAACAACCTTTACCTTTGATTCGATCTTTTGAAACTGAATTTGTTAGACTTGTTTACTATTTAGAGTTGGTTACTGAAGGTATGGATCTTAACTGTTTTAATGCAGCTGTAGCATTGCAGTGGCAAAATGAAGAGGTTTCTATAAAGGTACCAGAACTTTGGTGTGAGCAGTTTAAAGATTTTATCAGTCGAAGTCAAGTCACTGCTAGGAGTTTAATTATTGATCAACATATATCGTGGCAACCACCAAAATTACTCAGTCTTCCAAGGGAATATGAAAAAATATTTTCCGTATGTAGAACTTTGTACACATGAAAAAATAAGAATTATAAAATAAAAAAATTAATTAATTAATTAAAAAATTATTTTAGTACTATCATGAACGCCCTTGCAAACAGTGCCATCATGTACCTCAAGAATTAAGTATATGTTTATTGTGTGGTACAATTGTTTGTTTGAAACAAAATTGTTGTAAGGATACGAACGTCAATGAAGCTGTTAAGGTAAATTTTTCCCTTTCAATAAAAATATAACTTTGAATGAATTCAAAATTATTTTTAATCATAAATATTATTTATGCTTTGAAAACAGCATTCAATAGATTGCGGCGGTGGTACGAGTATGTTTTTAGTTGTTACATCGACTTATGTAATTGTAATTAGAGGAATAAGAGCTTGTTTGTGGGGATCTTTATACCTGGATGATTTTGAAGAAGAAGACAGAGATTTAAAGTACGCATATTTCAGTTTCAAAAACTAAATTAATAAAAACAATTTTCCAAAAAATATAATATAAAATTACTGTTTTAGACGTGGAAAACCGCTATACTTGAGTCAAGATAGATATAAACTATTGGAACAACAATGGCTAGCACATAGATTTGATCATACTAAAAAAAGTTGGGTCTTGCATCACGGCTCGTTATGACAATTACTCCAGTCGAATTAGAATCGTTTCATTAAAAAATTTCAAAATTTAATTGGTTTTTTCGATATAAATCAATGAGTAATGCGATTTGTACCAGAAAAAAACAAAATGTTCAAAGTATTCTTAGTTCTCAGGCCATATTTTTCTTCTAAAATTTTTTTTATTTTCATAGTTTCTTAATTGAATTGGGTTGAAAATTATTAAAAAATATCGTCAAAACTTCTCAAGATTAGATTTTTTTAAGTTTTGATCATAGTCACTCAAAAATAAAAACATCAATTTTTAAATAATATGACTTGAAGAATAAATTTAACTTAGTAATTTACAAAGTTTTTTTAGTGCTTTAAACTCAGATACTTTTCTTACTGCAGTTAAAAATATTCAAACAGTAAGAAATTTTGTTTTGTTTGTTTGTTTTTTTTTTTTTTTTCTTTTTTAATTTAAATCGAAAAAAAAATAATAAATTTGCGTGATTTTTTCATGAAATTCTGTGTTTTTAGTATAATTCGACTGGATCTTATAACAAAAACTAATGCACCCTAAATTAAATTTTTTTTAATTTTCTGATGACCCTTTTAATGAGTGAGCTAACATTTTTTTTTTTAAATTAGTAATTTAGTTCCCTAAACACTTATTGCTTATATTCCAAGGCAATGGTGAAAAAAATAACGAATCTAGATTAAATAATTATTACTGAAAGTATTAACTGCGAAGAAAATTTTATATAATTACAAGCCTATCGAAACAATAGCTAGTTGATAGTTTTTACTATACATATTTGAACACTGTCTTATTTGCAATCATATTGGTGAGATTTTGATAAAAAATGTAGTTTAATACTCGATTTTGAAATAACAAAGTTGTACAGAAGAATTTGCTAAGCATGTTGATTTTTTATTTATTTTTTTTGTTTCAAATATCAGTTGCAAAATCTTTATTTAATAATGATTTATGGTTGACTAGTAAAAAACCTGGCTTGTACCGGTGACAATATTTTATAAAGATTGTGCTTCTAAAATAATGGAAGAAACTTGACTGAAGTTTATTAAATATTTATTATTTGTTAAGAGAATAATAACTTTGTTATAAGCTGCAAGTTTTAAATTTGAACTTGCAGTAAATATGTTTAGATAAACTTTTTAAGAATATCCAAGAAGTGAAAATTTCATTTTGAATTATTAAACAGTTATAGCATGACAAAAAAATAAATTTTATTCGAATACCAAAATAATTAAATTTCACACTTCTTGATAACTAATTAAAAATTATTGATTCTAGAAATTATACTGATATTTTGAATACACTAGTTATAAATAGATATTCAAATCTTAAATGTATCACATAAGCAAAATTAATCTATTAACAAATCTAGTTTTTTTTTTCCAAGGTTTAACTTTTAATTAGTTAAAATCTTTGAAATGAAACAGAATATCCAAACGGACCAGTACGAGAAAAAAATGAGCTGTGTAACAAGTAATTTTTAATTCTACTCTCATTGTAAACTAAGTTAAGAACAAAGGAGGCGTCGGATGTAAAAACGACTTAAGTCGAGTTAGGTCGTTTTTGTGTAAATTTCTTTTTTTGAATCTGCAAACCCTAATTCATCAGGATGCATTTTCAAATTTATGTAAAATGCGTTTTTGTTAATGAAAAGAAACGAATAATAGAGTAGGCCATGTGACACTGCAGGTCCAGAGGAAACTAAGGTTTTATGGTTTTGTCGCTTTTGCATCCGACACCTCAAATAAGATGTACACTAGTTCTTTTTCTCGTACGTTAAAAAATTAAAAGAAATATACTGAAATTTTATTTTGGATTACTGGTTTGTAAGGAACTGCTAAAATAATAATTTGATATTGTAAATATGTATAGGCGATAATAGCAGCCGCATAGATTGTATTATCTGGTCGAAGAAAATTAATAAATATGTATATAATTAAAGTTAAAAATAATAAAAAGTTAAAATAATTTTTAATTATTTTTACCCTATGCTAGAGTACTTAGATGATATTAAAAAGTTTTCTCTTTTTAACCAATTGAATTAATCGACCCTATATTGCCAAATAAATAAAACTCAAAGATAAATTAAGATGTCATATGATCCAAAATAACATAGTTTATTACTAAACACAGTGTTAATGAAATCAAGACAAAGTATTTTTAAGAACGAATCGTTTTTTTTCAGTTTCTTAATAAAGTTGAGTATAGTTTCAATGAAACTATAATAAAGCCTTTGGTACTGAAAATTTTGAATGATTAAGTTTGAAAATAAAAATTTTTTTCTTGTTAGAAATAAAGAATTAAATTTTTTCTACAAAAATTATAGATTAAATGAAATTTTAGTTTATTACAAAAATAAGTTTATAATAAAGAATGATCCATGCATCATTTTACACAATTTTAAATTCAGAGGAAGAAAAAAATAATCAAAATTTATGCTTATGCTAAAATATTAATTTGAGAGTTTTTTATCATTGAAAATTCAAAAATCCAGTCATTTCTGAGTAAAAAAAGGTAAGTATATTTTGTTTAATGCGCTGTATAAATTGAGTGCAAATTCTCGCTGATACTAGTTTACAAACATTTAGTGTATGCAATGTCTTTTTTTATTTTTATATTTTTTTAATTAATTTTTAAACTTACATAACGAAGAATGATTAATTACTAGAAGAAAAAAAATATTTGAATGTTTATTTAACTTAGATCTAATAATGTGCAGTATCAATTGAATAATTTAGTTTACCATTAATATCTGTACATTAGTTAAACATATTGTTTTATTAACTACAATGACAGATAACAATACAAATACAAATACTAATTACCAAGTACAAATATTAAAGGTATAACTAACTTGAAATTTTGAATCATTCTGATGGAAAAATAAAAACTTTTCTAATTAAAATAAATAGCTACTTTTTTTTTAAAATAATAATAGAATGCTCACATTTCTTGAAACCAATGATAATGATTCATTATTTTTATACATTTTGCATGGGAATGTAAAATACGGCGATTGGATTTCTTGCAAGAAAATCATATTACACAAAGATTTATAAATACATTTCTTGGTGAAAAAATTCTTTTTTTTTTAGTATTAATTCGACATCAGCTTCTTTCATTTTATATTTTAAAGAAAATTTTTAAACAATAGTTAAACTTGTCCACCAGTTTGTTCTTGATACACTTCAATCACATCATCATTCTCCATTTCCAGCTGAAAAAAAAAAAAAAAAAAAAAAAAAATTATTTGAAGTTCATAACCCAAAATAAAAACTAGCTTTGACCCTGAGAACTTTAAACTCTAATATTGTTCAATGGGGCTACTTTAGCCACTACAAATTACAATACTCCTGACCAGGGTTACCAATGTAACAGTAAATAACATGTTTCAAATAAAAATCTAATTCTAAATAAAATCCCCAGATCAGGCAACTGTTTTTTGTAGTGACAAAATAATCTTGCTTGGCAGTAATAAAAATTTTATTTTTATTAATAATTAATTATGAGCAGATATGAGGACTTGAATCTAGATACTACCTAACTAGATAGGAATCTCAGAGGAGTTAGGTTGTTTTTAGATCCAAGTCCTCATATAAATTGTAGATTACCTACAGGCCACGGAAGTAAAAAATGTTTCAGATTACATGTAATTGTCTGCTGAGACAAAGCCATGGTTGATAAATTTGTGATCTGAATTTAATTCATACTTCATTGACCGTCTATCTTAATCAACCAACAGACATTTCTATTGGTTTTACAGTCTAAATACAATTCAAATAGGATTTTAATTTTTCCAACTTTGTAATCTGAGGCTTTATAATTTAGTAGCTAAGGTGTGTATTATTTTTTGCTTGAGGCAGCTAAAGAGATGATTCTTGGATTGAGTACAAAAAAATTTATTCAATACTTGTTCTGGTAATTTATTTATGACAGTATCTTTCAAACTGACTGACAAAAAGACTGTTTCAAACTAAGAACCTACAAATTTTTTCAATAAGCTAAATTAAGTTCATTTGTTACTAAAATTTTAAAGATTGCTTACTAGATTTTAACTATTATTTTATTTTAATTTTTTTGTTTTTAAAATGGACAGTTGTAAACAAATTAATTTTGTAAATGTGTAAACGTCAACATTCAGTAAAAATTCTTTTAAATTAATACTGTAAAACTGATAAATAAATGTTTCAAAATTAGTTTTGATTAAGACTGAATTGAAAATGAAAAAAAGAAAAAAATTAAGGTGTATTAACTTTAATAAATCTTTTAACTTTAATTTAAACTTATAAATCAAAATTGAACTAAATGAAGAAAAGTACACTTTCATATCAAATGGAGTGAGATACATAAAAAAACCCATTCACTACTAGCAATGCCACCCTTTTGGAACAGTAAATATAATTAAACAATAATTAACTAAATTTAAAAAAAATTTGATGAAATTGTGTACTTTAAAATGTATGATTGGCATAAGTAACATATTAAAAGTTTTTTAGTCAGATGTAAGAAGCTATTAAAAAAAAAAAAAAAAGTATAGCTAAATTGTATATACCTGCTTTGGTGTTTCTTCATCGTTGATTCTTTTACCATCAAAAAGAAACCTAAGCGATGTCACTGGTACACCCTGGAATTTAAGTAAACACATTGAAATTTAGCAATTTTGAAAATTAGATGTTTAGTAAATTGTCTCAAAATAAAAAAAAAATATTCATAACTTACAACACGATCACTGTAAGACTTTTTAAGCTTGCCCATTTGTGTGGTCATTTTTACCCTAAAGTGTATCTCGTTGCTATCCTGCATAGAATAAAAATAGATGATTATAACTAAGCTTATAGTAGCTAAGAGTAGGAAACAATGAAATTTTAATGAACAATGACCACTGTGATAAACTGCAGGTTTACTATTATATACTACTTACGTTTCCCACGACTTTGAGCTTGATATATTCTGAATTTGCGTCTCCGGGACCGGAATCGGGTTTCTGTTCCTACGCATAAGCGCACAGGTTAAAGCAAATTGTGAAATAAGTATGTATTTATGCCGGCCATCGCTTTGATAAATTGACAAAGAGTTGGCCAAGTTTAAAACAAAGTCAAATTTGACGAATCTCACCTGTGCATCTCCCATTGTTACGAGTATAAGATCTGAATTTCACGAGCACGCGTCAAACAGGACAACCAAACACAAGCACAGGCCAATATGGCGCTATGCTTTTGTCAGTTTACAAAGTAAAAGCTTTTTTTTATGTGAATTTGTAATTCTGCCTGGTTCGTGAAGGTTTCAGGAATTCTAGTAGTCGTTGTCGACTTGATATACAAAGGCGCGTGGATATTCCTTTTTTTTTTTAACTAACTGCTAACGCAAACCGCTTAGACGATTTGGTATGCGTATAGGCTATGTTGTAAGGCAGCAGGCGTGCAGTACAAAACTCTCTGTGTCGTAGGTAAAAGCTAAATGAGCAAGCTTAGACCAGGCTACAGAATACGGCGGCGTCTCCAGCGTGCGCTTGTTGGCGGTACGCGGTTTCCCGAATCCCGACTGAATGGATGAATGCCGGGTAACCGGAAGTTGAGCCTGATTGGTAATCTTAGCCGAATTTACCCGCCATTAAAATTGTCCACTTTTTGAAATTATACGTTAACCTATAACGATAACAAATTTGTCCAGGTTATTCTCAGGTTTAGACTTGCACAAAAAGCTGTTTTCAATTTTTTTTTTTTTTTTAATTTAGCATTTAACATCTCATAGAGGCATATTAGCTTACTGTTCTTAGTTAAGAAGTATGCGGTCCACTTAATATTTTCAAAATTTTATTTTGAGCATATCTCATGCAGCGGTTTATATAATAGATATGTATAAGGAAAATATTTACATCTTCACTCCTTCACTCCTACTCCTACTAGATGTTTTGAAAATACCATTAGGTAGAACCCAGGTAGGTAAATTTGATGTTTAATTAATTATAACATAAAAAAAAACATTGCAATATTTAAAATGACTTAAATTTTTTACGAATTAAAATTACCTATGATTCAAGATGACCAGAGGAATATCTGACAATAAATTAAAATAATTTAGGGGCGAGTGGGGTAATTCTGACACTTTAAGCGAAGCCTATGTGAGTTTTAGTTTGTAAAAATAAAATTCATTAATTTTTGCGAAAAGAAATAATTAAGTTTTGTAAATAAACTATTAGAGAATAAATAAAAATCTCAAACCTTATTGCTATTGATAGTAAAATTGATAAAAACTGAAACTTATGGGCGGGGCCGGGTTACTCGGATTCTTTTATTTTTTTATAGTACTCCTGGTCACTCTAACCTCAAAATCGAAACTTTGATTGGTGTTTTCGGTGACTCGCACTATAAAATAGTATATAGCACTGGTGCAGCTCGTCACCAAGGCTCTTGAATTAGTACCTCGTGCATCGCTTCGCGACGCACTCAGGCCTTTAAATAAGCCCTGGTGACGATGCCGCACCCGTACTATAATATACTATTATGTTAAAATTCATTTAAAAGACTTTTTTATATAAAAATCATATTATGGGAATTTAAGTAATGAAATCCATCAATAATTCATTTTGTAAACGCGTCTAAGTTTAATTTATACAGTTCTCCGACTACGGGGATATTTGGACACTTTTGATTTTTAATATCGAAAAATTCATTATTTTCATTTGGTTTTTTCGTACAAAAATTCTATGAAGCCTATACTTTCACTTACTATGACTTTTTTCTTAGTTACTATAAATAACTTTAACTAATAACTACTGTCCAAATTACCCCGCACTCCCCTACTTAAATTTACATCATATCGTGTAAACATTTGATGAAGTGCCCTGCTGTAAAGCTATACGTATAACCACACTTGTGCCACACGTAATGAACTTGAATAGTTTTTTTTTCTTTTGCAAAATATTTAAACGTATAAGTAAAACCTGGTGCACATGTTGTTGACCACACCCAGGAGATAAGTTCTCTTAAAAATTTTTACTCTATAGTGGTCAGGGCAGACAATTAGGATGGCAATCACGGCCTAAAGATGATTTCCTCAGGAAGTTTTGATTCCAGGGGGATCTGGGTTGACACGTGGTGTACTTGGCGATAAAAACGCTCTGTAGATGATTTTCCCAAGAAGTTTTTACCCCACAGGAATCCGGGTGGGCACCAAAGGATGAAAATCATCATTAGAGATGTCATCTTTAAAGTTTCATTTTTAACAGGTGAACCGAGGACTTACTCTGACCGTTCTAAGGTCAAAACTTCCTGTATCATTATGGGAAATCATTTCCAGGGTGCACTTATCACCAAGTGCACCAAATGTCCACCCGGATCCCTCTGGAGTACAAATTTCTAGGGGAAATCATCTCCAGGGTGTATTCATCACCAAGTGCACCAGGTGTTCACCCAGATCTCTCTGGACTCTGGCGTCAAAACTTCCTGGGGAAATCATCTTTAGGCCGTGATTGCCATCCTATTCACCAGGTGTCTGCCCTGACCACAATGGAGTAAAAATTTTTAAGAGAACTCATCTCCTGGATGTGGTCAACAACAGGTGCACCAAGTTTTACTTATTTGTTTAAATATCCACTCTTAAAATTGAGTAAGCGATATCGATTTTTGAGTTTAAGACTTTTATTTTTGATCCTATTGGTTAAGTACTTATGTCGTTATCTATCGAGTTCTTCATCGTGAACTTACACGGAGAAAGAGGTACATCATGAAACTTGGTGTACAGCGCCATCGTTTTACATGATGCGTGGTGCAGCGTGATTCCAAGTCACACTTCGTATTTCCAAGTGCATGCACCGTATTTTCCAGTGCATAATTTTTAGAGAGACAATTTCGATAGAGCAGACGACGGCACTCGGAACACCCACGTAACCAGTTTTTCAAAGTTTTACACTAAAAATTGTGTACGATACTTACTTTAAAATGTTCTTGCTATCTTTCCTAACAAATTTATAAACTTCAATTATGATTTCGAACTTGATATTTATATTTATACGATTTTAAAGTTTCGAGGTTAGAGATTCAGCAGAACTTGAGTAACCGAGAAAAAAGCATGCGTCAAATGCGTACACTGGAAAACACCGTGCACACATTGTGTTTCATAGTGTATCTCCTTCTCCGTGTAGAGGTTGTAATTTTGTCAAATTCTGCGCGGCGCGCGCGCGCACGACTCTTAGTTTTGCAAAAGAAAATAAAAATTATTTAAGTTCATTTTACGTGTGGTATACGTTTAGCTTTACAGCAGCGTTATAATTGGCAATATAAATTATAACTATTGTATTCTTTTAATATAATGAAATTATTAATTAGTAACTTTATAGTTTAGTCATTACAGATTATTACGTAATAGTGAAATTTTCACTGGTTTGGGTATAAGACTGCTTTTTTCACTATCAAACAGTGAAATTTTCAATGGTTACACTAGTGACTGGTTTTTTCACTACCGAACCAGTGTATAGTCATAACTTAAAAAACTAAAAAACAAAATGAACAAAATAAAACTTTTCACTGGAATAAACAGTGAATTTTCTTCGATACCAGTACACATGTCCGATTTTGAGGTTAGAATCAGAAATGTAAATTTTATTGAAGTCTTTAAATTGATAAAAGTTTAAAAAGTACATTTTAAATCATTCGACTTCCAAATTGGAAAAATTACTCATACTGTTAAAAATCTTTTGAGTATTCAAGAACTTAGATCAATCATTTACCAAAATTATAAACAAATTAAAAGTGAATTTATAAAAAATAAAATTTTTAATAAATTAGTAGATTAACCCATTACCGCCCATGGAAAAATCAAAAGTGATATAAAAAAACTAACTGTTGGAAAACCTGTCTCATGAAAAAATAGTAGATACGTATTTTTTCTTTTTTCAACTTTCATTGTTTAAACATTATTTATTTAAACAAATTCGGAAAAAATTTTAAATTTTTATAAATAATAACGGCATTCGATTCTTTGACCAAAAATAAGGCGAAAGTCATCTAAGTAATTTTTTGATCAGACGCTTAGATCTTTTGCTACGAGCGCTCAAACATGTAAAAATATGGTTTTGTAGTGGTGAGCTCTGACTCGTAAAAGTGTATCTTCGGTGCGGCGCCTCGGAGCTCACTTAATTAATTTAAAGAAAAGAATTAATTTAAAGAAAAAAATCAAAGATTGGTGTGACTGGCGGGACGATAAAACAAGCCAAAAACCACAAAAGCTCAAAAATCTAGGAAATAAAAAAATTTTATTAAACAATATTAGGCTCAGATGAACTATTTTATTTTTTTCTTTCAAGTACACTAGAGGATTAGTATAAAATATTAAATATACTCATAATATAAAACTAAAATATAAAACTGTTTTTTGCTGAGGTTTACTTTAGAGTGCGTAGATACTTTTATTTTACTTTTTTTTTGCTTTGAAGTGATATAAGTTTAAATCCCGGCTCTACTTTATTTATTTATTATTATTTTTTTTTTTTTCAATAATTTTTTCATACATGAATAGCCGATAATTAAATTGTTTCAATAATTAAAGTTAATAATTTCACTGGTTTATCACTACACGGTAGTTGTAAAAATGAGCAAAAATCATTTGAAACAGTGATTTTCACTGGTGCATAAGCACTAGTAACTAGTGAAATTTCACTGATTCATTTTAAGAGAGTATACATATGAAAGGATGCCAGTGGCGAATAGCCGATAGTTAAATTGTTTCAATAATTAAAGTTAATAATTTCACTGGTTTATCACAGCAAAAATCATTTGAAACAGTGATTTTCACTGGTGCATAAGCACTAGTAACTAGTGAAATTTCACTGATTCATTTTAAGAGAGTATACATATGAAAGGATGCCAGTGGCGACGCATGTGGCGTTTTTTCTAACCGTCCTCATAAAAACTTATAAGCAATAACTGTTTTTTTTTTTTTTTTTTTAATTTTGTTTAAATTTGTACTCATAAATAACTTCTCATCTTTCCCCAAGACCACTGGTGTTCCAATCGGGCAAACCCAAATTGACGTCCGAACCGAAGGCAGAGAGTCAAAGGTGTGCTAGGGGTTGGCTAATTCTTTTCCTGCGTCGTGTGTAATGTTTTTTTTTCATTACGGCGGGAGGAAAACCCAAAGTCCCGCTCCGAACCGGGGAGGGGCAATGATGAGTTTCAAATTTTTTTTTTTCCGTACTCTGTCCGGGAAGCGCTACAGGCAGTAGCACGTCCCGGACCCTTCGTACGGAAAAAACATTTTTAACACCTTCGGCTCGGGCGTCAATTTGGGTTTACTAGGGATTGCTAATACTTTCCAGGGCCCGGTGTGAAATATACTATTTCTTTTTCGTGTAAGCCTTTCAGGCTTTAGTATGCCTAAATAAATAAATAAATAAATAAATAAATAAATAAAAAATTTGAATAAAAATGCTGTAAAATTTAACTTGCTTTTATTATAAATTTTTAAAGAAATAAATTCAACTTGAATTTTATACAAGGTATAAACACAAAAATTTTTAACAAAAATTACGTAAATTTCACACACTGAATTGTTAATTACATAAAATTTATTTAAAATTTAGATAAAAATTATTTTTTAAATAGAAAATCCCATTTTATAAAAGAGAAAGGGAACTATCGCCATCTTGCGTAAACTTTTTCTTCGTGAGCTCATTGGTAGAGAAGTTTTTAAAATATTCGAAAAGTGCATTTTTACTATTGTAAATTTTACCTAATTTATATTTAGAATATAATCCGAAATTGATTCAAAATACAATAAAAAATATTGATGAAGACATGCGATAATTTAACATGAAATTAACATAAATATTACATAATTTATAAATAAATATTTTATGAAAAATTCCCGGAAGAGTGTGATACAAAATATAGCAAGCGCTCATAATTTTCGAGATTTCAAGGTATACTTTTTTTTAAGACTTCGGTAAGTTCCAGGATAAAAGGCAATTGTGTGAATAAAAAACTTTGTGTAGATGTTCGATCTTTTACTCTATTTCAAAATCATGAAACCACAAGGAAAATTGTACAATTTAGTTGAGCATCACTGCGGTGCGGTGACTATCCTCAAACCAAGAAAACTAACATGACATAGAGATATAATAGGTAGTTTGGAATCATTATGTTCAATATAATTGAAATAAAACTTTCAAAAATAAGCTTATAATATTTGTGATTGAAGGTACTAAGCTCAGCATAAGAGCAAACAGTTTATAAATCTAAAAACTTTCATTTAGGAAACGACCTTTAAACGAGTATTCAAAGGTCCCCAACAAACAACCAATTTTCCAAGAGTTACCGGTTAGGTCCTCACTTATATGCATAAATGATTTATTTTGACATTTTTTGTACGCAAACTGTTATGTATAGTAAGGTATATGTTAACCTTTGACACTTTTGGGGTGAAATAATATTTCACCTGAAGAGAAGGGACGTTCCCTCGAAGCGTTGTGAAAAATAAATAAGTGAAAAAATGTTCATCTAAATGTTTTGTTTGTTGGGGAAGTTTTTTTCTGAAAGACTGTAAGTGTTATAACAAACCATAAGTTTTTCTTCTATGCTATTAATTAAAAAAATATAAGTTTTCTAATAAAATCATTTACAAAAATAAAAATTTTTTATTTACATAAAACTTTCGTGTTTTATTGAATTCGACTCAGCTGTATGTTACACGACGATTTGAAAGTTAAAAAAAAAGGTCCTTCTTGTCCAGGTAAAAAAGTTGATGGAATTACGGTGTACGAACCTGCTGGCACATCATCTAACTCTAAGTATACAAATCCAGATCTAAAATAAAAAAAAAAAAAAATTATAGTTCATTTCAAAACATTAAAAAAAAAAGTTTTATCGAAAATTGTTACAAACCGAAAAGGACCAGAACTTTTACTTTTAAAAGCTGTGGGTGATTCGGAACTATTCAAAACAACTGTAAGTATTTCAAAACCAATTTGATACTGTTTTGGTCCTTTGAGTATGATAAGCAACCAGTTTTTATTGTTTGAACTTTCTAACACCAACTGGTACCTAGGATTATTTATATAAGTTGCTGGGTGATTTCCACATCCTCCAGCGCTTAGTCCTTTCCACTGACCATCTGTAATCTAATCACACGAATTTAAATGTGACTATACTGAAGAATAAAAGTTAGTTCTATGCTGAATTTAAGGAGATTAAATTAATTTCAAGTAATGATATCGTATCGAATCGAAGTATAAACTTTTTTCCAGTTTGTAAATATAGAAAAAGTTGTCTAAGCCGGCACCTGGATAAGACAGAAAGTTGCCTTTTCGGAAAATTTTTTCCATTCCCGACGGATTTTGTACATAAAATACCTCCTAAGAAGACAAGACGGAAAATTTTATAAGACAAAAATTTGTCTTCTCGGAAAAAATATTTCGGTCCCGAAGGGTTATTATTATAGATTGGCCAAGGCAAAAAAGTCTTCACCCTCCTATGGCCATTATTGAACTTACTTACCCCTAGAAATTAGTTTAAAGAGTCTCACAGTCTATAAACTATGTCAAAGCTATTTTATTTCAGTGTTGAGAAAGTTTTATGGAACTACTAGCTACACTGAGAAAAAAATTTCATTGAATCTATGAAAAAAATATTGCCTCAATGAAAAAATTTCATCACCGGCTAGTGATATAATTTTGTACATTAAATCAAAAAAAATTATATTCACTCAATGAAATATTTCATTTTAAAATTGTAAATTTTATACTTGCTCAAAACAATATTCAATTCCTTCAATGAATTATTTCATTGGATTAGTTATTTAATTGCACGTTTTGGTTTCAATTTACCTTGCGTCAATGAACTTTATAGTGCTACAATGAAATATTTCATTGACCCAAAGAAATATTTCCTTTTCATAATTGCAAAAGTTTATTTTTTTCAATTGATCGATGAAATATTTCATTGAATTAATGAATTGAGAAATCTTTTCAAATTTTTATGATGCTACAGCTGTGGATTTTCTAGTGCTACAATGAAATATTTCATTGACTCAAAGAAATATTTCTTTTTAATAATTGAAAAAGTTAATTTTTTTCAATTAAACGATGGAATATTTCATTGAATTAATGAATTGAGAAATCTTTTCAAATTTTTATGATGTTCCAGCTGTGAATTTTCCAGTGCTACAATGAAATATTTCATTGGTTTTACACAAAAATTTTTCCGAAAATATCAAAAAAAATTTTTTAATTTTCAGACGACGTACTTAATAATTGCAAGTTTTTGAAAGAATTATATAATTTCATTGATTTAAAGTAACCAGTAGTTTAATTATTTATTATTTTAAAGTTTACAAATTATTTTAATTGACAAATAAATTTTACGCTTTTATAACTATACACACATATACATAACACTATGAAACGTACATTTTATACAATACATCGAGACACTTAAACCAATGAAATATTACATTTACGCAATTTATATTATATGATATAGTCTTCATTGCACCGGTATATATACGAATTGACATATTGTTTCACCACTTGCGGTTTTGAATAAAAGTACGCCATCTACATTTAAAATTAGAAACTAAAATATATTTCCGACGAAGAAGTTCGTTTGTGCAACCAATACAGGCTCAAATAAAATAGTATATCTAAAAACAACTGCTTATACTTCGATATATTTAATTATTATTTATTAATATATTACATAATAAATAACTAAAAATTTCATTGAGGCAATGAAATTTTTCATTGTTGAAATAGGTTTAAAATATAATTTTATTTTATATGATTAAAATTCATTAAACCAGAAGAATATTTTATTTCCTGCGAGATTTCCTGACTAAATAGTTGAATAAATTAATAATCACCACAAGATCTAAAATCCCTTTATCCTGGATGGTCAGGATTGATTTTTTTTAAATAAATAAATAAATAAGTAGTCTCCCAAGCTCTAAAACCCAATAGTCCTGGGCGGTCGAGTTACAAGCCATTATTATTTTTTTTTTGTACGAAACTTAACAATTTAATAAATTTTGCGCTATGAAATATTTCATTGGTTGAAAGGACAATTTCTTTTCATCAATTAAATTAGTTGCTCTATAATAAAAAAAAAAAAAAAGAATATTAGTTGCTTGATCCAATCACAACTCTTCATAACATTATTCAATTTAACATTCCATGTTGATGCATGGTTAAGCAAAATCTAATACATTTAAGTTTCTATAATCAAGCCCCGAAAGGGTCACAACTTAAATATCAGTTTTAAGTTAACTTTCGATAAAGAATAACGTGGTCTGGTGGCTAAAGTCAGAGCCCCCTATTTTGCTGTCGTCCGTTCAATTCCTGGTAGTTTACATTTTTTTTTTTTTTTTAATTTTTATACTTAATTGGTGTTTTTGTTTTTTTTAATAAAATTATTTTTCGGATCAATAATACTCGTTTTAACTAAATATTTTCAAAAAAGTAATGAAATATTCCATAGGCGCAATGAAATATTTCATTTATTCAAGTTTAATATATTGGAAAAAAATTTTCGTTTGAAACTTCAATGAAATATGTTTGAATGTATAATCTGATATCATTGGCCGAATTTCATTACTATTTTTAAAATATTTGGCTGAAACTAGTATTATTAATCCGAAAAATAATTTCATTAAAAAATAGTAATAACGCCATTCGGCCAATGATATCAAACTATGCACTCAAACATATATTTCATTGAAGTTTCAAACGAAATTTTTTTTCCAAAGTCAATATATTAAACTTGAATAAATGAAATAGTTTATTGCGTCTATGGAATATTTCATTAATTTTTTGAAAATATTTGGTTTAACAAGTATTATTGATCCGAAAAATAATTTCAAAGAAGTTCAAACAAAGTTCTAAAAAAGAATTTGTTTTTCGTTGATTAATAACATTTTTATCTTGAAAAATTGCGAATTTTTCATTGTTTTACTTTAATTATAATTGAGTCAATGAAATGTGTCATTGATAAAAATGTAATATTTTTAAAGGATTGTAAAGTATCAATTTAACTGAATCAATTCACTTATTTCATTGCTGCAATATCACGTTTCTGAAATTCAATGAAATATTTTTTAGCTTCAAGTAACTGACAAATTAAAGTTTATCACAAAGAAAAAAAATTAAATATTTTCAGTAAAGCGATTATATTAGATTATAGGTTTAAGATTAATTTCATTGAGTTTAAAAAAAAAATACAATCCATAAAATTAATAGAATGGAAATTGAATCAGTAGAATATTTCATTGACGCTATGCAATATTTCATTATTTTTTAAAAGAAATTACGATGAAACAAAAATTATTGTTTCAAAAAAATCATTTCATTGAAAATAAAACAATAACATTGAAATAAAAAAATATTTCATTGAAGCTACAACTAAAGAAAAGTTACTCACGTTAATGAAATATTTTATTATTTTTGAATTAATATTTCATTGAGCTAATGAAATTAATGTTTTCAACCGATATTTCATTGATTCAATGTACATCTTATTAACTCAATGAAATATTTTTCTCAGTGTAGTAGCTAGTTCAGCTACAATGGTGAGAGTAAATCAGTTGAAGCAACAAAATACCTTGTCGCTGGCTGAAAAAGTAGTTATACTTGAAGATCATAAGAAGAAAAACATTTGCAGACAAACATCTGCTCCATGCCAAACTGCTGGGAGAGGAGGCCATTGCCAGTAGCGCCCCCCAATGCCGCGATTTTCTAAGCATCCTCATAGTATCTTTTCGAATGTTTATATTCTTCAATTGTTGATTCGATTGATGGTTGTCACTGATTGCACTTTTGATACCGTGTTTCTCCGATAATAACCCGGGGCTTATTTTCTTTTTAGTCTTCTCGAAAGGCTTATTTTCGGGGGAGGGCTTATTTTTATTATTTCTATTTTGATACTATTTGATTAAATTTTTTATTAAAAATAAGAAAATATACATATACATTTATTCTTCAACTAACAAAATTTCATCTTCTTCAATAATATCCTCATACATGGCTTCTGCCTCAACCTCTGCATTGACATTTTCCAAAATCAATTTTTCTCGAATTAAACGGCCCAGTCTTTCATGTTTTGCAGTAGCCGTTTCTTCAAAAGAGTATTTTTTATCTAAATAACTTGCTCGTAAAGCACTTGCAACAGTGTCATCTGAAATTCTATCGCACGCATTTTTAACCCAATTTATAACTTCTTGAAGGCAGGGTTTGACGAAGTTACCCCGTTGATTCCTTTCCATTCGAAGTTCGACATATTCATTTATCTCTTCTCTCAAATAATCCTTGAATGGTTTATTAATGACAATGTCAAGGGACTGCAAATATCCATAGAATTATTTTGATCGAAGTCTCGATCTTCCTCTCTTAATAAACCATAAATAAATTTGATGACGTAAAAATTTTAGACACTGAACATAATTACAAGAAACGTTTGATCTCTGAAATGTTGTTAATCAAAAGTACAAAACATACAATCAATAAAAAAGAGGATACTAAAAACCTCAGCAGATCTTACAAATCCCTTTTTAATAAACTATCTACTTGAAAATTAACATTTCAAATTTACCCAGCAAAACAAAATTTCTTTTTCTATTTAAACTTTTGTATACATACACACCCATTTGTTTCTCAATATCTATTATGTTTCGATTTCATGTCTCATTCGACGACTTGCTCGACTCGAGTAAAGATCACTTTTACATTGGTAAACTCTATTATAACTTTTCAAAACTTTGTAATTATTAATAATAATTTTTTATGTAAACATTTATAATTTCATTGTGATTAAAATATTTTTGTACAGCCTGAAGAGGTCTGCAAACCAAGCAGACGAAACGTTGCTGATAATCAATCTAAATAAATAAAAATTAATCTGCCAAAAAAATTAATTTTTTTTGCATTGATTCTTTATTTAATACCTCTCCACGGATCAAATTGTGAAAACAATGTCTACTTATTATGCAAATATCCAGTTGTGCCAGCAGGTATCATCACTTGATCGATTCTTTGCTTTGCAAGATATAATTTCATTTCTTTTGCACGGTGCGTGCTTGCCAACTCTGCCTGATCCACAACTGCGTTTTTTTTTTGTGTCCATAAGCTTCTAGAATGCACAGTTTTTCATACTGTTTCTTCCAACGACGAACCATTGTAACGTCTAAATTGTTCTCTTTGCATTAGGGAATTGTTTTTCGACCTTGTAAGGCTAAAACCGTGTTCTTCTTAAATTCTACTGTATAAGATTTTCTTGGTTTAAACATCTTGCACTATAATTTTTAACAAGCACCAGTCTCGGCAACAGCTCTATGACGACTGACCATAAGTTTATTATTTTCGGGGGTGGGCTTATTTTCGGGGGAGGGCTTATTTTCGGGGAAGGGCTTATTATCGGGGGAGGGCTTATTATCGGAAAAACACGGTAATAAACTGATTACTTTTTATTAAAAAGACGACTTATTGATCTTATTAAGTTTACAACAAACTAGTGACGAGGTAAAAGAAAATTTTCTTTTTATCATCCGGATTGTAGCGTCAAAAATGAAGTGACTCCGTAGCATCGAAAAAGAACAAAATTTGACAGGCTAACTTCATGTTTAAAAATATTTTCAGAACAAATTCGAACGCTGAGAATAACTTCGAAGACGAATCTAGTGAGAAAAGTGAGATTTCTACAGAAGAATCAAACACTTACACCATGGATCCAAAGCAATTCAAGGAATTTATGGATCTTCAACAAAGTCTGTTGGAAAAAAATCTTTAACATCACAAGCATCGACAGACCCCTCAAATCAATCTACTTCAAGGGTAACTGTAAATACATCACTTTTACCTAATTTTGAAAATTTTGATTCAAGTAAAGAATCGTTCAAAACTTACAAACAGCGTTTTAAAAACTACCTTGATATGAAAAACATTAAAAGCGACTAAGTATATTACGCTAAGCTTTTTCTCAACTCTGTCGGAGCAATATATTTTAATGTGATATCAAACCTTGCAGCTCCAAAAGCAGCTGCAGAGTCAGATTATGATGAAATAATCAAACTTCTAGAGGCACATATTGATCCTAAGAAAAATATACTTGTGTGTCAACATCCATTTTTGTCCAAATATCAAACTGTTCATCAATCTACTTCTGAATATGTATAAGCTATCCTAAAAAAACTGCAAAACTTGCATTGCGGAAACTTGCTTCGAGCTCACTTCATTAGAGATATCAAGGGCAACTCAATCAGAGAGCAGCTATTACAGTCAGAAAAATCAAAATTTGAGGATATAGTTGCGAAAGCATTTGCGCTTGAATCTTCTAAAATCGGTTCAAAACAACTGGCTCTAAAAGCTACGTCATCTTCGAGTCATTCTACAGACATCAACAAGGTAACTCATCAAAATCAAAAGAAGCAGCATCGAATTGAAAGAAATTGAATTCAAATCATAATAAAAATCTACCTAAAAATTTTCAAAAATCAAGAACTAATTATAAAAGTTTAGTTCTTGATGGCATATGCCTAAGATGTGGCAGAAATAATCACATTAGAAAAAATTGCAGAATTGATAAAAATAGCTTCAAATGTAATGACTGCAACAAAAATGGTCACGTGAGCAAAGTATGCATTAAAACATTGATTCAAAAAAATTCCAAATTGACTTACTCGACAAATTTCATTAAAGATGAATTCAATTATTATGTATATGGTATCAATAAAAATTGTAAAAGTGTATCAAAATAATAAATTGATTTCAAATGACACTGAGAGGTTTTAAACCTAGGTAAAATCGTAGGAAAATCTGTTCAATTCAAAGTTTACTCTGGTTCTGGGTTCACGTTCCTACCTCGAAATCAATATGATAATCTGAATCTGAAAACAAGACTGCTGCCTTCATCAATTGGTTTTCGTTCGTACACTCAAAATGTCTTCATACCAAATGGAAAAATCAAGGTAAACATAAAGTATAACAACAAACAAATCAAGGAAGAAATTTACATCGTGCCGAACGAGTACTCAACATTGCTCGGTCGAAGTTGGATTCGACGACTCGGAATCGATTTAACAAAAATCGATAAAATAAATTTTTCAAAAATTTCAAATAATGTAAATATTGTAAATTAATAAATAACAATGCTGATGAAATGATTTCTATGTTTTCAACCCAATTTTCAAGTAAAATTAAAATTCAAAGAAAACGCCACTCCAGTTTTTCATCGAGAACGAGGAATATCCTATGTACTCCTAAAAAAGGTCGAACAAGAGCTTGACTTCCTCGAAGCGAGTGGTATCATCGAAAAAACCGACTTGAGTGACTGGGGGTCGCTACTGGTTGTCATTCTAAAACCAGGCGGAGGCATACGTTTGTGCGTAAACCACAAACTTGGAGTGAATCAAAGACATGTAAAAAATCACTACCCAATTCAAAAAATTGACAGTATGCTTTACAGCCTGAGAGGTTCTCGATATTATTGTGTACTTGATCTGTACAAGGTGTATTTTCATACACCTGTTGATGAAGAGTCAAGCAAAATTCAAACTATGTCGACTCATCGAGTATTGAATTTTCGGTGGATTGTGAATAATTAAACAAAGATGTAATGTAAATAAAACGAGTTTAATTAAGGATAGTTTCAAGTATAATATAAAAGCGGCTGTAAGCCATTTTACATAAGTAAGTGTCTACAATAAAAATAATTAAGTCACCCTCACAATACAGTACCTTTGAGATACTTCAGGATACGCTTAACTGCATTCCAGTGCAATTTAGTTGGCGTCTCAAGGTATCGACTGGCTTTGCTGACTGCAAAGGCAATATCTGGCCTCTCTATAAGGAGCTTTTATCAGTTTTGTTTGGTCACCTTCATGAAGATCTACACAGAGTTCTTGGTGAGGGTCCGCTGGTATGCACAGAGCACCTGCATCATCCATATTAAGTCTGCAAAGAATTCTTCTTGCATAAGCTGTCTAGTGCACAAATATAGAGCCACCCTCCCTTCTTCTGAATTGTAAGCCAAGGTGAGTCTCTGCAACACCGTGCGTTACATCAAATTCCTCCCCTAGCACTTGCAAAATTTTCCAATTGAATCTTCATCTTCACCAGCCAATAGTCCATCATCTATATATAAGCATAGTATTAATTTGATTTTTCTTCCAACAATCAGGTAATACACACACGGATCAGCCTTTGATTGTAGGAAGCCGTACTTTTCAAGAAAGTTCTTTATCCTTTTGTTTCAATATCTTGATGCATGTTTTTCTGTCTTCTTGACACAATCAACCAGGCAGGCTAAAACATCTGACTTGGCATTCAAAAAACAAGCGATACAGTTGCAATACAAGCTGTATGTTCATTCACTGGGCTGGGATTATTTTCTACCAAACAAATCTTGAACTTCATCTCAAATAACTTGCTTGCTCGTTAACCCATGGCCACAATTTTTCCATCCTTGTTGAATTTGCAATAATTTTTGTCTGCAACTAGAAGAAGATTATTGTCAGCTGCAACACCACCAAAGAATAAATTATACTTGAGTTTTTGTACGTACAGGACATCCTCAAGATGGTTTTCTACCCAATTCTTTCTATCGAATGCCAGTATGTTGATGTTGCCTAGCCTTTCAGCTGTAATTATTTCACCATCTCTAATCTTGATAGGTAAATCTTCTCAAAAAGGCTTGTAAGTAGTTGATGAACCAGTCTTTCCTGTGAGCCATATGGTCACTGGCACCAGTGTCCATGCACCAAGCATCCACTTTGTCAGTTGTTGACTTATATGTTCTGACACAAGGATTTGACTGTTGAGTCCTTCACCTTTCTTACTTTGCTAATTTTTTGATTTTTGGGGTTATGCCAGCATTTATTAGCCCAATACCTTGGTTTTTTACATATGTTGAATTTCCCTGGTTTCTTATTTGTCTTCCTGTCTTGCTTACTTGGTCCAGAGTCTTGCTTCACTCCTTTTTTCACATAGGACATGCTGCTAGTGCATTCAAATCTGTACTTTTTTACTTTCTCTGAATTCTTCCAAAAGTAGTCTTGAAATCAGATTATCTTTGGTCCTTTCAGCTTCAGTAGGTGATTCCCAAGCACTAGCAAAAAAATTATAATGCGGAGGTAGAGTAATCAATATTTTTGTCATTATAGATTCATCTGTTGTGTGTTCACCAGTTAAATTTAGACGGTGAGCAAGGTCTTCAATTTTAGCTATGTGTGTAGAAAAATCATGTGCTGGATCTTTCTCCTCAGCGAACCATCTTTGTTGCAGCATATGTTTAGTAGCAACAGACTTGTCATCATGGGCTTCTCTGCTACCGTGATTACTATGACTTTCTGAGCAAGAGCATCAAGCTTATTCCATCTTTTGATTTATTTCTCCTGCTGAGTTCTGTCATCGCCTGTAGCTTCTTACGCTACAACAGTGCGTTCCTCAGAGCCCAAAACGATTTCCCATGCTTCTACGAATTTCAAAATTACTACAATCTGAAATTTCCAGACATACCAGTTTTCAATGCCTATCAATTTATAGACTCTTGCCAATTCTGCATCCATCTTGACAATTTTAATCCTTTGAGAATATTTTTCATTTTGCACACTGGCTGGATAACCTCAAAAGACAATAGTATATTTTTCCCGCAGGCGACTCCTCGTTGCAACCCTCGACTTCGGCTCGGTCGCTCTCAGGGGCCAAATCGAACCCTCTGGCCTAAGGAAAATATACTATTTTTCGTCCTTCTAACCGAAAACAAGGAGCGAAGTTCTGATTTTGAGGTTAGAAGGGCGAAAAATTCTTGTTTCACTTCCTTACACTTCTTTGGCCGGTGAAATTTTATCCACATTGCATCCCTGGGTTCATAACCTATTGAATTTTGGGTGGATTGTGGATAATTAAACAAAGATGTTATATAAATAAATCGAGTTTAATTAAGGATAATTTTAATTAGAAAAAAGCATTTTACATAAGTAAGAATCTACAATAAAAATAATTAAGTCTGCAACTCGCGACAGATCCAAGCCCTACAAGGGTATCTGGTGTTTTATCACATTAAATCAATGAAGAAAAACGTCTAATTGCTTTTGCTTCTACATCTTTAACCAAAGCGAAAGAAAATTATTCTCAACTCGATCGCGAAGCCCTTACTATTATTTTTTCGATAGATTTTTTTTATAAATATATATTTGGTATGATACTGATATTCCAAAAATGACTTCATCGAGACTTCAACGTTATGCAACAATTTTGTCAGGATTTGTTAACGAAGTTGAATTTAAGCGAGGAATTGAGAATTCAAATGCTGATTGCCTATCTTGAGAATTTATTCCTGCAGAATCTGTGATAGCTTCGTCCATCAATCCCAAAGTTCACTTGTTATGTGAAGAATCAATTTTGTCAATTTGAACTTTAAATTTGACATTCGAATCGATCCGACGAGAAACAAGTCAAGATTCTCACTTATCAAAAATTTTACGCGATCTGAATAGAAATTCAAGTTAAAACTCAAAAATACAAATGTGGCAAAAAACAAATATATTCTGTTTTGCAAAACTAATAGAAGATCATGACTGATTGGTTGTCTGGAAGCCCTGGTTTGAAAAAAAGAAACTTAAAATAGACAGGAAATAAAGATATTAACAAGCAAGTTTGGGACTGGCATGTTCGTATGAGAGCCAAAAAGTTTCCTCTAAGTGGCCCACTAATCCAAAAAAAAGCCCTCAAAATTGTTGAGGAATTGGATATCGAATCAATCATTCAAGGCTTCAGACGGCTGGTTAGCAAGTTTTAGGGAGCGGCATCAAATAGCCTCGAACAGTGTGTATAGGAAAGCTGTCGATGTCAATCAATCAACAGACTGTGCAAAAGTGGAAGTTTCAACTTGCTTCTATAGTCGAAGGCTACGAACATCGAGACATCTTCAATGGTGACGAGACAGGACTCTTTTTTTAAAATGATTCCTTCAAAAACTTTGGCACAAGAAGGAGAACGTTGTGCTAGTAGAAAAATTCTGAGAGACAGACTTTCTGTTTTTTTATACGCAAAACTGGATGGCGAGTTTGAAAGACCTATAGTCATTGGAAAGCCTGAGAAGCCACGGAGCTTTAAGAACTTAGACAAGACTACACATCGCGTCATTTGGAAATCCAATAAGAAAGCTTGGATTCTTCCCCGTATAATGGAAGAGTGGATGCATCGTTTCAACATGAAGATGAAATTTCAGCAACAAAAAGTTTTGCTTTTCTAAGACAATGCATCGCGACATCCGGATATTCAATTGTCTAATGTCAGGGTGATATTTTTTCCAGTCAATTCGACATCTGTATTGCAGCCAATGGATCAGGGGGTTATTTACTGTTTCAAGTGTTGGTACAAATTTATTTTACGCAAACTTCTTTCATTGATGTACGAGTGTTCGAACGTTTCAGAGCTAGCCTCTAAGATTACTCCCAGAGATGCTATATTTTTGATAGCTCGAGCTTATTGACAAATTCCAGCTGAAATGGTAACAAAGTGCTTTCTAAGAAATGGATTTCCTGGAGCAACAGTTGGTTCAGCTGGAGAAGTGAACTTAGAATCAGAAATTACACCGTGAAGAAGCACGACTGAAAATTGGTGCTAAAACGTTTATTTCTAATGATGACGAGCTATAATGATTGAGGATCCTAATTTAGAAAATAAACGTGGACGTGCAAGAAAAATTTTTGAAAATTTATATTGTAAAAATAATTGTTTTTGTCTAATATAATATGTTAATAAATTAATCAATTAATTAATATAATTTCTTTTAATATAAAATAATAAATAAAATAAACAAAATCATTTATTTTTTATTTAAAACTACTATTTAGCTCATTTTTCACTCATCTTTCTTTAGGACGCAAAGTTGTCTTTTCGGAAAATTTTTCCCGGTCCCTTGGCTTTAAGTCTTAGATAATTTTTACTGTAGTAAACTATAAATTAAAATTTTTTGAAATACCTCTTTTATGAATTTGTAGGGCTCTGCTATTTTTCTGAGAGTAAAGGAAGAAGTTCCATAAGCTCGAAGAGTATAATATATAGTATTTGTCTTTTCATACTGAGAAACTACGAGAGTATAACGTTTTTCCCGATTTTGGCCAAGTTTAATTTTACAAAGATAATGTGGACTGTTTATTCTTACTCCATCGATGTACGGAGGTGGATCATCTAAACGAAAAAATATTTTATTTAAAAAAATGATTTTGCCAACAGTGTATAATTTAAAATTTATTAAATACAACTAACGGGTATCACAGTCTAATTGACTGACAGCTTTTGCTGTATACTGCGATATCAGATTTTTCTGAGCTTTTACCTGAACAGGCTTCTATGCATAAAAGAAGCGAAACGTTGTGAAAAATAAAGTAATAAATCTTTGAACAGTGATACCCGTTAGTTTTATCTAATAAAATTTGATAAAATATTTTATTAATATGCAATTAATTTAAAATTAAAATGATCCGTTAATAAAGTAAACAGAGAGTTGTGAGAACTTAATGTCTTGAAAATAATTTGTATTATAGATAATCAAACTTTTTCTAATGCATTCAAAAAAATAAAAATAGGATATTTGGGGATTAAACAAAAAATTTTTTAAACCATTATTATAATAGCAGGCTTTTTTTCTTCTATACTTCTGTTAAAAATGATAATTTTTTTTAGTGAAATGAGAATCCTTTTGAGAATACGAGGAATAAAAAAAAACGTTTTCATGAAAATACAAAAACGAAAAAAAAGGTTTCAAAATTTTAAATAAATTATTTGAAACAATTCCAGTCTGCCAGCCTGTTTTGCTTACTTACTAGGATAATAAACTCGTTTTCCATCATTTTGATAAACCAATACGGTTATATATTCATGGTTTTGACGAAAATCGGCAATATCAGTTATATGCCTTGTTAACAAAATCCAAACTGCGCCAGTTACATCTAGTTGAACTTCTAAACAAAACTGTGGATTATCGCTAATATTATAAGCATCTTTTACAGGACCAACCCCTGCTTTCCACATTCTGAAAAAAGTTTTTTAAAAGACTTTTTTGATTTAAAACTAATAGTTTATGACTTACTGGTGAATACAGTATGTGTAATTAAATAATCCTGGGTTCCAGTTGAAATAAAAAACATCAAAAAAGTGACATATGCTTTCGAAATCAATCCAAAAAATACCATTGTCAAAATGAGATGCCGAATCTGGATCGTAATTTAAAGTTTGTTTTAACGTTGAAGTCCAGTGTTTTGTATCTAATTCTGAAAAGTTTCCCCGCCATCTTAAATGTGACCAAGGATTCTTTAATTGTAATAATCTTTCTCCCTGTGATAAATATTAAAATTAACATTATTCACAATTGTATAAAACTGAAATTGCTTCGATTATATTATACCTACATCAATTTTTCTAACGTCTAATACAGCATATGCGTGCGTTGGGACTAGACCAGTTCGGTCTGCATCAGCATCTGAAAGTTCTCCCGTTGCCACAGTGACTAGGACATCTCCTTTGTGTAGTCTTAAAAGTAAAATATCAAATAAACTGTCTTTATTAAAATCTGGATCATTTGGTCGTATTGCCCATCTTTCGGGAATCCATCCAGTAAGAGCATGTAGATCAATATTCTACAATAAAAAATGTTAGGAATATTGGTTGTTGAATTTAGTCAAATTAACATTTTAAACCACTTATTCTCAAAAACTTGAAACAAAAAAGGTGTCATATTTTTTTTTGTTTGGTTAGTAGCCTCTCTACAGGATTAACGGTCAAAAACATTTAATTAAAAATTTTAGAGCTGTATAAGACGTTTAAAAGCCATGATTGAGTTCCTCATGGCTATTATTCTTTCTTTTTTTTTTAATGTTAATTAATACTTTTAATGTTTTTGCAATGAAATTAGATCTACTGGATCGAAAAAAATAATTAATAAACTCGATTTCTTATCCCTTCAAAATTAACTGACAGGGAAATTTTTGGCGCTTCCAGAAAGGACTTTTTTAATGAGTTTACTGCATTTTCAAACTACTTAAAGAGGATTTGATTCTGGTCTTAACTTATTACTTTCAGAAATTTATTATTATTTTTTTTTTTTCTCATTACCCTCTACAGCCTCTATTGGGCCCAGTAGCGGAGGCACCCCCACCACCTATGTGAGGAGACTTATTACCAATCCTTTAACCTCCACTTATCATCTCCTCATTATCCTCTAAATCCCTACAAATTCTCTTTGCATATTAAGTCCATTCTCGCATCCACCCAGGATACTGCCTGAGAAAAATTCTCAGAGGTAAAACGTCACCCGAGAGTGGCCGGTGTATTGAGCAATTCTGATTTGGTATTTATGTCACATTTCGTAGGCATAAATACCGAAACTGAATTGTTCACATCTCCCGTTCGTCATATTGAAACGGAAAAAACCACCTACCTAACCGCACGCCGGGTTGCTTAACTTCGCAGATCGACCGAGGCGGGGATTCTCCGCTACCTCATAACGTCGGTCTTTCGGAAATTTATTAAACAAGCAAGGTTAAATTTGGAAGCTTTATTTAAGCTTTTTAGTAAAACCTTAGAGGTCAAAAAATCTTTTTTTTGGTAAGTTAAGCGTCAATTCTCGTCTTATTGTAGACACTGGTAATGTTAGGCGCAGTCACCTCAAATAATAAAATAATTTTTTTTAATATCATTTACACTGTTAGATCCAGGAAAATCGTATCCACCCATCACTTTCATATATGCTTTTTCCAGTAAAGAAATCCAAAGTTCTCCTCTATTACTTGAATATGAACATAATAACTGATTTTGATGACTAACTGGAAGCAAATCATCTATAACAACTTTTCTTGATACTCCATTTATATGAAGTTTTATCATGTATTTTCCTAAAAATATTAAAAAATAGAATTAAAAAAAGTACGATTCCAAAAATTTTTGCGCTCTTACCAAAAGGATTATAAACTGGTTCTTTATTTTTATTTTTAGGATAAATTATGGAAGTAATAAGTCTTCTGCCAAATTTTTTTTCATATTGTGCACTTACTGCGAGAGAAGCAACAAATGAACAATCAGATACTACCTGAAATTCATATTTTTCATCATTTTTAGTTAAAACTTATACATATAACTTTTATTTTGATTATTGAAATAAAAACTTTACTGACTGTTTGTTTTATACTATAGTAATCTACAATACGCCCCACTACCATTTTTGGCTCTGAAAATAATTCTTCAGGGCGACACCATCTTGCAAAATCTGGTTTCTGTTTTGGAGCTAGTTCTAATAGACCGTCCTTATCAGTAAATGGAATTGAATACTGGAATCTCTCAGATAAATCAACATCCATAAACGGCACAAACTCATGGTCATTTATGTGAGAACTATACAACAAAACTCTTTTTTCTTCTTCAGAGTAACTACTGCTACCTCCAGACACTTTTAAATGGCCGCTAGTTCCTCTGTGAAGAGGTCTCATAGGATTTGCAACTAAAATTGAAAGGGAAAAAATTCTGCGTTACAAGGTTTGATTATCGGTATGACACAATAAAAATCATTGGGATATTCCTTGAGCCTTCATGGTTCATAAACAATTGTTCTTAAATTTTTGTTTTATAAGGTAAATATCCGGGATTACTGGACAGTAACGGTATTGTCCACCACAGCGGCACCCCCTCTCATTTATTATAAAATCACACTTTAGACCCTGAAAAAATATTCTAAATTTAGTTCAACCACTAAACTTTACTGTAGTATAAAAAAACTTAAAACTAGCTTAAAAATCACTTCCAAGTGAGCCCTTCAAAACCTCTAAAAGTTGTTTGGCACCCCCAGGAAAATCTCGAATTATCATCAAAAGATGCACTTTTGTTTTATCGATCGCAAAGAGTACAATTGATTAAAAAACTTAAAAACTTTTTTTTCTATTACTCAAGACCTTAAAAAAAATATTTAACTCAATTTTTACCGTGAATTTATCTTTATTCATTATTTATCGAGGGGGTGCCGCTCAGGGGAACATTTGAGACTACTTGTCCCCTCAGTGGCACCCGGACAAGCTCAAGTTTAACGTTTGTCCCCTAGGTGGCACCTTTTTTATTTAGTTTTTTGGTGTTTACCTTGATAATTTCACCGGAGTTTATGCATAAAAATGAATGAATATCATCTTTACACAGTTTAAAAAAAGTTTTGTGAGTTGAAACATGCAGAATATTTATATAAGAGCTTTCAAAGTTAACGTAGTTTTTTACGAAAAACCACTCGACGCCCGGACCGGTGAAGATAACCTCAGTTGAGTTTTTCGTTTACGATCTTCTGCTGAGGAGCTGATGTTGAGGGTGGTATTTAGTGATATTAAATTTAAATCAAGTGATTTTAACTATCCACATCGGTAAACAAGTGATTTTGATCAATTTTCAATCAAAGTTAGTGAGTTTAATGCGAAAAATATGCGTAAATTGCGAAATTTAGGGGTGCCATTCTGGGGGACGGTTCGAGGGGACACTTCTGAAAATTCTTTTTTGGGTGGTGCCAACTTCGTGCAGTGCCGGATTACCCCGATGGGGGCCTATAGGCACAATTTTGGTGGGGGCCTACGCAAGGAAATTTTTTTTTACTATTTCAGTTAAAACGCTTAAAAATTGAGGTCAGGGGCGCAATAACTCCTTCCAGCTAGAGGGTGTCCTGAGGACCTCCACCCCCCCCCCCCTCCCACCCCTTATAAAATTGACGTCTAAAAAAAAAAAACGAGCCCAAAACCCTGGGCACCCAAGTTCAACAAAAAAACTGATCGGCTATCCCCTAAGCTCTAAGCCCCCAAATACCCTGGGCGCCCGAGTTCAACGAAAAAACTGATCAGTTATCCCCCAAGCTCTAAACCCCGAAAACCCTGGAAGACCGAGTTCAATAAAAAAAAACTGATCAGCTATCACCCAAGCTCTAAGCCCCCAAATATCCTAGGCGCCCGAGTTCAACGAAAAAACTGATCAGCTATCCCCCAAGTTCTAAGACCCCAAATACCCTGGGCACCCGAGTTCAACAAAAAAACTGATCGGCTATCCCCCAAGCTCTCCCTCCAAGCAAATTTTGGGAGGTTTAGAGCTTGGGGGATAGCTGATCAGTATTTTCGTTGACCTCGGGCGCCCAGGGTTTTGGGGGTTTAGAGCTTGGGGAATATCAGATCGATTTATTTATTTAACTCGACGCCCAGGGCTATGGGGGCTCAGAGCTTGGAGGATAGCTGATCAGTATTTTCGTTGACCTCGGGCGCCCAGGGTTTTGGGGGTTTAGAGCTTGGGGAATATCTGATCGATTTATTTATTTAACTCGACGCCCAGGGCTATGGGGGCTCAGAGCTTGGAGGATAGTTGATCAGTTTTTTTTTATTGATCCCGATCTTCCAAGGTTTTGGATGTTTAGAGCTTGTGGGATAACTGATCAGTTTTTTCGTTGAACTCGGGCGCCCTGAGTATTGGGGGGCTTAGAGCTTGGGGGATAGCCGATCAGTTTTTTTGTTGAACTCGGGTGCACAGGGTATTTGGGGGCTTAGAGTTTGGGGGATAACTGATCAGCTATCTCATATACACCCACACACACATATATATATATAATATAGTAAAGCGCCCCCCCAAAAATGATTGCTGGATCCGCCACTGACACTTTCGAGTTTTATTGGCTCTAGTAACAGTGTACGATATTCACGCTAAGATTTAAAATTGCTATATACATCTTTTTTTTTCGAGACGATATTTTTCGATATTTTCGTCTCTGGAATATCGCCGATACGAGAATATCGGTGGTTTCATAAAAAAATTTTATCGTATCGATATCGACATTCGTTGAGACGTATCGTCTCGGATATCGTATCGATTTCGAGACGATATCGATATTTTTCTCCAGTATCGTGAAGCCCTATGCACGGTAGCTTTTTACTTTAGATCCTATAATTTACCCAAACCACTTAAGTTTAAAAAAACTACTAGTTTTTACATTTAAATCGAATTGCCCATCCTAAATAACCCAATTAAATTTACAGAGTGTCTAAAGTAACTCTTATTTGATACCCTGTACCGTGCACCGCGTGCACCGAATACGGTAAACGGCGATGGTACCTAGACGCTTTCTGTTTTCAAATTGACGTATTTAATTTCAGAAAAATTTTCGAATCTTAAAAAGATATCGAGATAACCAATTCTGCGCCGTAGGTTCAGTTTAGCCTGGAATATAACCCAGATAATCACTCCGGTGCTATGTTTTTTGTTTCTTAATTTTTTTTGTTATGAGTTCGTAAGGTAAATGTCCGGGATTATTGGACACTTTTCAAAGGGGGATTTTTGGTTTACGTTAGATTATTACACTAAAACTGCATGATTATCTATAATTTTTTCACAGGATGTTGAAAAAATAAGTCAGGAATAGTGTTCAATAATTTTTTTCATTAATTGTTCATCATAAAACCGTTTAATTTACTATAAACTAACACAAAAGTCATGTCCACGAAGTTGGCACCACCCAAAAAAGAATTTTCAGAAGTGTCCCCCAGAATGGCACCCCTAAATTTCGCAATCTACGCATATTTTTCGCATTAAACTCACTAACTTTGATTGAAAATTGATCAAAATCACTTGTTTACCGACGTGGATGGTTAAATCACTTGATTTTAATTTAATATCACTAAATACTACCCTCAACATCAGCTCCTCAGCAGAAGATCGTAAACGAAAAACTCAACTGAGGTTATCTTTACCGGTCCGGGCGTCGAGTGGTTTTTCGTAAAAAACTACGTTAACTTTGAAAGCTCTTATATAAATATTCTGCATATTTCAACTCACAAAACTTTTTTTAAACTGTGTAAAGATGATATTCAAGCAATTTTATGCATAAACACCGTTAAAATTATCAAGGTCAACACCAAAAAACCGTAAATAATAAAGGTGCCAGCTAGGGGACAAACGTTAAACTTGAGCTTGTCCGGGTGCCACTGAGGGGACAAGTAGTCTCAAATGTCCCCCTGAGCGGCACCCCCTCGATAAATAATGAATAAAGATAAATTCATGGTAAAAATTGATTTAAATATTTTGTTTAAGGTATTAAGTAGTAAAAGTATTAAGTAATAAAAAAAAAAGTTTTCAAGTTTTTAAATTAATTCTACGCTTTGCAACCGATAAAACAAAAGTGCATCTTTTGATGATAATTCGAGATTTTCCTGGGGGTGCCAAACAACTTTTGGAGGTTTTGAAGGGCTCACTTGGAAGTGATTTTCAAGCTAGTTTTAAGGTTATAATCCAAGTTTTTTTTTATACTACAGTAAAGTTTAGTGGTTAAACTAAATTTAGAATATTTTTTCGGGGTCTAAAGTGTGATTTTATAAGAAATAAGCGGGGGGGGGGGGGGGGGGGGGTGCCACTGTGGTGGACAATTACTGTCCAATAATCCCGGACATTTACCTAATGTTTTTGTCTACAAAAAAAAAAAAACTATATAGCATCACGTATTTTCCACGAAAACAATAACTGTGGTAAGAAACGTCCGTTTCCAATCGTGTTCAGATGCTTCTCCGTAGAAACAAATAACTGTGGTAGAAAAGGTTTGTTTCCGAGCTTGTTTACACTTGTGGAAACGTACTACTGTTTTCACGATCAGATTTGAGAAAAAATATGTCTACCCTAAAACATTCATTTTAATACATATACACTCGCATAAGTTTATACTGGTTTTATGGTATCTTTGGGCGACTGTAGTTAACTCAAGATGCATTTTTTCTGCTTTTAAAAAAATTGCTAAGTATTCTACATGGAAAAACAAAAATTCTGCAGACCATCAGAACTCTGGACGACTTTTCGACGTTTCTTTGAGGATGAAATAGTCTCGATTTTTAGGAAAAGTTAGCTTTCATACAAGTTAGTCAATTTTTTGCAATTTCTGAATTCTTCGATAGTGAAACTATATGTTCGTGGTTTTTCTAAAGGATCTCTATTGTAAGAAGACAAATATCAATAATTTAGTAAACTTTTTCAGCGTAGCGGCCATACGCGTAATGAAAAAAATTCAATTTTTAACTAATTGCTATAACTTTTAAACTATATGGTCAATTTTGATCAGACTTAGAAATGTTTATTAATATCTAATAAACACCGCCAGAAAATTTGAGCTCATTCTCTATTGTCATGCATTTAGAAAACCACCTTTTTATACATTTTTAAAATACATCAAAAGATAACTTGTTTTAAGAGCTTTCCATACTTATATAATTTTATGTAGAAATTTGTCAGACAGAGCATTCAATAAAGCACAAACTCAATAATTAAAGATTAATAATAATATTTTATTAAATGTAAACGATAACCTTAGATTGTTATGACCAATATCGATTGGTAAAAGGTTTTCTCACAACAAAAGAATCGATAGAATTTAAATCATAAGTGTATTTTAAGCTTGAATTCTAACAAAATTTGTTTCAGAACCAAAGTTATAGCCGATTGAAGCAAAAAATTGTCATCAGTGCGGCAGATATCCACGGTCCAGATATTTTACAGTCCAGAGGATTCAGTCGATTTATGTTGGTTCTAGGATAAGAAAACAACTGTTTTCAGCGTCGATGACATTTTTTTTATAGTACTTTCAGCCAAAAAATTAGCGATTACATTTTACCGACCCTGCTGCGACAGCAAAATTTCGAAAACCGTTGGAATGAACCATTTATAAAAGGCTGTGGCTATTGGGGTGCCAGTTCTAGCACAATCTAGTGACTTTTTTCCCTAGAAAAATTTTGTGCCCACACAAAATTTTTACTTTTCAATTTTAAATTTGTGCTGGCACAAATTTCGAAAAAAATATGAAATTTGTGCTAGCACAAAAAAAAACATTATTATTATCCAAAATAACCCTTTTATACCCTCCTAAAGTAAAAATCATCCCCTTTTCGCCCACCTAAAATAATAATCCTAAATTTACCACCACTTTAGCATGAATTTGAAATTGACAAGAAAAAATTTTGTGTCGGCACAAAAATTTAGGATTATTACTATAGGAGAGTGTAAAAGGGTTGTTTTGGATAAAAAATGGGTTATTTTGGGTTATTGAGTTATTAAATTTATGTACCAGCACAAATTTTCAAAAAAATATGAAATTTCTGCTAGCACTAAAAAAAAAGACATTTTTATTATCCAAAATAACCCTTTTATGCCCTCCTAAAGGAATAATCATTAATTTTTTGTGCCAGCACAAATTTTGCTTTGACTAAAAAATTTTTGTGCTAGCACTAATTTGAAATTGACAAGTAAAAATTTTGTGTCGGCACAAAAATCTAGGATTATTACTTTAGGAAGGCGAAAAGGGGATGATCATTACTTTAGGAGAGCGTGAACGGGTTATTTTGGATTAAGAAATGGGTTATTTCGGGTTATTAAATTTTTAAGCCAGCACAAATTTTGCTTAGACTAAAAAATTTTCGTGCTAGCACAGATTTGAAATTTGACAAGTAAGAATTTTGTGTCGGCACAAAATTTTTCTAGGGGAAAACATTCACTAGATTGTGCAGAATTTGTGCTGGCACAAAAATTTGTGCTAGAATTGGCACCCCAATAGCCACAGCCTTTATAAAATCGATTCATTTAATTTTTATTTAATATATTTATTGAAAAAACGCAGTCGAACACGCGAGTATTTGCTAGTATATTATATAAAAATTCAAGCTTTATAAGCTAATAGTTTTTACAGTTGCATATGATATTTTTCATTGATAAACATCATTTTTATTTAAAGTAAGATTAATATAAAAAAAAAAAAAAAAAAAAAAAAAATTAATGAAATATTACCAAAAAATAAAAATTTTGAGTACCTGAACCTGATGTAGACAGTGAAGTTTCAGTATCAATATCATTAATTGGAAGATCAGTTTCAGGAACTGATGGTAAGTTGGGTAAAATAGTTTCTGTTTCATCTTTTTTGATACCTTTTAAAGCTTCTGCTCTATCCAATGCTTGACAGATAAGATCAGTTAGTTTGGTTTTTTCATCACTATTCACTTTCTAAAAAAATTTTGAAATAAATTAAAATTTAGATCCTCGGTTGTACTACATTTTAAAATAATGAACATTCGTACTTAAACTTACCTTAATACATTAACAAATAAATAATTAATTATAATAATAATAATCATCTGAACAATAATAAAAATAAAAAATTGTAAATAGTTTAATAATTTATAAAAATAATTTAAAAAAAAAAGACTTAAAAAGTATTCTAATATCAAATAATTATAAAAATTTAATTTTTGAACTTACAGCTTTTAAGCCAAGTTCTGCAGCATCTGTGTATAATTTTATTGCTTCCGACTGAAAACCTTTTTCATCAGCGCTTAAAGCTTGGCTGAGTAAAAATTTACATTTTTGAAGCTCGCTTTCAGTTGCAGTTTCCTGTTTTTTATGTTCTTCATCTAAAACTGAAAATTAAAAGGTTTTTATGAACATATGATCTTTAAATATTATACTTTTAATGCTAATTAGTTACTAATTTTTTTAATCTGTATTATTCTTTCTTGATATTCTACATATTTATCTGTAAGCGCTGGTACAGCAGAAAATTTTTTAAGGAGATCGACAGCAACACTGTAATAGTATAAAGCCTGTTTATGCTGTTCATTTTTATCAAATTCTACTGCTCTTCTTGCTGCACTTAATGCAGATTCTAATGTTTGATCCATTTAAAAAAAATTTTTTAAAATAATTTTTTTTTAAACATTCTCCAAAGAAATATATAAAATTTTTTTTAAAAAATTAACTTTTTAGTATCATCTTTATGTACAAAATAACTGAATTCATAATATAAATAACATTCTGGTAATCAACAGCCTTTTACAAGCTACACAAAGTGATAACAATCACTATTCACAACTTTACAAAAGGATGAGATCAGAGATTGTTTTTCTTTTAGGTTACGGACTAAAATGTAATCATCATGATAGCAGACGAAGACTGAGTAGCGAGTACCTACTGGTACCTACTGGACTCAGTGTAATCTTCGGTTAAATTTCGTATAATCATATCCATCTGTAAAAAATCTAAATAAAAAACCCATATTTTTAAATTTGAATTTACCAAGTAAGTAAAAATTATAAATAATTTTGATTAGAAATGAAGAAACATAAATGTTATAAATTTCATATTTACCGGCTTTTTTTTTCATTACAATGAAGTCAGAAAAAAAAGAAAAGAAAAAAAAAAAAAAAAAAAAAAAAAAAAAAAAGATACTATTCAAATACCAGTTAATTTATCATTTTGTGAAATAGTTCAATTTAAATTGCGAAAAAAGACAAATATAAGGTATAAAAAAGACATTATAAATAAGTCAATATTTAAAAGTTTTGAAAATTTTTATTCCATATTATGACCCTTGTAAATAAAATAGGTTACATTACTTTAATTTTTTGGGGTTGTCAAATTTCTACAAGAATATTGTTTAAGCTGTATAAAATTTTCTTTTCAACAAAAAAACCAATCGATTTTTCAAAACTTGGTAAATGGGCAATGGTGACTGGCTGTTCTTATGGAATTGGTAAAGCTTTTGCTGAAGTATTGGCTAAAAAAGGATTCAATATTATTCTTGTCAGTGTTAATAGTTCAGAAAAAAGTTCACAAAATGACCTAATAAAAAATCTATCTCAACAATTAGAAAATATACATCAAGTTAAAACAAAAATTCTCAATTTGAATCTTGCTGCAGGCTTAGATTCTTATAAGTTCATAGAAACAGAAATTCTTGGCTTAGAAATTGGGGTATTAGTTAATAACTTTGGACAAAATTATCCTCATCCTGAATATTTTTTAGACTTACCCCATAATGATAAGATCTATATGAATTTGATAAACTGCAACATTGTCGTTACAACCAACATGTGCCGGATCATTTTACCACAAATGATACTTAGAAGAAAAGGAATTATTATTAATGTTGCATCATCAGCTGCTGTGATTCCAAGTCCATTATTAACTGTATATGCAGCAACAAAAGCTTATATTTTGAAATTCAGTAAGAATCTTAATATAGAGTGTGATGATTATGGTGTTATAGTTCAATGTTTGCTGCCTGCTAACATTAGTAATTCTACCAATGACTGCTCATCACCTACATTTAGCTGGGTTACTCCAACTGCAGAGCAATATGTTGAGAGTGCTATAAAAACAATAGGAAAAGATGATATAACAGCTGGTTTTTTCCCTCATGCTGTTTTTCTTTGGTTTATACAGTTAACGAAAAAATTTTCCCCTGAACTATTGATTTTTTTTATCATCAGTATAATGAAAGTAAAAAGAAATAATGCTATAAAAAAATATGTTTGTTAATTACTCATTAAAATTTGCAAAAATTTTCCACAATAAAACATTGAATTAACAGTACTAACTAAAGTTTGTTTTTTCTTTAAAATTAAAGACCTTCAATTTAAAGTTAATGTTTTTTTTTTTTTTTTTTTTTTTTTTTCTTTTTTCTTTTTCTTAGTCCAAAAAATATTTGATCTACAAAACCAAGAGATTAAACAGGCTTGTAAAATTATAAAATAAAATTTCCATTTAAAATTCATCATAAGATTACTGTAAATGTGACTGAAAAATAATTAAAAAAAAAAAAAAAAAAAAACTAATATCTGCTTGATCTATAACATTTAGTTTCAGGTGTGAGGAAAAGTAGCAGTTCAGATAAAATGGATTCAAGAAGTTTTAATAATCCTTATGAAGATTATTCAGAAGACAAACAAAATTTATTTTTTACATCTGAGGGAAATAATGTAAGAAAAAATAAATTATTTTTTTCTTTTATCAGTTTGTATTAAAAAATCAAAATTTTTCCAGCTTAATGATAAATTCAAAAAAACTTTAAATGATGGTACCCAAAATTTGTGGCAAAGATTAGAACATTATAAACGCTATTGGCATAGACTAGATGATAGTTCTATTTATACAGGGCTGCCAGGAATTGCTTATACATATTATCTATATGGCATTAATTTTGAAGACAAAAGTAGCATATCTGTAAGTTAAATAGAAAAATTCCTTAATGATCATCATTAATAAAATTTTTCAAACATTTTTATAGAAAGCTTTAGAATTCATTAGCGAAAGCGTGGAAGGTTTGAAAGAAAAAAAGATAACTTTCTTAACTGGGACTTCAGGCCCTTTTGCATTAGCAGCAGTAATGCACCACACGCATGGTGATAAAGAAGAATCAAAACAAATGCTTTCAAAGTTAAATTGAAGAATTTATTTATTTATTTAAAATAGTTGTAGTAATTTATGCATATTTTATATTACAGATTAAAATCTTTATCTTTATTTGTTCTTGATGAAGGAAGTCATCTTCCAGATGAATTATTATATGGCAGTGCTGGTTACTTATTTTCACTTCTTTTTGTAAATAAGTATATATTTCCAGCTCCAATTGAAAAAGAACTTATACAAGAGGTAATTTTTAAATAATGAAATACTGATAAAATTTTTCTAAAACAAAATTTATGGTTGTAGATAATTAACCATATGTTAAACTCTGGAAAAAACTATGTAAGAGCACATCGCATTAACTCTCCTTTGATGTATTCTTGGCATGAATCTGAATATCTTGGAGGTGCTCATGGCTTAGCAGGAATACTTTATTTATTGCTTCAAGTAAATAATTTTTTTTTATTATCGATTTTTTGTCAAAAAATCAAACAATTCTTTGAAATAAATTTTCCAGGCAAGAGAATATTTATCAGAGGATCAACTAAATAATGATTTAGAGCCTTCCATTCAGTGGTTAGAAAACTTAAAATATCCCTCAGGAAACTTTCCATCTTCAGTTGGTAGTACTACTGATAAACTAGTTCATTGGTGTCATGGAGCTCCTTCTATGACTATGCTCTTTGCTTTGGCTTATGAAGTAATTAATCAATTTCAATAGTATTCTTTAAATTATTTAATTTAATGGAAATAAAAAAATTTGGTTCTTACAGATTTTCAAAAAAGAACAGTACTTAGCTACAGCGTTGCAATGTGGTGAAGTTGTGTGGAAAAGAGGGCTTCTCAAAAAAGGATGCGGAATTTGCCACGGAGTTGCTGGAAACGCCTATTCATTTCTTACTCTTTTTCATGTTACCAATGTATATATCAAATACAAATTCAATTTTTACTTTTATTTGTGAAAAAAATAAAAAATAAAAAATAATAATTACTAATTTTTAGGATCTAAAACATCTTTATAGAGCTTGCAAATTTGCTGAATGGTGTATAGATTATGACACTCATCAAAAAAAAAAAGCAGATAGACCTTTTTCACTTTTTGAAGGTGACTATTAATTATTTTTATAGTTTTTCTACAATTCATAATCAAAATGGTTCAAACAAATTTTCAGGACTAGCAGGAACAATTTATTTTCTTGTTGATTTACAAAAACCTTATGATGCCAAGTTTCCTGGTTATACTGTGTGAAGAAATTTCAAAAAGTCTGAATGTCATCTAAAAATGTATGCACATGATTTTCTTTAATTCATTCCGTTCAAAAATTCACATTTCATTAGTTCATAAGAATATTCTTATACTAATATTAGTCTAAAACCAAATTGTGATAATGTTTTTAGAATTATATATTTACAATTTATTTTAATAAAAGATAAAAAATTCAAATTAGAAAATTTAATTTTGTACGATTTTTTTTTATTTAAGCGCCAAATTTTAAGTACGATATAAAACAGGGTAATCACGATTCACTTGTTGAAATTTCAAATTAAAGTTACCAATATTAAAAACAAGTTACTTGGTTGAAGTTAAACGAGTCAATTTGATAAAAAATTGAAAATTCAGTAAAATTAAAAATGAAAATGAAAAAAGGGCTCTGTAGCGCTCAAGCAACTACGTTAATCTATCTCTGGAGCCCCCAGCATTATTCTTGGATAAATAGCATTTTTTGAGCAGTCCATGCATTTGGAAAGTTTCTTGATTTGAAGTTTACAACAAAAGATACCGAATAAATTGGGCCCAGGGCCTTATGTTTGGCCCAACTGACTCAAAGTCCATCGCAAAAAGCTGGCATTTTTGTATGACAGAACGACGGTCCTTAATTTTTTCGTCCCGCCCCAATGACGAGACGTCTCGTGGCGGTCATTTTGCATCTAGATAGACGATGGAGTAGAATTATATACACTATAAAATTTGAATTTTAAATGTAAAATTCAAAATACTTATTGGTTTTAAATAAATAACTTAATTCCATCAGTTTGAAACAAATTTTGTTGCAAAAAAAAATTATTAAAAATTGTTAAATATCTGGGTTTGAATGATTTAGTAATCTTCAAAAAAGTATCAATTGCAGTAAAAAAACAAAAAATTGCTGAACTTGCGCAAGTTTTTTGGAGCTTGCAAGAGCTTTACGAAAAATGACCGTCTTCGATTTTTCCATTGGTCCCAAGACCGTCCTAGGACGATGACCACCGGACCGTCCTCGTCATTTTGCATCACTAGTCCGAGGGCCAAACATAAGGGGATGGGCCCGAAGTGAACTGAAGGTCACCATTTTAATTACCCCTCCATTCCGAAATACTTTTTTGCACGAGGCTTTAATTCCGAGATAAATGCACCGTACGATTAATTCATACCACCTTGTATATATATATAGATGTACAGTAAATGTTTGTAAGAGACAATAAATTTACATTACTGTTTTCGATATTCTGGTGCTGATTTTCATTCGATTTTGTTGGGGTTGGGCTTAAGATAGATTAAGGTGGTAGATTGGGTGCTGAGCCCTTTTTTTCATTTTTGTTTTAGTTTGATTTCAAATGATTTTTTGTGCAAATTCTTACCTATGATTTCCCTCTGTTGGAGCTTGGAATTGCGAATTTGGACATGTTCGATTATGGGGATTACGCGCGCGCCAATTCTAGCCTGCGGCACCATCCAGAAATACACGCCCGTATATAACCCCCAAAATCGAACATGTCCAAATAAATAATATAAATATTATTTATTATTAAGATAATAATTAAAAATTTCTTTGAAATCATTTAAAATCTTGTATACTTACATCATTTCAATACTGTGAATCAATATCAACAAGGAGATGTTATGACGTATAGAACGCCGATCTTGACGAAACTTTGGGGATCGTTTTCTGCCAAACGATGAAATAAGTCAATAATATCTCTTGCCAATGGGCCTTTTACAACGGAGTACCCTAGAGCCTAAAGAGCAATTTTAGCCCGTTAAAAAAAAAAAAAAAAAAAGTTTTAGCATAAGAAAACAGTCCCCAAACTTTCGTCAAGATCAGCGTTCCATAGGTATGTCATAACATAACATCTGCTTGTAAGAGCTCAAAAATGTACGTTAATTAAAAGAATGCATTTTTATGTGTTTTTGAAAAATTCATGATTAGTTGGTTAAGATTACGATATCCTAATCAAAATCAAATCATCAACATAAAAATATATTTATTGGCTAATTGTGTTCGAACATAGTGGAAGAGTAAATTTTAGATAATCATCATGTAAATTAAAAAGAGGCAGTGAAAGGCTTCATCAAAAAGTAGCGTGATCATTAATTAGTATGACTTTTATCTGACACTCAAGAGTAGCAGAAAATCGAGGGTCGAATGATCCCTTCTAATTTATAAAGTTTAAATTTATCTCTAAGTTTTATTAATAATCAAAATCAAATGTCCGACAATCTACAGGTCGTGAATTCGATCCTCGGCTAAGTCTTTTTTTTTCTGCCTCAATATCCATTTGAAAATGATTGAAATTTCGGGTTTTAGTTTCGGTTATAATGACATACAATATTTTGACGATGCAAGAACATACACAAGTATTAATTTATAAAATTTACGATACAAAATTATTTTTGGAAAGTTATTCACTGATTTCAAAAACTTTCATAATTATAGTAAATATATTCTTCATGCTAAAAGTTAAATCCTCTCGTCAAGCTGTCCAAAAAACTCTACTGAATTCCACATACGCAGCTGTCATGTTGAAAAAACGACTTAAGGTCTCCTGTGGACTCAATTTTCAAAATAAAGAAAACTGGTTTTGTACGAAAAAGAAAAAAAAAAAAACCTATTTAGGGAGATTTCAGAAGGACGCCTGTCACAATTTGAAGAAAATGAAACAGACGTGCTGTCCACGACTGGATAAGTCAATTTCAGATAGGGAATAAAAAAAAAATTGTCAAACTAAACTATTAGATCTTAATATTGAGAACGGTTAGTTAATATTTGGTCCAAGATGGAACATAAATATAGTTGGCAGCTAAGGTAGTATGCCGAGCCTGAGGCCGCTCCAGTAGTTCTTGTCCTAAAAACTTTTTTACACTAAAAAAACTATTTTATTAAAGTTCCTTTCCAACTACATGGATAAAATTTTATAAGGTAGGTTGTGTGTGTTTATCATTTTTTACTATTTCATTCTTAAATATATTTATTTAACAATTCATCTGTAGGCCAAATTTAAGGTATTTCTACCGTACAAAAAATTTTTAACCAAAATGGCGGTTCGGTTGTGAATATCACAATTTTGATGGTCACAATAATTACAGGTTAATAAATTACATTTTTCATTGTTAAAAAAAAGAGAGATAAGGTGGTGGACCCCATTTGGGATCACGTACCTATTTGGGATCATAGTCATGGATTTGTATAACTATATAGTTGCATCTCCCGTGCAGTTTGTACGCGAGTGATCCCATAAATAGGAGTCCCAGACATTTCGCCATAAAGAGTGAAGTTGGTTTTAGACGTTTTAGACGCTTGTCGGATAAACAACATTGAAAAAAATTTGGAATGAAATCAAAATAATGAATTTTCTTGTATAAGCTATAAGGTACAACTATTTTACCCTGGAAACGACTCCCAGGCAGGGTTGGGTGGTGTGGCACTTTGGTGACTCACCATGGTAAGCCACCTCGTGTATTGGTGTATTAGGCGCATTATACCCACCGTTCGAAATAAATAATTTTTAATGAACTATTAAATAAACCGACAAGCTCCAAAACCCCCATAACGCTCGGGAGAGTAATAAATAAATAATTTTTTATAAACAATTAAATAAACCGACAAGCTCTAAACCCCTATAACGCTGGGGAGAGCGATAAATAAATAATTTTTTATAAACATTTAAATAGTTTGACAAGCTCGTAACCCCCATAACGCTGGGGAGAGCGATAAATAAATAATTTTTTATAAATAACTTAATAAACCAACAAGCTCTAAACCCACATAACGCTGGCGATAGCGATAAGTAAATAATTTTTTATAAACAATTGAATATACCGACAAGCTCGTAACCCCCATAACGCTGGGGAGAGGGATAAATAAATAATTTTTTATAAACAGTGTTGGGAACGATTATTTTTATGGCCCCCCCTACCCTGCCAACTTCAGAGTATTCAAGAGAAATTTCCCCCCGAGTTACGGTGTTGCCGGACGTTCTAAAAAATGGGTCTGTTCGGATTTTTTCTGCGAGAATTCGATAGTTATTAATTAGCGACTTAATTTATTTATTTGTATCAAATATACTTTTATTAATGTTGAAATGAGTTTAAATAAATTTTTAACTCAGTCCGAAAAATAATTTTCAGGGTAAGTTATTAATTACGACAGCTGTAAAATTTCAAAAAATGTGAAATTATTTTTTTAATCATAATACAAATTGAGAAAATGCATGAATATTTAAATAATAAAATTTTAATTTATTTTTTTTAATTATAACAATGGCTTAAATTATTTATTTTAGAATAACACTTCAAATAATTATAGGATACTTCAGCAACATCGCCTAATTATTACACATGAAGAACATTAAAAAAAATGATGATTAATCGAAATAATTCTTAATTCCAAATCTGTATTAAATAGAGATATTTGATAAGAGTATTATTAATAATTACTATTATAATTATAATAAATATAATTAAATACATTATTTGCGTAAAATATTTCCTTTTAAAGACATATTTTTCTAAAAGTGTTGCACTATCAACATTAAAGTTCCTTCGTTTTATCAGTTTTTATTTTTAATGAAAACATTTTTAACTTTATTTTAGAAATCTGCTCAGAGCAGGCGCGCAACAAGGGGGGGGGGGGGGGGGGAGGTGTCCTGAAACCCCCTCAGCTAGTAGAGGACACCCTTTACAATTTCTTGAGGGTGTCCAAAACCCTGGGCGGCCGAGTTCAACAAAAAAATTGATCAGCTATCGCCCAAGCTCTAAGCCCCCAAATACCCTGGGCGCCCAAGGTCAACGAAAAAAATGATCGGCTACCTCCCAAGCTCTAAGCAGGGTTGGGCAGGTGCGCCACTTTGGTAAGATACCTAGTAAGTTACCATGGTGGATTAAGTGTTTTGGTGTTTTATGTCATCGGCGAGTCATATACATGGTGCGCCCCGCTTTATTTGGGAAAATTGACCGTCACAGTTAACGCGCAAGATTGAAAGCTGAATAACAGAAACCGTTGCAAATAATTAATCGATAAATAAATAAATAAATAAACCGACAAGCTCTAAACCCCCATAACGCTGGAGAGAGCGATAAATTAATGATTTTTTATAAACAATTAAATAAACCACCAAGCTCTAAACCCCCATAACGCTGGAGAAAGCCGTAAATAAATTATTTTTTATAAACAAATAAATAAGCCGACAAGCTCTAAACCCCCATAACGCTGGGGAGAGCGATAAATTAATGATTTTTTATAAACAATTAAATAAACCGACAAGCTCTTAACCCTTGTGAAGCTGGAGAGAGCGATAAATAAATATTTTTTTATAAACAATTGAATAAACCACCAAGCTCGAAACCCCCATAACGCTGGAGGAAGCGATAAAGAAAAAAATTTTTATAAACAATTAAATAAACCGGCGAGCTCTAAACCCCCATAACGCTGGGGAGAGCGATAAATTAATGATTTTTTATTAACAATTAAATAAACTGACAAGCTCTAAACCCTCGTGAAGCTGGGGAGAGCGATAAATTAATGATTTTTTATTAAAAATTAAATAAACTGACAAGCTCTAAACCCTCGTGAAGCTGGAGAGAGCGATAAATAAATTATTTTTTATGATTAATTAAATAAACCGCCAAGCTCGAATTCCCCATAACGCTGGGTAGAGTGATCGATAAATAATTTTTTTTAGGCAATTAAATAAACTGACAAGCTCTAAACCCTCGTAAAGCTGGAGAGAGCGATAAATAAATATTTTTTTATTAACAATTAAATAAACCGACGAGGTTATTTAGGTTCAGAGCTTGTCGGTTTATTTAATTGTTTGTAAAAAATAATTTATTTATCGCTCTCCCCAGCGTTATGGGGGTTTAGAGCTCGTCGGTTTATTTAATTGTTTATATAAAAAATTATTTATTTATTGCTTCCTCCAGCGTTATGGGGGTTTCGAGCTTGGTGGTTTATTCAATTGTTTATAAAAAAATATTTTTTTATCGCTCTCTCCAGCTTCACAAGGGTTTAGAGCTTGTCGGTTTATTTAATTGTTTATAAAAAATAATTTATTTATCGCTCTCCCCAGCGTTATGGGGGTTTTGAGCTTGGCGGTTTATTTAATTGTTTAAAAAAAATTATTTATCGATCGCTCTACTCAGCGTTATGGGGAATTCGAGCTTGGCGGTTTATTTAATTGTTTATGAAAAATAATTCATTTATCGTTCTCTCCAGCTTCACGAGGGTTTAGAGCTCGTCGGTTCATTTAATTGTTTATAAAAAATAATTTATTTATCGCTCTCCCCAGCGTTATGGGGGTTTAGAGCTTGGTGGTTTATTTAATTGTTTATAAAAAAATCATTGATTTATCGTTCTGCCCAGCGTTATGGGGGCTTAGAGCTCGTCGGTTTATTTAATTGTTTATAAAAAATAATTTATTTATCGCTCTGCCCAGCGCTATGGGGGTTTCGAGCTCGTCGGTTTATTTAATTGTTTAAAAAAAATTATTTATCGATCGCTCTACTCAGCGTTATGGGGAATTCGAGCTTGGAGGTTTATTTAATTGTTTATGAAAAATAATTCATTTATCGCTCTCTCCAGCTTCACGAGGGTTTAGAGCTTGGCGGTTTATTTAATTGTTTATGAAAAATAATTCATTTATCGCTCTCTCCAGCTTCACGAGGGTTTAGAGCTTGTCGGTTCATTTAATTGTTTATAAAAAATAATTTATTTATCGCTCTCCCCAGCGTTATGGGGGTTTAGAGCACGGTGGTTTTTTTAATTGTTTATAAAAAATAATTTATTTAACGCTCTCTCCAGCGTTATGGAGGTTTAGAGCTTGTCGGTTTATTTATTTAATTATTTATTGATTAATTATTTGCAACGGTTTCTGTTATTCAGCTTTCAATCTTGCGCGTTAACTGTGCCGGTCAATTTTCCCAAATAAAGCGGGGGGCACCATGTATATGACTCGCCGATGACATAAAACACCAAAACACTTAATCCACCATGGTAACTTACTAGGTATCTTACCAAATCGGCGCACCTGCCCAACCCTGGCTCTAAGCCCCCAAATACCCTGGCCACCCGAGTTCAACAAAAAAACTGGTCGGCTTTCTCCAAGCTCTAAATCCCCAAATTCCCTGGGCACCCGAGGTCAACGAAAAAACTGATCAGCTATACTTCAAGCTTTAAACCTCCCAAAACTCTGGGCGTCGAGTTGAATAAATAATCTGATCAACTATGCCCCAAGCTCTAAACCCCCAAGACCCTGGGCGCCCAAATTCAATAAAAAAACTGGTCAGCTATCCCCCTAGCTCTAAACCCCCAAATACCCTGGGCGCCCGAGTTTAACAAAAAAACTGGTCGGCTATACCCCAAGCTCTAAACCCCCAAATACCCTGGGCCCCCAAGGTCAACGAAAAAAATGATCAGCTATCCCCCAAGCTCTAAATCCCCAAATACCCTGGGCCCCCAAGGTCAACGAAAAAAATGATCAGCTATCTCCTAAGCTCTAAACCCCCAAATACCCTGTGCGCCCGAGTTCCCCCTTGGGGGATAGCTGACCAGTTTTTTTTTGACCTCAGGCGCCCAGGGTATTTGGGGATTTAGAGCTTGGGGGATAGCCGACCAGTTTTTTTGTTGAACTCGGGTGCCCAGGGTATTTGGGGGTTTAGAGCTTGGAGGATAGCCCACCAGTTTTTTTGTTGACCTCGGGTGCCCAGGGTATTTGGAGGCTTAAAGCTTGGGGGATAGCTGATCAATTTTTTTGTTGAACTCGGGTGCCCAGGGTATTTGGGGGTTTAGAGCTTGGGGGATAGTCTACCAGTTTTTTTGTTGAACTCGGGTGCCCAGGGTATGTTTAAAGCTTGGGGGATAGCTGAACAGTCTATTTATTAAACTCAGCATTGTTTTTTTTTTTTTTTTAGACGTCAGTTTCATTGGGGACGGGGGGGGGGGGTTTGACCTTAGGAAACCCCCTCGCTGGAAGGAGTTGTTGCGCCCCTGGCTCAGAGATATATTACAGGATCAATGCAAAGATATTTTAATTAGTTTTGCAATGAAAAAAAAGGTAGAAAAAGTATCTTAGCTTCATAAATAGAACTTAATTAGTCAGAAGATTTGTTTATTTATTTAGTAATAAAAGTTTTTTATTACAGTAATTATTTGAAGTGTTATTCTAAAATAAATAATTTAAGCCATTATTATAATTAAAAAAAATAAATTAAAATTTTATTATTCAAATATTCATGCATTTTCTCAATTTGTATTATGATTAAAAAAATAATTTCATATATTTTGAAATTTTACAGCTGTCGTAATTATTAACTTACCCTAAAAATTATTTTTCGGACTGAGTTAAAAATTTATTCAAACTCATTTCAACATTAATAAAAGTATTTGATACAAATAAATAAATTAAGTCGCCAATTAATAACTATTGAATTCTCGCAGAAAAAATCCGAACAGACCCATTTTTTAGAACGTCCGGCAACACCGCAACTCGGGGGGAAAATAAATTCCTCTTGAATACTCTGAAGTTGGCAGGGTAGGGGGGGCCATAAAAATAATCGTTCCCAACACTGTTTATAAACAAACGAATATACCGACAAGCTCGTAACCCCCATCACGCTGGGAATAGCGATAAATAAATAACTTTTTATAAACAATTAAATATACCGTCAAGCTCTAACCCACATAACGCTGGGGAGAGGGATAAATAAATAATTTTTTATAAACAATTAAATAATCCAACAAGCTCTAAGCCCCCATAACGCTGGGGAGAGTGATAATTAAATTATTTTTTATGAATAATTGAATTAACCGACAAGCTCTAAACCCCCATAACGCTGGGCACCCAAGTTCAACGAAAAAACTAATCAGCTATTTTCCAAGCTTTAAACCCCCAAAACCCGGAGCATCCAAGTTCAATAAAAAAGCTGATTGGCTACCTCCCAAGTTCTAAGCCCCCAAATCCCTGGAAACGCGAGTTAAAAAAAAAAGCTGATGGGCTACCAAGCTCTAAGCCCCCAAAACCCTGGGCGCCCGAGTTCAACAACTGAACTGATTGGCAGTCCCCAAAGCTCTAAACCCCCAACTGATTCGTTTTTTTTATTGAACTCAGGCACCCAGGGTCTTGGGGGCTTAGACCTTGAGGGGTAGCCAATCAGCTTTTTTGTTGAACTCGCGCGCCCAGGGTGTGGGGGCTTAGAGCTTGGGGGGTAACCAATCAGCTTTTTTGTTGAACTTGGGTGCTCCGGGTTTTGGGGGCTTAAAGCTTGGGGCATAGCCGATTAGTTTTTTCTTTGAACTCGGCTGCCCAGCGTTATGGGGGCTTAGAGCTTGTCAGTTTATTCAATTGTTTATAAAAAATTATTTATTTATCGCTCTCCCCAGCGTTATGGGGGTTACGAGCTTGTTGGTTTATTCAGTTGTTTATAAAAAATTATTTATTTATCGCTCTCCCCAGCGTTATAGGGGTTTAGAGCTTGTCGGTTTATTTAATTGTTTATAAAAAATTATTTATTTATTACTCTCCCGAGCGTTATGGGGGTTTTGGAGCTTGTCGGTTTATTTAATAGTTCATTAAAAATTATTTATTTCGAACGCTGGGTATAATGCGCCTAATACACCAATACACCAGGTGGCTTACCATGGTGAGTCACCAAAGTGCCACACCACCCAACCCTGCCTGGGAGTCGTTTCCAGGGTTAAATAGTTGTACCTTATAGCTTATACAAGAAAATTCATTATTTTAATTTCATTCCAAATTTTTTTTAATGTTGTTTATCCGACAAGCGTCTAAAACGTCTAAAACCAACTTCACTCTTTATGGCGAAATATCTGGGACTCATAAATAGGTACTTGATCCCATATAGGGTCCACCACCTTAATTCAATTTCATACGTTAGATACTGTATTTGTTTATTGTAAGAGAAATAAATAAATTGAATTATTTTAAATTGTATTATTTTAAAAATCTCTGCATAATTTTAGCGAAATGGGTTGACAAATTTTTTATTTTTTTGCAATAAAATTTAATTTTGTAGATTTTTTTGTAGAATTTTGAAAGCGGTTATTTACTATTTTACGCGTATCCGGTCTATATTTTTCGATTAGATATCTATTAAGGTCTTATTCTACCAATTGAATTTATTTTTCAGAGACACGGAAACTCAGATTCTTAGATTCTTTGAAGCCACACTCGTATTTTACTTATTAAAAAAAAGTAAATTGAATACAGTTTAATTGATCCAAGTTGCACTAGAAAAACATACAATATATCAAAAAAATTTTTTTGAACCATGATCATTTCCCTCGCACTTTTCCATTTTTTGGTTTCGAAAGGTTTATTTTCTAAAAAATATCACCATAACATTTATTTGATAAAAAAATTTTTCGAAACCAAAATATGGAAAAATGCGTGAAAAATGAAGATTGAAAATTTTATTTTTAAATATATTGTTTGCTTATCTCGTGCACCATTTTTTTTTTTTTTTTTTTTTATAAATAAAATTCGAGGAGAGGCCTAGAATTAACTTAGAATCTGAGTTTCTCGAATCTGATACGTGAACCAACCCGATTCCAATGTTGTTTTTTACACGGAGAACCGCCTCTGTTTCTCGTTGGCTCCGAATCAAAAATGAAACTCAGGAAGAAACACGTTTCTTCGTTAGTTTTGAGGAATATAGAATTGAAGCTTGGTGAAGAAAATACTATTCCGTGGCCTTTAAATTAAAAAAAAAAAAAAAAATTAAATTTCAAATGAAATATTTATTTTTAATTTATTCTTACATTAAAAAAAATGTATATGCATCTATATATGTATAAATTTTTATAATCTTTCATTCAAATCATTTTTTTTTCTTCTTTTTCTAAATTTGGAAAAGAAATTAAAAATATCTTATGTATATATTTAATGGATTTTCATATTGGTGGCTACGTTGGCTCTTTTACTCAGTTTTCCGTTATTATAGTGATAATATATATTATTATTTTTTTTTTAAAGAGATATTAGTAACTTATTCCATCATTTAGCATAAAAAAATGATCCCCAAAATTTCGTCAAGATCAGCGTTTCACATATCCTCTCCAGGGGTGGGATTCACATTACGGTGAGGTAAGGCAATCTGGAAAAGGTTACGGTATGTTAAGGTAAGGAGTAAAATACGTCAACCGGAAAGTATAATACGGCGTGAAATTGAAATTCAAATTATATTAATTTTAATTTGAAATATATAAATATTTGAAATTAAAACATGGAAATAATCGCATTTAGTAATAAACAATCGAAGCAAGTATCCAAAAATTTCTAAAAGTGAGTGAAATGTATAACCTACAATTTGTGTGGTCAGTTTTACAAATAATCATAGTGATACCAATGTGTTTTACTCATATTTTTTGAAGATATTTGATAAATAGAAATAATTAAGTCTTTTTTACAAACTAGCTAATAAAAAATTTATATTGTAACCATAAAAAAAATTTAGTTATGAACAAAGCAAATATCTAAAAAATTTTTAAAAGTGATTGAAATGTATAACCTACAATTTGTGTAGTTAATTACATGTTGGCAATAAAACAAATTATATTTTGATAAAACAAAAAAAAATCTTAATTTATAAGGCTTTTTCATAGCAGACGACTTAGATTTATCGTAGTTGTTGAGTTTTTGAGTGAGAGTTTTATTGATGTAATTTAAAATAGTTTGATTGTTTGCTGCAAGTCGCGACTAATGGCTTTATTTGGAGTACGTGCCTTAAGAAACCGTTAAGCGCGGCGAAGTTGTAAAATTCCGACGAAACTCATTTATTGTTTACTCCCACGCCCCCGTGCTGATTTGAACATCTGCCGGGATTAGCGTACTTCATACCTGAGCTGGCTGACTGAAGTAGGCCTGCGAGCCTTGAGCAACGGTCAGCCCAGGTCAGTCGTTTAATGTAACTCAGAGGGAGCAGTCGAGATGCCTCTTCTCTCCCAAACTTTGTAAACTACATTTTTACTTATTTCAAATATATTATTTAACTCAAACCCTGTCTTTTATTTATAGCATTGAATATTTAACAGGTTATGGTAAGCCCAGATACGCTTCCAACTGCGCGAGTTGATAATTAATTGATAAAAGCCTAAGCTAGGTACTGCGTGAAAGTGTTGGTAAGTTTTGTTTTGTTCGCGTCGCGTGTGTTGATAGTGTACGTGATTTAAAATCCTTAAAAATGGCTGATAAGGATTGCGCTGACTTGACAAAATTAGACGGCTCAAACTATCAAATGTGGAAGTTTGAGATGTCTTTTCTGCTTGGCGCGAAAGGACTCACAAGCTTCATCGACGGCACAGTAAACGAGCCAGAGAAAGCCACCAATAATGGCAAAGATCACGTGCAGTGGCTGCAAATGACTTCGCAAGCTATGGTTTATTTGCTTGGCTCGGTGGACAAGAAACTTCGTCCCCACCTGATAAACTGCGAGACTCCTAAACAAGTGTGGGATAAGCTCAAGCAGCTGTTCGCTGAAACAAGCGAGGATGCCCTCCAAGCAGCATGGGGGCCAGAGGCAGCTTACCCGCCACGCTAACCACGCTACAGCAAGGGGCGGCAGCTTCGTAAGGGGGCGGCAAAACCAATAAAAATTTTTTTTTTTTTTTTTTTTAGTAAGCGAAAAAAGATTAAGTTTTTTTTATTTATACTTCGAATTTAATAAATGACTTATCAATTATACCTCAAATTTTGAACCCCCAAATACCCTGGGCGCCCGAGTTCAACAAAAAAACTGGTTGGCTATCCCCCAAGCTCTAATACCTCAAATACCCTGAGCGCCCAAGTTCAACAAAAACCTGATCAGCTTTCCCCCAAGCTCTAAATCCCCAAAACCCTGGGTGCCCGAGTTCAACAACAAAACTGATCAGTTATCCCTCAATCTCTAAACCCCAAAAACCCTGAGCGCCCGAGTTCAACAAAAAACTTATCAGCTATCCCCCAAGCTCTAAACCCCAAATACCCTGGGCGTCCAAGTTCAACAAAAAAACTGATCAGCTTTGCCCCAAGCACTAACCCCCCAAATACCCTGGGCGCCCGAGTTCAACAAAAACCTGATCAGCTATCCCCCAAGCTTCAAACGCCTAAAACCCTGGGCGCCAGAGTTCAACAAAAAAACTTATCGGCTATCCCCTAAGCTGTAACCCCCAAATACCCCGGGCGCCCGAGTTCAACAAAAAAACTGGTTGGCTATCCCCCAAGCTCTAAAACCTCAAATACCCTGGGTGCCCGAGTTCAACGAAAACCTGATCAGCTTTCCCCCAAGCTCTAAATCCCCAAAACCCTGGTTGCCCGAGTTCAACAACAAAACTGATCAGTTATCCCTCAAGCTCTAAACCCCCAAAACCCTGGGCGCCCGAGTTCAACAAAAAAACTTATCGGTTATCCCCCAAGCTCTAAACCCCAAATACCCTGGGCATTCAAGTTCAACAAACAAACTGATCAGCTTTGCCCCAAGCACTAAGCCCCCAAATACCCTGGGCGCCCGAGTTCAACAAAAAAACTTATCGGCCATCCCCCAAGCTCTAAACCCCTAAAACCCTGGTTACCGAGTGGAATCATTTTACAGGTTCAGCGTACTTTATATTTGAATATCAAATAATAAAATAAATAACCAACAAACAAACGCAAATTTTTACGCTTTTCTCGAAATGTGTCTCTATCACAGAAGCATTTAATTTATAGTTAAAATAAAAAATTTGTTAATAATGTTGCAAACAAAGAGTTTAACAATGAGTAAAAGCTTATAGTGTTTTCCTAGTCAACCAGGCAGTTTTTGAGGTAAAAATTTCAGATTTACAACTATATGGTATAATTGCACCAGTGCAGCGTGATAAGGTATTGTAACAAAATTATTTATTTCATGTTCAAGTTAACTAAAATGCACTCATATTTTTGGAATAAATCAACTCGGGCGCTCAAGGTTTTCGGGGGTTTAGAGCATGGGGGATAGCTGATGAGTTTTTTTGTTGAACTAGGGCGCCCAGGGTTTTGGGGGTTTAGAGCTTGGGGGATAGCCGATAAGTTTTTTTGTTGAACTCGGGCGCCCAGGGTATTCCGGGGTTCAAGACTTGGGGGATAATTAACCAGTCTATTTATTGAACTCGGCTTTTTTTTTTTTTTTTTTAATGCATTTTTAAGGGCGGCATCTTTCTTCGTGTAGGGGCGGCAAATTACCTAATCCGCCTCTGATGGGGACAATTCTATAATTTCAAAATAGTGGACGGCAAGAGCGTTGATCTCCAGATCGAGAACCTGGAGAGCATTTGCAGGAAGCTCAAGGACGCTGGCGAAAAGGTCTCGGATACAGCAGTTATCACAAAACTGCTCGATAGTCTACCACCACGGTTTTCTATTTTCAGAAGCACCTGGGATGGGACTCCGGCAGATGAGAGGAGTAAAGAAAAGCTCATTTCGAGACTCCTGAAAGAAGACAGACGAATGTTAGGCCGCGAGGACAAGATCGCTGAAACCCTCGCCCTTAACATGCAAGCCTTGCACGTGAAGAAGAAGAAGCAGCAGAAGCAGCAGCAGAAGGGAGCTGATGTGGAAGCCAAGAAAAACCGCACTCAGTACATAAAAGATCAAAAGAAGAAAACAAAATGCGGGTTGTGCAAAGAAAAAGGGCATTGGTGACGCGAATGTCCTAATAGGCAGCAAAAGAAGGAAGAAAATAAAGGTCATGAAGATGTTGAGTCAAGTGTAGAGGCCTACACCATTGATTATGCCTCGGCTCTTTATTCAAACTCAAGAGTCGACGATAGTGATGCCTGGTTAGCCGATTCCGGTGCAGCCAGACACATGACTTTTAGAAAGGAGTATTTCACTTCTATTATTCCTTTGAAAGAGAGCATACCCGTAAAAACGGCAGACGATAAAGTGTTGTACGCAATCGGCAGTGGCTCCATGCGAGTGCGCGCAGAAGTGAACGGCCAGGTTAGAACAAGAGAACTCCGTGACGTTCTTTATGTACCAGGCTTGAAAAGAAACCTGTTCTCAGTGGGCTCAGTGACAGAGAAAGGTTTTTCATTTCATGCATTCAATGAAAAGTGTGAAATCCGCGATAAGAATGGCAAGGTGTCTTCGCTTGGTGCGCGCCATGGCACCCTTTACAGAATATGTTTTAAAGTGCCCGCGCAAGTGCATTGCAACACCGTTGATATTAAGAAAATGCCTAAAAGTGATGCGCTTAAGCTGTGGCATGAAAGACTAGGACACATGAACGTGCGCGCGGTGATAAAAACGTGCAATTTTCTCAGTGCTAGTGAATTTGTGGGCGGAGACGCCGATAATTTTTTCTGCGAGGCTTGTATTTTCGGGAAGCAAACTCGAAAACCGCACAAGTCGTCTCCGCACTTTTCGGATTACCTTCCGGGCGAGAAAATTCACAGTGATGTTTGTGGTCCCGTGAACATTGAGTCCCCCAGCGGTTCAAGGTACTTCGTTCTTTTTAAAGATGAATGTACTAGCTACCGTAAAGTGTATTTTTTGCGGTGTAAATCCGAAGTCTGCGAGAAGTTTAAAAATTTTGTGAAAATGACTGCCAAGCAGACAGGCAATCAGTTAAAAGTGCTCCGATCGGACAACGGGAGAGAGTACACTCCCACTGAACTTTGCGAGCACGCAAAGCAGCTGGGAATCATACATGAGTTCTCATCTCCCTACATTCATGAGCAGAATGGGACTTCTGAGCGCGAGTTGAGAACAATCATTGATTGCTCGAGAGCTATGCTGCTAAACTGTGGCATAAACCCCGAGCTGTGGTCTGAAGCAGTCAACACAGCATGTTATTTGCTGAATAGAACAGTCCTGAAGCAGGGTGAAGAGAAAACTCCCTACGAGAAGTGGTTCGCAAGAAAACCCGAGGTCGGACATCTGCGTATTTTTGGAACCGACGCGTACCTGCACGTTCCGAAAGAAAAAAGAAAAAAATTCGATGCAAAAAGCAGGAAGGTCATCGTCGTAGGCTACGATGGCGAATCAACAAATTACCGTGTCTGGGACAAAACATCCAGAAAAATTCATGTCAGCAGTGACGTGATTTTTAATGAAGCGAGCACGCAGTGGTCAAGTGCTCATGAAAATAATGACTATTTTCGAGTCGAGATCGACTTTGGAGAAGATCTCGGCGTGAGACTCAACGACCTCCTCCTCCAGGAACAGGAAGAGGGCGAGGCCTTCATCACCGCAGATGAGGAAGAAGAAAATGCCCCCGCTCTAGCTGATCCAGAAGAAGTTCCCATTGCTGTCGACGGCGGTAAAGTCATGGAAGATGCCGAGCCCCCCGTCAACGAGGAAGCAGAGGGAGCAGCTGGTCGAGAGCTTCGACCACGCCATCGAATAAATCCACCAGAAAGGTACGGCGACCCTGTCGCCTACGTTGCAGAGACCATTCCGCAAAATTACCGCGAAGCGCTAGCAAGCGTAGACGCCCAAAAATGGATCAAGGCCATGAATGAAGAGATTCGCGCCCTTGCGGACAATGGTACTTGGACCTTGACGGAGCTGCCTCGTGGTAAACGCGCGATTGGATGCAAGTGGGTTTTTTCGGAAAAAACGGACGCCACCGGAAAAATCACACGGCATAAAGCTCGACTTGTGGCAAAAGGATTCTCTCAGCGAGAGGGCATCGATTATTTTGAAACCTTTGCCCCAGTCGTCCGCTACGAGTCGATTAGAATTTTAATTGCAATTGCCGCAGCAAAGAACTATGAGATGATGAAGTTCGACGTGAAAACGGCGTTCCTGTACGGCGACCTCCAGGAGGAAATCTACATGCAGCAACCGGAAGGATACATCAAGCAGGGCAAAGAAGATATGGCCTGCAAACTACTGAAAAGCCTGTACGGCTTGAAGCAATCACAGAGATGTTGGAACGAGAAGTTCGTGAATTTTTTAGAAAAATTCAACCTCAAGGCCATCGAAAGTGATAAGTGCGTGTTTGTGGCAGTGATAAAAGAGTGCTTAGTGTACCTCGGGGTTTATGTGGATGACGGCTTAATGATTTGTAAAAGCCTGAGTGTGATCGAAAGCGTGTCAAATTATCTGAAATCGCATTTTCAGATAACGTCGGGTAAAGCTGACGAGTTTCTCGGTTTTCGAATCGAGCGTGATAGAATGGCGCGTACGATAAAAATTACTCAGGTCGGTTACGTTGAGAAACTTTTGAATAAATTTAAATTGACGACCGCGAATTGTGTTAGCGTGCCAGCTGAGCCAGGCTTGCATTTAAGCAAGTGCAGCAAGAGTGAAGTGGTTGTGCCATACCGTGAAGCGATAGGGTCCCTCCTATTCGCGGCGAGGGTGACTCGCCCCGATATTGAATACGCGGTAAATTATTTGAGTCAATTTCTTGAATCATACGGTCGCGTGCATTGGGAAGCGGTAAAACGTATTTTTAAGTACTTGAGCGGGACTCGCGACGTCGGTATTGTATTTGGCCGAACGGGAAATTTGAACGTCGTGGGGTACACAGACGCGGATTACGCGGGTTGCACCGAAACTCGAAAGTCGAGGAGTGGTTTTGTTTTTATGATCGGGGGTGCACCAATTTCGTGGTCAAGTCAGCGACAGAGTGCTGTGTCACTCTCGACCGCGGAGTCTGAATACATCGCGTTGGCACATGGAGCGAAGGAAGCTTTATGGTTGGGTCGAATGCTGAATGATCTGAGGGTTGGTCTGGAATGCATGCCTATTTTGATTCATAATCAATCGGCGATAAAGATCGCGAGTAACTCCGAATTTCATAAGCGGTCGAAACATATAGACGTGCGTTATCATTTTGTTCGCGATTTGGTCAGTGAGAATAAAATTGCGGTGCGATATGTGAAGTCTAAAGATCAATTGGCGGATATTTTTACGAAGCCGTTGGAAAAAACGCAGTTTTGTTTTTTGCGCGAAAAATTGAGTATTGCTTGATGACCTATTGTAAATTAAGAGGGAGTGTTGAGTTTTTGAGTGAGAGTTTTATTGATGTAATTTAAAATAGTTTGATTGTTTGCTGCAAGTCGCGACTAATGGCTTTATTTGGAGTACGTGCCTTAAGAAACCGTTAAGCGCGGCGAAGTTGTAAAATTCCGACGAAACTCATTTATTGTTTACTCCCACGCCCCCGTGCTGATTTGAACATCTGCCGGGATTAGCGTACTTCATACCTGAGCTGGCTGACTGAAGTAGGCCTGCGAGCCTTGAGCAACGGTCAGCCCAGGTCAGTCGTTTAATGTAACTCAGAGGGAGCAGTCGAGATGCCTCTTCTCTCCCAAACTTTGTAAACTACATTTTTACTTATTTCAAATATATTATTTAACTCAAACCCTGTCTTTTATAGCATTGAATATTTAACAGTAGTGAACCCAAAACGATATTTTGTAGTTTTATTTAATTTTCAATGAATTTTTTAACTTTTTGTAAAAGTTAGGCTTACACTCTGTTAATTATTCTATTATTCTGATAAGTTTATCATAGAGAAATTTAAGTTATTTTTACTTCAGAGCCGATAAAAAAATTCTTGTTGTACACCCCGGGTCATACACCCCGCGTTAAAAGTTATTCACATTTTTTGAACTTTTAAACTTTTCGCATTCATTTTTACCAAGATTATTTAGGTTTTTAAGATTTTTTAGATTGTACTGAAAAAATTTTTTTTAACATTAACGCTGTAAAGCCAACAGAATTGGGAATTTTTTTTAATCGTCAAACAGTAGGTTATGGATAATCGTCTGCTATGAAAAAGCCTTATAAGCGTTCGCTCTTAAAGCACGTAGAACGATGTATTTTAAATTGAAAAAATTACAGGATCTATGTTTAAAAATATTCATATGTTCATGAATGTAATTATTTTTTTATTCATACGTTAACATCAAATACTGTATAAAATAAACATGTATATTTTTCATGTGCAAACAAAATTTTCATTTGTAATTTGAATTATACCATATATTTTAATATTCAAATTATTCTCGTAAAACCTTATTTAAAAAAAATAAAAACAAAAATATTGCAAAATTATTTTTATTTATAGTACTTGTATACAATTTTTTTTAGGTCTTACTACTGAATAACAACATTTTTTTATGATTACAATATAAATTTTGTATAAGCTAATTTGTAAAAAAGACTTAATTATTTCTATTTAACCAATATCTTCAAAAAATATGAGTAAAACACACGATAGTATCTCTACGATTATTTGTAAAACTGACCACACAAATTGTAGGTTATACATTTCACTCACTTTTAGAAATTTTTGGATACTTGCTTCGATTGTTTATTACTAAATGCGATTATTTCCATGTTTTAATTTCAAATATTTATATATTTCAAATTAAAATTAATATAATTTGAATTTCAATTTCGCGCCGTATTATACTTTCCGGTTGACGTATTTTACTCCTTACCTTAACATACCGTAACCTTTTCTAGATTGCCTTACCTTACCGTAATGTGATTACAGAATCCCACCCCAATTAGTCATGTATTTAATTTAATTTAATAATTTAATTGCATTAAATCCAGTTTAGCCAAGTCCATGTGATACATATTTTGTTTTGTTTTTTATAATTATAAATGCAAAGTATTTATTAAAAAGTTTTATATATTTTCTTATAATTTACTATGTTGTAGAAAACTAACGTGTTTAAAAACTTTGGGTTGAAAATAAAAATAACAGACAAAAATTAATGACCTTTTAGCTTCGGACGACAAATGACATTTGAAGTTAAAACAAGATAATTCTGATTTCATATCTCTGGCATGTTATTTAAACTAACGTGTTTTACTTTTATTCGATTAATATACGTCGATAGAAGATGTTTCTTTTTAAATTGGTAAAATAATATAATTATAGAATATTGGCGGTTACTGTGGATCTATTTATGTAAGTAATTCCAAACCTCAATTGTTTATTCTATCTTCAGTATAATAAGTATAATTAATCATTTATTGATCCACAGAAAAAAAGTTCTCAAATAAAATAAACTTTGAATTTTTTTCTCCTTTTTTTTAATTCATATAAAGTTATTGTAAATATTTTTAAAACCAATAAATCTTATTAATCAATAACTATTCTTATAATTTATAATAAATTATTAAACATAAAATTTATTACGGGAAGCTTGCAATGAAACTATGAATTCGGATGGAAGGTATAATCTTATTTAAAAATTTAATTGTAAAAGAATTTCTTTACTTAATTATTAATATAGAAGAACTGAATGAAGAATCTTTTTGGTTACAACTTTAAACTTTTTTTTTTAAAACCTTTTATAAATAATTTTAAACATTGTGATAGTCGCTTAAGTCAGAACTTAGATTTTGCTAGTGAAACACGCTAACTCCAATTCCATTTAGAAAAGTGCTAATTCAGAGTATAGTTTCTTTTTTAGAATTTTGAGTCATTGTAAAAGTTCAATTAATTAGAGACAACTTTCAGTACCGACAAACCGTACTGCTTTCCGCACGGATTTTTTCAGGTGGGGATATATTAATTATGTATTTTTTATAATAAGTAATAAAATAACTGTTAACTGCAATATCAATAAATAAAAATACTGTTAAATGCAATATCAAGTAATTTAGGATAATATAACGGTATGCTTGATAAATTCCAATGACAGATTGCAGTGATAAGACTTTCGAGTTCCCGGTCTTTTCAAGAATCAGTTTTTGAGACTGATCCTTACAAATCATGGACCCAAAGCCAAAATTTTTGTTGCAAATCATCAAAACAATATTTTTTAACGCTTGAGGTCTTGAGATCTCATTTCAACCAAGACCTTTAAAGTGAGACCTTATACTAGTTCGATTCGGATCAATTGCGGTTCAATATGCCAAAAGATTTATCAAAAAGTAGTTTCTTGAGATATGAAAAAATTGCATACCTAATTTGGACCCCCACCTTTTTTATGCTTAGTTCCTCTTACTTAATTGAATTAAGTTTCGCTCCTTTTTTTACTTCTTTATTTTTTCTAGTGATTTCCCTGCATCTGATTCGTTGGTATGAAGAGGTTTTCGGTGACGCAGATTTAATATCCATTTTTCAATCTAACTTTGAACAAAAATACTTGAACATGAGAACAGTAGTGGTAAAACCACTTTATGGGATGAGAAAAATAATATACTATTCAAGTAGTGTGTAAAGTTGTACATTTACGGTAACAGCAGTAACTCGCAAGTGTACAACTTTGGAACTTAATTGAATATCATAATTTATTCAACAATACCATGTAATATGATACTTTGAAAAAAATGCGGGCTGGAAAAGTACTTATTATTTAACCTGCGATGAAAGGAAATCAAGATGTAAAAGTATCACTTCTACCGCGTATTTTAATCGTCGTAAATGTACCTACTATATGATCCAGTTGAATAATATAAAAGCAAATCCGTCAAACTCTTATTTTTACTCATGTCTGGGTCCAGTAAAAGGGTTTAAGGCAATATTTTTTGAATATATGATTAATAATTGAGATCCATACTTTTTAAGATGGTGCAAACAAATGTAGAAACTGAAAATTTTGTGCAAATTTTTAAAAAATTAGATTTTACCCAGTAAGACGCAAGAAAATGCTGTGTCTGGAACGAAGTTTTGGAAATATTATCTGCTAAAACTCTTTCAGTCAATCTTTTTACATATTTAAAACTGATAGAGGTATTTATTTGTACTGGATTCAAGGAATGTTTCACAATTACATACCTAATTCGAATAAGATCTCAAATCAACTATTGTTTACATCGTTTTATTATTGAAAGTTCTTGCGTGAATTCTTGTAAAAAATGTTTAAGCTGGCATATTCACAGATTTAAAAAAAATCTCTAAATATAAAGATGAACAATAAAACATAACTTTATTTAACTAACAAGTGGAGGACCACAAGTGTCGAGCGCCGATCTTTACCAAATTTAACAGGGACGTTTGTTTGCATGTAAAAATGAGAATCCTGTGTTTCTAGATCCTAACGCTTAGCCATTTTTTAGTATCATCATTTTTTAAACCGTTTTTATACGAATTTACAATAAAAATGCAAACAAAATTTACTAAAATAATGTTTACTCAGAGAGGAAGATAGATAGAGATTTTCTGTCTTCGGCATTCAAAAGCTGAGGCAAAAACCTTTTCGAAACTCTACTGATTTTTTAAATTTAGTTTATTTTCAACCTTTTTACAATAAAAATCATTCTTGACATCTTCCCTGGCTACCAGAGGGAGCTGAAGAAAGTAACAAACTGTTTAACCCTTAAAGTACACACCCAAATCCAGAACTGCCACACTGACAGTTATGTGGGGTATTTTACACCCCGTGTGTACTTTAAGGGTTAAAAACTCAAAATGTTTTTCACTGTCAAAACGTTGAAAATAAAGGAAATTGAAAAAATCAGTAGTGTTTCGGATAGGTTTTTGCCGTAGCTTTTTGGATGCTGAAGATCACATGTCTCTATCTATCTTCCTCTCCGATTAAATTTTATTTAGTTAGATGATTATATTAAAAAAATTGTTTTTAATTGAAAAAATACTATGCATCCTTTATGCCTCGTCTACACTGGCGGTTAAACCGCCTCTCGGTTTAACTTTGTTTAAAGAATTTTGCAATGTTGCCATAGGAATCGAAGTTCAAGATGTAACCAGCTTAATCTTATAAATTATTTCCCATTTTTAAAGCACAAATTAATCCTTTAACCATCCGGGAACATTGCAAAATTCTTTAAACAAAGTTAAGCCGAGACGCGGTTAAACCGCCGGTGTAGACGGGGCATTAGTTAAATATAAAGATAATCGTGAAAAACCAATAAAAAATATACACTTTTCGGGGCTGATTAAATTTCAAACAAACAGACACGCAGAGAAATTAGGCGATAAAATAGATAAGTGTGTATGTGTAGATTGTAAAATTTTTGATATTTTATTTAATTATCTAAGTATTTTGATTATTTTTAATTTAAAAAAAAAAAATCGATGAATGATTGAATATTTAAAATAGATTAATACTTCACTTTTGAAATTAAATAGTTTAGATGTAAATAAGAAAAACTGCTTTTTGAATTAAAAATAAAAAATTTGTATTTTTTAAAATTTTAAGAAATTCTTTAAATGAGAAAATCAGAATTTATATTCATTGCTAAATAGTGTATGTTATCATAAATTGAATTTAGAGAGTTATTGAACTTGAAAAGTGAAGAAAGAATTGTGAGGATAATTATATTTAGTAATTGAAACGGTAATTTCAACAAGTGAAAAAAGAAATTTGAGGATAGAATTTAAAAAAAAAAAAAAAAAAGAAAAAGAAATGGAAATATAATATAGGTAGAAAATGAAAAAAGGAGACAATATATTATTTTTATAAGCTTTTTTATAAATAATATATGATTTCCAAAAGAATTTATTATAAGTTTAAGTATACGATCGCACACACTTTTAATAACAGCCTTCGTTTCTCTTTGCATTTCTGTTAGTACAGCGCACTGGCAAAAAAAATGTGTTTTTGTTTAAGACTCAAATATTTACTTCCGCAGTCCGTTTGTATGAATGCGACTGAATCCCCCAGATACATTAACAACTATTATCGTATCTATCGCTGTGATTTTATGCAGACCAAGATACATAAATTGAAGCCAATTTAAAATTAGTCTATTATCAACTAGATAAAGTCGCATCGTAAAAGGAATTTTTTTAGCTTGAACGTTGGAGATTCCGGTGCACAGCTGCAGTTGGTAGTAATTATATTGGCCTAGTCTTGAATTTCCACAGATACACAGTGATTTTAGTAACATACAAACAAAATGAGTCATTCAAACACAAAGTTGTTTATATCCAGACAAGTTGTTCTGCCCGACTGTATAAGCCCAGCCATAATTGTTGTTGTCAAAGGAAAAATTGATGAGATTTTAATATGTGGAAGTGAAGAAGAAATCAATATGAACTTGCAAGTAAGATTAAAATTATTATCTAATCAGGAATGAGAAAATAAAACAGAATGATAGCTAACAACTAATTTTATAATCAACCATAGAAATATCCTCATGCTGATCGAAAAGATTTTGGAGATTTAACTTTGATGCCTGGGATAGTGGATTCTCATGTGCATGTAAATGAGCCTGGTCGTGGAAATTGGGAAGGTTTTTGGACAGCTACGAAAGCTGCCGCCGCAGGTGGGGTAACTACCATCGTCGACATGCCTCTGTACGTAATTATAAAAAAAAATGTTGCTGATTACTCGTTTAATTTTAAAAATTAATATGAATATTATTTTATACCTTTTTTTACTAACAATTTTCAACCACAACTATATACCTTGGATTTTTATAAAAGTAACTTTAATAGCGTTCCACAGGCTGTATGATCTCTCCTAGTTAGTATAATAATAGTCGGTGCTGATACAGCGGCATAGTAGTTTCCATGAGGGTAGATCGCTTCAGTATGCAGGACACAATAACTGTTTTTTTGGAAGCGGCGCGTCAGCACCAGACTCAAATATTTTCTCAATATTCATAAAAACGATAAAAAATAACTTTACTGAAATTACTTATATTAAAATACCTATTTAATTATTTATTTATTTATTTAATGATGCACGAGAAATTTCTCATTTCAACGACCCCCTCAGTTTCGTCACGATAAGCTTTCCACAAGCTATGAACTCTTCTGATAAAATAAAATTTCATGATTATAATTTAGTTTTTGTTATTACATGTACTTATAATTTATTCAAATTTCACTTTAAAAACGTGAGTTTTTGGTAACAGAACTGTGTGTTTTCTCAGTAAAATTATTATTCCATTAAAATTAGTTTCGCAATAATTCACAAATACTTTAAATTTCAAAAGAAATAATTTACTTTAAAAATTCTGACAGTTTTTACTATATTGTAAATAACTTATAGTTTTTATTTATTTATTTATTTATTTAAATAAACGGGATAAACTCATAATACATATTTTAATACACAATAATATTATAAAGTAATGGTGTAGAAATTGCACAATGGTATAAACTAATTATGAATATATAAGTATTTCCCTAGAAGCGTTTTGTACACAAGATAATGAAGAGTTAAATATGTCCGCTAATGATGTATATTTATTACCAACTATGCTGAGCCTCACTGTTGTCGAATGTAGAAGATTGTTATTATAAATGATAGGTACATAAAAGGATCTAATAGTTCTCAGCTCTCTAACCTGATCTTTAGTTATAAATTTCTCTTTCAAATCAATATTGTCAACATGAGCATTCATTAATTTATACAAAAAATATAATCATTTCTTTCCATTGATGAATTAATATTAGGTATTTTCAAACTAAGACTGATGTCATTATAGATGTGATCATCAAACCGCATTGGTTTACCAATTTTATAAGCAACAAATCTAAAGAATAAGTGATTTACAACTTCAAGTAATCTTATTTGATACTGAAGGTATGGTCTCCATACAACTGAACAGTAGGTTACTGCCGGATAAATGAATGAATAATAAAGATCTAAATGTGTTCAACTTTTTAAAATTTCTAGAAAATCTCTTAATGAAGTTAAGTTTTCTCATCGCCAAAATGTTTACATAATTCAAATGAGGATTAAATGTAATCTTAGAATCAATAATCACACCTAGGTCTCTAATCTCTGTTACATTTTCAATAAGTGTCTACAAATTTTATAAAATGAGTTGTCAAGTCTAATCTTTCCAAAGGAAATACTATTACATTTACTAAACGAAACTTTTTATTAGCTATATAAATTTTTGGTACATTTTTCTCTATTTCTTCAGATATCATACTGGTTAGATTATTAACTAGGCAATTTAAGGAAGCTTGGCAGCGTAGGGGTCGTACCTAGCGGGGGCCCTTGCGGTTGCATGAAATTGAAAATTAGAAAAAAAGTATTTTTTTTATTTTTTTTTATTAGTAAGTGATTAAGGTAAAGAAGCCAATTATGATTACAAAAATCGCTACTTTTCAGCATTTTGAATTTTATTGAAAAAACAAAGCATATTAGACTAAATCTTTTTTTACATACTTAAATTTTAGGTTCTTAGGAACTTGAATAAATTTTTTTATATGATAATTGTATTTACTTATTGAATAATTAATGTTTAAAGTCAAGACCTTTTATGCCTCCGTTTAAAGTCAAGGCCCCAGTTTATTACACAACTTCAGCTTTGGTCCCAGTTTATGGAACACTTTTACACGTGAAATCCCGTCTGTGACTTAAGTGCCCCAGTTGATGGAACGGAATCGTCAAAATTCGAGGGTTTCATCACTCCCAAACACGAACAAATAAAAAATCTAAAATGAAAATTAGATAAACCGTTCCATCAACTGGGGTATGTAAGTCACAGACGGAATTTTACGTGTAAAAGTGTTTCATAAACTGGGGCCAAAGCTGAAGTTGTCTAATAAACTGGGGTGAAAAGGTCTTGTCTTTAAACATTAATTATTCAATAAATAAATTCAATTTTCGTATAAAAAAAATTTATTTAAGTTCCTAAGACCCTAAAATTTAAGTATGTAAAAAAAGATTTACTCTAACATGCTTTGTTTTTTCAATAAAATTCAAAATGCTGAAAAGTAGCGATTTTTGTGATCATAATTGGCATCTTTACCTTATTTATCATTTTTGAACATATTAAAACAAAATTTAAGATAAAAAATTTTTAAAAACGTTGAAAAATTGCATGTTTTGAAGGTTATGTACCGCAATTTTCTATTTTTCTTGTAAATTAGTCCGATAATCTCAAATTTTTATAATTTTAAAATAATCTTCAAATTTTTATCTTTAAAATGACACCTGACTCGTAGTAAACTTGTGGATTTTGATGATTTGCCAAATTTTTAAATGTTTTTTTCCATATGAGCCCATGTTAAAAAAAAATTCTAAACTGATTTTTTTCTCGAAAACGAATCCGACAACCATTGTTGTGTTAAATAGGAAAGTTGTTTGTCTTACTTCAAGGAATCTACAGGAATTTTTTGGGTTCTTACTTTTGGATTTTGAAAAAACTGCCAAGCCTCCTTAAATCAATTGAACCTGCAGTAAAGTCAGTTGGCCAATCAAATTTTTTTAAAGCTTCATGAATTATGAGATAGTTAGCTCGCTTGAAGTCAAAGAAATATTCTTCGGCATTCAAAGCAACAGAAATTTCAACTGATATTATTATAGAAAAAGAATCATGAAAATTATCACACTCAAAAATAGATTCATCACTTTTGTCAAATAAAATATTTGTTATGTTTGAAAAAGCTAAGTCTAAGGTATTGCCACTATTATTTTTAAATGAATTTAGTTGAACAAGCTGATAACTGGAACAAAAACTGGATAAAAGTGAAGCTGCATTTCTAACATCTGGGAATTGGTGTGAACCTCTTGCTATAGACTTATTATTAAATGTGCACCATTTATATCCAGGAACATTAAAATCACCTATAATTAATAATTTATTCATTACAGTAAGGTTAACGTACTCACTTACTGACTGTTGTAGATTAGAAATATATCCTTGATAATTATACTCATAAGTAGATGATGGTGGAATATAAACTGAACCGACAACAAAAATAGATTTATTTATTATAATCTGCAATAATAGTTGTAATAATAATAAACTTGGCTGATGAAATTTTTTTTTTTTTAAATTTCATCAGCCAAGTTTAAAATTTACACAAAATATTTATAAATGAATTTTTTCTAGAAATTCTATACCACCTACAACCACGAAAGAAAATTTAAAAATAAAAGTACAAGCTGCTGTTGACAAATTATTCGTAGATGTTGGATTTTGGGGAGGTGTTATTCCAGACAATCAAGTACTTACAATGTTTTTAAAAAAATTAAAAAATCTTAAGTTGAAAACTACTTAATTAATCAACCTTATAATTGATTTTTCAGAGTAACTTGAAACCACTTATTGAAGCTGGTGTTGTTGGATTCAAATGTTTTTTGTGTCCTAGTGGTGTTGAAGAATTTCCTCATGTTAACGAAGAAGATTTAAAAAAATCTTTGTCAGAGCTGAAGAATTCAAATTCTGTTTTAGCTGTAAGCTCTTTAATGAATATAAATTTTTAATCTATTTTTTCTTTTAATAAGCCTTCTCAAACCTATTTTACAGTTTCATGCAGAATGCAACTTCGATGATGACCGTATCTGTCCGTCGAGTGGTAATAAAATATTATACAAAAATTTTTCGCAAACAATATTAAAAAAAAATTTTGAATTACATTTTTCATTATGAAATAACTAAATGATCAATAAATAAAAAATTAATAAAAAATAATGTCAGTATATAAAATAAAAAAGAGTATTATGCAATATCTGAATTAAAAAAAATTTTGCATTTATTTCAATAGAAATTAATTTGAATTAAAAAATAAAAATAATAGATAAACAAATTATTAAACATAATTTTTTTCAGTAAATCCTTTCAACTATGAAACTTTTTTAAAAACACGACCACCAGTCATGGAAGTTGATGCTATAAAAAAAGTTATCAGTCTATGTGGAACTTACAAGTCAGTATATAAAATTTATCAAATTAATAACGAGGATGTTTTTCATTATTTTAAATATTTTCTTAACTATTATATGTTTTTAGTTGTCGCTGTCACATTGTTCATTTGTCAGCATCAGAAGCTTTAGATTTGATCAAGGAGGCAAAAGAAAAACAATTATTACTAACTGCAGAGACGTGTCATCATTACCTTACTTTGAATGCTGAGGAGATTCCTTCAAAAGCTACACAATACAAATGCTGTCCACCTATTAGAGATCAATTGAATAAAGTTTGTTTATTTATTTAGTAAAATAATTCTTATGTAGACCGATCTAGAACGGGTTAGAGTTTATTATGGTATTTATCATAGTCAGTCTTATATTTTCAGGACATCAAAGAGTGTCACTTTTTGAATTTGATTGTTTAGATTATAGAATAAATTTTAATACATTTTAGTTCATTTTTTACGTATTTTACATACTTTGAAACAATAAATTTATCTTCGTTGCGCGAAAGAAAGGTGCTGGCTCGTGGGATGAAAAATGGTTTTTGAAAATACAAGTTTTTTTATCAACAGTTTTTTTGTAATGAAACTTTCACTTAATATTATACTATAGTAAATTATACAAAAAGTAGTATAGTATACAAAAAAAAATCATCTACTTTTTTGCTATCTTAAATTATCTTAGAGTGTTTAAAACTAGTAAATTCTATTATGAAATAGTTTTTGTAGTATATTATAAATCATAAAATAGATTAATTACACTGTAACACTTAAAAAAAAATTTTGGAAAAAATTAAAACTATAATTATACAAGTAACTTGTTAGTAAACTTAGTATGTATACTAAACTATAGTAGTATAGTACTAAACTATATAGTAATAGTACTCACGTTTCTTCATAACATATTATTTTTTTAAAGTGAAAACGATTATTTATAAAAAAAAATACATAGTGTTCATGGTTTTGGGGGGGAATTGACGCTTGGGGGATAATCAATTGATTATTGATAACCACAAACGCATACTTAATAGTATTATATTACAGTCCCGAGGGAGTCAAAAATGAGTTAGCCTTTAGCAAACCCAAATTGATGTCCGAGCCGAAGGCGAGGTCATCAAAGGTTTGCTAAAGGTTGGCTCATTTTTGCACTCCCAAGGGCTGTTTACTATTTTTCACGCTAGTAGTCAGAAAGTACAATATTCGTTTCCGGTACGAGTCCGAAAATTGTACTTTACTTTCGGGCTACTAGCGTGAAAAAAATTTTTTTACCCGAATAATAGAGTTGAATAAAAAGTTATACTGATTCAAAATAAATTCAAAGTAATTGAAACCCCTTAGTAATGGAGCCCCATATTCTAATTCATCAGTAAGTGTTAAGGTAGTTACGACTTATGTATATAGCTAACCTAAAATATAGATATAGACGCTCGTTGCCCCCACTCTGACGCCTCGCGGCGCCGCGGCCGACGCAGCTCGAAATCATACTGAAATCACGCATTTTTCATTCTTTTCTATTCATTATCTCAGAAGTTAATATCGCTTGCTATGTTTTTCTTTGTACCTCACGATTTCTTAGATCTTGCTCTTCAAGAAAACCTGTTTTAAAAAAATATTTTAAGAAAATTAAGTTTGCTATCCGAGATTTTCAAATTTTTACGAATTTTTACGTTCAGCATAGGAATCCTATGTAAAAAATTAAAACTTCTGAGCCCAATATCTCAAAATTAAGTATGGCTTGGGGGTGTAGGAAAAATACCAGCATGTAGAGGACACAAAAATCTACCTCTGGGCAAAGTTTTAGAGATTTTTTAAGAAACTCAATTTTTGCGGTAACTACCTTAAACAAAAATACACTCGAAAACCGGCAGAAAATTTAATATCCACACACAATCTTGTAAATATTGCACTTTTCTCTGTATTTTTTCAAAATTAGAACTTATCCTACAATTAAATTGTTGAATCAACAACCTTATTTTTAATCTAATAATTAAAAACGAAATTCCATCATTAAACAATTTTTTTTTTCATTCCGATTGCAGCGGTATAACAATCTAAATTTTCATAAAAATGCAAATATTGCGGTTTTCAATCTGTAGGGCAGTATTGAAGCTAAGATTTTATCACTATTCTATATATATAGTTTTTAGCATTGGATTGTTTATCAATTAATTATCATGGTATTTTATGTTTACAGAAAAACTTGTGGGCAGGTCTTAAAGATGGAATTTTAGACATGGTAGTTTCAGACCACTCGCCTTGCACCGAAGATCTCAAGAAAAGTGGTAACTTTCTTACAGCCTGGGGTGGTATATCTTCCGTGCAATTTGGACTGCCTCTGTTTTGGAGTCAGGCAAGCTCAAGGGGGTTTGGTTTACAAGATGTAGTGCGCCTTCTTAGTGCAGCCCCGTCAAAATTGTGTGGGCTAGAAAATCGCAAGGGCGCGCTTAAAATTGGACTTGATGCTGACTTTGTCGTTTGGGATCCTCAGGCGGTATTTGAGGTATGTAAAAGAAAAAAAAAAAAAAGGATTTTTATACATTTTTTGAAACTTAAATATTTTTTAAACGGTTTTAAGGTCAAGCCAGTCGATATTCATCATAAAAATAAGGTTTGTAATGATTAATTTTTATAAATTCCTAATTTTTTAAAAGATGGTATTTTTCAAATTCAATTTTGATTTGATGAAAGATTGATACTTGTAAATCACTTGAAGATAAGTGATGTGTTAAAAAGAAAAAAATTTCAATCTTCTAACTTTTTTAACTTTTTTTTTATTTACTTACCATACAATCAGTAGTTTCTTCACCTTTTTATCTTTGGAAAGAAAAACTACGCATTTCTGACATGTGTATTGTGTACAACTTTTCTTTTCTAACGTTTTGTGTTATTGCATAAACATTTAACATTACTTAGTACATATTTTTTTTAAAGCAATTAAAAAAAAAAAAAAAAAAAATTCAATAAATTAAAATATTAATAAGATATCTAAAATTGGTCAGTTTTAATGTACTTTTTAAAATTAAAAACTTTATTAAACGAATAATTTTTTGTTGACCGATCGGTGTGTGTCAAATACTTGAAGTATAGTTAAGGATGTTTGGTACTTTCGAAAAAATGCAGCCGTTTTGTCAATTTTGATCGGATCGATTTATGATTAATATCAAAATAATCATTGAATTTTTTGCCTTTTTTAGTTCGATTTAGTTTTTTTAAAAATCAAAGTATTTTTTTAAATACTTTAACCCAAACTCTTATGGAAATCAAGCAATTTTTTTCTTTGATCGTTTGTCACTCTTCCAAAAATACAGAGATCATTAAAAAAATTATTGGGGTTTGTAGATTTCAGCTCGAAGAAGATTTTAAGATTTTTTTTATAATACCTTTCCGACCATTTGAAAAAGATAACAAAGAAAAACAAGCGCGCAGCGGTTAAATTCAATGCGCGACTGAACAAGAAATGCTCTAACTTTTTTTCTACGGCATAATTTGATCTAAAAATTTGTACACAATGTCTTTAGATCTTAATTTTTAATGTGAGATTAAAAAAGTTAACGTTTTTAAACTTTTGTCGCAGAGTTTTGTAAATTGAAAATTAGGTTATGTTTTCGTGATTTTTCCTAATTTTTTAAAATATTCTTCAATCATAAAATTAATACTACATGAAAGAAGAGACTTTCAACTTTGTTGTGTACAATTTTCATAATGATTCTTTCATTAGGGTCAAAATACTGATGAGTTGAAAATAAGATCGTCTAGTCAGGCGCTGTGGTGCCCGTCCCCTCTCCTCTTTTCCCCTCACGAAAGTACCAAACATCCTTAAGCCATTAACGCCCATATGCCCGAGATTTTTGGGTAAACTTTGGGTTGAAAAATCTTGAAGAAAAACTCAAAAAATTGATAGGAAAATTCCCCATACGAATATTTATAAGTATGCTCTACAAGATCCTGTAGTTAAAAACAGAAAAAAAATCGTTTTTCCATTGTTTATAAACAAAAAAAAAATTGGATTTTATGGGGGGTAGAAATTTTTTTTCAACACACGGCGCCGAAAGTTCAAACTTTCTGATTTGTCCCAAACAGGGAGTTTGAACTTTCGTTGCTTCCTGTTGAAAAATATATTACATACGAGGGAGTGCAAAAATGAGCTAACCCTTAGCAAACCTTTGACACCCTCGCCTTCGGCTCGGGCATCAATTTCGGTTTGCTAAGGGCTAACTAATTTTTGACTCCCTCAGGTATGTAAAATACTATTTTTACCGTCGCAAAGTTGATAAAAGGGGCCGTCAGGTTTGAAGTTTCCAAATCTTCTTTAAAATTGTTATTGCGATTTTTTTTTTGACAAAACGGTGGCCCAATAACTAGTACATAAATTATCGCGTTGCGGCTAATGACAGACTGAACATAAAACGAGTTTTTTTTAGGAATAAATACAGTTTGAGCATAAATAAGTATGTTGTACCTATTTGTTTTATTGTAATTTCCATCATTAAGTTCTCAAAATTTGAAGTATTAGGCCCAATACCGTCAGGACCCAAAATTAAAAATAGAGTTATTGAAACTCAAAATTTTAAGAATAAAGTATTTTTGATATTTTTTGATTGGGCATACCGTTTTTGCATAAAAATTCATTAAAGTTTGGAATGAGTGGCACTGGTTGTCATGTTGGGTTTTAAAACAACAATTTGGAAACTTCCAACCTAACGCATGAATAAACGTTTTTTTTTTAATTTTTAATTTGTTAATAATTAATTGAAAAAAATTTTTTTTGCTTTTTTTAACTATAGAATCTTGTAGAGCAGTCTTGAAAATAGACGAAATGGGAATATTTCTATCAATTTTTTGAGTTTTTCTTTAAGATTTTTCAACCCAAAGTTTATCGAAAAATTTCGGCCAACTAGGCGTTAATGGGTTAATTAATGTGCGAATTCCTCATTGATATTAATTACATGATTTAATTACAGTTAACTCCATATACGGGTAAGAAACTGTATGGAAAAGTATTCTCCACAATTGTCAGAGGTAACTTTGTCTTCAACGATGGCGTATTTAGTAGCGAGCCTCTCGGAAAACCATTGTTAAATCATAACTTTTTAGGACAATTTTTAAATGAGTAAATTTATAAATTTATGCAAATGATAAGTATTATGATGAGTTTTTATTTTATTTTATACCTTATTATGACAAATACATTTTATTATACTTTATTATAATTAGAATAAAAAAATTTGTATTATGAAATAATTCGTCTTTGAGTAAAAAAAATTTACAATAAGTCAATTATATTATGTATAGGTAAACCTTATAATGAAAAGTAATTAAAATATTTTTAAAAAGAGTAGACCCTAATGTAACTTGAAAAATGGTAGAAAATCACACATTTATATAATTTTATTTTAAGGATAATTAATTATTTATTTTCCTGGTTTACATCTCCAAGGTTCTGCCAAAGCCCATGGGACATTCGAAACACATCATTATAATTATGATTATAATAAGTATAATTACTCGTATCTCTCTGAAAGAAAGTTCTTTTTAAAAACCTGGAGTTGAATGGTCGCAAATTTGACAAAAATACATACAAAAGAAATGAGGTATTCGATATGATAGATAACGACATGCTTAACCAATAGAATTAAAAATAAAAATTATTAACTCAAAAATCGAAATTGCTTACTCAATTTTAAGTGTGAAATAAACAATATTTATTAAAAAAATAAGTTCTCATGGGTTAATTTTTCTAAGAAGTTTTTATGTAACTCATTTTTAACAATGGTAATTAAGAACGATGAAAAAATGAATAATCATTGTTTTTAATTTTTTAATTCTTATTTATTACAATCAGTTACATCTAACTTTTAATTGTTAATATGTTTGAATGATATATTTTTTTTTTTTGATAATAAATGATAATTAATTAGAAAGAATATGAATATGAAGAATTATCACGAGCTCTTGTGCTTTGAAAAGGCTAGTAAAAATAAAATCTTTAAATAAATTTTTCCAACGACTGAACTCAATAGATCACTTTTAACTTTTAACAAATGATCATCCTTGAAACTGAGACAGAGGTGAATCATTTGAATCGCCTCTCTTGACGTCATATTGCTGATTGGGTTACGTCACTCGTCGTCTTATAGAAATTGTTGTAAAAAAGCTGACCATAATCTTCATTTACCAATCTTTTACAAGACATTTTTCTTAAAATTTTTTTTTTTATAATTAAAATTTCTTTAATTTATCAAAACAACAGTAAATATTGATGAATTTACAACTTTTTAAATAAAATAGCATATCAATTCACAATATACTGTCAGATTAGAAAAAAAGCATTTTTTTCTGGCATATTAAAAAAATAGATAAAAAACGTGAATTATTTTAAATTTTCCAGCTCATTTTTCAAGTAACTGAAAACCTTTTTAAATTATATAATTAAATCATAGATCAGGAATTTTTTAATTTAATAAACTAACTGGGTACTTGAGTTCGATTCATTCTTGTTAAATCACATAAAAATGAATAATATTAATTATTATAATAACGCACAATTAATGAATGAATATGAATAAATGGATATAGTGCTATATGCTCGCTGGATTTCAATATAAACAGTATAAATGGAAATCACATGCAAAGCCCATCGATTTTTGAACAAAAAGATAAAATAATAAATATAGTAAATAAACTGAATTGAAAACAATTTTTCTCCTATTGCAACATTACTTATGTTATATTTTTCAAACTCGGAACCTTATAAATACATAGGTATATACACATGATATTTGCAAGGAAGCGACTGGTCACTGGCGAGTGGAGACACACATATATTCGTATATGTGTATGCTGCGCCGCGTGCGGCCGCGCGATTACCGATTAGTGCTCAAAACTCTCACGTCATCGGTTGATGACGTCAGAGGCTTTTTCTTGGCTCGGCTCACGTGTGTTTCTGCTGCTGCGCGATTAATAAATTAAGATAGCATCCAACCATTTGAGTTTGGATTTTTTATTATGGCTTTGAAGAAAATTTGAGCTTTTTTTATTAATTTATATTTTTTATGAAAGTAAAATCCAAAATTAAAATATCAAGAATTTAGTTGAATTAGTTTTGTATGTATGTATGTACCTTTTGAATTTAAAAATATTGAATTACCCGAAAAAAAAATATCAAATCTGTTGCAAACGATGATGAGTACGTCAAAAAGGGTTCAAAAATTTTATATTTATGAAATTTTTATCTATCTTTTTTTTAAATAGAAGGATAGATATTGGCTCTAAAAATTTGTCATGTTATGCGTACATATTTATTCAGCATGTTGATTTTCTTCACGATCAGATATGTAGCAGAAAAATTGTATTTATTTTTGCATTTTTTAAATATCTGTACTATTCAGTTTTAATTTGTATTCTAATTGAAATAAAACAGCAATGATTGCAATCAATTTCTAATTTACCAAAAATTTTTAGAAGTTTTCAATCAAACTTAAAATTTATAAAGATCCAAGTTAAATCTTATTTTGTTTTTATCTTTTTTCATTGAAATTTTTTTTATTTAAAGTTAATACATATTTAAAAAATCATCATTGTTTCTTGTATGTTTTCGTTACATTTAATTAAATTTGTTTACCAACTTATCCAAGACTTTAAAATCTTGTAAAATGTAGAACGAAATATATAAATATTAATAAATGCCGAATTTATTTTGCTAAGGTATAGTTAATATATAAGTTTCGATCAAGTTAACTCATTGATCAATATGTAGGTATATATCATTGCAAAGAGAGTTCGATTAATTTGAGTCGTCGATCTTAACGAAACTTTGGGAATCGTTTTCTTTTAAAAAAAGATGAATCAAGCATCTGAATGCTTTTTTTAGCGTTCTTGACTTTCGAAAATCTTTATCGTAAGTATAGTTTATTTAAATTGGATCCAAGAATATTTTTAATTGAAAATTCATTGAAAAAAACAAACAAAAAAAACAAAATTAAGAAAAACATAGAAAATGTAAAGTTCTCTCCAATTGCAACAGACTTTTAGTTAGAATTTTGGAAAATAGGCTAAAAAATCAAAAAGTCAAAAATACCGTACTGCAGGCATTTTTGATCGCTTAAAATGGGTCCATTGGACGGGATGACTTGTCTTATTATTTGATTCATATAAACAAACGATTCCCAAAGTCTCGTTAAAATTGGCGATCAGTAGCCTTTCCTCGTTAGCAAATAGGTAAATACCTACCTATTTAATTTAAAAAAAACATATTTATTATACAAAATCAGTTGACGCTTGCACACACACGCACGCACGCACGCACACACACACACACACACACACACACACACACGCGCGCGCACATATATATATATAGGTGTCAAAAAGAATGATCTTTAAAATATAATTTACTATCTTTAAAATATAATTAACTACTAAACAGCTCTCATAAGATCATTAATTCAGACACTTTGTGTAACTTAAATAAAAACTGTTTATTTACAGATTTAAATAAAAAAAATTCTATATTATAATTTGGGGGTGGTAAACATTTTACTTATATCGGCGGTTTATCTGAGGAGCGAGGGAGGAGGCGACAAGGTGCGTGAATGTGCGCGTGCGCTTATACAACGAGAAGTTGAAACTTGCCCATTATCAATTATGTTCGAAGGCAAGTTGCAGCTGCAGTGATAAATATTTGCGAATTAGCTGTATCCAGCTGTAGCATGTGCAAAAGGGAGAAAAAAAAAATATATTTGGTGAGCCTTTAGAATAGAGTTAGAGAGGACACGATAAGAAGAGAAAAGAGTGGGGGGAGCAGGAGGCACCCGCGGCCATTTTGTTGGTGACGCGCAGTTCGTGAGTCGCGAACTACGCCAGTGACGAAGCCACTGGAGTTTTGACGTGGCTGCTACGTACCTGCCCGTTTACCCACTCCGATCGCAGGAAACGTCGCTGACGAGAAATACGTAAGCTGGTAAGTACGTACACAGGGAGAAGAAGAGCAGCCAGTAGCCCCAGCTGGAGGCGAGAGCGAGAGAGTCAAAGACAAGTGGATTGAAACTCAATTAACCCGCACCATAATCGTCGTCGTCGTCGTCGTTATCGTAGAATTGTCCCTCATCACGCTGCTTCATCGTTTGTTGAACTTGCTACCGGACATGGTGTCCACCTCCTGTTAGAACAAGATAAACTTGGAGCAAGCACCTAGTTCGCTGCAGCCAGGTCCTTAGCTAACTCATCTGCAAGAATTGTTTTTCAAACAGCCTGGCTGCATCTAGATTTGAATAGATACGGACCACGGATTGTGCTCCGGGCGCTGGCCAGCACTATTGACGTCGCTAACAGCAGAACTAGTCTCTGGGATAACATGGCTGCCTTCATCGCCGACGACGACGCACCACCAGCAGTGGTCTAACGCAGTTTTTCATCTCTTGTTTATCATTCTGCGCTTTGCTGCTAAGCACACATACTTGTTTTCTATTTTTAGGGGGCCCTCTTTCCTCTTTCTCTCTCACTCTCTCCTTCAAGCACGAGCGCTGCTCATAAAAAAAATTTTTCCGTTTGTCTTATGTAAATGCCAACACTCCAGAAGTCTGATTTATTCTAAACCAAGGAAATGGATATTTCAGGGCTCTTTGCCGACCCCGGGCTATGGAAAGCATGGTCGAAGAAAACGGATCAGAAGTAGACCCACTAGCAAGTGGCACCCCAAGTGGTGAAACCGCTCCAACCATCGTTGCCTCGGTACAGTCTCATAGTGTTGTTAATAACCAGCAGCCACATCATCATCTGGTTGCATCCTCGGCCAGCATTGTGCAACTTACATTGCCCTCAGCCACTCAGGTTTGCAGGGAACATCATTATTGATGATTCCTTATATTGCAGTGTATCACATGCTTTTTAAGTGTGTTGTTTCTTTTTAAATTATATTCCATTTAATTTTTGTTTTTTTTTTTTTCAAATTATCATTTTTAATACCATTGACATATTTACATCAAGCTTGATTGTGGAAATCAATTTTTTGTAATAAATATATACAAGGCTGAATACTATCAATTACAAAACTTGGTAAATTCATAGATTTGGTTCCGTTTGCTTTTTCATTTCTATGACCATTATCATCTAAAGAATAGTACTTTCAATCATCTGAAGACGATATAATAAACACAATATTAATTGTTAGTTTTTTTAAATTTTAGTGAAAAATTTAAAATATTTTAGAGTCATTATGGGAAATTTTTGAAACTCAGTTAAAACTTAATTTTATCTTTTTTGCCTGCTAAATTATTTTTAAGATCATTACTCCCATCTTATTTTAATTTTAAAATTAATATTCAGTTCTATTAACATTATATCAAAGTAATGTCAAAAGGTACATTAAAAAATGGTATGATAAATAAATTACACACCCTGGAAGCTAATGTAAAGAATGCCTCTGAGTAAATTTAGTTATCGCTCAAGTAATAGGCTTGGGTATTGAAAAAAATGCTCTGAGAGATTCTTTATTTGCTTTTGTGGTGAGTATACTATTTTTTATTGCAAATACATCAAAAGTACAAATCTCTTCCTGTAATAGCTAGAGGAAAAGTTGCACTTTTGGAATATGTGCAATAAAAAACTTTTAACAAAGTATATATTTTTTTACAATGAAAAAAATTTTTGTTAAAAATCCTTATTTTTTATTAGTATTATTTTTTTTATACAATCTATATTTTTGTCCATGACCTTTGAAGTACCTTAAGTGAATCATGTGGAGCAATAACCTGGGTGTGCATTTTTTAATCTTTTTTTTTTTGCATAATGCTGGTCCTGGTAATACTTTTGAATTTATAATATTTACAATTTTAATATTGAAATTAAGTTTTAATGGCCTGTCATTTGCATGCTTCTATAATTCATTGCAAATACATTTTGAATACTATAATTAATTTAAGTACTTTAATTGAAATTCTGTTTAATAATTAGGTACAGTCTGTTATCCAACCAAATCAACAATCAGTTATTCAAACAGCCACCAATATCCAACCTGTAGCTCTTTCCAAAGGAAATGTCATTCTTGTCAGCAAACCCAACTCAGTCATACAGACAGCTCAAGGAAACTTACAAACTTTGCAGGTCTATACTTTATTTAAAAAAAAAAAAAAATTTTATATTGTTAATCAATAATAAATTTAAAATTAGGTTGTCGAAACTGCCAGTGATGATAGTTACTCAGATGATGAATCTCCAAAGAAAAGACGAGATATTTTGTCAAGAAGACCATCTTACAGAAAAATTTTAAATGATCTAGGAGGTGGTGCTGAAATAGCTGGTGAGTTATCATGTTTTTTTTCTAATTGTTTAAAAAGAAAAAGAAAGCCTTGATTATGTTATATGAATAAGTAAAATGTTATCATAGATGGTGCATGTCAGTTCATACTATTGATAAGAATTTTTTATGCATAAATATATTATAGAAAATATTTATTAATTGAACAATTATATAGAAAATATTTTCAAAGTATGATGCCATACCAAGTTAAATTAATCAATATAATAGGTTTATAGGCAATAATAATTTTCAATCACCATCCAAGTCCTTTTGAAATTCTACCCTGAAAATCATAAACTTATTTGACAGATTTTTTTTTTAATTTTCTAATAATTGAAACTAGGTGGTTATTTTTAGAAATATTTTTTGTATGACCTGACTGCACAAATGAAATCCCAGTATCCAGAAAAGCAGCTAAAAGACATTAGATCACATTAATATTTCAAAAAAAAACTATGATAATCCAATCTTAAAGCTCATTTTTTTATTTCGTTTTGTTTTTTGTGTTTTTGAGTTCACAATAAATTCTAAAAATCTTGAGTAATATATTCCAGAGTAGAATTTCAATTTTTTAGTTGAATTTAAAATCAAAAATGATTTAGTAAAAAAATAGGGTTAAATTGGTTCGGTGTTACAGAGGGTCGTTTGCCTTTGAATCCTTTAGAATCCTCTTCTGAATGTGATTCTAATGTGGACAGTGAAGTGTCTTCCCATTCTCTCCATTACCAAACAGGTTGGTTGTTAATTTTTATTTTTATGACTTCCCAAAACTCTTATAATTGATTCTCCTTAATTAAATTTCCTATTACTGTATTTAGTTTCTATTAAAAGAATGTAATTAGTATGATTATCTATTTCAAATTTATTTCTTAAAAAATTCTGGTAAATTTGTACTTAAATGCTTGGTGTGGCATCAGTATTTTTGAGCTTTAATTGAAATATAAAAACATTTCATTTTGAAGGTGTATTAAAAAATTTTTGCTCTGTTCTAAATTTTTCATTAAATTATTAATTTTGTTGTTCTTTCCTGCGGTTGAAATTAAAATAAATAAATAAATAAATAAATAAATAAATAAAAATATTAATAAATAAATAATATTGTATTTACAGTCATACCAGCTGGAGCTATTCAAATAGCAACTCAAGGAGAGGGTGTTCCAGGATTACATTCATTAAGCATGAGTAATTCTGGTACAACTGGTGGTACTATTGTACAGTATGCTCAAGGTCAAGATGCACAATTTTTTGTACCAGGTTTGTTTGAAAAACTATTTTAGTTTTATTAAAGTATATAATTTATACAAATCATACTTAAAAAAAAGAATAAAAAGTTAGTATGCTACATTTAAAAGCTGTATTAGAAACTTACATCTAATAGAATATTATTACATGCATTTAATAAGTGTAAATAAATATACATATGGTTGAGAGAAGCGAAAGGGTCTGAGGGCGCGCTAGTTTATTTTGTCCATTATTGACAAGAAAAAGTTTTTTTAATTTTGAAAGCAAATAACTTAATTTAAAGTTTTGATAATAATGGTTGTTAATAGTTTTACAATTATTAATTTTTCAAGTTTACCAACGACTACAAATTATAAATTATTTTATAGCAAGCACAGGCCATGGAGTGGTTGTTGAAGATGCCGCCAGGAAAAGAGAAATGAGACTTCTTAAAAACAGGTACTTTTTTTCTCTTTCTCAATTTATAGAGAATGTAAAAATAAATTACTTACATTAAATATTATTGTCAAATTATAATTTTTTGATTGTAGAGAAGCAGCTCGAGAATGCAGGAGAAAAAAGAAAGAATATATAAAATGTTTAGAAAATCGAGTGGCCGTTTTGGAAAATCGAAATCAAACATTGATTGATGAATTAAAATCTTTGAAAGAATTATATCAACAAAAAACTGACTGAGGTTGGTACTTTTTTTTGTGGTATAGTATCAACATTAAATCATTATCAATTAATGAATCTGGACACATGCTGTTCATGTACATTACTGTTGGTGTTATTCAAAGGAATATACATGCAGTCATATAGATAAGTGTTTCTTGTAAAATATTGTATTTATGTATACAACTACTAAGGCTTGTGAAACTTGCTATTACTAAAGCGAGAAGCCAAAGTTTACACACAATGCTGAAAACAGTCACAATAGAACATCTTATTTTTTCTTATGTACAAAACCTAAAATCATAAACAGAATGAACTGTGAGTGTAAAATAAGAAATGCTAGTTCTTGGTGTGTAGCATTAAGTGTCTTGAATATTGAGTCAAGGGATTTTGCTTTGCCATATGTCTTTAACTTCTTATGTTACTAATGAATTGAAGGCAAACTGTTGTAAAGGTAACATTGAAATGATAAAATCATCAGAAAATTATATATTTTATTAATTATAAAAAAAATGTTAAATATTGTTATTAAAAAACATTGCTAAGATCTTATCACTGTAATACCCATTGTGTTGCACTTATCTCGGTTTAAATTAATAAAGTGTTTTTAACCGAGCTGTCAAATGTGTAAAATACAGATGTAATATAAATTTTGGAGTGCCTTGCAGAGTGTATGCATGATTACATATTCAAATGTACATGTATACAATATATAATGGATATGACTTATAGAATGTATAACATTTGTCAGAAAAAATATTTTTAAATGATAGGCTGAATGTTTACGTTAGATTAAACCACATAAACCTTTTAATGAGTAAATAGTCAAAATATTTGTATGTTCTTGTTAGATTAAAACGCAATGAATTTTTTCATACTTTTGGTGTTGGTTAAATTTTGGATGGTTCTGAAAAATTTCTAAATTTGGTTTGGAATGCAGTTCCTTCTTTGCTACATTGGGTGCATTTGTATCTGATTGTTACCGTTAATAATAAAAATTTATGTCCCAATGTACTATAAATATTTTTATGAAAAAATAAATGAAAAAAAAAACAATAATAATAAAATAAAAAAAAAAAAAAAAAACGTGATGAAGTAAATAGATAAAATTTATATTTTCTCAGTTTGTACAATCGTAAAAAATAGTATTGATAAGAAAAAAAATCAGGCAAATTAAATTTCTACTTCATAACTTTGATTTTATGGCACAAGATGTTTTCAATACATAAAGGAAAAACATTATCTTATTTGATGAAAAAGAGATCTTTAACTAATTTATTAAATCACTTGTAATTATATGTATAGTATGTGTATATCTTGGTTACTGCGCTTATATTCTAGAATAATGTACATAGAGATAATATATTATTTTTACATATCATTGGCCTTCTTCAAAAATTTAGCTTATAAATCTATTCATTAAAAATCTCATACATTTTCAAATCAACAAATGGATGACCAAGGCATGAATGAAATAGTAGTTTCAGTTCAACCAAAAAAGAAATATTATGAAACTAATTTTATAAAACAAAAGAAATAAAAAATGTAAAATCTAACAATTACAATAAATTTTAAGTGAAAAAGAAAAAACCATTGAAAAAGTTCAAAATAAAAACTAATGACTAATTTTTACTGTCACCATTCATTACCACTACCATAGATTTTTTTTATCTAAATTTTTGTATTCAAAACTATTTATTAACGTATCAATTTAAATATTATGAAATAACTTATAATTCATTCATGGCGGATATTCAAGATTAAAAATTAATATGTACATATATACCAGCAGAAGTAATGGCTTGCAGAACGCCGATTTTGACGAAACTTAAGGGCATCAATTTCTGGTACCAAATGATAAAAAAATATCTCTTGAAAACTGATCTTTTTCAAAAACTGTCAGAAAAAAAAAAATTCTTTTCAATCGATTTTAATAATTTGGAGAATTATAAAAATAATTTTTAACATTTTTTAGGTTTTTAAAATTTTGAAGCGAAAACTGGTTTATCAGCAAATTTTTTCATTTCTAATAAAAAAAAATAGAATTTTTTTTAAATTAAAAACTTTTTTTTTTTACAATATTTAACTGGGCTATTGTGGCTACTATAAAAAATGATAGCGTGACTTCTTGAAATTTTTTTAAATTTGAAGCCATGTATAAAATTCTGCAAATTTATATTTTTTTTCTTAAAAAATGTTGTTAAATATTATATTGTAAACCCAAATCAGGAAATCGTTATTTTCAGTGGCCAGAGTAACCTCGTAAAACTTGGTTGTTCTGATAAGTATTTTCCCCGATTTTATGCATTACTCAAAGCAGTCCTGATGCGTAAATATGCGAGGGTGAAAGAGCATTTTTGACAAAAATTTTTTGTAAACAACTCAAGAGAACTCGTAGTCAAAGTAAAAATAAGTGCTTCGCATGACATTTACTTTTACAATGAGCGATGATAATAAGGTATTACGAAGGTGTACAATTGGTATACAATAACAAAACAGAAACCGGTATTTCCTTTTTTCCTTTATTATTCCTTTATCAAAAAATGCCTTATCAGTGAAGCCGATATAGCATTGGCTAATCTAACCAAAACAATTCATGTCATTGGTTGTAACCAAATGATTCACGTCATTGGACGATCTGAGAGAGTGATTGTCGCATGCGCAGTATGAGAAAAAAATATTCAAAAAATTTAACTATAAATAAAACAAAATTTAATTTTAGGCGCGCGTAGCGCGAAAATTAGCCCTAGTACAATAAAAGCACAGAAACAGGTATCTAATACCGTGTTTTTCCTATTATAAGACACACCCTGAAAATAAGACATCCCCCGAAAATAAGCCACTTGCTTGCATGCGTCGAAGAATATAAGACACGGCAGTGTATTACGGAAGTTGAAACAGCAACTGCTATTTTTATTTTTGAATACTATTGCAGCATCATGTCTGGAAAAAGGAAGTCTTATTCTGTTGAATTTAAAACTGCAATAGTCAAAGAGTCTAAAAATAAAAATTTAGTGACTTTTTGCAAAGAAAAAAATTTAGATTACCGATTGCAAATTGCTGAAGTTTCTGAGAATCTTAATATGTATGGTGACATATCAGAAGAAGACGAAGTATATAATATTGTCGAATAATCATATTTTTATCAATTGTTCATAATTATTTAAAGACTAGTTTTATCATTTGTATCACTGATTTTTAACACCTATTAAAGTTAAATTTCAGGATGAAAAAAAAATGTATATGTATCGCTTGATTTTTTTTATATAAGACATCCCCCGAAAATAAGACATATCTGGTGACCCAAAAAGAATATAAGACATGTCTTATAATAGGAAAAACACAGTAACAGAACAGAAACAGGTATAGAATAACAAATTAGGTATGTAGGGTAAAGGAAATTTCAAGTATTGTGATGGCTCGCCGAAGGTAACCGCAACATCGATTATCCTTTTATACGCGAAGAAAAAAACAACCATTAAAAAAAAGTCTTTTTTTTTGTTCTTGAGTAAAATTTTAAGGTCATATCTGTAAAATCATTGTTTTTTTAAAAATAGTTTTTGTTTATCATATTTTTTAATTTTCTAAACTCTCTGAATTTAAAAAATATAATAATAATTAGAGCAAATAAATTATACATTTGTTCATGAGCAATGAAAAAATATTTAAAAAATCTTTTGAGATCATATTTTTTTATGAACAAACTCTTATACAACCTATGTTTTTTCAAAAGATGATTGCAAAAACTTCATTAAAAAAGTGTATTTGCTTAAGAATTATGGAAAATCTAAGAAAAAAAAATTCATTTTTAAAAATTTTTTAATTTTTTGATTTTTGAGTTTTTTAATCAACTCTTACATTGCATATTAATTTCATAGTAAAAATAAAAATGGTTACGAGATCTGCATGAAAAAATATGTATTTTTTCAAGAGATATGGCAAATTAGAGGAAAAAATTCATTTTTTTAAATCAATTTTTTCAAATTTTTTTAGCTCTATGAATTTTTAACCAAATTTTACATCGCCTGTGTTATTTTTGAAGTACTAAGAAAGATAATGGTGGAAATCGCAAGAAAAAATATTATATTCGTTCAAGATTTATTTTTTAACTGTAGCGTACCGATATATATGCTGACTAACTCCAGCGGAGAGGTGCGGCGGACGAGCTGGCCGCGCGGTCAGTGTCACTAATGTGACGGCGCAACTTCAAAAATTCATAAGTTCGGTTCTAATAATTTTTAAACGGAATTTAAAAGGATAAAATATGTTGTACTTTAATTTGAACTTTGAATTTTGAAAATCGGGTTGGCCCCTTGGAAAAAAATTTGAGTATAAAACTTTTGCTCGCCTTTTTTTGGCACTTTTTTGGCCTTTATATAAAATGTATTATAAATTTATAATAAAAAAAAAAAAAATTTATTAATTTTTTTTTAAACTAGACATGAAAAAGCATATTAAAAAAAAACCATCTCAATCCTGTGAACCGTTCTAGAGAGTTAAGAATTTTTGAAAATATGAACCCCCAAAACGCTCTAAGGGCTGTAACTTCTTAAACCACCCAATACATTATCCAAATTTCCAATAGGGTCATTTTCTGCTCCGAAACGAGCTTGTTTTTAGCTGAAACGTCCCATTAGATCGTTTGAGCATCTTTTTTACCTATTATTCGGGTACAATTGCAGGAGTGTAAATAAATAGAGAAGGAAATAAAAAATTAATTTGCATAATTTTAATTTTAGTCACTGTAAAAATAATAGTTACTGCCTATAAATAAAGAATATTATTATTTCAGTTCTATTTTGGAATATTGAGCGATTTTTGTATTATTAAAAAAATAAATAACTTGAATTGAATAAAAATTATTTAAAACACGTTTGTTTATTTATTAAAAATTAATAACAATTACTGACGACTGACGTTTGAGATGAGGTATGATGCACGATCAAACAATTCATCGTATTCCCCGTGAACGCTCGGGCATTATGCATACTGCATGGGCAATAGAATATAAAAAGGTTCATTCGACTGCACTTTTCATTCCTCATATTGCCCGGGCATCATGCACGTAACGTAATTGTACTAATAAATTATAAAATATAAACTAAAATTCGAATTAAGCTTTATTCTGAGGTCTTTTTCAATAAGCTTTTTCAAAATGTCAAAGTATTAAAGAAAGTGGTTTTTTGAGGACTATAAAATTTCGTTTACAAAATATGTATTTTTATTAGAATTTTTTTACTTGATATATTTACTTATTTTCATAGATCTGTAGTAAATTTATGTTTAAAATTTATGAAAAATCAAGAAAATATATTTATACTTTGTGTTTAACAGTTATTTAGGCTTAATTTTATTATCCTCAAAATTTTTTCATATACTTACAAGTTCTATGTAGAGAGTGTAATAAAATACTCGATGAGGTCAATACCATGGGTACGCTAAAAAATGGTTTTTACAATTTTTAATTCATATAAAAAGTAAAGTAATAGAAAAAAATTAAAAATGGATTTCGCTGAGGCGACGCGATGAGGAGTCAAGGCCGAACTTTAGAATTTAAATTTTATCTTTTTTCACCCTGCAAAGGGTTGGGAATTTGAGAGACATTCAAAGTAGCATAGATGGCTGAACTCAGTCAGATCATCATTGGTTCAATAATCTAGTAAAACAATTTTTTATCATAACTTATTATCATATACTATTTTTATTAATAAAAAAATTAAAAAACTTTATGTTGGCTTATTAGAAGATGGAAGCTTTAATTTTTTTTGAATGTCAAGTGTGTACCACAGAACTGGATAGTCAGTCACTTGTACAAAAAAATTGTTTTCTGTTTGTAATTGATTGTTACAGTAAGCTATAAAAAATTTTTAAGCAATAATAGAAATTTTTTTTTACGCATACTATAAATAAGTAATTTATGTAGAATAGAATATAAACACAACTTCAAAAGTTAAGATTCATATAAAAGATTCATCGAAAAAAAAATTTGCGGGGTTCGTCTTTTGCTCTAAATTAAAAAAAATAAATAAATATATTTAAGTCTGTCTAGCTTTTTTGGCCTCGGATAGCGCTTTCAAGACTTTAATAATTTATTTTCCTGATGATACATCTCCTCCGTGGATACCAAAGAACTATCGGGCTTCGGCAGAGCTCCGAAGAAGGTGAATAGCAAGAGAATAAATATGGTTTATTGAATCTAAATTTCACATTATTTAAATTTTTTCCTGTTGTAAAGGTCTATATTAGTAAATAAAAAGGATCATTTAACCTGACCTTGCGTAATTAGAATCGATGTTTTACTTTTTATACATAACAGATTGACTAACGTAAATATTATTTTATTCAGATGTATATTTTACAAACTTCAAACACAATTGATGAACAAAAAAAATGTATGTACAATTAATTATTTTATCGATCTTATAAAATTGGGAAATTTTTTTTCAAAATCGATTTTAAATTTGTTTAAGTACAAGGGAAAAAATTGATTAATTTTTACTTTTTTTCTTTCACCTGCTTCTTTTAGAAATTTTTTATTTTTAAGACTTTAAAACAAAGAGGGTGGAGATTCTTTTTTAATTTTTTTGAATAGCAGTTGAAATATTTGTTAACTAAAAAATTGGTTTTGAAATAAAACATAATACAATTTTGAAAAAATAATGAAAAAAATTAATCATTTCAAGTTTCATTTTTTTTAAAAGCTTGTTAGTATATTTTAATTGTTCGCATGTTAAGCAGGGCTCATAAAACTGGTGAGTACTTTTATTTATTTCTAGAAAATACTGATTTCTAATTCAAAATTTGTTTAGTGATGTCCATTGAAATAGTAATTAAATGATGCATTTACAATAAACTGTTTTTATTAACTGAAAGAATAGGCAAGAAAATGAATTTGGAGCTACAAAAATAAATTTTATGGCAAAAGAATTAAAGTTTTATGTAAATACCATTTAATTTAATTATAGGTAAATGATTTTGGAATTAAAATTTATGCAATGTGACAGAAAGTGATGAATAATTTAACAGAAATTTAAACACTGTACATTTTTTAATGTGAAAAACTGTTACGGTAATAAAACTTTCTTTTAACTTACAGTTTTAATAACATCCTGTACTATTGTTCACACAAGTATTTCGAAATCAAATTTTTATTACTACACAATTGGTTTGTTACTTTAAACCTCAAATTTATATTACATTGTTTGTAGAGTACAATTCTAAAATTTTAACTATGAAGCATATACATTTTGTTTAATATTCCTATACTAATGTTGTTTTTAATATTTATTCATATTTAAACAGAGTATACAACATTTTTATTTAGTGCCAGCATACAGTCTTTACAAAATAGTGATTTTTAAACGTGAGGACAATTATTTTAGCAAAAAATAAAAAAGTAAACTTATTTTTTCGCGAGAATTTGATTTGAAAACCATAAGTAAATTAAAATCTGTAAAAGAAAATAGTAATTTTGGATAGAGAATTAAAAAATAATATATTTCAAGTTCATTTTTTCTTAAATAAAACTGCGTAAGAATAATTACATTATTCAAGGATATTATATAAAATCTGGTTTACAAGTTACTTTTAGAAATTTAAGTTTGAAAATAACTTTTTAACAAACAATAAGGTTATTCTGGTTCACTTTGTAATGCTTCACCGTTTGTTACAACTAAAGATTCATCTTCCTCATCATTACATTCCATAAGACTCTCTCGACGTTTTTTTTTAACAATCCTTTCATCATCACTACTTGGCACACTTTTTTCCCTTTTCCCTTTATCCCTTCCCCTTGTTGTCCTCAACACTTCCTCCCCATTAGTCTTCCCACTGCTTTTACTATTATTTTTAGTTCTTAACGTCCTTTTAGTAGTCCTCGAATCCTCTTCATCTTCACGTTCACTTAATAATTCGTTTTCTACTTTAATTATCAAAGCCGCTGAGTCACTAGAGCTATCATCATTCGGTTCTGTTTGCATTTTATTTTCTGTCCGTTCGGGTTTATCAACACTTGGATGCTCACTAGTAGCTGAACTTTCTGGAGGTAAAGGAGGAGTCCGAACACTTTTATACCGATCATTTTCTTCAAACTTTACAACAACTTGTTTTTCCTCAGCTGGAGTATTTTCTTCAAGTTCCTCTTTTTTTATAGGAGGTGTGTGGGGTGATAAGCCATTTGTTAAATTAGTTAAATTATTTTCAACAGAAGCAGATTTGAGTGCAGTATTTTCTTGTTGGAGTAGTGTTACAGACTCTCGTGCTTTTTTCAGTTCTTGCTGCAGGAAATAAATTGTACTTTGCATGCCTTCAACATCCTCATCAAGATCTTGAAGAAATTCGTCCAGCTCTGTAAAGATTTTGAAAAATTTAGTATAGTAACCAATACTATTTAGATAAGTTTTGCTACTTCATGAAAATTTTTAAGTTGGTTTATCATTTAATTATTTTTTAATAAATTTATAAAAAAAATCTCATTAATTTGAAAAATTAATTTTTTAGGATACTTAGTTTTATATACTATTTCATTCATCTGTAAGTATTTAATTTTAATTTTTTAATTTTGAAATTATTTCAATTGAAATTATTATTATTATTTTTTTTATTAATAAAATTTTAAGTAATTTTATACCACTAGTGCGTAGGTACTCGATTTTACGCACACTTCGAAATTTAAAAACTCGCCCTACGCACCAGTGGTATAAAATAGTATATGCAACGGGTGCAGCACGTCACAAGGGCTTCTTAAAGTCGCACTCGGTACCTTTAAAACCGCCCTGGCGACGATACTGCAACCCGTTGCATAATATACTATTAACAGAATTGATTTTTTATTAATTTGTAGTTGATCAAACTTTGGACTGAGGTTGCTAATTTATATTATTAAATAAATAAAAATAAATTTGAAAATCGTAATTCTTATGGCTCTTTCAAAACCACTCACCTGATTGTGATTTTTTAACTTCTTCACTGTACTTTTTTTGAAGAGCAAGCTCCCCTTCTAATTTAGCAATTCTGCCACTAGATATCATACGCCCCAATTCTTCATTTTCTTGATACAACAATCTGCATTTGGCCATTAATCTTTTTCCAGTATTGCTGTAAAATATCAAGATTAAAAATTTTTTTTTTAAAGAGTTCATTAAAAATCTGTTGCTAAATTTTTTATTAAGTTATTAAAATTGTACCTGTCAGGAGTAAATTTCCAAGCACTAAGTTCACTTTGTGTATCTTCAAGTTTAGCTTTTGTTGTAAGTAGTTCTTGGCGTAATTTTTGTATAAGTATGTTTACAGCTGGATCCAATAAAGTAGATCTTAATGCTGCAGCAGATGGTGCTTGAGAAGCTTTCATTTCTGTTAATTGATTCTGTACATAAGATAAAATTTATTGGCATAAAATAAATTAACATTAACATTAATTATTTCATTTCAATTGCTTGAACTACTCACTACATATTCTCGAACCTCTTGCTCCTTAGATGCAAGCCTCCTGACTAAAATCTTTTCTCTGTGAGATGCTTCAGCATATTGTTGCCTATATTTTTCTTCAGATTCTTTTGATGAATTTAAATCTCCTAAAATATTTTAAAAATTACTTAATACAGGTTTAAGAATGAAATTTGAATTGCTGTTTAAAAAGTTAAAGTCAGAGTTTTATAAAAATTTATCCACTACTAAATTAATTTTTTTTGATAAATGTTAATTTTATTTTTTAAATTATACTATGAGAAAAAAAAATGAACAAATAAATAATCATAAATATTAAGAGACAATTTTTTCTATTCAAGATAGACTTATGCAAAAAGTATGAAAGTTTTTATTTTAAGCTGCCCAACAATGACATCTTTAATTAACGCATACTTTGATCAAATAAACAGATGAAACTTCTTTACTGGTAGCAATTATGGTGAGGTGCTGTGAGATTTCTCTGTAGAATGTTTTTCTAGTTGCTGAAGTTGTTTTCCCAAAGTTATAAAAATATCATACCAATCCTTTTCAGAGCCAGGTTATTTGTTACATCTTTCTCAAAAAGGTATTATTAGGAAACAATTTTAAAACAAAGTCATAGGTGAGTTTCAGAATTTGTGTTAAAAACCATTTAAAATTAAACTAAAACAAAAATGAAAAAAAGGGCTCTGTAGCGCCCAAGCTACCTTAAGCCATCTTTTAAGCCTAACCCCATCAAAATCAAATGAAAATCATCACAAGAATATTGGAAACAGTTTTGTAAATTTTAGTATCTTAATAACATTTGCTATATATCTTTTATATTGAATTTTGATTAAGGGTTTTTGATAATTTTGATCCAATTTCAATGGGATTGAGCTTAAAAGATAGATTAAGCTAGTAGCTTGACCGCTACAGAACCAGTTTATTTCATTGTCATTTTTAATTTTACTGAATTTTCAATTTTTTGTTGAAATGACCCCTTTGACTTTGCATTAAAGTGGGATTTTCAAAGTTTGATTAAAAAATCAAAACAAATAAAAATTAAATGTTGCTGTACAGGTAGGGAATTTTTCAGCTTGAGAAAAGGTGACTCAACCAAAAGTGTTATTATGATCTATGTGATTAAACCATTTGCTATTGACTTCAAATAGTGTCATTATAAGATTCACAAGGCTAATGATTTTAAAACACTATTGCACCATCATTTTAATCAAACTAAAAATTTTTTTTTAGTTGCCACTCACACAAGTGTAATGCAAATAACAAATGCAGAAAACATACACCAGTTACTTTATTTTGCAATTTCTAGTCAAAGAAGGATTTTAAAAGATCCCATTATTTTTTAGCACTGATCACTTCTTTGATTTCACAATAACATAATTTAACAGCACTTTTGAATAATGCACAAACAACTATCACACAGCACATCACCTTGAAAATTTTTGCAATTAAAACATTTTAAATAATTTAAGTTTACTCATTTAAGTTAGAAATTGAAATAATCTTAATTTTATGATGTTCAAAGAAAATTTTTATAAAAGCTTATGGCAAATGAAGTATCACACTAAAAAAAGATTAGGTGAATTTTTTGAACAAAATATCATACAGTCTGAATGCATTGGCATTATAAATTTAAGTAAACTTCAGGTTTACTTAAATTAAAATGTAGCAATACAAGTCTTTCAATAGTCAAGTGACGCCAGTACCTTCCGCAGTAGAGTTTTGTAATTCTAAGTAGTCCACATAAATGTCCTGTTCACGCCATTTTGCTATCAGTTCGTCTTTGCTCAAATTATCCAGCTGCTGCTCTGTGAGTTTAATTCTGCGTGTTTGTCTTGGTGAGCGAGGACTGGTAGCTTTTGTGCCACCATTACTGTGAGGACATGGTGGAGAAGAATGTCCTGCAGATTTAACTGCTTCTGTACTTTCTTCAGCCATTTCCAATATGACTACTTGTTAAACAAATAAGCAAGTATTTACACAGATAAATCTCTTCTTAAAAAGTTACTTCAAGGAGGATACATAAGAGTGACCCTGAAAAAAAAATTTTATATTAATAGAAATGAAAATTAGAGATAAGTATCAAACATCAGCAATTATGAACGATAATAAAAATATTTTTTTATGATAAACTAATGCACACGGATATTCGATCTGAACCCGACGCAAATTACTACCATCTGTATCTTTGAGTTTCTTAAGTAAAAAAGTGCCCATGCAAATTTCCAAAACAAAAATTTACTTCTGTACTCTGTAGAGTGGACAACTTTAGTGAGAAAAAGGGAGATGCTTAACGCGAGTAATAGTTTTTCTCGCAAATTGAACTATGTGACTCGGCTTAATTAATAAGAGAGAAAATCCATATACCACAAATGGTATAGGTAGGTATGAATACTAAAATTTCCCTCGTGCACACATACACGTTCGCTGGGATGCACGTACCACAGAGTAGCACATACTCTAAACTCGTCAAAAAAGTTTAAAAATGCAAATTTTTTAAATTACAAAATAGAGAAAAACATTTCGGTTGTAGATTTGAAACATTTTTTTCATGCTAAGAACGAACTATATTACCTATAGCGTAGAAAATACTCGGAGCAAGCGAACTGACGAGACTACGAGAGGATGGCGTGACTGCAAACATGGACAAACAAGCATTCAAATGCCACGGATACACTTGAGAGAAGTAATTAAAAACTCAGAGAGGTGCAGCACTAAGTTTTAGGTATTTCATTCTCAACTTGCCTTTTCTCCTCACGGCCCTGATGCGTATTCGTCCCGAAGGAGAGATGTCATCACTGCCGAGGCGACATTCCTTTCGGCGAACTGCTGCTGCTGCACGTACTCGCTTACGTTGTACGCTGTACCTGCTCGCTGCTGCTGCACGATCACATTCGCTACTAGGTAAGTATTTGCAAAGTTGGTTCGATCGCGCATTGAGCTGACTTGAGATCAGACGTCACACACAATATGCACACGCGTTTAGACTGCTCACCACTTCTCTCTGCACACACACTTAACACTGTGCAGACTGCAGCGTATGGTGCTGTTGCCCTTTTCTCATCTATAATAGGTTTGTGATTTGTTAACCCTTGTTCCGTCACTCCGTAATGGCTCTCTATCAATGGTGGAATCATGAAATCATGCTCGCAAGTCGCGCCTCGCTCTGAATAGCGACGGTCATAAGACCGCGACTCTCAAATTCAAATCATTTATATTTTAAACACTTAACTTAGCCATGTGGAAGTTTGCTATTGAAATTTTCAAATAGAACTTTAATATATATAATGATCCTATGAATAAGTTTTGCAAGATGATAGACTACAGTTCTTAAAAAAACATTTAAAAATTGATTTCTCCTTTTATCAAATACTTTTGAGCCAGAACTATAAAAGTTCGCTGAAAAAAATTTAAATCTTTTAATTTAGTACTATAACTAAAATACTTCAAACTGCTACATATTCATAAACTCATAAAACTGTGACCTTTATTATATTTATATACAAACCATTTATTCGTGAAATCCATCTATGAAATAAACTTAATATAAAGCACGATATTCGTGGTTGAAAATAAAAAGTTTCAGTGTTGAAATAAAAATTTTGATAACTGCAAGAACAAATCAAATTGTGATTCTTGTTATATTATGACAGTGATGATTGACTTTGAAAAATCAAATTTTTTAGTGAGTATATATCATGCACAATTCATTATTCATTGTAATAAAAAAATGCTTTATGAAATCAAATTTCAGTTCCAGTTCTGTTCCTTCATTTTAATTGACGAGTGGACGTTTCTGACATATTATATGTATGTATGTATATACTCTTAAAAATTGCTTAGCAGACGAGATTCGAACGCCAAATACCGATAACACACCGCATTAACAAATAAATCGCAGACTAAATTCTATCGGCTTTTTGTTTTTTAATTATCTATTAAAATTTTTTAAGATGATAGTCGGTGCTAGGCGTGCACTTATTTCTGGAACTTCGTAAGTTTTTATTTCATTTAAATAAAAATTAACTTGTTAATGATATCTACTATTTAAAGTCCAAACAATTAATTTGATTATATAATTTATAACCTAATAATACTGAAAATAATTTAATAAGTGGATAAAAATAATTTACCAATTTGAAATAAAATCATAAAAATAATTTTTTATAATTCTATTTTTAGATGGGGAAAAAATTTTTTTGCTAGAGGTAAGCACACTCTACCAGAATTGCCTTATGACTATCGAGCACTGGAACCAATTATCTGCGCTGAGATCATGCAAATTCATCACAGCAAACATCATGCAACTTATGTTAATAATTTAAATGCTGCCGAAGAAAAGTTAAAAGAAGCAGTTGGTAAAGGAGATGTCAGCACTCAGATTGCATTGGGTCCAGCTATTAAATTCAATGGAGGAGGCCACTTAAACCATTCTATTTTTTGGAACAATTTATCCCCATGCAGTAGTAACCCAGACAGTAAGTAACAAAACTAGATATAAAATATTTTTAGCTTTTTTTTTATGCATATCAAATCTTTCAATATTCAATGTTTTCTAGCTGGATTATGTGACCAAATTAATAAAGACTTTGGTAGTATTGATGAAATGAAAAAAAGATTATCTGAAGCTACTATTGCAATCCAAGGCTCGGGATGGGGATGGCTTGGATATAATCAGAAAGATAATAAACTGCAGATAGCTACTTGTGCTAATCAAGATCCCTTGAAAGCAACTACAGGTTTGATTCCACTTTTTGGTATTGATGTATGGGAACATGCTTACTATCTACAATACAAAAATGTGAGACCAGATTATGTAAAGGCAATCTTTGACATTGCAAATTGGAAAGACATAAGTGAGCGTTTCCAAAAAGCAAAAGGATGTTAGAAACTGAAAATTTATATAACTCAGTAGATTAAAGAATATTAGATAATAGTTAAAATTAAAGTTGAACTTTCATAATATTAACTATATACATATTTTTTGAGCTGACTCTTTCAGATATTTGTTTTTTGAATGGCTTGCAATTTATTAAATGGCTAATAGTTTAGTTACATTATGACTATTAATTTTTGTACTTAGAAATTAAATTACTTTATTCTGAAAAATGAAATTTACTTTTATTCATGTAATAATCCAGAAAAAAACTAAGTTTTCCATTTTTTATGAATTTTTATTAATTTTAAAATACAGGGCTTTTTTAATTAAATAAATAATTTTTCTAGTTTTTTTTTTTTTTTTTTTTTTTTTTGACATAATGTAGTAGCAGGTACCCGCGTCTTCTACTGCGATTCTTATAAAGAAGTGTATTTTTAGAAATATGCATTTAATTGATCATCCAAATATATATCTCTAAAAAAATTCAAACTATATTTTTATTCTAATTATAGTCTTTTGCCCCTTTTTGTACTTTTATTTTGCAATAAAAAATTATCATTTAAACTGTAATATGGCTTCTTGTCTTCAAATCGCCCAGGTGAAGACCATGTGCCCAGTGTACCAGTGCAGTAAACAATTATTTAAGTTTTTGAAATTTAATCAATTTTTTTAGTATTACTCATACTGTCTGGTTAATTTAATTGAATTTTTGTCTACTTGATGGAAATTCATGATCGAATTAGATAAAATAAATAAATAACAACAATTTAGTTACTATTTAAAATTTCCACTTTTATTTTAAAAATTATGACGATCGTTTCGACACACAGTGTCTTCATCAGATATTGAGTATAAACTGTTAGTTTATACTCTTCTTCGGAATTACATGACGTGATAAGACGGAAAAGTAGCCGACTTTTTTACTATTGCCCATATTCAGTTGTTTATTCATTTATTACTAAAATAGGTATACGGCCAAAATAATTGAAATAAATAAAAACTTATAACAAGGATTCATTTGGAGAAACGAAAATAATATGATCGTGCGCAATGGTTTTATCAACATAATCTCTCAACACTAGTTATTAATTAACAAAGTAAATTATTAAATAGTGAAATACAACAATAATCTCAACATAGTTTTTACAAACATCATTGGTTAAGCAGTTGAAATATATTTTTCTCATAAATATGTTCACTTTGACTTGATAGGCAAAGAAAAGAAAAAAAAAAAGTTTTAGTTTATTTATTGTTTTATTTCCAAACATTTTTCTTTTCCTCCCCGGATTCCCAAAACAAAGTCAGCATATTTATATAAAAGTTGTATTGGAAATGATCTCCAGGGGCGAAGACAAATAACAACCCTTAATTAGTGAGTCATTGATTAAAAAGTCGGTGCGACGTTACTTGCTGTCAATGTAGGTTCATTGATCATATTGTAATGTATTTTGTATAGTAATGGAATAATTGGTCTATTTTAGGAAATTTAAAAGATGTCATGATTGGTAGATTATTATAATCATTGTAGTAAATTGTAAATTTTCGATTATAAAATATGTAAATTTTCCTTTTATATAAATCAAAAATTTTTCATACGAAGTATTTATTCCCGCAGAAACCCGAATTATTTATAATGCTGTTGAATCTCTTTTTTTTTATGACCACAGTAGAGAGACCTAAAAAAAAAGTTTTTTAAATTTCCCGGGGCAGTCACGAGTCATGTTTTTTATTCCTTCATGTGTCCAGATCTCAGCGCAAGAACACACGAATACAAGTAAGTTTAGCAGTGGAACTCGGAATTCTGGACTGTAGTATAGTGTGTTTGTTGATGGCCGAGGATTCGGACTCTGAAGCCTCAGCTGTTTTCGTGTGTTTTGTGATAAATCCAAGTGAGAGAGACAAGTGATATTTACATCAATTTCTTATAGTAAATTAACGCAAATATTATCTGGTGCCTTGTCGCTCGTGACCTGCAAGATTAAAGTTTTGAGTATGTCACCACTTTTTTTCTTCCTCGCTTTATCTCCAATTTTTTTTATGTTAAGCACAAATCTGATTTGTTTTCTGCTACACCAAATATGTAACTAATATTATTCGACTCAATTAAATTTATAGAATAGCTTTTTTAACTCGTTATTGCAATTAATGATTTTTTTATTAATGTGATTTTACAACGATTCAAGATTTTTTTTAATAAATAATTGCATTTCAATAAAAGAAATAAAATAAAATTTGTTTCAAATTTTGAGAAAATTCAAAAAATTAACGTCGTAGTTTGTCCGATTTTAAGTACTTACTTTAAATCAATGTGATCAATCAATTTTTTATAAAATTTCAAATTTTTTGAAATAATTTTTTCTTTTTTAGTGTACGCAGTTTTAAAAATTATATCATCATTCAACCATTGAGTTCTAATGAATCATAGTAAACAGTACCTTTAACAACAAGAGACGAAAAACATGTATAGGACGAGAGCGGTCTCGCCTACACCTCGTGCTGTAAATAATCGCTCTCGTAAAATGCATATTTTTCGGCTCATGTTATCAACAATATTTCGCGAGCTGTTACTATATTGCAGGAAGTAAGTTCATCTCATGAAGAACCTGTTAAAAAAATTTTGAATAAAATCGAGGCTTGTTTGTACGAGATTGCGAAATTTGAAAATAATCGTGATTTTTTTACTATTACGCTAATTATTAGAGTAGTTTTCAGGGTGGGCAGTTTAAGCTAGAGATCTAAGATGAGTCAGGTCGAGAATGAATAAGGTGAGTAGGGTTTGTTGGTAGAGTGAGTGAGAGATGAGTTGGGGATTAAGTACGGTATTTGAAGTAAGTGAAATTAGTAAGGTCAGTAATGTGGCTAAGATTAAAATAGGTCAGGTGGTTCAAGTAAGGTTAGTAGGGTTCTCAAAATAGGTGAGATAGTTAAGGTGATTAGGTGAGTGACGATTTTGGGCTGGCTAATAAAGTTTGTAGTATCGATATGAAATGAATTTATATAATATACCCAGCATAAGCGAAAGGAGCGCTAAAAAATATTTTTGTGTGGGTAAGATCTAATGAAATGGTTTAAAATACCAGTGGGCTTACTAAAATATTCTTTATGAGTCATCAAAAATTTATGTATGTACCTAACACTAACTATTTTATAATTGATTTATATCTTCGTTTGTCAATTTTATATCTATTGTAGCCCTGGAAAGATTTTTACTGAAAATTATTAAAAAAAGAAATTAAATTCTATATTAAAGACAACCATGAGTTTGCCTGTATGATTAAAATTTTTTTTCTATGGGACTGATTATATGAATCAAATTATGGTGATAGTAAGTAAAGTTCAAACTGAACTCTCGTGTCTAATTTTTATTGATTTTGAGCACTTTAGTCTTGTGATTATTTTACCAAACATAGAGCTTACGTATTGTTTTGATTAATTTTTATAGTCATCAATTATAATTAGGGGGTTGGCGAGCGTAGCGAGCAGGGGGTACCCCCCTAGTTGTATATATATATACTGTCCGGAGCGACTTCTCCAGGAAGTTTTACCTGGAAAAGATCTATTATAGCTAAAGAAGTATACTTGGTGCACCAGGTCGGAAACCACTCATCCGGAGTGAATTCCCTGAAAGTTAAAAAAAAAAAAAAAAAAATTAGGTAAAACTTCCTGGGGAAGTCGTTCCGGACATGTGGTCGCCGACCTGGTGCATCAAGATTGGTCTTTGATATCGAGCGCACCATCTACAAGAAGTATTTTTTAAATAAAGACGCCGTACGGGGCCAAGAATGATTGACCTGGTTCAATGATGAACAATTTTATTTTTCTTCAAGTCAAGTACCGAAAAATCCATATGTAGAATGAAAATCTGATTTCATGGAGAATCGATATGGACTTTTTCAACCGAACAGTTTCCTCTCATAAATGAATGAGGCCAAAAAGAATGTCAGCGTCTCAAAAATGAGATAATTGACATGAAATTCAAAATTTTAAAGCTTTGAAATCTGACCTTTTTTATTTGTCGTTAAGTTAATTATACGTGCATATAATAATGTTTAATGGTAAAAACCCATTAAATTTTAATTGCGTGAAATTGATCATTAAATTTTGTTATTTTTTTTTTGCAGATGGTACCAATAAATACGCTGTAATTGAGAAAAGTATCAAGATGGTTTTCATTGTTGCTTGGAATTATTAAAGGTAAAAAAAATGGCATATTGGTAAAGTTACAAACTAGGTACGATTTTTATTTTTGTGTTGAAATAATTTAAATTATTAGTTGATTTCTATGGTCCCAAAAAGAAGTTGAAATTAATAAACATTGAGCCAAAGAAATAGGTTTAAGCTTAGGGAACGTTCATAAACCACGTGGTCATTTTTTCGAATTTTTTGAAGGGCCCTCCCTTCCATGAAGATCAACGTAGTATTTGTATCAAATTTTCGACCCCCTCCCCCTAAAGTCACGTGGTTTTTTTACGATTTCAAATTGTAAATATGTATACTATTAGTTTTTTAAAAACATTATTTTTTAAGTTATAATTTAATGATTTAATACCAGGGGCGCAACAATTCCTTTCAGCTTGGAGGTGTCCTGAGGTCTCCCCCCCCCCGCCCCCAATAAAACTGACGTCTAAAAAAAAAAAACAAAAAAAACATTGAGTTCAATAAATAGACTGGTTAATTATCCCCCAAGCTCTGAACCCCCAAAACCCTGGACGTAGAGTTCAATGAATTGTCTGATCAGCTATCCCCCAAGCTCTAAACCCCCAAAACCCTGGACGTAGAGTTCAATGAATTGTCTGAACAGCTATCCCTCAAGCTCTAAACCCCCAAAACCCTGGACGTAGAGTTCAATGAATTGTCTGATCAGCTATCCCCTAAGCTCTAAATCCCCAAAACCCTGGGCGTCAAGTTCAATAAATAAACCGATTAGCTATCCCCCAAGCTCTAAACCCCCAAAAACCTGGGCGCCCGAGTTCAACAAAAAAACTGATCAGATTATTTATTTCGTTAATTAAAATGCACTCATGTTTTTGGAATAATTTAAATCGGGCACCCAGGGTTTTGAGGGTTTAGAGCTTGGGGGATAGCCGATATGTTTTTTTGTTGAACTCGGGCACTCAGGGTTTTGGGGGTTCAAGGCTTGGGAGATAGTCGATCACAAAACAGCTGCAGACTGCAGAGAACCATGAACTACGGAAGCTTCCTACACACGGGGATAATGAAGCACGTACGGGCCAGTCAAAACAAAACTCTGACGAGTTTTTACTTGCACACGGCCACGCAGGCGCAAATCAGATGACAGGCACGGATTCGGTTTTAACGTTCAACAGTAAAATATTATGAATCGAAACATTGATTCATGCACTTTAAAAACCACGTGCCTTTCTGAATCAACAGCCCTACCCCCCACGTAACCTTTCGTAGCCTTTTAATCGCCCCCCCTCCCCCCCCCCCTGTTTGGGCCACGTGGTTTGTGAACGTTCCCTTCTTCTTATATAAGCTTTATTAACCAATTATGATTATACAGCATTTAATAAAAATATAAATTTACAAAAGCAAACAAAAAAAAAAAATTTTAAACTAATAGGAAAAAGGTACATATATATATCAAAGTTTTTTGTTTAGCCTTCACTTGAAGGCCACAGTAAGTCTCAGTTTACACTCTAATGCCACAGTCTTTAAGGTAATTCACTATGATTTTTAGCACTTTGAGATTCACAGTATGAAGAAAACTGCTAACATCGTACGGTGGATAGATTCCAATTTCAATAAGCTTCTTGACCATGTTTATTCGTGGCTCCTCATGTAGGATGCATTGCCAGAGAACGTGGTTTAAATCCTGCGGGTCATGTCCACAGGGGCAACCTGATGTTTCTGCCAAGTTAATTTTGTGTAGCGACTCGTTCAGGGCAAGGTGGTTGCTGCGGCATCGACAGATAAAAACTATTAGGTCTCTACTCAGATTGAGCCCCTTAAACCATGGGGTCATCTTGGGTCCCAGAATTCGTTGGAAGTATTTAATACCTTTGACTCGACCCTGCTGTTCCAGCTGTATACTGTTTTCTAGATGGATGAGCCTTTTGAAGAACTCCTTGAAGTCAGTGTAGGGAATGCCCGTATGATTTGGCTGAGCCAAAGTCGCCCTCTTAGCCTCCGCATCTGCAAACTCGTTGCCAGTAATGCCAACGTGTGCTGGTATCCAGTGAATGGTCAGTCTGGTAGCCCCATTGTTGTTGCGATTGTAAATGTAGTTTTTTTGTCGCACCTGTAGTAAGTGGTAGTTTTCACTAGAATCTACCACTGGCGAAACCAGGGCAGCAGCAGCACTAAGTGAATCAGTGAAAATATCAATATTACGGTGAATATACTGCAGAGCAATGTCCATGGCATCTGAAAGCGCCATACACTCGGCTGTGTATATTGAAGCTTTAGGGTTTATACTGTTTATTTTTATGACATTAACTTCTGGTGATACACATGCCGTTCCAACCGAGGTACCATTAAGCATCTTACTGCCATCCGTAAAAATCCTAATGGAATCACTGTTTACACAAGAAGCATGGAACTGTAGGTTTGGATACTGACACTCTCTTAAAAGTCTCCCCAAGCTGAGATCCACATCAACTGCAATGCGAAAGCCATTATACTGATAGTTGTATATACTAGTAAGTTTATCTGAATGTATCTCATGTCTGATGCCAATAATACTTTTGAGACTTTCTTGAAAGAGATTGAGTTTTTTCTTGCGATTGTAGATAATTTCAGTAACCTGTCGATTTATAGTGTCATAGGCTAGAGAGTCTGTTCTACTGAACACTTTTAACAGAAAATTAAGACATAACAGTTTTGCCCTCAGTTGCAGCGATATTAGTCCAGATTCAGCCAACAGAATATTAGTAGGAGTACTAATTCTCAACCCAAGAGCCAATCTAATTGCCGCATACTGTACCCTTTCTAACTTAAGAATCTTCTCTTGACGCGTGGGGAAGTAAATGTAGCTGCCATAGTCTATGATGGATCTGGTAAAGCTTTTGTAGAAACTAATGAGTGTAGAAGGATCCGCACCCCAGTAAGTGCCCCTAAGGAACTTTATAATATTCAGGGTCTTGCTAGCTTTCTGTAACACTATTTTCTGATGTTTGTCAAAGTTCAGCTGATAGTCAAAATGAATGCCAAGGAATTTCACTGAATCCGTCGCAACTAGTGTTCTACCTCTGAGCAAGAGTTCAGTCTGTCCAGGTAGGATACCTTCCCTATTGAAGTGAACGAACTCGGTCTTTTCCGGAGAAACATTTAGCCCAATCTTTGCAAGGTTGTCTGTAACTTGAGCTACTGCAGATTTTAAAGTTTGCCTACCGCGTTTGACTTTACAGGTCCTGAGATATACCACAATGTCATCCGCGTACTGAAGAATCTTGACTCGCAAGTGGTTAATCCTATATTGCTTCTTTCTATCCTTTTTCTTTACAGCTTTTTTCTTTTTAACTGTTTTTGCTCTCTTTTTTGCTCTCTTAGAACGTACCTTAACCATTCGTAACTTCACCTTAACAGCTTCAGCAACATATAGTAAATACAGCAGTGGGCTAAGTACGCCTCCTTGAGGAAGACCCTTATAAGAGGTGCGAGGTTTATCTTGGTTGATCTTAGTGTATATGTTTCTTTGATACGTAAGAAACTTGATAAATTTCAGCATTCTTGAAGATATCCCAATGCCAGCTAATTTTTCAAGTAGGATATCACTACGTACATCATTATAGGCATTGCTAACGTCCAAGTAAACTGCTAGAACGTGATCATGATTTTTTAGTGCCTCTTCCAAGTTCAGCTTGAAAATGGTCAAATTATCCGAGCAGGAAAACCCTTTGCGAAAACCGCCCTGAGTGCGAGGTAAGTAACCGTTGGTTTCGACATACCAGCGGAGCCTATTAGAAACCATCAATTCGAACACTTTACAAATGCAAGAGGTGAGTGCCAAAGGTCTAAGACCGCTACCACTTGCTTTCTCTACGAAGTGAATATAGGTATCGCGCCAACTTTCAGGGTAGTCGTTACTACTATATAATGCGTTTAGAATATCAAGTAGCAATAGGTTGTATTTAACTGGAATTTTATGAAGTACCTCATAATTGACACCATCTGTACCAGGAGAGGACCTATCGCCACGTGAAGCCAAGGCAGCGTTGAATTCCCTATAAGTGAATAATTCGTCGAAGAAAGGAACATCTTGCGAATTTGGCATCTCGTCTGGGTCACCCGGAACGTCCTGATTACACAGTTTGTTAAGCGCATCTTCCATGTCACGTCTAGCATCGATGTATTCTGTACGGGAGCTCACGTTGGTCTTAATAAACTTATTTTTTAGAACTTTGGCCATCTTCCAAGTGTATTTGACGTCTTGCTTGAAGTCGATGGTACTAGCAAATTTTCGGTAACTCTCTCTCTTCTTATTTCTGAAAAGTTTTCTAACTTCGGTCCTTATCCTTTTGTAATGATCGTGGTCTGCTGCAAGACGTGAGTACTGCCACTTTTTATAAGCCGCTTGTCGAAGTCTTTTAGCCCGATCACACTCAGCGTCCCACCAGTAAACTGGATTTCTGTGCCTCCTTGGACTAACCCGTCGTCTCTTAGGCGAGAATCTTAGAACTGCTTGTGTGATTGTGTCAATAAAAACGTTGTACTTTCCAACGGGTGACATCAACTCATAGTCGTTATCAAAAAACTTCACGTACTCAGCATCCAAGAACTCGTTGACCGCTGACCAGTCAGTACGCTTGGATTGGATCTTGAAAGTTTTCCTGTCATATATTATCTTCTCAGCGTCGATAGTAATTGTAATTGGGAAGTGGTCGGAGCCACAGCTATCATCAAGTACCTTAGTATGCAAGTATGGTGCAATATCGGTGGTGGAAAAGACAAGATCTATATTAGATTTGGTTAGTGTGGCTGGATCAACGTGAGTAATACTATCCATATTGTGTAGGAAGAGGCCATAATTGTCTGCAGCTGTAAGTAATCGACGCCCGTTAGTATCAGTACTTGCGCAATTGTATGCTTCGTTATGCGCATTAAAGTCACCCAGCATTACACACTGATCGCTTTTCACAGCATTACTCAAAATTGAGTCCCACTCATCTTCAGTCAAGTCCGCATTCCCTCGGGGGTCGGTAACAGGCCAGCAGGGTTACAGGTTTTTGTAGGTTAAGGATTTTAATTGCACCAAGCTCTGTTGTATGGCTGAGACTAGACAGTTCTTTAACCGCAGTATAGTTGTATGTGTTGCGGACCAAAAAAGCAATGCCACCACCAGTACTTGAGATCCGGTCTAGTCTGTAGACGTTGAATGAGCTAAATTCTAAAGAGATATGGGGTTTGAGCCACGACTCCACCAAAATTATTACGTCATAGTCTTGCATCAATTTTTGTAACTCGTTCTTTTTGCGAACAATGCTGCGTGGGTTCCAGTAAATAATTCGAATCTGTGTCTGCTCAGTGAAATTGCCAACGTTATCGAAACATTCACCATTCATTGTTTCAAACAAGAGAGAGAGAGCGAGAAAGGCAGTTATTGATGTGCGTCAGATTCAGCGGACGCCTCTCCCGAGGTCGAAACCGCGTAAATTGTGCCGCCCAAAGCTGCCTTAATCGCATTCACCGTCTTCGTCAACCTTGTTTTCATAGAGCGATCGTCCACGTAGTTATAAACCTCGTTTATCATGATGATGAGCGCCTCCTGGTTCTCAGTGTAGGTAAGAGCGATCGGTGGTACCTCAGAGTAAGTAACATACAGTGTATTATTAATAAATTCCCTCAGCTGATCATAACTTATAGGAAAGGTAGCTGCCGTGATATTAGGTATATTAATTTTAGCGAGTTCGATTTGTTTATCAACATACTCAGGTGTAATTTTGACTTTTTTCACAATCTTCGTTTTTTTCCTAGCTGGTTGACTGATTTTTTCTGTGGTTTTTTTTTCAGTTTCACTTTTTTTATTATCCTCATTCACTACGAAAATTTTTTCGTTTGTGGTGGACGAGCTTAAAGAATTTGGCCGTTTAAAATTGTTATTGGTTGGTTTTGAAAACAAATTTTGACCGTTAAATTGAAAAGCATCATCTTGAGCAGCAGCTGATTTATTGGACAGGGAATTGTTTACTACGTCAGCTGATTTGTTTTCCACTCCGTTGCTGTTTACGTGCTCTGAAGTATCGATAAGGTCCAACGCCGCACTGGTAGAAACCGAAACTACCTTATCAGCATCAGGTAATTGTTGAGTTAACACAGGCGAGTCTTGACTGAGGCTTTGCTGGTGTAGTTTATTCTGCGGGCAGTTTTTGGAGATATGGCCTTCTGCCTTACACTGAAAACAAGTCATCTTATCGGATGACGCATATATATGATACGCAGTACCATCATGATTTATGGTAAAATCTTCAGGGATCTTCACGATATCCTCTGGTTCCAAAAAAATTTGCCGCCTGAAGCAAACAATATGCGTGAAGCCTGGTTTATCGAAACCCATGCGGATAGATGTCATGTTCGATTTGGGTTCGACATCAAACTCTTTTAATTTTTCAAAAACCACGTGGTTGGGTATACATGGGTGTAAGTTCGAGAAAACCATGCGTTTGAGGCGAGCAATATACGGTCGGATAGTAACTTTTTCACCTTTAATTAGAATCACGTTCTTTCCTTCTTGGATTAGTTCTTCAACAATTGCTGCGTTATTGAAATAGCAACAGAATCGATTTTGCGTAATCCGTGAGGCCGCCACAATGTTTTCTGGCTTGGTTTTTTCAGCAATGGCGTAGATGTATTCTTCAACCTTGACTCCGTCTATGATATCAAATACGATAGCTTGATCTTTCTTGGGGTATGCCGACGTCATAGCAACTTTAGAATACGAGGGCGGGCTTACATTAGTCTTCATTTGAGATTTATTTCCATCTGATTTCGTTAGTGAGGCCATGTCGGTTTTTTTTTTAAACTTTATCTTCAAAATAAAAAAAGGAAAAGGATTTACTCTGTACAGAGTTAAATGACAACGAGTCAAAAAGCTACGCTACGCAGCGGATAACCGCCGCGCAGCGAGAGAAAAGTTAACCTCAAAACTGCAGCGATAAAAACACGTATGACGCGCGCGACAGTCGACGCAACACTGTGAACGTTCCCTTACTGGAGTTAGTTAAAAAAAAAAAAAAAATTCTTTTCAAGACATCTGAAAACGACCGCACAAATATATTTCATTAAATAAAATTAACAAAAAAGAAAATTTTCAAATAAGTAAGCTACCAAATCTATCTAGCCTAGGAGATAATTTAGACTAAAGCATTTTATTATACATATTTATAGCAGACTATTTTATTATAGCAGACTGAACATATTGAAAAGAGTTTGAAAAAATCGTAAGTAGAGTCGGAATTAAAAAAATTTTAAGGCAAAAAAGAATTCAAACATGAGGCTGGGCAAATCAAAAGAATAAGTTTTTTCTGTCTATTTAAATTATCTAAATTATTCAAGGCATTGGAGGGAGAACAATTTTTGTGTCCAAAGTGTATGATTAATGACCATATTTTTGAAACTGAGGTGAAGGGGTTGAAAGATTCTGACATTTTTTCCAAGAATCAGAATTTGCTTTATGATAATTGGCTAAAGCTGAAATTAGTTGAAAATAAAGACTGTAATTACGTCTAAAATTGAAGAAATTTTTAAGATTTTCTGCTTTTCTGCACTCGTCATTCCATCAAAAAGGTTTAAGAGAAGATTTCTTATGGGGTTTAGATTTTGGGTTCGAGTTTTTGTTTGAAGGTACAGGAAGGTATTTATTCAAGGTGTCAAGTATAATTATTATAAAGAAATTGTATTTATCATTAATAAGTATAAATTTTCAGGGAAAACAAAATTAGTTTTATTCAAATCAACCGAAAATTTTGACCTCATGAGCATACTAACAACTATTACTATTGAGTAATAGTTGAGAACCTAATGAGTATACAACTTAATTACTATTCGAAATTTTTTATTATTATCTATTATAATCAAATTAAATTTTTTTCTTTTTCTTTAATTTTTTCATATTTAATCTTGTTTTTATTTTTCTTTTCATAAGTTTTTTCTCTTCTTGAAGCTTTTGAAAGCTATTATATTGCTAATCTTGACGCTTTTTTCCTCAGAATAACTTCTAAAACCTGAGCATTTTTCATCTTTCATTCTTTCATAGCCAGAGGAGCTCTGATTGCTCGTTCGAAGGTTCGATTAAGACTGAATCTCTTCCCACTCCATATCTTGCCACTCTAAATTTTTTAGGACTACTTTTTTCATAACTGGTAATAAACACAAGTCTTGATATTGAATTGATATACGTACTTCATCACTGTTGTTGAAATGAGCACCCGTGTATAGTTGATAAGCGTGTACTTCGTAATGTGAAATACCGTCATCGAACACTCCAGGTGTCTGAATACTTAGAATTTCATTCATTTTTCTTGGGGCAGCAGAAGAATATACAAGTTATTTTCCACCAGGCTTAGCTCGGAAGCCGGGACTTTTTAGAAATTTTGCGTTTTGCCGTTAACGTTTTCAGAGCTCGTATGATGGTCGGGCGACATGGTGCAGGGCTTTTATATCCTCACACGTAAAAAACGATCCTCATCACGTGACTAATCTGATGTATTAATGATTTCTCTACGAAAATTAACCAAGTCACTGTCCACAACTACACATAGTTGAATGCAATCTATGTACTTGTTTGAAAATGGCAAATAAATTATTTGAGAAGGAGTTTCGATAATTTTATGTCCAGGAAGAACTGCAGGAAAAAATTGTTCTTACTAGTTAAGCTTAAACTTAAAATGTTGGTAATTACCGTGCTTACTGGCGACTTCACGCTTCATCTCGGTGGACATCATTGCACACTACGCCATCATTTTTAACAACTGCATCAACAACAGATATTTCCCGGACATCTGGAAGCAGGCCAAGATTTTTCCCATCCTTAAGAAAAACAAACCCATTACACAAGCGACTAGTCACCGTCTCATAAGCCTCACACCGACCATCAGTAAGGCTATTGAGGCAGTCATAAACAAGACTCTTATGCACTACGTCAACGACAAGAAGATAATCCCTCAAACACAGTATGGTTTTAAAGACAACTTGGCAACAACACACGCCATTCACAGAGTAACTAACGAGCTTCCCGAAAGACCTTGTGCAACTCATCTGGTCTACGACTTTAGGCCGCTCCTTTAGGCTCTGGGATGGTGAAAATCTATCGACCATAATTTTCGATATCCACGAAGGCCTCACCTAAGGTACAGTCAACTCACCAGTACTCTTCAACATTTACACGCACTGGATTATACACGTCACGCTCGCACATGACGTCATAATCATTGCTGCCGACAAGAGCCCGGCGGTGGTCCAAGGGAAGCTGGAAGGCATCAAGAATCAGATCAACAAGCGATACAGAGAATGGAACCTGAAGATAAAACCCGGAAAATGTTAAACAATTCTGTCTCACAGGCCTCTTTGCTTTCTCAGTGACACAACCCGTGCAGAGATCAAGAACTTCTCCATCAGAATCTACCAAGATGGAGCTTCCCATAAGGTAGAACACAAGAAGTTGCTCCAATACCTCGGCGTTCAACTTGACTATTTCCTGAACGGACATATAATTCTGCAACTGACCAAGGCCAAAAAAGCGTTCAGAGCTGACTCGACACGGTTTTTTAACAGAAACCTGACCCCCGGGACTAAAATCATCTGCTACCTGCTACTCATCTGGCCACTTCTCACGTATTCCTTGCCCATCTGGTGGAACACGTGCGCTGTAACGATGGAAAAACTCAGATTCGAAAGGACCTACCTACGTGCCTGTCTACATATTTACCATGTCACGAAAACCAAACGCTTCGTCAGCAACAGGACACTTTACGATAGAGCAGATATCCCAAGGATCGACTCCTTCATCACGAAACTCAACTGTGACTACCTCGACAACCTATCGAAGATCGATAAGTTGAGGCTTGATAGATTAAACTATTAGTTCATACGGGCCAGAATCTACTATAATTATCTTCTTGATAACTTATATCAATGGCAGGTTGGATTCTTTCTTTTTTGCTACTTTCATCATTAGTTAATCCAGATTCAAAAAAAGATTAACCAAAATTACGAGAAGATGAGACAGATGGAGGAAGATTCGGAAGTAAGCCCTATTGAAGTTGTTTGCTGTTGGTGTTGTGATTCCGCTTGCATTTTTTTAGGAAGAGATAAAGTAGCTGTAACAGAGTTAGAGTTAAGATCTACGGAATTCGGAATAGAGAAGAAAAGATTATTTTTTTCTTATTCAGAATCAGAGTTTTCGGAGTCAGACGGATAACTTGTCTCTTTTGCTAATATATGATAAAATCGTTTGTTTAGGGGCAGGAATAGTTTTTATACTCTCAGGACTAGAAACAGTAGTATTAAGTAAGGCATTTTTACCATTATTAGAAAAATATTCTTGATAAAGATCAGTCAAAAGAAGTGTATCTGCCTGTGAGAAGGTAGGTTCCATAATTACAGGTTAAACAGAGTTCGAAATAATTAGAAGATAGTACAGTATTTGAAGGGTCACGAATAAGTTTAGGAGACTGCAGTAGGGAGTGACCCCGAAAATGCTAATAAGTAATTTTTAAATCATAAACTGTCAATGTTTAAACTTTTTGAGTTAAGATTTGAAAATATTTTTCGCTTAAAGTTCATAGAAAGACGAAGAAAGCGTGAGGTCTCGCATTTCTGTAAGTTCAATAGGCTTTGAACACAACCCTGTAAGAGAGGTGAATTAGGTTATCTATTTAATAGCCATTCACTGGCTATTTCATAGACTCAATCTAGTATTTTTCTAGTAACCATGAGCCATTTAATAGCTATCAAATGGATAACCTAATTCACATTTCTTACAGAGAAATTTTTTGAAAATTAGTTGAAAAAAAGTTCCCTACATTTGCATAGCTAATCGGTAAAAAGGACCGTTCAGAGAAAATTTTTTTTGGTTTTATTCAATATTTGTTACTAGAAAACTACCTTCAAAGTTTCATTAAAATCGGCTATCCAAATGTTAGCTCATCTCTTTGTAAGTAGTCTCACTCAGATTTTAGTCAGGCATGCGTCAATGTTCATTGTACCTCTCAGAAACATTGAAAAATTTTAAAGTAGATATTATAAAAGGGCTTAAAAAAATGGAAATAACTTTTCAAAATCAAAGTATTTTCTAATTATCTAAAAAGTTATTAATAACAAGCAGAGGACACTCGATCCGGAATGCAGATTTTAACGAAACTTTGGGAATAATTTTTATACACTTAAAGATGAATGAATAAACACCAATAACTAATGCCAATAGGCCTTTAGTCGCTTATTACTACATGGCCCAAATGGAATTTCTCAGCTAAAAAACAGTTTTATTTATAATTTTCAAAAAATTCCTGCTCTAAGCCTATTGCATTTACAGAGATGCGGTTGATTGCATAAGGAAAAAATATCTAAAAGTCTTAGCTCTAAAAATTTCACTATAGATTTCTAAAAGTACTTTTTACTTTTTTTAGCTTTTTTGGATTATAAAAATCCAAATCATGTATGGTAAAAATTTCAGAGCAGATTACGTATTAATTGAACATACACATATTTTTTTAGTATAATAAAAATTGCTTATATATAATTTTTTTTTTAAAGTTTAAATAATTTTTATTCAAATCAGGTCTGTATTTTATAAAAAAATTTTAAATTGTATTCAAAGCGTAATTAGTTTTTTTCGAAAATATTAAAATGTATTTGTATTCATTTATTAAATGAGGCCTTTGAGGAAGAACTCTTTGATGATGACCTTTATAAGGTATAAAGGTGTAACAGGAGAGTGGGGTAGAAGGAGCTTTTTTGATTTTCTTTTGCATATAAATAAGTGAAACTAAAATTAAAAAGTATTTAGGGAGGTTCCCTACCAATATATATGTCAAGTGCGATGCTACGATTAGATTTCTGTACATACAGGTATACACGCGCAGTGTACCTTAACCTCGCTGTCATGCATATTTCACGTAAACGATTTTTATTTATTACTTAGAGTCTCCTAATGATTAATTAAAAAATACTAAAAATTTTTAATTAATTTGCTTTTATTTTCTAAAAAAATTTGATCAAAATCTGTGGGCTAGAAATAAAAATATTCTTAATAAACGTGAATTTCCCATAAGAGACTATGCTAAATAAGTCAAAATTGAAATGTTAATTTCTTTCTTCTGAAGTTCCTAAGTGTCTTGAAATTTTAGCTAGCCACATCTTACATCAAAAATTGACTGTACGTACAATTTAATCAAAATCTGTGGGCTAGATCTATTTGGTAGGGAACCTCCTTAAAAAGTATTAAGCGCATTTTTCTGTTGGTCAAAAAAAATCGTTTTTCAATTGATCTTTTATTATTCAAAATTAATATAAATGATCCAAAATTAAAAATCTGAAACGTCTAGTTAAAAAATTAAGGTCTAAGCTTTGTTTGTGTACAAAATTTTTTATTAACTCTTGGTTAATTATTTAATAAATTAAGAAATTGTCCAAGGGGTAACAGCAGCGTTTTGGTACATGCAAAACTGCTTGGGCTATTTGCTACTAACCGGATCTTGTTAGATACACTGGTTGGAGAGAGCTGTTCTTATTACAATAAATTAATTTATGATTTTTTTGGGTAGTACTAATGAAAAAAATAGTAATAAATGTTTATTACAGTATATTAGGTCATTGCGGATAGCAAATATAACTACACACAGTTTACATACTTGAGGACAAAGGAGAAAAAAGTGGTGGTGCCGCGTCCGTACATGTTTAAATGAAACAAAATATGAGAAAAGGACAGAATTAGTAAAAAAAACATTAAAAAATAACATGTCGATATACCTGCTACAGTTTCAATATGATAAAGTGTATTTGTGAATGATAATAATTAAGTAATTGTGAAATATAACAAGACAAGTACGAAATGCTCCTATTACCCCCAAAAACCGCTACTAAAGTAATTCACGCGTAAAATTTTTTTTATTTTTAAAGTATTTCACACTTTATTTAGGACAATCAAATTTTTCACAGCATTGAACAAGTAATTCAGCTATTTATTTATTTTTTTTTTACATTGTAAAATTTACGTGAAATTTACGTCAAATTTACATAAACTTTTTTTCGTGGGTATACAACAGTCGGTTTCTTGATTCGTCCGAACTCTCAGTCTCGTCGTTGTGTGGCCAAACGTGGAAGAAAAGGATAGAACTGGAGAAGAAAGAAAACTTTGGCTATTCAAAGACCAGAAAATGAAAAAAATTTAGATAGAAAACGTTAAGAAAAAACAAAAGACCATTATAGCGAGAACACGTCCGATCGGGACGAGAGTCAAAGCGTGAATCGAAAAATGCGCGATTTCAGTATGACTCGGCGCAGCGACGGTGGCGGCTGCGCGTAGCGTCAGAGTGGGGGCAATGAGCGATTATAATTATATTTTAGGTTAGCTATATATACAAGTCGTAACTACCTTAATGATAATTTATACAGAAAATTGTATTATTTTTTCAAAAAATTTTATAGAATCGCATAAATTTGGAAAACATGATAATAATTAGGTAAACCCTGAAAATAGAAACTTTAAAGTGGTACAGAGCGCTTGAAAATCCTACAGCTGGTAGCGAAAACATATGTCCGAGTTAGAGGTGGGCATTATTGTCATTTATTATTATCAATTATGGCGAAGCTCCGATGGTTTTCAGGACAAAAGTGGTTTTTGAAATATCTTTATAATTATTTTATGTGAAATTTTGATTTATAATAGTTTTTAGTGAGATTCAGGTCGATTTTAAAAGCTTTCCAACAAGTTTTGAATCACTTTTGTAATTTTTTAAGTGTAAAAATTTAGGTATGCATGTATATGTTTCAAATATACATAATTGATCAAAACTGGGTGAAGTTAATATTTCTGATGCACCTGGGAAGGTCTACAAATAAAAAAACGAAATTTTAAAAATACCCGAATTTTTATTATACGATTAATTTTTCAAATGATTGTATCAAATTCCGTTTTTTCACACCGTTGAGTCAAAAAAGTTCTAAAACGAATAATGCTCCCCTCGGACTCCGAGTACAGGCAGTGCTGAGCAAGTGTAGTTCTCTATTTATCCACCCAAATAAAAGTAATAATTAAAAAGTTAGTGCAGCAAAAAAAATTTTTTTTATTGATCAAGAAGGGCCGTACCACCCTTTTAGCCCTTCGATCGATGAGCATCTTGTGCACAACACGCGCCAGGAGTCAAGCGCCGACGCATGACGTCATGTGGTCGTCCGGGTAGCTGGGGCCACTTGCTTATTGATTCGTCTCTGCTTTGAAATTTTCTTTACCATCACCTGTGACTTGCGCTCGCGCAGATCTGCTTGCAGATATAACAGCGGGATTTTCATCTTACCCTATCTTACCTTACCTTATCTTATCTTATCTTATCTTGTTCATATTATTTATTCTTTTCTTTTTCAAAGGCTTAAATTTATTAATGCAAAATGGAATATATGTATTGTTTCATTTATTTTTTTTTATGGTTCATATTAAACATTTTTGCTTATTGAAATTCGATTTAACTTGAGTGAGTGCGCATACTCCCGCGTCGCAAAATTTGACAAAATTACAACCTGTAAAATTTATTGTTGATTAATTAATAACCAAGTCCATGATGAAGAATTCGATAGATGACGACATGCTTAACTAATAGGATTAAAAATAAAAGTCGCGAACTAAAAAATCGAAATCGCTTTCTCATTTTTAAGCGTTGGATATTGCTCTTTATTAACGAAAATTTTTTAGTTTTTTACGAAAAAGTATTTGCTGAGTTCTACAGCAGAAAAATCTTTTTTTTAGAATTACATACATTTATTAATTTTTTATTAGTCTTTTATATTATTAATTTTTCTCTGATAATATGATTTCAAAATTCTATTTGAATTTTTTTTAAGGAGGTTCCCTACCAAATAGATCTAGCCCACAGATTTTGTCCAAATTAAATGAACACATAGGTTTTAGTATAAAAATAGCTCAGCTAAAATTTCAAAGCCCTGAGGAGCTTGTGAAAAAAGTTATAAACATTTCAAATTTCACGAATTTGCATGGGTTCTAATGGGAAATTTACTAAAACAGCAAATACTTAATTTCCATCCCACAGATTTTAATGTAACTATGCACCAAAATCGGAAAAAATCAGACTTTGATTATACTTGTTTCAAAACATTCATTAGGAGCCTGTAGCAATAATTATAAACAATTGATTTTATATTCTTGTAAATATGACTTCTCATTGGCTCATACAGAGGTTAGAAAGTAGCTGAGCCAATGAGCAGACGACTACTGTAGTCAAATACACATTTGACTTACGTAGATGGTAGGGAACCTCCTTAAAGGACATAAACTGATCATCTAAAACTAATACGGTATTATAAAAAAAAAAAAATTCAGTCTATACTCCAGCTAAAGTCGAAGGATCTAGTTGTTAATTTTCCTCAAGATGATCCTTTCTTAATTTTTGAATGTAGTTTGTTATGAGAAAAAGCATTCAATAATTCAGTTTAAATCAGTGGCGTCATTTGTTTAGCGCCTTATCGGTTAACAATGCGATGTGTTTAAAAAAAATTTTCTTCTTTTTTTCCATGATTTGTCATACAATAAGTTTATTAATTAAGTTACTTATTTTCAGGTAGTATCCTAATAAAAAAGTTGAAAATATGACAGTGATTTATTTTATTTTAGTGCCTTAATAAATTATTTTCATAGTACAAAAATTATATTAGATGGCGACGGTGTTATATGAAATCGTACCGCGGTAGAGAGTACTTAAAGTTTTCATATAAATACATAAGTAACTTTTTAAATTGATTACATAAATTAATAATCATTGTATAAATGTATGTCTCATTTCATTTAAAATTTAAAATTTTTTAATTTAATCGAATTATTTCTGAAGCCTAATCGGGCTTTGATGGCGAGTGGGTTTTCTTTAAACCTGCAGCCGGGAAAGCCTGCAGGGCTATATATACATTTAATTTTGATTTTAGGTTAGGTCCACGGTGAAAAAAATAGTGTTAGAAAGGTTATTAAAATATTATCTCACAGTCTACTCATAGCCGCTGACCTTCGGAGTAAATTAAAAAAAATCATCTCGAAATATGGTATCGTTATAAAGTTATCGGCATTTTCATTTTCAATGTGTTGCTTTTCTTTTCGCTGATTCTAGTCGAAAATTTCGAAGTCAGATCAGAGCAAAAAAGTTATTTTTCGGTTGCTTGACTGGATCGTGAGAGTTAGGGAGGGGCGGCAACTCAAAAATGTTAACTGCTTTTAGCTGTAACTCTCTAAACAATCCTTTACGAATGTTAAAACTCAAGCAATTTTTTTTTGTTTCTTCGAATAGATAAGAAATTCTCAATTTATAAATATATCTTTCTTCAAGCCTCTGTCCGAGATGTCTATAGATCGGAGATAATTTTTTGCAAAAATTTGAACCTTTTCAGTTTTTTCAATTTTTTGTGTTGTATATTTAAAACCTTTGTTAAAAATTGATATTGTTTATTTATCTTAACACCGTTACCAATCATTTCCAACATCTGAGAGGTGTGTCTACCACTTGTAAAAAAAATTAACGACTTCTTGGAATTTTTTTAGCTTGAGTAACTAAACGCCTATCTAAATGACTTACATGTTCAGTAAGATTTACAAAATAACTAACTGACAGATCTGCCCCAAAAACGGATTAAAATTAAAATAATTGTCAATGCGTTCACTGTGTAGTAAGAAATTAAAAGTATTAAGCAATTAATTGTTCAATTTAAGAATTTTTTAGATACTCTTGATGCTTCGTTCAAATTAAAAAAAAAATGTTTGAGAATTATAGTTTTATAATAGATTTGAAAAGTACCTCTTAAAAAATAAGAATTTCCGAATCCAATAAAAATGAAAGTTTAGAACAGAGTCGACCGAGCTAAAGCAAAAGTCATAAGTAGCGGGGTTTAAATTTGATAGATGGCGCTGATTGTAACTGCAAGCGTCGACGCAGTGTTGCAGGGGGTTGGATGCGAAGATGATAGACGTGAAGAGGGTTTGTAGATCCAAGTCCGCCACCAGTCGAGCTGCAGCCAGAGCAGGGCGCGGACGCGCAATGTCCGCGGTAAAAGCAGCAGCAGCCTACGTTGAAATTTGCAGGGCTCGTTGCTGCCTCCACCGAGAGCTCGTAAGCTCGTGTCTGACAATTAGTTTAACTTAATTTCCAAGTTAAATATTTAATCTATCTTAAGGTTTTATTGTATTCCTACGATTCCTTCTTTTTGTAATCTCATTAATCTGGGCAAGAGATCCAACGTTGATCCTAGTGTGCCTCTTGTGTAAGTGACTAATTTAGTGATAGAGTAAACTTAGTGCCGAAGGAAAAGAATCGTGGATTATCGACGTTTTCAGAATTCAGGGTAAGAATCATCTTCATTACTGTCTAGACTTACCTGTGTGTTAAAGTAAAATCAACTTCGTGCAAAGAGTTTTGGAGAGAGAATGCGCACGCGTGGAGCACTCTGGAACAAAGTGATTTCCGGCTCCCGCGACGACTTGTCCGACTAAAAAAAGCTCACCTTTATTTTACAAAAATTCGTCGAAACTTTTATGTATAAAAAAATCATTCGACATTAAACATGTATTATTTATCGGATGTGCATGCAATGTACGTACAGTTTCAGTATCATTCGTCGACATCGCGAAAGCGCCTTTCTACCCCTCTCTCGCTGTTATTATCGATCTCCACCACCCACCAGCAGTCAGCCGTGTTGTGTTTTTTACTTCGACTGAGCTCTTGCGAGTCTTGACTGAAGCTTTCTCAACCAGGTTTTAAATTTTTTTTATAACAACCCGAGAGCTTTAAATCTGTTTTATTTGACAAAAACTCACACATACACACGCGTACATACATGTATCAATTTGAGCTTGCATAATCGTGCAGACGTACACATTGGTCAAGCGGTCTGTATCGAGTGTTTCGTCAACATTCATTGATATTGTTAAAGTTTCTTTAAGTTGATAAAAACCTTTATTTTATCTGTTCTTATCACAATGGTAGAAGAGCCGCGTCATTGCGCTTTCGAAAACCTTGAGCTCCTGCAAGCTTATGCGCGAAGGTTTGCTCGAGTTTTGGTGTTGCTGCACCTTTGCGTATGAACGTGTAATTATTACTTTTATGTTTTGTGAAAGACAATTACGCTTTTATTTATAGATGAGGGCTTTGCATGTGAGATGTCGGATTTGATTTTTGGTTTTTAATAGTCAAAAACGATTTTTGCATTGTTTATTTTTTTCGCAAATCTATTTTCGAGTCAAATGAACACACGGTGAAGTATTAACTTAGAAACAGAAGTTTGAGTCTGCAACTTTTAGTTCTTAAATAAAATATTCTTTAATTAATATTTATCTTGTGTTTTTCCAATTGAAGAAAATTTATTAGCTTCGAATTGATATTATAAAATTCTAACTTCACTTGAAACTGGAATGGAGGTTGTAAATGTCGGTCCTACCTCGAAAGAATCTTGAATTTTTTAAAACTTTAATCTTTAGGGAAAAGGGTAAAAGTGGTATCAGGGTAGTAAACTTTAATTGAATTGCTAACGTTTGAACAAATTTTAAGGAGATGGATACTAAAATTGTCCAAACCTTTAATTTTTTTATTGAGTTGAAAAATTTTTAATTCTAACCTTTTTCACTGTTGCACTCTTTACTTTAACAGTATGATGTCCAGACTCTTTCGAAAGAAGAAAAGAATTTTTTTATTATAGGCTTTTTGTTAGTAAAATATAAATTTCAATACGGGCATCTCACAGTTTTTATCAAAAAATAAGTAAAATTTCAAGTAAATTTTTATCTGCGTCCTTTTTTTGAGACACATAGACTTTATAATGATAATTTTAAAATAAGCATATTAAAAATCTTTTCACCTGTAATATACCCGGATTCGAGCCTGGAATAAAATTAAAATGAAAAAAATTTGATAAAATTGCAATTTTTCTTACTCATACTATTATAAATTATTTTTGTGTTTAAAATAGGTAATTGTTTTTTTTTTTTCATCTGTTAAATTGTAAAAATTACAAAAAAAGTAATATAAGTTCCAAACAAATATAAATATTCATTAATATTAGTTTTTATATATCTACTCACTGGCACCTAATAGGTTAATAATTATACGAGTATATGTTTACACATAATGAAATACCTAATTAATACCCTGACTCATTATATTTTTCTTGAAATGAAAGAACTGTGCAAGCTCTTAAAATATTTTAACATATGTAAGTACGGTAAAAGAATTTTTTCAAAAGCTTTTAGATTTTACAGAGAATTTCATTTTACAAAAAACCTCTTTCAAAATTACCAATATCTGATCCTTAGATTTCTGAAAACTACATCCTTAAAAATTCCTGAAATTCTTATAAAAATTTTGGAAAATTCAACCTATTCCGGTAACTTGAATCAGTCAGTACAGTTTTTCAAGTTATTAAAAAAAAAAATTCGTCAATTTTTGACAGAAAGAAAAAATATTGAAAAAATTATAGTCTAGTTGAAAGAATTTGACCGTGCTCTAAACGAATCCCTTGTGAATAGTTTGTTTGGCTCTGTTCGTATGAATTTTCTACTTCAAGTAGATTTAAATCCTTTTCACAAAAATCAAGCTAGTGCGATTCCTACGAAATTTATTGTATTTTTATAATGAGTTTTATTATACCTGCCAAACTTAATATGAGTAAAAGATACTCTTATATCACAAAATATTACAAAGTAGAGCTTTGAAACTTATGAAAAATTGAATAAAATTTGGTTGGAATTCCACTATACTGCCCAACGATTAAGTTATTATTTTTTAAGCTTGATTGCTTCATAAACGTTGATTTCTTAAATTTGTCTGAAAGTTAAATGAATAAATATTTCATAAAGTTTGTCAATATTAACGCAATAGACTACATTAATATTTAACTGCAAGAAATATTATTCCAACTCAAGTTAGTAAAAACAAACTGTTGAGTTTGGCCGATAAATTGTACTTATAGTGATTCCGGTTTATACAATGTTTGGGTGATGAAAGTTTTTACGAACAAAAAAATATATTACAGAAGATAAATTTTTGAACAAAATATTCATTTTTATGCTCTCGAAAATCACTATGGAACTTGATGTTTTGGATAGCCTCAGATAATCTCTCTAGGGTGGAAAGTTAAATGTTAGCAACGAAAAAAAGCGCGTTGTTGCATCGACAGAAAGGCGAAAATTAATGGTTCGACCTTTGGCGTCATGATGTAGAGGTGGAAGGGTATAAGACCAATTGCATTGTGAATAAAGAGTACATATTAGTAAAGCAAGCTGAGGAGTAAACTAATGAAATTCGTGACCTTCAATTTATCGATGCTTTTACGCATGGGCAACTAACTGGTTGGTGACTATTTTATTTCTTCCATGCAGCTCGAGGGCAACTGCTGTGTGCTCGTTTACTTTGTCTGAGGTTTCAGCAATTTGCTTTTTCGTATTTTCACTCCCCGACTTAATCGTTAGCACTTCGTGCTTTACTGTACCCCTCTCGTTTTTTTATTTTATTTGTTTACTTTTTGTTTCATCTCTGATCGAAAATTATGATTCTAGCATTCTTGATTTTGCAGTGATTAAATTTAATAGGTATGTCCTTACAACAAACCATAACTTGCTTTTCCTGTTTATTTACAACATATAATAAAAACCAAAAAATCTTACAATGATCGCTATCAACTCACAATCATATTTTTTTCTATAAACAAGTACAAATCAAGATATTAAAAAATCGTACAATGTCTTACAGTTTTAGTCTCATATCTCGTTAGGTTCAATAATTTTCTATTTTTTTTTTTTTAAATTGATGATAAAAAAGCAGAATATTTCAAAACCACTAATTTTTAAGGTAGTTATGTGATGTACAACTGTACAGTCCTGAGAAGAGTGAGCGAGTGTTGGGGATATGTTGTGGTTCATAAAAGAAAAAATAAAACGACGATATGGGACACGGAAAATTTCAACACCTCATTTTTACCAAGATCCAATCTTCGTCGTAGCAGCCTTTTTTTGTTCTTTCTTTGGATAGTATAGACTGAAACAGTCTATTCAGCTTTGCTTGAGGGCAGAGTGTTTCCGAGTGCTGCTGACTACATCGAGTAAATTGAGCTTTGGGCGTATATCCCAAATTTTTCTTGGAACTGCCGATGAGATTCCTTTTTATTCTTTCTCTCTTTTTTTTAGACGATGTATGAATGGTTAATAAATATTGTTGTCATGGGTCGTTTGATAGCTCGGGCTTTACCTAACTTGCTTGAGGCCAAGTGCCAGTTTATGATTATTTCCTCGATGATTTCTTTGATATCTCTGCAAAAAAATCTTTCTTTTTAATTTTTTGTAAAAATACTATTGTTTTTGTTAATCCGAATCTTTGAATCATCCAAATTTCTTAAATTAAATGAGTTGAAAGTTATGAAAAGAATCAATTTTTTTTTCGATAAAAATTTACTGAAATAAAAATTAACGTTATTGGCTTAAAGTTTCTATTTATTTTAAAGCTATTCTTGAACATATTCAAAGGAAATCAATAAGCTCAGTTTTCCGGTTAGATACTTAATTTAATTTTTAATCAAACTTTCTCGCTTAATTGAATACGGAGTAAAGTCGCTCTTTTAAAATATATTCTTGATAAAAAACAGATATTTAATGAAAAACTGAATTTTGCTTGAAATCATACGTAGAAAAAATATAATAATAATAATAATATAAAAAAATTTGGATTAACACATGAAAAATTTAAAAGAATTTAAAACACTTTTTATAATGACCGTGTAAATGAATTAAAAATAAAAAAAAAGTTCGACCGTCCTTTCCATATGTTTGCACAAAAATAAAACAGTCATTTAAACAAAATTCTAATCGATAAAAAAGAATTTGTTTGCTCGATAAACAATTAAAGTCATTGATTTTTTTGTAATAATTGAGTCGAATTCGTGCTACAACTGTTTAGGAAGTAAATGAAAAAAGAAATGGACGAAAATAATTTTAAAAAAATCACTTTAGAAAAAACAGAATTAAAAAAAGGTTTTTATTTAGCTTAAGTAAAGTGGAATCTTGTTGTAATGAAAACCACTTTTTAACGAAATGATTTAATTACTTTCAATAGAAAACATATGGAATAAACTTCGATATGACGGACTCCTCGACGAACTCTGGTTATAACAAAAATTTTTTTTTTGGTTTCTTTATTTATAAACCAGTTTCTCAGTACACACATTTTTGTCTTTGTCTTACTCAACGGTGCTCATTCAGATTTTAGATTACATACTTTAGATTAGATTATGGTTTGTCTGTTTTTCTTCTTTTCTGTTGAAACGTTTGCACAAAAAAATTTGACCTTGATTTACACTACATATTCGGAAAAGTATTCGTTACATTTACTTGTAATGTAGTGAAAAACCGTCTGTTAATAATATATATATATATACTAGGGGGTACCCCCCTGCTCGCTTCGCTCGCCAACCCCCATAAAAATAGTTATAAAATATGGAATTTTTTGACAGTTAATATTTAACATGTTTTTTGAGTTGAGTTTGTGTATTGAATAAAAGTTCAAAAATGTTTAGGTAAAATTGTTGAATATGATTTAAATTGAAAAAAGAAAATTTTATATTATGGTGAGTCTAAAAAAATAGTTATAAAAATTAAATAGTAAGTTAAAATACTTCAAGTACTTGAAACATGTTAAATATAATATTTTTTAACCGTTTTGAAAAACTCCTTTAAAAAGGGCTTTTAAAATTACGACTCCTCTAGGAAAAGTGCCCTTCAAAGAGGTTAATTTTGGAGTTTTTTGACAGTTAAGGTGCTCGTACAGGAGAAGCTCCTATAATTTAAAAATTTAAAATCAACTCCTCCGGGAGGAGCCCCTTAAAACATGTTGAATATAAGATTTATTGACGTTTTGAGGTGCTCCTCCGGGAGGAGCTCTGGAAATTACGGCTCCTCCGGGAGGAGCCCCTTAAAACATGTTAAATATAAGGTTTTTTGAAGGTTTTGAGGTGCTCCTCCGGGAGGAGCTCTTTAAACTACGGCTCCTCCGGGAGGAGCTCACTTCGAACATAATAAATAGAAGGTTTTTTGACGTTTTAAGGGGCTCCTCCGGGAGGAGCTCTGAAAATTACTGCTCCTCCAGGAATCTCCCCTTAAAATATGTTGAACATAAGGTTTTTTGAAGGTTTTGAGGTGCTCCTCCTGGATATAACTATATAATATAGGAAGATATATACAGTGAAACCTCTATAATTCGAACTTCCATAATTCGAAATCCTCTTTAATTCGAAGTAACCTTTTGCCTCATGAATGATATTTTCATATATTTTTACCTCTACAGTTCGAAATCCTCTATAATTCGAAGTTAATGCTCGGACACTTGAGTTTCGAATTATATAGGTTTCACTGTATTATATATTATTATATTCTCTTTTATTGAGAATTTCAAAATTTATTTTCATATAGTGAGCTATAAATAATTTAAAAATATAGCTGCATAAACATATGGCTTTAATTTAAATAAAAATCAAACATGTAAATTTTAATAAAATACTATTATTTTTTCAGAAATAAGGGGTCCAGTAAAGACGCTACCAATAAGTGAACATCGAGGCCCCTTAAGATAAACTTGAAAAAATGTCGTCGGTCAAGGTAGCCGTACGGGTTCGTCCCTTCAACATGAGGGAAATAACTCGCGAGGCTCAGTGCATTATTGAGATGACTGGAAAAACTACTTGTGAGTATAATATCATTTCTCAAATCTTCAACTCAAAACAAAATGCTATTCTTGATTGTTTTTAAACATTTTTTTATAATTTATGAGCGACTTTGAAGAAAGTTTTATATTTCAACAAATAATTTTTTTTCAAAATTCATGATAATTTCAAGATTAAAATAATTAAACACAAGTGCACAGTGGATGCGATAAAAACCTTAACATACGTGGTTCACTACCTAAAGCAGTAAATCAAGCGTAAAAAGTTTTTTCGTTACATCCTTCCTGCAGCTCACTCCTCCAATAAAACATCGTCAAGACGTTTACTCACGTCTTGGTTCAATATTTTCGTTTTCTTTTTTCTTCATCCACTCTTTTTACGGAGTCCCGTAGCTTTTCTCATACCTCGTGAAGTAAGCTAAAAAGTACTAGGGTTTACCAGAAAAGTACGTGTCCTGTGCGTTTAAAGCTAGCTTTTTCTCTCGGTATAGTGACGGGACAACCGACGTTTGGCTTTTATTACCTTGTTTACCTCAAAATAACAAAGCGCATTACAATAACTATCACTGACGTAGTTTTATGAATTGAGAATATGGTATTAGTTGAAGAAGGGTTCTAGTTGAATTAAAAATAAATATAAGTCAAAATATAAGACGAGATTATCTTATGAGTATAGCTGTGCCAAAGTCGCTAATAAAAAATGTTTCCAGAAAAATGAATAGAATATCATAAGGCTTACAGTACAGTACATCGCTGCTGAACTTATTAAAAATTCAGCAGATTCAAATCAGCTCTATTGTTTGGATAGTTCGAAAGATAGCATGGCGATATCCATGATTGTTTCAATTAATATTCATGATAAAAGAGTTTGAAAGAAAGCATGGGTAGTTCATGTCAAGTAAATAAAATAATTGAAAGTTTAAAAATTAAAAAAAATTAACCCCTCATGATTCGAGCGTAGAATTTTGAATTACAGCGGGAAAAAGGATGGCCGGGTGGTGGTACCTTACAGCGGCGTTCGGTCGCGGGGGATCGATATCCGGTCCGCAGCAGTGAGTCACCGCCTCTTGGCGCTGCACCACCACAGCCAGCGTCGTCGTTTAGTTTTCCGACCTCGGGACGCTCGTTCATTCATTGCCAAGCCCCATCTTTCGTGCAGAGCTAAGCGCTGCGCAGATTCCGACACCCAAAGCTGTAACACCACTTCCCTCGATTCAGCTTTTCTAGCTACCAACGGCCTTAACCCCTGAGACACGGATTACGTAATTTTTGCTGAGTGACGCCCATGTCTTCTCGATTTTTATAATCCTTCAACGTCCGATAAGATAGTCAACTTTTGAAATCTGGTTTTATTTTCGAGATTTTATTTTTCTTTTGAGGATTTTCATATCTATAAACATAAGAAAATTTTGTATAAATTTAATTTATAATTGACTTGAATTTAGTAAGGTTCTTTAAATTAGATTCTTGAAAAATTTACTTTAAACTTATGTAAAACTGGGTTATTTTTATACCTTTTTTTTACGTAAATTTTATTTTTGATGAAACTTTTTTTACTTCCATGAAAAATTCATCCGAAAAAAGTATAAAATATTATTTTATTAAATTTACCTATATTATTAATAAAATTCGAGTATCTATTTATTTTTATATAATAATTTATTTTGCTTCAAATACACCACGTACACAATTAAAATCAATTGACTGTGAGAACGATTTAGTTCTTACAACTAAACCTGACTCTCACTGAGAAAAGGTTTTGTTCACACAATCAAATTTGGTTGCATGAACTAAATTTGAAAAAATCTTTCAGTAAATATCATATTAAAAAATAAAAAATTACTGGAGTACAACAGTTACAGAGATGATACATTAATTTACATGCATATAGTTTAATGTACGCACTGTGTATGTAGTTCAAGTCAATAAATCGATTCGAAGCTATACGTTAGATACATACAAACTGTACTGTAATTTCCTTGTTTTCGGTCAATCCCGTCGTCTTCGACGATTTCCGGTCGTCGCGCCATCCACCCGATTGTAAGGCACATTGGCGGGCGTCAGTTATGTATTTGCAAATTCTTATTCATTCATCTTGCGTGTCTACTTTATGCCTGCCTTTTTTTATCGGTACTCTATCTGACAAACCCCCACATTTTTTTTTTTTTCAACAGAATCTGATTGACGCCGTAGTAACTACGCTATTCAATACTACTTTGGTTCTTCCGTTGTTGAACTATTATAAATCTTAGGGATTATTATGTAATATTTGATACGGTTATTTGTTAAATTATTTACCCGTGAAAAATGAAAATACATTACTACACTGGGCAAGTCACCAGGGTTTCTTTGAGAACTTCGGGCTCCGCTTCGCTACGCCGCGGCCTTGATGTCTCAAAATCACCTTCGAGAAGATGGTGCACCAGACACCAGTGTAGTAATACATCATTTTTTATTTTTGTAATGTATGAAGGAAAAATTTCAATTTTTAATCTTTCCTTATTAAAAAATCTTATACTTTGACAAAATAAAAATGACAACTAGCGACTGCACCTAGAATTGCTAATGATTGCTCGCTAGAAGTTTATATTATTTTAAAAAACATTATTGTGAATTTTTTGTTCAGGTCAAAAATTTATGATTTTAAATTTAGTTAACCTTTAAAAAAAAGTACAATGATTAAACGATGAAGTGGACAAAATTCCGTTAAACTTGTTTCATCATTTCTCCTTTCATTTTAATTTTAGGGTATATTAAAATTCTTTACACTTTTGAATCAACTTTTTTTTAAATGCAAAAATATTAGTCCGTACGAAAGTATTTATTTTATCATGAATAAATTTACCCGTTGGAAATTTTGTCTGAGAGGAAAATATTTTTAAAAATAATAGTGCAAATCATGCAAATGAAAAGAAATAGCAAAGAAATTTTTTCTATATGAACAATCATAGTAAGAAAGCCATGAAATTTTTTTAAAGCATACTATATTGACGTAGGTTGAAGGTTCTTTTTTATGAAACGATAAAAGCTTTCATTTCATGCAGGAGTCGTAGAAACAGCTAGTCTTCACTATTTAAAGAAAGCATTTTAAAAAAAAGTTATGTGTCGAGCTTGTTCAGTCCTCATCTCTCATAGTCAGTGCATTCATTGAATTATCAAATAAAAGTTTTATTTAGTTGTAAATGATGATACAGTAATATAATTAAAAAAGAAAAAAAGTTTTTTACATAAAGCTAATTTTTTAATGATTAAGAAAAGAAAAAAAAAAAAAAAAAAAAGTAATAATAGATTTAAAAAAAATTAATAAAATAAAACAGTATTATTTTACTCTAGGACTTTTGAAATCTTACAGTGAAAAAGAATTTCTAATTTTATAAAGTTTCGATGCATCAAAAATAGATTTCTCATTAGAATTGTCAAAAAAAAATGTCACAGGCTTAGCGCTTTAAGTTTGCACTTTGCTAGACAATATAAACATACTAAGAGATCACTGTAAATTTTTAAAACATAGACTTAAATCTGTGTTGGAATTAAAAGCTGAGCAGTGATAAAAAATTTCAAAACTGTATTTATTTTAATTGAAAATTTTACGGGTTTTCATTAATTACTGTTTCGTAATTGCGTAATGAGTCAGGTTATGCACACAGTAGAAGCTTGCAGCTCACGTAACTTTAAATCTGGGTACTCAGTGAGTAAGTGTACGGGAGACGTGGGCAGAGGAAAACGCCGTGCGGTGGTGCTGGTAAAGGGAGGATAAATAGAGACAGCGACGCAGGATCGCAGCGTGACGTCACCGTCGAGACTCCCACGCTTCGCAGAACGGAAAATACTGCAACGCCACTGACCTTCGTTGGGTATTGGTAGAACGAGAAAAGCGAGCCAGACGATAATACAGCTTTGTTCTTCTTGTTTCCATAAAATTTTCGCTTTTACACATTATTGCGAAGTATGCATTTTGATATAGCTTTCAGTATAGGGTTGTTTTTTCCCTAATTTTGTTCAATCACTCCGAGTAATTACAACGATTAGTTTTTATCATCGATTTAAACTAGCATCTAATGGTTTATTATTTATTTTCAATTTCCATATGAAAAATCATTTACAAACATCAAGTCTTGTTTTTAATATTATCAGTAGAATAAGTAGAATTTAGTCAGCCTTAAATTCTGGAATGCTGAAAATGTTTTCAATAACTACGTGTAATAGTTACAGCAGACTTTTTTGTCAACCATTGTTTTGAGTGTATTTTAAAGTATTATCGATTAAAAACTGATGTATTAATTATAATCACAATTACATCGAAGCATATCGTATACGAAGAGCAATTTGAAAAATTTCAATTGATAAAATTAGAGATAGTTATATTTTTTATTTTTTTACAATTAATTATATGTTTTCTAATAAAAAAAAATAACCTTGAGCTATAAACGTGCCCTTACACATTTGAAAATTCTTGTAAGTAAAAAAAGAAAAAACATTTTAATCTGTTAATTTATTTATCACATGATACATGGGAATATTTTTCATCGCGATGTATTTACGAAACTATTTTTTTTTTTTTTTAATTTGCATAAGAAAAGAAAAATCGTATCGCTGAGTATTATATTTCAGTATTTTTACAATGCTGTTTGACCTTATACTAGTTATGCTTTCATTTAGATTGTAATCTACAAACGAGGCTTGAAATGCATTCAGGAAAAAAGTTGATGTACATTTTTTAGTAATGAAAAGTTGCTATCCTAACATTTTGATTCATCCTTGACGATCGATTAATTTGAGTCTAATAAATTATGTGAATATCTGTTTCTGTACTAATTTAGTTTTACCTTGACTGGAGATTTAAGGAAATTCTTTATTCTTACAATTGAGTACTACAAAAAATTAAAATATTAATTTATTTCTGTAAGCTTTATGAATGAATAAATACTGTTTCTAAATTATTATTAATTTGATAATTAATATTTTAGTAATAAAACACACGACAAAAATATTATGTGTTTGGTCAATTTTCACTTTATTATACATACACAAAAATCGTATTGACATAGTGTGTTTTATTACTAAAATTTGAACATGAATTTTCATCAAGTAACGATCGAATCAATCAATTATGATAATTAATAATTAATAATTGACGTTTTTTATCTTTTGTAATTGGTATACTATTTTTCTGTTGCAGCAATTTGTAATCCTAAGGCACCGGTCGGAACAAAAGATGCCATCAAAAGTTTTAACTACGATTATTCATACTTTTCTATGGACGTAAGTATGGCCAGTGTAGTATTTACTTAGATAAGCATAGGTTTGCACCTCCCATTAGACATATCCACTTTCATTTATACTTGAAATTTACGAGAGCATCGAAAAAAAAGAGAAAGAAAGAAAAGTACGGGCTTCGAATGATAAAATATCAAAAGAATTCTAGGCACGTAGAAGTGGCGCGGGCTCACCCGTTTTTCCTGCAATATTCAAGGAAATATTGTCGGAAAAATAAGCCTGGTCCATAACTATTGCAGAGAGGCATCATCTTGCCGCAGCCTTTGTAAGAGAATCATGAAGCCATAAATTTATTATGCTCGTATAGGCGGCCACATTTTTCATTTTTCTTTTTCTTTTCATACAGAAAATATTTTGTCTTATTATAATCATCATCATTGTTATTATCTTCCACTTGACAACTCCCATTTAATCTGCCGCTTATTGATGATATTTTTTCCCCTATTTCTGATGAAAAATATTATTTTTTTAATTGTTTTCTGTAGCCCAACGAAGAAAACTATTCTTCTCAAATTATGGTGTACAAGGACATTGGAGAGGAGATGTTGGAGCACGCTTTCGAAGGTACGTCCAAAAATCTAAATAATAAATTAATAAGTTCTTCCAATCAATGATTACATATTTTTAATTTGTTGTGGTAATTTTAAAGAAACTACACTGTTGTTATTTTTTGTTGCTTGAATTTAATTAGTAGTATTGGAATATTATACTTATAATTTCAGAAAAGCTAATTTGAAAAAGTAATGCAGTATTAAAAATTCTTCATTAAAATCCTTTTTATACTTGATTTGAGGATACTTTTTTAATTTTATTTATTGCCTACCCGAGCCTTTCGGCCCATACAGTTAAACTTTGGAATATTATTGTTATTTCGGCTTATTGTTTATATTTAATGAAAAAAAGAAAAATAACTACTATTTAGGCTACAACGTGTGTATATTTGCTTATGGTCAAACTGGTGCCGGCAAGTCGTATACGATGATGGGAAAACAGGAGGAGGGTCAAGAGGGCATAATACCTCAGATATGCAAGGACTTGTTCAGTAGGATAAGCGAGAGCTCGAACGAGGACATGAAGCACTCGGTCGAGGTCAGTTACATGGAGATTTATTGCGAGCGTGTACGAGATCTGCTTAATCCCAAGAATAAGGGAAATCTCCGTGTCAGAGAGCATCCGCTACTTGGACCCTACGTTGAGGACCTCTCCAAGCTCGCCGTAATGTCCTACGAAGATATTCACGATCTCATTGACGAGGGAAACAAAGCTAGGTTCGTAAGATCTTACTTCTTAATCAGCTATGGATCAAAAGAAAAAGTTTTTTTTTTTTTTCTAATATCAAACGTTATTTTTGTAAACAGGACGGTAGCAGCGACTAACATGAACGAGACATCAAGCAGGTCTCATGCGGTCTTCACGATATTTTTCACACAACTGCGGCAAGATGCTTCGACGGGCTTGGCAACGGAAAAGGTCAGCAAAATATCTTTGGTCGATCTGGCTGGCTCCGAGCGAGCTGATTCTACGGGTGCCAAGGGCACGCGTCTGAAAGAAGGAGCCAACATCAACAAGAGCTTGACTACCCTAGGCAAGGTCATCAGCGCCCTCGCTGAAATTGTAAGGCGCTAATTAATAACTTACTTTACACTATTTGCTGAGATTTTAATAACTGTTTTATAAACATTTTTGAATCTTTTTTTGAGATTATGTGGCCGTTTTCTTTGGTTGAAAATTAAATGTTCTTTGTTGTACATTCACCATGTGTAATTTTTTAAAATTAATTCAAAAATATGAATTGAACTGCATTAATAATAACTATGATAGATGATTTATTTTTTAAGAATTCAGTCAGCGTTTCAAGCTTTATTATAAATAATTTTTTTTTTTTTTTTTTAATAATGTTTTGTTGTTCACTGATTTTTTCATTTTCTAAACGCACCAATCTTTTTTGGATTTGTAAAGGCGGTAAGTATTTTTTTTTGTTATAAATTGCAAGGACAAAATTTTTTGTTATAAATTTAAAATATTCAATTTTTTCTGTCATTATTCATAATTTGCAGGCTTCAAAAGATAAGAAAAAGAAAAAAGCAGATTTCATACCCTACCGAGATTCAGTTCTGACGTGGCTTTTGCGAGAAAATCTTGGTGGTAATTCTAAAACGGCTATGATTGCAGCTATCAGTCCCGCTGACATCAACTACGATGAAACTCTTTCAACCTTGAGGTAAATTAGTTAAATTTTAAAACCGTGGTAATTGCCAAAAACGCTAAAAAATATTATTCTACATTTTCTTTGACAAAAAATTTTTTTTGTATAGATACGCGGATAGAGCGAAACAGATTGTTTGCAAAGCCATCGTCAATGAAGATGCCAACGCTAAGATCATTCGAGAGCTCAAAGAGGAGATTCAGAAACTCCGGGAGCTTTTAAAGCAAGAAGGGATCGACTACCAAGAAGGTAAGATTATTACGACAAATTCAAAGTTTATGCTGATTTATAGTTAATAAACATATAATTAAAATCATCCTATGACCTTTTGGGATTATCGTAATAAAAAAAATTTTCTCATCCGCGATGAATACATGAACTGTTAATTTTAAGAATGCTGCCAAAAATTTTCTACAAATTGATATTTTATTCGATCTATACTCGGAATTATATTAATTTATATTTTTTAAATTGGATTCCTTATTTTTTAACACTTCGATTAACGTAAACTAAAAAAGCGCATTACAACAAAATTTTTTTATCTCATGTTACACCTCAATTGTAGGGCCCGATGGTAAAATCACATATGAAAAAAAAGACATTAGTAAGTACAAAACGATCAACCGCGAGACTTTAAAAAGTAATGTTATTTACTCTGATTTATTTTCACTCACAGCTTTTTACATTGGCCGCACTAACTTAAAAACGATGGCTATACATACAGCCATGTTTTTTTATTTCATTTCTTTCTAAAAATTTTTTTCACTAAAAATACATTTAAATTGTTTGAATTTTTTGAAATAAAATCACCCGAGTGCCGTCTTTAAAATTGTCTCACTCGCATGTTTTTTTCATGTGTTTTTGGTTCTCTTGATATTTTCTCTGTAAAATTCTTAAAATTATTGATAAATTTCGTACTTTTGTACAATTTTTTTTGTAGGTTTGATATTAAGACTGAAGATATATGATTGAAAAAATTTTTTAATAAAATAAAATTTAAACAATTTTGTTGGCTGGTAAACCTTTTTTTAAAGAATTTATATTATACTTTAAACCGTACAACAAAGTTTATTTTAAGGTTTATTTTGCAACTACTCGAACAGGGTTCGAGCGCTAAAAAAAAGATCATCGAATTTTTTGAAACTACTATTTCATCAATCATTAATACTTCGAAACTTTTTAAAAAATTAGACAAACAATTCGTCGTTTATCATTTATAATATCAATCAAATATATCTACACAAAATACAAACTATCATCATATTCTGGGTTGACCTCAGAACGGAAGTGGTACTTTTTTTTTTTAATTATCTTGCCCATTTACATGTTCCTCGAAAAAAAACATTAAGTTCAGTCATTTCTAATTTGAACTATTTTAATTTTAAGTTTTGTTAAAAACTTGAACAAAATTTTTTTAAATGTTTTTGTAACCACCCAAATAAGCATTTACAAAACTCGTTTGGGTTTGATGCTTTTTGATACTTTTGGTACCTTTAAAATGAGGCTGCCTTGTATAAAATGGATTTAGTTTGTTTGTCCTCTTCTTTAGTTTTTAATGAACGTACGTGGTCATCAGCAAGAATTTTACAACTCTTCATGAATATATACTCGTCATATATATCGGTTGAGCTTTTTTTTATTATTGAAATTTAATCTTCACTAGGTGCTACTGAGTTACACAGTATTTATAATTTTTTTTTTTTTTTTTTTTTTTTTTTTACCGAGGTATTGTTGTAATATATACAACTTTCTTTAATTTTTATAGTACTGATGTATAAAATAAACTTTATGAAGCAACTCATATGAATTCAAAAAATCATTTAAAATAACAACTGTGATAAATAAATTCAACAGGTTAAGCTTATATTAAATTTTATTATGAGACTAAGTTAAAAATTTTAATTTAAAAAGCCGGGTACTTTTTTAAATAAATAATTCCATTGATTTTTCAAAGTTTTTGCAAAAATACTTTGATTAAATTTCATGACTGGATTTTCTAAAATTATATAATACTTCAAAAAATTTAGTTATCTGGTTTTAGTGATTGCTTACTTCAATTTAAAATTTTAATTTAAAAAGCTGGGTACTTTTTTAAATAAATAATTCCATTGATTTTTCAAAGTTTTTGCAAAAATACTTTGATTAATTTTCATAACTGGATTTTCTAAAACTATACTAATACTTCAAAAATTTAGTAATCTGGTTTTAGTGATTGCTTACTTCAATTTACGAGTGAATTGCATGGCAGTTTTTCAAAGTAAAATTGACTGCTTGTCGTAAAAATACTACGCGTATTTTTGCGTATTTTATAACTTTTAAAAAGTGTGATTTATAAAAATTGCTTTGACAATTACTAAGAATGCTGAGAGTTTGTACAGCAAAATCGTACAGATATTCTTCAAAGTATTCCCTGTTTTATCTCAGTAAAATATATTTTTATACACTTATTTCAGCTTTTAATGTTGTAAATAGTCTTGGAATCAGCATAAAAAAATCTATGAAAATCGATGATGCGTTCAAAAACAGAAAGTACAGTATTCGAGTTTAAAGCACAATTATTAAATTCTGCACTTTTAAAAAAACGTTGAATTGGTTATTTGATATCACAAGGTTGGCGCACATTTGATGACTGCTTACGTCAGTTTTAGATGTAAAATAAAAAAATTAAAAAAAATAAAAAATTAAGAATGATTAATTTTAAAAAATCACTAAAAATAGAAAATTAATAAAATTTTCGATTTGTATTGTTTGTGCAGGCGATGTCACTTCTTTTATAAGGAATTCAAAGAGAGAAGACGATTTAAAAGAAACTCGTCAGAGGATCCCTTCTCACCCAACTTCAACCTTGGCCGAGGAGGCGGTAGAACAGTTGCAAGCCTCGGAAAAATTAATAGCAGGTAAGAAATTATTAAAGTCTCAAAGTGTCAGGTTTATAAATCTTTGTAAGAACGCATTGTAACGAATGATTGAATTGAAAAACAGAGTTAAACGAGACGTGGGAGGAAAAGTTGAAGCGCACAGAAGCAATTCGTCTTCAGCGCGAAGCCGTGTTCGCCGAAATGGGCGTCGCAGTCAAAGAGGACGGCGTCACGGTAGGCGTTTTCTCCCCGAAGAAGACGCCACATCTCGTGAATCTGAACGAGGATCCTCTGATGTCGGAGTGCCTGATCTACTACATAAAGGACGGCTTCACCAGAATCGGCAGCGCCGAGGCCAACATTCCCCAAGATATACAGTTGTCAGGTCCGCACATTCTAAGCGAACACTGCGTATTCGAAAACCACGAGGGACAAATAACTCTAATACCCAAAAAGGGAGCCCTGATTTACGTCAACGGACGCGCAATAACCGAGCCCCTGCTACTCAAGACTGGCTCCCGGGTCATCCTCGGAAAGAACCACGTCTTCAGGTTCAACCATCCCGATCAAGGTTTGTCATCTTTTCATTATTATTATTATTAGTACATTATACCTGTATATACTTCATTCATTAGTTTTGGATTTAATCTTGCTTTTGACATTTCTTCAATATTCATGCCTGTAATATGATCAACTATAAGACTGTTAAATTCTCGATTGAGCGCTTCCACAATTTTCTCCGATTTTTTTTTTTTTCATTTTTCGCGATGAAGAGACAATAATAATCACAATCTCAAGATATATATATATATATTTTTTGGATTGTCAATTTCGAAAAAATATTATTAAGAAAAAACCTGCTTCAGTTGCCGTGTATGAATTTCAATTTTTGCGTGATTCCAAATAAAAGATAATAATATTTAAAAGATAAGCCCTGCTACCTCTCAACCGTTAAAAATTTTTGTTAAATTTTTTTTAATTTTATTTTAAAAAAGTTTTTGTGTGCGTCACTTTATAATCGTCTCATGTGCCAATCATTACCTAATATATTGTAGAGGAGTAATACTCCCTTCTATCACAAATTGGAAGAACTGGTGGAAATTTTATACAGAAATGGAAACCAAGAAAGTCAACATTTTTGCAAGATACAATTTACCATTCAGCTTTTCATTTAAAAAAATCATCAGTTCTATAAAAATTTAACAACAATCCATTTATAATACTTCGTTGCAAACTCTTTTTAATGGCAAGAAAATGAAAATCACGCATTTCTATTCATCGAAAAAAATAAAAAAAATAATAAAATGTTTCAATTTGATTAACAATTTCATAAATGGAATTGTTCATACATGTATGCGATAGAAATCAAAATTTTTTTTACAAACACTTTTATTTATCAAGACAGTTCTGCAATGATATAAGTTTGCTTGAAAAATCAAAAATACAGATTAATGAGTTGCTACAGAAATAGTTAGTTTGAAATGAAAACTACACAATCAGTCTCACGTATTATTATAAATTTTTTAAATTCAATTAAATGCAAAGAAATAGTGAACAGTTTCGCTACAAATTGAGTGCACATATTTAACTAAAACATCATCACATAGATATTTAAATATGAATTTTGTTGACCTTCAAGACTGAAAAAAAAAATTTCAAGTGATGATCATAAAAACGAGGTTGTTTGAAATTTAGTTTTGTGTGATTCAGTTTATAACGAATTCACTGGAAAACTTAAAAATAATTAAAGATCATTTCAAACAAGAATTGGATCCACAACAGCAGCAGCAGCAGCATTCTAGGACAAAAGAGGCACGTTCCGTAAATTCATTGAAGAACAAAAAACGAAACAGTAAAGCTTGATTTTGGACTACGAGTATTTATAGAAAAGAAAAACCGTTACCTTGATCTTGACATAATCAATTATTTAACGTATAAATTGATGTGTGTTCGGTGAGATAGAAGTTATCATTATTTTTGTGTTTTCAACACGTTTACTTTTCACAGTGAGGTGTTTGTGATGTGTGGTGCACCAATTGAATGATTTTTATTTTATCCGTAGGTATATATTTAAAAAAAATAACTAAATGAACAAATTACTTACAATACTGCATGTGTGAGATTTTTTTGAACGAAATTTTTCACTGCAAAGAATAATTTCAACAGTTAATTTATAAATACAGATTTATTGTTTGTTTCAGAGTTTCCTATAGTAGTAGTTATATCCGAGTGGCTTCATTGAAAACTAATGTGATCTCGTTACAAGTTTAAAATGAATTTATTATAATATTATAGCAAGATAAATTATTATTTTTGAATATGTACTAATATATGTTAATAATAAAAGAATTTTGTGAAAAATATTGCCTTTCTTTGTTGAAAAATTGTTATTTAATTTTCGATAATATTAATTAATAATGAGTAATATCTGTTGGCATTATAAATGAAGAATCATTTAATGTGATTCTAATTGCTGGTATGAATATTAATTTTTAAGATCAATAAGTGTTTAAAATTTTCGTTCATTTTCATGTTTAATAAAATTGAAAGGAAAAAGGTGTATACACCATTAAATTACATTATTATTCGAAGTAGCTAATAAGAGTCGTCTTAAAAATTCAAAAGTTCACCATAAGAATGAAGCAAGATTTATTCGAAACTGATTGTTATATAACTAAAATTTTGTTAATAAAAATAATGATTTGTTGGGTTAAATAGTTCGCGAGAGACGGGAGAAAAGCTCGCCGGCCGAAACTCCAAACAGCGTAGAAACAGTTGACTGGAACTTTGCTCAGATCGAGCTGCTGGAGAAGCAGGGCATAGATCTGAAAGTGGAGATGGACAAGCGTCTGTTAGTTCTAGAGGAGCAGTTTCGCAAAGAAAAGGAAGAAGCAGACCAGTTGTTCGAAGAACAGAGAAAAGTATGTATCTACGTTTATAATTTTATGTGCACATCTCATTTTATTCTAAAAACATTGATTACCGTGCTTGCTTTTTACAGAACTACGAAGCGCGAATAGACGCCTTGCAAAAACAAGTAGAAGAACAGAGTATGACAATGTCGATGTACAGCAGTTACACGCCCGAAGACTTTAATAATATCGAAGAAGATATTTTTGGTAAGTTTTAAAAGCTTTACTCAATTTTTTCTACGCATGATTTTTCAATGTTCAGAATTGACACGAGTTTATGATGAAGTTTAATGCTCAAACCAATGGTTTATATTTTTCTTAAATTTACAAAAAAATTCATACGATAAGTTTAATTTGAAGCTTGAAGATGCAGCAAGCGTTAATCAACTTCAAGCTTTTAATTTGATGTTGATTTTTCTGCTTCGCTTTGTCTGACTGTTTCGCCCGATGATTGCTTGAATTTCAGTCAACCCATTGTTTGACGCAGAGAGCAACTGGGGCGAGCGTGAATTCCAATTGGCTAGCTGGGCATTTCGCAAGTGGAAGTACCATCAATTTACTAGTCTGAGAGATGATCTCTGGGGTAACGCCATCTTCCTCAAAGAAGCTAATGCTATCTCGGTTGAACTCAAGAAAAAAGTAGGATTTTTGATTTTTTTTTCAAATTATGATTCTTCTAACCATTTATTTATTCAATTTTTTTTTAAACAGGTACAATTTCAGTTCACTTTGCTTACCGATACACTATATTCACCTCTACCCGCCGATCTTCTACCAACTGCTGAAGACGAAGAAGAAGAAGAAAGACCTTTCCCTCGAACAATTGTGGCTGTTGAAGTTCAAGATCTCAAAAATGGTGCTACTCATTACTGGACTCTTGATAAACTAAGGTAAGTTTTCTTGGAGTATAACGAACTTTTTCTTTCTTTTTTTTTTTTATAGTAAACTAAATTTTTCTTAGCAATTTTCAAAACATGTTTCCTCATAATTTTTTAGCTTTGTTTTTATATTACGATCTAAGTCTCTTTACGTATAAAACACGATAGTTATATAACTTAATTGCTTATAAGGTTCAGTAAAGAATTTACGTATAGATACACGCTTAATATTTTTTTTTTTTTTTTTTACTTATTATTTTGCTGCGAGAGGCACTTTTATTTTTGTAAATTTAAAAACGATGGCGAAGTAATCACTACACGCAGAGTAAGAAGTAAAGGGTCATATTAAAAGTATATAAGACTCGTTGTGCGGACGACCGACGAGTGTAAAAATCAAGAAAATCTAAGAGAACGGAATATAGTTCATATTTATAAACTAAAAAAAAAAAAAAAAATACACAAAATTGAAAAAAAAATTTTGAGATATGACTTGGAGGATGATGTTGTTGGGTTTTGTAGACAGCGCTTGGATTTGATGCGTCCCACTTACGATGGCGACTTCTTGTCCAGTCAAGGCAGTGGTGCGGAAGCCAAAGAGGACGCTTTGTTCGAAAATCTCGCGGCTGCGCAACATGCCAGCTCGAGACTAATGCTCGCTAATTGCCTAATGCCCTCGAGGTTTGTTATCCTCGGTCCGCGCACGACGAGTCCAGCACTTCCTGATGCTCGTGTTATCGCTCTGATTTAATCTTTTTTCTTTCGCTTCACTTTGTATCCTTCGTTTTTCGTTTCACAATACCCTGCTTGGTGCCAGCATCTTCTTAAAAAACCTTGGTATCACTCATATAAAAATAAATTTTCACTTCTACTGGATTTAATTTTTAAATAATAATGAATTAATAATAAATGATATTTGTCTAATAATTCTTAAAAAAAAAAAAATTATTTATTTTCATTTAAAACAGAAATAATTTAAATAATTTTTTACCCTATCTAATAATAATTGAAATAAGTCGCAATTGAATCATAAATTTGACTCTTAAATATCTTTTATAAAATTTTTCCAAGACTCATTGTTTTTAATAAAAATTTGATCTGGTCTTTACGGTGGTCTCTTTTTCATAATATTCACATATAATCAATTTTTTGAGCCCTAAACATGGTCTAGATGGTTTTTCATATTCAACTTCCTGGGCTGCACTAGCTAAGCTACTATCAAAAAAAGTTGCTCATGTTTCTGTCTTTCGTAAATTTGGTTTGCTTTTAATTGTTAATTTATTCCATTCATCTCTGATGGGTATTTTACATTGGGGTCTGAGTAATATTGACTGTACCATTATTTTTTAAAGTTTTAAAACTTTTCGATAAATTTAAAGAAATTTTGTCAAACTCCGATGGTACGAATTTTATTTAAAGTTTTTCTTGCACTTTAATTTTTTTTTTTTTTTTTACAGTGTTTTCACTAAAAACGTAACTTTAAAAACAACAAATACAGCTGATAAAATTCGCTTTTTATGTTTTTAATAATTATTTGCTTTTTGTGGTTTCACAATCGCAATCACTGTTAAGTATATAAATTAATTTTTTATTACCATACAAATTCAAGCCTGAAAATTGTTTGATTGAAAAATTTTAATATTTATTTTTTGCACAATATTTTTATTTACTCTCACATAAATATTCATACGTTTCTGTATCCAATATGGATAATTTCTGAAGGATAAAAGTTTTTCTCTAACACACGTCACATAAAGTTTGTGTTTTATCCTTCAAAATGTAAGGAAAATAAAAATTACACAATTTCATCGTGCGTATGAATGAGTGTAAGTTATTAGATTACTAATGTATTATATTCTTAATATGCGTAAACATACATGGGTCATTCCATTGTGACTAGAGGGACTATTTCACACCTTCGATATGAATCAAGTAAAAAAAATAAATTTTTATAAATTATATAAAAATCAGAAAGCTATAAGAGCGTAGATGAATTATAATTATTGATTGTTTGAATTATGGTGTTGAATATACTTATATTATTTAATAAAAAACTTTTTTTAGTTTTGAAGTTTACTTTAGCCTGGAATGACCCATACCAACGAATACATATATACACCTATATTCTTTGCTCATTCTATACATTGGGAATTTTTCACCATCTGGTTTTTTCATAGGTGTGGCAAAAATAGATACTTTCATTTTAAAAATTCTAGAATTTGGACCACGTTAATAACTCAAAAAAACAAATATTATTGTAGTCATTATAGAAAATTAACTTTTGAAAAGTTATTATTTTTAGAAAGGTGTTTCTATGACATAAAAGTTTTTTACAGTAAAATTCAATGAGACATTTTTTGGAAAAATAAAGACATATTTTGGACTTTATGATATAGATGTAATGATAAAGTTGTGACTGTATATCATTCGTTTAGAGCTACCTCTTTGAACATCTGAAGATCTTATTTTGAATTTTTTGTTTTTCTTAAATATTTAATTAAAAAATAATATAAATAAAAACTAAAAATATTTTCCAGTTTTTAAATTGTTCGAAATCTGTGTGAATAATGAATATTCCAATGCTTCCACACGGACAGAAAAAATACAGAAATTTACTGTGGAGGACACGAGAAACTTGTGTGCTGCTAAAGCACGTAAATTTTCTGCGAGCGCCACACATAAAAATCGTGTGTTAGCTTTACGCAGAAAAAATCTTAAGCGCACTGTATTGGAGCCAATCAAAATCACTCCGGTCGCACCTGATTGGTTCCGCTACAGTGCCGCTTAAGATTTTTTCTGCGTAAAGCTAACACACGATTTTTATGTGTGGCGCTCGCAGAAAATTTACGTGTTAGCTTAACACAGTAAATTCCTGTTTTTTTTCTGTCCGTGCAATTAAAAAAAAAAAGCTTTTGCCAAACCATTTTAAGTATAATGATTTATATGTGCTGGAGTGCAGCATGTCGCCTACTGTCGACTTGTTACCATTAAAAAATTGTAAAAAATTATTGGTGTATTTTAAGAAAGAAGAGAATTTTCATTTTATTGTTTCTATTAAATTTTTATCTTATTTTTAACAGACAACGGTTGGAATTGATGCGAGAAATGTACCACAACGAAGCTGAGTTGTCGCCAACTTCGCCTGACTACAACATTGAAAATATCACTGGAGGTGACCCATTTTACGATCGATTCCCTTGGTTCCGCATGGTTGGCAGGTATTAAAAATGCATTATCTTATTGTAGAGTAATATTTTTTATATTACCCGTACTCTAAAATGCGTATTTTACGCATTCAAAAGAGCTATTTTGAGTGTGTAAAATCGCACATTATGATTGTGCTCATGTTGATAGAGCTGCCATCTATTGATTTAAATTCAAAGCTGAGCAGCAGGCACATTTGGTTTTAGCTGCTTTTGCTTGTTGCAAGTGTCTTGCTGCGGCCTGCGGCTCATATCATTAATCGTCCGTGTATTTTACAAAATAATACTTTTTTATAAAAATCAAACGTCAAGTATTGGTAGTTATTAAAAGTTTTATTTTTTTCTTTGTATAAAAAGTCTACTTAGTTAAAAAGAAAACGTACATAACCTCGGCCATCAAGTTGTGTTGCGTGCAGCGGTGAGGCTGCGTAGATTTTGCTAATCATATTTTACAAAATAATAATCAGCAGTTGAAATATATTTACTTAAATAAAAATCTGCTTATAGTTAAAAGTGTAATAATAATAGTATCAAATGTTATAAAAAGTGTTTAAACTGTAAGTTGAAGTTAACTTAGGAAGAACAGTGTGTTTGATTTCAAAAATATATTTTATTTTAAAACACATTAGACTATATTACGAAGGATCAAATGTTTTTAAACACGAGCAACTACCTCAGTTTTTGGCTTGAGCACCGGCGGAGACCGCGACTTCAAAAAATTAACGTCGGGAAAAATTAGGTGTAGGTACTTACGAGGGTACTTACATAAACAGTAAACACAACACCGAGACAGCGGCCGGCGGCGGCAGCGTGGAGAAAGCAGACGACACTGGCAGCAGCTGTGTTTTGATGACCGAGCTTATACTTATATTAATGATTATTTCGGGATCATTTTTGTGCATCAGTTTCAACGTTAGCATTCCTAAGTAAACAAATCAAGCGACGCTAAATCGTGAAATCTTTTCTCCTTACAAGTTTACAACGCGCTGTTGTGAGTTCGAGTTCGAGGCCGCGGTATGAAACGTACACTATAGCAAACCCATGTATATTATATAGTGTACAGCTAAAACCAAAGTACCCATGCTAGCAAGAACAACTATGGCGGTCTGCTAGCAGGATCTAACCTATCAATCTAAAAATTTAAAAGTTTAGCCAAATTCTATCAATAAATTCACACTTTTGACGCATTTTCGAGTACTCATAATATAAAATAGTATACATAATGCGTGCGTAAACTGCATTGTTCACACACTTGTGCTATTGGCGTCGGCAAAGCCGACGCCAGCACGCGTGCGTGAATGATGCATTTTACGCACTTATTATATAATATACTATTAATTTTTCAATGTAAAATTTTTTTTTAAACTAACTTTAAAATAAATTTTATGTTCTTTCTTACATAAAAAACTCATTTTTTCCAGATCTTTCGTATACTTGAGTAATTTATTATATCCAGTGCCACTTATTCATAAAATTGCTATAGTCAACGAGAAAGGTGATGTGAAAGGTTACTTACGAGTTGCTGTACAAGCTGTTATTGGTACGTCCAAATCAGTTTTAATATCTATATATACATTATAATACGCAGTATCAGTATGTTTTTTTGTCCGTCCGGCCGGGATCAACTTTGAAAAATTTGATTACCATGCGCCTAATCATCAGATCCAATTGAAACTTCGTATACAAATATTTTCGAGGGTGCAAATTATGAATCTGACCTCGGTTTTTTTATTTCTATTTTTTTAAGAAAATGAGAAGCATTCGTATTTTATAAATGTCTGGCCTGGTCAAGGGTTTACTAAAGGTTGGCTTATATACTTTTCCGGCGTCGTGTGTAATGTTTTTTTCATCATGACGGAAAGAAAGTACAAAGTCCCGCTCACCACCAGGGAGCGGAACTTTCGCCCCGGAGAGATGAAAAATTTATTACTTATATTCCAAATTAAACTTATTATTTTTTAACTCCAGCGAAGTTCTGTTTTATAAATGTTGAATGTTTCAAACTAAGCCTCTGCATGAAACAAACGTAAATACACTTATTTTCCTTTGCAATATCTTAACGAACACTTTTTCCTAGAAGAAGAAAACAGTGAATACTCAAGCGGAGTTAGACAATCAGCTCGCATATCTTTTGATGATGATCTCTTTGGTACTCAGCGACACAACCGTCGCAACGCTAGTCTGCTTGCTCAAGGTCTTGAAAAGAGCCAACAAATTCTGTCTGAAGAACGAGTCGTTGAGGGTCATAATGAAAATAAAGACATCAAACAGGAATCTTTCAAGGAAGGCAAAGAGGTCAAAGAGGACGAAGAAGTGGGTGATACTGATAGTGGAAGGGGTGATAGTTCGGTCTCTAGTGATATGAAAGAAGAAGAATTACCCGAACATCTGCAGCCAGGAATGGAGTTTACCTTCAGAGTTACCGTTTTACAAGCCATGGGAATAGCTACAGAGTACGCCGATATTTTCTGTCAATTCAAGTGAGTTACTTTATTTCAGATTCCTATTAATTTCTGCAACTTTTCATTTTAATTTGTTTTGTGATTTACTTTTACTATTGTTTAGTTTCTTGCATCGTCACGACGAAGCTTTCTCAACAGAACCTGTCAAAAACACCGGTAAAGGAAATCCTCCTGGTTTTTATCATGTACAAAATGTAAGTTAATACTTTAAATTATGATAGTTGTAAACAATTTTAAAAATTAATTTAAAAAATTTTTCACGAGCTTACATTTTTTTTTTTTTTTAGATTACAGTCACAGTTACCAAATCATTTATTGAGTACTTAAAGACGCAGCCAATAGTTTTTGAAGTTTTTGGCCACTATCAGCAACATCCTCTTCATAAAGATGCTAAACTTGAATAGTAAGTGGACAAAATTTCATTTTATTCATTGTTTGTCTGTATAAAATTAAAAAAATTTTTATGTACTTTTTGCTTAAGAATCAACTGTGAATTTGCGTTATATTTAATGCCACTTTACATACCGCAATGAACTTCAAGGGTAAAGCTTTTGTAGACACTAAAAATATTGATAAATTTTTATAATGTCTATAAATAATTTATTGCTTACAGTACCGTGCACTTTGTTTTATAAAAAAAACTTTTTTCAAACTTCATTTAACTAGAGATGATAATCTTGATAATTTTTTTAGCGTACGTCAACCACCTAAACGAATGTTGCCTCCATCAATCCCGATCAGCCAGCCGGTTCGATCGCCCAAATTCGGTAGCGTCCTGCCATCTCCATCGACATCCCAGATTCACGCCAAGTACGACGTACTCGTGTGGTTTGAAATTTGCGAATTGGCTCCGAATGGCGAGTACGTGCCCTCAGTGGTAGATCACAGCGATGATCTGCCTTGCCGTGGTCTGTTTCTCCTACACCAGGGCATTCAGCGTCGTATACGCATCACCATCGTGCATGAGCAAGCCTCGGAGTTACGCTGGAAGGACGTCCGGGAGCTGGTTGTTGGCAGAATCAGAAATACTCCTGAACCCGAGGAAGAGGACAACGATTCGTCTGTACTTTCGCTGGGACTCTTCCCTGGAGAGTACCTAGATGTGCCTGGAGACGACAGATGTATGTATAGGTTCGAGGCTGCTTGGGACAGCTCACTTCATAATTCGGCATTACTCAACAGAGTAACTTCATACGGAGAGCAGATCTTCATGACTATTTCAGCTTATTTGGAGGTTTGTTTTTTAAAAAATTTTTCTATCGCAAAGACTTCTTCGATTATAAAACGTACAAAAAAAATTCTTACATAAATTCATAACTTTTGATACCTTATTTGTTCAGTTGGAAAATTGTGGAAGACCAGCTATTGTAACCAAAGATCTCAGTATGATAATTTATGGCCGAGATGCAAGGGTTGGACCCCGATCTTTGAAACATTTATTTAGTGGCAGCTATCGTAACCAGGAAGCCAACCGTCTCAGCGGTGTTTACGAGCTTGTGCTCCGTCGTGCTTCAGAAGCAGGTAGCCCAGGTTTGTCTGTCTGACCCTTAGTGACCTAAAACCTTTTTTCCTTCTCATTATATAGTTGATCCATTTATGTCGTAATTTAGATTCGTTTTTTGTGACTATTTGTCTGATCCTTTCCTACGCTCCTGACCGAACCAGATATAATATTTTGTTGAACATTAATGATTATTTATAACTTTAAAAAATCATAAATTTATTTAAAAAATATTAACAGTTATGCAAGTAATGGAACTCGGTTCTTTAAATTTGTCTGTGAAACTGGAGTTTTTTTATTTCGGGTCCAAATTGAATAAAAGATTATGAATTTTCAACAAAGTTATTTGTACTGTAATTTTTATTGAAAGATTTTTATTATACCTACATAAGTTAACATTTCAGAAGATTTACGCGAATCGGTTGTTTTCAGGCGTGCAAAGGCGACAACGCCGTGTTCTAGATACCAGTTCGACTTATGTTAGAGGTGAGGAGAATCTTGATGGCTGGAGGCCTCGTGGTGATAGTCTGATCTTTGATCATCAGTGGGAGTTAGAAAAACTTACAAGACTTGAAGAAGTTGAGCGTGTCAGGCATACTCTTTTATTACGTGAAAAACTTGGAATAGATAAGAATATATTCTGTAATAAAACCACTCACGACTTTACTAAGAGTGAAAAGGTTCGTAATCAAACAATTTTGAAACGAGTAAACTCGTATTGTAAACAACTATACATATACAATGTTTGTATTACAATTTTCTGATGAAATTTATTTTTAATTAAATAGGAGGTTTGTAATATGGTAGCTAAAGCAACGAACGAGTCACACGCCAGTCCAGTTCATTTGAAGAAATCAGTTAGCAAAGATGTTTATGAGCCATGGGAAATGACCGAACGAGAAAGAGAGATTGCGACTAAATATGTGAAGCTAATTCAGGGTAGAATCCCGAACAAAGAGCCAATAGTTCTATCGGATGTTTCACCAAGTGACGACACTCTCGGAGACTTGACTGGTTCAATGATGTCTTCTGTGGTATCATCTTCGTCCCAAGAGTCAGTATTACCTCGATTATACAATAATGAGCAGGTAACTTTTTCCTCGTATGCCTGAAACGCCCTGTAGCGGTTGTCTCTGCCTCTGAATTTTGCTGTAACGCTTCTGTATTTGGTGAGATTTTCATCTTCGATTCATATTCACTTTTCAAGGACACTGAATTTCATAGCAAGAACCAGAAAGTAACAGATCGTTTTGTTACTTTTACTAAATTTTTTTTGGGAAAAAATTACCGTAAAAACAAAAAATTTTGTTTTGACTGCACCTAGCAGGTCAAATTCTTCTCCTGTATTTTTATATAATCTATCGTTGAGATGGGTAAAAATATATTTTAATTTTTACCGTAGTTTTATTACCGAAAAAAATAACGTGACAAAAGTTTTGTTTTATTCTAGCCACTGCCTAATATTGTAAAATACCATCACGTAAATCATCAAAAAAAAAGATACGGAAGGTTTGGAATGAAAATAATTATAGAAAGTTCCATCAAAAATATTTAAAAATATAATTAGTAATAGACTCGTTAGTTTTCCAAAAAAATATTTAAAAAATTGATTACATTATTTCTTTTGAAAAATCGTATATAATTTGAAAAGCTAGTTTTTTTTTTTTTTTTTTTTAATTTAACAAATAAATTATGGATTTTTTTAAAACTTTGAAAAAATCCATTCACTCGCATAGATGTGCTCAAATCCATTTTTAGAAGCCCACTTTTTTCATTAATTTGCATCTTATTAACCCTCATTATTGAAACCAACACTTTTGAACTAAAACACAAATTATAATTTTTATTTTATCTTTATGACATTATTACGTGGAGTATACTCACCGCTTGCTTACTTATAGACAACCGCTGAGAAAAAAAAGAAAATGAAATTGAAAAAAAAAAAAAAGCAAAAAGAGAGAGAAAAGTAGAGAGCGCGTCTCGGGTTATACAGGAGAGGTGTTACTTGCAGTGGGCAGGAATTATTGTGAAGAGCAGATCTAAGTCGTGCATCTTTAGGTTGAGCTCGCCTGAACGCGCCCGGCTGCAGGAACTCCAGGAGAGCATCATGGCTGGTGAGTCAGCGGCCAATCAACACCACGTGGGTAGCGGAGCATCTGCGGCACCGGCACCTCTTGGTGCAACCTCACCCTTGAAAGAGAGCATTGTTCTTTACGTTCCGGAGGTCGAGGAGATACGTATCAGCCCGGTCATCGCACGAAAAGGATATCTCAACGTATTGGAACACAAGACTAATGGTTGGAAAAAACGTTGGGTGGTAAGTTATAAATTTAAGATCCTTCAATTGATCCTTTTTCATATCGTCTTCAATTTTTAGTAGTTTTTAGTAAGCAACGTTTGCGAGTGACAGAATCAAGAACAATATATTTTTAGTTCTTGATTTATTAACACGCTGCACATACCTGCGTCTTTGACTGTGTTTTCAAATGAAGGTTTATTTTAAAAAATTTGCATTTTCTGCATTCTAATATAATTATCGGAACTTAATTCCTGGTTTTCGATTATCATTCGCGAAAATATACTATTTAAGTACTAAATATACTATTTTATACTCATTTAAGCTGGAAAACGTGTATTAAATATTTTTCTATCATTCAGAATTTGTTCATTAAAATCTTTTTCGTCGATTTGATGAATTTCTATGAAAACCGTGAAAAACGGTGATTTCTCACATGGTTAAGTGTTAAGTAATGTTCTAAAAATTTATATATGCTAATAACTTATTACTAACAACGTTTTATCAAAAGCTGCTCGCTTCGCTCGCCAACCTCCCTACATATATAACTCTTACATTTTTTATATCAATTTGAAATTTCAATTGTGTACTCCATTAATTTGGAGTGGAGCGAGTAGAATTTTATTTAATACTAATAAAATTTTATATTAATGAAATTTTGTTTTCAGTCCGTTCGAAGACCTTACGTTTTTATTTTCCGAGATGAGAAAGATCCTGTTGAAAGGGCATTAATAAATTTAGCTACCGCGCAAGTAGAGTACTCAGAAGATCAGTTAGCTATGGTCAAAGTACCCAATACTTTCAGGTAAAATTATTGTTATTTTCACCACTATGATTATTATCCAATTGTCATAAAAAAATAACATTAAAATATGGTTTTTAATTCCAGTGTCGTCACGAAGCATCGAGGATATTTGCTTCAAACTTTAGGGGATAAGGAAGTTTATGATTGGCTCTATGCGATTAATCCTTTGTTAGCAGGACAAATTAGGTAAATATACTATTTATTTGACAATATTTTTTTCAAAAACATAAATCTATCAATTTTGTAACTGTTATGATAAATTTTAAAGCTCCTTCCATTACTATTGTCCATATATATTTTTTTAAATTCAAAATTATAATTCCATTAATTTTTTTGCTGAACTATTTAAAATATATTATTGTATATAAGCTATATAAGAAAGTTGTCTTTCTTGAATTTTAGATCAAAATTGGCACGTAGGGGGCCAGGGGCGAGTGGCATACCGATCACCTTGACTCCACCTGTCGTGACCGCTGGTGGTGGAAGTGTAACAGATGCCCAGGCACAAGCAAAGTGAGTGGCAGACTCGTTGGCCGAAATGATGGACGCTGTAGCCAAGGCATCGAAGCTCGTTATCAATCGCTCTCATTCCGCCCTTGAGTCCAAAAATTTATTTAGCTTTGGCTTTCCAATAATTTTTGAATGATAACCATCACAAAGAACACACACAAACAAGTGAAATGAATTAATGATGTTAATAAGCACATGTCTTTTTTAGCAATGCCGTAGCTCACTGAACGTTTTTACCAAAACGTTTTTAACAGTTGAGTCGATGTGGCACATGTAATGATTGTGAGTATTTTTTTGGAGTGATTGTATATGCAAGAGTAAATGTGTGCGAGAATCTCAGACTGTTTAATTTCGAATCGTGATAATATTATCCAAGTCAAAGTTGCATGTTTTATGATGAACTTGATAATTACTAAAGTATTTCGCACCTAAATAGTGCAAAGCATCATGAAAGAAACTGGGTGTATCTTTTTAGCGAAGGAAAACAATCTCTTGTTTGATTTATTAATTTTTTAATTTACTCGTCTGCTCGTATCTCCTTATTCCTTCGATTTTTTATTTATTATTATTTTTTTTTTTTCCTCTTTGTTTCTTATTATCGAATGAAATTAATTATTGAAAAGATAAAGTAATTAAAAACATAGGCGGGGGAAAAAAGGAGAGAAAGCAAAAATGAGCAATCTAATTGACAAAACTCGGCCAACGAGTACACTTCTAATGTAAAATTTTTTAGGATAATGATTTTGTGCAATAAAGAGCACTTGTGAGATTATAACTTAAAAAAGACGCACGCGATATAGTGATAGCTATTTGAAAAAAAAAAAAAAAAAAAAAAGAAATTTAATAAATGACGATATGAGCCAAAATTGACATTAACACTATGAAAAAAAAATCCATATTCGTATGCTTTGGTATTTAAACAGGAAACATACCTTCCATTTGACGTTTTAGATATAGATCACACGCTGCTATTGCTGCATGTACGAGTATAAACAGTTGCTAAAAGAATAAAAAATAAAGGAAAAAATCTTAGTAAATTTAAAAATAACGAATGAGACGACTCATTGTTTTGATGAGAAATAAAATTTGAGAGATCTTCGATGAAGTAAAATCTTTCTCATTAGCACTAAAAACCTGATTGACTCATCTTCGTATGTATGTACAACTCAAAAAAAAAAAAAAACAAAAAAAAACAACAACAACAAACAAAATAGTAATAAAAACAAGAAAAAGAGGGATAATCACTTATAAAACGGATGAGAACTCGGTGCGTTTTCTCTGTACATATATTTGACCAGATGCCGGGACTCATCGTCATATTTTGCTGTGAATTACAATTGCATTTACTCTTTGATCTGTTTCAAATACATATGTATTGTTATGTATTGAAAAAGAAACAGAGAAATCGCAAAATCTAAAAAAAATAATTATTTGCTGTACCGGGACAAAATATATTGATTAAATAATAGTTTGAAAAAATTGAAATTGAATTTGTCTTTTGTTGAAGGTAAAAAGAAAATATCCCGAAAGAATTAATAGAAAAATTAACAAATAAAGTGGAAATAAAACAGTATCACCTCTAGTCAAAAAAAATATGCAGCTCACATTAAGTAAGCTAAATTTTTTGTTAATCGTTTTAAATCTAAAGATTGTCTATTTATAATAAGAATTATTATGAATTAAGTGTAAGAAGGTATTTGTATAATTTTGACCTATAAAAAAGAAAGATAAATGAAAAGATTACGTCGATTCGTCGATATTTATAAATATTATTATCATTGTATGGTAGAAAAATCATAAAATTTTCACGTAAGTCGCAACTTTTCTTAACTTTCTGACAAAGAAATTTTTTTAAATGTGCTCATCTAATTTGTTGGCCATATTAAAGAAAAATTTCTTTGTACAGTACTACTCACCAGTTTCGCTTGCTGACTGTTGTAGCGTTTAATATTTTATATTTTTATTTTGTTATCGATTATTGCAACCCATGGATATTAAACTGTGTAAAATTATTACAAGACCTCATGGTAAAATTGGACGTGAAGTTAAAAGTTGAAGCTCTGAATTTTATTATGAGTGCAAGGTGAATTGTAAAAATCCTTGAATGGAAAGTCTAAATAGACTTTGAAGGTAGAAAGTTAACACTTGCAGAGATAAATAATGCAACGAGGTGACGAATAAAGAAATAATTAAATCTGTAAAAGAGAATATGATCACTTATATAAATAGTTATTTATAAATATATATAAAATATACAGATATGCATAAATCAATTTAATATAAACTATATATACGTTACTACACGCATTTATGAAACGCATATGTGATGGAATTTACTAAAAAAAAAAAAAAAAAAAGAAAAAGAAAGAAATGGAACTCGTAAATTTTTCTGCTATACATAAGGTTTTGAAAACGTCGCTAAAACGTTGTGCGTGTGTAATAAAAATTTTACAAACTTTTTAATAAAATGGATTATTTTTTATTTTTAAAATAAGTGCTGTATTCATTAAAACGGAAAAATTGAAGAGATTTATTATTTTGATGTCATCCTTATTATCTATATTAAATTCAGTTACTTGAAATTATTTTTCTTGTAATCATAACGTTTTTGATAAGTTTTCACAACCTTTTGTAGTAATAGAATACAAATGAAAAATGCTAACGTTGTGAAGAATCTCAGATTCTCTATGCTCTAAGTAAAAGTAAGTTTATGTATTTATTTGTATGTTACAAACTTGGATTTGTGCAAAGCCTTTATTATTTTTATTCGAGCCTTTTTACGCTAAACCGAAAAAGCAACTCGGAACTGTGCATTAAAGCTGTAACGTGTACTAATTACTCAACTTACACACCAAATCTACTGTAAGTGGTAATTAAAGTGTAATAAAATCGATTAATAAAAGCTTATTTTTTGTTGTATTATTTCATACTAATAAAAGTCCTGTCAACTCAAATTTTTTTTAAGTCCTTAAGGTTTTTGACCTCGGAGCGTTTTCAGGAGTTGAAATAATAATTTATTTTCCAGGTAATACATCTTCTCTGGAGCTACCTTAAAACCACCAAGATGTTAATCAGTAAAATAAATAACTATTAAATATTTGTTTTCAAAATTTCGAATTTTATAACAAAATTAAAATGATATAAAATTAAAAAAAATTCTTTTAAACTAACCCTTTTAAGTTTTTTCTACTCTTAAAATTAACTAAGCGATATCGACTTTAGAGCCTAAGATTTTTATTTTTTATTCGTCATCTATCGAATTCTTCATCGTGAACTTGATTACTTCTTCTGGCACCCAAATTTGATTGCATGGCCATCAAAAGTCGGGGTAAAGGTTTAAATCCAGCGAAGCCATCAACCCACATCAATAGTCGGTTTGTCTTGATTCAATGGATTCTCATTTTCGCCTTCGTGTTACCGAATGTATGAAACAATATGATAGGAAAGAGAAATAACTTTGACATTTCGGTGTGAAAGAGAACGCTAGACACTTATGTAAGACAGAGGGTGTTTCTTAACTAGTTATAACTAGTGAGCCAATTACCCGGTATTAGATCTAGATTCCTGGGAAGTTTTGGGTATTCTGATATCAAAAATTTTGGTTACTATTTGAAATAGTTTTTGTTTTCATATAATTTTTATTTCTATATTTATCCAATGTCCAGATCTAGTACCAGGTAGTTTCGGGTACACAGGTAATCGGCATCATTAGTTGGAACCAAGCCTGCCGAATAAAATCGAGACTCCAACCTAGACGGAGGAATGAATCAAAATAGAAACCGTATTCTAAAAATAAAAAGAAGCAATATGAACATTCAACATGTTTAAAATAAGTTTTTCAACTCTTTATAAAATGAGTGTTTGAAAGTAAATAAAAAATCTTTTTTCATTTTCCATCAGTTGAATGCAACCGTTCAGAAACTAAAATTAAAATCACTGCGAGTTCTCTACAAAAATTTACACAAAAAAAGTGAATATGTTTCGTAATCAATAACTTTAAGAACCCCTGCATGAAAAATTTTTTCTAAAAAAAAAATTATAATAGTCTAAGTTTTTTCTTTTGATCAGTTAACTATAATCTACGAATAAAGATCAAACTAAAAGGTGTAGGTTGGATTCGTAATAAGAAATTTTTTAAATTTTTTATTAGTATTTATTGGAGCACCAGCCAGATAGTAGATTACATACCTAGGCCACGAAAGTAAGAAATGTCTCAAATCACATGTATTTTTCGGCCGAGGCGTAGCCGAGGCATTTCTCATTCGTGGCCAAGGTGTGTATACTATTTTTCTGCACGACGGAGCCGGGAAGTAGCAAAGGCCGGGGCGCGCAGCGGCCAGGAAATGCTACTTCCCGGCCGGAGTACAGAAAAAATTATTTTCCAAAAAAAGACTCACCACCGTGCTTATTAGAATTTGACAACAAATAAATTAAAAATTATTATGTCAATATCACACAGAACTATAATTTTAGGGGTAGTAATTTGTATTACATCAAACTGTACGTGACCTGAAATACATTTCGGAAGAAGTTAAACTTAGTTTAGTGAAGTACCATGCGTGACAGGTATGTGTCATATGCGTGAATATAAAGTAAAACCAGAGCGTTTCTCACACTAATTAACTAAATCGAGAACAAAATTTTAACATTTGGCCAGGTACTTGCTTATCAGGAAAATTAATGATTTATTGTAATGAAATTTTCATCTAGTTGTTTTATTTATTCATTTTATTTAAGAATAATTGAAAATTATACATGCAATGACTAATGACATTCGATGGTGTTGTGTGCAGGGCTAGCATAACTACACTGTATTTATTTTAATAGAATCAAATTAGTATACTATAAAAATAAAAGAAGAATAATAATTTAATAATCATAATACTGATGGTCCTAGCGAAGAAAAACCTTAGCGCAAAATCCGCCATGAATAAAATTACAATGAGGTGACTTTCGACGACTAAATTTATGATTTTATCTTTTGCAGATTGTTAAAAGATGACCTTTGCTACTAATTCGTTGATATATGGGGGCGGAATTTTTTTTCTCGGCACACCAGTCGTGAATAAAGTGACGAAGTTTTCAGTTTGTAAAAGTCGTAAGTCTTTTTATTCACGGCTGGTGTGTCGAAAAAATTTTTTTCACTTCCACGGATTAACGGATTGGTAGCAAAGATTATTTTCACTTCTATTTCCACAGTCTAAAATAATAAATAAAGTGGTATTAAGTGATTTTAATCGCCGAAAGTACCTTAGTTCTTAGTTTATTCGACAGACTTTTTTTCGCTAAGGTTTTTCTTCGCTGGGACGATCGATAAGTACAGAGTTACTCACAAAAACTGCTATTAATTATTATTCTTAAAAAAATAAATTTCGACTTTAATTACAGTTTGTTCAAAGAAACTTGTCGCAGCTAAATTAATAATCGATCTCATATCAATAGTGGATCTCTATCATGATTCAATTTTTGAATTATTTTTATTCACGTGTTTACACTATTGTATACTTTGCAATGTAATGATACTTATTACAGAGTTAGATATTGGATCATATAGACTATTCGCACAAAAAAAGAAAAGAAAATTATTACTATATTTATAAAAAATTTTTAAATCACATTACGAGTAAAAAAATATTTGGTTTAAGTGTGCTACAACAAACTTTTATGCTTTATTTTAAAAAACATATTTGGAATGTTTGCATTATTATAAAACGTTATTATAATCCTCTTGACATATTAAAAAAAGGAACTTGAAGATCAGGCCATATCTTCACAGCTGCTACTGAAATTAACTTCTTTAAGCCAAATATGAGAAAATTCACAAACGTCCTTGTAAAGAATGAAATCGTAATCATTACAGTTTAAAAGAAATTCACATGCAAGTTTAATTACTGCTTCTCTGTCGTCAGCACTTCTAATTTGAACATTTTTTGTGGTATGTGAAATATTCTTTTCATCAAATGACTTGAGTGCCTGATTTTTTAGTTGCAAAATTTTCTTGATCTTCGACGAATTAAATGGTTTGCTAAAAAAATTTTCGGTATTCTTTGGAATTTTTGGTCCTCGCATTTTTCCAATTTTAAAAAACTTTTCTGTTTCAGAACATGCTTGTTCGCCGCAAAAAATACTTTGTTGTACCGTCACATTTTTTCCCTGTAGATTAAACGTTTTTAGAAACTTTGCCAAAATATTTGTATCATAACTTCTTTTTGTATTATAATGTTTTTCAAAACTTTTGAATGTACCGTCTGTTTTGTGCAATGTCTCGTAGTCACTTTCATAGGTTCTTTCATTTGTAAAGTCGATATTAAAAGAATCACGATTATATTGTTGCCCATTAAAATAATTTTCTTTATTTTTTACAAAACTTTTTATGAAACTTTTTTTTTTTCTTAAGTTCTTGCAGTAAAAACCATTTTTTTTTAGATTGACATATTCGTAATTGACTTTCAAACACATTTTACAATGGTACTCAGAATAAAATTTATTACCATTAGTCATAAAACTGTAATATTCTTGAAAATCGATACTTTCTTTTATGCAGCTTTGATTTTGATTTCTTTCGAGATAAAAATCTGGAAAATCAATTTCTCTTTTTTCACAAATCTGATTTAATTTCCAATAATTTATCGCGATTTTACTATGTATATAATAATAAAAGTCATCGTCACTGTTACGAACCTTTTTTACATCTGGATTGCTCAATAAAGTCTCATAAATTTCTATTTTTTTCACCTTTTCAATACTCAAATTACTATAAGAATTTAAAGTCTTAAATTCATCGGCATTCAATATTTTATTGAAATAGTCATTTGTTGTTAAATTTAAACACAAACATTTTATTGCTATTAAGGACTGCATAATATTTGAAAAGAGAAATGAAGTAATATTAATTTGAATATAATAGTTCTTCAAACTATCGCAACTTTCACTGTTGAATTATTATTAGTATCACTTTTGAGGTACAAGCACAGAAGTTGGGTAAATTAAATCCTATGCACTTTGCTTTTATGCGCAATAAACAGAGTGTATAAGTTTTGATTCCTCTGACAATAAACATTAATTGATGTTTTGTCGAGTAAATGTGTATCTGACTCCGACTTTAAGTAGTTTTGAAACTGCAGCATGTATTCTTAATGGACACAAAATGAAGCAACGTTTGCAATTTAATATTGAGGCTGATTACGAAATGAATTTTTCCGTACGTTTAATTGTAATGAAGAATTTATAAATAAAAGTTTTGTGGATCTAATGTACTAAATGTATTAAATAAATTTTACCAAAGTCTAGAGAATTTTTCGTCATCTATTATAAAAATTCATGCATGCAGCTAATTTCGATCAATAATATTTATAAAAATTAATTTTTTATTCATCAGCTGTTAGTTTTATAAATCGTACTCAGAGAAAACATAATTTTATCAAAAAATATTAACATCAATAAGGTGTACTTCTAAAAGTGAGCATTGAAAAGTACCCTCGTTTTAAAAAAATTAATTTGTTAGAATTTAAATTTAAAATAAATGACCAGTAAAAAAAACCATATTAGACTTAAGTTTCAAAATATGGGGAAATCTTCGAAATTTTTGCAATACCATTTTTAGAAAAATTGAAAATAAATTTATGTTGTATGAATAAACATATGTTGTACTCTTTAATCAAAGTACAAAAAATAAAAATCTACTTTTGTGCATGATTTGTAGCCCACGGCGTGGCGGCTGTTCGGGTGATTAGGCATTCTGCAGGGGGGGGGGGGGGGGGCTCAAGTGCAGAATGGATAATGTGCAGATGACCCATTATCAGAATATTTATTACAGAAAAGCAAGTACTAGACTGTAGTAATATTCAGATCGAATTTTCACAAATAGAATAAAATGTTTTAAAAAACAGTTATAAGAAGTTGATACAACCTAAAGTAGTATATTGAAGAAAACTAAGAGAACCGATGTAAGTTTTGAAATTGTACTTTAGTTATTTTAATTTTCTTTTAACAATTTTCTGAAACATTAAGTTTAATTCTATCTCTGTAAAATTCGAAAAATACTACATTGTTGTAGGTATTTACTTTTCTGTAACAATTAGTCTAATAATGAGACGTCTGCACATTACCCAGTCTTCAATTGTGGTCTCCACGGGGTTCGGGTGGGCCTTTAAGTGTCGACTGGGTAATGTGCAGATTACCGATTATTAGAGTGATTATAACAGAAAAGTGAATATTATAATATTCTATTATTTTTATCGAATTTTCGAAAAATATAATATCTCGCTACAAACCTCTTGCTTGGATAAATCAACGGGCGGGGGGGGGGGGGGCCTCAAGTGCAGACTGGGTAATGTGCATACGTCTCATTATTAGACTAATTGTTACAGAAAAGTAAATATTATAATGTAGTATTTTTTTTACTGAATTTTACCCGTATAAGATTAAAAGTATCAGAAAATTACTAAAAGAAAATGAAAATAACTAAAGTACAATTTCAAATCTTACATCTGTTCTCATTAGTTTTCTTCAGTTCTACTTGCGGTTATATCAACTTCTTATAACTATTTTATAAAACATTTTATTTTATTTTTGAAAATTCGATAAAAATATTACTACAGTCTAGTATTTGCTTTTCTGTTATAAATATTCTGATAATGGGTTGTCTGCACATTACCCAGTCTGCACTTGCCCCCCCCCCCCCCCCACCCCCAGAAGATACTTATTTCAAGTATTTTGAAATCGAAAGCTTTTTTTACATTTCAGACGTTTTATTTAAAAACGTTTTTAATTACTATTCGTCTCCTGCCGCCTGATGTAACGCGTATTTCTGATATAAAACTGGACTATTATTGATGTATATCTAATAAAACCAAAATTGTACGAGTAATCCACAATTTCCAGCTAGTAAATGTACTTTCTTTTTACAATGAAGAAAAACCTTTATGTTTCGTTATTATATTATGAGGTATAAAATTTGAAAGTATAAAAGATTAATGTATACCGTTTGAATAATGTTGCATAAATTTGGGGTTAACATAGTTTGCCCCAGGCGTCTTTTTTTCTGATACACTGTAGCTACAAATTTTAGTGCGGTGATTTTAGTTGCGTTCTCGTACCACCCAGAAAATCAATTCCTAAAGGAGATATCATACCTGAATATTTCAGATTTTGTCAAATATCATTCGAAATTCGATGCGTAAAACAATTTCATAGTTGACTTCATTTTCTATCAATGCTTGATGTAGAGATGCGCGAAAACTCTGTCTAACTGTGCGAGGCATATAAGTAGCTTAAACGATTCTAATAATTCGTACCTGACTGTGAAATGCTCAGTATTCTGTGCTTATTGATCATGCACCTAAATTGCTTATTTGAATTAAATGAATTTTCTGTGTTAACAAAGTGATGATTTTTTCCAGATCTATAAATTATTTTTCAGGTATTTTTAAATTATTTCAGATATTTTTTAAATATTTTCTCTTTGAAAAGAAATAATCTAAAAAAGATCACCTTGTTTACAGTAAATTCATTCATTTTGAAGAGGCGCACAATTGATCAGTAAACACTGAATACCAAGCATCTCTCAGTCAAGTACAAATCGTTAGAACTTTATAAGCTACTTATACTTGTACAGTTGTTACGTAGCTTGTATAGTTTGACAGACTTTTTGAGATTGCTAACGCATCTATTATAAACTTTGATAAAAAATGAAGCCAACTGTGAAACATTTTCACGCATCAAAATTCGGTTGGAATTTGAAAAAACCTGATATATTCTGGCATGGTCTCTTCTATTCAAGAATTGATTTCAACGATATACAAATACGTGTATACGTATAAATGTATAAGTGAAGTCGGACGGAGTTTTTGAGATCGTTAACGCATCTGTCTGACGAACCTCGATAAAAAATAAAGTCAACAATGAAATCGTTGTACGCATCAAAATTCGATTGGAATAATTTTCTTCTTTCAGGAATTTATTTTCACAACTAAGTTATTTATATTAATATATTTTATACGATGTATATTTAAGTTTTAATATTCATTTCAAATGCAACTATCATTAGCTCTGTAATAATTTACATTTAATAAAGTAACAATAAAAGAATCTACAAGTTTATGAAATCTTAAAGGTTTACCAAAATTATCATTTCTGAAACAAAGTTGAAGTTTACTTTAACACTAATTTACTATATATTTGTATGTTTATTTAGGTCTTGTAAACTTATTTAAGGGGGTACATATACCTAAAATTTTTCAAAAAATCAATTTTCAGGTTTTTGTGTTTTTTGATGTACTTTTACATCAGCTTTCAAATGCCGCAAACCGCGTTTCTTAATTCGTTAAGAAAAAAAAGTTACAGTTAATTTAATAAAGACATTCAATTTATTAAATTAACGTTGAAATGGCTTTTTTTTAAATTCAAGAATTTCAATTTTCAAGTCAGTTCTAGTAGCAGAAATACTTTCTACGATACTATAGGTACAAATGCTTTTTCGATGTATTTTTTCCTTTTTTAATTTTCGCAATGTAGGTATAATTTTTTTTTTTTATCCACGAACAGAACTGTAAGTATTTATATCGTTTTCGTCTAATAAAAGCGATGAAAAAACAGATATTTTTTTTATCTGTGATTAGATTTTTTCCGTGACATAATATCTTAATAATAAAAATTAAGAATGACAGATTAACTTTCATTTCAAGTTTAATGCTAAAAACAATTTATTAAGTTAGAATCGATCGCATAAAAAAATTTATAACTTTTATGACATAATATATGACATATATTACCTCTACGAGTCTACTTTAATATATTACATTAATGAGTATCGAATATCGATCCATCGATATCAAATTATTTCCGCAGCGTTGCAAGTTCATGACGACTTTTTTGTTCTTTGAGTCATCTTTATAGTGAAATTTTACTTTACTTGCTTTTGTTTTTGTTGTTATTTTAATCTCCAGTAAATAAGTTAGTTTTATTCAAAAAAAAAAATTTAAGAATAAATGACCAATTCTTACCAGTTAAACTTATGAAGTTTTTTAGTTGTTAAAAAAAAGGTGTTTATGTACAAATGTGGAGTGAAAAAATAATTCTGTGATTTAAAGTTAAAGATAATTTTTAGATAATTGCATATGAAGACTCCGCTGACTCAAAGTCTTAACTTGGTCTTGGTGCCTAATAGTGTGTAATCTGTGTTTTTGATAAAAAAGCTAATTGGGTCACTTTAGGAGCAGGAGCAAAAAAATAAAGTATCCGGCTATGTGCAAAGGAGTATTTACATCAAGCTAGAGTCCTGTGACAATATATTTTCAAGATATAAATGTTTATGTGTTGGTGTGTTACATTTTATTCATCAAAATCTGTTCAGAACTTTAAAAACCATTTTCTCAAATATGTGATTTTTGAGAAAATGAGGGCATTGCTCGTAAAGCCAAAATTTTTCCAGACAGCGGATGGACCCAGGACTTTGCACACTTGTTGTACATGTGAACCCTCATGAGCGCAACCTCAGGCAACCAAATCTAAGCATTATTAAGCTGATGGCACACCATAAATTGACTAAAATGATAAAAACTATCAAAATTTTTACCACATTAAGCAATTTTAGAGTATGCAAGTAGCTTAATAGTGCTTGGATTTGGTTGCCTGAGGTTCCGCTCATGAAGGTTCACATGTACAACAACTATGCCAAGTCCTGGGTCCATCCGCTTTAAGGAAAAATTTTGACCTTACGAGCAATGAACTTTCATAGCCTAAATAAGCTGAATTTTATAACACTTATAAAAACACCTATTTTAATTTTCTAAATGTAAAAAATTATGTAAAAGTGTGTGTATATTATGGAAAAAAATTATCTTTTTAAATAAATAATTTTTAAAAAACTTACAAAATTTTTTCTGTTGTTTTTTTTTTAGGTATATGTACCCCTTTAAGTAAAGATAAAAAATTAGCAAAAAAAAGGTCTTAGCTACCATATTATAAGCAACTATTTAAAATTTTCTACAATTCTAGAGTACCTATTTTCGACACTTTGAAATAAACAGTATTTTTAAAATTACCATACACTTTTTCAACTTTCAGTAAATGCATTTTTTTTGTTTCAACAATAATACGAGAAAATTTTTTACGTGTTCACGTACATTATAGAATAATATAGTGTATAAAGATTTACATCTGTCGATAGATTTTTGTGAGGCTCATTAAATAACTGATAATTGTTACACAACTATCCACTTTTTTTTTTTTTTTTTTTAATACTTATTTATAGTCGCGACTTATTATGCTTCGTATGGGCTTATTGACGACTTTGTCCCTACACTGCTTCGCATTAGCCCATGGCCCATATGGACCATGTGGAGTACGGGAAAGCCAGGGTATGTGCCTCATTCGAGTTAATCGTAAGACCAGCGCTGAACCGGCAGGCTCATTGGGACTTTTGATCCCACATATCGCCCCCAATCAGATAGTCTTGGATTAGACCAGTGCCGAAGCGGGTAAGGCTCATTGGGAAGGTATGCCCCAAATATTGCCCCCGGTCGAGTTAAACTTACGACCAGCGCTGAAATGATGGCCCCCGGTAAAACCGACTCCAAAGCAGTCGGGGTGAACGTAGGGATCGACATAACCGACGCAACGAACGAAGAAAATAATTCCAAGTTAGTTGTGCGGAGAATCGAACCCAAGACCCCTCGAACGACGTTGTTTCAGAAGCGAGCACGCTAACCACTGACCCAACGACCGCTCCAACTATCCACTTATTTAGTCTTTTGTAAAGTTATAAGACAATATAAATTCATTAAAAATACAAATCATCTGAAATTTTTTTTCCAGGTTCTCTATGATATCTTAGGAAATACATGTCTCGGGAATTTTTTTTTTGGTCCATATACTCGATTTCCCGAGCTATGGAAATTTTTGATGAAAAAATTATTTGAAGGAAGGAACCTGAAGAATTTTTGTTTTGAAAATTTTTAGGAATGTTTTCGTTTTGAGATTTTGGAAAATCCACGAATACGCCGATTGCTTAATTTTGCACGCCGAGATGTTCGGGAGAAAATTTTGGGTTTATGTGTTTTTTACGACTGAGGAGAGATCGTGCATGCATCGCCGATTACCGGTCATTTTACCGAATCCATTTTACCGAATGGTCAATTTACCGAATGACCATTTTACCGAATACTCGTTTGACCGAATACTATTTTACCGACTGCGTTTTTACCGAATGACTATGATCGCCACCTACACTTCGTGAGAATGCAGTCTTGGCAGATGCGAAAGACAGTCTTTTTTTAAATTCAATCTATTCATCCGTCTTTTATTACTTTTTAGAGAAAAATATTGCTCAGATTTACAATAGACGATTTAAAAAATTGTAAAATTTACCAATCCAGGTCAAATCTAGGTATTTCTTTTTTTGTTTTTTTTGCAGTTGTAAGGGATTGACTATTTTTATGTGGTATAATTGGTGGTAATATGGTGCAATAAATTTTCATTTTAATTTTAACAAAGACTGTGACCCGATCAACAATGACAGATTTTACGTCTTCCGGAACTTTCATTTGAATAACTCGTCAAAATTTATTCAAGTCAGTTGAGATGGTTTTTGTTAATAAAGCTTGTTTACTATACGGTAAGTATACGTTTGGTATTTTAATTGTTTGGTAAGTATCATGCCTCATTAATAGTTTTTGAGGAACCTAATTTTTATTTTTGAAAATAAGTTTGGAAGTATATGTGCAAGATTCGTTCTCAAATAATATTTTGTGATCAAAAGATACATTTTTTTACTCATCGTACAATTGTTGAAGACTTTTACTATATATATTTGATCGAAGAATGTCTGGTTTCATAGAATATTACTCATCAATTTTTAAATTGATACATAAAAAAATTTACACAAAGAACCAAAAAAAAACCAAGTTTTTTTTTAAAAGGTAATTTAAGATATAGCTTATTCAACTGAGAGAAGTTAACGTGCGACTAGAAAAAGTAATTTTTTACCGTAATGAATCCCTTGGGATTTAGCCAAAGAGATTAACTGAAAAAAAGGTTGAAAAAGGAAAAAAAGAATTTTTAATTGAAATAAAAAAATGCGATGCTTAAAATTTTCTTTCATGTCAAGGAAATCTTGTCAAGTACACTCTAATAAATTTTAATCAAGTAAGTTGGTTGGAACAATATAAAAATTTTAAAGAATTTCTAATTTTTTTGTTTTAAAAATTAAAAATAATTTTTTTTTAATAAATAAATTTTAAACTATTTAAAAAACTATGAAAATATTGACAAAGTATGTAATAATTGTTTATAGTAAAGATAGAAAAAAATATTTTTTCATTTTTTTCAGGGAAACTTAATTACAAACCAATAAAAAATTCATTACAGTAATTGGTTTTCCTCAAATTTTAAATTTTAAAATAAGTTTCTATTTGCTTTTGACGTAAAAAAAAGTACAGTTTGCGTCAAGGTCCTCTTGATTTTACGCTATTTATAATGATAAATTACCATAAACCAAGGGGTTATGCACTTGGTCCTGTTTGACAGGACTGTCAGATAAAAATATTATATCAAGCTCTCGTAGTCCTGTTCAGTTCAAAATAAGCCGGTCGGAACTATTCAGGACTTTTATAACAGGACTAAGTGGGTAGGCCCGTAAGCTTCAAACAGTAAAGTTAAAGTGAGGTAGGTACTTTCGATTTCACGTTTCAAAGTTAAGAGATGAAGTACGGAAAGATCGCGGTCGGAGAGTTAAGTGGATACTTCGCATCGAAGGCAGCGGCGCGGGTGGTCACGAGTAGGGGAGTGAGGGATAAACCTCCTCAATTTCCTGATGAGCCTCAAAAAAAGCGTGAAACTACGTCATTACAGTCCTCCTTCTGCTTGTGCTGTGTACACATTGAAAGCATCATCGCACGCGTGCTGAAAATGAAGCACCCGAGATTTCCGCAACTGCCCTCCTCTTGACGATGGGACGTCACGTCTCGCGTCAAGCTGCTGGCTTTACGCACTCATCTCGACTTTGATATCGATTACCGCGGTCTGCTGGATCTATATCGCCAAGCTTGGTAATTAATATTGTAAATTTCGTGTCTGTGGACTTTTTCTTTTGGCTTTACAGATTGATGGGACGCACTATATCACCGTTGTACACTCAATTTTTTTTTTTTTTTTTTTTGTGAGCGATTTAACAGATCGATACGCGCTAGCAGAAAAATTTAAAAATGCTTCACATTTTATCTACATCATGGTATTTTAAGCTTTCTTTGAATAATTAAAACGATCCTCTTATTTTTGTTTATTTTTTTCTTATAATTTTAAAGTTTAAATTTTTAAATCAAACAATACATAGTGAATAATGACTACTGAACACGTCTTACTTTACCGGTTGAAATTTAGATTATATTGAAAATCATTAATTTTCAATTAAAATATTATTAAAAAAATGATAATAGAAGAAATCAGGATACAATAAAAATAGATAAAAATTTAGAAAATTTTGACTTTTTTATCAAAGTTTTGAATTTTTTTTTTTTAACTAAATTGATAATACTGTTGTGGTCAGCTCATTTAAAATTGGAATCATCTAACAAAATAACTTTAATTATAAATGTAAGCATACTATGGGGAGACGGCGCAAAAAATACCTTAATAATTTCATAATAATAATGATAATAATAATAGAAGTAGCAATAACAATGATTATGTTAATAGCCTTTTTTTATTTTAATTCGAACTTCAGGTGAAGAGATCCTGCAGAATATTCTCGTTCTACTTTAATCTGATTACAATGTGTACGTGCAAATATTCTCACATTAAAAGTTTCCATCCCACACTTTTAATGCTCAGTTTCTTCTTTGCTGATAATAAAATTTTTTTCCTCTCAAAGTTTAGAAAATTGTCTAGAAATTATCTTATAGATGGTATTTTTAATATAAACTTCGCGCATATGGAATTAAAAAAGAGATTGCTTAACAAAAAAAGTATACTGAAATTGTTAATCCATAGAAGAAAAACTTGAATCTTTTAATAAAAAAATGTACAGGTTGTAAAAGTTTCTTTGTCATTTATTTGAATAAATTAATAGAATCTTTGTCTACTTGGTGGAAATTCATTTGTATAAATAGTAAAAATTTTAAACTATAACAAATGAATTTGTTGTATATATATTTTTTAATAAAAACCTGAGTTCATTTATTTGAAGGAAAAAAAAAGAGAAAAAGAAATGATGCATACCATCTAATAGTTAAAAATAATTTTATTAAGTTAGATAATGATTTAACGCCACTGCTCGCGTCAATTTGATGGTGAATAAACGTCAAAAGCAAAGTGAGTGACAGGATTGAACAGAAAGGGTCTTGATTTATAAGGATAGAATCGAGAAAAATAAGTGATCGCTGCACGAACGCTTTAAGAATTATAAGTTGACTGTGATGAATGAGTTGACTAACAGAGACACGGTTTTATGTTGGCGAATCAAACTGCATGCATGTACATAAATCCGCTTTGCAAGAGTCTTATATGTATTCACATTGTACTACTCAAGCGTGCTTTCAATAAAAACATACATTACTGTACTCGTATTAAAGATACTTTTATTTCTGAATCTTTTTACAAATCTTATAAAGAGGTTTAGATAAAAAAGATGGCTGACTTTATATAAAATAGTGGTTTCATACTTTTAAGAAAATCTAGTATCCACATATTTTTTCAGTTTGAGTTTTCTTTTTTCAAATAAAGAGTAGCTCAACAGACATAGAAAAATAATCCCATGGCTGCTCTCTGAGTGTCAAGCAGTGGGTTTGAATCAAGTCAAAATGTTTAAAGTTATTTACATTTATTGTAACAATACAAATCATTATTTCATTCATAAAAATATTATTTAATATTAAAAAGCACATTTTGGGGTGGTTTTGTTATAACATTATATAAAGAAATCACTTGAAGTTATTATTCATTTGATGTTATAATTACTAATAACTAAAGTAAACAGTATAATAACACCAAAATATTATTCAAACCTGGAACTATTGGTACTGAAAGTGAAGTCATGGTAGGGATGCGGTCACCTGGTCGCCGTGTCGCTTCGAGGGTACTGGGTTTCATAGGTTATTATCACCACTTTGTTGAAAAATTGATTTATGACTGTCATATATGACACCGGCCATCGGATCGCGCAATGCTCTTTCCTTGCAAAAGGGTGTATTATCAACGCCACGCCGTAGGGGAGATCGGGGTAAGTTGGCATACATTTAATAAAAACTATAATATCTTGTCAAAAAATCAACGAAACTTGTTTGATGCTATATTAAAGATTCATATCAAGCTACATTTTCAACAAAACTAAGAATTAAAAAGTTTTTCCTATTAATGTGCAATTTTTTATGATTCTGATAATCTGCCAACCTGTCCCATAGGGCTAAATATGTATCTAAAACCAGCTCTATACTGGCTTCCTAAACCGCAATACACTTTCTATCACAATTTTTTTTTTTTTGGAATTTAAAGTACTTTTGATTTTTGAAAAACAAATTAAATATTTGCTATATTGTCAACTTTTACAGCACAATCAATGTTAGCAATAAAACAAACAACGGCATCTATTCAGATTCAGATTTTTCCGCTGTCGGGAAAAATTTTCTTGATACTCAAGCAATACTCGATTAATTTTTTTTCTAAGTAAAAAATAATTTAATTTAATAATAACCTATAAATCATATTTTTTTCAACTACTTGAAAAAATTCTAAAATATTTATAGAATACCTTTAAAAACTTGTGAAGTGAACACTGTTAACGTCCATTGCTTATATATTTCTTAAGAATCTTCAATTCGGCTTTCAATAAAGACACCATATTAAAATGCAAAAATAGTAGCTGTCCCATCAGTGTGAACACTAAAAATGCTAAAAAAAATTTTAAATTGGCTCTCAGAATTTTTTGTTCTTTAAATGAATTCTTCTCTTTTGAAATAATATTTGTTTACCTGGTGGCGCTGTTATATTGCCAGCTTTTAGTATAAATAAAAACTAAGCAAGATATTTTTTTACTTTTTCAGATTCTAAATGGTATTTAGATATGTTCCACCGTAGTATATTCTGTGAAAAATTTATTTAAAAAATGGGTACACAAATATATACATGTATATACTTTGAGTTTTTATTTAAAAATCTAATTTACATATCAATACGACAAGAACAATAACTATGATTCCAATCCAGTTTCAAAGATATCGATCATGACTAACAAGCAAATACTAATATTTTTTAGTACATTTTTTGAATTATATAGATTCTCATAAAAACAGTGAAAATTTTATAATGACAACTCTGTCGTCCAAGTTTGGTCGGCCGAACTGTCACTTCATTTTTTAAGTTTAAAACATTGATTATAAATGTTTTATTGTGTACACTCAACATACATCAAATAATTTCTCCCTTTAAAATTACCACTAAAAAAAATGTAGATTAGGAACGGAGGTTGGACATTTTTTTCTTAGCACTAATTTGAACAGGAAAATGATTCGATGTCCGCTTGGTGTATATGTAAAAAAATTACAAAGAGTAAAGACACCTTAATTAAGGTTGTTGGGTCGGTCCATGACCTGACAAGTAGATTTTAACAAAAAAGTACTCATTTTGTAGGTAATTGCTTCTTATTGATGCCACTAAATTTTTAGGGCAAAATGAACCTTGGGAGAAAAGATATTGCCAAATTTGTTTAACACGTAAGCTTATGGGAATCACTGTTTTCTTGAAAGTTTAATAGGACCTGACATGTATATTTCAATGAAAAAATTCAGGGTAAAAGAAAAAAATTTTTGAAACACTTATCAATTAAAAGCAATTACCAGTGGACCTTCTGAGCTGAGAAAAAAATAATCAAACACTAAAATCTTAGGTTAGGTGCTATGTTGTGCCACGAGGGCGAGAGAGACAGAGAGCGCCGTGAATCTCTCCGTTCGACTCGCACTAGTATCTCTTTCTCTCTCGCACCGACCCAACAACCTTAATAATTATTTTTAACCTGTTTTTATGTACAATAATAATTAAACCTAAAGTCACGCCGATGCAAAAATTTTAATTTGAATAAAATTAAAAACTGTTTTTGCACAAAATACATCAAAATTAAAAACTTTTTATTTTATATTGAATGCCTCGTTGAATGGCAATCCTTTAGACAGTTTAATTGTCATTTACTTTACACTTTCAGTAATTCAAATTTCTATTCACAATTAATAACTTCAACATATACGCATTCATTTACACTTTAATTAGAAGTTCTTTATAACTTAAAGAATAATTATTTTAAATCACTCTTTTTAGGTGATTTTATCTTAACTTGTTGGAGAAAGAAAAGTGATGATTTCGTCCTCCAAAATGGTATCATCTCGGTCTATTTGATCATGATCTATTGACTTCAGAGTTTTCCAATGAACGCTCCGATTAATTTGATCTGAAAAATAATTTACAAAATTATTTTTTTGGGAAATGTATTTTTATAATACCATATTAATAAATAAAAAAAAGGAACCGTTTAAAGGTCATTTGACAAGAAAGTAAACCTCAACGCAAAATGAATTATTATCATCATCTTGAATAATTTTATATTTTATCCTATAAGCATGTATCACTGCCATACATATTGACAAAAGCTACCTTCTGAACCAAATTTTAAAATAAAAAGTTTTCAATGAAAGGTCTGTTTTAAAAATTTTTTTAGTTTTTTGCGGTTCGCAGACAAAAATTCACGTCAAAAATGCATTGACGATAATTTTGATTTAATTGGATTAGCTTAATATTTAAGTTAACCCTTTTGCTGTTAATTATTATTTAAATGGTAGCATTAGACATAATGAACAGTTTGGGACTGAAAACAGTTTTTTGGAGAAATATAAGGTTTGAAAATTTGCTTTTTTTTTGGTGATATACTGGTTGGGAACAAACAACAGATTATGTGATATACAATCAAAATGGCCAAACGTATCTTGTGATTCGAAATTCGCTCCTTCTATTATTCACTCTTCTACTAAATTACGTATTAATTTATTTGAGCCTATAGCCGTACCGGTCAATATGATCCAATCAATTTTGATTTGATGGAACTGCACGAAAAAAGAAGAGAAACTGAGAGCCATAACAAAGAACTAACTTAATTATTTGCTCGACTTGATAAACAGTGATGGATTCTTCGATCCTATAAACTCTACTGTTCATAGATCCAAAGCAGAAATATTTTTTATGGTCATCGAATATTGCAAGCACAATAACTCGTCCAAAGCAGCCACGTCTAGTCTTTTTAAACTAATCAACACACTATTTCCCAGAAACATATTACCTGAGTCAGAATATTTATTGGATAAATTATTAAATGAAGCCAATACAATCGAATATCATGCGATATGTCATGAATGTACCGCTTACATTGGCTGCTTTGATGATTAGCTACTTCATAGATGGTCCAGGAGGCACTGGAAAAACTTTCCTTTATAAAACTTTAATTTATTATTTTATGTCGAAAAATAAAAATGTTTTATCTATGGCATGGACCTGTATAGCTTCAATTCTATTACCAAAAGGGTTGACAAGTCATAAAGTTTTTGAATTACCGTTAATTTTAGATAATGTTGAAACTTAATTTTGTAAAAATGAATCAGACAAAAAAATTACGCACATGTGATTTCACCGTCTGGGATCTATAATTCCAAAAAAAGCATTGGATATCATAGCTATAGGACTTGACGAGACATTTCTAGAAATCAATTACCTGTGAGAGGTACATTAATAATTTTAGGGGAGATTTTAGACAAATTTTTCCAGTAGTAAAAAGAGGTATTGAAAAAATTGTTGTGGAAGATAATATTAAATTTAGTAAATTATGGAATAGTTTCAAAAAATTAAAATTAACTAAAAATATTAGATGTAAAGATGAAAAATTTTCTAAATTATTATTAAAGATTGGCGAAGGTTTTCAATTTTCAAATTCCAAAAAATGAAAAATTAAAGATTTGTGTCATTCAATTTTTGAGATATAAATGAAAATCATTAATTGAATGAAGTTATTTTAGCTCTTAAAAATGAAAACGTACAAATGTTGAATAATGAAATTTTAAATATATTAAATGGTAAATCTAAACAATATTATAGTGGACAAGGCTATACGTAAAGGAGATTATTACTGTCGATAAAAGTGGGAAAATTGTGTTCATTCAAAAATTACTTTGAGTACAAATGAAAATTCAAGTTATCCGTTTATTTTATATAGAAAACAATTCCCCTTAGTTTTAGCTTTTGCAATCACAGTTCATAAGTCACAAGTGCAAAGTTTTGATAGAGTTGGCATATATACAAAAACTAAACTTTTTTCACACGGACAATTATATGTATCATTAGATTTTTTAGATGATAGGAGACAATGAGGGATAGTGTCAAAAGCCTTTGAGAAATATAGCTGTCTGTGCGGAGTGATTGAGCCTGTAGGCGAATTGATGGGAGTTCATTAGGTTATGACAAATATTGAAGTTAGTTAGTTGAGCGGTGATAATTCTTTTGAGTAGTTCAGAGAGAGTTCAAGAAGAGGGCAATGGGACGTTGCTTTCCTTCTTCCGAGAGGATTTCTCATACTCAGAGGGGAAGTAGCCAGTCGTGCATTTATGAGTTTGGTGATGTAGGGGAGAATTGAGGTAACGGCGAGTTTTATCATGGAGGATTAAAGTCGGTCAGTACCCATTTCTTTGGAACGGGTTCTATTGAAAGTATTCAAAATAATGGTCCCATCCACAGGTGAAAATTCAAAAAGGTGTAGAGGAAGGAGATCGGATGGGATATGCAGAACGTCAATGAGATTTTGGGTTGAAAGGGGCGCTTAAGATTGAGGTACAGAAACGTAGTGGGAGTTAAAGGAGGGGCTATCAAAGATGGTCAATGGGGATGCTTTAGTTGGGACACTGCCGCCAGCTTTTCTAATCGCACGCCATTTGGTAGCATGGTCGGGGGTTTTCTTAATGATGTTCCTAACACATGTGTTTTTAAGCCGATCAAGGTCATCGGTAACCTGATTTCGAAGGGTGCGGTATTGGGCATATATACTGCTGGTAGATATAATAAAGTTTGTAATGTCGATATAACATAAATTTATCTAATTTGCTCACCATAAATGAAAGGAGCCCAAGAAAATATTTTTATGTGTGTAAGATCTAATGAATTGGTTTGCAATTCCAGTTGATTTACTTAAATATTTTTATGAGCCACCAAAAATGTATGTATGTCCCGGACTCTAACACTAACTATTTTAAAATTTATTTGTATCTTCGTTTGTCAATATTAGATCTATTTTAGCCTTAGAAAAATTTTTACTGAAAATTATGAAAAAACGAAATAAAATTCTATATTAACCCATTACCGCCCATGGAAAAATCAAAAGTGATATAAAAAAACTAACTGTTGGAAAACCTGTCTCATGAAAAAATAGTAGATACGTGTTTTTTCTTTTTTCAATTTTCATTGTTTAAACATTATTTATTTAAACAAACTCGTAAAAAAATTTAAATTTTTATAAACTAATAACGGCATTTGATTCTTTGACCAAAAATAAGGCGAAAGTCATCTAAGTAATTTTTTGATCAGACGCTTAGATCTTTTGCTACGAGCGCTCAAACATGTAAAAATATGGTTTTATAGTGGTGAGCTCTGAGGCGCCGCACCGAAGATACACTTTTACGAGTCAGAGCTCACCACTATAAAACCATATTTTTACATGTTTGAGCGCTCGTAGCAAAAGATCTAAGCGTCTGATCAAAAAATTACTTAGATGACTTTCGCCTTATTTTTAGTCAAAGAATCGAATGCCGTTATTAGTTTATAAAAATTTAAAATTTTTTCCGAATTTGTTTAAATAAATAATGTTTAAACAATGAAAATTGAAAAAAGAAAAAACACGTATCTACTATTTTTTCATGAGACAGGTTTTCCAACAGTTAGTTTTTTTATATCACTTTTGATTTTTCCATGGGCGGTAATGGGTTAAAGACTATCTCATGAGTTTGCCTAACTGATTAAAAATTTTTTTTTTAGCAATTCTGTCTTATGATTATTTAATAACCACAAATAGAGCTTACTTATTACTATTTCGATCTTGAGCTTCAAATGTTTGCTTAAGATGATTTTTTTTATCATTAAATAATAATGTAGTTAGTTAAAATTAGGGAGTTGGCGAGCGTAGCGAGCAGGGACACCCCCCCCCCCCCCTAGTTATTTATAACCTCAGTCAAAATGTCTGGGTATTATCGCTGACCCTGGGTCCTAGATAGTCTTCCTGACTCGGTATGTACCGAATAAATTCAAGACTTCCTGGAGAAATCTTCCCTGGGATGTAATCGCTGACCCTGGGCCCCAGGTGGTATTTCTGACGCGGTATGTATGGAAAAAATTCAAGACTTCCAAGAGAAATATTCCCTAGGGTATAATCGCTGACCCTGGGCCCCAGTTAGTCTGCCTGACTCGGTATGTAGCCAATTAATTTAAGACTTCCTGGAAAAATCTTCCCCGGGAAGTAATCGCCGATTCTGGGCCCCAGGTAGTGTTCCTGATCCAGTATGTTTCGAAGCAGCGAATAAACAGTTGTTACAAGTGATTAAAAGTGCTAGAGGAGTGCCAAACCAAGTAGTACGTTGGGTCAATTTCAATCACTCTGAACTAGTTTTGAAAGAGGACGTCCTGAAACATGTTTCCCCAATTGTGAAAATGTATTGTGAAAATATTTTCGAGCGTATTAGGATCGCGAGATGTTATGTTATAAATAACAACACATACATTGGAAAAAAAAAGAAATCGACGAAGCTTTAAGATCTTGGTTTAATTTATCAAAACAAAGTTTTGAGTTTTAAAAATTATAAAAAATAACTACTAACAAAAGATCTAACAATTCTTTAGCTGTATTAGAAGACGGGAAATTTTTTAAAGTTGCCTTCTTCCTCGTCGATCTCGAAAAAAAAATCAAAATCATGTTCGGTCACTACTTAAAAGTAGCCACTGTGCTACGTATGAGTGACGATTTTGGAATAGTAAAATCGATATGTTCTAGACAACATCATACAGATACTTCTCGGCTGAAGAAGGTTTGCGTTTGTGTAAAAGTAGATAAAAAACGAACTTATATTACCCCTGTGCCAAACCTCTTTTCCTACAACTGATATATACTTGTCGTCTCTTTAACATTTCAGGTATTTCGATGACAGTGATGAATTCGAGAAAGCGGGCATGGGGACATAGCGGTTACTTCAGACCGTAGAAGCTCGACCAAGAGGTTATTTTAGATTGCTAGGGGTTCTGTGTGCTAAGGTTAAAGAACATTCGAATGTTTTTAAAAATACTAAATTTATTACAAAATTTAAATTACGAAATTTATACGATTGATTCATTTAAGTTTTTTTCATAAATAAATATTTAACTATTCCCCGAAGCTGTAATACTCAAGAACCCTGAGCGTTCGGATTATTTCAATAAATAAAAAAATTAATGTATGATTCCCCCCACCACTAAACCCACGAAAGTTTGTGTGAACGAATTTAATTTTTTACCAAATAAATAATCCACAAAGCACTAAACCTTGAAAACCCTAGGAATGCAAGTTTAATTTTTTAATTTACAAATGATCCCCCAAGAACTAAACCCAAGAAACCCTGGGCGTCAAAGTTTCATTTTTAACTCAATAAATAATCCCCCAAGCAATAAACCTTGAAAACCCTGGGAAGGCAAGTTTATTTTTTAATAAACAAATAATCTCCCAATCACTAAACTCCCGAAACTCTGGGTGTCTGAGTTTAATTTTTAACTAAATAAATAATCCCCCAAGCTATACCAACGAGAGCTCGGGCGTCTAAATTTCATTTCTAACTCAATAAATCATCTCTTAAGCACTATACCAACAAAACTCTGGGCGTCCAAGTTTAATTTTTAACTAAATAAATAATCCCCCAAGCACTAAACCCACGAAACTCTGGGCGTGCAAGTTTAATTTTGAACTAAATAAATAATACCCCAAGCCCTGAACCTTGGAAACCCTGGGAATGCAAGTTTAATTTTTGAAATAAATAAATGATCCGTCAAGCTCTAAACCCACAAAACCCTGAGCGTGCAAGTTTAATTTTGAACTAAAGTAGGAGAGCTGTGCGGGTCCGAGCCCAGTTTTCTGCGCATGCGCGACACGCCCACATCGCGCAGTGGCGCGAAAGGGGGGAGGGGATTCAGCAGTTCAAGAAATAATTGGCAAACAATTAGTTTGATTAATTATCGTTTATTGTTGTTTTTATTGATACGAATTAAGTGTTGAGTTCAAGAAATAATTAGGATACTATTAGTTTGATTAATAATCGTTTATTGTTGCTTTTATTGATACAAATTAAGTGTTGATAAATTCAAATGAAACGCTTCGTTTTAGCTCATCACTCAGGCACCTGTAATGTGATTTCACGCAGACATTTAGTCTTTACATAATGTTATATAACCTCTGATTTATTTATCCTATTATATTTAAATTTATTATTATTATATAATATTCAAGGTTGACTGCATCTTTTTGGCTCACAAGATGAGCAACGTTACATAAACGTTTATTTTCTATATTTATATGGTGATCGGGAGTTAATTTAAATGTCTTTGAATATTTAAATAATTAAGTGGATTTTGTGAAAAAATTGATGACGCAGATTGGAATCGTCTGAGAGGTTATATAAAATGGAATGTAGATGAGTTAGTTAAAAGATTTGATGTCAAACATAAAGAATTATTGAAGACAATAGCAGATAGTACAAAAGCTTCAGCGACAACAAAACCTAAAACAGGATAAATATAACGTAAAAATATAGTGGAAGAATTTCATAAGTCTGCAAGGAGAAATTATCCTCGTAGAACATTCGATTATCGAGATGTTGATGAAACTTGGCAAGCTGATCTCGTAGAGATGCAACCTTACGCTAAAGAAAATAAAGGTTTCAGGTATATGCTCACAGTCATTGATGTCTACTCAAAGTATGCATGGGCTCTTCAAATCAAAAGTAAATCTGGTGAGAATGTGACTGCAGCCATGAAATCAATACTCGAGCAAGGTCGAGTGCCAAAAAATCTTCAAACTGATAATGGAAAAGAATTTTATACTTCAAAGTTCGATGAACTAATGAAAAAGTATAAAATACATTTATATTCTACGTATAGCAATCTTAAAGCATCTATAGTGGAACGTTTTAATCGAACGCTAAAAAGTATGATGTGGAAACAATTTAGTTTGAATGGTAATTACAAATGGATAAATATTTTACCCGAATTAATTGCCACTTATAATAACAAAAGACATCGAACTATAGGCATGAAGCCAAAAGATGTAACCAATAAAGATCAAATTGTATACACTACTAATATTTATAAAAAGAAACCAAAGTTCAAGGTTGGTGATAAAGTACGCGTAAGTAAAACCAAGCATATATTTGAAAAGGGCTATACTCCCAACTGGACAACTGAGATCTTTACTGTAAACAAAGTGTCAAAGACTAATCCTGTTACTTACCATCTTATTGATTATAAAAAAGAACCAATCTCAGGTGGTTTCTATGAGCAAGAACTTTTAAAGTCTAAATACCCGGATGTTTTTCTTGTGGAAAAAGTTATAAGAAAACGAGGCAATCAAGTATACGTAAAGTGGTTGGGGTTTGATAAATCACATAACAGTTGGATAAATAAATCAGAGGTTATATAACATTATGTAAAGACTAAATGTCTGCGTGAAATCACATTACAGGTGCCTGAGTGATGAGCTAAAACGAAGCGTTTCATTTGAATTTATCAACACTTAATTTGTATCAATAAAAGCAACAATAAACGATTATTAATCCAACTAATAGTATCCTAATTATTTCTTGAACTCAACACTTAATTCGTATCAATAAAAGCAACAATAAACGATAATTAATCAAACTAATTGTTTGCCAATTATTTCTTGAACTGCTGAATCCCCTCCCCCCTTTCGCGCCGCCACTGCGGGCCTGACTGCGCCAGCGATGGATTCGAGAATCTGCTCATGGGGACCAAGCACTCATTTCAGGTCAAAGAAAGTCGCAAACGGTCGACAGAGCGATATTTTCAAGTCGGTAGCCACTAGCCGCTAGTGCCCCCCGCTTTATTTGGAAAGATTGACAGTCACAGTAACCGCGCAAGTTTGAAAGCTAAATAACAGAAACCGTTGCCAACAATTAATAAATAAATAAATGAATAAATAAATAAACCGCCAAGCTCTAAGCCCCAATAACGCTGGGGAGAGTGGTGAATAAATAATTTTTTATAAACAATTAACTAAACCGCCAAGCTCTAAGCCCCAATAACGCTAGGGGGGGGGGCGATAAATAAATAATTTTTTATAAAAATTGAATAAACTGACAAGCTCTAAACCTCCATGTCGCTGGGGAGAGCCATAAATGAATATCTTTTTATAAACAATTAAATAAACTGCCAAGCTCTAAGCACCTATAACGCTGGAGAGAGTGATAAATATATTATTTTTTATAAACAATTAATTAAACCAACAAGCTCGAAACCCCCATAACGCTGGGGAGAGTGATAAATATATTATTTTTTATGAACAATTAATTTAACTGACAAGCTCTAAACCCTCATAACGCTGGGGGGAGCAATAAAAAAATTGTTTTTTATAAACAATTAAATAAACCAACAAGCTCGAAACCCCCACAACGCTGGGGAGAGCGATAAATTTATCATTTTTTATAAACAATTAAATAAACCGCCAAGCTCTAAACCCCCACAACACTGAGGAGAGCGATAAATCTAGAATTTTTTATAAACATTTTTATAAATAATAGTTTATAAAAATCAATGAATCATCGCTCTCCCAAGCGCTATGGGGGTTCAGAGCTTGTTGGTTTATTAATTGTTTATAAAAAATTACTTATTTATAACTTTCCCCAGCGTTATGGGAATTTAGAGCTTGGCAGTTTAATTATTTGTTCATGAAAAATAATTTATTTATTGCTCTCTCCAGCGTTCTGGGGGCTCAGAGCTTGGCGGTTTAGTTAATTGTTTATAAAAAATTTTTTATTTATCGCTCTCCCCAGCGATATGGGGGCTTAAAGCTTGTCGGTTTATTCAATTGTTTATAAAAAATTAATGATTTATCGCTCTCCCCAGCGCTATGAGGGTTTAGAGCTTGTCGGTTGAATTAATTGTTTATAAAAATTAATTTATTTGTCGTTCTCCCTAGCGTTATGGGGGTTTAGAGCTTGTTGGTTTGTTTAATTGTTTATAAAAAATTATTTATTTATCACTCTCCCCAGCGTAATGGGAATTTGGAGCTTGGCGGTTTAATTCTTTATAAAAAATTATTTATTCACCACTCTCCCCAGCGTTATTGGGGCTTAGAGCTTGGCGGTTTATTTATTTATTCATTTATTTATTTATTAATTATTGGCAACGGTTTCTGTTATTTAACTTTCAAACTTGCGCGGTTACTGTGACGGTCAATCTTTCCAAATAAAGCGGGGGGCACTAGCGGCTACCGACTTGAAACTATCGCTCTGTCGACCGTTTGCGTCTTTCTTTGACCTGAAATGAGTGCTTGGTCCCCATGAGCAGATTCTCGAATCCATCGCTGGACTGCGCGATGTGAGCGTGTCGCGCATGCGCAGAAAACTGGGCTCGGACCCGCACCAGCGTTGGTTTCGATATTAGAATCATGGGCACGGTTTGCCAAGTTCAGAGCGCACATTTCTCCAGAGATATAGAATGTCGACTGCTCTTCTCAAAAAAAATTTATTTTGATATTTTCAGAGTTTTTTTTGTACCGAGCTCGCGAGGCTTTTTTTTAAATAAATAAAAAAATGATCCCCCAAGCTGCTACAACCCCAAAACGCCGAACTCGCGAGTTTTTTTTATAAATAAATAAATGAATAAATAATCCCCCAGCTGCTACAACCCCATAACACCAAGCTCGCAAGGCTTTTTTTATAAATAAATAAATAAATAATCCCCCAGCTGCTACAACCCCATAACACCGAGCTCGCAAGGCTTTTTTTATAAATAAATAAATAAATGATCCCCCGAGCTTCTACAACCCCATAGAGCCGAGCTCGCGAGTTTTTTTCAGAAATGAATAAATAAATAAATAATCCCCCAAGCTGCTACAACCCCATAACGCCGAGCTCGCGAGGCTTTTTTTTAAATAAATAAATAAATGATCCCCTAAGCTGCTACAACCCCATAACGCTGAGCTCGCGAGTTTTATTCAGAAATGAATAAATAAATAAATAATCCCCCAAGCTGCTCCAACCCCATAACGCCGAGCTCGCGAGGCTTTTTTTTAAATAAATGAATAAATGATCCCCCAAGCTGCTACAACCCCATAACGCCGAGCTCGCGAGGCTTTTTTTTAAATAAATGAATAAATGATCCCCTGAGCTTCTACAACCCCATAACGCCGAGCTCGCGAGTTTTTTTTATAAATAAATAAATAAATAATCCCCCAGCTGCTACAACCCCATAACACCGAGCTCGCAAGGCTTTTTTTATAAATTATTAAATAAATGATCCCCCAAGGTGCTACAACCCCATAACGCCGAGCTCGCGAGTTTTTTTTATAAATAAATAAATAAATAATCCCCCAGCTGCTACAACCCCATAACACCGAGCTCGCAAGGCTTTTTTTATAAATTAATAAATAAATGATCCCCCAAGGTGCTACAACCCCATAACGCCGAGCTAACGAGGCTTTTTTTTAAATAAATGAATAACTGATCCCCCAAGCGGCTACAACCCCATAACGCCGAGCTTGCGAGTTTTTTTTATAAATAAATAAATAAATAATCCCCAAAGCGGCTACAACCCCATAACACCGCGCTCGAGAGGCTTTTTTTTAAATAAATAAATAAATGATCCCCCAAGCTGCTACAAATCCATAACGCCAAGCTCGCGAGTTTTTTTCAGAAATGAATAAATAAATAAATGAATAATCCCCCAAGCTGCTACAACCCCATAACACCGAGCTAGCGAGGCATTTTTTAAAATAAATAAATAAATGATCTCCCAAGCTGCTATAACCCCATAGAGCCGAGCTCGCGAGGCTTTTTTTATAAATAAATAAATAAATGATCACCCAAGCTGCTACAACCCCATAACGCCGAGCTCACGAGTTTTTTTCATGAATAAATAAATGAATAAATAATCCCTCAAGCTGCTACAACCCCATAACGCCGAGCTCGCGAGGCTGTTCTTTAAATAAATGAATAAATGATCCCCCGAGCTTCTACAACCCCATAACGCCGAGCTAGCGAGTTTTTTTCATGAATAAAAAAATGAATAAATAATCCCCCAAGCAGCTACAACCCAATAACCCCGAGCTCGCGAGTTTTTTTTATAAATAAATAAATAAACAAATATTTATAAAAAAAACTCGCGAGCTCGGCATTATAGGGTCGTAGCAGCTTGGAGGGTCCTTTATTTATTTATTTAAAAAAAAGCCTCACGAGCATGGCGTTATAAGGTTGTAGTACCTTGGGGGATCATTTATTTATTTATTTAAAAAAAAAGCCTCGCGAGCTCGGTGTTGTGGGGTTGTAGCCGCTTGGGGATTATTTATTTATTTATTTATTTATAAAAAAAACTCGCGAGCTCGGCGTTATGGTATAGTAGTCGCTTTCGGGATCATTGATTCATTTATTTAAAAAAAAGCCTCGTGAGCTCGGCGTTATGGGGTTGTAGAAGCTCGGGGGATCATTTGTTTATTTTAAAAAAAGCCTTGCGAGCTCGGTGTTATGGGGTTGTAGCAGCTTGGGGGATTATTCATTTATTTATTTATTCATTTCTGAAAAAAACTCGCGAGCTCGGCGTTATGGGGTTGTAGAAGCTTGTGGGATCATTTATTTATTTATTTAAAAAAAAGCCTCGCGAGCTCGGCGTTATGGGGTTGTAGCAGCTTGGGGGATCATTTATTTATTTATTTATAAAAAAAGCCTTGCGAGCTCGGTGTTCTGGGGTTGTAGCAGCTTGGGGGATTATTCATTTATTTATTTATTCATTTCTGAAAAAGACTCGCGAGCTCGGCGTTATGGGGTTGTAGAAGCTTGTGGGATCATTTATTTATTTATTTAAAAAAAAGCCTCGCGAGCTCGGCGTTATGGGGTTGTAGCAGCTTGGGGGATTATTTATTTATTTATTCATTTCTGAAAAAAACTCGCGAGCTCGGCGTTATGGGGTTGTAGAAGCTCGGGGGATCATTTATTTATTCATTTCTGAAAAAAACTCGCGAGCTCGGCGTTATGGGGTTGTAGAAGCTCGGGGGATCATTTATTTATTTATTTATAAAAAAAGCCTTGCGAGCTCGGTGTTCTGGGGTTGTAGCAGCTTGGGGGATTATTCATTTATTTATTTATTCATTTCTGAAAAAGACTCGCGAGCTCGGCGTTATGGGGTTGTAGAAGCTTGTGGGATCATTTATTTATTTATTTAAAAAAAAGCCTCGCGAGCTCGGCGTTATGGGGTTGTAGCAGCTTGGGGGATTATTTATTTATTTATTCATTTCTGAAAAAAACTCGCGAGCTCGGCGTTATGGGGTTGTAGAAGCTCGGGGGATCATTTATTTATTTATTTATAAAAAAAGCCTTGCGAGCTCGGTCTTCTGGGGTTGTAGCAGCTTGGGGGATTATTCATTTATTTATTTATTCATTTCTGAAAAAAACTCGCGAGCTCGGCGTTATGGGGTTGTAGAAGCTTGTGGGATCATTTATTTATTTATTTAAAAAAAAGCCTCGCGAGCTCGGCGTTATGGGGTTGTAGCAGCTTGGGGGATTATTTATTTATTTATTCATTTCTGAAAAAAACTCGCGAGCTCGGCGTTATGGGGTTGTAGAAGCTCGGGGGATCATTTATTTATTTATTTATAAAAAAAGCCTTGCGAGCTCGGTGTTCTGGGGTTGTAGCAGCTTGGGGGATTATTCATTTATTTATTTATTCATTTCTGAAAAAGACTCGCGAGCTCGGCGTTATGGGGTTGTAAAAGCTCGGGGGATCATTTATTCATTTATTTAAAAAAAAACCTCGCGAGCTCGGCGTTATGGGGTTGTAGCAGCTTGGGGGATTATTTATTCATTTATTTATTCATGAAAAAAACTCGTGAGCTCGGCGTTATGGGGTTGTAGCAGCTTGGGAGATCATTTATTTATTTATTTTAAAAAAAGCCTCGCGAGCCCGGCGTTATGGGGTTGTAGAAGCTTGTGGGATCATTTATTTATTTATTTAAAAAAAAGCCTTGCGAGCTCGGCGTTATGGGGTTGTAGCAGCTTGGGGGATCATTTATTGATTTGTTTAAAAAAAAGCCTCGCGAGCTCGGTGTTATGGGGTTGTAGCAGCTTGGGGGATTATTTATTTATTTATTCATTTCTGAAAAAAACTCGCGAGCTCGGCGTTATGGGGTTGTAGCAGCTTGGGGGATCATTTATTTATTTATTTAAAAAAAAGCCTCGTGAGCTCGGCGTTATGGGGTTGTAGCAGCTTGGGGGATCATTTATTTATTTATTTAAAAAAAAGCCTCGCGAGCTCGGTGTTATGGGATTGTAGCAGCTTGGGGGATTATTCATTTATTTATTTATTCATTTCTGAAAAAAACTCGCGAGCTCGGCGTTATGTGGTTGTAGAAGCTCGGGGGATCATTTATTTATTTATTTATAAAAAAAGTTTTGCGAGCTCGGTGTTCTGGGGTTGTAGCAGCTTGGGGGATTATTCATTTATTTATTTATTCATTTCTGAAAAAGACTCGCGAGCTCGGCGTTATGGGGTTGTAAAAGCTCGGGGGATCATTTATTCATTAATTAAAAAAAAAACCTCGCGAGCTCGGCGTTATGGGGTTGTAGCAGCTTGGGGGATTATTTATTCATTTATTTATTCATGAAAAAAACTCGTGAGCTCGGCGTTATGGGGTTGTAGCAGCTTGGGAGATCATTTATTTATTTATTTTAAAAAAAGCCTCGCGAGCTCGGCGTTATGGGGTTGTAGAAGCTTGTGGAATCATTTATTTATTTATTTAAAAAAAAGCCTCGCGAGCTCGGCGTTATGGGGTTGTAGCAGCTTGGGGGATTATTTATTTATTTATTCATTTCTGAAAAAAACTCGCGAGCTCGGCTCTATGGGGTTGTAGAAGCTCGGGGGATCATTTATTTATTCATTTATAAAAAAAGCCTTGCGAGCTCGGTGTTATGGGGTTGTAGCAGCTTGGGGGATTATTTATTTATTTATTCATTTCTGAAAAAAACTCGCGAGCTCGGTGTTATGGGGTTGTAGCAGCTTGGGGGATCATTTATTTATTTATTTAAAAAAAAAGCCTCACGATTTCGGCGTTATGGGGTTGTAGCAGCTTGAGGGATCATTTATTTATTTATTAAAAAAAAAGCCTCGCGAGCTCGGTGTTATGGGGTTGTAGCAGCTTGGGGGATTATTCATTTATTTATTTATTCATTTCTGAAAAAAACTCGCGATGAAAAAAAAAAAAAAACTTTCATCATTGACATTAATATAATTTTTATTTAGAGGTTAATCTATTTTTTTTAACCGAGCAACGATAAATTTAAAATTTTTTATTTCTTTACAAACGACTATATCACGCCAAAATACAACAAAAAACTCTGAAAATATCAAAATAAATTTTTTTTTAGAACAGCAGTCGACATTCTATATCTCTGGAGAAATGTGCGCTCTGAACTTGGCAAACCGTGCCCATGATTCTAATATCGAAACCAACGCTGACCCGCACAGCTCTCCTACTAACTAATTAAATAATACCCCAATCCCTGAACCTTGGGAACCCTGTGAATGCAAGTTTAATTTTTGAATAAATAAATGATCCACCGAGCTCTAAACCCACGAAACCCTGGGCTTCCGAGTTCAATTTTTAAATAACTGAATGATCTCCCAAGCTTCCATGCCACAATACCTAGGCCAAGTTGAATTTTTAAATGAACAAACAATCCCACAAACTCTAAGCCCACAATGCCGTGGGCTCCTGAGTTAAATTTTTGAATAAACAAATAATCTCCCAAGCTTTAAAAACACGATACCCTGGGATTCCAGATTCAATTTTTGAATAAATGAACGATTTCACAAACTTCAAACCCACATTACCCTAGGTGCTATAGTTCAAATGTGAAATAAACGAACAAACCCCCAAGCTCTGAACTCATGAAATCCTGGGCTCCTGAATTCAATTTTTAAATACATAAATAATCTGCCAAGCTCTAAACCCACGAAACCCTAGGCTTATGAGTTCAATTTTTAAATAATTAAATGATGCCCCGAACTTCAAACACACAATGCCCTGGGCTCCTGAGTTAAATTTTTGAATAAATGAACGATATCACAAACTTCAAACCCACAATACCCTGGGCACCTGAGTTCAATTTTGAAATGAACGAACAAACTCTCAAGCTCTAAACTCACGAAACCCTGGGCTCCCGAATTCAATTTTTTAATAAATAAATGATCCACCAAGCTCTAAACCCACGAAACCCTGGGCTTTTGAGTTCAATTTTTAAATAAGTGGGTTTGAAACTTGGGGGATCATTTATTTATTCAAAAATTGAACTCGGACGCCTAGGGCATTATGGGTTTGGAGCTTGGAGGATTATTTGTTCATTTAAAAATTGATATCGGGCGCCCAGGGTATTGTTAGTTTGAAGGTTGGGTGATCATTCAATTATTTAAAAAATTGAACTCGGAAGCCCAGGGTTTCGTAGGTTTGGAGCTTGGGGGATTGTTTATTCGTTTAAAACGTGAACTCGGGTGCCCAGAGCATTGTGGGTTTGGAGCTCGGAGTAGTATTTGTTTACTTAGAAATTGAACTCGGACGCCCAAGGCATTATGTGTTTGAAGCTTTGGAGATTATTTATTTATTCAAAAATTGAACTCGGCAGCCAAGGGTATTCTGAGTTTGAATCATTTTTAGGAAATAAATAAATAAACTCTTTTAAAAGAGTAATTAAATCTTCACTTTATTATTGTTTAAAAATATTTGGAAAAACCGTTACATATGTTTCACCACACAGTGGCTTCTTCAGACGGTAATCATTCAACTGATTGATAATTAGTTTTGTGAGAGAATAAATACAAGGTACATCGTCGTTAACATTGTTTTGATTGTCTCCCTACTCCCCCCCCCCCTTTTTATATTTGTAAACGAAACCTACAATATTAGTCACTTTATGTATTTATGTTCAATTATGTATTAGTATATCTGTGAAAGCTGTAAGTGTGTGTATGATGTGTGTAGATTTAAATTATCGAACTTTAGAATCATAAAAATAATGATAATAATAAAAAAATAATAATAAGAATAATAATAAGAAAGCTAAAAATGTTTTGATAAAAATAATTTCGAGGATTTACCTACTCTACAATAATTCAAATTGCTAAAGAATCTAAAACTTAATCTGCAACTTTATTTTCATTTGTTATCGTAATTTATTTTTAAGTAAAAATTCTTAGTTTATGTAAAAAAATTTTTTCATCTTTCACGCTTTTTATCATGCGGATACATTTGACCTGTTTTATGATGATACTGTTCCCCACTTCGGGGAATTGTTGTGTTCTGGCTGTCAATCGGCTGCCCTTGTAATACTGTTTCCTTCGCATTCGTCTAGGATACTTGTATCGAGACATGGAAAAACTTTTCCCCCGAGAGAAAGCAACCATATCGTGAGTAAGCCCAAGGTAGCATTCAAGCTCTCTCTCCCTTTAGTTACCAACGAAAAACTCTGAGCGTAATCCAACCTTTAAATAAGTTTAAAGTAGACTATAAAAATTGAAATTTTTTAAATATTTTCCAGGCAAACTTCAAAATAATTCTTATCTTAATCAAAATCTGCTATACATCAAATATATTAACTTTGATATGATAAAATAAATTAATAAATATAAAACGCAAATAATATTACAAGTGTATCGTAAAATATTTGTTACTTCTAAGCTCATATGTAAGTAAATTAAGAGTAGCCACTTTTTATACTACTCAAACGGAATCAATGCTTTAATTTCACTTAAATTAAGTCAACAAAGAGTAATGGTCGCCACTGCAAGAATAATGTTCGTTTTTAGCTAGAAAAAGTTTTTTTTTCATCCAACCATTTATAAAAAATTTAAAAAATGGTTTTTTTTTAGTATATACTTAACTTTAGACTAAAAAAGTTAGCACAAGTAGGAAAAACTACGAGTTTTTTTCCAAAAGTCATTTTGACTGTTTATAACGGCACATTTATAAGCATATGGTAAATTAGTTTAAAATTCGTAGCAAAGCTTACGATATCTTTAATCTTTCGTTAGTTTTGAAAATATCTTCTACTCTTTGCTGTACTTTACGTTAATATAATAATAACTCTTATATGCCTTCTAAAATCAAATAGTCCAAACAACCTGAAGGATGCCGAAACAAACAAGATTTAAACAGTTTGTCATCTTAAATCAGAAAATTTTTTTGACATTAATTATTAAATGTTTGAAAAAATTAAAGTAAAAGACAAAAATAATTGAAAAGATGACGTGGAATGAAATTTAAAGCAAATTATGAAAGCAAAATTTATTACTTCGTTTTTATAAAGATAACTGACCGTCAATAAATAATCGTGCGATACTACATCGACAAGCTATGCACTCGTTACGCGCACCATCGCATATCGCATATATTTTCTACCAACTGACATTATCAATATTTTTGCAGGGTATAATCAGCGCTGTTAAAAATCGTCCCTGTCACGCATATTCTTTAATGCGTAAAAAAACTTTTTTCCCTATTAACGTGTTCAAACTTAATTCAAAACCATCTACGTCCATATTTTGATTAATGCGTATTAAATTAGCTGCTTGCTATACCAAAGTTAAACAAACTCACACAAAAATTGAAGAAAAAAGAAGATTGATGTAAACTCTGTTGTTAAATTAATACGTTCACAATTATGAAAAAACTCCATTTCAAGTATTTGACTTTTACCATATTTATGACTCAGCAACTTGAATATGGTACAAAAGGGAGCAAATTCAAACAAGCTTTGTCATTGCATCGATGCGAAGGAAATATAATTGAAAAAAATGAAGTGAACTATCGACTTGAAATTTATTTAAAAAACAAAAGTATTGTATGTATATTTTTCACCCAAATGTCGAGAGAAATGTATGATGCTCGTCAACGGTTAAACGCGCGGGAGGGTAATTAATTAACTTATACGCGGTGGCGAGTGACCGCACGAATTATTGGGCTTATAAGCACAACTTTACTTATCACTGGCGCAGTGCGCATTTTCAAAATCCTACGCCCCGTTTCGTTTAGCGGCAGAGAGCAGAGGAGCACGAACAGATAAAGATCAACGCGTGGGATTTTTTTCCCTCCCTGATTAGCCCATGACTTGTGGATTTTACTTTAATTTTACGGCTTTGATACCGGATGCCTCCCACGTTCCCACAGCGGGGAAATTTTTTTCTTCTGCACTGGATAGATTACGATAGATTTTTTGAAATTTACTAATTCATTTTAGAAGATAATCTTTTTGGTCTTCGTCATCATCGTTCAACTTCCCCCCCCCCCCCTTTTTTGTACTTTCAAAATCGGTTTATCGACTTACTTCAGCTTTATTTTAGTTGCCTCGTCAAGCTTACATTGAACTTCCTATTTGTTGAAGATAAACAATAACTGGGTGAAAATATTTAGACTACGTGAGGAAAATTTCAATCTAAAAGTCTTTTCTGGAACTTATTTTTTCTTCTCTTATATACATCGTAAATCAGTTTCAAACTTGATAAAATTTACAAGAAAAGGGTATAGCCTGTTAAGGGGGGGTAAAGTGCCCCCAGAGCAAACCCCTACAATATATATATCATTCGAAAGGTCTTAAAAAAAGAAAATTTTTGACGCCAACTAGAAATTTTTATCTCATATACTGCGCATGCGCGGTTAAAAATAGTGATTTTTCAACTTTTATTTATATCTCCAAACCTATATAAGATAAAAAAACGAGGTCGGCGGCAAAATTTTGTTTGAAAAAAATGTAGTTCGAAAAATTTTTTTTTTTAATTTTAGGTCAAAAAACGGAATTTTTACGGCGATTTTAAAACTTAAAATGCCCATTAATAAAAACCTGTAATGGCTGCAGTGCTAAAAAAAATTTTTTTATACGTATTTTGATGAAATTTTTTCACTTGAATTTTTTCAGATTTTTTCAGAGGGTGGAAAGCACTTAAAAAATTAAAAAACCGATTTTTTAAACGCTTTTTCGCTTTTTAATTGGTTTAAATCAAGTTATAAATTATAAAACTATTACAACTTCTTTTGTTTTACAAATTTACATATCACAGTACCATAGGTTATATTAAATTATCATTTAGAGCCTTAAAAAGGGCAAAAAAGCGATTTTTTAAACGCTTTTTCGCTTTTTTGTTACCATAAATTGAATTTAAAATTATAAAACCGATACAAAAACTTATTTTTTGTTAAATTACATACTAATTTACAGTTAAAAAAATTAAAACATTATTTTTAACTTAAAAAAGCCCGAAAAATCGATTTTTTCAACACTTTTTCGCTTTCTCGATACCTTAACTTAAATTTAAAATTATAAAACTGATACAAAAACTTATTTTTTGTTAAATTACATACTAATTTACAGTTAAAAAAATTAAAACATTTGTTTGGGCTAAAAAAAGGTCGAAAAAGCGATTTTTTGAACACTTTTTGGCTATTACGAAATAACCAATCGGTCATAACAACTCAGAAAATTTTATAAGAGTCACGTTTTACAATAATATAAACTAAGCAGCCATAAAAATAATTATAGCACATCTATGTGCCTTATAAAGGTCGAAAAAGTGATTTTTCGAACACTTTTGGACAGTTCTGAGCTTAAAAATTACTATCATACAATTTAAACTTATCTAAAGTCTACTTGTTTACAATAATACAGGAAAATAAGTTGTTACAACAGTTATCTCACACTTATTTGCCTTAAAAAAGCCAAAAATCATTTTTTGGGTGTTTTTTTAACAATATGAACTTACATACTGTTCACACGCACTCAAAAATTATTTTAAAACTACTATTTTATAGTAATACAAGTTAAAAATCAATTAAATCAAATTAAAATCAAAAACAATCTAACTAAATTTATTCAATCATCATCATCACTATCTTCATCTATAATAGGCATCGTGTCGTCTTCGACGAAAAGTTCTGATAATATTTGTGATGGACTCAGCTGTTTCGACTTGAATCTTCCACAGGACAAATAGTAAATTACTGCGGCGACGTGTGAACAACATCCAATTGTTCGTAGCCCATTAGCACACTCGCAGCACCACCGTTTGATCCCTGCGCAACCAACTGTTTCAGGACTGTACTCTATGTAACAATTGTAAGTCTTCGATTTTATGTGTCTGGACTGTACTTGTATTCTGATGATTTTTTCAGATTCTTTGAGATATTTCAAATGAAGAACACCATTTATATCAAGCATCTCTGCCAAATAGGAAACAGCTTGTTTTAATTGATATCCACCAGTAAAAAAGATTTTCAGATCTTTTTCGGTCATTTCTGGAAAATCACTTAAGTCAGTTGATGTTAGATCGCTGAAGGTAACTTTCTTTCTGCTCCAGCCTCCATTTTCTGCTTCTTGATGTAATGTATTTTCTATTTGAGATTGAAGTTTCATACGATCAACAATTTCATCGGTCATGCCAACATCAGAGTGAAATCGCTTCCCAAAAAAGTTGTTCAAAAAGCATGCTATTCTAACAAAGTGCTTTGCATTGTGTAAAGATTTATTATCAAATTGGTGATGAAGAAGTTTATATTTTTGACCAATTACTCCATGTATCGCTTCCACTGACCATCGGATTTTTGTTACAAACCTTGAATGATTAGCCTCTTCTCGAGTCAGCTGGTTTCTTTTACCTTTAAGAGAAGGCATCAAAACTTTGTAACCTTTATCCTGTAGGTACTGAACTACATCACGAAATCCTCTATCAAGAACAAAAACGTCGTTTTCTTGTAACAAATCCGAAAATTCTTGGTTTGTCTCTAGTAAGTGTTTTAAAATCTGCGCATCATTCATATGTGCTTCAAAAGGACCTAGAACATCAATGACATGACCATCTGGCATACAGATTGTAAAAGGCTTTGCTAAATGACATTTTTTTTGTCCTGTATAAGATTTTCTTTGATAATCGTTGTTTGCGCTTTTTTGATGCCGAAGGTAAGTACCATCACCAATTATCATTAACTGATTATCATTTAAATCATGCAATTTCTTAGCGATGGATGTGATATGATTTGTAACGAGCTCTTGTCTAGTTAGTGAATTGATACCAAATCTACTGGGTAAGACATCAACTTTAAACGACTGAATAACAGATTCCACAAAATTAGAAATTTGTTGCGACCACTGAATCCCTAGAATGGCTGCTATCATGCTATTCGAATTACCACTTCTTAATTTTAGTAAAAACACTACTAACGCCTGAGTAACATCTCTATTGTGTGAGGCTCTCATGCCTGTCAGCATTCCACGAAGTTGAATTAACTGCTCCCAGTTAAGACCAGTAAACACAATTAAGCTTTTTTCAGGCATTGAAAAGTCAGAAACTCGATAAAAAATATCTCTATCAACTCGTGCAGAAAAATTTTCCAGTAGTTTTTTTAGTTCAGAAACTTCTATTACACTAGAGTTAAAATGAATACGTAAGTGCCTGAGCTCATCTTCATAAAAAAGTTTTTTGACACTTAAATGGGACTTGCAAGTTCGATTGCCTGTAAATATTTTAAAAATTATAAATGATTTTAAAAATTTAAAAATGATTGCTACCGTATATATTTGAAGGTAAGCCTTTTTTACTTTTTTTAAAGGTCAAAAGTTGGGGTTGTATTCGAATGCGGCTTATCTTCAAGCACATACAATAAGTTAAAAAATAATCTAGGGTACCTTTTGGAATGAATATTTGCGTTTTACAGTAGGCTTGAGAGCGAGCATGGAAAGAAATTGTAACTAAATTGTTGGCTGTACAACCACAAAGGCAGCAGTACTTGTGAGTGGCAACAGTTCTGTTGATCGGCATTTCTACTGTTTCGGGCTTTTCTCGTTCAGGTTCGAACTGCACTGGTGGATCCAGCGATGACTGGGACGATTGAGACTCTGAAGTTGTTTGTGAAAAAATTTCAGTTAAGGCTGAAACTGCATCGTTGAGACTTTGCGAAAATTGTGGCTGTTCTTCCAGCTTAGGTTTTTTGTTAGTTTTATATAGTCTCAGTTTAGAAGAGCACTTCAAACACAAAAAACAACCAACGGTTCCAACTCTAAATACGAATTCACCTATTTCTACTGTTTCATACAACCAATCAGTAATTTCAGCTGCTTCTTCTTGTGTATTGATAATTTTTTTTTCATTTGCTCTTAATTTACGCTCATTTATATTACATTTCAAACATCTTGAATCATCCTGTTTAAGTTCTTCTTGTTCCTGTTTCTGCTCTTCTAAATCCATATTTTCAATTTTTTGAAGAAATCTTTATATTCAGACCTATTAAAATAAATATTAAGTAAAGCAATAATTAAAAAAAATTTGTTTAAAAATTTTTAATTTTAGTAACCTATGAGAAATAATAAGTTTGTTGACTTAAGCTGCTTTTTAAAATTATCCAGATTGCGTCAGTTTCAGAAAATCAGAGTTCAGATGCTGCCACAAAAACAGTTTCAATATGAATTAGCTCAGACATCTCTGTATCATGTTTTCATAACATGCATAGCTGCGGATATAAAATTTTTATTAATGTGGGTTTTTTAAAAATAAATTCAGATATTACAAAAAAAAAAATAAATAAATAATAGTATAAAAAATTATGCCAAAGCGTATTACATATTTTAAAATAAGTATGCGGTTAAAAATTCATTATTTTAAACACAATTTAATTTTGAACAAAAAACCATAATTTTGATTTTTAGTTTTATTAAGTTATGAAAACTTTTTCAAATAAATTCAGAAAAATTTAACTTTTTAATAAACTAAATAACATATGATATCATAATGATTATATTAAATTATTTGCACAGCGATAAAAGCTGTTTTCAAGAACCTGAATTATGATCTTTAATGATTATAAGCTATCATTTTTTGCATATCATGTTTCAATCTATAAAATAATTTCAAAAATAACTCAACCAAAAAAGTTTATGCTTCACACAACTGCAATGAGTATTGGAAAGTTTTTGTAAAACTTTCATTTCATTTTATAAAATATAATAATTCCAGCAGTTGATACAAATAAACAGAAATTCCAAATAATTGTGCTATGGTAGTAATGAAAAATTTTCAAGGAAAGTCTAAGTGACATGTGGAGGGAAAATCGTACCAAACTCTGGGTTATGTAATCTCATCTTAAATGATAATGCTTTGCTCAATATTCATAAGTTTCAAACTATACCATCCTTAAGTGACTTATGATTTGGATCATAAATAGAGATATTTTTAACCACAATCAACCAATCACTTAATATTAACTTTCCAGCACTATTTTTTTTATATCAAACATAGTTTTTATTAAAAATTGACCTAGAATTCATTCACCAGTAATCCTGACTACTCAAACAACCTTCTTTTTCACTTATTTTTAATAATATCTTCAACTTCTTAGATTCTTGTTCAATTTTACTCTAAGATAAAGTTCTATGAAAAAACAGTTTGGTACATATTGCCTTCCACACGTCATAGACTTTCCTTGGCTGTTTATTTTCACAATTTTTACATAAATAAAATTAAAAACTTATTTGATCTGTACACACAACTTTCAGGCTTATTTCAATACTTCTATAACTATCTCAAACAAAGTTTTTGAATCATTTCAAGAATTACAAATGTTAAAGATTGAAGTAATAAAAAAAACCAAACTTAGTGTACCTACACCTTCAGAATTCAAGCCTAACTATACATTTTTACCAGCAACAGACTCTTTAATTGCAGCACGAACCAAGAACAAAAACAGTTTAATTTTATTTTAAAAAACTCGTGTCCGAGTAAACGTATGTACGTGTATGTACAAATAACGCGTATCAAATCACAATAAGTACTAACTCTGACTTAATCGTTATTTTTAAAAAAACTCAGCAAAAACATAAAAAAAATCAGCAGTCGTCCGAGTCCCAACTCCCGAGAACGACGACATTCGAGGGAATAAAGCTGTGGCTGAGTGTGGCAGGTGGCTACGGTGTTAGTACCTTTGCGCTAACTAACGGTAGAAAACTGAACTCTTAGGTTTAAAATTTAATTTTAATTCTGAACTTTTTATAATTTTTTCATTGATTACTGAAAAAAAAAAAATTGTAATGAGCTAATTTTTAAAATAATTGATAAAAAAATTAAATTATTCGTAAGATCTTTCGGACGTACACACGTTCAGGCAACACATATATTTTCAGTTGGTTTCTTGAAAAATACTTAAATATAAGTTAAAAATTGACAAAAAATTATTTTTCCTAATCGTTAGTAAGTTTATAATCGTATAAGATTTTTAACAGATGAAGTAAGGTGAGATAAGATTTGAGAGATAAAACCGTCTGGAGCAGAAGCCAGAAACATGAGTTTTTAAAACTCGTAAGTCGTAAGTCATTTTTTAAAATAATTAAAAGTGGTCGTCGTTGTTTTATCATTAGCTTTTTTTATTTTTTCTACCACAGTATGTATTATCATAAATACTGAAGACAGCAAAAACAGCACTAGTTGAACAAAGAGGAAATTATTGTGTACAGTATTTAAGATTATCAAAATGAAGCATATGAAAACATAACCTATCGTGACTATAAAAATTATGTTGTTGTGATTAAAATTAACTTAAAGTACATAAAATTCCTAGTTAAAAATACGGAAACTTATTGAAAAATTGTAGTTTAACACATACATTAATTAATTATTATTAATTATTATTATTAATTTAATCCATTAATTTCATCAATAAAATTCAAGATTTTCGAGCTTAAAAAATTAAAATAGTGCCAAATTTTTTGGTATCAAATGCTTGAAAAAAAAAATATTTTTATATTTGAAGTTATATTGTACAATGTGATGGTCAAAGTTTACTAAAATACTTTTACAACATGCGAGCAGCACCTGGCACATTGGAAGCTTCAAAAAACCTACTTTATTTCAAAACTGGCCTCAATCATTTTTGCTGATACTTACTCTTATATCCATCACATTTATATTTGAAGGTAAAGTATAAACAGTAAACTAGTTTTGAAAAATTAAACTTTAACCCATACACACAATTTCATCAATTGAATAAAAAAATTTTAAACTTTAAAAAGTAAACAAGTACCTTTTTTACAGTCTCTTTTTTACACATTTTTAGGTTTTGGACTTACATTCTGGAATGCGATTCAATAAAATATCTTTACACCTGATATGCGAACTGCACCTGACCTTGGAAGCTTCAAAAAAATAACTCCATCTTGAATGATTAATTCTTTGCTAATTAAATTTTTTTCATTTACAATATTTTTTATAAGGATAATTAAAATAAATTTTTTTTATTTTTAATAGGTAAAATTTTGAATCAATGCAAAAAACTACAACTTGTGAAAATTGACTTCAGTCTACTTAGCTGTATCATCAACCTACTAGAAGAAACACTTGTTCTTGCTTTGAACTCGCTGAACAGAAAATTAAAATCCTTTGGTAACAGAAGAAAAAAAACGCAAATTGGTTTTAAAAAAAATGTTTTATCTGGGCGGGTTATCAAGAAAAATTATGTATTTATTTAGACTGCTTTGACTGAGAGATACATACATATTTTAAAAGGCTCAAATAATTTTTCAAGTTAATTTTTGTCCAAAAAGTTACCTTCTTGTATTTTTAAGACAGTAAGGCATGTACTGATAACTATTCTAACAACTTTGTTACAAGCTTGTATCATTGTGAAATAGTAGCTTTTAAATAATTTTTGAGTTTGAAATTGTCAGAAAGTAACTTTTTTGTCTTTTTAAAATAGCAGGGCTATGCAATAATTATTCGCGTAACTTCTTAACTCTTATTAGTATAAAATAGTAGTTTTAAAATAATTTTTGAGTGCGTGTGAACAGTATGTAAGTTCATATTGTTAAAAAAACACCCAAAAAATGATTTTTGGCTTTTTTAAGGCAAATAAGTGTGAGATAACTGTTGTAACAACTTATTTTCCTGTATTATTGAAAACAAGTAGACTTTAGATAAGTTTAAATTGTATGATAGTAATTTTTAAGCTCAGAACTGTCCAAAAGTGTTCGAAAAATCACTTTTTCGACCTTTATAAGGCACATAGATGTGCTATAATTATTTTTATGGCTGCTTAGTTTATATTATTGTAAAACGTGACTCTTATAAAATTTTCTAAGTTGTTATGACCGATTGGTTATTTCGTAATAGCCAAAAAGTGTTCAAAAAATCGCTTTTTCGACCTTTTTTTAGCCCAAACAAATGTTTTAATTTTTTTAACTGTAAATTAGTATGTAATTTAACAAAAAATAAGTTTTTGTATCAGTTTTATAATTTTAAATTTAAGTTAAGGTATCGAGAAAGCGAAAAAGTGTTGAAAAAATCGATTTTTCGGGCTTTTTTAAGTTAAAAATAATGTTTTAATTTTTTTAACTGTAAATTAGTATGTAATTTAACAAAAAATAAGTTTTTGTATCGGTTTTATAATTTTAAATTCAATTTATGGTAACAAAAAAGCGAAAAAGCGTTTAAAAAATCGCTTTTTTGCCCTTTTTAAGGCTCTAAATGATAATTTAATATAACCTATGGTACTGTGATATGTAAATTTGTAAAACAAAAGAAGTTGTAATAGTTTTATAATTTATAACTTGATTTAAACCAATTAAAAAGCGAAAAAGCGTTTAAAAAATCGGTTTTTTAATTTTTTAAGTGCTTTCCACCCTCTGAAAAAATCTGAAAAAATTCAAGTGAAAAAATTTCATCAAAATACGTATAAAAAAATTTTTTTTAGCACTGCAGCCATTACAGGTTTTTATTAATGGGCATTTTAAGTTTTAAAATCGCCGTAAAAATTCCGTTTTTTGACCTAAAATTAAAAAAAAAAATTTTTCGAACTACATTTTTTTCAAACAAAATTTTGCCGCCGACCTCGTTTTTTTATCTTATATAGGTTTGGAGATATAAATAAAAGTTGAAAAATCACTATTTTTAACCGCGCATGCGCAGTATATGAGATAAAAATTTCTAGTTGGCGTCAAAAATTTTCTTTTTTTAAGACCTTTCGAATGATATGTATATTGTAGGGGTTTGCTCTGGGGGCACTTTACCCCCCCTTAACAGGCTATACCCTTTGGAATTAAATAATAAAATAATAAATAAATTCAAAAATACATTTTACATTTTGTTTAAACAAATTCTCGAGAGAAAACTTTTTGTTTTGTTTTAAAATCTAAATTCTTAAAAGTAAACTGCAGACCGTACAATTGGCTAAAGAGAAATAGTTGATGTCATGTTACAAGATCAGTGCATATTTTTCAAAGAAGCATACTTTTAAAATAAATTTATAGAATCTTAAGGTGGGATAAAAAGAGAAGTTAGCGACCCCGGAGATAAAGGGAACAGCGAAAGCACATTCGCGTTCTTGTCTCTCTTTAGATTCAAATTTTCAGGAAATTCTTTTAAGATTGAGTAGAGGACGTAGTTACTGCTTTTTTTTCAGGATAAGATACACCCCATGCTCGGGCGTTCATTTTTTAACTGTCAGGTAAACGAATTTCTGGCGACTTTTACAACATGACTTGACTCATAAATTTAAGACTTTATGTAGACAGCAGCCGAGCTATACATGCTTTTTTTATTTCAGCTCTTTTGTTAGGTTACTGCTTTTTTATGCACTTGGTTTATTTTGGAGATATACTCACGAGACTAAATATTTAAGACAGAAATTGATTTTTTCATTCGTGCGAGCGTTTTTTTCATTGATTTTATCAACGGTCCAATGCAATAGGTCAATCCAAACCGATCAGTGCAATAACGTCGGCTATTGAGTTGTTAATAAGCTATTTGTGGTTTTTTTTTCTGGGAATCACTTTTTTCAAATTTTTTTTACTATTTAAGGTTAAATTTTGGTTTATTTATCAATTCTTTAAAAGTTTTAGGTATATATTATTCAACTACCACAAAAAAAACTCTGATTGGTAGCTAAAAAGCTAACAATTAATTGTACATTAAAGTTAAAAAAAAAAGTTATGAAACAAGTCAAAAAGTGACTTAAACCGTTATTTACATAACTTGACACAAGTGATCGCAGATATATTATTGCACTGACTGTTTATAATTGACTTTAATGCATTCAAATGACGTTATTTATTTGTAACTTTTTTATTTTATTTTAACACTTCATATTTTTGTGATAAATATTTTTTTGCAATAATAATTTTTCAATTTTCATACTGCGGTATTAAAGGCAAAAATTTTCATTTCAGTGGGATGCGTTTTTATTAATCTTTTATCAAAGTCAAACTCATGAATATTTATTAAGTGCACGTAAAATGTGTTGGTTAATGCATTATTAAAATTTTTATTATCCTTACCTGGTTTTACTGACATGTTTTGTAACCTTAGTATCTATTTAAATAAAATATGTAAAAATTTTCAGTGGTATGGAAAAGCTTTCACAATATTTATTATTATTAGGTGGTCCTATTATAAAGGATTTAAACAAATTTTTAAGATCATTTTTGAAATTTCTTGGTAGACTTAAATATGATTATAGAAATAATAAAATTATTACAAACTCAAATGACAAATAGATTTTTTTTTTTGAGTTTGTCTGGACGCCACCTTCCGCGTACGCGCAAACTTACCCGTTCAAACAAAAATTTGCGCGTATGCGCAAACTTAGGTACTCCGCTTGCGCGCAAAAACTTATGATGTTCCGCGTTCGCGCAAAAACTTCCAATCTCCGCGTGTGCGCAAAACTTAAAAATAAGTTTTTGCTTACTTAACCTAGCTTAATAATATATTCTAATTTCTAGCATGTTTACGTCCTGAGCAATCTTAGACTGGTCTTATTAGAGCTCTCAAAAATGTTTTGTATATATGTATGTATGTATGTATGCATCTATATTAATCGTATATGTTTAATATATAGACGCAAATATATATATATATTCTTGAAAATCCAGAATAACCCAAAATAACCATTTTGAATACCAAATAACCCTTCTAAAATCCACAATAACCCATTTTTTAATCCAAAATAACTCTTTTTCACCTCCTAGAGTAATAATTATCTCTCTTTCACCGTTCTAAAGCAATAATCCTCCCTCCAGCCCATTCTAGAACCAAAATAACTCCTTTTACGCCCTCCTAAAGTAATAATCATCCCCTTCTCGCCCTACTAAAGTCTATAGATGACTATTTCTGGGACGTTTTTAAAAATAGGTTGTTTTGGAATATTTGAGGGTTATGTGGATAAAAAAGGGTTATTTTTACTGTAGGCAGGGGTTGGAGGGAGGATTATTACTTTAATAGGGTGAAAAGGGGGTGATTATTTCTTAAGGAGGGCGTAAAAGGGGTTACTTTGGCTTTATATGGTGTAAAATGGATTATTTTGGTTGTAGAAGGAGCTTGGAGAGGGGATTATTGCTTTAGGAAGGCGAAAGAGGGATGATTATTACTCTAGGAGGGTGAAAAAAGGTTATTTTGGTTGAGAATAATAAGCGTTATTTTGGTTGAGGATAATAAGAGTTATTTTGGATAAAAAATGGGTTATTTTGGATTTAAGAAGGGTTATTGTGGATTTTAGAAGGGTTATTTAGTATTAGAAAGAGTTATTTTGGGTTTTCAAGAAAACATGGTAGAAATTAGAATATATCAAGCTAGGTTAAGTAAACAAAAACTTTTTTTAAGTTTTGCGCGCACGCGGAACGCCTAAGTTTGCGCACACGTGGAGATATTAAGTTTTTGCGCGCACGCGGAACACCTAAGTTTGCCGTCCAGACAAACTTTTTTTTTTTTTTTTTTTTTTTTCAACGATTTAGGTACCGGAAATAAGTTGAAAATATTTTTATTTTTGGATAAGAATTATGAAATGAGAAAAAAATAGTAAGTAAAAGAAAATTTTTTGTTCCTACATTGGAAAAAAAAAAAAACGCTTTTTGAGTGGTAAATGAATCCGGGTAATTTATTTCTACATTCAAGTGTAAAATTTAACATCTTAGAACTGTTTTCAGTCGTAATACCCCTCGTGCTTTAAAATTGTCGATAATTTTCCGACTGTGTTTTGTTGCACAGCAACGAGGGGGGCAAGTTTGGCAGGTTAAAAATCACGAGCGCGAAGCGCGATTGATTTTTTGTCAAACTTGCGCCGCAAGTTGCTGTGCAAAAAACCGGAGGAAAATTATCTAAAATTCTGAAGCACGAAGGGTATTTGGCTGGATTATTTTCCCCAGCTGAATTTCAACCCAAAGAAATGCTGTATTTTACATTTTTGCGGTTATAGTTCTATTACTAACTGCTATTTGTTTACTATGAATATACTTATGAATACTCATATATAGGTATACACCGCAGTGACTCGGGTCTAACCCAAAAGTTGAATTGAACAAGTCTAACGATTTGAGTTGCCATACGACTCATTGGAAATAACCGAAAAATTATCGAAATAATTTTACCCACACCCCTCCGCCAAATGTCAAATGCGGCGTTTCTATTGGTTGAAATTCAGCTTGGGAAAATAATCATAATAATTTAGCTTTAAATTTTTGCACTTACGCGTTAAAAAGTTCTATTTACACGCACACGATTTTCGATCTTATAGCGACAATACATAAGGACAAAAATCAAGTTTGTCAAAATTAAATTTTTTGTTTTTGTCTACGAGAAGTTTATTTTTTCTAAACTTAAATTTTTTATCGGCAAATATTTGACTAGTAGGCTTAAAATTAATAAAAATAAATTTTATCAACTCGAGTTATTTTTTTGATACGATTCAATGTACTTTTTATATTTTGACAGTATTTCAGGATACCGAATGAAATATTTACGATCATATCTTTATGATGATTTTTTCGATCTTTGAAATACTTCAAAAAGGACATTGATAGATTTGTCCATATTCAGATTTTCATTTTATGAATTTTTTCTCGAAGCATGAGAGATGTCTTTTTTGTTTCTACGTTTAAAAATTTTTTTTTGTACGACAAATGATATTGATGAAATTTAAATCTTTTAAAAAATAGGTGGGATCCAATTTAAATTTATTCTAACAAAAATAAAAAAATACTACGAAATGAATGTTTTTTTATGCGGAAAGTATCAAACACCGAATAGTATTTTTTACTTCTAAAGTAAAGATGTAATGGATATTCTTACTGTCTCTTTACGACTAATAGCAAATCGATAAAAAGATTCGAGCTTATAGAGACATTATGGCTATTGCCATAGTATTAGATTCTGCGATACTTCAGTCTTGATACTGACGATAATAAAACGTTCTTTATTCTCTTTTTTTTTTTTTTTTTTTTTATGTAGCCTTTTTTATATTGTGCAAAGTATTGTAGTTCGTGTAATTAAGTACTTATATATTTTTTTAGTTTATTTAGAATAAATCGTTTTTTTTGCTTCTCAGAAATTTATTAAATTTTCGCAACAAAAAACTGATTTCTTGACGAACAATAATAATTCAAAACTTTTTCAAACTTGATATTGACTATAATTATACCATTTATTATTACTTTAAAATTTATTTTATTTAAATAAGGTAGGTGTGCCTTGAATGGCCACGAGAATGAATGCTGTTGCTCACCAAACTAATATTTTTTTACGTTTAAGGTCTCATTAAAGTCTGATCTGAAAGCTTTCAAATGACTCCTTAAACGTTTGATTTCAATGAGTTGGTCTAAAGTACCATATTAGTGTACCCAATATATGGCCACATCCTCAGCTATGACTATTTTTTTGATTTATTTATTTGATTTGGTTTATTTCAGACATGAAATAAACCAAACTAAATACATCTAGCTAGGTTAAATAAGCAGAAATTTTTTTGCACAAACCCCTACAATATCTATCCATATCATTCGAAAGGGCATGAAAAAAGAAAACTTGTCGCAAACCAGAAATGAGAAATTTTTTATTTTCTCTACTTCACATGCGCGAGCAAAATAGTGATATTTCAATTTTAATTCATATCTTAAAACCTATGAAAACTAGAGAAATGCGGTTTGTGGTAAAATTTAGTTCAGCAATAGATATATATTTTCATATTTTGACCCTATATGCATCCCCTAGATGGCGATTTAGAGGAGAAAATAAAAAACTGGCCTGAAAAGTGCCTTCCCCCTTTTCTTTCGAGAAAAAAAAGGAATCATGACCTCAAAATACACTTTTCAAATATTTTAAAAATTTCTCTACCAATTAGCTCACCAACAAGAAGTTCACGTAAAATCGCAATAGATATTTATAATACAACAAGAAAGTAAAAAAAGTAAAATTAACCTCATATTCTTTGCTCAGAGCCGTTTTGGAAAATTGTGACGGTAGTTTCTTGCTCCTGAGGAGTGCATCGTCCGCGAGGTGTGTCGCTAAAGTTACCGCACTGGGGCCAGGTTGGCATGTGAATAACACTTTGGTGTCCACGCCGAGAGCTCGTATGACGACGCGACGTCGTCAATGAAAAGCTTTGACCTCGACGATTCGAGCCTGATATCGATGAGCGACGCCTGGTGGGTATGCAACAGCAGCAACATAAAAGATATCTGTGAACAAAAATTTCAAATTTAAATTTTTCGCATATTCATTGCGAGAATCTTTTAATACTGCGATGTAATAATGGACACAAGAAATCAATACTTCCCGAGGAATTATGCAGCCCAGAGTCAAAATCAGTGATTTTTTAATGATTCTGGAGTACACAGACCCTCGATACTTCAACATCTAAGGCTAAATTTATTGGCTCTGCGCTTGAATTGATATAAAAAATTATTTTTTCTAATAACGTAGAGCGACTTATGCTTTTATTCATTTATTAGATTTTTCATTACTATAACTACGTTGTTATCTTTCTGGCAAATGTTAACGCTACGTTTTTTCTAATTAAAATTAATATTCAATCTTTTATGTAGTAAAAAAAAATTTACCTATACTAAATTTAACCATATTTATTGGCCATTAATTACTTTAAACATTCTCATAACTTCAATAAATCCAATAAAAATATATTTTTCATTGAATTTTTCTTGTGAAATTTCTGATTAGAGATTTCGAATGAGAATTAGGCGAGAAATTTTTCCATTGCGCGCTTATTTACTTAGATTTAAAATGATCAGTAAAACAATATAAAAAATTTTTTTTTCTAAACTTTTAAATGTACCTTATTATGTATTTTTTATTATTATTTTTTTTTTTTCAAATTTCTTGCTATAATAACATTTATTTATATAATTTATGAACCGCAATAAAAAAATTGCAACAGTTAAAACTGAAAGAAAACCATGCATAAAAAAATTAAGCTTGTGGGACTAAAAAATTATCTCGTTGAATGAGGTAATCATCGACAACAATTCATTTAGATCAGCCAATGGCATGAATGATTACGTTAGAATCAACCAAAGCAAGCTCGACTTCTCTCTAATCAGGTTATTTTGTTTTTAAGAAAGAGTTTAAATTAAAAATTTTTATCTTTAAAAAAGTATCTGAAATTTTGATTTTATCGTAGCATGGAACTACTTTACATTAAATTTACTTGCTTATACATATTTCATACTACTGAAACTCTTATACTCGGATATAATCGAACAAGCGATGAACGTTAATACCCATCAAAACCGATAATGGAGTAGTATCGCCAAAGTAAGTTCCTGAAAGGTTGACCACATCATCTGCTCTGCACTATTATAATCAAAACAACCAAAATTTTGAATTTTCATAAACAATCATTGTTTAAACTTTAAAATAGATATGAGCAATGTGTTCAAGTGAAAGATAAAATGTAAGTGTCCAAGAATGAATTCATACTTGTATTTTTAATAACATGAAAACTTGTTACTATTTTCTTGTCAGCTTAGGGAAACTTACTTTTTGAATGTCCCTAGTATGTTTTAATTTTATAACTCACTGTTATAAAAACAAATTTTTTACCGTTGTTATTAAACTATCTTTTTGAGGAAGAGAAATGAAATAATAACAACAACAACAATAATAATAATAATAATAATAATAGTAACAATAGCGTTAGGGCTGCGCAAACACCACCTTACAAAATGATTTGGGAATTACAACGGCAAAAGGATTCGCGCTTTGACACTCGTCACGTTCGGACATGTTAGCGTTGTCGCTAAAATAGTCTTCTGTTTTTTTCTAAACCTTTTCTATTAAAATTTTTTTCCTTTCCTTTTCTTAAAATAGGGTAAGGGAGGGCGTTAGTACGAAATGGAAGTGTCTCGACACTTTCAAATAATCATAAAAAATAAACGACTTGATATATTTGACTTCTTTTTTTTTTTTTTTTTAATGTTAGATTGAACTTATGAGAAGCATTAGTATTTTTTACTCGATCTCAGATCATTATTTTATGCATAAAAAAGTTGATTTAAAATAAAAAATTTAGTGCGACTAATTGTACGAACTCGTGGCTGTTAGTACGAGGCCGAATAGGGTAGTGGGTACGCTCAGGCGGATTCGTAGTAACGCCCTCGTACTTGCAGATTTTAAGGCTAGGTTGTCTTGTACCAACAGCCTCAATCAACGTTATGTACTGATGCGTGTTAGTACGAAGTTGCAGTGCGAGTATTATTTTTTATCAAAATAAAACTAATTAATTTTGAAATATGAAGTGGCTACTACATTCATCTTTAATTAAACAAAATATAAACATTTAACTATTCTTGCAAATCTCTATACAGAACTATTTATTTAAAAACATCAGTCTGGTTCGTACTAACACACTCCTTCGTACAAACGCCGTCCCTTACCCTAGTCAAAGTTTTTTCCCCTTTTTCTCCTTTCTAACCTTTTATTTCACCTTTGGTAACACTATGACGAGATTGAGGGTCCAGTCGAATCAAGAAAATCCGACTATTGATGGTTTAGCCAGATTTTAACCTTTATAACCGATTGTTAATGGCCGTACAATTAAATTTGGTGCCAATACGTTTATGAAGAAGAAGACAACAGAAAAATATTACTGAGAGAAATAAAAAAGAACCTAAAGCCCGTAAACACTATAAATAAATAGTAATGATAATAAAAAAAGTTGATGATGATGATGATAATTACTTAAGTACTGAAAAAGTATTTCTTCTTTTTTCATTAAAAATTAATTTACATTTACAGTATGATAACTGTTTTTAGAAAAGGTGATAATCTTAAAATTTATAGATCAAAGCTTAAGCGATTTTCTTGAAGCTTTAATCAAATGAAATGAATAGTTGGAACTACTTTCAGATCTATTTTAATTAAATTCGTTAAACAAACCTAAAAGTACTTCAGCTAAAACAATCAGAGTCAAGGCCACGGGAGATTTTAAAAAGTTGTTTGAGTAGTGAACTTCTTCAAAGATACTGAATTCTAAAAGTTACATTTAAATTAAGCAAAATTTACTTGATGTCTAAATAAAAAAACAAAAGTCAGTGGAAAAAAAAGGATAGAAAGAATTAATTCAAGAATAAAAGTAAAAATAGGGGAGGTAAAAGTGTAAAATAAAAATTCCACGCATGTTAACGACGTGAGTCGTCAGTGAGACGACCGCAACGGTGGATGGAAAAACATATTAAATTTTCATTCGGAGCTTGAAGCTACAAACGCTGAAGTAGTTGGAGCAGCTATCACTCTCGCATGGTGGAAATGAATGTTTTATTTGTGCCACAAAACCATTAATTTTCTCGACTCGTGATATTGTAAGAGCCAAGGTGGGGGGTTGGGGATCCAAATGGGTAAATAAAACGAGAATCGACGACCGAGAGGTGAAAGGGGTGGAATACAAATTGAAAAAAACAAAGCAGATTCGCGGAAGGATTTCGCGGCCGAACGTGACAAGACAGAGGGGCGCTGCACCACAGCCATTTGATCTCATCGGCGTAATGGAAACAGAGCGCGCAATGCTGTTCACGTACGTCCATACGCTTGCGTGTAGCCTATAAGAAGAGACTTATTATTAATACTTGGCCAACGAGAGCTCAGAATTCAAACGATTTGATCTCATCTACTCTTGGAAAATCAAAACCTCGAGTTTGGGAGGTTTTCTGACCTTTTTCTTCTGCTGAGGGGTCACGTATACATCGTTAAAACTTTGAAAGGTGCGTTTACGTGCCTTTGCACGAAATCAGGGTATAAAATAGCCAGAGCCTTGCGGAGAATAAATGAATACGATCTGTTTGAATTAAGCGATGCCCAACAAAGCGTCGATGAACTCTTTGTTCTTTCGTCAGTTGTTTCAACTTTTATTTAAAAGGGAATTAAAATTATCATTCAAGAGAGAAATATTAAAAGTACTAGACTAATTTTCGTTTACCTTTCGGTAAACATTTACTATAATTTATATTTTAAAAGGCGTTCTTTGTGAGATCGAAAGCGATCTGACGTGACTTCTTCGATCTTGATGAAATTTGGCATAAAGTTAGTGTTTGGCATAAGAGCCGCGGTGGCTCGACGGGTTAGATACCGGACTCTTACGCCGAGGGCCCGGGATCGATTCCCGCTGCCGGCACCTCTGAAAAAATTTTTCATGTGCCTATTACCGCGGTCCTGAATGGGGGACCACGGCTCGGTCGGAGACCTATAAACGCTCTCTCGATTGAAGCGTGATCCCCACAGAGGCCGGAAGATGGGAGTTTGATGTAAAGTAACGTACCACAGGGACAGGCAACTGATACCAACGGGGGTGCATGCATCGAAACTCTGTACTTACGGCCTCGGTCATCCAGGTATAGGTTTTTCCCTACGATGTGGGTTTTTACTATACCCATAGCACGCTTAGCATTGCACCTACCGGCTTCCGTGCTATGTAAAGGAGACTGGGATTATAGGAGGGAAGAGGTCCCTTCTGGAGCAAAAATTAAAAGGCTCTAGAAGCATGGCCACTTAACCGGGGGGATAGGGATACAATGGCGAAAGCTCAGTGTCCCTGAGCCGAAAGGCACCCCGGTCAACTTTCATTACCAATAACCAATAACCAATAATAGTGTACGGCATATACATGAATGTGGTCGACTGATTTTTGGAAAAATTTTCTAATTTTCAAAATGGCGGCCATATGAAAATTTGACGAATAAAAAAAAACTTATTTTTTGAATACTAATAACTTCTTGAGATTTTGATCGATTTTGATGAAATTCAGTGGGTAGACGGGACAAAACCTAAACTTTAAGAATAATTCATTTTTATAAAAAAAATTCAAATTATTTATGCCAAAAGAAAATGAAAAAAAATTTTTAAGGCAAAATTCGACCGCCGGGCACCCTTTTTATCTTCGAAAATATATTTTTATTGCAAAGTAAAATTAAAAAAAAAATCTTTTGAGACCTTAAAAATGATGGTATCTCTTTTCATTTTCATACAAAATAATACAAAATAATAATTTATAGGCTCGACTCTCTAACTTTAAACCTTTCAAACCCGATTTTATTTCTTGACCAACACATTTTATATCGAATTTGACACTATAAAAAATTTTACTTTATATCAATTCTATGGTACTAATATAGAAACTTCCTTCAATTTGAACTGTATACTTGGTATGTTGATACTAAATGATCGAAATGTCTTAAGTACTTTAAATTAACAAGAAATTTTAATTTAAAAACACACGACACAGTCACGTCTGTTGAAAATTAAGACTTGTTTAGCTGAAAAATCTTAGAGATTTCATACGTTTTATCCGATAAGGGGCCATCAATGAATGATGTCACGCTTTTATATGTATTATATTCTGCAAACAGTGCACCGCTATGAAACTATGCCAGAAAACGCGACGTCATTAATGGACTGCCCCTAAAGAACGGTTTTGAAGACTAATAATTTTTTATTGTATGATTAGAATATTAGATGAAGGTGTTAGTAATTTGAATTATCAGAATATTGCAAAACTACGAAGAAGTACAGAACATGCAAAGTTTTGGCAACGGCCTCTTAAAATAATTAATATATTTAGTTTAATTTAACTTGGTACACTATTTACCAATTACTAACTGAAGCAACTTCATTAACTAGTCGCTTACATATGTGTACCTTGCCATATTTAAGCTTAACTATTAAGTTTAACTTAATCGTATTTGAATAATTTTTAAAAAATTTTCTTATAGATAAGTTGAAAAAAAATGTTTTAAGCACCTAATAAAAGTTTAGATTTGGAAATGGCATTATTGTTCTAACATATAGTCTAGTATGATACTGCCTTTTTATTGAAACCATTCTTTACAATAATGTTTCCATGAAGTAAAGTAGTAAGCGATTTTGTTTTTACAATCACTGATACAACTTCGTCAGTGGGATTGACGATTCGAACCTAACTCGAGTCTTCATCATTTTGTCAAGCCACGATTGCGTAGCCGCTGAAATTACTGAAACTCCTGGAAGGAAAAAACCACGCGCCTAAATGATTTATGCATCCACTTCATTAGTTCATCGAGCTACGATTGAATAGCTGTTAAAAAGATGTCATCGGTGGAGTCATGGATTTTATATTATTTGACCAAGGCTTATTATGGTCATTTCGTCTAGCTACGGTTGCCAGAGTGTCCATCTTCTCCACGTAAGAAAGAAAATATCTTGGAAAAAAATTCATGGGTCAGTTTCACAAAACAGTACATATTCTTTAGTTTCTACTAATATTTTTTAGTTTATTTATTTGAATTTATTACTGCACAGCTGTAAGAGTCATATATTGAATGATAAAGTAATACTTATATCAAGCAGATTTTTTCTAAATTTGATTTCGGTTTTACAAAATACTAATACTGCATTTTAAACATGGGTTTAAACAATTAAAAAAATGTTAATAGTAAAATTCAAAATAGTTTTTCCTTTGATTTCGATGAATTTTCTAGTCAATTTTTTTTATTAAATTTATCCTTTAATTACAAATTGAGCTTCAAGTGGGCCTTTGTGTAACCATTTAACGGCTAGAAGTTTCTCTTACTTTTTTTTTACATTGGTTTAAAATCACCACAAAAAAACTGCAGGTTAGAGTAATCCACTTTGATTCTTTGTATTCGTTTGGTTTATGTTAGAAAATGATTAGAGAGTTCATTGAGTTGAATATGCTCAGAAGTTTTTTAAAATGTGCCACTTGCTATTAAGTTCAAATATAATTGAGAGCACTGTTTATAACATTAGTCTCTGTAAAGGTTTATTAAAATTTGATGTAAACAAAATCCATCGTTTTCTTATATTTCTAGAAAGGGGTGTAAATTTAATCACTTGCTAGACTTTTTTCATTTTATTTTTCAGAATGATTAGTAAAATGGACTTTCTAGAAAAAGTTTTCGTAATAAATAATTAAATCTTAGGTATTATCCACTATCTCAATGAGGCCATCAGATGAATTTTTTTTTTTAGATTTATGGCCAATAAGCCCAGAGCTGACAAATTTGCCTTTTCGAAAGCAAAGAATTTAAAAGCATCTTTATCTTTCTCAATACAAAAGCTATGCTATTTCCTTAGAATCGATTGAGCTTTTATTTTTTTATTGAATGTAAAAACTTTACAAGTTTTTCAGAGAGCATCAAATTTTTTTTAATTTCTTGAGGTAATTAACAATGAATCTAATAAAGTGCTTCATGCTTCTTCCCGATAATTTAATTAGAGTCTGCAAACAATATTAAATTTTGAAATTTGACACTTCTTTCCGAAAGTACAGCCTTAAAATAGTATGAAATATCAGTTTTTTCAGTAAACTGGTGAAAACTAGATTTGGCAATATTTTTTGATTACTTAAAAATCCGGGCGTTTTTCAGAATACATATTGTTTCATATTAAGGGTGACTTTATTCTGCAGGTGAAGTTACACGACATGAGAACGGACATTATTTTTCATTACGGTACATTACCAGTGAGTTTAAAATTGACAATGAATTCAAGATTTAACTTAACATTTGTTTTTAACAAAAAAAAAATTTTTTTTTACGTTAGTTGAATAAATAAAGTTTTTTAATCATTTAATAAATTTCATATGTATTTATCCTTTCAAAGTTGAACCGTTACTTTGATAAGAAAATAAATTAAAATCAAACAAATTAATTATTGCTTTTATAAAATTGATTTATGGTTAGACTGTAAGACGGATATAATTATCTTAAGATTGTTTGTTATAGGACGGTCAATATAAAGATTTATCTAATTTGCTTTTAAAAAACTGTTTTTAGGTAAACAGAAAAAAATAACTCTCTGTTTTAGAGCGTGCTACTTCGCTTAAACCAAGTGCTGGTTTTTGATTCTGCGGAAGCGCGTTTTTAATCTCGCAGCGTTTTTTTTTTTCTTATTAGCTTTATTAACCAATTTACATGATTATTAGCATTATTAATTAATTGTTACAAAAAATAAATACAAATGATGAAAAAAAAAGATTTAATAAAATAAAAATATAAACCTTCATCGAAGGTCACAGTAATATATTCATTTATATCTTGATGCCAATTTCTTTGAAAAAACGGTGAACGTGTTGAAGTACTTGTAGATTTGGTCCAGACAAAAAAGAAGTAATATCAAGTGGAGGAAAGATCCTCATGTAGGCCAGTTTTTTCATGAGCGTTTGTCGTTGCTGTTGATGGAGCGAGCACTGCCATATAACATGGTTGAGATCTTGAGTTTCGTGGCCGCATTCGCAGTAAGGTGATTCAACTACATTGATCTTAAAAAGAGATTGATTGAGTGAGTAGTGGTTACTTCTGCAGCGGACTATAAATACAAACAGTTCTCTGTTAAGTTTAAGTCTGTGATACCATGGTTTAGAGTTAGAGGAACGAATGCGTTCGAAGTAAATCACGCCTTTCAATAGTCCCTCTTCTTGGAGTAGTCTTTCGTTGTCATCCCAAGCCAGTCTCTTAAAAAAGGCTCTATGGTCACTATATGGCAGTCGACAAACACTAGGGGCCATTTCTGTCGTCCTTCTAGCCTCTGTATCTGCAAATTCGTTCCCGATGATGCCAATGTGTGCCGGAATCCAGTGTAGCGTCAATTTTTTTGTGTAGGAGTTGGATTGAGAGTATTGCAGATTTTTATCGAGGATCTGGAGGAGATGATAATTAATGCCGTCATTTAGCTTCAGGGAATTGATAGCCAAGAGTGCACTCAAAGAGTCACTAAATATTTTAACGTTCATGTGTCTGTTCTCGAGTGCAATGTCCATAGCTCCGGCGAGTGCTCTGCACTCAGCTGTGAATATAGATGCCTTGGGGTTTAGACTTTCAGAGTTGATTTGTCCTGTATCCATAGAGATCCAAGCAGAGCCAACAGACGAACCATGATCCATTTTACTCCCATCTGTGTATATCTTAATCGTTTCGCTGTCTGCGAGAGTCGATTGGAGTAAGAAGTTTGGATGTGCTGTATTCCTAAGAGAATACCCTAAGCTAAAGTCAACATTGACCGGCGAACGATATGCATCAAATGTATGTTTGTAGATACTTGAAAATCGATCTTGATGTATTTCATGCTTTATTCCAATGACGCGTTTGATACTACGCCTAAGCACATCAACTCTCGAGCGTCGGCAAAAAATTATCTTCATCCCATGGTTATCTAGAGACCTGCGAGTGATTGTATGGGTGTGACTATATGCTTTTAGGAGAAAGTTGGAGCAAAGCAGCTCAGACCTGTGGCTTAACGTCATAAGTCGAGCTTCGGCCAGAAGAATGTTCGTGGGGGTGCTTGTTCTCATGCCAAAGGCCAGTCTCACCGCTGCGTACTGTATTCGTTCCAGTTTCAGTATTCTGTCTTTACGTGTCGGGAAGTAAATGTAGCTCCCATAGTCAATAATCGACCTCGTGTAGCTTTTATAAAAACATAACAGTGTAGCTGGATCAGCACCCCAATAAACTCCACGTAAGAATTTTATGATGTTTAGGGACGTGTTGGCCTTTCGAGTCACGTATTGTTGGTGTTTTTTGAAATTCATTAGGTAGTCAAAATGAATACCCAAGAATTTGACAGAGTCCGTAGAAGCAACCAGAGAAGTTGAAACTTTAACAGACGTTTCGCCAGGAAGAATACCTTGGTTATTGAAGTGAATTAGTTCAGTCTTCTCAGCAGAGACTTCCAAGCCAATTTCACGAAGGTTATTAGTAATTTGCCTCACAGCTTTTTCAAGAAGGTATTTAGCTGTCACAGGATCATGGGTCCTAAGGTATATAACTACGTCATCTGCATATTGCAGGATTTTGATTCTCCGGAAGGGGGAATCTCGTCTCTTTGGCTTTTTACCTTTATTTTTCTTTGTTTTCTTCCTTCCGTTGGCTTTGTTTCTTCTGCTAGAATTCTTCTTTCTTCTTCCAATATTTTTCTTCTTTCTTGATCTAAATTTGACTGCTTCTGCTACATAGAGCAAATAGAGAAGTGGGCTGAGAACCCCTCCCTGGGGCACACCCTTGTAGGAAGATCTAGGAGTGTTTTTGTTGGTTTCAGTGAAAATTCTACGGTGATATGTAAGAAATTTAACTAATCTGATGATTTTTTTAGAGCAGCCAATCTTTGAGAGTTTTTGGATTAGTATGTCACTCTGTACTTCGTTGAATGCGTTGCTCACATCTAGGTAAATAGCCAGTACATGATCTTTATCTCTCAGTGCATCTTCAATATCGAGTTTAAAAATGGTCAAGTTATCAGAACAAGAATATCCCTTACGAAAACCAGTCTGCGAATTGGGAAGAGTTTCTTTCGTTTCAGTCCACCACCTTAATCTATTTGAGACCATGAGTTCGAACAATTTCGAGGTGCAGGAGGTCAGTGCCAAGGGTCTAAAGCCTCGTCCATTTGGTTTTTCAGCGAAGTGTACAAACGTGTCCTTCCAGGCTTCTGGGTATTCATCCAAACTAAACATACCGTTGAATATATCGAGGAGTATTAGATGATATTTTATCGGCAGATGGTGCAGTGCTTCATAGTTGATGCCATCTATCCCTGGAGCTGATTTGTCACCGCGTGACGATAAAGCAATATTATATTCCGAGTAAGTGAAGAGTGCATCAAGCATAGGGTCGTCTACTCCTTGCGGTTGGAAAGATGGATCAGTAGGAACATAGCTCGGGCAGAGCTTATCAAGAGCTTCCTCACGTTGTGCTTTGTGGACAGCGTTACTTTGTTTGTTGGCCTTAATTTTCGTCCACTTATTTTTCAACAGGCGAGCTTTGTTCCAGGTATACGTTAAGTCTTGACCAAAATCAATTGTGCTGGCAAAGATCCTGTAACTCTCGCGTTTTTTACAGCGGAACAATTTTCTGGCGTCTGTTCTTAGATGTTTATACTTGAGTTTATCTTCTTCCTTTTCGGTGTATTCCCATCTCTTGAAGGCTGCTTGGCGTAGCCGTTTGGCACGGTAGCACTCGTCATCCCACCATGTGACAGGATTTCTATGAATGGCGGCAGAGACGTTCTTCCTAACGGGGGTTGCTTTTGAAATCGCTGTGGAGATAATGTCCATAAAAACGTCATACTTCATCACCGGTGTCATATTTTCATACTCCAGACTAAAAAAGTTGAAGTATTCCGCTTCAAGTATCTCGTTGACCCGCAGCCAGTCCGTTCGTTTAGACTGAACTTTAAACGATTCACGTCTGTATATGAACTTATCCAAGTCAATCGTGAGCCTAATAGGGAAGTGATCTGACCCAAGTGTATCCGATAGCACCTCCGTTCGCACGTGTGAAGCGATATCTGATGTCGAGAATACTAGGTCGATGTTTGATTTCAATGAAGTGGCAGGATCAACGTGAGTAAGTGTATCGTGATTATGAAGTATAAGAGAGTATTCATCTGCTTTGTCCAGCAGTCTGGTGCCGTTGAGGTCAGTGTGCGAGCAGTTCCAGGCTTCATTATGAGCGTTAAAATCGCCCATAACAAAACAATTCTTATCAGTTGCAACATTTATTATAGCTTCCCATTCTTGTTCTGATAGGGAGTTTTCGGCAGGCGGCCTGTAGACCGCAATTAATGTAAGCGGCTTAGACAGACTGTTTAGCTTAATACATCCGATTTCTGCTTTACCAAAAGGACTGTCAACTTCAATAGGCTCGAACTGGAGAAAATTACGGACAAGGAATGCCACGCCTCCACCGGTGCCTTCAGCCCGAGGAATACTGTATAGATTGAATTGACTGAATTTCACTTGGCGGACCTTACTGAGCCATGTTTCAACTAATACCACAATATCATAATCTTCAAGTACTTTATCCAGTTCATCTTGCTTATTAACAATACTACGTGAGTTCCAAAACATAACTCTTAAACCACTAATTTTAATGCGATTTGAAGAGCTAGCGTTCGAGCTGTGCTCCTCCATGTACGAATAGTGATAAAAAAAAATTAAAAAAATGAATTAGGCAAAGGCGTCGGACTCGTCCGAGGTGTTAATAATACCACCTCGAAGCGCCTTAGCCGTTTTAGTAAGCCTGGATTTAAATGCTTTGACAGTCGCATGCTGTCTGACTTCTTCCAACATTATTACGAGGGACTCTAAATTCGTAGTAAATTTACTAGCAGTTTCCACAATATCAGCGTATCTACAATCTAGCGTAGCGGTGATGAGTTCCGTCAGCTGTTCGTAGTCCATCGGAAAGGTGGCGGCCGTCCCGGCAGGTATAGCCACACTCGCCGTATGAATTTCACTCTTCACTGTTTCAGGAGCAGTTTTGGAGGTGGCAACTTTCTTTTTCTTTGTACACAACTTTTGTGAGTTTTGTGAATCCGCGGTGCTTGACGCTGTAGAATTATGACCACGTTGTCTCTTATTTTCGTTTAAGGTTGATGGTTTAGTAAACAGCAGCGTACCATTGAACATCAGCTCCTCTTCTGATGTCTTGGCTGTCGAGTCGATAATATTACCATCTGTTTGCTCGGTCGATTCGTCTTTATTAAACTGGCGGTCGGTAAAGTTGTTATCTTTATCTCCCTCCTCTTCAGCTGATTGCACTTGTGAAAGCACAGTGTTTACGTTTTGTTGGGTCATGTTTTGTTTAAGTGTAGGACAGAATCGCGAGATATGACCTTGGCCCTTACATTCAAAACAAGTCATAATATCCGTAGTGACGTATATGTGATATGTTGTTTCATCGTGTCGTACAGAGAAGTCGCCAGGAATCTTGTCAATATCTTCGGGAAGTACAAAAAATTGTCGTCTAAAACATTCAATGTGTGCGAACTCGCTGCTAGCACTAATGCGTATTAGAGTGATGGCTGACTTTATATTAACTCCAAATTCCTTTAATTTACTTTCAAGCACTTGGTTTGGAACAAAAGGCATAACATTTGACAAGATTACTCGCTTTAGTCGTGAGACGTAGGGGCGCATGATAACTTTATTTTTGGTTGCTCCAACAATTATAACGTTGTTTCCTTCACGAATAAGTTCATCAGCAAGCTCGACAGATTTTACAAAGAAGCAGAAACGATTTTGAGTGATACGAGAGGCAGCGATGATGTCAGTTGGGTTTATTTTCTTGCAAATGGCGCGCAGGTAGTCGTCGTTCCTCATGCCGTCTACGGTATCGATCACGATCCCTTGTTCTTTCTTCGGGTATTTCACGGCAGACACCGCTACGGAATAGCCGGTGAGCACTTGGGTGGGTTTATCGTTAACAGACATTGTAGTTTTTCCTTTTCTAAACAAAAATACGCCTATAAAAACGAGGTAGGTAGCACACGCGAGAGATACTCGCTGCGCCGCGTACTACGCACGCGCAGCGCTGTTTGTCAAAAACTTGCGAGCCTGAGTTAACACGTCTACCACGGTCAACGGTCAGACGAACACTGATCTCGCAGCGTTATACGCCTTCCGACAGAGCGAAGGTGTCGTGTGGCAGAGCCATACTACGGTCTAATTCTGTGCATAACTATGACACTCTGCTATTTAAATGTTTTCGCAGCCATGTAATATAGTCGTGCGCGTATTAATATTTTTTTGCTGCATGGTTTCACTTTTATGAGTTTAATGAGATATATTTATAAAGCATTGAAAAAATCTTTGTTTTTATACATAATTATAAATATAAATTGGCTGTGTAACGTCCACCACATAAGCTTGAAACGCCCGCCTGGAAAAAAAATCGGGACTTGCCGCACGTATAAAGTAAAATATCTCGAATCAAACTGTAAAGTTTTAATGCTGTGAAGCAGCTACACCTCGACAAATTTACCGAAGTTTGTAGAAGATAAGTTCCGTTTTTTTCAGATAAGTTATCATTTTTTAAAGACACTAGGTATTTATTGATTTTAAATATTATGGGATGAAAATATATACAATGAGCTTCAACTCAAAACAAAAAAATTATTACTTTTATGCGCTTTTACGTAATTAAATTTTAATTTCAGTAGTGTAACTTTTTAAATTGTCTAATTTTTTTAGATATAGGTTCACTACGATATTAAAAAACTTTGAAAACTTTTGAAATCAAATGCGTCATACGCGCCCTTGAGATCGAAATATGTCTCTATGAGTCGATACCTTCGCTGTGGCTGAGCGTTTACTTGACTCACTGCAGTACATCGTTCGCCCCTGCATCATTCGCTTGGTTCCACAGTTTTTTTTTGCCCTGACACGGGGTTTTTTTTCTGTGTAAATCATTTTTAGAAATCTCTACAAAAGTTTTTCTTAAAGTTTTATAAAATAATTTACATTTGGGAAAATTTTTTTGAATACTACTCTAGGTTCTGATTTCTTTTATATTTTGGATACTTTTTCATATTGGGTGAAGCTTTGTTTGTGAATTTTTAGCGTTTTTTGCCAATTTTGTCAAGAGGTTGGAGCTGAAACTAATGAATCGATTTTTATAAAAGTTTGACAGGCGTATTGTACAACGACCATATGCTGTACCTTCAAAAATTTCAAGTCAATACGTTACTCTAAAAAAAAGTAATGGCAAGGACTCGCTAGTTTATTTCGAGTACAGCATAAAAAAAAATTTAATTTTTCGATTCAAATTAAAGATTTTAAATTCTTAAAGATGGGTAATTACTTATTTCTATGATGAGAATAATCTAAGATATCATTAAAATCTTTCCCTCGATCCACCTTCGTCAACATTGATGAAATGATTAAAAGCTAACACGTTTCACAGCAACGAGGAGACGAGTAGATGAAAATCTGCTCGTGCTGCGGTCTGATCTACGTTAGTTAATACTCTACACCACCAAAATGAGTCATTACTCTTCGCTTGAAACGATCCACCTTCAGTCTTGCAGCACACGTACACCGGGGGTCCTTATCTCACGCGTATCACCTGATCTTGCACACGCTTTTTTGTTAAACACGTACCGCTGCTACTGCTGCTTACCAAGGACAAAAACAAAATATAAATCCACCTTATTTTCTCTCTTTTTCTTTCTGACATTTTAATTAAATCAGTGGATGCTTTTACTTATACTTGCGCAGATTTTTTTTTTTTTTTTTTTCAAAGAATATTATACATTTTTGTTGGTTAGTTATGCAAAAATTTTAATACTTGAAATAAATCTACGTTACGTAAATTGAGATTAAATTTTGCTGCAAAATATGCATTTTTTGTTTTTTAAAAAAACTTTATTATAATTAAAATTTCACCAAGAAATAAATTGTATTGGTTACACAGATGCTTAATCAATGAAGTAATTAATTCATAAATTAAACAGTAATGAAAAATTCACGTTTATATAAAAACCGAAAATATAATTTCGAAATAAATGGAAGACACAAAAGAACTCTTGGAAATTTCGTGATTTTTTGTTTGTTTGGAAATTGATTATCAGTAATTAAAGTTTTGTTTTAAATTTTTACCCTATAATTTATTTTATGATACATTAAGTTCATCTGAATTTTTGGTAGTTCAAGCCGATTTTGGTCTGACCAAAATCGGCTTGAACTACTGAGAACTAATTTTATTTTTACTTCATTAACAGTTTGATTTAACTATGGTTCCTGATAGTGAATTAAGAAATATTATCCTTGTTCTCGTGCCTACACTCATCGTATCGTAAATGAGAATGATATATTACACTAATATTGTGTAAAGTTATGCATTTAATTAAATCGAATTTCAACAACTCTCGAATTGAATGCATAGCTTCGAACATTAGTTGTGTATCATATTTAATTCTGCAGGGCTATGTAATATGATACTTTGAAATAACTTTGATAGCTTTTGTTTGAACTTGATGTAAATGTACCCTATTATTCAACGCCGCAATAAAAAGAAATCAAGCACTACTTTTAATGCGTACGACTGGTTTGTTTAAATTTTCCTTCGAAAAAGTTATTTTATGCAAAGTGCATTAGATTTTTTTTTAGAGTAATGTATTAATACATTAAATTGAAATCTTTGCAGATGCATCATATATGAATAAGCCTGTTAGTTTTTCATAAAAATTGGTTTCATTGTTTTAGCGCTAACCTTTTGACAAAATTGGCGAAAACAAGACAAAAATCCGTTGAAGAGAACGTTGCCAAACAATTAATTAAAATTGATATTGAAAGTCAACAAAGTTATTTAATGTGATAAATTTTACTAAAGATTTAAGTAATTTATTATTACCGACGAATTTGACGCTTATTCAACAACCCTCCAAATACTTTAGATGCTGTCGAATATAAACGTAATCGATATTCCCCTCGAGACCAAGCAAAGCATTCTAGCGATCGAAACGAAAAAAAAAAAAACAGGAAAAAAGAAAAGAAGGTTGAGGGAGTATCGGAAGTTTGAATGAAATCAAGTAAAGAATCGCGTTTAATTCATTACACTCTGATGGAAAACGCTAGTTGAACTAAACGTTAAGAAGCTATCAATCACCGAAAAATAGATATAATGTATTATTTTAAATTGTTTATTTATACATAATTTTATTTCATTGACTTTTATATAAACTTTTATATAAAAAATATTTATGCTCACCTATTAAAGTATTTTCGGAAAGTCCCGCTGACACAGTATAAAGCTGTAGACACAAAATAAATCAATAGTTTCATCATCAGTAAACTGTCAATTAATTAAATCTTAAATATATAAAATATACCTATGGGGTTAATACAACTATTCATGAAGGCCAGGCAAAATCCCAATATCCGGAAAAAGTGCCAAAAATCGTTGTACTCTTCCTGAGCGTTTGGATGGAGGTAGAACCATAACATGAATACATGCTGTGAATTATTAAAATAAATATCTTAAAACTTTTCAAATTTTTACAGGATTAAAAATAATTACCTGTGGAAGAAAGCAGATGGCAAATACTGGAAGAATAAAAATAGTTTTAAAGTTTTAGAATTTTTTCAAGTCTTATGAGAATATTACCTGCAACGAATGCCATCACCATTTTTGCTACTTTTTTGCGTGCCTTTATCTGCTTAACCTGTACGTCAAAAAAAATTTTTCTATCATTTATGATTACGTTTATCAAAGATTTTAAAAATTTTTTTACATGAATTTTTGTGGAAAGATGACGAATGTTCAGAAATAATTTTTTCTGAAATTTCTCTATTTTTATTGAATTTAAAGACTTATTAGATTAGATCATTTTTTTACCAAAATTACCGAAAATATAATTTTTTGAATTTTAATATCCATGACGTCATCACTATCTATATTTAAGATTATTTCGAAAACTTTCAAGGTCTCTAACTCCTCCAATTATTTCCATTTAAAAAAATGTCATTTATTTTTCGATCTACTATCCAATCAAGCTAAACGAACTAAATAGTTTTTTTATTAATTTCTCGATTGACCCAAGAGATTTTTTTTTTTTTTTTTTTTTGTGAAACCAGATCGGGACATTATATTATTCCAATATTTTAGTTTGCATTGAATTTTTTCTGAATATATTTATTTTGTCAATTGTATTAAAAAAATTAAAATTATGTTACTAAAAAAATTTGATCTGATTTGATCATTTTATAAATTTACAAAATATTTTTAGATTGTTAGACAAATATTTTGTTTCTGATAATTTAACGATTTGGATTCATTTTTGATGAAGTATATACTGATACGTCGTTTAACATTAGAACATAGAGTTTAATTTTCGTAAAACTTACAATTTTAAGTAAAAAAAGTACTTCTCAGTAAAAAGAAAAGTCTTCCGTTTTATTGTAATTAAAATTATGAAAATAAACAAGGTTGAACCTCTTACAATTTTTTTCAAGAGTTAAATTATACAGGTCATTTTACTACAATATTATGACAAGATCTAATTAAGATTGGTTTTCTCTTTTTCTACAAAAAAATACACCAACAGCAGTATTGGGATTCTTTTCTTGAAAAAAAATTTAAGAATAAAAAACCAATAATGGAATGTTGAATCAGTAATAAACAAAAAGGTGCATCTTTTTAGAAGTCAAGATTTTTAAATTAATTTGAAAGGTAATTATTATTATTAATATATTACGTTTTTTACCAAGGAAAAAATTAATGCATTCTTTTTCCTAGGAAACGAGTTTCTACCACAATTAAGTTTTGATTTGAGTTTAATTAAAAATATAAAATTTATCAAATTGGATCTCAGCAATTCGTGGTAAGTCTTATAACATTTAATCTTTCAACATTGTAACTACCACTTTCAAAACCGTAATTAAAAGTAAGATGTTGTAAAATAAGATACAGAATAACAGATAAAAAATTGATTAAGCAACTGTTTGAAGAACTTAAATAATAGACAAATTCATTGATGAATTCGCAGATGATTTTCTTTTCTTGAATACAACATGCATTTCAATAATAAAAATATACACAAAAATAAGTTTATTTAATTACTTTTCCATACCAATTGAACGCTTATTTTGACAATGATGTTTATTTAGATTGTTAGTGCGAAAAAAGGATTACTTTTGAATAAATCAACTATTTCTTGAACTTATTTGAAAAGGAAACAAATATTTATATGTTGAAAATTTGAATGCGAATAGTAAATCATATGATTAGTGCGTAAAATACATTAATACATGCACTGCCGTACAGAAGCAAAACAGCACTAACTGCTATGGGTTTCCTATGTAGTTAGTGCGGTTTTGCTCCTGTACGGCAGTGCAGCTTTCTCGACGAAATTTGCATAAGTGTGTAAACAGTGCAATTTCACAGTAAAGTTTATAAAAAAATTCTTTTTTATCAAGATGTTATAAATGATTATTATCTTTCTATAGTGTTGATTTGTCTTTATTACCTAAAATATTAAGTAGCTATTTTTTATCGCCATTTTTATTTAAAATTCTGTTTAAAATGTTTAACGTTTGTTTAATCTAAAGATTCATTCATCATAACTTATTTTATTACAGATTTAATACTTTTTATATGAAACCATAAAAATTATCGATAAAAAGGGTCTGTTAACTTCACAGAGATCTTCACAGGTAGTTAAAATTTTAACTCTGTTTTACATTTCACTTTGTGAGGCTATAATTCACTTCACGAAATTATTTTCAATGTTCAAAAATAATTAATTTAATTTTTTAACAAATTTTTTGTATTCGTACTGATTTTTTTTTTTTAATGATAAATTTTTGTTTAATTAAAAACATAGTTGAACTGAAATATCAGAATTAGCTGTTGATGATCACAGCAGTTGTTTTAACATCTAATTGTTTGGAGAGTATATTCATCAAGAAATAATATCTGTTTTGCAATTAAAAACTAAAAATATTAAAGGTATGTGTCCAAAAAAAGGAAATTTAAATGAAAAATTTGTGGAAAAAGTAATAGTAGGTATAAGCTTGTAAATTTATTCGTGGACAATAATTTTTCAGAATTCATAAAAGGAAGGCGTAAAAGAACCGTAAAGACATTCAAGCCGTTAACCGCGAATATCTGATAATTAATAAAATTTAATGACTCTTCGTTTCGAGTAGAGCTTCGTTTACGAGCTGGTGTAGTTTGAGGGTGATCCGTATTGTTGGCTTTAGGGCAGCTCACTTGGTTAATTAAGGTAAAAATTAAAAGCCCAACATAAATTAAGCAAAAAAAGTTAAAAATTCACTTTTAACTAAAGAAAAAGTATTTAAATGAAAAAAAAAAAAAAAAAAAAAAAAACATGAGGATGAAGGAAATGCATGAAAATTAAAGATTGGAAGAATACAGTAAAAATTATCGAAGTACGAGAATCTAAATTTCTCGAAAGATTAAATGAAACTAGAACGCTTAATGAAATTGCAAAGATTTGAAGATAGATAAAACGTAGAAGCAGTGGAAATCGTACAAAGCTAATTTGTTTTTTGTGTTGCTTACCAGAGGGAAATTGAAATAGTATGAGTCTGAATTTTTGAAATGCAAAATTCTCCATTCTTTTGTTAAAAAAATGTCTAATGCAAGGAAGCCGTTGACAAGAGAAATCTAATTGATGCTGTGATCACCGAGCTCAGTTTCCGGACCGTAGCAGGAATAAAAACTAAGAATAATTACGACTTTTATAAGCACGATCGAGTGACGGAGAAAGATTTTTCTTAATTGCAAAAAAGAGTCTGAGCTGGAAGATTTAACTAGAGGTTTGCAGCTGGAAATTAGATGAGCACTTTGCTCTGTTTAAATTCTATTATGAAATCAGAGTCGATTTGTTTTCGCGGTTTTTAGCACTTTATACTAAATAAAATTGGATTTCTTGAAACTTTTTTTTTTAACTTTCATTTTATTTATTATAATTTCGTATTTTCTATGGTTTATTCAAATTTTTGAAGATAAAAACACACTTTTTTATGTAACTTTACAATTCTTTTTTTTTAATGTAGCAGCTTTGTGCTATTTCTTTATTGTAATCTTTTCATGAAAGAATTATTTAACAAAGCAGTTTCAGGTTTTGAAATCGTAAATATCCCTTTGAATTTACATTTATAAAATATTTTTTTACTCGATGACTTTTTTAACTCATTCGTTCTTATTATTTCAACGAATCAAAAGAAAACAATAAGGAAAAATATGAAAAAAAACTACTCTCTTATAGAATGAAAAATAAGGTTAAAGAGAACTGGATTTTTTGTTATAAAAAACTTTAAAAAATTTTTCTTATAAAATAAAAAGTATTTATCAAAGTGAGGTGTTTCCAGAAGTACTTTAGTTTGCGAGCAACGGGAATTCAAGCAAAGCGCCATAATTGTATTACACAATGTTATGACTTTTCCCGGAACCTCACTAACTGGAGTCCACATTGTTTGCATACAACAATAACATAAGCATGAGGATGTTAAAATAACTTCAAATCGAGTTCTTGAAAAAATTGAAAAGTTGTAAGGTTTTTAGACTGTAAATAAGTTGCAAATACCCTTTCATCATTTATAAATCGTTTATTGAATTCATTTTTGGCGCAAAATTCATATTTTACGAAAAATCACCGTTTTTACTTGTGTCGCAGCTGAGTCCTCTTTATTGGTTGTACGTTAATAGAAAATTTACTAAAAGATTATATAAAAAAAAAGTTGATATTAATGCCTTTACATTTCTTCGTACACTTGTAAGAAAAAGTTGTAAGCTATCTTTTTACCAAAACTACGTTAAAACATTTTCTAACAAAAAAAAAAAAAAAAAAATTTTAACCATTTTATCAATTTAATAAGTACCACTTCAATATTGTAGTATGTTCAATATGTACACTAAAAACGTGCGTAATTGAATAATTATTAATATGTAAAAAAAAAACCAAATCTTACTATAATTTGCAAGATATTTGCTATTGTTATTTGTTTATTTTTGAAGAGAAAAATTCAATAAAGCTGCTTACTTGACCCTGCATTTCTCCAGGTATATTTCTTGTACTTTGCATGAGGTGCCTAAAAAAAAAAGAATATAAATAAATTAATATAATCACAAAATATTTATATCGGTTTTACAGTCTATAAATATTTTGTGATTATTTGTTGTAGGACAGTCAATATAAAAATTTATCTAATTAATTAAATTAATATAAAATATTAGCTTGAATGGCAGAAATTTTTTTATAAACTTTCGTTTTTAATATTTTCATGTAAACTTGGAATAATCAATTGGATAATTTCCATCGCAACTATTTACGATAAAAAATTATATGATTGATATTTTTTACTTACTAAAAAATTTTTGAGTAGTGATAATAGTTCATCGTAATCAACGTGTCACAGCTAATTAAATAAGAATTAGACTTTTTTTAAGTCGTTCTAAGTTTTCTAATAACGAGAGACTCACGAAGCGAGAGTTTTTGGTTCAAATGCAGACATTTAGGCCTCAGTCATCCGATATAAGTTTCTTTCGTTGACAATGTTGATTTTTTTATATTCAGTGGTATATTTGCAGTAATTAGAGACTGTAATCGTTCAAGTAGTGGTCATATACATATTTTATCGTAAATAAAATTAGATAAATGATGCGCGACCGCGGCATAAAAGATTTTAGCAAACAAACTGAAGATAGAAATAGGGCGATAGTTAGTTATATTATGTGGATCATTATCTTTATAAATTGGTTAAATGGATATAGGTTTCCAAATATTAGGAAAGATACCAGATTGAAGAGATATTTTAAAGATATGAAAGATACACGTAGGCAACTTAGACCAACAGTTTTTTATGAAGATGTTAGGGATATTGTCAGGACCCGAATTTGACGAGCAGTCGAGTTCAGCTACGATTATGTCGAGTAGGTCAATTGATAAATCAAAGGAAAATATGCCATTATTATCGAAAGAGCCATATTCCTATCAATTGTTATCCAAGGCTGTCGAGTTGATTATTGTGTTTCTGAGATGGATCATATTATCAATACAAACTCTGCATGTTGCTTCGTTATTTCCATCTTCATGAATAAATAATGCGACTTTAGCCATTTTTGCACAAGTTCGATGATAAGATTTGAGACAGATATTGCAAATAATATCGGGTATCATATTTGTTGAGCTGCAGCCGGTGAAATTGCAGTCAGCCATGATTTTAGAGGTTAGAAAACGTGGTGAGAATTGATTTAGTATGAACTATGAATTAGTAAATTAAGCACTTTTTAATCAGTAATAGACACTTGACTATGAATGAGAGCAAATAGAGAGCTGTTTGGAATAAAAATAACCAAATGAGAATTTAATAATTGCGTAAATCTATGTAAAACAGGGGAGCAAAAATTAAACGCACCGTTATGAGTCGCCAGCAGACGCCTTGTTATTTTATTTTTTTCGTCAAAAAACTTACTCAAAAATGCGCTCCGCGCGTGCCATTCTATCCTGCGGCACCGTCCAAAAAGACACACCCGTATATAACCCCCATAATCGAACATGACCAAATGAATACTATATTTTTTTTTACTAAACTGAATTGAAGCGTAATATTCTGGAAGAACTAATAAATGTTTTATATAATCAAAGATTGGCCTTCTACAAGTTGTGATCTCTCCCGAAAGGTAATAATGATATGTTACTTAACGAGTGTGTAAAGTTGTACTTTTACATCTCGAGTTGTTGATGCTAGAGTTGTAAGTACACAACTTCGGACATTAATTAAGTATCGTATTTTATTTTACAGAATTATGCAATATGGTACTTTCAGAAAAATGCGACTTAATGTACCTACTATTCTACGCTGCGTAATTACGTGGTAGAAAAAATTAAGATATAAAAGTATCACTTCTACCACCATTTTTACACGTCAAAAAGTAGATGGACCATGTAATAGGCACTTATTACATAGTCCAGCTGAATAAAATCAGTTATGATACATGATAAATTTTAAAATAAGGTATCTGTACCTATTATGGCCCCCCTAAGCGAGAATCGACGTTGTGTCGAATCAAATCAATATTTTTTGAGGTGTAAGGTCTCATTTTAAAGGTTAATTCAAGAGCTTTAAAATGAGACCTTACGCGTTCGATTTTGATCAATGAGCTTGAAATGCCAGAGGATTTACCAAAACACGTTTTTTTAAGATACCTAAAATTTGTGTACCTAATATGACCCCCTTGAAGTTATTTATTAATTGCGATTTGTTCCTATTTTTTAAATCAATCAGGATATGAGATTAAAAAAACTTCAAAATTTTCATTATTTTAAAAATGATTTATTTAAAAATTGAGCCTTTTTTACAATTTTTTTGAAAGCTTTGCAACCAGTAGAAAAATTTCAACTTTAAATTTTTATCAAAGTTTGTTTTTTGAGCTAGAATGTTTTTTTAGTTATAAAATGAAAAAAAGCTTTGGAAAAATTAAACTTATTTTTCTTAAATAACATTAGGATAGGATTTTCCTATGAAACTTGAACCATCTGAAACTTCTTCCACTTCAAAATATCGGTATTTTTACCAATTCCTTGGGGGGCCATATTAGGTACACTGCAGTATAAAAAGTTAATTAAGAATAAAACCCGTTAGAAAACAAGTTGAACAAAAACTAAAATCGCATTTTAAAGCTGAAACAATAAAGAATCGAAGCTACTTGTTAAAATATTGGTCAGGTGTATTTTGGCAGACCATTTAATCACAACGTAAAATAATATCGAAGGTATACGAAACGAGTTTTATCTATAAGGCGTGCGCAAAAATAATTTTCAAATGTTCTAAACAACTTAAAACTTCATAATTCAGTGTTTTTGACTTCTTCCTACCTTGTAGAGATGCCGCATATCGAGCATATTCAAAATAACAGGGGGGGGGGGGGCATATTAGGCACTGGGCCATATAAGGTACACCTACCTTATAAAGTAAAAAATGAAATGTTCCATACTATTATAAAAAATAAAACTAATTAAGCTTGAAAAGTTGGGTATTTTTTGAAAAAACATTTAAAAAATATGTATGTAATGAATCTTGAAATCACGTATGATTTCTAATCTATACCAATAAGATCAAATTTCAAAAAATTTGTCCTGCATTATAAAATGTTTTACAATCTCTACATAAATAAAAAGAAAAAGTTAAAGGGTATAGCCGGGTAAGATAGTCGAATCGGCCCCCACGGCAAACCCTTACAATATATATATCATTCGAAAGGGCATAAAAAAAGAAAATTTTTGGTGCAAACCGCATCTCGCTTTTTCAAATCTAGGGACCCTAGGGTCTAAAATAGTGATTTTTCAACTTTAATTCATATCTCAGAACCTATTAGGGCTAGAGACATGCGGTTTGCGGCAAAATTTTCTAAAAAAAAATGTAGTTCACCTGTATTTTTCAATATTATTTTTGGCGTCAAATTTAAATCATTTGAGCCATTTTTCGAATTTTTTTACCTTAAATTTGCGATAATAAAAAAAAAAAAGGTGTAGGTCTATAAAAGTTATATGTGACGTATTTTAACAAAAATTAACCGCTCTGATTTTTTCAGATTTTTAAAAGGGGGGGGGGTGAACTTTTCTGACTGACTTATCAAAACTTTTTACATAAAACGCCGCCTAGCGGGCGCATATTTAATCAAAATTAAAAATTATACATACGGTTGAACTACATTTTTTTTAAGAAAATTTTTCCACGAACCGCGTTTTTCTAGCTATTTTAGGTTATGAGATAATAGATATCAATAAAAGTTACGAAATCACTATTTGGTTCCGCGCATGCGCAGTTGAGGAAAAAAAAATTTGCAGTTTGCGCCAAAAATTTCCTTTTTCAAAGATCTTTCGATTGATATATATTGTAGGGGTTTCTGCGAGAAAGTTTTTTAAGAATCATCCCAAGGCCAATTTATAACTTAAAAATCCTAAGGGAACGTTCATAAACCACGTGGTCATTTTTTCGAAAATTTTGAAGGGCCCTCCCTCCCATGAAGATCAACGTAGTATTTTAATCAAATTTTCGACCCCCCCCCCTTCCCTAAAATCACGTGGTTTTTTTAAAGGGCAGGAATTTATGAATTATTCCGTAAGTTCACTCAGCATTTGTAAATATGTATACTATTAGTTTTTTAAAAACATTATTTTTTAAGTTATAATTTAATGATTTCATACCAGGGGTGCAACAACTCCTTTCAGCTAGGGAGTGTCCTGAGGTCTAACCCCCCCCCCCCCCGCCCCCAATAAAACTGACGTCTCAAAAAAAAAACAAAAAAAACGTTGAGTTCAATAAATAGACTGGTTAATTAACCCCCAAGCTCTAAACCCCCAAAACACTGAGCGTAGAGTTCAATGAATAATCTGATCAGCTGTCCCCCAAGCCTTGAATTCCCAAAACCCTGGGCGTAAAGTTCAATAAATAAACCGATTAGCTATCCCCCAAGCTCTAAACCCCGAAAACCCTGGGCGCCCGAGTTCAACAAAAAAACTGATCAGATTATTTATTTCGTTAATTAAAATGCACTCATATTTTTGGAATAATTTTACTCGGGCACCCAGAGTTTTGGGGGTTCAAGGCTTGGGAGATAACCGATCACAAAACAGCTGCAGACTGCAGAGAACCATGAGCTACAGAAGCTTCCTACATGCGGTGATAATGAAACTCGTACGGGACAGTCAAAACAAAACTTTGACGAGTTTTTACTTGCACACAGCCACGCAGGCGCAAATCAGATGGCAGGCATGGATTTGGTTTTAACGTTCAACAGTTAAATATTATGAATCGAAACATCGATTCATGCACTTTAAAAACCATGTGCCTTTCTGAATCAACAGCCCTGGCCCCCACGTAACCTTTCGTAGCCTTTTAATCGCCCCCCCCCCTCCCCCCTGTTTGGGCCACGTGGTTTGTGAACGTTCCCTAAAACCCCATAAATAATTAAGCTAGATAAAGAAGTCAATATTTTTTTCGCAGAAACCCCTACAATATATATATCAATCGAAAGGTCTTTGAAAAAGGAAATTTTTGGCGCAAACCGCAAATTTTTTTTCCTCAACTGCGCATGCGTGGAGCCAAATAGTGATTTTTTAACTTTTATTAATATCTCATAGCCTAAAATAGCTAGAAAAACGCGGTTTGTGGAAAATTTAAAAAAAAAAAATGTAGTTCAACCGTATGTAAAATTTTTAATTTTGATTAAATATGCGCCCGCGTTTTATGTAAAAAGTTTTGATAAATCGGTCAGAAGTTCCCCCCCCCCTTTTAAAAATCTGAAAAAATCAGAGCGATTAATTGAATGAGAGTCGCGCATGAGCCGCCGTGGTGATCACACGTGTGCTGAGTGAACTTACGGAATAATTCATAAATTCCTGCCCTTTTAAGGGCACCTTGCCACCTAGGGTCATGTTTGGGGCTACCCTTTCATCTCCTACTCAGGTACAAGGCAACTATCTAACGTACCAACAAAAACCCGAGAGATCCCAGACTACGGAATAAACATAACCTAAACACACAAAGCGAAAGCACAGAAAATCTGAGCAAAAGAATGAAAACACATTCAGAGAGTGATGAAAATAATCAGTATAATGTGCCAGTTCGTAACAAGTTTGAGTGCATTGAACTGACAATATGGATACAGCTGAAAATGAGCAAAACAAGGAAGCACAGAGTCAAGAAAAAGTGCAGGACGGTCAAAAAACCCGAGAGAGGAAAATTAAAATACCCCCCATAGTAATTACTACAAGATTTGTGAACTTTTCTGATTTTAAGAAAGGTCTCAATGCAGTCGTTGGTGATAAATATAAGCTCCAAATCACTAAGGACGGAATAAAAGTTTTTCTGGAAGATAAACAGTCCTTCGAGGCTCTGCAGGCAGCCCTTAAGGAAGAAGGGAATGAATTTTATACCTACTCATTACAAAAGCCAAAACACCTCATAATGAAAGGCCTTCCTCTTCTAGAGGTCGATGAGATAAAGAAAGAATTGTGTGAAAAGTTTAAGTGCATCAGGCTTATAAAAATTAAACAGAAGAGTGAGGAATTTCAACCTATATACATGGCTACTTTTGATGCATCAGTGAACCTGAATGAAGTCAAAAAAATAAAATACATTCAATCTGTGAAAGTTAAATATGAAAAATATAAACGCTCCAAAGGAGCTACACAGTGCTACCGCTGTCAAGAATTCGGGCACGGTACCGACAGTTGTAATAATACACCAAAATGTGTCAAATGCGACCAAAAGCATTTAACCAAAGAATGCAGTAAGGCAGAAGCAACTCCTCCATTTTGTGTGAATTGTAAAGGAGCACATAGAGCAAACAGCAGGATGTGTCCTGTATATAAGGAAAGGCTAGAGAACATACAAAAGAATAGACTGCAGAGAGCAACAATGCATAAAAATTTGAAAGCTCCACCAAAATCAGCAGAGCATTACCCACAAGGATGGATTAAGGCTCCTACGCCCGTCAACAACTACTGGCACCAGAGACAGATGTATCAACAATTTCAGCAGCAGCCGCCTTTCGCTGAGTGTCAGAGTGAGCTACTCAACCAATTGAATGAATTGAAGGAACTCATGAATGAGCTTGAGAAATTCAAAAAATTGTGTAATATGAATGCAGTTTTAAGTTTTGTCAAGGCAGCAAATCAACAATTAAACACTTCACAGGGAGCTCTAGAGCAAGCTCAGATTTTATCTAGTTTGATGGAAAATGAAGCCCTCTGGGCAAACAAATAATTATCTAAGAAAACTAAACATATCACACTGGAATGCCAATGGCCTCCAAGGTAGAATGAAGGAATTGCAATTGTTTATGAGAGAAAATAAAATTGACATAATGGCTATTAATGAAACAAAATTTAATGATAGAAATAACATAAACATCCCAGGATTTAACTCCTACAGGAAAGATAGAGGTGATGGAGCCAAAGGAGGTGGCGTCCTACTACTCGTCAAGAACTCCATACAGTGCACAGAAATCCCACTGACGACAACAACAACAGAGGCTGTGGCGATACGGTTGGGGGAACTCACAATCGTCTCGGCCTATTTACGGCCACAAAACAAGTTTGAAGAAGATGACTACAATAAAATGTTATCTCTTGGTAGGAAAGTAATAATTTTGGGAGACCTTAACTCAAAACATCAATCTTGGAATCCAGGGAATAAGTCAAATCAAAATGGAATGAAACTGTTTAAGTTTCTAGAAAAAACAACAGCCAATCTCATAGCTCCTGAGGAATTTACGCACTACCCGAGTAATGCTGAGCAAAAGCCGAGTATAATCGACGTGGCCATAATCAAGGATATTGTAAATTTTCGGATGTTAAAAGTGTGCCATGAACTTGACTTCGACCACCTACCTTTACTTCTCAAATTGTGTGACACCAATGTCGAAGAGACAAAGAATACTTACCTGGACTACTCCAAAGCCAACTGGCAAGAATTTAGGACAATCATCAACGAAGGTATTGACTTGACGGAGAAAATACAGAGTGAGGAATGTGTTGATAAGGCAGTCGAGAAATTAACTAGACTGATTCAAAAAACCATGGACAAAACTATACCAAAAGTGGAGGTTAAATTTTATTGCCAAATTTCTGATCCTGAAATTAAAAGTTTGATTCAAGAAAGGAATAAAGTCAGAAGAATTATACAAAGATCGACAGGCACGCCAAATCTTGAGCTGATAACTGCTAAAAATAGAATCTCCAACTTAATTCGAAAGAAAGTGAAAAGCAAGACAAACACAGACTGGGAAAAAAAGCTCGTCTTGCTCAAGCCTAAGGATAATTCTCTATGGAAATTCGCAAGACACTTGACTAAAAAGCAAGACTACAAATTACCTCATCTTCACGGGCCTAATGGTCTTGTGTTCTCTGAGCAAGAGAAAGCTGACTTATTAGCTCAAACATTTGAGAAAGTACACCATCTGACGGAAGATCATGGTGACGAAGAGACTGAACAGAAAGTTAACCAGAGATATGAAGAAATAAAAAACTCCAACATCTCCCCTGATGAAATTAAATATATCTCACCTCTTGAAGTCAGAAGAGCCATAGCAAGAACAAAACCCAGGAAAGCACCTGGAGATGACAAGATTCAAAATATTATATTAAAGAACTTACCACACAAAGCCATAGTTCTGCTTGCGAATATCTACAACTCTTGTTTGAAATTGTCCTACTATCCTCAAGAATGGAAAGCTGCTATAGTGCTTGCATTTCCCAAACCGGGGAAAGATAAAATCTTCCCTCAAAACTATAGGCCAATCAGTTTACTACCAACTCCCAGCAAATTGTTTGAGATGTTAATCCTCGCAAGAGTGAAAACGGTGGAAAAGGAAGCAAAAAATCTCATGCCCGAGCAATTTGGTTTTACGGAAGGAAAAAGCACGGTACAGCAACTGGCAAGGATATTGAACATGATTAATAATGGCTTTAACACAAACAAAGTGACTGCAATGCTTTTCCTGGATATAGAAAAAGCATTTGACACAGTGTGGCACAAAGGTCTGATATATAAATTGAGTGAGTACAAGTTGCCAACTTACCTGATAAAAATAATCATGGTCTACCTGGAAGAAAGATCTTTCAGAATAAAAATAAATAACACCTACTCAGCCAGTCAAATCATTGCAGCAGGAGTTCCTCAAGGGTCAATCTTGGGACCAGTGCTCTTCCTCTACTACATAAACGACTTACCCAAGAGTGATGATACGGATGAAGCACTGTTTGCTGATGATACTGGAATAATGGCTCAATCTTGGCATAGCGAACAAGCTCTGAAATACTTGCAAAGACACATTTACAAGCTGGAAAGATTTTATTACAGATGGAAAATTAAAATCAACGTTGGCAAGACTGAACTAGTGATTTTCTCTGTTAAGAATGAAAAAACAACAAAGAGAGAACTTAAACTGATGATGAATGATACACCGATTTACCCAAAGAGTGAGGCAAGATATCTGGGAGTCATCCTAGACCAAAAATTGAAGTTTAATAGCCAGATTAACAAAGTCACAGCGAGAGCATATGCAACATTATCCTTACTGTACAACCTCATGAACAGAAACAGTAAATTGAGTCAACAAAACAAAGTTTTGATTTTTAAAATGCTCATAAGACCAATTGTACTCTATGCAGCTCCTATATGGAGCAATACCAGTAAAACAAACATACAGAAGCTAGAAAGGCTACAAAGCAAGATCCTGAGGTCCATAAGCAAAGCTGAATTTATGGAATCTAATGAGAAAGTAAGGAAAAGGCTGAATATTAACACCATGGAAGAACAAATCCACAAATTCACTAAAAACTTCTTTGAACTTCAAACCAAGAATCACGACATACTATCAAATCTTGGCGAATATGACGAGACGACGGCTCCATTCAAGATTAGATACAAACTTCTACATCATGTGCTTTTGAGAGACAGAAAGTCAGAAAGTGTGAAATTATAATGCGCATATTTGTGCAATGATTTAATGTAAATATGTGTATATATTATTGTCTAGTATTAAGTTTTAGTTTTTAAGTTACACACCTCGTGAAGGAAACAAGTTAAATATGGTTTTACTATAAATTACTTTTCCATAGAGAACGACATCTTTGATGTAAAATATTTTTACTGCGGAAGAAATTTTGACATATTTTTGATTGAGAGATATACATGAATGTATTTGGATGAAAGCGTATAGTTAGATATGCTAGGTACCAACGAAAAAAAAAAATGTGCGATATAATACTGATACACTTTGTTTATTTACTAATATAAAACCTGTAAATAACACATTGTACTGAGAAACCCATGAATAAATGAAATATTTAAAAAGTTAAAAAAAAAAAAAAAGAGCGATTAATTTTTGTTAAAATACGTCACATATAACTTTTATAGACCTACAGCTTTTTTTTTTTTTATCGCAAATTTAAGGTAAAAAAATTCGAAAAATGGCTCAAATGGTTTAAATTTATTGAAAAATAATAAAAAATAAAAAAATAAAACAAAAATAATATTGAAAAATACAGGTGAACTACATTTTTTTATAGAAAATTTTGCCGCAAACCGCATGTCTCTAGCCCTAATAGGTTCTGAGATATGAATTAAAGTTGAAAAATCACTATTTTAGACCCTAGGGTCCCTAGATTGGGAATAGGAAGATGCGGTTTTCGTCAAAAATTTTCTTTTTTTATGCCTTTCGAATGATATATATATTGTAAGGGTTTGCCGTGGGGGCCGATTCGACTATCTTACCCGGCCTACTATACCCTTTGTCTACAGGAGCACAGCTTGATAACTAGACGAAAAATTAAAAATTCACAAAAGAAAAAGTTTCCTGAACTTAATTTGAACTCCTGACCCGTACGTTGCTTTATCCACAACGTCACTAAGCCATAGCATCGAATTTTTTTTTTCGATTTTTTATTATCTTATGAAGCTGTACTGTTCTAAGTAAATATTATTATACTGTGAGTTTATTCATAACTTACGACCGATTATCCCAGATTTCATGAAAATATTTAAGTCCAAAGTTTACGTAACATTTTTTGCAATTTAGGTATAATCGTTGGGAAAAATGTAAATTAAATGGAGCAAATTTAGTTTAATTTTAATATTCAAAACTCTCATTGCTATCTACACATATTTTTTTACTCACCTCGCCATAAGCATGTAAAAAACTGCAATTATGCTGAGTGGAAATAGGTAGAAAATACAGAAGCGACAAATCAGTATGGTTTTTGGGTAATTTGGTCCAAATTCTTCTGGATACGGATAACAAGTCTGAAACATAATTGAGAGCCAGCATTTACAAATTTGCTTTATCACTCGAGACGAAAATGAGGATGTTTGAAAATTATTATTACAAAGTTTCTAGAGGATCAGTTTTTTGCAGTTTCAAGCGATGAATTCTTTAATAGTTAAACTATACGTGTGTGGTTTTTCTAAAGGATCCCTATTGTAAGAAGACTAATATTAATAGTTTATTACATTTCCTTAGCGTGGCGGCCTAACGCGTAATGCTAACAATGCAAACTTTAACTTGTAATAACTTTTAAACTAAAAGGTTAATTTTGATCAGACTCTGTAAAAATTTTTCATAATATCTATTTAACATCCTCAGAAAATTTGAACTGATCATCTATTGTCGTGTATTTGGTAGAAAACCACCTTAAATAGCTCTGTTGAATAAAATATAAGACACAACTGTTGTCCAAAGTTCTGCATTGACGTCGAGAGCTGTTGATACTCGCTATATTGCCGCTTATCTTATTTAGGAACTTTTCTACGTCAAATATAAATTTTTAATTTTAAATTTTATTAAATTTTTACATTAAATAATACGAGAATTCGATCATTGATCAAATTTAAACTACTACCATTTAGATAATATACAATCTAAAGGTCTAAAAATTTACCAAAAGTTTCAACCACCAACTGTTTGTCTAGAAAACACAGAAAAATGTTTTCCAAAATTTGTTGTTTGTCTGGAAAGTTGACAAAGAACCACCAATACATTTTTAACAGAGCATTTTGAATTTATTTATCAATTTTTTTTTTAATTTTACAGCTGCAGATAGTGGTGTTTTTAGGTGTAACTATTATTGTTGACGCACAGTAGAAGAGTGAAGTAACAAATTAAAAAAAAAAAAGCTGCCACTGACGGACAAAAAAAGGAATAGCAATAAGTCAAAATCTTAGAACTTGTTGGAATTTTTACATACATCTCACACTATTTTTTAATACAGTGAAAATGTAAAACTTTGTCCACAGAACTAGCACATCGAAAAGTGCCAATTACATGCCCTAGTGGAATAAAAACGATTTTTTAATTAATTGATTATAAAACTGCAAGAATGAAAAGAATAAACAAAAATCTGATTGTTGATAGTTTATACTTTTTATTTTTTTAAAACCGTTTCTGTTTTATGTAAAATTATCATTAGTTGAATTACCTCAAAGTAATGGTTTCTTTTTTAAGCAGCCATCATCAATTCTTGCAGTTGCATATTTATCAATGTTTTCATAAAATTTCGAAGAAATTGGAGTTTTTTATAGAAGTTTACAAATATCCAATTTTTTATTTCTAACTCTGTATCTCTTGCTTCAAAATTTACAATTAAATTGTTCATTATTTAAATTGAAAGTCGCTAATATCTAATATTTACAAGCTCAAATTTTAGAGTTTCTTTTTATGCTTTTTTATGAAAAATACTTAATCCAATAATCTCTACTAGAAGAAGGAAAGAAATTTTTAGCGAGATTTTTGCATTTCATACTAGGTCCATTTTTTCGTCTTTTTTTGTTATGTGTTTTAAGGTCTTAAGATCTCCTTAAAAGATAGCCAAATGATCACCTCAGATTTAAGTTTTAAATTCTTTTACTTGAACAAAAATACAATGTACTCTCTTAAAACTACTCTACCTTATCAAATAAAATTTATATTTACCATGAATGTGACGTTTTTGTTGACTCGGAAGACGCGAATGTAAGAAAAAGAGGCGGGAATTGCGCAGATTATTGCCAAAATCCAAATCATTGACGCGACCATTTTAGTAAATCTTGTTGCTCGTTTTCCTCCTCCTGAAACCATGAAGAATCTGTATTACTTCATCGTTACAAAAGTTCATTTTACAACAAAATTAGATTTTATTTGTATATATCCCTTCGAGTGACAGTGATAGTTATTTATGTACCAAGGACCAAGTCGCGTTCAAACCTTAAATTCTGCCCTTGAGAAACAATCGAGTTTCCTAAGGGCTGCTTGAGGGTTAGAGGCTTGGTCTTCACAGCTACATAATAGTTATTTATTCTCCTGGTTGACATCTTTTACGGAGCTTCGCCGAAGCCCGAGGCAACAATATTGGGTAGAAAATAACTTATACTTAATAAAAAAAAAGGCAATTTTAAAAATATTGTTGTTATTTTTATTAAAACTTTGTATCTATAACTTGATGATTAATTTGTAATATTTAGCGTGTAATGCTAGTCACAGCTAAAAAAGTTACAAAAACTAGAAAACCACAATTTTTATTTATTTTTTTTCAATTATTTGTTCACCTTCAGATTTTTAAAAAAGATTTAAAAAGTTCCAAATCTGGAAAATTGATAGTTTTTATATACTTTAAAAATTTTTATAATGCTCTATTATGCATATTCATATATATGTCAAGTATTAACTTTTGGACAATTTTCATCAAGATCAAAGAAGTCTTGTCAGATGGCGGTCGTTTTGACCTGGATTGCCTCTACATTATTTATTTGTCGTATATTTGTCATTACTTTTTTTTTCGTGAAAAAACTATTTACTTCCACTTCAATTACTTTCTTTCCCTAGGCAATGTGTATAATTTCCGTGCATTTGCTTCCATGCGTTTGAAATATTTTCTCATGCCAAAAAATCGCTCTCATTATTTTATAATTGATAAAATTATTCGAAACTAAAAATTTTAAAGAAACTGTTTATGTATGAGGTAGGATTAAATTCAATCTGGAAAAGGTCACTCACCAGTGGCATGAAGCTTCCTCATGGGATCGACAATAGCGAAAAACCGATCGGCTGAAAGGGCGGTCAGGGTAAAAACCGATACTCCGATTGAAATGTCCTTGGCACACTCCGACACTTTGCATAGCATGAGGCCAAAAGGCCATGAATCCAGGACGTACACCGTAAAAGTAAACGGCACACATGTTAGTATGACCTGCAAAAAGAAAAAGTCATGCTTTGTACCGATGGCATGCTACGGCTTTTCGGAGAGAATCAATCTGGGTTGCTGTCGAAGCAGTAGTTTCAGATTATCCTATAACCGGTAAAAGCTCAACGCAATTAAAAGGAGTGCGTACCTCTCTTGTACTACCGCCGACGAAATGGTTATTTATAACGGCCGAGGTCAGATATTTTCATTAATTTTAATTGATTCCTAGCAAACCCTTTTTCTTTTGAAGGTTTTTTTCTCAACCGGCTAAGCATCTTGGCGACTGAAGTTTTACGATTCGGTTCATGGGATCCTTCTCAACCAGGGAGGCTTCGAAAAGATTACTGTAGCTGAATCGTTTTATTTTAAGATGATTTTTTAGGTATTTTTTATTATATTTAGAACTTCAACTCATTTTTTATTTTCTGTTGTTATAATAGGTCAAGGATCAATTTATAAAACTTTGATTAAAATCTTTTACTTTTTTAGGCCAATTTGAAAATTTTATTGGCGATACAATTTAGCAGCAGACACTACAATAACCGTCTGCTGCTGAACTTTACTTCTATCAAATCAAAAAAATCAAAAATCTATCTGTTTTTATGGAACCTTCATGAAAAATACTATTTACTGTCTTTCAATTTGAAAGCAAGCAGAAAAAAGATTTTTTTAAAATTATTATCATCTTATAACGAAAGATAAATATTTTAAAAACAAAAATTGAGAAAGAAAAAAATTTGACTCCAGGACCACACGGAAAAAAAGTTGCGGCCTGAGCCCGCGGTGCAATGTTGCACGTCTTTATCCCGTGTTGATTGCACGGGTTCAGTCCGCCAGCGCACGGGATGATCCGGTGCATCGGGAAGACCTAATATAAACAAACGCGCACGCGGCCCTGCAAGGCGAGCTTCGAGTACGAACACTTTTTTCCAAGAAATTTTTTCAGGCGCACTGCCGCTGCCAACTATGAAATTTAAGGTGATGGCTCATTAGTCAGTCTGCCCCTCGCACCGGTGGTTTCAGACCGTGCACCTTCGCACGGGCGAAACCCGTAATTTTTTTTATTACACTAGTGCGTGGAGGCTCGATTTTACGCACGCTAACCTGAAACGGGGTACGTAAAATCTCGCCTCCAAGCAATAGTGTAATAAAATATAGTATTGTACATGTGAGTTAAAATGATTTCCTCCTAGTGTGAGCATTTTGCACTCGAGGAGGAAATCATTTTAACGCACTTGTATAATAATATACTATTTCCGTGCAGGATTTGAACCTGGGATCTCCTAGTTGCCGATTGGGTGCTTTATCAACTAAGCTATCCATGGAGCCGCAGGTCAAATGCTAGTTTGGAAGCGAAGATCTCTTTCTCTTCAAATTCTGTTTTTACGTTACGCGGGTGAGTTATTATTTAACTCGTAAGTATTATTAACAGTAAAAAGTATTTACTTGTGCTCTCCACATCCAAGTTACGACCTTTTTAATAATTATAATCGGATGAGCAAATTACTAACTTATTTCGATAAATAAAAATAAAGTTAATTTTATTTGTTTTACAAAGCTTCTTTCCTTAAGTACAGTGACGATCAAATCTATTTCTAAGTATTTTTATTGTAATTATGAGGTTTTCACCTCAACAAACCATCAGTAATGGTGCTGTTGCGTTTATGGATGCACTAGTACAGCAAAAAAAGATTGGACTCTAAGATTCCACAGTTTACCTAACAAAGGTGCTGTTACAGTCACAAAAATTAATTCTCTTGACCAAGAAGAGTCTGTAGATAAAAGATTTTTGTGGCTGAGAGTTTTTAAACTACAAGATAAAAATTTAAAAGAGAGCAGCAGAGTTTGCTCTTAGCATTTCACTGACAATGATTATCTTCTGCCAGGTATAGATTTTTAGCATTCAGTTAAAAAAAAATTATATTAAGTACAAATTTTGTTAATAAAAAGAAAAAATTTTTACAGAGTGTGCAGCAGGTTCAAGAAAATTGAAAAAAAATGCGGTGCCTTCTCAAAATTTACTTGAAACTGAAAAAATTACAAACAAACTAAAAATTTTCTCAGCTCATCAAAGATTGGAAAGGTGGCAGCAGAGATTATTGTACAAAAAATTATTAAATCCTAAAAGTAAAAGGAATAGGAATTATGATATTCCAGAATTTTATGCTGAAGAGAGTGAAATTGTTAATAGACTAACAGATAGTAGATATTGATTGCACTAATAGATTAATAGATATTGTAGTTGAAAAGAATGGTCAAAATAATAATGAAGAAGCAATTAAAAACCCAGCTCCTGATACCATGCAGTTGTATTCTCCATCGAGTTCTTCATATGAATATGAAAATTTAGCTGGACGAGTGGAAGTTCAAGATAAAAGTATTCAAGTCAACATAAAGGTGGAAACTCAAAACAAATGTGTACAAAAAAATTTTGACATTTACTCGGATTATGTCAAAGATGACTTAAAAATATTGACAGGATTCCAAAGTTTTCAACTCTTGGAAGCTTTAGAAGAAATTGTCAAAGCAATAGATCCCAAAATAGTAGCTGCTAGTAAAAGTAAGAATTCTAAGTTATCAACTAAAGACAAAATTGTTCTCCTAGTTTAATAAAAATCAAGCAAAATATTTCTTATGGTTTTCCGGCATGCATTTTTAAAAAAGTGTCTGCGCAAAACTGCAGGAACAATTATTCAAATATGATTAGTACTTTAAGCGCTGGTTTGCAGTATGCTGTGTACTGGCCAGACATGAATGAGATTTCAAAAAACATTCCATTATGTTTTAATGACTATTCTAATGTTCCAGCAGTAATAGATGTAATTGAGATGTCTATACAAACACCAGAACAATTATGCTGTCAAATAGCAACATATTCTTCATATAAAAGTGCCAACACTATTCGTTATATGACAGCTATGTCTCCAGCAGGCTTGATTACTTTCACGAATGAAACTTTCTTAGTAAGGAGTTCAGATCAAAGCAATCTTTGAACAAAGCAATTTTATAAATTTGTTTGATGAGGGAGATGGGCTGATGACTGACAAGGGATTCTTAATCGATGATTTATGTGTTAAGCATGGTGTTAAATTAGTGAGACCCCCCTTTCTAAAAGATAAATCTCAGTTTTCTCGTGAGGAGGCTCTAACGAATGCTAGAGTACACATCGAAAGATCAAATCAAAGAATCAAAATTTTTCGTACGTTTATTTTTTGGAACCGTACGCTTTTTTCAGACCAAAGCTAAGTTTAACAGTAGCAGAAATTTAGTCTAATAGCTTCACATATCAGTAGCATTTAATTCAATTATATTCATTCAATTTATAAATTAAGAGTGAATAAGTACAAAGTTGTGGTTGAAATTTCATTAAAATTGTATTTTTTAGTTTTTAGTTTTATTAAATGATTTGTCTGAAGCAGAAAAACAAACATGTACGTGGTTACAGTCTGTAAAGTATTTACTTGTTTTTTTTTTTTTTTTTTTTTTTTAATCAATCATTGTTTATTAAGATAACATTGAAGAATACAAAATGAAAAAAATATCATTTTCCAAAGAAAATTTAATGTAAAGTTTATGAAAACAAGTTAATTAAAAATCAATTTAAAAAATTTCAATATTTTCTAGTTAAAGTAGAAGTATTAAAAAAAGAAAAAACTTGATGTTATTAAATTTTTATGCAAAAAAAAAATTTTCTTTAGTCTCTTTTAGAGAAAAAGTTTTCTTCTGTTTACAGTAACTGTATTACTATAATGAAAATTACAGTTTAAACTACATTGAGAGACCATCAAAACACCAATTAGCAAGGGTTTTCCCTCTTTTATAATGTTGACCGAAGATCAGCTGTTCATACACTAGATTGAGTTTGTAAAAGATTAATAAACCACTAATGCACACAGTGTGTTGCACAGTGAGAAATTGATTAGCAAATGTAGTTTTATCACTAAAAATATGTTATACGTTTAAACTTCTGCTACGTACACAAGAGTGATAACTCTTTTCGAAACTCGTGCTCAAGCTATAAATATATAATCAACTTTACATAAGTATTTATAGCAGCTTATCAGTATTTTTAAAATTTCTACGTTTAATGCTATTCATCCGAATAAATAATTAAAATAATATCAGATTTCAGCAATTTAACTTTAGCCTGAAATGTGATTAAAACAAAGTTCAGTTTATGAATTTACTAACTAGCAAGCTTTAGATTTTACGAAATCGTATTATTCGATGAAAATTAATGTAATACACGAAACTTTTGAGCTCCTGCAAATAATTTTAGTACAGACATTTGATTCAAATTAAACTGCTTGTATAACCGGTCATGAGTTTAAAATATTGAAAGTACTAAAATCGCAATGTTTTTGAAACTTGAAGTTAGAGCAGTATTAGGTATGGATCGTTAAAATTTCATAATCCATCAAAATTTTGAGATTTAGAACGTATGGCGGGGGGGGGGTGGAGATAATTTTAGTATTGAATCTTGACCGTAAATTTGTTAGAAAATTAAAAAAAAAGTTTTTAATTGAATTTTAACTTCGTTATCGAGGACCTATTTCCGGTTAAATATTTGAAAGAAGTTGGCAGTTAACACACGGATCGATGGGAGGCAAACTTTTAAACCAAGCGTGAGAACGTCGAATCTCCGCATGGGTTGCTCGATACTCGACAGGTTCAAAGTTTTGTGATCAATTATTGAACTAGATTTTGTCAGGTAGATCATAGGTTAAATTTAATCCCCCGTTCGTGAAAAAAAAGACTCAAACGATCAAAAATATTGAAAAAAAAGTAAAAATGTATATTTACCAAAAGATCGCCAATGGCCAGTGAAAGGACGTACGTGTTGGGTACGTTGCGCATGTTGGCATGTCTGCAAATGGTCATCATGAGAACGCCGTTTCCCATGACCCCGACTACCAGGATGCAGGCAAAAACTACGGGGACGATGTAAGTTTCTGGTCGCTGATTGTAGGGCACGTATTTCTCTTCCACGCAGTCCTCGCTCGGGTAGCTCGTATTGACGCCGCAGTCGTATACGCTGCTCGGTGGCATGCTCGTCGTTGTCATCGCCATCATCGTGCTGTACGAAAAGGCTGTATCCATTTTCTCAGAGTTTTTTCTCTTTCAAACTTTTTTTTTCAATTTTCTTTATTAGATGAAGCTTGAGTAACTGTCATTTCGATGCTCTGAAATCAAACGAGTTTTTCATCATAGTTGGAAAAGTTTTTTTTTTTTTTTTTTTTTTTTGTTTCAAGAAAGGATGTATTTATTCAGGCAGTCAAAGTAGCTGGAAAACTTAATTAAAATCTTTTAACTTTTTACGCTGAGGTGAGCTGTGTCTGGTTCGAGGAAAAACTCTTGCGCAAATCGATGAGTTCGTTATTTATTTAATTTTTCTTTTACTTTTTTCAGTCCAAGCGGTATGATCACATTTCAAAGCGGCTTTGAAAGGCGATAGAGATGAGGCTCTCGATTACAAACTTTCACGGATTTTAAAAGTTAAAATTATCGTGTTCGGTGTCCCGGTTAAATTAATTATCACGCTGTTTGAAGAGTCATATGAAATTACAACTACATCTACTAAAAACAAATTCCAAAGTTTCAGGTAAGCTATTCAAGCTGCTTATAAGCACAAGACTTGAAAGGTAAATAAGTTTCAATTAGAAATATATAAGTAATTATATATTTTTCTTTCATGAATTTAAAAAATTTAATAGATTTTGTTAAAAAAATTTGAACTTTTTAAACTAAAATTTTTTCGTCAGTGATGCAAAAGAAAATATCTGTGTCACGTTTAGTTTTATCACTAAAAAACTTTCAGTTCTAAAGACAAGTTATACAGGATTCTAAAAATTATAAAGAGCGTGATTTCTGAACAGTGTTTTTTTTTGGCAAATCTACTAATTAATTTAAGTTTTTGTAGTTTATTTGAAATTATTTAAAAATTCCAAGAAAACGTTTTTTCTTTTAAAATTAAACAGATTACTTGCATATTTAATTTACCAACGAATGATTGATAAGTTAAAAGTTTGCTACTCTAATGACGACGTTTTGCGCATAACGTCAACATTTTTTCTTCATAACTATATATTTCTAGATAAAAATCGGTAAAAGAAAAAAAAAAATTATTAACTTTCGTTGATTAAAAAAAAGAGCATGAAAAACTCTAAAGTACACAAACAGTATATAATTGAAGAGGGATACTCGAAGTTGTCAAAGAATAAAGTGCAAACGGAACGGCAAAGATGCAGTGACGGGCGCGTAAATTCGATTGAAGCCTGAAGAGGCTACTGCGTGAAAAGTTTTTTAAAAATTTACCAACAGCTTCGAACGACTTCCTGGAGTATTTTCCGCGAGAAGGAGGTGTTTTTCTCGGGTGAAAATCGATAATCATCGGTTAGCGTCACGACTGTGTACGAAATAAAAATAAACGAGGGACCGCCGCAAAGGAATAAAAAAGAGGTAACTTGCCTTGGATTAAACGTTTGCCTTTAAGTGGCTGCACTGCTGTTGCTGCTGCTTCCGGTGCCAAAGTAAACTGCGCGAGTGCAGCTTCTGTTCGACAGTCATATTCTCCATTTCCTCCTATTTTCCAAAGGAGTTGTTTTTCTTTTTTTTCTTTTCTTTTTTTTTAGCTGTTGTCGCCAACGCATCGAGGTCGATTCATTTGTTCGCTACTACCCCCTTCATTGTGGATAGAGGAAGCTTAGCACACCACGAGCTCAACTGTCTAAGCACACGCGAGTTGCACGTCAACGTGCTTGCCTGCAATTAAGACGCGTTCGTTTGTATGTGCTACTTTAACCAACAGTCCAATGTCCCGTTTAAGTTCGATCGGCTCCTTTTTTCTTTACGTCTTTTCACCTACAACTGTCTATTTTTGTATCCAAAGCTCTCTCACTTTTTCGTCCTTCTCTTCCTCTTCTTTTTTTCCAGTTCTCGTTTCGCAACCTCGTTATTGCGGCGAACGATGATGACTTACAGTGCGTGCTTAATGATCGTACGTGTGGACTTACCTAAAGGTTCTTTTTTTTTTATATCTTCTTTTTACAGTCGAGGGTGAAAGTTTTTATTATCTCATCTTAAGAGTCAATTGGCTACTCTTTACGTTGCGATGTTCCAGTCGTTTCTACCATGCTCCTACTCTCTTTGAAGATATAAGATTGATCACCACTGCTGGGGTGTGATTTTCTGTAAAAATAATTGAAATTTTCATTGGTAATTTTATTTTTTAAATCATTTATGTAATTTTATTAATCAGGGGAGGCTAGAAGATTGCTAATCTCAACGGGTCTCTTTTGTTATGCTGCCTATATAAATAGTCGTCTTAAATAAATGTTGGGACAATTTGTGATTTTGAAGCCTTTGGTACCTAGAAAGGTATGAGACACCGAATTTTCTTTGCCTTTCCTTTAATTTTCAGGAAAGATCGTCTTAGATCTAATATTGACAACGTTAGATGCAGACTTTTAAATAAATTTCTTCGCATTCTTTAAATTTTAGGTATCTTAATTGTAAATGTCTGGATTATCCAAAATAGCTTTGAGATAAAAATTTTTTTTTCTTAAATCGGTAATAAGGTGACCACTAAATATATTTGCAACCTAAGGACAAAAAATCATTGAGACTTAAAAATTTAGGAGTATACTCCTATAATGGAAGTTATTTATATATAAGGACGTAGAAAATGTAAAAAAAACTCATTTCACACTTTTAAAATTTGTATTTTTCGACTTAACTGGAATTTCGAAAAAAGATTGGGTCAAGTTGTTTGAAATGATGTTTAAAAGTTTCAAAAGAATTTTCATTCAAAAATATTTAAAATTTAGTGAGTAGATACGATTTAAAAATTTTAACATTTAAAAATATAGATTAGATACCATTGTAAAAGAGAACTATCGCCATCTTGCGTAAAATTTATATTCGTGGGCTGATTGGTGGAGAATAGATCCCATTGTAAAAGAAAGTTATCGCCATCACAAATAGTCTGTACAGAACAACTTGACCTAAGCTAAATGTACGATACATAAAAATTGTATGAACTTTGTTGAAAAACGTTTTAAAATTTTTAAATTTCATTAAAGTGTGAAATTAGGCGTTCAGTCTTCAAACGCAGAGCGCAACCTCTTAATTTTAATCGAAATTTAAAAAAAAATCAGGTTAGTTTTTGTGATGAAAAAAGTGTCCACTACAAAATAACTTTTTAAAGCCACTTAAGTGTAACTTTTCATTTTAAATCTAAATTAACATTTAAAACATGCAAAAATTTTGATAAGTAGTTGTGAAAACAAAAAAATAACTTATCAGAGGTGAAATTGTAACGTGATATCAAACATAAATGTGTGGAAAATAGTAGCATCCTCGTGAGTTCACTGTGTACGACGGGACGCATTTATTCATTGATATTGCCAATTTGTATACGTCACTCCGCGATTTGTCAACGTTATCGTGCCTTGCAGCAGGGCAACAGTAGTAAACGCACTCGCACTGTATGGTGCGAGTATGTCAGATTACAGGAAGCGTAAGAGGAGCTTATTAGATTTTCTCCTGATACTCGGAAACTGTACAGTTTTCAAACAATATTTTACTACAATAATGTGTATTACAGGGTATTTCGTATTTTCCTACTATGGGCATTGAAAGAATCGTCCACAACAACCAATTTTTAAAACTCATCAAATTTGTTTTCAATTTACGAGACAATTTCAAACGTGGAGAATCAAATTGACAATTTTCGTAATGAAATGACGACCCACTAAGAACTTATTAAAATTTATCTACGACAAAAAATTTTTTTTTTTTTTAAAGCTGTATTTGTATTTGAAAGGATAAATAATCATGCATTAGTGGAATTTTTTACTCTCTGCAGGAAGAAATTTAAAAGTTAATACACCCGAAAATGATATTAAGGATGTCTTCTATTTTCACAATAAACTCACTCTAAAGAGTATGCCATGGCTTCATTATACTGGACTCAATAGGCGGGAAATGGTCACACTCAATGAGCTAAAAGCAAACTACCACAATGCAGCTACCTCCCGTCATAGAAAAATATCATTAGGTACACCCACAGAGTGCGGTTTCTCTTACCAAAACTCCTTACCTAACAAAGCAAAAATAAGAAAATTTTCATCAATACTTTAGCTTGAAAAAATTACAACATTATTCTGTTTACGTAAATTAGACATACCAGGTGTACCGTGCATTAGCTGATTTAATGTGATTTTGGTATCGCATCATTTTTTATTTTTGTGTACATTATTTTTCATTTATTCATTTCGGATCGTTGCATCTTTATTATGTTTTTACTGTTTTGTATGACTTAGATTTAGTGGTAATTTTATTTCGAAGTTCTTAATTTGAATTCGAGCGTAATAATTAGTCATAGCTAAGGATTTATGACGCATGCGTGCATATGGGGTCCATCGGTCCTCAGCGTCGCGTCGCATGCGGTATGAATCATTCTTTTGTAGCAGCGTGCGCAACTAGCCGATTTTAGATTTTTCACGAAGTTATTAAGTTGCCCTGGTGCGATAAACTCGTACAATAAAATCGTATTGGCGTCTTGCATGAGGGGAGGGAAGTACATGCAAACCTATGGAAAAGACTTCCCCTCCAGCGCGCGGTGTAGGCTCGAACTAAAATTTTCCATACGATTTAGCACGTAGAGAGCCTACAAAATGGAGGCGCTACAGTCGTGCTAGACGCCAATAGAGCACCACGTCACCAGGGCTCCGCTTCGGTACGCACTCGGGTCCTTAAAACCGCTATACTATGTATAGTCACTGCATATAGTCAGCTGCACCAGTGCTATGTACCTACTATTTTATAATACGAGTAACCGACAACACGAATCAAAGATCAGATTTTGAGGTTAGAGTGATCAGAAGTATTTTAAATATACTTATTTAAAGATCAATAATTGAATGCGTGTATTTTTTGAAAAAATAAAAGCTATTTTTTTTTAAATTAAATTGGTTTTTAAGAACTTAAAATTTTTATCTTTGAAAAATTTCGCTACAATATTCTTATATAATTTTTTTCATTCTGTTCTCTATAAATAAACTTCATTATATAATATGACGAAGTTTTGATCCAAGTATGTAAATTTATCCCACATTTCATATGCATCTAAGAAAATTTGTCTGTATCACGCATGATATTCAAATAACCCAAATTTGAAGCAATTTAACTTATAAACTACAGTAACTCTTTGATCGCAGGTTTGCCTTCTACCAAGCCTTCGACGATGTTTGCATCATAATTATAGGTAATAACCAGGGAAATTAAGCTAACAGACGTGACATATAAAGTTTCAACTTGAAAAACAAATAAATGTTATCAACTCTTTAGGCGGTAACGAAGTTGAATCGCAAAAATTTTTGATAAATATCCAATAATTTATTATTGAATAATTCTAAAAATTTGAATTGACTGTTAAGATAAAAGTAATATCAGTTACGAAAAAAATTGAAATAAATTTAACTCTATATCTAAATAATGTATAAAAGTAATAATTTAAATAATAATTATTTCAATGGTTTATCGAAATAAATAACATGATTGAGATTTTATACAAACAAAATTAACAATATAATTGGTTGAAAAGATTGAATGAATAAATTTCATTAAGCATAAGTAATTGTAAGGTCTTGAAATTATTTTGGTATTTATTTCCTTTACGGTATGGTACTCAAAAGAGAGTTTATCTATATATTTTGTTTATTGGGTGGCACAAATGCTCGATGGTTGACTCGCGCGGCTGTTCCTACTTAGAATTATGATTGAGATCGCTTTTACAACCTTTTGGTCATTTTTGTAAGCAGTGACCTTTCTGAAGGTCCAACTTTTTAAAGGAACTGAGAAACTTTTAGAAAAACAAAAATTAAGGCGGCTCTGCGTAATAGAAGGTAGCTAGATGAAAAAAATTTTCGATACAGATTTTTAGAGAAAAGTGGAGTTCAATTTACGCTTTTTAATTCATTGATTTTATTTGAATTTTTGTTGATTTATAAAAATAGGGGGGGGGGGCTAAAAGAGTTGATAATGCAGTGTTTAATAGAAATGTCTGTCAATGGTATTCCAAAAATAATTAAAATTTTGACTTGAAATTTTCAGAATGTTTCATATTATGTTTATCAAGTGCAAGAAATCTTACTGGTGAAGAATTTTTTTTTCTTTTTTACTTATTATATAAATTATGGAAAAAATTAATAAATAACAAATAAAAGATTATCTATTTTTACTTGTCGTTACATTTCCGAAACACGAAGAGAGTGAAACACTCATCGACTGCGCGAGGACGAGCTGGCGCCATAGCGTGATAAATTGAGGTGATCGTATTCACGCGTATTCTGTAACGAATCGCTGGATCGAAGCTTAAATGTGGAATTAGAGCTTAAATAATGCAGAAGCATTCTAGTGGAACAGCTTTTGAAATTTGCGTCGCTATTTAAATAAACAATGAATTATCAATAGCTAGTGATTTTATATTTATCCAATCACCTATACCATTTAAAAATTTTTTTTTTTCATTCTCTTCGCCAATTTGGAAATTTTTATGAAAGTGTAAGCTACTCCCTTGGGTAAAATAGACTGCTTTTAGAGCACAAGGTGCGATAATGATGAACATTGGGTATCGTCGTTTCTGTCATTGACTAATTAGCTGAACCTTTGAACTAATCTATATTCCATTATAATCTAAGATGCTTTATATCATTTAACTCAATGTTTTTTATTTTTATTTTCTTTTATGGTTACAAAAGAACTTAAGAGTCGGTCGTGTCTAAATATTGATTAAAAATTATTCAAATGATGTAGAAATATAGTTTCCAGAAAAACAGTTTTTACGCTTTTCAAAGTTACGTTTATAATTTTTTTGGCTAATCTTATAGTTTTTTAAATTCTGAAGTAAAAATGAAAAAATAATCCAGCCCCTGCAAACCACGTAAAAAATACATTTGTTCTTGAGACAAAGCAGAAAAACTATAGTTTTTACATATACGTATATGGATGGTAATTAAATTTTAGTAATCAGGTGAAAAACTTTAAAAAAATACTTGTAACAATAAATCAATAGAATTTTTTTTTCAATTTCGATGCCTGACACCTTTTTACTCATGCCGACTGTTTTCTAGAAAGTTTTTAAGAATAAAAAATAAATTTTTTCCTGAAAAATACTGTTATCAGATTTTATTTAAAAAAAAAATCCAAATTTTGATGATATTTTATCGTCTACTGTCTCAAAAAATTAAAATTAATAGAATAGTAGTAATAAAGTTCCCAGTATATAATTGTCGGAAAAATAACTGAATACAGAAAATGAAACGGAAATGTGAAAAAAGGTATGATTATGAACTGCCGCGAGCACGAGTATACAACAAACAACAAACAGATTTATTTTTGTACGTACGCTATCTCAAGTTCTACGTGTCGCGAATTATGCGCGCCTGGCAAGGCGGCCAGCCCTCCCTCCCCACCCCCTCTTTCTCTCTCTCTCCCTCTCTTTCTCTGCAGCCACATCGCTTGAGCTGCATGTTAAAACGCGAGGTAGCTCAACACAGAAGTTTAATGTGATTTCCACTGCCACCATTACCACCAGCGAGGTTTTTATCTTCCTTCGTTAGAACGTGATTCACCACGAGATATCCAATCTCAGTAGTCGAACTGTACGTTAGGTCAGACTTTAAAGTATTCTTGTTCCCGTCTACTTATATGAATCGTTCTTTTTTTCTAACTTACATATTTAATATCAAATGTTGAGAAATTTACATTTAAAATTATTATAAAATGTAAATAAAAATTTTAAACCAAATAAAAGCGTTATGAATAATTTAAAGAAGAAGAAAAAGCTTCGCTTGAATTGAAGTTTCATGTCTTTTGTAAATTTAAACCGAAAACTCAAGCTCATTTCTTTTGAAATATAAGTAAGTAATATAGTTCGCTCTAAGTATATATATATATACTTAGAGCGAAAATGTCATCAAGCAAAAGCATGAGAAAGATAAGGAGAGACTGAAATAAGTAATTGAGATGAAGCGTGCGGTGAAATGACCAAGTTTCTTTGTAAGCTTAGTTTCAAATTCTAGTCTACTATTATTCTTTTAAGTATTTCGTTTTTCACTTACTCTGACTCGGTCTGTTAACATAATTCAGTAGCCGTGCGCTGTATTAAATGAATATTTGAAAACTTCATCGTGCTGACCTGGAGTTTATCGGCTTTCACAAGCTCTAGCGTGCGTAACGACGCGTGTAATCTGTGCATGCCGTGTATTTCAAGCTTTGCCTCGTTTATTCGAACAAAAGAAAGAGGAAAAGCTTGCAGGGGGTGGCTTTGTAGTGGAAAGCTAATTTGATCCACCAAGATTACGACGAGTTGTTAAAGGTGCCGCGTCGTATTTTACAGCAGTTATTGATTCCTCACTGCAATTCAGTTACTGTGCGTTCAAAAGCGTTGCATAATTGAAGGCAATCTTGGAGATATACATAAAGCAATGCTCAAATTTTTTAGTTTATTTACGTGTTATTTTTCTTAAAAATGAGCACGATTAGTATTTTATATCTTTGTTTCTAAATTTGTTGTCCAATCGGCGTAATTTTCCTTCTTTAAAGAAATTAATTTACTCTAGAGTAAATCGAATATTGAGTTGTTTGAAAGAGACTTTATGAAATTTATGCATGAATAATTCAATCTCAATAGAATAATATTCTTTATAGAGTAATTCCAGATTTAAAGAATATAAAGTGGTTGGCAATCTCGGGAATCGCTTTGAAAAGTTCATCAGTCGTTTCTGTGCAATAAAATATGAGCGTACCATATATTAGGTATACGTAAAATTTTTTTGCGCCGAGGCAGTTCAAAAAGTGGAAGAAAATTTGACCAAAGCATAAATCACTCAGCAGATGAGAAGAAAAGATACAGGGATGTAGTTCTAGCATTCTATCTCGTTTTTTCAAAATCTGCAATTGGGGACTCCGATTTTTCTACAAATTTAATATGATACGAACACTACTGCATTGCAACATGCTATGTAAGATTTTGAAGTCAACAATGGACAACACACCATTGTGAAAATTGAGCTCTAATAAAAATAATATTGAAATTAATATTGAATAGGGTGTCCCTTAGTTCTCAAATTCCCTGAATATGCCCTCCCCTCCTCCTCCCCAAACATCTGCTTTAATCTAAAAAAAAAAAAAAATTCTCATAATTTTCAAGGTAAAAAAAAAGTTTTAACTGTAAATCGAGCTTGAATAACTTCGGACTGCACTTGACGAAAATGGAGTTTATTAAATTTCGATTTAAAAACTATATTAGCTATATCAAACATATACATCATTTTTCATTAAGAAGAGTCAAAAACTATTAAAAATAAGGTCGTAAAAGTTTCAATTTTGTGCAGTAATTTGAATAATAGATAAGAAAGATAATTTATTACATCCCTGTTGGAATTGCGAATATTAAAAATGGCTCTGAAACTAGAAAAAGGTTAGTTAAAATATTCAATAACTGAGTCTAAGAAAAAAGGTAATAATTGCCAATTTTCTCCTATTTTTAATATAGTAAAGCGATAGGTTATGTTTATTCAATTAAAAATACCCAAAAAATAGCTATCAAAAATTATTTTATTTTACGGTCGATTTCAATCTATGAATCGCCCGTTTAAAATGGGTAAAAAATTTTTTATAACCTTCAAAACAGCGTATTGCACGTGGTGATTCTCATTGCATATAATTTGATGGTAATTTTGGAAATGTCATAATTCTATGAAATACCTATTTTTTATGAGGTTATGATAAATATTTTTTTTTATAAATTTCGCTGTTAAAAGCAAATGATTAGAATTTAAAAATATGCATTAATTTTGAATCTAATAAATGGCTATTTACATGGAAAAAAATCGTTTAATACAATCTAAAAATTAGCTATTAATATTACCTTGTTTCTAGTCTAAAGACATTTTAAATAGCCATTAAATGTCTATTTCTCAAATCTGATACGTATTTTACCCCGATTCCGATGTTGTTTTTTCTACGAGAAACGTCTCTGTTCTCATTTGGTCCGAATGGAAAATGAAACTCACGAAGAAACGCGGTTCTTCGTCAGTTGTTATTAAAACTCACGAAGAAACGCGATTCTTCGTGAGTTTTATATAAAACCGACAAAAAATCGGTTTCAATTTCGTGTTTCTCCATTTCAAAGCAATACTACCCACTGTTTTACCAACATCTCTTCACCTCAAAAAATTTTATTGAAAAAAATGAGGTTTAACGTTCGAAAATCAAAATAATATGCATTTAATTTGATTCAGCAATTTGGCATGAAGTGATTGAATACATTTATTTTACATTTGATGTGCAAACTATAAGATTTACAAAGATCACAAGTTCAGCTCACATTAACGTTTGATGTATACCTATATCTGTGGATCGTATATATAGATATACCTAGCGCAGATGCTGCTGCTGACGTGCAGTGACAAGCAGATACGCATGGCACATTTGAATAAACGACTGAATATTAATTAATAAACTCTGTTTTTAAGTAAAAAATGATTTAAATATATATTTATGATGATGATTCATCAAATTTGAGAAAGTATTTTCTCGACCTCGCATGGGACAGCAGTATTTCTATTCGAGCTGGAAATATTCTGTACTCGACGGCCATTTTTTCAAATACACCGCGCGCTGCGCGTGCAGTGTATTTGAAAAAATGACCGTCTCGTACAGAATATCTCCAACTCTCGTAGAAATACCGCTGTTCCCATGCTTGGTCAAGAAAATACTATTCCTAATTAGCATTTCTTACAGGGATAAGTTTCTCTTTTAAAACGTTTAACCTTTTTATGATGGTAGATAGGCAGACAAGAACTGAGAAAAAAAAAGTTTGTGTTTGTCGGGACTTGTCAAATTGTACAACACTCGTGTCGTGCCAGTAGTATTTTTCTCCTTAATCTCTAAAATTCTTATCGCGGTAGTACGAGCTGGAAATCACGCAGTAGAGTAACGCAGATACGAGCATGAATTCCGAGAACAGAGAGTAGACATTCCAGGAATTCTTTAATTTTTTCTCCGTCCACGTCACAGCTACAAAGTTACGCATGCTACAGGCTACTGAGGCAAGGACGTGGTGAGCTTTCTACACCAATACTCTCTTCTCATGTGTTTTTATTCTCAACTAACTTTTACCTCGGGTGTGAATCTCCAAATAAAAGTGGGATAATGGTAGGATTTTTACGAGCACTCCGGAATTGCGAAGACAAACTTAATTAACTCATGAGGTTGAGAAATTTTTTAAAACTTTTCAGGATGCCAACGAAACTTTGTTAATTTTTTTTATTATTAGATCAAAATTTAAACGCTATACTGAGAGTTTTTTTAAACGACAACGTGTTGAATAAAATATGATAATTAATTATTGTCTGAGGTTTTTGATTAAAGTTTCAAATTTTTTCACTACAAAATTTTGTTTTTCTCTTTTGCCTTATTCGTTTTTTTATTTTTTAGGCTGAAGAGACTGCGCTCCTGTTAGATCCTGCGTGCTCTCTTCATTGTGGCTATCCATACACAAGATATGCCTTGACCTTGTGCTGCTAGGGATGATCCTCGCGGCGCTAATGGTGCTGTAGATGAGTCCCCTGACATAAGTACTTTTGTCAGACAGGAGAAAAACTTGTACGAGGAAGGGGTGGAGACTCCATTTAATGTTTTTGTCTATAATGCTAGGCCTAGGGAGAACCTGGGAAATTGGCATTTACTTACATTTGTTAGGAAGGTTAGAAGGGCTGGAATTAATTACTTGACCACTCTCTTCAAATCGAATGTCCGGTGCATGCTTACCTTTTCGAGCTTTGTCGAACCAATCGTTTTGTTGAGAGGGGTGTTAAGATTGATGACCTAAACTGGGGGGCATTTATCCTAAAAGACTTGCTTTACAATGTGGGGTTAATCAGGGACGTTCCCAATGACATTTCGATGGAGAAGTTGCTTGAAAACCTGAATCCCAGGGCTCGCTTTTTCATAGAGAGGTTTGAGAGGGTCGTTAAAAAGACAGAAGTAGGGCCCGATGGTAGAAATCTTTCCTTTCCTTCTCACGATGTTAAATTTTTGGCCAAAGGTTATCTTCCGATATAGCTCTATATATAGAGATTCCCTGTCGGCCCTGCTACTCTACAAGTTAGACAGAGAAAGAGAAAATATCATTTTATTCTTGTCTAACCTGTTGGATAGCACGGCCGAAGAGGGAGTCTCTTGCACCAGCGTCCCCAGTGGATTTTTTTCTTACCATCCTAATAGGGAGGTCTTTCCTGATAAATTGTTTGTTCAGCCAGTGATGAGGGATAAGGCGAAAATCGCACAAAAATTATGTATTTGTTCAAGAATTATTTAAATTTAAAGAAAAAAATTCGTTTTTTGATGTCAAATTTGGAAGATACCTAATACCATTTTTTTCATGCGACAACCACTTGAAAAAATGCACTTGTTTTTGAGCTATTAAAAAAGAAATACACACACAGACAAACTAAGCGATATATTAGATATAGATATGAGAGTAAGAGTCCGTGCTAAATTAGTATTTTATATTTCAGCCCTCAGTTACCCGATCGACTCGAATTTTTGATCAGATTTTTCACTTGCATAAAAGGTTATGCTCAAAAATTTTTGATTAAATCTCATAATATTAACTTCCTGGTATTTTATATAGAAATTTCTACACAAAAATAGATCACTAACTTGTAGACAGTCAATGAATAATTATGTTTCAAATGGTTAAAAAAAAAAAAAAAAAAGTAATGAAAGGGTTTGAATTCTTATTTTTCTTTGATCGAGGTTGTAAAGTCAAATATTTTATAGAACTAAAGATAGTGAGTCAAGTAATTCAAAATAACATTTCGCTCTCTTATTTCTTGGTGCAGCCATTTGATCCCCATTAGGAGTTAGCAACATGCTTTGGTGACGTCTCAAAGGGTCCAGTGAGTAAATCCGTTCGAGACTTTATATGAAACTGGGTTGATCAAAATAAGGGAGCAACAAAAACAATAATGTGAAAGAAAAATATAAGACTAAAATAAACAAAAAGAGAGAGATATATTAATGGAAGATAAAAATAAGTAATTAAAATCAACTTGAATCCAAGACATTTGGAACACAGCTACTCAAAGGTGTATACGAGACTTGTAAATTGAACCGTACTGTACTTGAACCGTAATGGGTTAAGGACAAATCAGTAAATTTTCCGTTGTGGTGAATGCGTTCGACGTAACATTTCCCTCCAAGCCGGATCGATCGTACAGGTTGCATGGCCTCTCGCCGCCACTCTGCTGAATATTCATAAGAACCGAAAGTAGGAGGATCTTACTCTACCCGTTCGCTTTATCTCTCACTTACAATCTGTATTCAAGCTATAAACGTGTGTCAAAGTCTACATTTTTTTTAAAAACAATTTCAACTATCGTATTATATTGTAGCTGTCGAAGATTACCACAGCTAAGCTAAATTGAAAAGTTCGTAATACTGAGCTTTGGATAATAAGTTTAACGCTAAACTTTTGTTTTAGGTTTCTATCGACAGAAGATCAATTTAACCGTCAGTTTTTTAATTTGATACGTGCACATAAATATTTTTTTACTTCAAATTTTACTGCTAGAAATTAAAAAAAAAATTATGCATTTTATTTAAACGACTGAATAACTTTGTGTTTAAATAAGAGTCATGGAGAGTCAAACTAACAAAATTTAAAATAAAAAATGCCAGAACCTCATTTGTCAAATGACAAAAAGAAGTTATCCGTCAGACTACATCCTTAAGTGTACGTGCTCAGCACTTAATATCCCGATGATTAAAGGGTATAGCCAGCTTATAGGGAAGGAGAGGAAGGGGACGGGGTAAAATACCCCGACGGAAAACCCCTACAATAGATAAATCATTCAAAAACGCTTAAAAAAAGAAAATTTTAGGTGCAGAAATTTTCGCCCTTACAACGCGTATGCGCGGTCCAAAGTAGTACTTTTAAATCTTTTACTTATATCTCAGAACCTATTATGGCTAGAGAATCGCATTTTGCAACTAAATTTTGTTCCTCAAAAATTTTGTTTAGCTCTATAAAGAAAATTCAAATTGTTCAGGTGATTTTAAACCTTAAAATTACGATTTAAAAACTCTTAGATAGATGCTGGTAAACGAAATTTTTTTAGATACTGGCAAATGTTCTACATACATTTTTCAAATTTTTTGAAATGGTGAAAGTCATACTTTAAGCTAAAAGAGAGCTTGCATTTTAGACGAAAACTGATCCTCACCAAATCGGCTAGAACTCTGGAATTAGTTGTGTTTTTGGATCCCCTTTAAGATTAGGGGTGACGCGAGGCGAGACGAAGCGAGGTTTTGGGCTGCCTCGCCCCGAACCTCGTTATCACCCACCTTACCTCGTCTAAGCACTAACATGTATTTGTATTTTTACTATTTCATAAAAAAACTTTGATACAGTTTATTTAATATTATGGAAATATTGTATTAAAATATAATTGACATCTCTCTCAATAAGTCAGAACATGAAAATATAGTAATTAAAATTTATTTGTAGGTAGTTCTAATCAGGGATGGCAAAGGTACTGAAATCAAAATTAATTTTTATTCTGGTCGTACCAAATTTTAAAAAAGCAGCTAACTGCAATAAACTACAACAAGAACCAAAACTTATTTCTATTTTATAAACTTGTTCTAATTTGATACCGAAATAGAAACCCAAAATTAATTTTGGTTTTCATTTTGGTACTGCAATAGGAATCAAAATTAATTTTGACAAAAATCAAAAATTTTGATTTCGGTATCTTTAACATCCCTGATACTAACAGTACAAATTAAATATGCCTTTGATTTAATTTGTCAATTTGGCAAGGAGTGATTAAAAGTTTTTATTTATTTATTATTTGTAAACCGTATAAGATTAACTATGATTATAAGATTCAGCTCACGTTAACGTTGATGTATGTTTACATGGAGAGGATTTGAGTACGAATAGCCTGAAAGCAAATGGATCAAAACTTATTTAGCTATCCGTTCTCAAACACTTCTCTCCGTGTTTAGGCCGAGCGATGCGGGAAAAAATGATTTAAAAAAAAGTGTTTATCAAATGAGAAAAAATTATTTGACCCAATATTCTAAAGATTCTGAATACCTAAAAAATGTTTGAATTATTATTATAGTTGGTGCGTTCAAAAATCCTCTGAAAAAGAGTGTAATTATTTTTTCTGCGTATTTAAAATTTTTTTTTCCTAAATATTACTTAAAAATAGAAAAGTTGCCATAAGAAATTTGTGCGCTCTGGATGGGGTTAGTGGACATAGAATTATAACTACGAATTTTCGATGAACATCGTATTTACCACAACTGAGAATCAAATTACAAAATTTATGGATTTTACTCTCCAGAGGAAAATTAAAATTTTCAAATATTGGATCAAGTTTGAACTCCGAAATTTGCAAGTGACAAAATCCGAACAACATCAAAAGTAGCACAGAATAAATTGGTTTTTATTTATTTATATTCTTGTTTGTTTGAATACAAATTCTTTCTGTCTTTCGGCTTACCTTCTCTAAAATTTAAAAATATTTTTCTTTTTACCTCAATAAATATTTTACGACTTGAAATTTAGAAATTGAAATGATTGTTCTACTATTGCATAAAATTTTTTCATCGTTTTGTGATTGGGTATTTTGCCTTAGTGAAATTCTGCATCACTGCACCTTTTAACTCTATTCGACTACGTAATTTTTTTGCATTTTTATTAAAAAAAAAAGTAGTATAAAAAAGCAGTTAATTCAGTCATTCATGCTCGTAGTTCATTTTAAATTCTTGAAATAACTGAGAACTTAACTACAGTTTATAAATCATATCTATTTTAAGTTTGACAAATTTAGAAATGAAAGAACAATTAAAGTTAACGTCCATCCTTCTGGAAATACTAGAATATAAAGAATTTAATATTCGTCCCCATTTAAAAGTGAAATAAGAAAAGTGGCTAATTCATTCATGACTGGGACAATTGAGACCTTAAATGACTCTAGAGACTATGTACATACTTCCTTTTACTGACTTTATTTATTACCTCATTTCATTATATTTAAAAATTTTTAATTTTAAGTCTCAAAGAGATTAAACTTAATATTAATTTGAAAAGTTCTTACAAAATCATGATAACAATTTTTGTGAACCTATTTTTTTATTGTAGCTGATAATTTTTTCATTTTTCATTGTATTGATTTGTATTTAAAAGGCCTTTCAAAGGCTATTTTATTATTTTTTCTAACTCCACGAAATATGTTATACGATGATTTTCATTTCTTATGTGTACCTGAAGTGCCCCCCAAAAATTTCCTCACATGTATTTCATAAATTTTTTCATCGAGTTTTGTTGAAGTGCTAAACAGAAGCTCAAGATTTTTTTTTTTTTTTTTTTTTACCAATATAAAAAATAGATTGTCTGTTTTTGTATTTGTTTGTAAATGTTTGTTGTAGAAAAAACTAAAAGTCCTGAAAAAACACTTGTGTTTGTTGAAAGCCCTATCTGTTATTGAATGTTCGATATGAAATACTCGATATTCTCTAGAATCAGCAGAGCGAGTGAAAAAAGCAAAATTTTTTCTCGGCAAAATAAAAACATCGCATTTATCTACTAAGTATCAACGAGGAATAAAATTAGCTGGTAACCAAAAGAATTGCCTCCCAAACGATGCCTTTATTAAAACGAACAGATTAAAAATTTTATCAAATTTAAGAATTCTTACATTTATCGAAAACTAAACAAAGCGATTTTGTTGACACGTTGCTCTCTGAATTCTACACATAATGACAAGTTGACAGATATCGCAAGTCTCAGGTGGTCATAATGTCTACGTTCAGGGACATTCAAATTTATGAAAATTTTTTAATTTTTAATAGTTTAAACCTTAATTTTAGTCTCAAGGCTAATCAAAATACTTTGTTTGTTTAAAATTTTGAAACAGCTTTGATAACTTTGAGTAGTTCAACACACATTGGTTGGTGAAAACAGTAACTTAAATAGCTTACTTCGTTAATTTGTAATGTACGATTACACATAATTTTTGATTAAAAATGAAGGGAGGGGGGGGGGGGGTTGTGATCTATACTTCGTTCAAAGAACTATTCAAAGCTTTGTTGATTAGTTTAAATAACTAAAAATAAATTATTGTTAAACATAATAATTTGTTGTTAAAGACCTGCAAGATCATCTTGGTGAATGTATTTAATGAACTTAAAGAAAAGCACTCAAGTATATAATAAATGCTAGAACTATATAAATCGCCGATAAGTTCATGATTCATGACAGCTGATGGCACTAATGAATCATCCATATGATTTTTAGAAAGTGCCAAGCTTCAGAGGTATACTATTAAAATTTCATAAACTAAGAGAGACCGACCAGGGCAGGTTGGCATTTTTAAAATAACTTGCGTTTTAATCGAGTCGACTACATATTTTATAAACCATTCTATTCTATCATCCGCACTTTTCAATAATTTATAATTGAGCTGGATCAATTCATCTTCATAAAAATGAAATTTCTCGTTTTTGTATACTAAAAGTAACTGTTAATCCTTGAAAAAAAATTTTGTTAACCAAGTTGAGATAATCCTAATTATTGCATTATATTCAGGAACACATTCGCTATTGGTCCCAAGACAAAAATGACATGAAAATAGAAAACAATTCTTTTTTATGCTTCTTGGGGCAAGTTAGAACTTTTACATTTTTTTTTTTTGTAAATAATTTGACCCAACAAAACTAATTCCTACACGTTGGGTTTTTTCACAGTTTTGTATTGATTTGTCTGGAAACTATTTTATTTTTTTAATTCAGTGACTGGATTTATCTAAATTTCAAAAGTTTTTCATTTTGATCAAGTTTTTCGTTAATAGTCTATTAAATGGTTTATGAATTAAAATTTTTTGAATAAGAAGTCATATTTTAACGGTTTTTCAACTTTACATTCATGAATAGAACATTTTTAGACAGCCTTTAACCATTGGCCAATCTGCCTCGGGCATAGTGCAAAAAAAGAGATCGAAAAAAATTCAATATATTTAAGTAACTGTTTCGAGCTTAAACTCACAGGATATAATTTTTGAATTCTCTAGTTTTGAATGGATATTATAAGATTTAGATTAAAAATACTCATTCAATACTTTAGTCATGAATTTAGATATCAAAAAAACGCTTCAGGGAAAAGGATATGATAGGCTAAAATGAAGAAAAGGATCACCTAAACAAATTTATTTTGAAGGTAAAGACAAATCTATTGTACAAAACGGCCAGCCGTTCGCACAATCATCTTAAACAATTCTTTTTTTTCCATCCGATGGTCGAAAGTATGCACCTTAAGGTGTCTCGGTCCTCGGCTTCGCCTCGGGCATTTATCGCGCAGTGCAGCAATGTTCAACTTTCTGCCCTTGTATTGCAATATACTATATTTTTAAACAACCTTTTTTTCTTGAAAAAACAAATTTTAGATGTAGTTAAAAAAATTAATTGCTTCTAAAGAGTTCAAGCTTTGATTTAAAAAAAAAACAACGATGAATGTATTGAATAGTTTTTACATGCAATTAAAGTTCAAAAGTTCGAAGTAACCTGACTATTCTCGCAAACTCCCCAAGTTACCCTATCTCAACAGTCTTTTTTTTTAAGTTTTAAAAAAAAGTGGTTTAAAAAAAAAAAAAAAAAAAAAAAAAACTAAAGAGCAGCTAATTTTGTGAATATTAATAAAAACAAAAAAGAATAACTTTGTTGTGTTAACTAGAATTCAAATTTGTTTAAAAAAAACACACTTTTTTACTGTTTTTTCGAGATTCACTGAAGGTTAAATTTTCGGAAAATGAAAAAAACTTGATCAAAAAAATGACACAAACACAAAGAACTTGAATTGAAAAAACTAACTTGTAATAAATATTAAACTGAAGTTGTAAACCATACAATTTGTTGCCTCTACATGTTAATATTTTTGTTCTGGCAGTCACCCTGATGCAAAAACTTAAAAAATATAAATATTAATATTAATATGTCTTCCATGGCAACTTTTAGTTTTCTTTCAATTTTCAACAAATGAATATAAAAAATTAAATTCGAAATCTCTTGAGTAACTTTTTCTATCACTCTTAAAAATTAGCTTGAAAAGATTTTCGAGGCGATTTCAAATAATCATCATTCTAAAGTAACTAGCTAGTAATAATTTTGGCAGTATTATTATAATACACATCATAATAAATTTCCAAAACGTGATTTTATAAAGTTCAATTTAGGTAATGTTTATGAGCAAAAAATAAATAAATAAAAAGAAAAAAAAAACTTCCATTATCTGTAACGTAAAAGAGAGCTTTTTTTTTATAGAAAATATAGTTCTATAGGGGATCATTCTTTACCTTAGGCTAATAGATTGCATGCGTCTTCAATACGTCACGTATTCAGGGTGAGCAATGTCCAACAAAAAAAAGAGCCGGAAAAGTATACTGGTGTTTTTTTTTTTTTTTTTTTTTTTTTTTTTTCCTTCCAGAAAAGCTCACATTGCCTTTCTGCTCGGTAGGCAGTCTCCAAAATAAAATGTATATCTGTCCCCCCAATTCTATTTGACCTGTGCGTTGTGCGTGATACGTTTTTATATAACTGTTTTTCGTACTTCAGATTGGCGGTCAAAAGTTCCTAACAGCTTCTAAATAGCTAAGTGCCGTTTTTTTATCTTTCTTCTTTTTTATTATCATAGTTTATCATTTAATTTGTCTTGATTTATCATCTATTAGTCTTTTCAAGAGATTACCCACGTACAGACTTTGAGCTCACCGTGTTGAATATTAACTCAAGGTAATAATCATAGAATATAATCTCAAAAGTTAAATAATAAAGCACTTAAACCATAAAATATTAATAGATTGATGCTTTTTATGTGCCTCAGAAATCTCAAAAATATCTAAAATTCTTTCAGTAGTCGAACGACTAGTATTGTTTGTTCTATCCTGTCAGTATCAAACTCACGTCCTGCTAATAAAAATTTATACGGCTTTCTAACCTTTAAGTACGTGTTTGAAAATACTTATTTTCAAGACTACAGCTTTTTTAAACACATCATCTGATGATAAATTGTAAAAGACCTACAGTGTTAAAGTTTGTTTAAATTATAATAAAACTGTGAAGCCTAACAGTGCTAAACTATAACAGTTCTTTAAAATTGTTGGGAAAATCTAATGGAAAAATTAACCTAGCAAAAATAAATAAGTAAAGAAATAAAAAATAAGTTAGTAAAGCGAAAATTACAATTTATTAAACTAAAATTTCAAACACCTGCATTTTCTTTCATTTCAAAACTAACGAAGTTTTCTAAATAAATTTGGATTATTCAGTATAAACTCTGATGATTTGTCTTTGAAAGTTCTACTAATTTTATCGTTTGATAGATGATAGAAGCATTAGAGAAAATCGTCGTATAAATTAATGTAGTTCACGACTTCTCGGAAGATCTAAAAGTTCATTTTATTCCTTTATGAATACTACGGCAAATAAGTATGTAATAATGTTATGCTCGATGTTATGCTTCAAAAATATTTTTTAAACTGGAGTACTTATAAGTACATTGTTATCCTTGTGCTCATGTATTATTGAAGAAAATTTCATTTCAGTGTAAGGGCTTAAGCTTCTGGATTATAGGGAAAAACAAAAACAAAAATCTTATTAAAATTACTACATGGTAGTCGGAAAATTCTATTAAAAACCAATTTTAAAGTAAGTGTCGTCTGAAATAATAATAAACGTTGTAAATATTTGTAAAGGAAAAATTCTTCGCAATTTAATTTTTTATTAATTTAGTTTAATTTTTTTTTTTTTTTTTCATTATAAAAATCTCTGTGAATACACTTAAAATTGAAGTAATATAATGCTTGAAAGCAACAAATTAATTTATTTACTTCATTTTTAGTTTCTCTTCGATTAGTTTATTAATTGAAGCTTAGATTCTTAACAAGACTACTCTTAGCTTAAATTAAAGCTGCGGTTTAATTTGAAAACTTATCTCTTTTTTAGTAAGCAATAGTTATTTTTACATTTTTCGAAATCTATAAAATCTATGAAAAACTAGATACCTTTGTAAGAATAATCATAGTAAATTTTTATTAATTGGTTCTGTAACAAGTATATAATACGAGATATAATATTATAAGAAAATGGTAACCCTGTAAGAAATGCTAATTAGGAAATAGACATTTAATGGCTATTTAAAATGTCTTCAGACTAGAAACAAGGTAACATTAATTGCTAATTTTTAGATTGTATGAAACCTTTTTTTTCCATGTAAATAGCCATTTACTAGATTCAAAATTAATGCATATTTTTAAATACTAATCATTTGCTTTTAACAGCGAAATTTATAAAAAAAATATTTATCATAACCTCATAAAAAATAGGTATTTCATAGAATTATGACATTTCCAAAATTACCATCAAATTATATGCAATGAGAATCACCACGTGCAATACGCTGTTTTGAAGGTTATAAAAAAATTTTTACCCATTTTAAACGGGCGATTCATAGATTAAATTCGACCATAAAATAAAATAATTTTTGATAGCTATTTTTTGGGTATTTTTAATTGAATAAACATAACCTATCGCTTTACTATATTAAAAATAGAAGAAAATTGGCAATTATTACCTTTTTTCTTAGACTCAGTTATTGAATATTTTAACTAACCTTTTTCTAGTTTCAGAGCCATTTTTAATATTAGCAATTCCAACAGGGAAACCATATTAGATAAAAGTAAGGGTCTAACCGACATGAAAATTCAAAATTGATTGTAAGCTTGAATGGAGGCGAGTTCAGGGTTGATCATGGTGAGTAAACGGGCATATTGACTTCAGCTACACGGACAGAAAAAAAAACAGGAATTTACTGTGGTAAGCTAACACGAAAAAATCGTGTGTTAACCTTACGCAGAAAAAATCCTAAGCGCTACTGTAGCCGAACCAATCAGGCAATCAGGTGTGACCAGAGTGATTTTGATTGGCTCTCTTACAGTAGCGCTTAGGATTTTTTCTGCGTAAGGTTAACACACGATTTTTTCGTGTTAGCTTACCACAGTAAATTCCTGTTTTTTTCTGTCCGTGTACTTGTAAAAAAGATAAAGTATTAAAATAAATTTTACAAAATCTTTTACATCATGAATAAAAATCACAGGCGCTTTACAATTTAAAAGAAAATGTCACTGTCACTCAAATTCTATTGAAATTTGCGTCTTCTGAAACTTGTAGCCCAAGAGTTTCACTTCTATGAAATAAGATTACAAAAGTTGTGCGACTTTTGCGAACGTTGAACTGAAGTCTTACATCATAATATGTCATAGAACTTTAAAATAAGTGTTCAAAGAGTAATTTTGATTCGAGAAACTTTTTTTTCTATTTAAAACATTTTTTTTATTGATTTAAAACACTGGATGAAAAAAATTTTAAAACCAAGAAAATTATATGCATTTAGTTAGAGATGAAACTTTCGGGACTTTAAACTACTTTTAAGGTCAGAATGTTTTGTTGTGTACAAGTTTCAAATTGATACTTCATAAAAGCTCCTTGGAAACAAAAAAAAAAACGTAAAAATTCAAAATAAAATGTAAGAGAATATGAAAAATATGATTTTTTTACGGGTATCATTGCGTGACATTTCGTGCAATAAAAGGTACAGTATGCATTCTGTGAGAGCAGTGAAAGAAAATCCGCAGGGAAATTACCCAATTCTGAGGTTGAGAAAGAGGGCGAAGTACAAGATATAATGGAACGTGCTCTCTGGAAAATAAGTGCTGCTACTGAAGCAAAGCTTGAATTGAAGCGTTTGCTCTGTAACTACTCCACGCCCGATTACATTTCTCAGAGTGGGAAACATTTTTTTGTTACCCATTTTTCATTTTTAGAAACTTTTTTATCAAACCAAATAAATATTTTCATCGGTCAAACAGTCAAATCACATTTTTAAATTGACATAATAGGGATTTTTTTCCGCACTAAGAAGCAACATGTATGAATAAATAGATAAAAATCTTAACTTATTAGAGCCATGAAAAAACCCCTAAAAACAAATTCAATTTACTTAGAAAAATAAAAAAGAAGATACAAATTTTGGACCTTAACCAAGATTTTTTATTATCCAGCAAACATGCGTACGTTATGAAGATGGAGAAACGTTATTTTTGAATGAATCTTAATTCTAAAGAGAGTTTTTTTAATTTCAATATAATTTAATACATATAAACACTATACATACATGTGTGTATTTTTGTAGTAGAAAAAAAATTGCTAGATACTATTCTCTAAAGTTCAATTTTAACATGTTAAAAACATCAATTTTTAATGGTTTCTGGTTAGTTTTTGGAACTGAAAAAAAAAGATTTAATGAAAGCTTCAGCTCGATAGTTAACCAAAGCAAAAGTTTGAACGTCGCTTTTACGATATCAAAGCATTATATATTTCACAGATTTTGTAACGCTTTGAATTTAAAATTTGTAATGTAGAGCTGTTAAAAGGTCTTTTTTATTTTGAAAGCATTTTTCACAAAAAAGTGTTAGTTATTTTATAATGATTTTTTTTTATTTCAGTCAAAATCTCAGAGATGTTTTATTCACTTTATTATATTCATTTTGTGTTATTGTGATATATACTCTGGCAGCGCTTTCGTCTAATAACTTTGAAGTGTGTCTTTATGACAACATATTTGGATTTAAAATTCATTTAAAATAATCTTAGTCGTTTCAAAGAAAAACACAATCTAGATTAAAATTATAGGTAGTCAAAATTTACTTAATAAATGCTGCTTTTTACTCGAAAGAGATTGAAGTGTAAATGAATCTATTCAAATGAAATAGTAATAATTGTTTTTGAGTTTCATTAAAATTTCTCGTAATAAAACAATATCAAATATCTTTTATGATTGAAAAGTACTATTAAAATACGGGTTCTTACTCTGTTAGTATAAAGTAAGGGTTTAAAGAAAAATTTATGGTTTCTGGTTTTTTTTTTTTTAGCAATGAAAAACTAAATAATTTTACTCTGTACTACGTTTTTAGATTAGTAGGAGATTGTTTGAAAATTAGTAAACTTAGTATTGTACAAATTAAAAACTTGCTCATTAAGTTCTTCAGCAAGTTTAAAAAAAAAAAATTAGAACTAATTATTAAAAAAAAAGGTTGATAAAATTAATAAAAGTAATAAATTATACTTGTGAATTTTTAAATGATATTTTTTAGGCCGGAATTGAAAAATTCATGTTGAAAGCGTTACATATTAATACCTCAAATTTTTACGTAAAGCTCACCTTTAAGATTCCGCCTAGCAATAAAGTAATATTAGGTCTAAGCTCTAGGGAGTTTGTTCTGACGAAGTATCTCGAACCCCAAAATATGTCCTAAGTTCATATAACTTCGGGCTTCTTAATGACACTGTAGCGACTTTATTTTCCAAGATAGTATTTTTTTTTTCGGAAAAGTACTTATATAATTTTTTATATTACTTTATTGAACGACTGCTAAGAAAATTCAACTGGTTATTAAAGATAAAGGATTTAAATTCATGTTTTCAAGATTCATAGTAAAAAAAAATTCTTTATCAGTGATTTCATAAGAAAATTAATTATTTTAAATATACACTTTTGTAGGTATAAGTACGCGAAGATTAAATGTTATTTTTTAACGAGAATTTGCTTTTAAGTATTATAATAGCAGTTAAGTGCTAGCAGCAAAAAGAAATCGTTGGTAAAGAAATTAAGGTGAATAAGTGGCAGCGACGGGCTGCTGAAGAAAGAACTCGAGAATTGCGTGGCGTTACGCTAAATTTACGGCAGGAAGACCATGGACGCAGTAAAAGAATTGACTCTGAGTTTTTTCCCCTAAGTCACTTGCTTGGTTCTTGCCTCAACAAAATAGGATTTTGAGACGCTACACAGAGACGCTACGCTTAAATGATCTCGTTTTTGCTTTAATTTAAGCTTTCAATTAGAGTGTAATGTTCTTTTCAGTTACAAAAGGAAGAAATATTTAAATCTAATTTTTTTAAAAATTAATTACAAAATCCTTAGTTTCAACCTCGTTGACAGAAGTAATTGTATGTGTAAGACATTTTTTGTTTTTAATTTTTGTAAGTTGAATACACGTCAAGGTTTTTGCTATTACGTCAATTAGTAATTTTTAATATTCCGAATGAATAAAGTAAAGAGTTGCATTACAAAGTTTAGCTTGCATAAGTTAGTGTCAACATGAAATAAAAAATAATACAACGCAAAAAAACACAACTACTTTTATGTTAAATTCAAATTGAAACTGTCAATTGTAAGCATATTGCCATAACTTTTATAAAAGTTTTAATTTAGTTTGAAAAAAATTTGTCATTATGAGAACAACTATTTTGCAAATATAAAATTCAAAAATCAATTTTAAAGTATCAATTAAACCTTCAGGAAAGATAGGGTGGATCGACAAGGAGAGGGTATTGTCATACTTCTCCGAAATCATCTGGCCTTTCTCGAGCTGGACAACGTTACAGCACCGGCGGAATCGGTGGAAATGGCGGCGCTCAGGATTACGAACATCACCCCTCAGGTCGATCTTTTGTGTTATTACAGGGTACCGGGTCATGAGTTGTCGCAGTTGCAGTGGGATGGTTTTTTCGAGAATTTGAACGTAGATAGGCATACTTTGTTGATTGGCGATTTCAACGCCCACCACCGCTACTGGAACTGTGACAACACTGACATCAATGGGGAAAGGCTTTTGCTGTCCATGGACAAATACGATTGTTTTTTGCATAACTATCAGTCAAAAACGCATGTTAATTTTAATAACTTTAAAGAATCGAACATAGACCTGGTTTTTTCCTCAATGAATTTGGCCGGCCTCATTGATGTCAGGGTTTCGGATGAAATCCTTGTCTCGGATCACTACCCTGTGAATGTAAATGTTTCTGTGACTAAAACAATCTATCGAAAGAAGTCTTTTAACCTTAAGTCAAAAAGGACGGACTGGGGGCGTTTTAATAATGAATTGGAAAGCACATACGATCGATTCCTCGATCGAGACTTCTCCGAAGCGACACCCTGTGCTAAGTATGTCTTCTTTATGGCGCTTGTTGCGAATGCTTTGCATGTGTGTACTCCGCTAAGAATGAATATGCTGAGTGATAAGCATCGTAACCCCGTTCCTTGGTGGAACTCAGACTGTGAGAGGCTTAAACGTCTCCGTAGGGCCGCGTACAAAAAATTTAAATTCTCTAGGACGATGGCTGATTTTATTTACTTTAAAAAGATAGCCGCATTAGCAAAAAGACTTTTTAGAACTAAAAAGAGAGAGAATTTCAAAAAATTTGCTGGCAGCTTTTCTTTTAATAACGGGATTAAATATGTATGGGATACGGTTAAAATACTCAAAAACAAGTGGGTCAATACAAGGCCTTCTCACACCTCTGAGAATCACCAGGACAACGCTAAAATTCAGGAAGCCCTCGACAAGTTGTGCCCGCCCTTTGTTCAGGCCGACCCGGACTGGATGCCACCAAGTGCTGCCAACGAATTTTTAAGCTCAGGGTTCACATTTTTGGAATTTAATGTAGCACTTGAAAGCAAAAACGATGGGTCGGCCTGTGGGATGGACGGGGTGGATTACAGTGTAATAAAGCGTCTCCCGATTAGATATAAACTGATTCTGGTCGATATATTTAACGAATTTTATAGCACGGGCACTTATCCGGTCGACTGGGACATTTCATACGTTCACTTCATTAAGAAGGCGGATGGGGTGGGGGTGAGACCCATCAGTCTTATCAGCTGTATGTGTAAGGTCTTTGAGACTATGGTGAAAAATAGAATGCATTGGTGGATGGAGCACAATGGTTTGCTTCCAAATTTTCAGTCGGGCTTTCGAAAGGGGCATTCTACGGTTGATAGTCTAGTGGGTCTCACAATCAACATAGAGGAGGCCTTTAGTGATGGCAAGGGTCTTCTGGGAGCCTTCCTGGACGTGGATAACGCCTTCTGTAGTGTCGATCCCCGTACGCTTATAAATGTTCTGGTGAAATCGGGTGTACCCAAGAATGTACTGAGCTATGTTAAATTTTCTACTTCTGTGAGGAGGGTTTACAGTGAGCTTACTGAGGAAAATTTCAGGTTGTCTTTTAAGGGTGTCCCCCAGGGAGGGGTGCTTAGCCCAACACTTTTCATCTTGTTTATGTCTGGCATTGGGAGTATACTTCCCAGGGGCGTGACCATCTCGCAGTTCGCCGACGATATTGCTGTTTATACTAGATGCGGCTCTTTGAGGAATGCCAAGAAACTGTTGAGTAGAGCCATTAGCCTAATTTATGATTATTTGAAGGATATCGGTATGCAATTAAACCCATCTAAAACGATACTAGTCTATTTCAACAGGATTGGGGTTCGTCCGGGAGAGATTTCGATTGTTGTCAGAGGCACGGAAATCAAGAACAGCGAGGTGGTCAAGTTTCTAGGGATCCTTTTTGATTACAAACTCAACTTTGACATTCATGTCAAGCGAACTCAGATGAGATGTATGAAGGCTCTTAATATTGTAAAGTTTGTTCGGGGGACTTGGTGGGGAGCTGATCCGGACACTCTGATCACTCTTTATAAGAGCTTGGTTAGGTCCATCATTGACTACGGTTCAATGGTTTATTTTCCAGTCAGGAAGAGCGATCGGGGCAAAGTCGAGTCCATTCAGAATACAGCCATTAGAATGATCCTAGGTCTCAGGAACAGCACCCCATTGAATCTCCTCCTGGCCGAGTCTAAGCTCGAAAGCCTGTCGGAAAGAGCCATTTATTTGGGCAATAAGTATATGATGAAGATTATGTCTAATTCTAACCTTTTTGTGAGCGACATTGTTGATAGGGTGGGCAGGAAGATGATACTTAGACAATACAGAAACAAATTCAATAGGAGGGTCATATTTACCTGTGTGCGAGAGGCGGCGGCCGCCATGGAGGGTGTCATTGTGTCTGGCAATTGGGGTCTGTTTTCGATTGATTATAGAGCTCTATTTTTTGAAATTAGTGTCGACACCGAGTTTGGGGTGGAGCTGCAAGGCTCGACAGACCCGAATGGTTTACTCAGTGACAAACTTCTCCAGGGTGACCGTTGCGTCTGGTACACGGATGGTAGCAAGACTGAGGATCTTGCCGTGGGGTGTGCATGTCATTCTCCGGGGCTTGGCATTGAGATAACTTGAAGTCTGGACTCCAGGGCGTCTATCTTCACGGCGGAAAGCATTGCATTGCTAGATGCAGTGGAAATGGGCGCCAGGATCAAGGACAGAAACCTAATCATCTGCTCCGACTCTCAGAGTGCGCTGCTGGCCCTCAAATCTAGTCAAATGGGAATTGGGATAAATCCCTACATCTTGGAGATGAAACGTCTAGCATATGAGTTTTTTGTTGAGACGGGATACTCCGTCCAGTTTTTCTGGGTACCAGCGCACTGTGGGATCGAGGGGAACGAGAAGGTGGATCGATTGGCGAATGAGGCTGCCAAGAGGGAGTCGGATATGTCAAGACCCATCCCTTTCTCAGATTTGAATGCTTCGGCTAGACACAATGCATTTTTTAACACACTCAGTTTTGTAAAGTCGGAAGGAGACTTCAAGGGAACGCGTTATGTTAAGACATATCTTGATGCAGGCAGAAGACCCTGGTTCCATGGCTTGAATCTCTCTAGGGAAACAATTGTTACGATTTCGAGAGCCAGGGTTGGTCACAACAGCTTGGCGGTTGCCAAGATCGGTGACAGTACAAATATTGTCGGTGCGGGCTTGGGGAAGAGGATTTAAACCACATTTTGTGGCAATGTTCCCTCTACGAGCAACAGAGGAAAGTGATGATTGCGAGCTTAGTTCGACTTACAATTATGCCTCCGTATATAGACTCGGTCTTCTTATACAAGCCCAATGTAACCAAATGCGAGATCATCATGAAATTTCTGAAAAGTTGTAACTTGAGATTGTAATGTTTTAAATTATATGTGAAAATGTGTATATTGATAGATATACACATTTCTTTTCATTTTCTTTTTTTGTATTTTCTTTTTTTTTGTTTTTTTTTTTTTTTTTTTTTTGTAATTGTAATTGTAATTATAAAATTTTGTAGCATAATATTCTTAAAGGATTAATAAAATGCTTAATATAATAAAAAAAAGTATCAATTATTTTAAAAATATTACATACAGTGCTTGTAATACTCTAAATAATTTTAATATAACAATTTATTAGACTAAAAAAATTTTTTCAATAAAGGTAATAAATTCTTTTTTTTTTCATCCTCTTAAAATATCTTGATAATCATGAATGGACTTACAAATTGAATGTCACCAGATTTTTCTTACTTCGGATGATACATGTATGAAAGCATTATATTAGAGATTGACATAACAGATTTCGAAGAGAGCTAATGGATGTGAGGTGTAACTGATAGCTTGAAATTCGAAATGCGTACGCTGACTGTTTTTGATACAAAGAATCTTTTTGAAACTTCCTCTAAGATTCATATACTTATAAAAAATTTTATTAATTATTAAAATTTTGTCATCATGATTTTCAAAGAAAACGTAAAGATAACTATTCACTTAAATGGTTTCATTGAAATAATCGAAAGTGCAAAAACTTTACAGATAAAATTTTCTTTAATTCATAACTGACCCTTTTGAAGATATTTTCTAATGTACTTTGTGTTAGTATACATGATGTAGATCCATATTTTGTAAGTATAATTTAATAAAAAATAAAACCGTGTTGAATTTTTGTTTGTGAACTACGCAATACTTGGTAAAGGTGACTGCTTCAACATCTTCGCCCTTTCATCAGACTAAATTTACAAACTGTAACTCAAATGTAGTTTTATAAAGTATTTATAGTATAAATTTGCGGGTGTGGTAAACTCGTTAAGGATGTTTGGTACTTACAAAAAAATGCAGCCGTGTTGTCAATTTTAATCGAATCTTCTTATAATTTATATCAAAATAATTGTTGGAGTTTTTCCCTATTTTTGTCCGTCTTAGTTTTTAGAAAAATCGAATTATTTGTTTAAACAATTGATGAGGTGGTCTAAAAAAAAATCAAGCATTTTTTTTTTCTTTATCACTTGTAACTCTCTCAAAAATGCAGAGATCGTTGAAAAAACTGTGAGGAAGTTTCGGTGACACTTCAAAGAAAATTTTAATATTTTTTAAAATATTGAATTTAAAATTTTTTTTATTTAATAAAAAAAATGTTGAATTTTCATAAGATTACGCGTTTAATTATTTAAACAACTATTTCAATTTTTGAAAAACCAAAACGGAGAAAAATCCAACGTTTATTTTAATATAAATTATTAGAAAATTCAATTAAAATTGACAAAATGGCTGCATTTTTTTGTAAGTACCAAACATCCTTAAGGTGTGTAAACAGAATTAACTCATATTTTTTCTTTACAATGAAAACAAAATAAATACAAGTTAAGTAATGGTAAAGAATTTAAATCTAATAAATCATTTAATGAACAACCTGTATTTTTTAATCTATTAATTTCTAGAGTGCCATAAAAAAAAAAGATCACGTTTTGGTAGTTGACAAAAAAACAGACTCTCTAATGATTAAACAATGTTAGTATATTTTACGATACTGGGTGGGAGGTGGGACAACAATTTGTTACAGTAACGTTACGAAGAGGGAGCGGGTATGAAAATTTTCTTAGATTAGCGTTACATTATTAATGAATTCTCTTTGCATAAAAATTTACATAATAGTTCTTGTATACTTATGGTAATTAAATTTTTTTACCTTTATTTTTAATTCTAATTTAAATTTTTAGTATTAAATTTTTATTGATTAAGTATAAAAATAATGTTTGAAAATATACGTTTCTATATTTGCATGAATTTTTTGTGATCTACCGCAAGCCAGTGGTTTTCGCTTGACCCGTCCGAAATACGTCTAACTTTCAAAGCACCAAACTTTTGAACCACTCCGTGCTTTTTTTACTCGCAGTGTTTCATGTTATTGTTTTTCTTTTTGATTTGTCGTTGACAACTCTATTCAGTTCATTGTTTCGATTGTGAACTAAGTTTTTCAGTGTCTGATATTATCGATGATAAATATCCTTTTGTCCTGCAGTAAAATAAGAGAGTAGATTTATAATACCCTCGAAGGAGACAGGGAAATACAATTAAACAGTCGAAAAATTAAAATTTACGAAAAACCAATAAATTATATTCTATCTCTCGAAAATCGGAAGGGTGAGGTCAGCTTGAAATTGCTCTTTATTGACAAAAGTACGCCACTCTTCCCTTGGAGTGGCGCACTTTTCACTTGTATGGGGTGATTTTTTACTCCTCCAGATTTAGTATGATATATAGCAACAGTAAAAAAATACGCAAATTTTTTATATAAAACTAGATATAAGATACTAGATCAATTAAGTTTAAAAAAAAAAAATAAATAAAAAAGTTTAATTTTTTATTTTTTTTGGACCCTTTGGTAGTCTTTTTAAATTACATGAGAATTTACATTTTTTCATATGTTTATCTCTTTAGTAGGTGAACAAAAGTTTAAAAAAAATTTTTATTATTTGGTTTTCGAAATTCTACACAAAAAATAGCACCTAAAAATTTTGTTTTCGGTGGTAACAAAAAAAAACGTTATTCGGTATTGCTCTTTTGATGCGACGCACAGATTTCAATGTGCACTCAAAATTTTTTTTTTTCCCCTAATTAATGGAAAGGTAAGAGCAAACGATGGATAAAATATACTCGGTACAATAAAAAAAAAATTTGTTTAGTTTTGACACAAGTACACGTTAACTTCGTTAAAAATTTCTAATACTCTTAAAAAAAATTTTCACCATAGAAAAACATTATTATAAACAATTTTATTCAAAGCCACAAAGGGACAGCAAGAAAAAGCTAAAAGTCAACTTTTCCTTTGTTAGTAAATGTTATTCTTCTGTTTCCGAAAACAAGAAAAAAATTTGGCGTTTTGCATTAATTTTTCGATGCATTCGTGAATCTTTAGGTGCACTCAAAATATTTTTTGATCGACCTCGTGATTTTAGAATAAAATTTGATAAAAAGAGAGAGAAGTAATAGATAAAAAGATCAAATTCAAAGATTTTTGTAAATTGAAAATTGAGCTATAGTAAGTTAAAGGTATTTTTGTGGAATTAGAAAACAATTTTTCAAATATTCGCCTCTGCAGAAATCGATAACTAATTATTCAAAGGATACCAAAAAATTAGAAATGAAAATGTTTTCTTTTCTTCAATTAAGTTATTTAAAAAAAAAAAAAAAAAAAAAAATTAACGCAGTCAAAAAATTAATTGACAGAACTCACCATAACTAAATAATCTCGAGTACAAAGTTGACTTTGACGTAGAACGACGAATAGAAAATCCTCTTCATTACACGTAATTCACTGAAAAAGTACGTAAATTTGCGATTTTCTTTTGACGAAAGCAGTCAAACATGCGTTTCCCGTGACTCTCTTTATTCAAACGCAGAGCGCGGTGCGGATCTGCATTCCCTACCGCGAACATCCTCAATCATCAGTTTTCAAAAGAGCTCATCAAAGAGACGAGCAGCCGAGTAGGAGGAGCAATAGAAACAACAAGCAGGCTTCAGAAGCGGCTAGGTCCAAAAAATATTTAATTTGTTGCTGCACAAGCGTCCAAACATTTCATCAACAGCCAGCCGTTAGACGTTTAATTGGAGGTGATTCGTATCTGGATCTCGTCCGATCGTGAATCTGTAGACGCTGTCGTTTTTACGAGCGCGCCTTGCAAAAACAAATACAACCGATTTCGCCGGAAAGTCCAAAATTTCTGAGTTTACGGCTGGTTGAGCGATTTATTTGACGCACAGCCGCTCCAGATTTACCAACTCGACCGTCATCATTTTCGATTAAAACACAATTCAAATTTTTTTTTTTTTTTTTAACACATCACTCACTCACAAAGTACCGTTTTACATAAATGATGAAAATTTAAGATTGAAAAAATATAAGTTTTAGCGATTGACATCCTTCAGGTTGCTGGAACCGTTGAAAACGTCGACCGAATGGTACGAGCGCCGCGCAGATACTGATGTTTCGGGCCGCGCGCGCCGGCGTCTACCACCCTCCTCTTTAATCTGAGGGCGCAGAGGCGCGTAAAATCACTCCCTACCCTTTTGGTTTCGTCGTCCAGTCGCACACCTTCGCCCCTCTCTACTCCACCTGATGCTTCCAAGGGACATCTTATACAAATCAGTCTTATTCAAAACTCGACTTTTGAATCATTGAGAAAAAAAAATGAATCCAAGCAAAGACAATATACAATTATTCTCTGTAGATAAAATTAGATTCAAATGAAATTTTTACTTAGTCCAGAGATTTTTTATTTTTTCTTTTTTTTTGAAATTACCAATAAATAAAAATTGAACTTTTTTTGTGCCTTGTGTTCATAAATAACTTTAAATTCAAGATTATCAACTAGGTTAAAAAGAATTATTATTTAAAGTACAGGATTTAAAAATTGATACCTAAAAAGCTTCCGATAAAAAATTTATTTTTCATTTGCAGAAAAATCAACTAACTACTTTTAAAAACAACTTCATGGAATTTAAAACGAACGGCAATAATTCAAAAGGCTTGTTAATTTGAAATCATCGTCAAACATTATGAATATTGAATTATCGGAGTTCAATCGTATTCAAGTCTTTTTCTTTGTGTATTATACAACAATGAGAGACTACTAACTAACTCCAATTACGAATTCACGGACTCTCAAAAGTACTAAAAGTTTTCAAAACATCGATACAAATTGTGATTATATCGTACTTGTTCGAATTTCATTTCTAAAGGCTTTTCTAATACAAGTTTAATTTTATCTAAGAGAAATTATAATGAGATTTCACTGGTAAAAAAATAATCCAATTAAAATTCTAAGTGAATCTGGTACTTTTAAGCTAGAAAATTAATAGAAAACGGCCTTCGATAAGAAAACAAAAAAGGCCTCTTCCACAGTCACTCTTACAACATGTATGGTAATTTCTCAACTACGCTGATGACATTGCTTATCGAAAAGACATTAAATAAATAAGAACAAAGGTGATGAAAACTACTTCTTGCAGAAAAGAGAGTGTATACTCATTTGAAAATTTCATGAATTCACCTTTTAGCTTGCGGAGATACCTCATATAATGAGTATTTTATACGTACCATAGGCACTCATGGGTTCACTAATCTAATGTTTAATCTAAGAATTTTTCATTTTGTCAATTGATATCATTGAAAATTGAATTTATATATATTTGTACAAATTTATTTTATACGTAAACAATATTTCTATATTAAGGGAGCTCATGTTGTTGAAACATCGCTGCGTTTAAAACTCTTCATACAAAAGTTGTTATACACCTCAAATTCATCTATAAGATTATTTTAAATGTCTCCGAAGAGGTTATGGGAGGCACTGTTTTATCGACCAAGGGTGAGAATAATCAATTCAGGCGGGATTAACGATGATTGAAACAGGCTGTTATACTCCCACCCAGGACTGGAACGGGTTCCTGCACGGGAGTTAATTCCGAGTAAATTGATGGTTTTTCACCAGAGGTTGATAAACAGTGCAATCTTTAACCTCGGTGGATTCATTTAAAAGTGCCGTACGAGGATATAAATAAAGTAAAAAACTTAAGTGTCCACATTGTTTATATACTTGTTGCACTGAATCATCCCTTAAAAATTAATGAAAATTTTATTTTTCTTCTGGAGGGTCCAATTCAAGATTTTGTTTCTTTTACTGAAGATCCTTAACGGTTTGGCATTCAAGTAAAATATTTAGATAAATATTATAAAGTTCAAGCATTTGTAACAATTAAAGTAATGAAAGCTTAAATTGATCAAGCAGCTTGATATTACCCAGTAGATAGTTGAATTGAACTTAAAATTAAATGAATGTTTTCGATCTTGATTTTCTAAAATTTATATTTTTTTAGCATGTTTGTACCTGTACTTGGAAAAATAATAATTACGTTTTAGTTATATAATTTAATATTGTAGATAATGTAGATATAAGAATGTTAATTTTTGAAAGTTTCACAGCTCAAGGAAGCAGATTTAATTAAGGGTATCATTCTGTGGAATTTATTTAGAGACTTATATTCTTTTCTTTTATTTTCAATTTTAAATAATAATTTTTTTCAATTTTTAAACATATGCAGTATTACTTAGAGTTTTCATCGATTTTTTAATTATAAGTGCATTCAGCGTACAAATTTTATTAAAATTTTACGAAGATTTTCAAACGATGTTAACTTTGCTATTTATCGAATCATTCTCAAAGTGTTACGTTAAGTTAATAAAGAAGAAAATTGATACCACTATCAATTACTCAACGTTCTTAATAAAGTTATGACTGTGTAAAATCATTTTATGAAGAAATAAATTTTTTGTAAAAGGGCTGTAATTAATTATTACTTACGATATTAAATGAATTAACGATGTATCCGAGGCAAAGTAGTTTTATTTTTACTAAAAAGTCTTTGAAAAAAAGGGTTATTTAAAAATTAAGAGATTTTTGAGATAGTTAATAAGAAAACGCTTGAGATTTCTTTTATTAAAAAATTTTGTGATAAAACAATAATGGGACCGGAAAAATTCGTGTCTGGCTATTTCCGAGAATTTTTCATTTTCTAGGGCACAATGAGGAAGAGAGTAAGGCGTATCTAGACAGAGTATGCATAATTTATGGAAGTAACATCTTTATGCGTGAGTAAAATCGAGATCTTGTAAGGGAGAATTATGTATGAGAACGCACTAGTGAAAAAAAGAGAAAGAGAGAGAGGGGGGAAAGATAAAAACTTTGTTGCTCGAGTAAACGACCAAACGTCTTGCGCTCATATTCACAATTTTTTATAAAAAAAAAATGTCAGAAGTTGGGAGAAATAAAAATGAAAACACTATCTCGCTGAAACGCTTTTATGCATGAACCACGAGTCGACGGCCCTGGGAGCTTCAGTTACACGCGCTTTTTTCCACTAGATGCTCAACAGTTCTGTACCACCACACCGGCTGCTGACAAGAAAACATACCTCATATTCTCAGCAATCCTTCTAGCTCCTTCTCAAAAAGGGTTTCTTTTTTTTTCGTTTTAACTGGCCTACATTTAGCTGCGGTACTTTGCCTTTGATACTCTTTCAGGCTCAAAAGTTGCGAGTCATCGAGAACTCGTTAGTTTACTGCACCTTTAATAGAACACTCGTTTTGATGAAACTTTTGCATCGTACTGATTTTTTCGCATTGTAATGCTGATTACGAAATCAGCTCATTTGTTTTAATTTGAAATCGCTAAGTCCACCCAAGGAAAATTACAATCGTTCGAATTGGCAGAACAAGCAGTTTTTAGAATAACCTTTGCAGTCAAGAGCTTCTCGCTACTTTTTCTACTCATTTTGATAAAAAATTTTTAATTTACTTTAAATTTTGCGGAGTGAAGATGTAGGTTAGTCTTCTTATTGAATCAAAGTATAAAACAAAAAATTGTTTACAACTGCAGAGGGTTAGTTTCAAAGAAACAATCTTCTGATGGTGAACAAATTGTAACTAACGTCCATTGCGATGAAAAAGCTATAAAGTGTTTAACATATAAGTTAATTTTAAACCTCCGAGAAGTTATTTCATGATTGTGTTTTAGAAAAAACCTTAATTTTTAAAAAATTACAATAATTTTTGACTGCAAAGTTTTAAAAATTTAAAAGTTTACCATAAATAGCTTACCTAATAATTCGAGACTCCGTGTATCGCACTTCGACAGAAAAAAGGGTAAACTTTATTAAGCTATAGCTTGTCATAGATTACATATTTGAAAAATAAAATGCTTGAAAGTACCATCAAAATTTGTGGTACAATTGAGTTTTGAAATATCAAGCTTTGAAAGTCTTTGAATTAAAAAATTCGAGAAGCTTAGCACTTTTTCTGATTTTAAAGATTTATTTTGAAAGTCATTCGTGTTTTACATTGAGAATCTTCTTGGAAATTTTTTTTTTGAAATTCTTAGATCATAAAATATTTGTACTCATGAAAATTCTCAAAATTAAATGTTCAGTCAAACTTTATTATAAATGGGGTTTCGAATTAAAAATAAATTTTTAGTTTAAAAACATTAACTAAATGCATTAATTTTTCAAACTTTAACTAAACAAACTTATAATTTGAGTTGACAAATACTCACTTGTATTCAAGTCTGAATATGCGTTAAAATTAAGATTCTTCGATATCAAATGACATAAAACTTCTTTCAACGATACACAAGAGAACGATTTGTTTCTACGTTTTATTACACGTCTGACGTTTATTTTATCTTTGAGCCGGCTTGCTGATACAAATCTTATTTCCCTACGTGTTTTTTTATTAGAGTTTTTCGCTTAATTTTACTACACCAACAGAAATTAACACATTTTACGCATAAGTTTTATTCACGCATTGAGATTTTTAATAATTTTTTATATAGTTTGAGATCTCTAGTCAAATCTGTTTCAATAACTCCACATGACCATTAAAATTGTGCCTAGTTTTAAGTGGTCATGGAAACTAGGAATTGAGTAGTGCAGTTAAATTTTGGTCAGGCATTTTGAATAATGTTAAAAATGATGAATGGAAATTCCGAGATGTTTGAGATTGATTGAGATTTTTAATAATTTTTTACATAGTTTGATATCTCTAGTCAAATCTGTTTCAATAACTCCACATGACCATTAAAATTGTGCTTAGTTTTAAGTGGTCATGGAAACTAGGAATTGAGTAGTGCAGTTAAATTTTGGTCAGACATTTTGAATAATGTTAAAAATGATGAATGGAAATTCCGAGATGTTGTCACAGTTGTCAGGGGATACGTCAAACTTTGAAAAGTTTATACTCCGGTTCGGTATTGTAACAAGTATTCAATCAATGCCTGACAAACGTGTTATTTTTTGCCTAAAGAGAAGCACGAGTCAGCGAAGTGATTCAAAGTGAAGAGAGATTATCACATTCCACGCACGAAATTTTAAGTTTTGAGTATTGTACGTGCACCCGCATGGGTATAAGTATCTTATCCCTGTGTCTGTACGGAAAGATCCGAACAATGTCGAATTGTCGGAAGTCCTTCCTGAAGCAACCAATTCAACTTAATCTGGTATTTGCACATAGTTTTACCGAGTTGTTTTTCATTTATTTAATTTGTATATTTATATATTGAGGAGGTTATTTAATAACCCAATATTTTTCATTACGAGTTTCTAATAAAAAAAAGTTTGCTCTTCATATTTCTTGTTTTTACTTTTACTTTTTTTTACAAACTAACCATTATCCGAAATAAAAATTTCCCCATAAATCGACGAATAAAGTTGCGTGGGGCCAACAAATTTCAACTTTTTTGTGATTCTGCAGTTTATGCAGCACACATTACTTTTTTTTTATCTTTGAGTGCTCGTAACTTTAGTTCAAATTGAAATTTCTCGTATATAAAATTATATATATGGTTGAAAAGCTCTTGAGTTCAGCTTTTTGATCATGTAGTTTAAAATACAATTTGACACTTTGCCAGACCACCAGAAGTGATAAGCTGAAAAAAGTGATAAGCTGCTTACAAACTCAAAATGTTTTTGACTGTAAAAAAGTTGAAAATAAACGAAATTGAAAAAATCAGTAATGTTTCGAATAGGCTTTTGCTTCAGCTTTTAAATGCTGAAGACCGAATATCTCAATCTATCTTCCTCTCTGAGTAAATGTTAGTTTAGTAAATTTTATTTGCGTTTTTATAGTAAATTCATAGAAAAATTATTTAAAAAACGATGATACTAAGAAATGGTAAGTATTAGGATCAAAGAACACAGGATTCTTATTTTTACATGTTAATAAACGTCCCTGCCAAATTTGGTCAAGATCGGCACTTGATTCTTGGTCTTTCCCTTGTTAGTCGATTAGATTTTTAATTCGATTGTCTTAAGTCGGTTTTCTACAGATCCAAAAAAGAATTAAGATTGAATTTGATCTTTATTTGATCTTTAAAATAAAAACAAAAACTAAATTTGATCTATGAAGTATTGGTTCTTAATCAACTTTTTAATTTGATTTTAGGAACACTTGCTCAGCAATCTAAGTAATCGGGGGTATAGTAAAGGGATAATTGAGATTGACACATTGCTTTTTATATAAAATATTTACTAAAAAAAATTTTAAATATGTAAAAAAAAATTTAAATTTTAACCTTTGCTTATAAAAAAAACTCAAAATTGAAAAAAAATTCTCAATTTTAAGAGCGACGGTCAATGGTCTGAAAAAATAGTTATATTTAGGTGTAAGAGAATTCAAAATGATAATTTAATTTCAAATTTTGGACTCTACTGTCAATGTTTGAGAATTACTCTCAAGAATTATATTTATAATGAAGAAGTTAAGAACGAGTAGATGCATCACTATAAAATTAAAAGTTCAAAAGTTCGAAAAAAAGTCATTCTATTCATAAAACACTGTGACAGAAGAATTTTGACGGCAATGTTACCATTGTATTAAATATTTTGAAAGTTTATTTCTAGAGTTATCAACTTCTGAAAATAAATGTGGTATTGAATTTGAGCGACGACAGATAGAAAAATTCACGCAGAAATCGCAGGAAAAAATCACTGCTTCGTATCGATAAAATATATATATATATATATATATATAAACCAATAAATCAATAAACTGTGAAGTAGCGTAGACACAGTAAACAATAACATTAATGTACCGATGAAAGAAACGCAGAAACATAAAAAATTGTGATTGATCAGTATTTTGAAGTTTTTTTTTTCTAACGGGCTTTACCTCGCAAGCGTACATCGAAACGATATTTCTTAAATTTATGCATAAAAATATTTGCTGAAAAACTGGTTGTTAGAGAGGCTAGCTAAAAAATTCAAAGGCTCCGGAAACTCTTTTGGGGACTCACGGCTTTGCCTGCTTCCCGGTGGCAAGGATATTTTTTCTCTTTTTATGCGTGGTGCCTGTTGCTTACTCTATAGTGTACACCAGGCTAGTTTCAAGCCAACATCGTTATTTTCAACAATGCAAAGCGCTCGCTGTTTGCTTGTCAGCTGCTACTAACACTTTACTGTTTTTTTTTTTTTTTTTTTTGTTGCAGTTTCTCATTTTTTTTTTTTCTTTTTTTTTATCGCAAAATAATGTCCTTTGCAATACACTCCAATCCTAGTTTTTCGTTTACAAATAGTTTCACACTATTTGCAGGTTTTCAAATCAAATATTTTTCAAGCGCACATCCACGAAAGTTAAATTGAATAAAACCATATGTGAGCTAATTTTTTTTCTAGTTTATTAATTTTAGAAACTTGTTAAAAATTTTTAATAACAAAAAATCATTAAATTGAGTTATTTAAAAAATGATTAAATCCGTATAGTTTTTTAAAATTATTTCAGAATTACTATAACTGTTTTTACACAGTTTCAAAAACCATACCTGTGAATCTACGTAATAACTAATATTGAAGTTGTTAAAATAAAATGATTAGACTCAAATTGGTCGACAAACTATAATCACTTAGAAAAGTTACTGATTATTTAATATTTTTATTAAAAAGTTGATAAATCCGATTAAAAATACAAATTTTAGAAATATGTCAATATTTGATTTTAAAAAGTTGTATTGCACATTATTTTAAGATGAAAGTTTGATGAACTGTATTAGTTATGTGGTTAAGTTGATTGATGAATCGAATGCTTGACCAATTATAAATAAATAAGGCTACTATATTATATGAATGAGAAAATTTATATTACTACCAGAAGTACACAGTAATAATTCTTGTCAACGATGGCAAAGCTTTTGACGTGCAAAGTAGATAGAGAAAAAAGAGATTATTGTCGAATAATAAAAAATATACGTTTTGTATCAATTATTTAAAAAGTTTCTTTTAATTCCTTTTTCAATAGTTTTATAATTGAAAAAAAAAAAAAAAAAAAAACTGTCAAACGGTCAAGCTTGTATGGCTGTGCAAGCCAAGAATTTGACAAAGCTCGCATCACACTTATTGTGATGAATGCTAGGGCTTAATAAAGTCCAGCTGAAAAACAGGTCACACGCAAATAGGTAGAAATGAGGGTAAGGGAAGGACGAAGAGACGAGTGTCGCACGTAGATATCATCCACTGAGTGGCTAAACTTTTCCCACGCGAATCACCACTGCCACTTCCAGCAGCGTGCTTTTGGTAAACGGAGCTTCTGCTGGGAGAGTGGTGGTGGTAGGTGGATGGAGAGATTATACGACCGAGGGGGGAGATAAGTTTCTGTCGGGGAGCCGATCGTGCACAAGAAACGGCTCTGATTTTCTCGCTCACGCGTTCACGAAAAATAAAACGACTTTGCTCTAGGGCACTTCATTTATTTTCAACATTTGTTTTGAGCTCAATTGCTTATTCAAGGATTATATAAATTAGCTTTGCTCAAATTTAGTGATAAATATACTCTTTTCGACTGACAGTCTTTAATTTTTCAATGATGCAAACAACCATTTCTTGGGAGGAATTTTAATGAGGATTATAATTTTTTATCAATACAGTTTTATTGATATCTCCGAATCAATTTAAAATAAAAAATCTACCACCCTGTGCTGGTTTTTTCAACTTGACACATTAATCTAAATTTGGTACTGCCTTGAATAAATGACAAGTTTCAACCTGAAAATAACCATTAAACGAAATGTTGTTGAAATAAAAAAGTTGTCTCTAACTGATCGAAATTAAAAATCTTGATTTAAGCTTTAAAATAAAACCTTCTAAAATATCGTATTAGCTTATACGATGAGTCGTTATTGTGCTGTGACTCTTGAGAAATAATTTTAATTATTAAATAAAAATTTTTTTTTTTTTTTTCAATACTTATAGATATTGAAAGACCATTAAATATATTTAGAAGTTTATATAATTATGAGAATTGGCAACTCAAGTATTAACAGTATATATTTTGCTTTAAATTTCTGATTAAACGATTATTTTTAAATAAATATTTTTCGAGCACAATCGCGTACATCAGGAAATATTTAAAAAAGAAGCTTGCGTAACAATTAAAAATCGTTTTTAAATTCGAAAAACAAATTTTTTGAAAAAAATTTATTTTCTGTAATAACAAACGAAAAATTTGAATTTTAATATTTATTTATAGACATTAAACTAATAAATAAAAATAGCTTTAAAAAAGAGTTAACTTTTTTATATGTGTTTCCTTAACTCACAAAATTTTGTTGTTGTCGTCACGAGGGGCTGAGTCACCAAAAAAATTGTCATATGAAATACGTATAATCTTTTAAAAACTTCACAAGTAACTTTTTTACAGAATCTTATGATTTAATATAATTTTAAAGGTCTATATGTTCCTCAAAGAATGACAAAATAATTGAAGATCATGAAACAATCAAAAAATCACTGATTTTGACTTTAATAAAATTGAATATATTCTTTCATAGTAATTTATAATTTAAAGATGATTAAAAAATATTAAAGACAAAATAATTGTAACTACTATTGAAATATAAATAGATGTCCTATTTTTTTCTTTTAGGTCTTAACCAATTTATAAATTTTGTTCGTTTATATCCAATCTTTCAAAGTGTTTACATTGAAAGGTTTTGCTAGTATGAATAAAAAGTTTATTTTTTACTTTTTAGTGATTTTTTTTAGTATTTCAAAACTTTTTAACAAAAAGCATGTTTAAAAATTTTTTTTTTTTATTTAAACTCGAAAGCCTGACAACAATCTTTGACCATCAACAATGTTTAAAAATAAAAATTTTTTAAAACAATTTTAGATTTAAATAAAAATTTTTTAATCTATACAGTTGTAACCACGCTAAACTGTATAAGTATGCCATCTGGTGCAAACTGCAGTTTTAATCAATAAAAACTACTCAACAGCAAAGGAAGGACTTTCCAGCTAAAATTTTGCTGGAGACCTGGAGTCGGAAATGTACATTACTGCTGATCTTATAGCTACCTTACCAAAGTTTTCTTCTTTATCTTCCGAAGGTTAATATACAGGAGTAAAATTATACGTTATAATATTCAGCAGAAAAATATAAAAATATATTGAACTTTTATGATTGTAAAAATTGTGAGTCTAAGGTAAACAAGAAATAACTCACAAACGCAATTAGATGATTACTAGATAAAAAGTATTCCAATTTTTATTTGCAGTAGAACAACATACATAATTATAAATAATTAAATTACCTCTATACTATTAAGAGAAAACTACCGTTCAGAAGAAATATTTTTCTTTATAATTGAAAAATTTTTTAAACAATTTTAAAAAACAATTTAAGCGAACAACTATGTGTCTAAGGGCACAATGTCGAGTACGCGAAAATATCAGAAAAAAATTACCAAAACTAGTACATTTTTCGCATACGCGAAAAAAGGTCCCTAGATTTTTGCATTTGCGAAAAATATAAGTTTTCACGCAAGTGGCCCGAAAGTACAATTTTCGGTTCCATGCCGGGATAAGAATTTTGTACTTTCTGACTCCTGACGTGAAAAATAGTATACATGCCTTGGAAGTGCAAAAATCAATTTTGTACTTTCTGACTCCTGACGTGAAAAATAGTATACATGCCTTGGAAGTGCAAAAATCAGCCAACTTTTAGCAAACCTTGATGACCTTGCCTTCGGCTCGAACATCAATTTGGGTTTGCTAAGGGCAAACACATTTTTGACTCCCTCGAACGTGTAATATACTATTACTTCTCTCGGCCATGCAATAGGTACTTTTCGACTGCTGAGCTAGCCTGGGTAAGTTTCTCTTTACTCTCGAGCAGTGGAGGGGGAGTATTTTACACCTCGCCGGGATGGAAAATTTTTTTCCATCCCGGAGGGATGTAAAATTTTGGCTGCACTATACGATTCCACGACGGTGCGTTCGTTTACAACCGTTACGTGCTACCGAAGAGCCAGGTATTAAGGGGAAAAACCGTAGCGTCGACGGGTCGGACCCAGTCTAATGACCTACCTGGTCTGCAGCACTCTTTCCCAAAATTCTCCCATAAGCTAATACCACCAATAAAACTTATGCTCCCACTTCACTTTTACAACGCTTCGCTTTTCTGAAAACTTCACGCACAAAAAATTTCCTGCAAACATTTTGCAGTTGAGGTAAGCGGTTAGATCTCTTCGGGCAGTCGGTAGAGGAACATCTCTTTTTTAGCCATTACTTACCTTTGCATTACAAATTTTTTTACTTAAATTCAATCGTATCTGTTAGTGGTTTCAAGTGCTGTGATAAAAAGTGTGAATAAATTCATAATTACAAAAAGCTAAAAGATGTCTTCTCTGATGGAAGTTGATGACGTTGATAATTTAGCTGAATAAGCTCTAAGTTCGATTATACCGGAAAAATCTAAAAAGATTTAAAATTTATATTTTTAAGTTTTCTCAAAGTACCATATTGCATGCCCTGGAGAAGTAAAATATGAAACTACCCTTAAGGAGACGTCAAACATTACCGTCTCGAGGTACGTCCAGCGAACTAACCTCTCGACGGTAAAGTTTAACTTACTCCTTAAGGGCAGTTATATATCATTACTGACTTTCAAACTTAAAAAAAAAAAAAACATCATCTTCAAACAGACGGCGTTTATCAAATTTTTGTCGAAGCTAGCAAATTTTTTTTTTTTCAAATACGAGCATTTTAATATTGCTTACTTTTAATTTTTTTAAATTATGAGATCTTCCAAATTATTCAACTTATTAATAAAAATTAATTAAGGTAAAAAAATACGATTTTATCATACCGCTAATGCTCAAAATCCCCATCCTTGATTTTTTCGAAATTTTTCCGATTCTCCATTAGTTGAACTTATTTTGTGTTGAGTTACATCGTGCAAAAAAGCGTTAAAAGTCGCATTCTTGAGCGAGTTTGACTTTCGACAAATATAGGGGAGAGCAGGATAATTCGGACAGGTGGGCGATTTGAACAATAGTCTTAATTCAAAGATAAAAATGAGATAAAAATCATAGTAAGTTGAAGTATAGACTTCAATGAATTCTTTTACAAAAAACCGAATCAAAATAATGAGTTTTTCTACATTAAAAATCAAAAGTATTCAAATAGCCCCCAAATCGAACTTGGTTTGGTGGTCATCACTCTGTATGCACGTGTGCGACAGTGCTCTGCACTTTATCGGTCGATTTCGGTGTAATTTCGGATTAATTTTGATTATAAAGTGTGTATAGAGTTAGTGAGATCGGTTATATTTGTAAATCGCAAGGTGTGGACTGTATTTTCAAAGGTGGAGAGAAATAGTATAGAAAGAAAGGTAGGGTAGAGGCGAGAGATGTTAGGCGCCGCAGCGTCAGGCGGGTGAGGTCGAAGTTGTTAGGGGATTTCATGTGGAATTTTGTTGCTGCTAGTAGGCAATACAAGAAAGGCAGAGCGAAAGGGGGTTTTTTGATAGGAGTAAGAAAGGTTGGTTTGAAGAAGAGCTGAAGTTAATTGAAGGTGTGAAGGACGGGGTGGTCTGGTCAAAGTTTGGGTGTGCAAGGGAGAGGTTGGATATATAATCGGTGTATAACTCTGAGGACCTCAAGGGTGCATTACGTATGCGGGACAGTTGGGAGGAAACGGAGGGAGAGAGATTAGATTATAGGGGGAGATTTTAATATAAGACTGAGAGATTTAGGAGGGAACGTGGTGGGAACGGGGGAGAGGTGTAGCAAGGTTACTGTGATTAGTAATGAGGGTAGAAGAATGTTGGAAATTATGAAAAAAAGGGTTGGATTTTGCTCAATAGGTGTGGTAAGGGAGATGATTGCGGGGAATATACGTACACATATGCCAGGGACAATAGCGTGATCGACTACGTAATTATAAACGCGAATGGCTATGGATGATGTAAGTTTTAAGATGGGTCTACGGGTAAAATCGGACCATGCACTTTTTGAGTTGCAAATTTGCTCTACTGTGGCGAGGAGGGGCCGAAGAAGTCAAGAGGAGCCAAGGAGGAAGGAAGTGTGTGTATAGACTAAGGAAGAGACTAAAAAAAATTAAAGTGTTGCAAAGGAGCAAATGTCAATGGTGGAATTGAGTGACCGAGGACAATGACTAGGATAAGTTAAAAAGCGTGATCAAAAATGCAATGAGAAAGAAAGTATTGAAAGTGAAAAAGTGGAGGATTGGACAAAGAAAATGGTGGAACGATCAGTGCTCAAGATTAAAAAGGATCGCAAAAAAGGCGAGCGCAAGATGTGGCAGGAAGTCGCGTAAAAGTTGTTGGAAAACAAGGAAGGAGTGGAGGATATTTTGAAGCGTGAGAAAAATGGAAGCAAGAAGGTTGGAGGATGCAAAACTTAGAAGTTTGAAGAAGGAGGCGAAGGTATGGAAATTTTTGAATAAATATAGGAAAATAAGAGTTGACATTTAAAATAATATAAGTGTGAGCGAGGGGAAAAACAATTTTGGGAATATGTTGGATGGTTCGGATATTAAAAAGTGCGAAATTCGAAGCGCAGAGAGTGCTAGTGAATGGACGGAATCAAATCGTCGGTTTGGAGTAAGAACCTACTATCTCAGCGGGCCAGAGCAAGAACCTGCTATCTCAGGGGTCGGAGTTAAAAGCTACTATCTCGCGGGCCCATTTAAATAATGGCATCCAAATTTTTTTTTCTTTTTTGAAGCGTAACTTCTATACTTGCGTTGTAACTCTGCTACGCTCCCTGAGATATCAGGTTCTTGCTCTGGCCTACTGAGATATCAGGCTCTTGCTCTGGCCCGCTGAGATAGTAGGTTCTTACTTCAAACCTATGATACAGATGGAGGTGAGATGATTAAAGCAATTAAAAAATTGAGGAAGCGAAAGGTGGCAAATATGGTTGGCATCCCAAGAGAGGCCTGGATTTTTGCTGTGCTCGAAACGCAGGAAATGCTTCTGGAAATAGTGAGAAAAGTGTGGGCTTGGTAGGGAATCCCGGAAGACTGGGAAACGGCGGTAATTGTCCCACTGTATAAAAAGGGGGACAAGAGCAAGACCGATAATTATAGAGGCTTATCCCTGCTTTTCACGGCGTACATAGTGTAAACAGAGATTCTGCGTAAAGGTTGGAAAGAGAGGTTGAAGAAAAAAAAAGATGTTTCCGACAGCACAGGATGGTTCCAGAAAAGGAAGGTCAACGAAGGATAACGTGTTGGTGTTGAATCATATTGTGTAAAGGGAAAAGGTTAAGAAAGGAAGGACATACACGCTGTTTGTGGACCTGAAAGCAGCTTTTGATACAGTGAACAGAAGTAAATTATGGAAAATTATATTAGACTTTGGCATAAGTGCGGAGTTGTTGGAAAGGATCAAAGACATTTATGAAGAAACTAAGTGTTTTTTAGAGTACTATTGGACTATGAAAAGACCAAGGATAGGGTGCGTTCTAAGTCCGATTTTATTTGGTATTTATACAGCTGGTTTGTAAGCAGAGTTGCGCGTGAGGAATGTGGGTAGAATGTTGACTAGTGGAATGAGTGTGTGGTCCCTGGCATAACGAACGATATATTATGGTGGCTAAAAACCGAGAAGCTTTGATTGATATGATGTGTACTTTGCTAAAATTTTTGAGAGACAGGTAAGGGATTTGATTTTAAATGCAGGGAAAACAAAGGTGTTGGTTTTTAATAAGTCAGGCAGAAGTGGAAAAAAGTGGTTCTGGGAAGAAGCGGAAATTGAGGAGGTAGACAGCTTCTTTGGGGAGGTACTCAGATATTTGAGTTTTAATTTCCGTAAAGGGTGTGATTACGGAGCTCATCTAAGGGATCTGAGAAGCAAAGCGATAGTGGCAACTAGGAAAACCTGGGGTTTGGGGGAAAATAGATGTGAAAAACATTTAGGGAGGAGCGTAATGTTGTTTGAATATTTAGTGAAGAGCATGATGTCATACGGGGTGGAGATCCGGGCATGATGTGGGAGAGAGACTTTAGAAAGGGTTCTGTATAATTATTACAGGGGGGTTTTAGGTTTAGATAAGGGTGCGCCGGGATAAATGGTGGGGAGAGAGACAGGTACGGAAACTTTGTGGTGCTCTTGGGCAGTAAGGGCTTTTAAGTTTGAGGAGAAAGTGTTGGATATGGGGGAATACAGATTGTCGAGGAAATGTTTGATTGAAAAGATCCAGCTACGGTGTAGGGATTTATGCGGTTCGGAGAGGGAAAAATTTTACAGTGAGGTTGGGCTAAGTAGGATGTTGGTAGATATAGAGAGGGGTTTTGGGAAATATTGGGTGTCCGAACTTGAAGCAAGGGTAAGAGACATTGGGAGACAGGTTATGGTTGGAAAATTGGAAAGGGCGAGGTGTAACGGCAGGTAAAGGGAATATCTGAATGTAGGGAACCCGAGTTATTTGAAAGGATACAGAGCGCGTAGGCAAATCAGAACCATAGCGAGGCTAGGGTGTGGGAATTTTGAACCTAGCAATAGATACTGGTTGGGGGTGGAGGAGAGGAAGAGTGTGTTGTGTAAGAGGGATTTAGAGACTTTGGAACATTTGTTATTTGTGTGCGAGTGGACGAAAGAATGGATTGCACGCTTAGATAGGGATGAACTTTGTAAAATAGAGTATGTAATGAGCGAGAGAGGGAATGCGAATATTGTTGATTTGTTTGGAAATATTGACAGGAAACTCAGGGAAGAGAGAGAGAGAAAGTGTGAAATAATAGGATAAGAATTAAATCGGATGTATTTTTGTCATAATTTTTATTTGTTAGGATTTTTCGAGGGATTTTTAGATTGGTGTGTGAATTAGTGAAGTTAATATTTGTGAACCAAGTCTATTTCTGGGCCGAGAAGGCTGAAATTGAATAAAAAATTAACTAATTAATAGCTCCCAAATCGAATTATCTTCTCTTCTCAAATAGCAGTCGGAGAGCTGTATAAATTGAAATTCCATGCTTTTACAAAATAAATTATTGATGGATTTTATTACTTTGATTTCAAAATTACGATTTTATCACAAAATAAAGTCTTTAAAATGATTTTTAATATAAAAATATTAAAATTTCCAAATAGTACTCGCGTTACTGTCCGAGTAGCTCTTGCTCAAATGTCTTAGTTTTTATATTATATTAATTTTACTATCAATATTTAAGCAATAAGTTTTTGAATACTTATTCTCTAATAGTTTATTTACGAAAATAAATTATTACTTGTCGCTAGAACTAAAAAATTTTATTTTTACAAAGTAAAATTCACAGGACTCACTCAAAGTGTTTAAATTACCCGCGCCCCCCCCCCCTCCCAGCGCCCACTAAGAATGAAATACAGACCTTCGGTTTGCGACAAAATTCGTATTTTATAAGTTCTTTCACCTTACCAATTGTCAAAAAGATTCATCGACCTCGAGGAGTGATAAAAAAAATGGATATTCCTATGTATTATTTATTATTGCAATTAAAAACTTCGGAAATTGAAAAATTTCATATATATATATTTTTAAACGTATTTAAAAAAAAAATTACATTGAAGAAAATATAACGATAGAAAAATATTTAATCAAATCTTGAAGCAGTGAAATTGCAAAATTTTACTTAAAAAACTTTTTTCAACGCACACAGATTATTCGTTATCTCATTTTATGGTTCGAAAAAAACTTCTAAAATATTTGCAGATTAAAATAAAAAAAAAAATTATCTTTCAGAAATATACATAAATTATATGAAAGCTTTTAAAGAAACAGATAACAAAAATCTCTGAAACTTTAAATTTGTCCGAGGTGAATTATAAATTTTAAGTACTTACGATATATTTACATCCTAAAATTTACGAAGTTAAAATCTTTGGAGCACCTGAAATGCAAAAATCAGTTAGTATAATAATTTTAATTAGAATCTATTGAAATTTATTATAATTGTGGTAAAGCTGACTTTTTCTTACGCCAAAAATAGGTGTCAAGGTTATTGAAAGCGTTCATTATTCGCTGCGCCTTCGTTTAATGGTTATCACCCCATGACAGAAAAAGTTCGAAGTATATATATAAATCACCAAATTTTCCAATTTATAATTTTTTTTACTTCAATTTTTTTATGAGAACCTCAACCTAATTTCAACGTACGATTATTCTCTTTCCTGTAAAGTGTATTGCTTTTAACAACGTCGACAATCGATTTGAAACTGACATCAAGAGCAAAAAACTTATGTATACTTGAAAAAGCCAAACGAGTAACGTATTAGGGAATATACACTAATTGTCTCTTGCGTCTTGTGCAAAAGTAAACACAAGCCACTGATCTTTTTACTGTTGGTCATTACATATATCCATGTCGGTCTCTCCCAGTCCCTCGCTCTCTCTCTTTTTGTACAACATACTATTTTGTATAAAACATACTGTACAATTAATAAAAATTATAAACCAATCAATCAATTTTTCTCTCCCTCAACATCTTCAAACATCGCATCAAAACTCACAAATTTGTATGCCAAGGAGGAGATCTAGTAAACCATTGTGATCTCTTGATGTATTTACCTGGGATGTATAATTTAAGGCTGTTCATGTTGTTTTTATTATATTATACTATTATATAGAAGGTGTTTGTAACTAGCGTGGTCATACTAAGCGCGAATAAATGGCTGTGGCCCATCAAATTAATGTCTTTTAATAGGTACACGCATCAAATTATAATAAACAGGGTTGAAATGTCAGTTTATTTACTAAAACATAGTTTTTTGAGACACCAAAAATAATGTGGCAACTTCCTCCGCTATTGACTTTTATTTTGATCTATTGGTTCATTTCAGGCTCTGCAATAGTTTTTATTAAAAACGAATTAAAAAGGAAATATTCTGTGACTAAATACTTTTTCCAACTAAACATTTTTTTTTTTTTTTTTTTAGTAAAATAAAGTAAATAAACGTTATAAAATTAAATTTATGGAATAAATTTTGCCAAATACGGGCAAAAATTTGATAGAAAATAAGTTGGCTAAAAATTAAAAACTGGTTTCAAAGATAGAAGAATAAGGATTCGTGCCTATTGATTTTTATTTCGATCGGGTGCATTCTGTTTTATTGATAAACTATTAAATATATTGATTTTCGCCGATAACAATAAGAACAGAGGTGTTAAAAACCACTTTTTGCCATGAGGTGAACACAACAATCGTTTTTAAATGTTCCAAACTACTATCAACTTCATAATTTTTTGTTTTTTACTTTATGTTATGGGCGAACATATTCGAAATATCATGGGTGTCCACATCAGGTACACCTAAGTAAAAGTAATATATATATATATATATATATATATATATATATATGTTTAGTTTTGTTTTACGTTCCTAGTTAGGGTTATAGGCACTTTGATCGCAACGTGACGATCATGCTGGATTGAAGATTTCTGTACAGCAATTATTCTATAATCTTAATAAGTATTTAGATTATAGAATATTATAAATTCATATTTAAATTTTAATTTTAATTATTACATTTTACTTATTAATGTTTAATTTTTTTTTAGTTTTCTTTTTATTTATGTCGGAAAGTAAAATTTATTATTTATATATTCTTTGTTATACAACAATTTCTATGTACTGATTATATTTTGTACAAGACGTTGTACAAAATATATAAATTTATCAAATTAAATCAAATCTCTTATTCTATTTCACGAAAGTTAGTTTTTTTTTTTAAATTTAATATTATCCATTACCCGTGCGAAGAAAAACCTTAGCCCAAAATTTGCCACGAATAAAGTAACGACGGGGATACTTTTGGCCAATAAAATATCTCTAAAAAACTTTATTTATTATTTTAACCTGGAGAAAAAAATTTGAAAATGACCTTTGCTACCAATCCATTGATATATAAAAATTTCACACACAAGCCGCGAACAAAATGACTCTAAGCTTTCAGCTCGCAAAACGTCGCAAGGGTCTTTTTATTCGCAGCTATAGCAAAGGAAAGTTTAAATAAAAATAGATGTTTGAAACACATATTCTAGAACACCTACTTGCATTAGGTTGAAAAAACATTTTTTTTTAAATTCACTTATCTACTTGTAAAATTAGAAAAAATATTTTATCTTAATAATAATAATACAATTTCAAACTACTCCTGGCGCTAAGTGATTTAAAGCTACGCTTCTCGCGCGTATAGCGTCCCACGATGAGTGTGCTTTTTTTTTTTTTTTTTTTTTTTTCTTCTTTTTAGGAACATCAAAGTTACATTATTAAACTATGAAACTTAAATCAAAAGCTATTGCAGCCTTTTACTATAACATCTCGATCTAAAACATGCAATATTCTTATGTGTATTTTTTAAAAAAAAGTTTGCAAACAGAAATTGAACTCGTAGTTATCGTAGTACGCTCTAAAAGTCGAAGGGTTTCTTTCTGTAATTTCTGTAAAAACTTATGATCTATTTCAAGATTTTAGCTCAAAAATATTTCAAATTTTACGGCTAACTAGTATCATAAACTTAAATTTTGCCCTTAATATAGAAATGAAATTTTCATTAGCTTGAAACCTTTTTAAAACGAGAAATTCTCTATTATATGCATATTTAAATTAAAGAACTGTACGGGAGTTTCATTTTAACGAGCATTTTCCATTTAAAAGTAAATGTTAGCATATGTGCATTTTCTCGAACGAGCAATAACGAGTTGAGAATTTAAATTTGTCCACGATTATAATTGTAAAAAATTATGATTAAAAAAATTAAGTTAAAGAAGTATAAAATTAAGGTAAGCTATAAATTAAATTTAAAAATCAAAAATCTTTAAAAAAATGAAAATTCACGAGGAAACCGAGTTTTACTTGTTGCTTGTGAAAATAAACTTCAAAAATTTTCATAATTTTATTCTCAACTTATGATTCAAATACTGAAGAAACGAAGACTTTTTATCAAACTCCATGTATGTTTGATTTATTTAAAAAAAAAGTTAACCAATTTAAGTAGTTTAGTACTGGCACGATTCTGTATCGTTTAACTTTAAATCCATCAAACTAAAGTTAATTAAATGTAAACTTTGAGCATAATGAAGATAGGGAACTTCGAACAAGATGCGTTGGAGAAAAAAAAATTAATTGTCTTTTACGAGTAAACAAGTAAAGCATACATAATGTTGTAATCACTATTTTTAGTTTAAACATAGAAAAATATTTAGATCATTATTGACGAGCGTTCTCAAATAGTTTTTATCATCATTTATGTTAATTTGTTTAAATAGTATAAGGGCTGTTAGGAAAAAAAGTTTTTACGGCAAACAAAGAGATTATCATTTGACAAGATATTTGATTAATTTTTCAAATTAGTTTTGTAATCAAATATCAACAGAATAGCTTAAACAAAAGATCATCGGTAATTTTAGAACACAAAGAGAAAAATGTGTAACAATGTACTTTTTGTTAATTAAAAAATTTCAAATTAATGAGTATAAAGATCCATAAAAAATAATCCTGTGGGGTCTTAGGTTTGTCAGTGAAATAAAAAAGAGTATATTTAATTATTTATAAGCTATTTATGTGTGTATAAAAATATACCTTGGTAACAGTTATTGATTTACTTTGATAGCGATTCGATTCTCTATGTAGCGCTGTATACAATTTTTATTATTTTTTTAAAATGGATGTTTCTCTGAGTCTAAAAATCGAGTCAACTGAAAAAAATTTTGATCTTTAAATTTAAATGCACTCTCAAATTTTAATGCACTGCACTTGGAATAATTTTTTCATATTATATGCTTTTGAATATCAAGAGTAGACAGTTTACATCAAATGACAGTAAATCTAAATCGTTTCAAGATTTACTCATATGTTATTTTTACTACTAGTCTACAAATCTATATCCTCAAGTATACTATATCGTACTTTATTGAGTCCGTGGAGGCATAAATTTCATTCAAAAGCTTTTGGAATTTGGCGTTTATAACACAAACCGGAAACACATCGTTCGCACATGTATATTATACTTGTAAGCTCCTAGAGCTGCATGTTTTTGAACGATGCACCGCGCTTGCGTTGTAAATATTTCTATAGACTTTACTTGTGTGGGCGTTTTGTTTAGAGCTTTTTCCTTTTTAAACAATCACGTTTGAAGACGGAGTAAGATCTCGATAAGAATTGGAAACATGTGATAAAAATTGTTGAAAATAAAAGCGAAGACTTAAAAATTCCCAAGTTCAATTTATGATATAATTGAGCGATTAATAATTAATAATTAATAAAGATAATAAACCTTTCAAAGTGAATAAAATCGAGTATTCGTAGAAGGTTTATTTAATTTTTATAACAGAATCCATGCAAGAAGCTGTTCAAAATGAAGTCTAGAAACTCCAAAAAAAACTTTATGAAAAAAAACTAAAAACAAAGAAAGTTCAAAGGTTTGAATTTTGATATTTTTTTGAAATTTTTAGCTGTGATAGCTTACAAAATTTTTTTTCTATTTCTTGATCGTTTGAATCTATTTTGAGAATATATTCTAAAATTTTTAATCATTCATACTTTTGTATCCTCCTCTTTCAAAGAATTTTCAAGACAATACAAACATATATTACAAGTAATACACCTCAAGCAGTAGAGACTTAAACTTTAGGCTAGGTAATGAACAGACGAATCATCATGAGAGTAATTACTACAGAAGAGCGAGTACTGTATTGTAATATTTTAGTTATCAAAATGTATTTAGTTATTTAGTTACTTGAATTTAAAATTTTCAAAAATATTTTAAAAAGGTAAAAAATATTGAAAGTTAAAGTTCTTCTGTAATAATTATCTGATAATGGGCCAGTTGCTCGTCACACAGTCTACACTCGAATTTCCCTCCCTCTGCCCCGACTTTCTCCAAAACTTTGTTATTCGTCGAGTCTATCATCGAGGGGCTATGCACTTCAGAATCACAAAAAAAAATCACTCATTAAAATCGATATAATCATTAAAATATTAATTTCATTTCAAGTAAAAATCTTCGAAAAATATTATTTTTAACAAAATATCAATTAAAATTGGATCCAAGGCTCTCAACACGTTAAATTTGCTAAAAGAATCACAAAAGAATATAAAAAAAATCAAATGATTCTGGAGTGCATAGCCCCTCGTCTATCATTGTCACAACATTAAATTTATAGTAGATTAAACTATTTTTGAGGGTGAACATCATTTTTTACCAATAATATATGTTTTAACTGTACTTGACTCAATTACGTAAAGTACAAAGAGTTACGTAAAAACTCTGAAATATAAGGTACCTGTACCTAGTATGGCCCCCCTAAGCGAGAATCGACGGTGTGGCGAATTAAACCAATATTTTTTGACGTGTAAGGTCTCATTTTAAAGGTTAATTCAAGAGCTTTAAAATGAGACATTACACGTTTGATTTTGATCAATGAGCTTCAAGTGCCAGAGGATTTACCAAAACACGTTTTTTTAAGACACCAAAAATTTGTGTACCTAATATGGCCCCCTTGAAGTTATTTATTAATTGCGATTTGTTCCTATTTTTTAAATCAATCAGTATATAAGATTTAAAAAACTTAAAATTTTAATTATTTTAAAAATTACTTATTTAAAAATTGAACCTTTTTTACAATTTTTTTGAAAGCTTTGCAACCAGTAGAAAAATTTCACCTTTAAATTTTTATCAAAGTTAGTTTTTTGAGCTAGAATGTTTTTTTAGTTATAAAATGAAAAAAAACTTTGAAACAATTAAATTTATTTTTCTTAAATAACATTAGGATAGGATTTTCTAAAAAGTAAATATGAAGCTAAGGACTCTTAATATCGGTATTTCTACTTATTTGCAAGAGGCCATATTAGGTACACTGAAGTACAAAAAGTTATTTAAGAATAAAACCCGTTAGAAAACGAGTTGAACAAAAACTAAAATCGCATTTTAAAGCTGAAACAATAAAGAATCGAAGCTACTTATGAAAATTTTGGTCAGGTGTATCTAAATATTTTGGCAGACCATTTAATCACAACTTAAAATAATAACGAAGGTATACTAAACGAGTTTTTGCTATAAGGCGTGCGCAAAAATAATTTTCAAATGTTCTAAACAACTCAAAACTTCATAATTCAGTGTTTTTGACTTCTTCCTACCTTGTAGAGATGCCGCACATCGCGCATATTCAAAATAACAGGGGGGGCCATATTAGGCATAGGGCCATATTAGGTACCTTATATTAAAATAAAAAAAAAAATTAAACATAAAAATTCCAAAATCTGAATTATCTCACTACTCAACTGATTTTTATAATCATGAGAGCAGTATAAATTAGACATTTGGGTCAGTTCAGGCTAAAGTGAATTTTAGTGAAAAACTGTTATTTTAAAATATCATAATATTTTTTTCCACATTCTAACCTCGAATTCGGACTTGTTTTCAGTGTATCATGTGTAAAAAGATTTTTCGAAACGAGATCATAAAGGTTGTTTGCCAAACTTGTTGCGACCCTCGCTTTTGGCTCGGCCAGCAATCCTCTCGTTTGGGCAAGTCAACCCTTTCCGACCTGTATCGAGTTGCACTATTATACTTATCGTCTAGTATATAGACAAAAGTAAGTTACATCGTTCGACCCCATAATTGTTTCAAAAAGTTCTGTAGTCTCTGATATTTTAGAACTTTTGTAATTTTTGATCAAATTTTGATTTTTGAGGAAAAAAATTCCACATTTTCGTGTATTAAATATTCACAGTTTTTCATGATTTTTTTTTTGAAAGTTTATTGTCACATAAAAAAAAGCAATCATTGGACATTAAAGTTGAGGATTTAAGTTGACTCATGATATTTTTTATAAATCTTTTAGCTTAACTGATCACAATGGCATTCCATTCATACTTCAAACTGATCACAATGACCCATACATACTTTTAGAAATTAAAACACTCACTTAATCGATTGAATTTTGATCTTCAAAGTATTATTTTTTGTCAATTTAAAGTCATAAATAAGTTTTGCTGTTGAACTTTTTTTAATTAATCGATAAAAACAACTTTTTAAATACTTTTATCAAAATGCGGGACAAACAGGAAGAACTTTAAATAAAAGAATTAAAGAACACATAAGTCATTATAGAAATAAAAATACAGATAAGTCTCGTTACGCGAAACATTTAATTAATGAAAATCATAATTTTGATGAGAATTTTGAAATTTTACGTATTATACATAAGTCAGAAAAATTAAATTCATTAGAGTCTCTGGAAATTAAGCGTTATAGAAATACAAGTAACTTTTTGAATGATCAGTTGGACTTAAATATCTCCCCACTCTTGAATTTGCACTCTATTTGAGTAGAGCTAACTTTTTTATTTTGATAGATATTTTTAATTACAAGTTTAGTACTGTATATACTCATCTGATGATGACATTGTATATCGAAACGGCCGTAATGAGGCGTTAATATTAACTATTGTTAATAAAAAAGTCGTGAAAATCGAAAACAGTTGTTTTTATTGATTAATATTAATGGACCATGGATTTTGACCAAGTAAATACAAAAATACAATGGAAACTTTTGTTTATTTTTTCCCAAGTAGTTTACCTATGATAGTAAATGATTTACAATTGCAAGAATAATATTCACTTTTTATACGGGTTCGTTCAAAGTGCTTTTATAATCCCGCTCCCCTCTACCATCTCAAAATTGATCAATATTTTTCTTAGATCAATATTCTTAAAAATTTCGATAATTTTTCATTGCTAACCGCCTTTTTTAATATTTTTATTTTTATTCAATTTCATATTTTGAATGCTCTACTCCATTGTAAAAGTGAAATTAAAAGGTATATTTTTGAATTATAAGCGTTAAAAATTCATTATTAGCCCCTGTTGGAATTGCGAATATTAAAAATGGCTCTGAAACTAGAAAAAGGTTAGTTAAAATATTCAATAACTGAGTCTAAGAAAAAAGGTAATAATTGCCAATATCTCCTATTTTTAATATAGTAAAGCGATAGGTTATGTTTATTCAATTAAAAATACCCAAAAAATAGCTATCAAAAATTATTTTATTTTACGGTCGATTTCAATCTATGAATCACCCGTTTAAAATGGGTAAAAAAATTTTTATAACCTTCAAAACAGCGTATTGCACATGGTGATTCTCATTGCATATAATTTGATGGTAATTTTGGAAATGTCATGATTCTATGAAATACCTATTTTTTATGAGGTTATGATAAATATTTTTTTTTATAAATTTCGCTGTTAAAAGCAAATGATTAGTATTTAAAAATATGCATTAATTTTGAATCTAGTAAATGTCTATTTACATGGAAATAAATCGTTTCATACAATCTAAAAATTAGCTATTAATATTACCTTGTTTCTAGTCTGAAGACATTTTAAATAGCCATTAAATGTCTATTTCCTAATTAGCATTTCTTACAGGGAGACAATCATCCCTAGCCTAGATTAACATTCTTATTTGAAGAATACTTTTTGTTCTCTAAATGATACAAATTATTTAAAGGTAAGTTTAAAAATTTTAAACTGAACGTGTTCAATGTTAAAAAATTGAAAAACTTTCTTCTGGCAGTTTACAAACTGTCAATTACACAAAGCTATAGCAATATATTGATAGTTATTTATGTATCTGGGGGACTAAGCCGCGTTTAAGCCCTTTGGGGCCTCGGAATCAACCTCGGGCTTTAAACGCGGCTTACCTAATCCTTACAGGTATATAAATGATTTTATTCGCCAAAATAACCTAAAAAAGGTACAATTTAAATGACAATTTCAAAGTTAATATTTATCGGAAAATAAACGTATTGCGCTAGTTGTGTGCAAGATCCATACACCACCAGGTCCAGTAGGAATTAAATGATGTGTTTATCAGCCTCGAAAGAGGCATTTAAATGCACCGTTTAAGTGGTTAAGGTAAATAAACAATAGATGATTTTTATGAAGTACATTGGTGTTTGATTAACCTGGAATGATTTTGAGATCAACAATGAAAACTCAGAGTTCTTCAAAGGAATTCAATAAAAAAATTAAAATTCTTTGAAATCAGTAGTATTAAAACTTGAAAAAATAGAGCTTGAATGTAGCGAAGAAAGGATGGTTGAGGAGAGATCCGACACGCACCTGAATTTTCGTGTGCAACATCATTACCCTCTTATTTACCTAGCCCGCGGTCAAAGAGTGACAAGTGTGTTTACAAAATAGCCCTAAGTTTATCCAATAGGATGATATAGTCAAGCTGCAGGGCATGTTGCAGCCATGCCGGCCGCAGGATCAAAACACACTGCGTCTGCGTGCCGCTGGTAAGCGCAACATACCCGAGCCGTGAAGCTACGCGCGGTTTATTTCAGTCTCGCGTCGCCCTCTCAATCTACCGGTGCTACGATCTACGCGTTCTGCGGATTTATAGGGCTGTCCATAAAACGGAATAAAAAAAAAAATAAATAAAAGAGTTTTTAAAATCATGTGCGGTCACAGGCCGATTGATTGCTTCTATTTTTATATTTATTCCATTTGATTGATTTTCCTTTTTTTTTGTTTTTTTTATTTTTTTCTCCACACTTTTATGTTTTTACTTGTGTGAGATGAAAGGAAGAATATTGCGTTCAAACTGAGCGTTGCTGATGATCGAGGACCAATAGCAACATATCCATCTGTCGAAGGTAGGATTAAGCTTTACTTTGAAGCTCGATTAAAAAAATACTTCGCTTTTTTGGATCGTATAGTGGAATCAATGTATGCTTTTTATTTTTTTATTTTTTATTTCTACCTCTGGGGATAAAAGTACCAATTTTAGTTAAATTAAAATCCGTCAGAGATTTTATTGAACATGGAAAGACAGCTGTCGAAATTTCTAGAGTGAGAAACTTTTCGACTTTTCAATTTTTGCGCAAATGATTTCAAACAAGTTCAAGATCGAAAAGGAACTGTCATAACTTTTAATGTGAATTTCTCTTCCACGTCTTACTTTTATTATGGTAATGATCTGGAAAACATCCTTTGATGTCCAGATTGAATATGACAGAAAAAGACCATTCGAATTTTGCTTGACACTTCATTGACGTGGCTTCGGTGAATATTTCAGGTTTAAATATTTTCTCAGAATCTATTTCGTACAAACAGGGAACTTAAAGTTTTTCTTCGCTCATTTATATAGACTCTAGAGCAACGCTTTTATTGTTACAAATCATTTTAGTTTATATTTTTTAATCAAAAAAAATATAATTCACCAATTTCTTTTTTCACATCACTTAGTAAAATAAATCAATTTTTTTAGCATTGTTTTTTTTCAAATTACATGATCAGAGATGCGAAAGAAAGAAAGGATAATCACCGAGTCATCGCAGATCTATTAGTTGTTTTTATTGCAAAAAAAGCGCTTCGGCCAACATAGTTTGAAATTTAGCTTATCAGCTTTAAGTTTCATCATAACTAACTCAATTTAATTGCAGATACCTTTTCCTTGGTTGCAAATTCCTTAAAATACTCGATTTACATCAAACTTTGAAATTTACCTTTCGCCATCTTTGAATCAAAACCGCGAAGCTTTCAATAAAATGAAATCCTATATTCAAAATACTTGGGTCAAAGTTTAGTTTGAAATCTAATAGTAATCTCACAAAGTTCGGGAAACTCAATTTTTTAGAAATACAAGAAAATTTATTTTGTTTCAAAAACTATTTATATTTCTTTTTACTCTATAAATTTTATAAAACTGTAACACGATCAAAAAAGACACTGTAAAATTTCAAGCTTCTTATTTGTTAATTTTTTTGAAGAACAAACAAAACTAAAATGCTGGTTGGAGTAATTTAGGACGTCTTTTTGATGGTATCTTAAAATTTATATGACTTTCCTCGGTTTCACGTTAGAGTACTATAAAATATTGATAAAATCATTCATTCACGACACTAACAGTTTCTAGATAAATTTATCAAGACTTGATCAATCCAGTGTACTAAAATATCATGCTCGATTAAAAATACATTACACCACCGGTACTTTAATGTAGTCTTATATCGTACAGAACATCTCACAGAAAACTCAGTTTGGATAAATTAAAGAATGTTGTCACTTTCACAGAATTTTTTTAGTTTTTGTTGTCTCACACGATATGATAGTTGATTCAAAAAATTATGAAATTATAAAATGCTTATTCGTATTTTAAAATCTTCTTAAACAACTACAATTTAAGTCAGTGCTTTTTAACATAATCTTCTAAGGCTAGGAAAAGAAAAGAAAAGTATTTGTGAAATGTAAGATATTAATTGTTTTTAAAATATTTCTGACCAAAAAAACTACCAGTATCAAACAACATTTACAAAAATTTTTTTCTGAAAACTAAAAAATAAAATAAAAATAAATTTTTTAAAAATACCCTTTTATTTATACAAACAATCAAAGTAGAAAAAAAAAACATTTATTCAAAATAATAAAAGGGTGGGAAGTTTAGCGAGAATCACACGTAGAAATATAATTTTGAACGTCCCACCCTTTTATCATTTTGAATGAATGTTCTTATTTTTTCTATTTCAGTGTTTGTATAAACAAAAGGATGTTCAAAAAATTTTTTTTTTATTTTATTTACTTACTGGCCGAGATGTGCATACAAAGTGAGAAAGACTCAAATCATGTTTATCAATTATATGTGATCTGAGATTTTCTTACCCATACATCTCATACGGCAAACCGTTTAATAGGTGTTAATGGTTCTTTTAAAAAGTTCAGCAAAAAAAAGACCTTAGAAATTTCGTAAATATTGGTGATTATTAAAAACATCATAACAGTAAATCTCCCTTTACTTTTACGATGCAACTTCAGCATGGATACTGCAGAATTATTCATGTTTCTTATTGTAATAAAATATTATCAAGCTTCTAGAATAATACAATTATTTTAAAACTAATAAAAATGTAAATAATTTACTTATTTATAGTCGTATTTAGAAATTCTTTCATAAAAATTTGATTTTTCTATTCGAGATGCATTTTTTCTATTTCTAACAAAAAATGAAATACAAACTAGATCAGTGAAAATAAAAACTTTAGTATGAATTTCAGAATGATTTAAATAAAAAAGGGCTTTAATAGTTGTAAAGAAAAGACTTTTTTTTTATCTAGAAACAGAGAAAAAAAGGTGCTGTTATCATATTAAAGTCATATAAAAAGCTTAGTACGGTTTCAGTTTTATAAAACAGTGAGATCGATAAACTACATAGGCTAAATCATATAACACACCTGTGGAGATGGAGTATTTTATTCTCCGAAAATGATGCGTACGCCACGTGCTGTAGACATTGTCTGGAAACTCTACTTACACCATATGCTTTGAACATTATTTTCGTCCGGTTTCTGAAATTCGACGTCAGTAAAAATTTTTATTTAACTGGATCGTATTATGGGTACATTTTGACATGTAAATAGCGAGGTGATAGTGACACTTTTACATCTTGATTTCTTTTTATAACGATACTCTGCAGCATGTAATAATATGTAAATTTACTGCTACAAGCAATTTTTAAAAAAAAAAGCTATAAAAATTATCTTAAAGAACCATATTTCACGACCCTAACGAATAAAATTATAATACATAACTATTGTCTAAAGTTGTGCATTCGTATCTGGAGTTGTTGATACCCGATGGCACGCTTATCTGCAGCCGATAGCATCAGCAACTCTCGATATAAATGTACAACTTCACACACTAGTTCGGTAACAAATCATTTCTAAATTTTGTTTCAAATACCAAAGTCGTGCCATATTTCATGGTCCTATTGAATAAAATTATGATATCTAAGTATTGTCTGAAGTTATGCATTCACATCGGGAGTCGTTGATAGCGCACTTATCTGCAGCAGATAGCATCAGAAACTCTCGATATAAATGAACAACTGCACACACTAGTTCAGTAACAAATCGTTTCTAAATTTTGCTTGAAATATTATACAAATTTTTAGACAATCAATTTTACTATCATAAATATGATTACTTTTAAATTTTTTTATTAAGAGTTTTTCTCACAGATCAAAAGCATGTAGTAACATTATTTCAAACTTGCATTACTTATATATAGAAATGAATAAATAGGGCAGCTTGAAGAATCGAGCCTTGAATACCCCTTTAGGCTATCATAACTCTATTGACATACTAGAGTGTGTTTTTTTAGTCACTAAATTTATAATACATGATTATTTATCAACATGACTTTATAATAAAAGGATTTTAACTCTTTCTCTTAAAGAGGTTGGCCAATCAAGCAAACTAAACGTCGAGTAAATAAAAACTCAACTGTGTTTTTTAATTAAAAAAAAAAAAAAAAAAAAAAAAAAACACCTAACTATGGCCTTCTTCTAATCCCTGTTTTCCAAAACTTACCTTCAGGCTCTTCTGAAAACCTATCGCCATCATTTCCTTTTATACTGATTTGCTTCAACGAACGAAATTTCCATTGACCTTTATTTACATTGAAGGAGTGGCTAAGATTTTTGTATTTGATAGTATACCAATACGCTTGGCTTGATTTTTTTGCTAGTCAGTCTTGGACGTAGTAGTAACTAAATTCCTTAAAAGCCAAGAAACTATTTATAAAAAATAAACAATAATCTTTAGTTAATTTTCAGCCAAATATTTTAATTTTTTTTGAAATGACAATGTCCGTATAAAGAGATGTACAGAAGATACGGAACGCTGTGGGAAAGTGAGGGGGGAAGGGAAAGGGGTTTTACGTTCACGTTAGAAGCATTATAAAAGTTTCAAAAATTAATGTTACGTATTTTTTTATCAATTTTAATATTCATCTTCTAAATTAGTTTTAATTAATTAATAGCTGAAATACATTTTAAAGAATCATTCACGTGTCTCTAAGTGTTTCTCTAATATATCGTGCTGCATCTATTATGCTACAATAAATTTAGAAATAATCTTATAGTCTAAATCAAGCAAAACTTTTGCTCTTGATTAAATACGAATATACAGTTTTCTTTAAAAGGTGCTGCTAGATTTAACCATTGGTTTAATTAGCCAGAAGCAAAGACAGAAATCGTTCTTTACTAATGCTTAAAACGATTAAAAGTTGATAATCATCCATTAATTTTCAATTAAATTTTTAATTTGTCCTATCTTAAAATATTTTTGTTTAATGAGACATTATTTTCCAGAAAAAAGTTTCAAATTATGTGGATTTATATTAAGTAAAATATTGAAAAATTATGAAATTTTCATGTCCGCACTGATGAATAACAAAGAAATAATATACTGCAGTAGGAATGGGTTAAGATTTTTTTATTTACGTTTACGAATGACCTTGACAAGCTTTACTTTGAAATCAAATTTTGACTGGTAATAAAAAATGATTAAGAATGTGTTCAATAAGGGCTTTTTCCATCATAGATAAACTTGACCATTTCAATGTAAAAAGGTCAATCCTAATCGATCAGTGCAATAACACATGTTATGGAAAAGCGTGTGCAATAAGGTATACTATTGAATCGGTGATGCAATATAATACGCTGTTAAAAGGCCAATACAAGAAGATAGATTACTGAATTACTGTTAATCTAACGTTGCAATAATAATATAACTTTAGACAATAAACTATTATCTAAAGCTCTATTATACATCTGCGAATCATGTCTATCGAATTTTAAGCGGTGTTCAGTAACTTTTTTACTTGTTTATTAACTTATTGAATAAATTTGAGCCTTGAAAAAAAAGAGGTAACTTAAAAATTAAAAATTAGACATGGATAATCGAATCTCCGATTCGCTACGATACGTAATATATGCGATGAAGTTATTAATTAACTATGCCTAAAAGTTTTTAAAAACTTGGTAAATACGTCAAAAAGTGACTTAAAATAGTTAAAAATTGAACATAAGTGATTCGCAAATGTAAAACACAATTTTTATAAAGCTTAAATTAATAGCCCAATAGCGTATATTATTGTACTAGCTTTTCAAAAGCGTATCTTCTGCGCATTTTTTTCAGTAACGTGTACATTGTCGCACTGACCGGTTAGAATTTCTCTTTTGCATTGGACCGTAAAACTAATTTTTACAGTAAAAGATAATTTGATTCTATCCTTTAACATCCAAGCATGAACTGTATTTCGCGCTTTCTCCTTCAAGATCAAATACAAATAGTAAGGCATTAATTTAATAGTGAAAAAAATTTAATTATAAAAAGTTTTGTTTAACATCTTAAAGGTCTCTCTACTTTGAAGTAAATTTGCAACTGCACTTTGGAGTACTCAAAGGGAAGTAAAGCGTTGTTACAGAGCATCTTCGTTGTAGGGTTTGAATTAAGAAACCATGTGGTTTTTAAAAGCCCTTTGCAGAATTATACAATAATAAAAACTTATAATATTTTAAACAACTGAAATTGATTAATTAATGAAATCTTATTTTATAAGCCAAGGTCTAGAAAATCACAAAGCTTTCTAATAAAATTATTTCACTGATTTTTATAGCTGCCGTGACTTTTTACGTACTATATAATGTTTGAATTTTGTTTTTTTGGCTTCTTGATAATCCAATAAAAATTTAGTTTCATGAAATAAAATAGTGACTCCGTTTTTTAGTTATTATATTTATTTATTTGTTACGGTCTAAGAATAATTAGTAAACTTTAACAATCGTGATCACCAATTTGAAAAAGTATAGTTTTGAAAAAGAAAATTTCAATTGAGATTTTAACTTTGTGGGTTATGACGAAAATTTTTATGTTTACCGCGTTTAAAACGGATGATGAGATTTTCATGGAACAAATTTTATTTCACAATCCCCACGCAAACACGCGCGTGCGCACGTACATCATACACTTTAAATAGAGCTTGAAATCGATTTTGGTCATGATAAAAATTATTTTTGAAACTTGTACTTTTATTTAAGAAAATAAAAACAACTTCCGAATATTAAAGAGTCGGTCAGACATGCCTTTAAATGAAATGAAATGAAATTACGAGAAGTATTTTTTGCAAAACAGCGTCATCTTGAATTCAGAGAGTTTTGTCGGAGAAGTCAAGCTTGCGGATATAAAAAAAGAGAATAAAAGTGGGATCACAGTACATCTGCTTTAGTTGGTGGATTTTTATGGTGCACGTGTTGCATAAGTATATGATGCGGGTGAAATATAGTCATAAAGAAGCTTCGCTAATGCATCTACCATCTCTCTTGATCTTTCACGCTCGTTCGGTTGCACGCGAGAATGTGTACATAATCTGCAGCGTGGAAGATATGATCTCAACTTGTATGTAGTACACGCGTTTATTTTTGACGCTTATCGGCCGAATCAAAGTAGCGTTCATGCGTTGCAGCCCTGATCTACAATTTTGACTAAACTAAAATCTTTCAAAGTAAGGCTTTCGTCAACAAATAGTTTCAGTTATATTTAATTTAAAAAAAAGGTAATTTTAAGTATTTCTACTTATGATCGCTTTCATGATTGATGATATCGTAAACATTCCAGTTATGTATCGTGACTCGTGCGAGTCGTAGAAAATACATATATCATCACATAAGATGGGTCGAAAAACATTCTTATTTGACGCCATTGTCGTTAATATTCTTCTCAAACTTCTTACATAGCTTACATAGCTTACATCGTCCAGTAGTCTTTAATGAAGTTAATTTTAATAAAAATTGAACTTTGGAAATTAATTATGAATTATTTTATGAATGAAATTTTATAGATTGAAGTCGTTTTAATACTTACAGCTGTCCGGAAAAAAAAATAAAAAAACATTCAACGTCGGATACTTTATCAAATGGTTTTCTTTTTTGAAAACCATTCGAAATTTTCTTCGGATGGTTTTAAAAATTAAAAAACTATTCGACTTGGATTTAAGCTTGGATTAGTTTTTGAGATTCAAAATGAAGTGACTTCGAATACTCCAAAAATCAGAAGCATCTGACATTTACTCACCTCTGCACACATGTCCATGCAATACTATATATTTTATCGTACTTAAATGGGTGCCGCACGATTTTAAGTAAGTTTATTTAGGTAACCATGTGTAAAATCGAGTCTCCACGCATTAAAATTATAAAAATTATTATGTCTTTAAATAGTGATTTTTTAAAATTAAAACACTTGAAGTAAAGACAAAAAATATTTTCGACTACTACAGCGTTTGAGTTTTTTACCTTTTCTTTTTCTGAAGAACGCATCAAATCAACATCGTACAACGAAAAATAAATAACATAAGAATTACACTTTTCTCATTTTCTTTGTACCTTCTTTTGTATAAATAAAAATAGTTAAATCAATAGCATTCAAAAATGTGAAAATAATGCTAATAATATAAACACAGTTAAAGTTATACAGTTAATACTTACGTAAATAAAATTGATTATCTTTGGATAATTGAAAAAGCAAAAGTAGAAATCATTAGAAATAACAAAAAAACTCAAACAACTTTTATTTGATTATTAATCATACTAGAATTAAAAATAATTGTAACTTTACATAAAGTTAATTTTTCATGAGTTTAATTATGATATAAGTTTATTATTTTGTTGAGTTACATAAATATTTGTTCTGTAATTTTTTTTTACCGTCATCAAACTAAAAATAAAAGATAACGTAGAAAAAAAAAACAAAACAAACAAATAGAGGAAGAAAAATTTCAGTTCAATTATTTAAAAAAAAAAGTCTGATTTTTGACGTAGAATAATCAATATTTAAAGAATGCAATTATGTAACATGAAAACAGGGCTGGGCAAAAGTTCGGACTCGGGGTTTTAGGAGACGAAAGTTCGAGGAATTCAAGTTCTTCAAGCTGGAGAAGTTTGTGTGATTAAAAAAAAATCTTAGGATGTTTTTTAAAAATCTTTTAGTTTAGATGATTTTTAAGAAAATTTTTTCAAGTACATGAGCTGCTCCAGGTCGAAGAACTATTATTTTTCGGACTCGGACTCCCAGACTCAAGTACTCGGACTTGAAAGTCTAACGGCTTGTAATCTGGACTTAAATCTGTACTATGGACTCCGAGTTTTTGTCCAGCCCAATGTAAAAACTTTCATTAAACTGGAATCTTGCAAGAGACAGCTTTTTAACAATTCTCTTGAAGGTGATCTTGTAAATAAAACACGAGACAATAAAAAGCTTTTCCTTCCAAGAAAAACCTTTCTTCCTTTCAATAGGACATTCTAAGTATTTTACCATTTTAAGCTTGCATTAAAACGAGTTTTTCAATTATGATTCTATTTTCTTTTCATTTAGTGGTTTAATTTCATCGTCTGCATTGAAAGAATCATAAAATACATATAACTATCAAAATTCGAATGAAAATATATGATCGTATCGTAACTGTACGATTGTTGGAAAAAATAAAATGAAAATATATGAAATGAACCTAAATAGCGTTTTCAAGGAACGAATTTTTTTTTATTATGAAAAAACGTAATTTGGAACCTAATTTTGAAAACAGTCTGATAAATTTGTTGTAAACAATATATAGAAAATTATGAATTCTCCGAATTTGTAAAGATTGTTTTTTTATTTTCCCCTGATCTTTCTCGTAATGACAACAAATTTGATCAGAATTTCGAAATGACACAGTAATAAAAGAATCGAAACAACTCCGCGAGGTAAATAGAATTTATCAGTTCAGCTACATGAGCAAACATAAAAGGTAAAAAGGGAGTGTATATTTTGTACGTGTCAAGTGCGTCGTTGTTCCTTGCAACGTGCACATTGAAGTAAAGGCAGGGTGTAAACATCACCGTTCCAAGGCCAGGCTCCAGCCTGCAGGAGTATAGAAGGATATAAGGCGATTGGACACAACGGGGGGTGTAGTCTGATAACGAGCCAGCCCTTGATTTATCGTTCCCCCGTTAGCACCAGCGCGATTACCATTACACCGGATACTATATCGAGAAGCGCTTCGGCGCGTGTTGTTATTTGTTCTTGTTCTTGCTCTCATCGATTGCAATGATACCTTAACTAATTCACGTCAATTGAGCTACTTTATCCTATCTCTGACCACGAGAAATTCGCCCCAATTTACAAATTTAAGCTCGTATTAATTTATTATTAAATAAACTTCAAAGACGAGTTTTTAAATAACACATAACTCCCACATTTGAAGAATTCTTACAAAAATTTATACTTTTATAAGTTTTATAATAACCACTCGCCGACCTACTTCTTCTTGATAATAAGAGTATTTTATGTGCCGAACGCTGATGAAAGCGCGCCCCGAGCGCATACAAAATTTTTCAGTGCCATAGGTATACCTTCTTCATTAAACGCCTTTTTTTTAATTTCCGCTCAAGGTTCTAGCCTCAGCTTTTTCTTGGAAAATTTTTATACTTCCCAGAAACACAGCTACAGGGTTTAAACCATTAATTAGTATAAGGTGGTTTTCTACCAGAGCTAGTCAAGTCCAAGACTAAAAAAAAATTGTTTCACCAAATTACTAACAATTGGTTATTAAAATTTTTTTTTAAACATTTTATGGCTTCTGAAATCATTTTCTACCAAAAAAACATTGACAATCACAACAAAACATTTTTTTAAACTTTTAACCTCACCTTTGAATACCGCAGTTTTAGAGGTTATTCACGTGAAAATTATTTTTGTAAAATTACTGTAAAATTTGTAAAAGGTCAATTTTTTGCAATTTGAAGAAATGAATTCTTCGATAGTGAAACTATATGTATGTGGTTTTTCTAAAGGATCTCTATTGTAAGAAGATAAATATTAATAATTTAGTACACTTTTTCAGCGTAGCGGCCATACGCGTAATGAAAAAAATTCAATCTTTAACTTGCTGTAACTTTCAAACTATATGGTCAATTTTGATCATACTTCGTAGAAATGTTTATTAATATCTAATAAACACCTCCAGAAAATCTGAGCTGATTCTCTATTGTCATGCATTTGGTAGAAGACTACCTTAATGCAGCGTTTCGTAAAAAAAAAAATTTTTTTCATTGTTTAAACAAATTTCAAATTAAATCTTAGATTCGAAAATGTTGTTGTGTATTTTGCTGGATAAGAGCTAAATATAAATAAAGAAATTGTAGGTAGAGCAGTTCCTTAGGTTTAAAAACTAGAAACAAAAAAAAAAATTTTTTAATTTTTTGTTCATAAAAAAAGATCAGATTTTACTGGATCGATTTTAAACTCTGTTTTATAAATCTAATTTTTCATGTTGATCCAATGCAATTTAACTCACTATAAAATAGTCATGTTCCGGTAGTTTATCTTCAATCTATCGATGATGAACTTTGCCTATAATCTAAAGCTAACAGAAATCAAGTTCACGCATGATAAACAGATATTTTCACCCTTTGTAGATTATTTAGATTAAACAGATATTTTTCAAAAATTTCCAAAGCAACAGTTTTTTAATTTATAAATCAATAAATAGTTAATAATTTTATAATTCATTCAAATTTGATTTATTCGATGTAATAAAAATCAATTTTTTTTATTCAAGTAATTTTTGTTTGACTTCTTTTTTAATCATTTATTTTATTTTATGCTCAAAATTATACTTCATGTGTATCCCAGAAAAAGTGCACAAGTACATAAAAAACTTTAATTTTGAGTTTACAAAAAATTAAGTAATTTTGTGTACGGAGCAGGTCGATATTTTTTTAAAAAACTTGTTTTTTAATGAAGTTATCTCGATCTTTTCTAAACTAGTTTATTCTATGTTCTTTATTTATGAACAATAATTTATTAAAACAACATTTCGACTAATAATAAATAAATAAATATTAACAGGAATGAAAAATTTTTAGTAATTAATTATTAAAAGATGGCCTTTTACTTGCTCAAAAAGTAAAGTTGTTAAAATTAGTATTTCGAAAACGAAGTACTGAAAACTTCATGCAAGCTCTTCATGGTTTATAAGAGTAAATTGTCCAAATGTATTTCTTTAATTTTGTAGATTAAAAAGTGAGTATTTTGAGTTTACTTTGTCTGTAAAAGAGTTGACAGTAAAAATAATCTTTAATATAATCAATAAACCTGAAAATTTGTATACTATACATTCGATATATTTCTCATTAATTTTCCTTTGAGTGCATAAATCCGAAGAAAATGATTTATAATTTGCTTTGAGCTTCAACTCATCAATAACGATAGATGATGCGTAAAATATTGAACATGAATCTCAATGAATGATCAGGACAAATCGATTTATTGATTTCATGAAACTTATGTTAGGTGTCTTTTTAAATAATAATATTCAAAGTAAGTACATATTTTTCAATGTTTCTGTACCAGTCATTACTTAATTCTTTTTAAATTTTGTATGAAAAATATTGAACTTTCAATGGAAAATAAATCTATTATGCAGGTTGTTAAAAAAAAAGTGTGAAAAAAAAAAAAAAAAAATTTCATACAGGACCATTCAAAAAGTGTCATCCTAGATTTTGAAATTTTTCCCCTCTATGTTTCAATCGGCTTGAAGCTTAAAAAATAGTCTGTTGATCTTTCAGTGCATAAAAAAATTCGAAAAAAAAAACTCTCTTATAAGAGACTAGTATACCAGTGTTTTAATTACTTACTAAATATTTTTATATTAATGTACAGAATCTTAGCCTGGTAAAATTCTTAAAATTTTATTGACCCTAAGATCTTAATTTTCATTGAACTACCGTTAACCGAGGTAACTGTTGGCAGCTGTTTGAAATTGACGCTTAGATACCGACGGTAATCGAGAGGTCGCCTTCAGCATATGGTCTAATTGCGTTGTATCTTGTATGGCGATTTTTAGTGGCGGAGTTTTTTCCGGCCAAAACGACGTAAAACTCTCCACAATTTTTAAACCCGTAACTTTTTCGATTTGGTATAAATAGTGTAAAAAAGTGAAGCTTCTCACAAAAGTAGCTTAGTAGAAGTTTAAATTCACCTAGGTACGTCTGTAAGTGCACAATTACATTGCGGAAATTGGTACCTTCAAGGGGGTTCCTCGGGGAGTTCATTAGAATGCTAATTACGTATTTGAATAATAATTGTAAATCTTGGTCGCAAGGACAATATTTGTCAAGAAATATGATCAGTCCTGTAAATAAATGTTAAATCGAACACTATATGGTTTAGCAGCTTCTTTGGCTCAGATTGGAGTGATAGCTGAGTATCCCTGCAAACCTGGCAATTAAGACTAATCATGTTTTTGACAGGAGTCTGCATAGCTTGAGGAAATCATTAAAAAAATGAAAGTTAACTGGAGTAAGGATATTTCTTTAAAAATATTAAAATAATAAATAAATTGATTTACAATGATTAAAATGACGATTTATAATTTTTTCACAGCTTAATTCGATTTTTCGATGTCTTATTTGAGTTACCTAGGTTGAGAAAAGTTTTAGCAAAACGCGACATCTTTTGTACGTAGCAGTGATAAAGATAGTAACTAAGAAAGAAGAAAAAAGAAGTATGACGATTTATCGAGTGCCGGAGGCCAGGGCGATGATGAACATCATTGTCTGACCCAAATGACAGAACAGCAGAAAGTAAAAGCAAAAAAAATTTAAAGCTCTCAGCGGGGAATAACGAAAGGCTTGGGGAATGGTGAGAGAAGTGGGAGTGTGTAAAAACTCGTTTTGTCTTATGAGCTCGATTTCCGGTCTGATAGAAGTGGAAGAGGATGAGAGAGAAGGGAAGGGGAAGCTGCTGACCGTGTGCGTAGATTTGAATCCAGACTGTTAAAAGGGCTTCTGTGTTCTACGCAATTGTATTGTCCTGCTGGATTTCGGGAATACTTCTTTTAGAGACTTGTAAGAATACCAGCTTAAGGTGAGATTTTTCGTTTTAGTTTTACTAGTCTCAATCGGCGCGCAAACGCGCTCAATTTTTAATCTTGAAAGTAAATAAACGATAATTTTTACTTTCATTTAAAAAAAAAAAAAGAAGTTAAAAAATATTTTTAACTCTAAATTCATCACATATTGTTTGCAACCTGCAACTAAGTTCAGTTCGATATTTTTGTGGTTATAGCTTAAAAAAGTTGTTTTTAAAATAATAGATTCTCATTTTATTTTATAGAATTCTACAAAGAAATTCAGTCCGTTTATTGACACAAAGTATTCAATTATTCAAAATATTATTGCAAAAAATTCTTAATAACAAATTATTCAAAACTTCAATTTAAATGCAATTCAAATTTTGAATTTAACGTTCTCAACCAATCAAATCAATTATAAAACGAAGACATTCGAACATGCTTTATCATTATAAAGAGGGATTTAAAATTTTTTAACCTTCGAGAGCAGATACTGCTGTTTATTTTTTTAAATTATGCAACTTTTATGTTTAGTTTAGTTAAATTTATCGAGTTTGAATTTATGCCAACTCAATTGATATAAACTAGAAAACTTACCCAGTATTTACACAGTGCTGTGCAAAAACTATCGGTGTCTAAACTCCAGAGTTAAGCCTCGAGAACCTTGAACTTTTAGTCTCCGGGCTCGAGTCTTTAAACTCTCAAGTCCGATAGACCAAGTTCTAGGACCCAAGAATCAAGAGTCCAAAAGTGTGATTCCTAGGACTTGAGGTTTAAGAGTTCGACAACTTTAGAGTGCGGGCTCTGACCTCAGTACTCCTAAGTCCAGAAGATCCAAGTTCAAAAAGCAATTTGCAATCTTGCTAAAATTCAATCCATAGGTTTCTGGAAAAATTTATTTAAAAATTTCTTTGATGATAATTTACAAAACCTTCAACTTACAAACTGTTTATTGAACTCCGATATGCCTGTAATGGGAATCTTGAATCTTAAGTCCTTGAACTCGTACATTTGGTTTCTCAAGTCCGAAGGTTCGAGTCCACAGATCGGAGGGTACATTGACTGTAAATTGGAGGTTTTTCTCCAGCCCTCATTTGAAGTTAAAATTAATTACTTATTAAAAAAAATTTTAATTAATGAAAAATATGAGGCAATGTGGCATGCAGAATTTCATCTGAATTACAAGGGAAATCTAAATTAATTTCAAATATGGAACTTGATGATGTTGCGGTTGTTTCTGGTCAAATATATTTAAACTGATGCGATATTTTAATTTACTTTTGATGTATGTATATTTAAAAGTTAATCAATACATTCTCTACAAGCTTTCAGATACATAGTATAAATAGAAGAAAAATTACATTTTTTTTACAAAGAGAGTATAAGAAAGCCCAGTAGCAGCTTTTCCCTCTTTGCGGTTTTTTGCAAATTGAAAGTTTGCCAATATAAATGAAATCCACAGCAATATTTTAATTGATTTTTATTGAACACCGTAAAATACTAAGTTTCAATTATTATCTATACGCAAATAAAAAAACAATCCATTTTTAAATTTATTTTTATCGGTCATTGACTGTCTACAAAAAAATAAAAAAATGTAAAAATGATTTTATTTTCAACTGATTTTATACAAATCAAGAAATTCCCAATTCTAAATAAAACTGATTTATCTTCTTCACCGAATTTAGTAATTAAGATGTAAGTTAAAATGAATTGAATTGAATTGAATTGAATGAGCTTATTAATTGTACATTATGTTGTACAAAAACAACAGCTTTTACATAGGTTGATAAATAACAAGTAGATCAAACTAATAAATATGTTATAAATAATATAAATGATAATAAAAACAATAAATAATAATAATAATAATAAACATAGTATTATTAAAATTAAAAAAAGATAAAAAAAAAAAAATGAGAGAGTATGAGGGATCATTCAAGTTAAAAATTCTTTATTTTCTTCACGCTATGGTTAGCGTGACTTTTAACTGACTATCAAATTCCGATAGAAACAGAAAAAGGTTTTTTTTTTTTATCATTAGATGATGAGAGGGAATTTTTAAAACAAAAATTATGAAAGAAAAAAATTTGATTGCCGGTCGGATATACTCTACCAACTGAGATATCCTTAGAGACTTCAAATTAAACGCTGGTTTGGAAATTGAACGATTTTTTCTCTCAATTCTTATTTTATACACGTTGTTGTAACGCATACTTTGATTTATATTTTTTAATGTCAATATTTAAAAATGTTTAATCAAATGAAAGATTACTTACATCAATTAGTTAAATTTTAAACCTAAGTTACCAGAAATATAATTTTTTCCAAAATCAAATTTACGAAGGTAATTCAATTATTTTGTTAACCAACTGTTTTTCTCGCGTATTATTCTTGTCTTTTTAGATCTTCAAGAAAATTTAATTAAATTTTTGCAACATTGTCTGGAATGAAAAAATGAATAGTAGGAATTCGCTGCAATAACTTTTTAGAACGTGTATTAATTTGTCTCAAGCCTTTTAATGACGTAGCTGAAGAATGTTCAATGGTTTCGCGCGAAGATAAGTGATATTGGCAGAGTATCACAGCACTCAAAAAAATTTTTTATTTGTCTTTTTAACTGTAAATGAAATCAAACGCAACATAAAATTAAAAAAATACCAGATGTATATTATGTATTTGTAAAAAAACTAGACATATATGCGCCTGTTATTCGTTGAAGAAACAGCTCAAATAACTCACCTACCATCGGGTACTGTAGGAGTAAAAAAAATGTTTCCTCTCAAGTATATAATACAGTAAGATATACAATTTTTCTGGCAGTCAGCAGAAACAAAGAAGGTCTTACAGCCGTAAAGTGTTGGGATATAGAAAGAAAGAGCGCGTACGTAGATTCCTTTTCAGGATTTTCCGTTTAAGGTAGGTAGTGATCCTGGAGGTTGGCGTGCTCCGTTATCGAGAGAATCTCAAGTAATAGAAGTGTTTAATGAAGCGAATGGAAACTCTAAGGGAAAATAGGATTTTCCGTGAACGAGTTTGGTCGTTGTCGTCGTCGCTGCCACCCTGGCCGTAGCAATTGCATTTACGCTTGCTTTGCCGCACAGCAAGCTGGTAAAAAGAGGTAATGCAACAGAGGTACAGCCAAAGAAGAAAAAAAATTCATAAATAAAAGACAGAAAAACGTGCTTAAGCATATGCGCCCTTTAAATTCTATGTGGCTTTTTTTAATTCAACGGCTTATTCGATTTAAAATATGTATAACAAAAACTACCCTCGACTTTTCGTTCAACACTCTCTAAATTTAGAAGAAATGTGAATTGAACCTTGTTTTTCATCTCGATATTGAACATGTTTCGATTTTAAATTTTACCGCAATGAAATATTTTTTATACCTCATGTTCAATAAAAAAATATTTTTTATTCATTTCTTTTTTTTTTTTGAAAATTTTACCGATCCGTAAATTGTTTATCCTTGAAAATTGATTAATAAAAGTCTTTATATAAAGACAGTTTATTTTTTAGCAAAATTATAATTAACCTTTGAAAAAAAAAACAACAAGCAAACTGTCTACTAGCTCTTGAAATTTAGTTGGTTAAAATTTTTATTTAAAGCCCAATGTAATTGAGGCGTCAGGTGATAAAAGAGAAAAAGCGATGGTTTGACTGAAATTGTTTTCCGGCTGAAATGTCGATCAAAATTTGTTCTGCAATTTTAAATCAACAAAAAAAAGTATAAGTTCTGAAAATAAACTGTAATAAAAAAAAAAAAAAAAAAAAAAAATTAAACCACTAAAGAGTTTTATATTTAACAACAACAACAATAATAATAATATTAATAATAATAATAATAATAATTGTTATTTTAATTATAATAATAATCATCATTATTATTAGGGCAAGTGAGAATAAAATTTTTGGATGATAAAAAAATGAATCCTCGAATAACATAAGATTTCAGAAAGATTTTTAGAAAACTTCTTATTTATTATAAAATTACAGTTTGGACCCCCAAAAAATGTTCTAAATTTAGTTTAACCACTGAACTTTACTGTAGCAAAAAGATAATTTCGATTATAACCTTAAAACTAGCTTAAAAATCACTCCCAAGTGAGCCTTTCAAACGTCCAAAAGTGGTTTGGCACTGCCAGGAAAAAGATGTATGTACTTTTGTTTTATCGATTGCAAAGCGTTGAATTCATTGAAAAACTTTAAAACTTTTTTTTTCTTCCACTTAAAATTTCAAACAAAATACTTCAATCAATTTTTACCATGAATTTATCGATTTTATTTATTTATTGAGGGGGTGCCGCTCCAGAGGACATTTTAGACTACTTGTGTTCACGCATGAAAATATTTGAATATCATTTTTACGCAATTTAAAAAAAAGTTTGGTGCATGTAAAAACATGCAGAAAATTTATATCTTTTAAAATTTATATTTTTATTATATATTTATATCTTTGACGGCCGAACCGGCAAAGATAACCTCAGTTGAGTTTTTCGTTTATGTGGAGCTGACGTTGAGTGCATTATTGAGTGATGCTGATCCGTAATCCGTGCTTTTAGCACACCATCTGGCGGGTACAAAAGCACAAAAACTCGAGGTCACCTAGAATCATTAGACACTTCGGGCAAAACACGCAGTGAGCAGCATAAAACACGTCTGTACATCACGGCGTTCGCAGCCGGATTCTGATTGAACACTATTCCTGACTAATTTATTCAGCATCATATGAAAAAATTATAGATTTTCGTGCAGTTTTACTGTAGTATTCGAGCGTAAACCGAAAATCCCCCCTTGAAATGTATCCAATAATTCCGGACGTTTACCTTAATTTAGTTTTTATGAATTTGTTATAATTTAATAAAAATCTGTATTGATAAAGTAATTTTCTTTATACCACTAGTGCGTAGGTACTCGATTTTACGCACGCTTCGAAATTTAAAAACTCGTCCTACGCACCAGTGGTATAATAGTATATTATATAATAAGTGCGTAAAATGCATCATTCACGCACGCGTGCTGGCGTCGGCTTTGCCGACGCCAATAGCACAAGTGTGTGAACAATGCAGTTTACGCACGCATTATGTATACTATTTTATATTACGAGTACTCGAAAATGCGTCAAAAGTATGAATTTATTGACAGAATTTGGCTAAACTTTTAAATTTTTAGATTGATAGGTTAGATCCTGCTAGCAGACCGCCATAGTTGTTCTTGCTAGCATGGGTACTTTGGTTTTAGCTGTACACTATATAATATACATGGGTTTGCTATAGTGTACGTTTCACACCGCGGCCTCGAACTCGAACTCACAACAGCGCGTTGTAAACTTGTACGGAGAAAAGATTTCACGATTTAGCGTCGCTTGATTTGTTTACTTAGGAATGCTAACGTTGAAACTGATGCACAAAAATGATCCCGAAATAATCATTCATATACGGGTAAGTATAAGCTTGGTCATCAAAACACAACTGCTGCCAGTGTCGTCTGCTTTCTCCACGCTGCCGCCGCCGGCCGCTGTCTCGGTGTTTACCTACTTACACCTAATTTTTCCCCACGTTAATTTTTTGAAGTCGCGGTCTCCGCCGGTGCTCAAGCCAAAAACCGAGGTAGTTGTTCGTGTTTAATAACATTTGATCCTTCGTAATATAGTCTAATGATGTGTTTTAAAATAAAATATATTTTTGAAATCAAACACACTGTTCTTCCTAAGTTAACTTCAACTTACAACTACAGTTTAAACACTTTTTATAACATTTGATACTATTATTATTACACTTTTAACTATAAGCAGATTTTTATTTAAATAAATATATTTCAACTGCTGATTATTATTTTGTAAAATATGATTAACCGCTGCACGCAACACAACTTGATGGCCGAGGTTATGTACGTTTTCTTTTTAACTAAGTAGACTTTTTATAAAAAGAAAAAAATAAAACTTTTAATAACTACCTATACTTGACATTTAATTTTTATAAAAAAGTATTATTTTGTAAAATACACGAACGATTAATGATATGAGCCGCAGGCCGCAGCAAGACACTTGCAACAAGCAAAAGCAGCTAAAACCAAATGTGCCTGCTGCTCAGCTTTGAATTTAAATCAATAGATGGCAGCTCTATCAACATGAGCACAATCATAATGTGCGATTTTACACACTCAAAATAGCTCTTTTGAATGCGTAAAATACGCATTTTAGAGTACGGGTAATATAAAAGTTTTTAAAGATACATAAAACTTAAATACATAAGATATTTTGACATGACTCCACAAATCGACTCGCGTGTACATTCTTAGCGTTCGATAACTTCGTTCATTGTATACACAGATTCTTAAACGAATTTAAAAAATTGACCTACCTTTAATGGAACCATTAAAGAAAAACTTAATTAAAAATACTGACGCTTACTAGATAATCTAAGCTTTAGATTTCGTATACCTTTAAACATGACTGTGCGTTTTAACGTAGAATATATATTGGCAGAACTTTCTTTTTTTCTTTTTTTTTTGTTTCGAGTGACTTTTTCTTTACATTGAAGTAAATAGTTTTTCAAGCAAGTAAATTTCCATTTCTTCTTCTTCTTCTTCTTCTACTTTTCCCATTTACAACTACTGTATGACGAAAAAAATCGGAAAATCTTGATTGGATATCGCTGACTTAGGTCCCTGGTGAGTGCTCACTTTATTACAAAAAATACATAAAAATGTAAATTCACACTGATTCAATCGATTCTAACTTAAACATTTTTTTTCAAACTTTAACTTTTATCCATAAGATACTCCATCTTTTTCCTTCAAAATGTCAAAAAAATTTTCAAAAGAGTTTTACTTTTTACTTTTGATCTTGATTTTTTTTTTTTTTACTGATCTCGAATCCATTTTTTCTTGCAATAATTTTTTCCTGTAAAAATTGTAAAAAATTAAATTTAAGACTGAAAATGAGATTAGCTTAGTACGTACTACAGGCTGTGTAAATCAAGAACAGCAACTCAAAGTGTGAAGATAATTTTTAAATGATAAAAAAACAAATATGCGCAAATCACTCGTACCATTTCAGCTTAGCTTTGTAACAGATTTATGATTTTGTGGGATCAGCACTCCTTGCCCCCGTACGTGCGAGCGAGCTAAGACCATCGGATCGAAGGAGCATCAGCGACAATTTGATTTCGACGTTTACAAGCTTGAAGCTAATGCTTACGTTGATTGGTTGCGTGCTGGTTCTAACGTTTGTATGTATTACCAATGAGTTAAATCGTACCGAGTCGAATGAAGAAAAAAAAAGAGGGTACTTAACTTTTCGGTTTAAAATTAAAATTTATTGAACGGATTAAATTAAAATTTATTGCGGATTGATCTTAACAAATACAACTTATCAGGCATTATTAAAACTAATGTATTACTCGATTGAAAATTTTAAAGACAACCCGAAATTGAAAATTCTTTAAAAGAGATTCTTTAAATCGCTTTGATGGAATTCGAACTACTAAATGATCATTTGCACAATAGGAAGCGTTTTATAAACCAAGCCACGATTCAGTACGAAAATTTAGTCGCTCTTTTTCATCTTAAAAAGTTAGATTTGCTTTTATGGTGGCATTTTTGCGTTAGACTGGAAAATTGGATGAGATCATTAAAGATTTATTTCAGGTAGGTCGTATAAAAGGGTGAGTTAGAAGATTCGTTAGAATATTGCAAGCCAATTGTGTTTACGATCTTGATTCTGAAGGACCAAGCATTACTCTTGAGAATTTTTAACGTTTTTATCTTTGATATTTCAATATTGATAATTTCAAATTTATCTTAAGTTTGAAAATTCATTCATATGAATTAGAATTGTTGATTTAATCTGGAGAATCTAGCGAATTCGTTTTGACCAAAAAAGAGCAAAAGATCAGACGTGCACAAAAATTCGAGTTGACATTATCTTAATGGTATGCAAGAGACACGACTTTTTTATTGCCGCAACCAAGAAAGACGTGTCGTCATTTAAAACAAATAATCCGATACGTTTACGTTGTATAAATAAATGTGTGTGTGCGTATATATATATACTTACAAACGACTTTACGTAATTTTATTCTTATTTTCAAATCTCGTTCAACGTTTACAGTCTTGAATTACTTCACGGTAAAGAATACACAAACAGGGTGAATGCTGCCTCTCTTCTGTCGAAAGTATTATCTTACGGATAATCTTAGAGAGTTAAGGGTGAAACCCGAACCAAAAGTTTACGCAAAAAAGTCTAAGGGGAAAAAGATTTTTGTAAGCTTGAATTTTTCGTAAAAAAATGGTTTGCAGTCAACGATTAAAAAGATTACCTCCTAGATTTAGTTAAGTAAACCTTTGGTATGTCAATTTGAGCGGTAAATTTTCACACAACAACTGTCAAAAAAACTGCATAAGTATAACAGACTGTACAGAATTATTATTAATTGAATTATAATGAAGATTGATGTGCGGCTACTATAAAGTGGTAAGTTGATTACTTTAAGGTTGCGTAATTGCGGCTTTAACAACGATCTGAAATTAGAAACTCTTGGTAGTGAATATAATTTGGTTAATTATCCTCGCAGTGCATTAGAAAGCAAGGTATTCCCACCGGATATAATAAATGATAGCTCGCACTAAATAACCCAATAACACTAGCGCCGCGGAACTAGTAGTCTTAGTGCGGGTACGATCAGGCACGCGTACACTCTTGATAGCCCTCAAACTATGCAGCGTGTGATCTTACTGGTTAACTTTTGACTCTTCTTTTCATGAAAAAAAAGGATAAAAAGAAAAATTTCTCTTAAAAACGAGCCTTCCAATTCTATTTTTCTATAAACAATCGAGCATACAAATATTATTATGTATAGTATCTTGCATATACCGGGACTTCAAAACGTGCAGTTTTTTACGAGATCAAGATTAAAATAAATTTCGACCGCGGCATCTTCATGTCGATAATAAAAAAGTATTTCTACTAGAACTACTGTGCTAATTCATTCGTGATAACTCAAAAGCTTTCTTTCAAGCTTTCTTTCTTCCGGATTATTCAATTTTTTTTTTTTTCAATCAATAAAGTTTTGTGATATCCTGAACTCCCATTGAAGAGGTTCAATATCGAACTTTTATTTTCACCGCCTTATTATCTGCTGATTAAGTAATAATAAAAAAATTATAATTACTGGTCTTTTTCTATCTTGATTGGCAGCGCGAAAAACTCTTTGTTGGCGTCGTAAAAATAAGTCAATAAATGAGAATCTCTTTTAACGTATTATTTAGATGAAATTTTTCTAGTTTCATAGTATTTTTAAAATTTTTTATTTCATAGTATATAAAAACAAGTAAAAAAAATCAATAAAAATATCGAAATAAAATTTTTTTTTTGTTTATCCTTTATCACGATTCTTTCAATCAACGTTGGTAACATTAAAAGTTTATAAAAATATGAAATAAAATGCTTGTTTCAAAAATAAAACAGCCTGCAGATTTTTTTTTTTTTTTTCTTACGACAATGTGAAAATTTTTAACTTTTTGGTTGCATTGCGCAGAAAATTTCGTAAATGGTATAAAGGGAATGAATTTTTATGTTCAACCTGTTGCCTTGGGCGACTCTGCTCGCTTTAATAAATCACAAAACGAATATTTTATACTTGCCTTCGGCTTTTGAATTCACTTTTAGTTATATTATATGTATGTATACTACAGTTAACCCTTAGAGTTAATTTTTTACAAATAAAAAAGCTAGATTTCAAAAAGTTTTTAAACTTTAACCAACATATTGTTTTCCAAATATATAAATAAATATACAATTTATATTAAGTTAAAGTGTGATATTTCTTTAATTTAGCGCGTACTCAATAAGTTTTTTTTTTTTTTCTTTTTTTTCATTAGGACTGTTCACAATTACTACATGCGACTGTTAAACTTTTTCAAGATTCATTATCTTCTGGTCCTCAAATTTTTTAAGCAAAAAGCCAGGAGGGTTCAAATAAATTTTTATTCATTATTTTAGCGTACACAGCTTCTTAAAATTTTTTTCGAATGGTACATAACAGCTAGTCTTCTCTGTAATATTTTATTATATTTAATTTCATAAACAACATTGTAATTCTTCTTCACTGTCAGAATTTTAAATATTTTTTTTAGGCAGAGGACACATTTATGTAAAAATTCAAAAAGTACAGAGTTAGAATTTGTCAGGTTACCAAAAATAGTAATTTAGTCCATTTATTTTCATAATATAAAAATAAATAACATAAAAATATAATAAATTCTGTAATCAAGCATTAATAGAAATATATAAAACCACTCTTTTTAAGTGTCAAAATAAGATGAATGTCCTAAGTCATTCGAAAATGTCATATATTGGCACCCACATCATTTACAAGGGAACTCAACAGGCTACGCCCGCCAAATTATTGAAGTATTCAACAACAAAAAATTAAACAATTACACTTACAGGGAGAGGTCACACTATCCGAAACGCCGATTTTAACAAAAAATTTTTTCAGAGTCCTGTAATAAAAATTATAGATATTTTTTAATAAGTATTATTGTGATTATCGAACGTAAATAGATCATCTTTTAAAAGGCGTCCAATAATAATTTACCTCATTCCAAGTAATGAAGACCTTTAAAGCTCTTAGAATTATTTTTTTTTCAATGCAATGAACATCGTAAAAACTTTAATTGCCTTCGTAAATCAACAGTTTGTTTGATATTCGTTTGTCAATTAAAAATGACTTTAAGAGGATTCCAGAGTCTCCGAGGAAGTCTCCGAGGAGCAAAAGTGGATTTTTTTTTTCAATAATTTATTAACAAAAAATGATACATAAATTCAAAAAAAGAAGAGAAGAGGCAATCAAGTTAGAGTTTGAAGTTATTTTTGAAATTTTTTAAATCTAGAAAAACCTTTTTAACCTCGTTGATCACAAGTAATAACTTGTGTCCCTCCGACGCAAGCCAAAAGAGCGAAAAGTACTCCCTGCGCCATCGACCAACGCGCACCTCGCTAGCGCTCGGGCCGCAACATGGCGGCCGGCTGCGTGTCGGCCGCTGGCGCTTCGGGAGTACATTTCGTTCTTTTGGCTTTAATCGGAGGAAATCAAGTTATTTTTTGTGATCAACGGACTTTAAAAAAGTGCATATATCCCTCAAGACTAAAGTTTGCTGAGGAGGCCCACGTATTTGCAGCCCTCGACTTCGTCTCGGGCTGCAATAACAGCGGGCCTCCACTGCAAACTTTAGTCCCTCTGGGAATAATATACTATTCATTAAAAAAGATTAATGGGAACAAAGTTTGGAAAAATTCTGTTGAAATCGAGTATGTGTAAGTTATTCCCAAAAATCTTTTTTATTACTGCTTCTATCGTCATGAAAAAAATTTTTAAATGTTTACCCAAAATTAATGCAGCCCCCTCTTCTCTTCATTTTTCATGAAAATTTATTGTTTTTTTACAATAATTATTCAAACAATATTGCTATCAATTTCGAGGTTTGAGTCCGAGCTATGCAAGGTTATGTTTATGTTTCAGGCCATCGGCCATGCAATATGCATCTCACTCTCTTGGTTCCAATGGTTCATGGCTTACATGCCTGTCTGCAGTGCAGTCTGCAAAAGCAGCTCAAAAAATTGAGCTACTTCTTGCTATTTAGCAATTAAATGAATTGAATTATTGATTGTGTTCACCTGTGCCATGATAATCATCTAGATTTTATTTGTGTGTATCCTGGGTGTTGAGTTGAGGTAAGATTGTTTGAGGTGAATTAAACCTCATAGATTAAAAAAAGGAGAACTTTGTAAATATAAATAAAAAGTTTTGTCGTGTAAGTGTATTTGCATTTATAAAAAGTTTTGTGTTGTGTAAGTGCATTTGCAGGGAGTTTAGATAAATATTAGCCGACTTGACAAACAAAAAGTTGAAACTACTACAGTCTATTTAAGTTATTACTCAGTCAGCAAAAAAATCTTGGGAAATTTATTATTAATTGTATGCACTGGTCTTGAGTCAATATTTTGAAATTTTTATTACAACTAATGATGGTAGTAGTTTTGACTCTTTGTTGAGAGCCTTTGAACCGATACACTTACACTACTAAAGTTCATTGAATAATAAATTTTATCAGTGCAAGTGTGTAGTTTAGAAACTAAAAATTTCAACAATGATGCAAATGAAACTATATTGTCAAGTGCAGCATGCCTGTTGACATTGGCATCATCTCCTACTTTTATACTTGTTATGGGGGTGAGATGATTACAGCTGATTTGATAATGAAAGTTGTTAGTACAGCTCTACTTAAATTATAATTTAAAAAAAAAAATACATTTACTAAGTACTTAGTGATTTATGACGTACAACCATAGTGATTAAACTTGGTTGTCACAACTTTTTCAATATACACTTGTTTGCATATTATTACTCACCCTTCCTTCCTAGTTCCAGCATGTAAAAATGTAAGTACAAATACTGGAGATGATGTCAATGTCCGCTCGCATGCTGCATTTAAAATTATAATTTTATTTGAATCATTGTTGAAATGTTTAGCTTCTGAGCCAATACACTTTTACTGATAAAGCTTATTACTATTATCACTTTTCCAAAATGAATTTGACCAAGCGGACTAACTACATTATTTTTTTGTTTTTTTATTTTATACCAGTGTATCTAATTGCAAAGACTGTCAAAGATCATCTTGGAAAAGTGGTGGGTAAAATGAACTTGATTAGTACAACTCTATTGGATCAGAGGCCACATCTCAACAATAATGAAAAATACAGAGAGAGTCAAAGATCAAACATTATTGAAAAACAAGTTTATTTTGGAAATACAAAATAAAATGCGTTTTGAAAAATTAATGCCATTTGATGGATGCATGAAAATTTATTTATTTAAATAATAAAAAATTCCAAAGCTGTGTGCTTTGAAAATTTTTCATGTTTGAAAAAACATGTAAAAATTTGATTTTGAAAAATCATTTATTTTTCAATAAAAACAAAGTGGAATAAGTCCTTTACTTTGCCATGTGATATAACACATGAAAATTTATTTATTTAAATAATAAAAAATTCCAAAGCTGTGTGCTTTGAAAATTTTTCATGTTTCAAAAATAATAAAAAATTCCAAAGCTGTGTGCTTTGAAAATTTTTCATGTTTGAAAAAAACATGTAAAAATTTTATTTTGAAAAATCATTTATTTTTCAATAAAAACAAAGTGGAATAAGTCCTTTACTTTGAAAATATAATGCCACGTGATATAACACATGAAAATTTATTTGTTCAAATAATAAAAATTCCAAAGTTGTGTGCTTTGAAAATTTTTCATGTTTAAAAAAACATGTAAAATTTTTTTTTGAAAAATCATTTATTTTTCAATAAAAACAAAGTGGAATTCACTTTGAAAATATAATGCCATGTGATATAACACATGAAAATTTATTTGTTTAAATAATAAAAATTCCAAAGCTGTGTGCTTTGAAAATTTTTCATGTTTGAAAAAACACGTAAAAATTTTTTTGAAAAATCATTTATTTTCAATGAATACAAAGTAGAATGCACTTTGAAAATTTAAAGCCCTGTGATAGACGCATGAAAATTTTTTATTTAATAATAGAAAATTACAAAACTGTGACTTAAAAATTTTTTATATCAAAAGATACGCGCATAATTTTGAAATTTAAAATTTTGCGCGTCCAACGGTTGCGCCATCTATCATTCAAAAAGAGCGAGTGTGTGGACTGTGGCTACTCTATATTTTTTATAACCCTAGATCATCGGTAAAGCAGTGAGCACATAAGTAAGCTCTCCAGACTCCGGAATCCCCTTAATGTACAAAATATTTGCTATCAATTATTATATTTTATAGTAATAAATGTGCTTATCTTCAATATTGACCGGATATCAATTCAAATTTTACGTTTCGACTTTTCAAAAAATAGGAAATCATTTGTCTTGTGACCTCAAAAAATTCCTCATGGAATCGCGTACAATTTTGTGACTATGGATGCTATCGAGTAAAAAGTTATTTTTCATCGTGGGATGATTTATCGCGAAAAATGCTGGAAGCCAATCTGAAATTATAAATCTCTGATGGAAAAAAAAAGTTTTTCTTCAAGTTTTATTCATGATTATTTTAATCAAATAAAGTAAATGTTGTATATTCAAAAATATCTCATCAGAATCATACAGAACTATCTAGGAGAAATTGATTCTCGAAAACTACTAGTTAAATTCTTGAAAAAAAATTCACTGTAATTTAATGAAAAAAAAATGAAAAAATGATCCATACAAGTTTAAGGAGGTTCTAAACCCTCTAATGATAAAGTTCAAATTAAAGTTTGAGGCTTCAGAAAGGTTTTTTTTAGTAAATAAAACTCTCCTGAATACATACATGCAATAAAAAATATGGGTCACCGAGAATTTTATTAGAAAAACAATTTTTATTTCATTAATTTTTTCATGGTCGATAACGGGGTTTAAGAATTTTGTGCTTTTCAACAAAGAATTTGAATTATTTTCCGGAAAGTCTACTTATATAACTAGGGTTCAAAATGGTCCTTAGAATTTGAACTTTCAATACTCGGAATAAAAACTATGAGTCACTGATCATTTGAAAAAGAATTCAATCGATAAATATCGTAACTTATTTGGAAAAATGCCATTATAACTTCAAACTGCACGAGTCAAAACATGAATTTTTTTTCTCAAATTACTTATCTTCAACAAAAATACATTAAAAAGTTCTTAAAAAATATTTTTTTAGTATAAAATGAATTCTTATAACATTCAAATAATTCCTGTACATATTTAAATATATTCTGTAAATTTAAGCACCCAACTGATCACACGGCCTTTAGGGCTACCTTAAAGAATAATTTTATAACAGAAACATTTGTAATTTATTTAATCTAAATTTCATGAAAAATTGCTGGAAAATACTTATCTTTGCTACAATAAATAAGCTGTCTAACAAATCTGAATGTCTTCTACATGTAAATTTCAAAAGCGAATTGTAATCAGAATAAACTATATATCTAACAAAAACTTTCCGTTTGCTTAAACTTCAAAGATTAATTTTAAAGTGAATATATCATAATTTAAAACTTTGTGAGTCGAAAATCACTCTTCATACTAATTGCAAACTTTGAACAATTGATAAGCCTTTAAAGAATCGCTGTTAAAGTATGAAAAACCAGTTATTAAATGAGAATAATTAAAAAAAGCTTCATTTTCTTGTAAGGATTATTTTTGACTAAAGTAATCCTTTGAAAATAAAAAGTTCAGATTTTACTGACAAAGCTATCAGAGGTAAGTGAGCTGAAGAGACTTCAACAACTGTTAATACCCTCCCCTTTCTTGTTCATTTTCGTCGGGTCTATTCATTTTGAAAAGGGGGTGCGAGCTTGAATTTTATCATCGCGTGGATGACTCGACTTTAATTACCTGGCTTAGAGTCTCAGAGCAGTTAAATCATAAACTTAGGTAAATAGAGTTGATAAAGGAGAAGATGCCCGCTACTGCCGAGGTGTAGTGAAGCTAAGCTCTTATTAGAATCTCTCGTGGAGACAAGAGTATCTTCGTCTTTAGAGGAAAGCACTAGAAAAAAGGGTGTTCCCAACTTGTAGAAGAGGTAGCACTGTTATCAGTTGTTTTGTTCCCAACTTGTATTCACCCCTTTTCTTTATAGCCCCAAGCTAATTCCTTGCACGTCAATCCTTTGAGCATCATGTAGCCTTGGGAAATGAAGCTGCCGTTACCGCTGATGCAGGATGTGTGCTGAATTAATCCTCAAAAGCTTTCCCACGCGCTAGTTTGTCAAAAAATAAACTTCATGATTGATTGAGACTCGTACCTAAAACGATTTGGAAAAATCCTTACCCGATCTTACTTGGTACTCGCATGAGGGTCATTTTTCAAACTAAATCCTCTAAAATGTTAGTGGTACTGTTATTATATACATTTTAGGCAACAGCTTTAAGATATCAAAATTTATCAAGATATTATAATTTATTTGATGAATGTAACCGGTAAGAGTCATTCGGCTAGCTCATAAAAATTCATCATCAAAAAATTCATTTTTGAATGTTTGAAAAAACTCTTGTTAAAGATTGGCAGTGGGATGAAAAAAATTTATAAATAGTTTTATGTTTAAATTTATGTGGTCATAGTCACATGTATAGCACAAAATGTTATCATAAAAGTATTGACGCTCCTTGGATGCACAAATAAGAATTATAGCTCTTTTTCTTTCTGATGAGAAAAGAATTATTTTCACGAGAATCCCACCACACATTTGTGCTGGACAATGCTACTATGAACAAAAGAAGCCTTACTTACACCGTTAAATCTGGGGGTCTATTTGCTCCATACTTTTGCAGTTCTGAAAAGACTTTCAAAAGCTAAATCCTCGTTCAATAATAAATTTTAACTTTTTAATCATTTTTTGTAATTCAAGACCACATTTTTTTATCTTATTTCCTATTATTTTATGATGTTAAAGCTGATAATATCATTGTTTGATACTTAGTTATAAGTAATGTCTTTACAATACAAAAACTAAATTACACACATATACATATTATGAATGTATACATATGAATTCTCTTCCATGATTAATTTTATTTTATGTTTCGTCTTCATTTCGTCGCTCATTACCCAAAAAGAAAAATCCAGGCAAAATGTAACATTAAAAATTAGGAAACTACCCTGCTAGAAGTTTCAACAGAACGTCTGGGGTGCTCGCCAGATAGTGGGCAGAAAATTCTGTCAAGCTTATTATTTTATGTATATGTCTATATATATACATATGTGTATATGTACCTAGATGCGTTGATGAGAGGTTAGTTTACAAATCGGAGCAGCAGCATGCAGCTCCGATGTTACAAAATTGATAAAAAATAATCAAATAATTTTATAGCAATATAATTTTAATTTTTAATCGATGAATTATGCTTGCTGTTTGAAAATCCTAACCTCTCCCTGCTGTATAGCCACACGTACAATGGACTTGAACAAATTTTTTTTCTTTTGCTAAATATTTTAACACCTATGGAGTCAGGGCAGTGACCTAGCGCATAGGATAGCGATTACAACCTGGAGATGATTTCCCCAGGAAGTTTTGACTCCGGAGAGGCCAGGGCGTATACCTGGTGCACCTGGTGATACTTACGCCAGGGAGATGATTTCCTCAGGAAGTTTGGACCTCGGAGGGGCCAGGGCAGATACCTGGTGCACCTGGTTATACTGAAACCTTGGAGATGATTTCCCCAGGAAGTTTGGACTCCGGAGGGGTCAGGCTGAACACCTGGTGCACCTGGTGATATTTACGCCTTAGAGATGATTTTCCCAGGAAGTTTTGACTCCGGAGGGGTCAGGGCGGACACCTGGTGCACCTGGTGATACTTACGCCTTGGAGATGATTCCCCTTAGAAGTTTTGACTCCGGAGGGGCCAGGGCGGATACCTGGTGCACCTGGTAATACTTACGCCTTGGAGATAATTTCCCCAGAAGGCCAGGGCGGATACCTGCTGCACCTGGTGATACTTACGCCTTGGAGATGATTTCCTCAGGAAGTCTGGACCCCGGAGGGGCCAGGGCGGACACCTGGTGCCCCTGGTGATACTTACGCCTTGGAGATGATTTTATCAAGAAATTTTGACCCTGGATGGGCCAGGGAAAATACTTGGTGTACCCGGTAATAACCCAACTCTGAAGATGCTATCCTAATAGTAAACTTGATGATGTGAACCCACTGGGATCAAAACTTTCTGGGAAAATCATCTCCAAGGCGTAAGTATCACCAGGTGCACCGGGTGTACACCCTAACCCCTCCGGAGTCCAAACTTCCTGAGGAAATCATCTCCGAGGCGTAAGTATCGCCAGGTGCACCAGGTGTACAGCCTGACCTCTCCGGAGTCCAAACTTCCTGGGGAAATTATCTCCAAGGCGTAAGTATTACCAGGTGCACCAGGTATCCGCCCTGGCCCCTCCGGAGTCCAAACTTCCTGAGGAAATCATCTCCAAGGCGTAAGTATCATCAGGTGCACCAGGTGTCCGCCCTGACCCCCCCGGAGTCCTAACTTCCTGGGGAAATCATCTCCAAGGCGTAATTAATACCAGGTGCACCAGGTGTTCAGCCTGACCCCTCCGAAGTGCAAACTTCCTGGGGAAATCATCTCCAAGGCCTCAGTATGACCAGGTGCACCAGGTATTCGCCCTGGCCCCTCCGGAGTCCAAACTTCCTGAGGAAATCATCTCCAAGGCGTAAGTATCACCAGGTGCACCAGGTGTTCAGCCTGACCCCTCCGGAGTCCAAACTTCCTGGGGAAATCATCTCCAAGGCGTCAATATCACCAGGTGCACCAGGTATTCGCCCTGGCCCCTCCGGAGTCAAAACTTCCTGGGGAAATCATCTCCAAGGCGTCAGTATCACCAGCTGCACCAGGTATCTGCCCTGGCCCCTCCGAGGTCAAAACTTCCTGGGGAAATCATGTCCAGGTTGTAATCGCTATCCTATGCACTAGGTCTCCGCCCTGACTCTATAGGTGTTACAATATTTAGCAAAAGAAAAAAAATTTGTTCAAGTCCATTGTACGTGTGGCACACGTATGCCACACGTGTGTCACATAGCTCGCCAGAATCCCTATGCGTAAAGCATTGGCCTTCTGTCAAGAATCTGGCGATTAACCCTACTAAATTTCTGCCCAATTTCGCTAAATCTGCCCACTGTCTGGCAATATTCTGGCGGAAATTTCTCGCAGGGTATGACAGAGCATAATTTTACAACATGATATTCCTCCATTTTCCGAGGTAACGATAAATGATTCAATCAATAGAAGTTACACATTTTCAGGGAAAATGTAACATGTAAATTTTTACTGAGATAACAATAACGGCCAATCGAAACGCGCGTGATTCCCAAAGAAATAGTATCCCCGACAACCTTTCCCAGTTAAAATATAACCAACACCCAATCGTCTTTGGGAAACTTTTTTCGAGTAAAAAATAACAAAACTATATCAATATTTGCACAAAAAATTACCTTAGTGCAAGTTACCCAAGAAGAAAGTCTCCGGACAATTTATTCTGAGTAAGCAGTAACGAGAGGTATTGACGCTTATAAAAAAGTGATACTCGCGTTTGACGCACGGTGCTATAGTTTTTTCGTATACTTCAAAAAGTTAATTTATAAACATTAACTATAGTCAATCAGAGGATTTTATTTAAACATATACTTAAAAAAGTTTGCAATCCATCTTATTTTGTTCATAGGCTTTTGAGATATCCTTTGTAAAAAAAAACGCCCGTAAAATGTGGGACATCATTAAAAATTTAGCTTGGATCGGCTTCGAGAATGGTTCAAAATCGTTGACCTAAATAATCGACTGTCAAAAGTACTTTTTGCTCTCCAAAAAAAAGCAACCCCCTCGAAGTCGGTCTGTCAAAAAATAAGAAAATCAATTTTTTATGCTCAAAATTTTTTTTTCATAAATTTTATTGGTTTTATTTTTTTAACTAAGAATAAAATGTTAAAATAATCTTATAATATTTAAAAAAATTATTATTTTCGAGGTAAGATTTTTAATCTAATTTTAAATGATTGATTTAGTGCCCTAGACCGTTGAATCGTCACAAAGGATATGAATCATAAATGACAACAGTCCAAATTATATCTTTGAGAAAAAAATTTTTCTCTTTTGATTTCTCAAACTCGGTTGAACCTTTTGATTCCCATACAATTCGTGCAATTGGAAAGTTTCTGAGGGAGGAATTTGGTTTATATCTGATCTCAATAGTAGTGCTTAATACTACAACTTTTTTTCAGAGGCCTTTGAAAAAACGAGTTGGAACTGGCATTCATTTTTACGAGGGGCTATGCACTCCAGAGTCACGAATGATTTTTTTTTGATTTTTTGATTTTTTTCTGATTTTTTGATTTTTTGGTGATTTTTTGATTTTTTTGTGACTTTTTGATTTTTTAGTGATTTTTTGATTTTTTCGTGACTTTTTGATTTTTTTAGTGATTTTTTGATTTTTTAATGATTTTTTCGATTTATTAGGCATGATCGATCCCGAAGGGGTAAAAAATTGTGCACAGGATTTCTCGCGACCTAATGGATAAAATTGAACGAGGTAAACGGGAAAGTATTCGTTTTGGTGTCCCATAGTTCCAGTTTCATTTTGAGTATGATCGGACCACATGGGTACAAATGGCGCATACCAACACTTTATACAGTCACATTTTACTCGATTCTATAGCTATTAATTAAAAAATTGTGCACAGGATTTCTCGCGACTTTATGGACAAAATTAAACGGGGTGAACGGGAAAATATTTGTTTTTGTGTCCCATAGGTCCATGTTGAGTATAATTGGACTACATGGGTACAAATGGCGCAAGACCTGAGACTTTAAAAAAAATTTCGGCAAAAACACCGTAGCCAGGCAAGTCATCTGGCCTCTTGAAAGTAGCGAAAGGGCCACAGGGTGCGCTAGTTTTTATTTATATTTTGCATATGGAGCTGCCGAATCCGTCTCTGTGTGAAGCTCTTCAGTGAACTTATGTTTTATGTTCCCTGCGGCAGTACCAGCACCGACGTAAAGATTGATAAATTAATTAAAAATTCGCATATTTTCTAAGCTTCAAACCTACAAAACCCTGGGCATCAAGACTAATTAGTGAATATTTTTTGTTTTCTAGCGTCCAAAGTTAATTAAGACTAGGCTGTTGGTTACGACCTTTTCGGATTGTGTGGAGTTGATGTAAATGATAAAGTTTATTGAAGTTGCTAAAAAATTTATTGAATAAACCAGCAAAACCCATATAGGTACCAAGATCAATAAATAATAAATTTACATATCACAAAACTGATAGATCCACAAAACCCTTGACGCTTAAAAGATCATAGCCACAAAAACCTAAACACCAAGTTGGATTAATTAAATCCTTTGGGAATAAAAAAATCATGTATTTATTAATCTCGGAACCCAAAATTATCGATTTTAAGGCTCAAGTGACAATAAAATTATTTATTGATGTCAGTGCTTCGCGTTTTGCGCATTTATAGAATATAAATTTTAACAAGTTGGATAAGTTTCATTATTTCCATCAGCTCCACCCAATCTGAAGAAGTAATCACCACTGTAATTCAAATTTACCTTTAACCATAAAAAACAATAAAATATTTATTTATAAATCTTGATACCCAGTGTTATTTCGGCTTAGATAAGTAGCAAATAAATATTAATTTATCAATCTCTGCGACGGTACCGAACGCTGATGCAAAGATTGTCGAACATAACCTCAACAAAGAGCACTCTGAGATGTTTCCGGCAGCTTAGGATTACAACGAGGTTTTCAATTTTTATACGCGCTTAAACACACTAAGTATTTACAACAGAAAACGGTAGCTGAGTAGTTATAGTGAGGCGTTATATAGACATTAAAAATTTCAGGCAACCTTAGGACCAAGGCTCAAATCCTGGCCACAATCTTTTTTTTTTTATTTTTATTTTTTTTATTCTTTTTTCATTAGTATTACAGTTAAAATCAACACTTGTTGTAATAAAAATTAAGAAAATTTTAAAAAATTATTAAAATAAACATTAATTTTGCCTATTTTTAATCTCTCTTCGAAAAGTGAAAGATCACTCTTATTAGGGTGACAGAAATCACTCTTTGAGAAGAAGTCATTTTTCACTCAAGTACTGACTCACTTTTTTCTAGATAAAGAGTGAAAAATGCGAGGAAAAATGACTCCATAAGAGTGGCTTTTCACTCTTCCAGATTTAGAGAGAAACTATGTAATGAATGATTGAGTTTTTAACTTACTATGAAGTTTATGTAAAAAAAAAAAAAAAAAAAAAAAAATTATTCCCACACAGCGTGCGGATAGCCAATTTAAATGTAAGAATACTTACAAGTAAACACGTCTTCTATTCAAACACTTAAAAAAAATAAAATCTTGTTTTTTAGATACCGCTAACGCTAATTTACTTAAGGTAGGTGTACCTGATATGGCCCTGTGCCTAATATGCCCCCCCCCCCCCCCTGTTATTTTGAGTATGCTCGATATGCGACATCTCTACAAGGTAGGAAGAAGTCAAAAACACTGAATTATGAAGTTTCGAGTTGTTTAGAACATTTGAAAATTATTTTTGCGCACGTCTTATAGCTAAAACTCGTTTCGTATACCTTCGTTATTATTTTACGTTGTGATTAAATGGTCTGCCAAAATATTTAGACACACCTGACCAAAATTTTCATAAGTAGCTTCGATTCGTTATTGCTTCAGCTTTAAAATGCGATTTTAGTTTTTGTTCAACTCATTTTTTAACGGGTTTTATTCTTAAATAACTTTTTATACTGCAGTGTACCTAATATGGCCCCCCGCGAATTAGTAGAAATACCGATATTAAGAGTCCTTAGTTTCATATTTACTTTTTAGAAAATCCTAATGTTTTTTAAGAAAAATAAATTTAACTATTTCAAAGCTTTTTTTCATTTTAAACTAAAAAAACATTCTAGCTCAAAAAACAAATTTTGATAAAAATTTAAAGTTGTAATTTTTCTACTGGTTGCAAAGCTTTCAAAGAAATTGTAAAAAAGGCTCGATTTTTAAATAAATAATTTTTAAAATAATGAAAATTTTGAAGTTTTTTTAATCTTATATCTGATTGATTTAAAAAATAGGAACAAACTGCAATTAATAAATAACTTCAAGGGGGTCATATTAGGTACACAAATTTTTGGTGTCTTAAAAAAACGCGGTTTGGTAAATCCTATGGCATTTCAAGCTCATTGATCAAAATTGAACGCGTAAGGTCCCACTTTAAAGCTCTTGAACTAACCTTTAAAATGAGACCTTACACGTCAAAAAATATTGATTTGACTCGCCACAACGTCGATTCTCGCTTAGGGGGGCCATACTAGGTACAGGCGAGGGTACAGGTACCTTATTATTTATTTATTCTTTTGTTGGTTTGTTTTTTATCTCAGTTATTTTATTAAGAGATACAATTTTCTCTCGTGACAAATCTTGCTCTATTGTTATCACTTATTAGTTCAAATATTTTAATTAATAATAATAATAATAATAATAATAATAAAATTAAAGAGTTTCATTTATTTTTTCAATAAATATTTTTCCTATTACTTGTAATTTACTTTTTTGATCTGTTGATTATTCAAATTTTAAAACAAACTAAAGTACACTAAAGTAGCCGATTGCTGACGAGCGACATCGGTGACCTAAGGTCCTCTACAGTAGCGCTCGTTAAATTAAAAATTTCATATTTTATTATAAAAATTGAAATTTGAAGATAAATAAAGTATCAAAAAAAAAATTTGTTTTCTGAATGATTGTCGGACTCAACTCCATTTCAGAGATTTTTTGGTGATTTTCTCGGATTTTTTGATTTTTTGATTTTTTTGTGACTTTTTGATTTTTTAGTGATTTTTTGATTTTTTTGTGACTTTTTGATTTTTTAGTGATTTTTTGATTTTTTGGTGATTTTTTGACTGACTCTGGAGTGCATAGCCCCTCGCATTTTTACTTGACAATTTTTATTTAACTCTCTAATTTTATTTATAAATTGCCTAAATTTCTTGTTTTTACTCGACGATTTCATAGTTAATTCACTAATTTTATTTATAAATTGATAAAACCATTATATTTAAGTCCAATATCATGATAAACGAAAGTCAACAACAGCTTCTAAGCGCATTGAATTTAAATAAATCTAGAAAAATTTTTTAAGGCATTTTATTTTATAATAAATAATTAGGGGTTAAAAATCTAAAACAATTATTGCAGTGAATCTCAGAATCTAGAAACACCTTTTAGTTTCCCTATGGATTTAGCCTAAAGATTTTGTTGAAATTAAAACTTATGCACGCATCTTTTGTTATAAAAATAGTTTAGCTGAAATTTCAAGGACTTGGAGTGCTTGTAAGAAATGTTATTTGCATCATATCTCAACTATATTTTGAACTTTCAAAAGTTGTTTTTATAAAATTTTGAAAACAAAAACTTTGTATTATTTTGTATTTGAACAAACTAATCAATAAAAAATTAATGAATAGAATTTTTTTTTAATTTTATATAAAAATAATACATAATAATTAAAATTATCCTAATCAGCTTCAACAAACTAAAAACCTGCTAGGTAAGAAGGATGATTTTGTAGTAATACGCGCGGCCGCACGGTTAGACAACAGTGTCTTTACTCAAAGTTTACCATAGTTTACTCTTCTATTATTCAAGGCAAAGTTTATATACAGACTACGATTAGTCACGGCAAAATTAAAACTAACAAAATCAAAGACGAAAGCATTCAAACAATGTTCTTCTGGGAATTATGAAAATAAAATTTATGTACAAAAGTGTTAAAAATTTTTTTTTAAACAATTTATCTTCATTAAGCAAAGCCCAAAACTCAACATGTATACACACACGCACACGCATATACATTTTTTTTTTTTTAATAGTACAACCAGTAAATTAAAGAATTATTATTACTTTTTTTTGCAATAAAAATTTGTGGGAAAAGTTTAGTATGAAAATTCTTAAGGCACGTATTTACATTTTTATCACTTTACAGCTTGCTTTGCATGCTAACTAGTAGCATCTTTTACCTGCGAAGGAATTCATCATTAAAAAGCTAAACTTTGTGAATAAATTTGAAAATTCTGAAGGTCATGGCAAAGTATAGCATTTTGAAAGTCACCATCCATCTTGGTTCGAGAAAAATCAGTCAATAAACAAAATTTTTGCTCACTGAACAAGAAAAAAGCTTTGTCATCGATTTGCGTGTATTGCAGTTACCATATCGTCGGATGAAAAGATGATTCAAGTAAACGATTCAGGCTTATAGCCAAAGTTTTCAAGGATCAATAAAGTTCAACCATTGCAAAGAAAAAAGTTTTGATAAGAAAGAAATCTTATAAAGTACAGAGGAAATTACTTATCAAACAAAAGTCAGAAATCGAATAATCCAGCCATGTAGGTGCTTTTTCTCTTCTAAATCACAATTGTTGTATCGTCTTTTTATGTGCTAAAAAAATTTTTGCTTTAAACCGTTAGAAACAGCTATCATTGAGAATACTGAACACGTCGCGTCGTGGTCAGCCGAGGATACTCTATCGACGATTTTATGGCTAAGTTTTTGATTCAGTAAAACTTTTATTAGTTTCAAAAGCACTACTTAAAAAAGTTTGTCTTGATCCAGGCAAATTTTCTTTTTTTCTAGTTACTATTATTATTATTTGCATTGTTATTTTTAATAAAACTTTACCAAATAAGCCTTTCGAACAGTGAAAATATTCAATTTTTTACAGTAAGCTCTTAGAATTATTCTTCGATTATTATTCCAAGCTCCGCAACCAGCGTTCGTTTGGCTCTATGCAAGAAAGCTCGGACCGACCCGACTAAATTACGGGCTGTTGACGTTGGCACTTAATTTAGCGTCACGCTTAAACCTATCCGGAAAAAGTTAATGGGCATTAAAGTACAAACTTCGCCTTACAGATTGAAGGCTCGACGTACTTACATTCTGCTTAAATAAACCTCAACACCTCTACTGCAAGGGCCTACCAACAGCACCAACTTTATACAAAAAGTTTACAGTGTGCAAATTTTGTATGTTCTTTTCCTACATTTTTCATTTACATACAATCTCTTTATTTAATATTAGTTTTATTTTTGCTATTGTTATTGTTGGTATTAATTCAATAGTATTCTAGCCGCAAAATCGATTTTTGATCGGCTTTTTCGGTTACCGTACTATAAAGTAGTTCACCGAAAAAAATGAGCGGTAACAGTTACTCTTTCGAGATTACTGTTACTGAATATTCCTTAACAGGAGGTCGAAAGAAGACTCGTTTATCGTAACTACGTAGTTTACAATAAACTCTCTGATCAAACATATGACGGAGGTTAAATTTAAGCCTGTGGAAAGATCAATGTAATGACGAAAATTCAGTAACTGTTACCTCGAATATTCGATAACCGATAATGTAAAATTTTGCTCTCTCATTACCGTGTGATGTGTTAATAGTTACCGTTTCTTTTTCTCAGTGTATATATGGCAGCTGGTGACAATACTGCACCCGTACCAGATAGTACACTATTTTTCATTTTTTTAAAGTTTTGTTTATTTATTTATTTATTTTATTAAGTTGGTGAATGCATTTACGCACCGACAGGTGTCGAATAATGCCCAGTAAGTGAGGCTCAGAAGAAACTAAATACCCATCTCCTTTACTTCGCCCAGACTGGAATATATTACTTCGCGACTAGGCGATGTTTCCGGTTCCCTCATTCAGGGGCGTGCATATCCATCCTTTCCTCACTCTTATCAATCTAGTCTGACGCTACCTTGCGGCTTTAAGTTCGCACCGAAACACCTTACAGGATTCGGACACCACAATGTGGTCCATTTGCTTTAAACTACCTTAAAAAATTTCAAGGGTTCGATATTAGGTAAAATTACTTGAAATATAAAAAAGATGTATAGAGTAATAATGAGTCAAGAATGATTGAGGCACAACTGCTCGATACATGGTAGCTATACTTCGGTATTACGGAATTCCGGTGGTTAAACGAGACATTAGCGATGTTTTACGAGCTGGTCTGGCTGGCATCAGCATAAGGCGAATGGCTCTCAGTCGGAGATTGCATTAATTCAGCAGGATGAAGTGAGCGGCTGGTTCCGGAATACATAATTGGAAGAGAAATCACAAACACCAGCGCAGCCCGTGCACAACACCACCCCTAACTAATTACTAACTATATTCAGGAAGTTGACCAGCATGTGCCACGATGGAGTATGAACCCGTAGAAACTTTAACTGGGACGGCTGCATCGCCCCACCAAGTAACATTTCTTCAGTTTAACGTGACCGACTGCCTATGAATGAATATTGAATACGTTTAAATCCCAACCCGTGATCATAACATTTTTAGGGAATCCTATGATAATCAGTTCTCATTTATCAAAAGTATGTAAGTGTTATTTTTCTAAAATTTTTCTTCTGTCCTAAATCTTTAAATTTTACATGAGATTCTAAAAAGCTTGTGGGGGTAGCTTCTCAGCTCGTTCCGAACTCTATAAGCTTAAGATGATTATCAAGGTTAAACGTGTTAGAAGATACTAGATACTTTAATTACACTATAAAACTGATAATCACGAAAAGTTCATGATTATGAAAAGAGCATTTCACGTTACTAATAGCTGCTGCTTTTTACTCAAGCATAAATTGAGATTAAAAATGTGTCCCGACTTGACTCGAAAAAATTATTTATTTCTGTTTTCATTAAGCCTCATCATTCATATTTCCTGACATTTTAATGAAAGGAATCAAGAAAATGTTAAACTAAATTTTAGTCATAACCAAGTACATTCATTCTTAATTGTGCCTCTATATAAAGATGAACCAAGATCAAATGTCATCGATTTAAAATAATTGTGATTAGTTCGGAATATAAAATTAAAAATTTGATTTTGAATATTAAGAATTTAGATATTTTAACTGAACAATATGATATTTGTTGTAAATGAAGTATTATAGTGAAGGATTCATTTGTATAATTTTTTAACTAAATATTATTATATTTAAAAAAAAAAAAAAAAATGAAACGTTTTAATCATTGAAAAACAATCATTATTTTGTGAACTGAACACAGCTATGAATGAATCATCGAAGTTTTATGGGCTTAGTCGAATGACTTTTTGGTAAGATTTGAAATTATAATAATAATAAATTGAACATTTTTATGAAAACTTTTATGAACTTTATTATATAGTTAATGAATAAATGAGCGGACTTGCATGTTAGAAAATACTAGTGAAGTAAAAAAGTCAAACAACGTGACAAAAATAGAAAAATTTCTTCATTAATTACAAAGACTCATGGCGCGAAATGAGTCGTTTTTTGCGGAATTCCTTATGAACAAACCCATGTTGAAAGAGACTCGCGAGAAGTTAGCTTGCTCCTACGAATTCCCGTCGCTTCGACATAGTTTTAGATACAAAAAAGGATGGTACATAATACCCTTTTGAAAGCAGGAAGAACGAGCGTAAGGAGGGATGATGGAAGAATTTGACGTAGATAATTTAAGCGTAAGAGGTTTATTCTTTTTTTCAGACAATATCACGTTTTCAGGATGTCGATTATGCTTTGGTATCAAAAGGACCATGACAACGCTACAGACTGGCAACTCTAGTTTACGGCTTTACTACTTATACTTTTTACTCTCGCTCTTTCTTTTCTTGGAAGCGTGAAACGATTTATCGACGAGGATTCCATAGCTCGCTTGTAGTTAATATCGCCTTTTCAGATACTCGTCTTTCTGCAATTGTACTTTAGCTCGATAATCTATTCTCGTATGGCGCGCCAGATACATACATTGCAGAGCTTCTTCTTATTGATATAAGAGACTTTATAAGAGTTTAAAACTTAGGCTAAAAAATCATTTACTATACGCGATGACTTATTGGTTAAATTTTTCGAATTGTATAACCGTAGTCCCCTTTAGTACAAACTTTATTTTAAAATTTATAATGACGACCAAAGTAAAAATTATAAGCAGATCAAAAGTGTTGTACAATTTTCTTACATCCTCTCTTGGCTTAGACTGGTTCGTCATTTTGTACCGGAGGTTAATTAAGTCACGGCTCGCAAACAGTTCGTTGGGGTAAAACTTTTTAGGCTGATAACTAACTACTGTATGCAAACTATATTGTAGAAAGGAAGTTGTACGCTTCGCTCTTCTACCGATCCGCCGTTAAGAAACACAAAACTAGTACTGTATAGGGCTATCAAAGGGAGCGATCAAAATCGGAACGACTTCAATTAATTTTATATGCAACTCGGTCATGAATCGATGAAATTTACGCTCTATTTGTGGCGAAGTTACGTGAAAAATTTCCTTTCAACTTTATAAGACCGAAAAAAGTTTGCTCTAAATATATCGGGTTATTGACTCGGATTAAAAAAAAAAAAAAAAGTAAATTATATCGCATCGTTATCATTACTATGGCATTATTGCATTAATGAGAAAAATGGTAAAGACGGAGTCGTAAAAAAAAGTCATTAGGAAAAATATCATAATGGCTTCTTATTAATATACAAAACTTATTAATTCCGTTATATGTTTTTATGATCTAAAAAATAACTTAAATGTCAAATTTTCAATAACTGTAGAAAGTTGTAAACTAGCAACTGCAGCGTTAAATGATGATTGTGCAGCTTATACAAAGAAAACATGTTTTTGAAGTTGAACATAGTTATTGCCGTGTAAGCGAAATTATTTTTTTCTTTTAGCTTCTAGATTTTTTATATCTACTATAAATTTTGTTTCGGGCATAAAATTTTGTTTATTCGTTTGTTTTTTTTTTTTAAGTTTTAAAGGAAGGTAAACACTCATATTTTATGAAGCAGAATAAATATTGATATTACAGATCACCATTGATTGCTTCCGTTTTTACATCAAAACTAAAAAAAAAAAAAACTGAAAAAGGAAAACTTGTAATCGTGAAAGGTTTATTATATGAATTAAAAAACCTATGTTTTTAAGACAGTCATTTCGAAGTATCTAAAAACAACCCACAAAAGTAGATAAGTATAAATTTGTACAATATTATAATTTTATCAGTGCAATGTATGTTCAAACTGCAATGGTTATGACAGTAATAGCCACACTGTTGTCTCTTGGGAAGCTTCTATTTATTGTAAAGCTTGCAGTGGCTCTGTAACACCAAGTTGAGTATTGATCTTAGGCTCTTTTTTGCTTTTCACAATTAATATGTAGTACTAAATTTTTAGAGAATTTGAAAATATTTATTAGAAAATTTTCAACTGAATTTAGTTCTATATAAAACTTTTAAATTTTATTTCAAATTTTCATAAAAAACTACTTGCAAGTATATTATACAAGTGTGTTGGAGTAGTTCCGTGAAAAATCCTATATTTTTCAATTTTTTTAAATCTTATACTGAAATGTTCATTTGAATATCAAGGAATGAAATGATATTTAGTTTAGGTGGGCAAACGATGTTCTATTTTGAAAAAAAATGACTTAAAAGTTTGCTAAATTTGTTCGGCCGGGATAGAAGTGTAGTAGGAATTTAGTATTTTTTTTTTTACGTTTCTGTCGACTAAAGCCTGAATAAACCATGAATTTTTCTGAAATTTAACATAGTTGAATAAATTTTGAACAACTTCGTCGCTTAGTCAGTCGACCCTACCAGTCGCAAAAGCATCGGAACTCTAGCCCAACTCGGTAATGTAGTCAACCTTAGACGCACTTTTTCCAGTCTGGCAACTGCCAACTTTATAATTCCGATTCGGACCTACGGCCAATGTCTTCGGAGAGAATTTCAGTGAGCTTTCTAAGCATATCCAACTTCATTTAAGCCATTATTGACTCAGTTGCTACAAGCTACAATTTCAACGCGTATAAAACGCTTGAAAAAATTTCTGAAGACCCGTGCTTGAGAGTCGAGCGCTGTAAACTCTGAGTCAGCATGAATCTTACAGACTATAATTTTTTATAAATTTCAATCTAAAAGAAAAATACCCCTTTTTTGTGTAATTTTGGTTATAGCAGCTGTTATTAAAGAACAGAAAGAGGGCGAGCATGCGTACAAGGCTTTGAAAGTGACTGTCCCTACTCACGCTATTGTGAAAAGTCACCTCATCAGAAAACATAACACTACGTTAAGACAAGGTGAACTTGGCATACTTTTATTATAACTTAATTATAATGAAATTATTAATGGTATAGCCAAAATAGTTAAAACTTAGAAAAGAGGTACCAGAGACTCTATATTGGACTATTTATTGAACAATATTTCTAATTAATCGTTTTTTTTCATTCTAATTTTAATCTCATTTAGAGTGTAGTGAAGTTACCCCGCCAATGGGATAATCTTGGTATACCAACGTTTTTGATAAAAACTAAAAATCATCGAAATATACCAGAAAACACTTTCTAGATAAGCTTAAGATTTATTCTTCTTTTTAGACATCTTCAAATAAAATATGAGATTACTTTCTAGGGCTTGAACTTTGTAAATTAAAAATTTAAGGCTAGATTATGTGTACTGAGATCATTAATTTTAAAAACTTTAAAAAAAATTTTGCTAGCTTTTTAAAAAATTAGTTCAAAGTCTTTGAGTGATGTGTCAAAGATTTTTAGTGATTTTGGAGATATGTTTAATTATTTAAACTGAAATTCAGATAAAATTTTTCCTAAAGCACGGATATTTTGAATGATTTCAGTTTTACTTAAAATAAACAATAAATGCTAGAGTTTTCAAAGTCCGATCAGTGTTAAATTCGTCTAGAAATTCTGCTTCAAAACATGGTGGAAACTTCAAAACTTAAAATTTAAACTCACTAGTTTGATTCAAAATTTTATCAAAAGTACCGAGGTTCCTCCGTATGTTCGCAATTACTCCGCCCTCCTAAATATTTAAAAAGTTTGGACTTTAAAATACCTTAAAATTTTAAAATTTTCCGCTCTTTCCAAATTCAGAGTCGATAAGAGAAGATACCATATAAAGACCCGAAATAAAAATAAGGCTGTCAAAAGTGGGAAAACTTTGGTTGACGAAATCAAAATAGCTCTATCCTCTTTAAACTTAGGATAGAAACTCTATAATATTTATTTAAAAGATTTTTTTAGAACTTTATGCTCTTTAAAAATATTATTACAGATAAAATCAATAATTTTAGTGACAAATATTTAATAAAAATCAATTCATCTACTAAGTAACATATGGTGACGTAAAAATTATTGCTTCTGAATCTGCTTCAGGTAAAATTAAGCTGAGCTCAATACTTTTTTTACTATTTGACTTGATAACAGATGTGATCTTCAGTATGGCCGTAACGTAAAACTCTATTTCATACCATAAAGAAGGATTGCCTGTTCATACTCATAAAAACATGTATTTCTTGAAGATCCCAAAAATATGATGCATAAAATTATTTTTGTAAAAATATTATTTTCAACTTTAACTTCTTTAACCACTATTTATTAGCAAGTTTTATCATGAAAAAATTAGATTCGTCAAAAAATGCTCGCTAAATATACTTTTACTAATTTTTTTAGCAATATTTTAATGGCCAAAAGAAGTCAAGGGCGGGCTTTATTATGAGGTCAAAACTTTTTGGATATTATAAAATGTTTTTTGTGCTTACCCGGAACAAAAAATTGATTCATTTATAGGCTTTGATTTTTACACAAACGAGCTTTCAAAAGCATTTTTTTTTATTTTACTTTCCAGTATGTTTTACACTATTATAATAATTTTTATCTTTAATATAATTAAAGCGCACCTAAAGTGTCCCTCACTTTTTTTAACAAATATCCATATAACTTTGAAGCATAAATCGATCTAAACTAATTGACCAGCTCAAATTAATTAAAATTCAATTAAAAGTGTGTATTATATGCTACTTCCATTCTAGTTTTGCCTTAAAAGTTCTTTCTAAGATGTATTTTTTAATAAAATTAACGAACAAATCCAATAATTATTTCAATTTCACTTACAAAAGTATTCAATTTTAGAATTTTTTACCTTCATCTTCAATTTTAATTAAAAATTCACCTGAAGCTTATTAGATATTTTTAATCAAGTGTAAGTGCTGATTCTAATTTGAAGGGGGTACTTGAAGTACAGAATTTTTTTATCAGACGGGAAATTAAGTAATAGTAAATCAGCTAGTGTATCGAACTGAATATTGGAATTGGTCGTCTCATTTTGAAGCGCTTAATTTGGCTTTCAAAATAAGACCTTATTCGTTCAAAATTTATTGTTCACCCGCAGTGTTAGTGACAGTTTTCGTTTGGGATGGGGCTGGGGGTACTTTCGGTACAGTTATTGTCTTATTTATTTTATGTATATTTGCATATGCTTTTGTATTTAATAAATACGGTATTTAATACATTCGGCAAAAAGGACCATCGGGAAAAAAATCATTCGAGAGAATGGTCATTCGGGAAAATGACCGTGAATCATAAAAATTCATTTTTAAATTTATATAAAATTCTTATTTTTAATGACAAATAATAACCATTACACTTTAAAAAAAAAAAAGAGTTTTCAGTTTCAGACTCAAAGTGTGTTGGCTCGCGCGCGTAAGGAATGAATACGAATCGGGTATATGAGCGAACACAGACCACAAATCCACAGTGTTTATGTCGATAAGCTTCGACAAAAAAGCAATCCAAAAAAAAAAAATTCTTTTATTTACATTTATTTATTTATTTATTCATTTATTTATTTAAATAAACGGGATGAACCCATAATACATATTTTAATACACAATAATATTATAAGGTACATATGTGTTATTAAAAATATTATGGGTCCTACTTCGATTAATTAGAACCGAAAGCAGTAACTTAAAAAAACTGCTATAACTTTTTAAGTTATGTCAGCAATTGTTTTTAGCAGTACTAAGAAGTTGAAATTTTTAAAACTATTTTGCCAGTTTATCATGAATGCTAAAGGAAATTTTTAAATCTTTCAAAATGCTCAACCGTCTGTCATAGATTTTGCCGAGGATTTTGCTCGACGGTTACCATGTAGCTGGAAGTCAAAAAGCGCTGACTCCGATGTCCAAAACTTGGCGTGTAATAAATATCACTGTGCTATACCCTATTTGTCAATGAAAAAATTCTTCTTCTGTTTGACGACCTGTATTTAAAAGTTATAAAAGCCACTTGAGTTTCTTATTTCATCAAATCAACTATACCTAATACTTAAAATTGATTAAATATTATTATTTTTTCAATACTTCAACAACTGTGGGCATAAAAATTTTTGTTGCAAAAAAAGTTAAAAAATCTGAAAATAAATAGTTAGAAACTTAACAAAAAAATATGATTATCAGTAAACAGAGTTATTATCTATAATACAACTTTCGCCTCTGATTCATGAAATGTTAGTTTTATATGTACTAAAAAATCCATGTTACTCCAAAAGTAACATAAAGAGAAAAACATTTATTTATTTTGGGGTAGAAAAACCATTTCTACTCTTGAATTTTTAATTTATTTGAAGGATTCTTATCAACTACTGTAAACTTTATAAAAAAACTGTTTGCTTCAGTTATTGGGTTATTGGGTTATTTTAATTTATTTGAAGGATTCTTATCAACTACTGTAAACTTTATAAAAAAACTGTTTGCTTCAGTTATAAAATAGTAAATAATAAATGATTTGGCCGTTAGAAGTTTATGAAAATAATTGAGTAAAAATTTTTAAACGTTGTTATGGATTTTCACTGAAACTAATTACGTTGTAAACTTAAGTTAGATCAGTTTAAATTAGATTTTATTTCAAAAAGAAAATAGAATATAAATTCAATTAAAAATTCAAACAAAGTTGATTTTACTTTGCCACAAAGCTTTTGTCACAACGCTAGTATAAACTTTTAAAAATAAAGATGAAAAATTTATATTTGAGTTTGACTTACGAAATTATTTCGCGAGAAATAAAAGTTTATTCATTTTGCTGCGTTACGACCATGAAAAATATTAAACAATTTTATTTGACGTTAAAAGCAATATTTTGGCTATTGACGTTTGAAAAATTTTAAATAATTTGTATTCATAAATATACATCCACTCTTGCGTAATTTTTCATCTCAAAATATCCATGGAATATTATCAAAAAGACGAGACTATAACCTCAAGATGATGTTGAGCGATAGATGTTCACTGGAGGGGTTTATGGAAAGAAACATTGACTGATACGATATGAATACCAAATGATAAATCTGCAGCAGTTTGCGCTGCAAGATGCGGAGACATTTTTTATTGGGCACGCAGTAAAAGGGCTTTTTGACACCTGACCTGATTTTATCGGTACCTCTTAAAAACGTTTCCATAAATTCATATCGTCCTATAAATTACTACCCGTATTAAAGAAGACCTTTTACGCTTCAATGGAGATAAGAATTCGCTAGGCAAAGTTCTTATAACCACCAACCGAAGTCGAAGGGTAAAATGATAATGATTTGAATATGATGAATTTTTAAATTTTAAATATTTACCGCATGCTCAAATCATATGTATTCATGAGTTACTCTGCGCAACAGTAGTCCCGCATTACTAATAGTTCAGTAGTTATTTAGCCGCAGGTCAATGAATTCGCTAGCCCGAGATAATTTATTGATTTGGTTGATCAAATATAAAATTACGAAGTCTGGTGATTCGATACGATAAATAAAATTTTTCGTACTTTTACGATGATTTCAGATGCTGAACATAAGCGGTCTTCCACTGAACGTCACGACTTATTTAACTCCCTACGGCTGGGACGATGACGTGCTGCGAAGAGAGGAGGAGGAGGACGACGGGGAGGACCAGTACGTACCGTACGCGGATCGACCCGAGACTTACATCGTGCCCATTCTATTTCTAATGATCCTGGTCGTTGGCGTGGCAGGGAACGGAGTCCTCGTTCTAACTTTACTGCGACATGCTAATCTACGAAATATCCCGAACACCTACGTTCTGTCACTGGCTCTCGGAGACCTTCTGGTTAACTTTTCATATTAACGATCTAACTAATCTAGTTTTACGTATATTACGTCCCCTTTTTATACTCACTTTTTAATATCAAACTCGTGGTTTTTATCTCTCTGCAGATTTTTTTATAAGCTCGGGATTTACTCAAAAACGTTAAATTTACTGCTAACGAAAATAAAGTTAAACCGCGCGGTCCCGTAATTAAGACGAACTGTACACATCTTTTTAGATTCACGTTGATGTGTGTAGCCCAAGTAATGTTCATACAGCAACGGCTGAGAAAAAAAATCTCTGGGATGACGTTGGTAAAAAAAAACTACAATAAATTTCTTATTTTGTGTTTAACTATGATTTTGTAAAAAAAAAATTTTATCTACTATTAAGTAAAATTATTATTGCTATTGTTGTTGAATTTAGGTCACAATTATGATCCAGGGTAAATTAATTGCGATATCGCAGTTAATATTCAATTTTGTCTTTGTAAAATGATCAAAGAAGCGCTTAGTCGAGTAGAGAAAAAAAAAGCCCAGGAGTAAGGTAAAACAAAGCACCATAAGTGAAGGCATCACAACAGTACAACAAACAAATTAAACATATGGCAATGGTAATATAGCAGCCACCGGTCTCTTTTTAGTTCGTTAGTGTGCATTGCACAAAAGCAGGTGGGCAGCATTCTTGGCGAGAGGCCAGAGAGAAGCTTTGTCGAAACTATAACGGTGCCGGCGGCTGTCGAGATTTACGATTCGACTGCGAGTATTTTCAAACGGGGAGCTTTCAATTCGGAAAAGGGGGGGGGGAGCGAAGGAGGCTTATCAATGCACAAACTGGAATAGAACATATAGCGTTCGAGATAAACTTGCTGCAGATGTTCGTATTGGGCGAATTATTCAAGCCATTAATATTATTTTGAACTGACAGGTCATAGTAATATGCGTGCCCTTCACGTCCATGCTTTACACGATCGAGTCATGGCCTTGGGGTCTCGCCGTTTGCAAGATATCCGAGTGGGCTAAAGACGTTTCCATCGGCGTATCTGTATTCACCCTGACTGCTCTGTCAGCAGAAAGGTAAATAAACTTTTTACTTGGTCAGAAAATATAATTACAATTTTAATTTATATTCGTAAGCAAAGATTAATTATTATTATTGATTGATTGATTGTGGGTCACAAAAATAAACGAAGCAAAAATTTTTTTAATTTAAATTGAGAATAAATTCAAATAAAAGTTGTTTTCAAATTAGTGCACCATTAATTGAAAGGTTTTCGCTTCTCTACCACTTGAAAGTATCAAATACTTTTTTTATTTGAAAGAAGTTTCCAATTTTCATTCTCTGCCTGGTTGATAATATTTTTTCTGTTTTTTTTTTTTTTTTCTTTTACTAAAATTTTTATTACAAATTTTTTTGGTATTTATTATTTAATCTTATTTAATTAATACAATACATTGTGACATATCCCTGCTAGAAATGAGTGAAAAATTTCAGCAGATTTTGGGCAGATCTGGGCAGATCCAAGCAAATTTTTCTCGCCTTCTGGTGAAATTCTGCTGAAATTTCTAGCGTTAACTAGAGATTAAGTTTACAACGTTTTATATGAAAATTAGATGCACAAACATAAATTACAAATGTAATAAAATTGTCCATAAAACAAAGTAAATGAAACCCACCATTTATCTGGCTACCAGGAAACAAGATATTACTTGAGAAGCTCTAAACGTGAAGAGCATTTAAAATTTAATTTAGCAGGGTAGCATGCATCTAAGAAACTTTTTTTCATCTTTATTAGCAGTGTGATATTATTCTTTCAAAATTTTTAAAGTATATAATAAATCAAGAGTTTTTTATCATTAAAAATATCAACAAAAATTTTTCAAAAAACTTCAAACTTTCGAGTTTGTGCATGCATGCTCGAACTTTGAGATAGATATTCGTAGAATTTGCTTTACTTGCCGAAATATTTCATGCATTTTGAGTTAGATAATGTTGTAGCAGTTCGAATCTCTAATGAGGAAAACGCTACCAAACAGTGGTTTGAAAGCTTATTACGGTGATTTAAAATGATTACTTACTATCCAATTGAGTGCCTTCAGAAACACCTTTGAAATCCTACTAACGATCGTTGTTGAAACGATACATTAATTAAAACTGTTTCAGTTAAAAGGTATTTAAAAAATGCTATTTCAATATATGTCGAAGTATTAAAGATTAAAAAATTAAACCAAGAAGATGTATCATGAAAATTTACATGAGTAATTAATTAGATTTAAAAAATGATAGATATATGCGTATTCATTACTTTGTCATAAAAAAAAAAAAAAAAAAAAAAAAACGAGAGTAACAAAAAATGGAAAAAAATGGTTACTATTGAACTTGCAGGTACTACGCAATAGTAAACCCGATTCGACGTCATGTGGCTGGCATGTCAACAAAACCGTTGACCATACTCATAGTTGCTTTGATATGGGTACTGGCAACTTTACTGGCCTTACCTGCGGTTCTGTTCTCGTATTTGGAGAATGAACCGATTATGCAGGATAATCAGAGTATCATCGTATGCAGTCCTTTTCCTAAGGAATTTGGTAAACATGTACTTTTAATACCCGACAATTTTTATTAGTTACAGCTTTTGAGAGGGCTATCGGATGATCCAATATTTTTTCATTTACTCTAGACCACCTTTTTTTTTTACTTTAGTTCTGCCACTCTTTTTTATGCATGTCTTGGTGAGCAACGTGCTTTATTGGAAAATTCCTCTTCAAACACGTATATCCGACTAAATTAAAAAAAAAAAAAAAAAAGGACGAGATCGAGTTTGTTCGCATAAAACTATTTCAGTGGAGAAAAAAAATGTTTATTGAGGTCTCATTCATAAAATTAATATTTTTCAAATATATGAACGTAAACCTCAATTAGCCTAATTATGTGTACTGTGTTTTTTTTATTAAATTTTTTATTTTTTACTTCATTAATAATTTTTATTTGAACATAAAAATGTAAGAAATATGAAACAGACCTTTGTTCCAAATGAAAATCAAATTTTTTTTATTAATTTATTAAGATTGTTAATTTGTTAAGATCGAACACCAGTAAAATTAATTGAAAATTATTAAAATCTAATTTTGAAAAATAGTTTGTTTGATAATAAAAAATTTGTATTATGTACGCCTTTAGTAACTATTATCATGCATGAATTATTAAAATTGCCATTTTTATCTCTTAATTTGGCTTGGAAACATAATACAGCATTTAATTATTTTTCAAAGAATTTATTCTTATTTCTCTTTTTTTTTTTTTTTTTCATCAAATCGGAATAAAGTATGAATTTTCATAGAAGAAATTGAAAGATATAAATATTTTTATAACTCGTTGAAGGTAAAAGCTACGAAAAAGGAATGGTGCTTTTCAAGTTTCTCGCGTACTACGCAATCCCGCTTTGCATAATATCTGGATTCTACTTGGGTAACTATAGGCACTACTTTTTTTTTTTTTTTTTTTTTTTTCTCAAAGTTAAATGAAATATGAATTTTTATAGGTATGGCACGTCATCTGGAGCTTTCAACTAGAAATATGCCAGGCGAGCATCCCGGAGCGCCACACCACTGCGAACAAATACGAGCAAGAAAAAAGGTTTGGTCAACCTGCAAAGGATATCGCATACTTTATATTCCTTTTCCCAACTGCTCTTTCCCGTATCCTCTTTGCTTCTAGCTTTAATCCTCTCTTTTTGTTTATTTGTTCTGCCATTTTTTTATACATTATTATTGCCATTATTATTAGTTTCACGAGTATAGCTTGAATATTTTTTATACAATAAAACACCGGGTTTTTTTTTTTTTAATAACATTTTTTGCGTTTTCTTCACGCATTTCATAAATATTTTTTTATTTCATGAATATTTTTGAACATGAATTCTTTTGATTCAAACAAATTTTTCATTAAAAACGAATATTAAGGTACCTGTACCTAAAATGGCCCCCCTAAGCGAGAATCAACGTTATGGCCAATCAAATCAATATTTTTTGACGGGTAAGGTCTCATTTTAAAGGTTAATTCAAGAGCTTTCAAATGAGACATTACACGTTCGATTTTGATCAATGAGCTTCAAATGCCAGAGAATTTACCAAAACACGGTTTTTTAAGACACCTAAAATTTGTGTCCTAATATGGCCCCCCTTGAAGTAATTAATTAATTGCAATTTGTTCCTACTTTTTAAATCAATCAGGATATAACATTTTAAAAACTTCAAAATTGTTATTATTTTAAAAATGATTTATTTAAAAATTGAGCCTTTTTTACAATGTTTTTGAAAGCTTTGCAACCAGTAGAAATATTTCAACTTTAAATTTTGGTCAAAGTTTTTTTTTTGAGCTAGAATGCTTTTTTAGTTATAAAATGAAAAAAAGCTTTGAAACAATTAAATTTATTTTTCTTAAATAACATTAGGATAGGATTTTCTAAAAAGTAAACATGAAACTAAGGACTCTTAATATCGGTATTTCTAATAATTCGTGGGGGGCCATATTAGGTACACTGCATAATAAAAAGTTATTTAAGAATAAAACCCGTTAGAAAACGAGTTGAACAAAAACTAAGGTCGCGTTTTAAAGCTGAAACAATAACGAATCGAAGCTACTTATTCAAATTTTGATCAGGTGCGTCTAAATATTTTGGCAGACCACTTAATTACAACGTAAAATAATAATGGAGGTATACGAAACGAGTTTTAGCTATTAGACGTGCGCAAAAATAATTTTAAAATGTTCTAAACAACTGAAAACTTCATAATTCAGTGTTTTTGACTTCCTCCTACCTTGCAGAGATGCCGCATACCTAGCATATTCAAAATAACAGGGGGGGCCATATTAGGCACAGGGCCATATTAGGCACACTTACCTTACATAGTCTGCGTTTTTTTTAATTTTAATTCATAAATCCGCAATTAGACCCAGGCCAATCGATCATTGACCTAAGAAATTATTCTGATAAAAATTTTCTAAGCAGTCAGCTTCTCTCATTCTCATTAAAGCTATAAAAAATGAAAATCACTTTAAAATAATTATGGACACTGGTTAACAGATATTTTGAGAGGGTTTGCAACTTTAATAATCAGTTCAAGCATATAAAACTTTTTCCTCCTCCCGGCACGAAAGTACATCCTCCGCTGACGCGTTTTAGGCTGGGTGGTGCTACTTTTACTGACTGTCTTGTTGGTAGATCCTGCGCTCTGATTAGCTGCTCGACTTTATACACTGCCGCTCGAGGCTCAAGCTGCCGCTGTCTCCGTGAGTAGCGGAGAGCGTGTTGGACCTAACCTCAAAAACGTCAGCGTAATCGTAAAAACGAAGTTTATTGGATTTAATTATTCCAATATGGTAAATGTTTAAACAACAAAAGTAAAAATGGGTAAAGTTGTTGATGATGGAATTTTACTTTGAGAGGGAGATGCACTGGCAAATTTTGACAAATGTTGTCGGTTAAAAATCTTTAGATTAATATCTTCTTGTACATCACTCAAAAAAGTGTGAAGATGATAATTCGGAATTGAAGCTGAGAAAAAGATTCTTTTTGTTTACTTCAATAGCATAAGTAAAAAAATAATGATTTTGTGGTGTGTGTGAAGCGTGTTTCTTGACTATACTCTATTAGTAGTATTCATATCAGCACCTGCCGCTGACTAAAAAGTTCATCCGTGATTTGTTATGTTGGTCGTATCGGCCGGTGGTGTATGTGTGTAAGCAGTGTCTTATTTTGAGTATGCATATCAGCACATAATCTTATTAAAAAGTTCATCCATGATTTGTTAATTATGTTTTGTTGCGCTGGCCGCTGCTGGCCAGTTTTTACTTGACTTCGTCTCGTCAAAACAAAAGTACAGCGCACGTCTCTCTCTCTCTCTCTCTTGTAGTCTCGCACTCTCGCCGCTCGCGGGCTCTCGAGCAAACCTTATGTCTTATGTGTGTTATAGTGGCCGCGCGGAGCGCTAATATATATATATATATATTTTATTTATTTAATGCCTACCTAGACCTTACGGTCCATACAGCAAACGCGCTAGTATTAGCGGCAGCAAAAGTAGTACGGCGGGTTGCAGCGTGGCAGGGGTTTTTTTTAGTTGCATATTTTCGTGATTATTATTAATTTTGGACGCACTTTCGGGACGAGAGGAGGAAAAATAGTTTTCACGCTAGTAGCGCCGAAAGTACTTTCGGGCTACTAGGTTTTTTGTACTTTCGGTCTACTAGCGTGAAAAATAGTATACACGCTCAGGGAGAGCAAAAATGAGCCAACCTTTAGCAAACCCTTGATGACCTCGCCTTCGGCTCGGACATCAATTTGGGTTTGCTAAGGGCTACCTCATTTTTTGACTCCCCGAGCGTGTAATGTACTAATACTTCATACGCCTTATAAGGCAAAGCCTCGGCCTTACAATCACAGAGGGACGGGCGTCCAACCTCCCTGCATAGTGAAGTAATATACTATTTTTATGTAGTTTTCAAAATTGCATTTTTCCAATCTTTGTTGATTTATCTCTCAAAAAGTATATGTCTTTTAGGAAGTAACAATTTTCGGAAGAGATTTTTTTTATTTTGACCTGAAAAATGCAGAAAATTTTTTTTTTTAAATAACTAAATTTTAAATTTATTATTTTTTTTAAGTTTTTAACCAAATCCCTACCATAGCTCTGCTAGAGTTCTTCCATTTTTTCATTCAAAGATCTTTATTGAAGATGATTGCATAAAATTTTTTTATCAAAACAATATTAATTTTGATGATCGATCGGTCCAAGTTTAAAAATGATAATACATTTTTATGAACAAATTTTTTCTTGATACTTATTAAAATATTAAAAATAATATTGATATTTGACTGTTCAAGGTGGGAAAAATGGTTATAGCATTTGGTAAGTCTTTAGGATTTCTAATTTAGCCCAGCAGTCGTATGAGTTTTCGAACCCACGGATAGTTGGTAAAAAAAAATTTGGAAATTTTCATCTCAAATGAGTAAGTTTTGACGACTACCAAAAAATATGCCGCTCAGACATGTTTATTGACTGGTTGTGAGCTTTGTTTGTTGTCAACGTTTATTGGATGTCCAATCAATGTTCACCAGTATGCTAGTATACCTATATCTATATCGAGAGTCGACGTGATCTACGATACAGATAAGCTAGTGTGCCTATTGGACGTCCACTGAACATCCAATGAACATCTCCACTTTAGTGGACATGCCAACCATGTGCGGTGGCTGGGTCACTGCGATCTTCTAGGGGAGAGTGGGGTAAACTTCTGATAGTTATTATTATTTTTTAAAAAATGGAGTGAGTAATAAAATAAATAATAATTGTAGATAAAAGTATAAAGTTCATTCCATATTTTAGAAAAAAGCGATATTGAAAAAAAAAATTTATGAAAAAGAATCATCTAAATAAAAGCATCAATTTCTCGTTAAAAAAATAATTTTTTTGCTTTTTTTAGCTTACAAAAAGTATTTATTTGGACATGTTCGATTATGGGGGTCATATACGGGTGTGTGTTTCTAGGCAATGCCGCATGCTGGGATGGCACGTGCGTAACGCGCGAACATGTCCAAATATATACTTTTTCGGTCACCAACCAATTATCGGTGCTTTATTCGTGCTGTTTTCTGACCAAATAACAGGTGTATATATGGTCTGTTTTTCAGACCAAATATTTTTCGTTATTTGGTCTGTTTTCCGATCTTTGGTCTGTTTTGTAGTCGCCACCTATCGGATCGTCAAAAAACTTACTCATGATGAAAACGACCATGGTGACAGGCTTTGCGCGCTACGCGCGCGCCATCTCAGCGTGCGGCATTGCCAGAAACACACGCCCATATATGACCCTCATAATCGAACATGTCTAAATAAATACTATTTTCGGGCACCAATTAATTTTAGGTGCTTTATGAGTGTTGTTTTCTGAATAAATGATAAGTTCAGTCATAAACTGTGTTGCCGCGTTCTAACCTCAAAGCCTAGCACCTTGGTCGTTTTCATCTTTGAGTAAGTTTTTTGACGATCTGATAGGTGGCGACTGCAAAACAGACCAAAGATCGGAAAATATTTGGTCTGATAAACAGACCATATATACACCTGTTATTTGGTCAGAAAACAGCACGAATAAAGCACCGATAATTGGGTGGTGACCGAAAAAAACTATAAAAATGATTGAAAATTGAAAATCTAAAATACCTAAATAAAAATATGAATCCTAAGTTTTATGACAGTATAAATTTTTTTATGGAATTAATAGTTATAATTAAATAAACGTTAATTGAAAAAAAATTATTATGGGAGTTACTTGGACGGAATTCGGGGGGCTATTCGGACAGATTTTGAGATTGAGATTTGCACTTGCTCTAACCTAAAAAACGTGATGTAGCCGCCAAATTGCGTGTGAGTGGATTTTAGTTATAAGTTTAGTTTTTAGTTAGTAATTAACTAATTGAATATAAAACAGTCAGAAATTACCAAAGAAAACAACCACCAGTGGAGTCCTGAAGATTTATAAAGAGCAGTTGCAGCCGTACTTCAAGGAGAAAAGTGTTCTTCGATTGCTACTTCAATGGGAAAGTCAAAATGACTAAACAAGGAGAAACAAAAAAATTGTTGAACAAACCTAATGCTTGTACAGTATTTACTGTTGACCAAGAGCAAGATTTAGCAAATACTCTGCTTTTTCACATGCACGGCATGAATGGATTCACTTGTAATGAAGTGAGAGCATTGGCTTTTCAACTGGCAGTAAAACTGCAAATTCCACATAAATTTAATAAAGAAGAAGAGTTAGCTGGTAAAGACTGGTAAATTGGATTCATGCAGAGACATCCACAACTAGCTCTTAGAAAACCAGAGCATACATCTAAGTCCAGCGCAGAAGCATTTACCAAGCCAAACGTTAATGATTTTTATAATCTTTATGAAGAAATCATGGACAAGTACTATATTCAACCAGAGAATATTTATAACGTCACCCATGTCTACTGTTCCAAAGGCTGCTCCAAAAATAATTGCTGTCTAATCAGCCGGAAAGTAAGAAAGAGACATTGAGAAAACTTCGTAAACAAAATAAACTTCAAAGAGAGATAGAGTCAAGTCAGAGGGAACGTCAAGAGTCAAGTCAGCAGGAACGTCAAGAGTCGAGTCAGCCAGAGGGGAGGGGTTCGAGTCAACCTTATCAGTTCCAGATACCTTACAAAGTCAAAACTGGGGGGGTAAGGTATGAAAACGTAGAAGAAATAAGAACCAATCCTCTTTTAGATCCACCTCCTCGCGGTTGTTTTAACTATTGGGGTAGAGGTCATATAGCTTTTCGCTGTCCTCAGCCGCAGGGTACGTACTGCTCAAACTATGTCAGACTGGATCGATTAGTAAGTAATTGTGAAAGATGTAAGAAAGCTTACTTCGCGTCGAAGAATTCTGGAGGTGGGACAAGTCTAGAAGTTGGGGAATTGAGCCATGAAGATCGGAATCTAATTCATACACAAACAATTCGTCAGTCAGTCAGGTCAAATTTAAATGAATCAAGTCGGTTGGATCAGTCAGTTAAAGAGAAAGAGAAGAAAGAAAATATAATTAAGATTTTGAATGATGTTATAATATTAGCGTTTCCATCAAATACAAGCCATAAACTACAGTCTGCAAATGTATATTTCAACAAGCCTCTTAGTACCAATTTTGAAAGCATCACAGCAAATGGATGAGAAGAAACAAAAACAAAATTGTTACTTTGAAAAACTTTTTTGCAATTTTTACACCTGCTTACATTGAAGCTGCTACACCAGAAAATGCTAAGAGTAGATTAAAGAAAGCTGGCATATGGTTTTTTAACAGGAATGCTTATGAAGATAAAGACTTCACTGTTAAAATTAAAATTTTTGAAATAATTATTTAATGATATTTTTATAACAACTATCAAAACTTAATCATTTGAGGTGAATTTTTTTTTTTTTGCCAACTTTCGGCGGGTTTCATACACAACCTCATACTTCTGCTGGGTTAATCATACATCAAAGTTGTCTTTTCAAGATTATACATTAAATTATTGTACTATTTCCCACAGTTATAATTTTCTTCACATGCTTTGGACCATATCACTACTATATGCTGTGGTAAATAATTTTTTTAATATTTCATTAAATTTTTCTAATATATAGAACTTTAAAATTAAAAGCTTTGTTCATTTTAAAAACTTTACTACTTTGGGAGTGTCTATGAATTACGTTCTTATTTGGGGGTGGGGTATCATTAAAAGCTACGCTGTACTACAAAGAAGTAGAGAAGGGTCTAAGTTTTAGGAAAGTTCCTTTTTTAATAAAAAGTTAGACCGCATAGAAAAAAAAATGTCTTTGAAAATTTTGAAAAAATGAACAAAAAATTGTAAGAAAGATGTAGACATCGTGTAGTCAAGAAGAAACGTTATGATTGGAAGAACTAGGGTAACTAAGGGCGTTTGTACCAACGGAAATTAGTTTTCTGGATAAAAACCTAGAAAAAACCATGTAAAGTTCTGAAAAAAAAACCAGAGTGTATCATGGCTACATATTAAACATTAGTAAGCTCAATTTTTTTATCGAATCCAATTGAAAATAATATTGATACACGTTCGTACTATTAACAGCATTTTATTCAGATTGCATCTGATGCAAAACAGTTAGATATTTTAGACTCAAAAAACGACGTTTGCATGGGAGGTAGGAATGAGTTAGCCAAGAAGTTTCGTTGAGTCTAAATGACTGAAACTCCTTTAAAAAAACTCATTTATTCACGCGTATCGAAAGATTAGTAAAATACAATACATTTATAAAAATCCAGGTATTCAATTATTATTTTATCAATTTATATTATACCACTCGGACGATTTGATAAAGAATACAATTTTCATTTCGCGACTGGTTAGATCAATCAGATAAATCTGGAAGATGCTCTGTAATATAATAACATACATTGTTCAAATGCCAACATACTTTTTTTAAAATATTTGGGCAATAACATACCTTGTTAGATCACTGACATAGTAGCCGTATTTAAAATGAAATTCTTGACCAAAATAATCGTGTTACAGATTTTTAAAAGTATTTTGACTGATTTCTGGAAAAACCTCAGCCGTGACTATTTTGGTCAATGTTGTTATGGTAGACATCGCAATACTTTAAGTGCTTCAATTAGGCATGATATTACACGATCATTTTTATAAGGTATGTTATTGCACGACGGTTTTAAAGAGGTACGAGTATATTATTGCAGCAGCATTTCAACAATGTATGTTATTTCACTGCATAGTCCAGATTTTTCTTATTGATCTAGCGCGTTGATTTCAGGTTTCATTTCAACCCTTCTGCACACGAGCTGTACGATGATTTTTGGCACGCCTTTCGGATCATTGGATTTTGTTTGAGTTTTATCAATAGCTGTGTTAACCCTATTGCGTTGTACTTTGTCAGTAGCACATTTCGTAAAAGGTAAGCCAAAAACAAATTAAATTTATAATAATTTTCAAAACACAAATCATTATATGCCTCGGCATGAATAGGCAAAATACCACAGAATCGAAAATTTTCAGGATCGTCGTAAAAAATTTCTTATATTGCTGTAGACATTGACTGGATTTCTCGGTTTAATAGCTAAATAATTGAAAATGTTCACGTAGACGTATTTATTTACAGATTCAACGAATACCTGTGCTGCTGTGTGCCCAGTCTGAGGAGATCTACCGCGTCACAGGGAAGATTTCCGAGAACAAGAGGCGAGGCAGATACCTTTTACGAGACGAGTTTCAACTCTACCTTTCGAAGACATACTCAGGAATTGAATTCCACAACGCTTCTTAATTATAGCGCTAACGACACCAAACCCACCGCTGAGACGCACTGCTTGAAACAATAGCATCGACAAAATTCTGACGCTGACGTTGGCGTCACCCAAGTTTGATCATATTAAGTTAGTCTCCACTCACACCTTACAGATACGATTTTTTTAAACACCAATCGATTCAAGCCATGCCATGGCCCACAATTTAGTGAATGTGCTTTTATACGAACGCACAAGTGAAACGTACTTTTTTACCTAAAATGCCATTCTTTCAAAATACGATTCTTACTCGACATTTGAAAATTTGTAAAGCGCTCTGGTGAAAAAAGGTTGGTCAACATTTTTTGTGAACTGATAATTAATTGAAAAACTTTCACAGTGAATAAATAATAATTTTTTTTGTACCAATGATCTATTTACTCAAAATGATTATCGTGTTAATACTGCAAGGGTTAATGAAATTTTATTTTAAATCTTGTACCTGCATGCATGCATGCACAAAATTGACTGAGAGAGTAAATTATTGAATATTTATATGTGCATCTGCAATCAGCCAATAAATGTACGCTTGTAAATATATTCTTTTATAAATGTTATAAAACTTGACAATGATAAAAAATTTTTAATGGAATGTTTTAAAAAATCTTAAATAATAAATTATTTTTTTCTGGAAACCAAACAACGAATGAACATTGACAATGATTTTTTATCAACTTCTTCATTATTTATTTAATTTTTTTAAATTATTTCTTAGAGTTTTCATTGAAATATTCCAGTTTAAAATAGAAACTATAAGGCAAAGATTTATGAAAATAGGATAAGATCTTAATGCTTTTATCTTCAAGTTTAATAATCTGAAACATAACTCGCATGTACACATATTGTGTGATTCAAAAAATTAACTTTTTCTACTTTCTTTACGGTTAAGTGATTATTTTATAACCAAGACAGTGTCTGATTGCGTAAAATAATTTCTCTTTGCCCAATGTTTTGTGAACGTTTAGGGCGATATTAATGTGGGTTCATTGTTAAAATTTTAGAGTCTTAAATGAAAAAAAAATCTTTTCGTTAAGTAACTTTATGAGACTAATAAAAATGTAAAATAAATAAATGTATCTAAAATGATTTAATGTTTAACTATTGTGATGTTAGTACGTAAAAGTAAACTTATCTTTCATAACCTAGTTATAAAATAACTTTGCCAGAGGAATCTTGCTCAACTTATTTATTAAAAAACCAAAAATTTTTTAATTGCCATAATTGTTTAAATAATGTATAAAGTAAATAATACTTTAATAACAGGTATGTATGGACGAAAATTTGTGAAATTTTTTATTTATACTTTTACCATCTATTTAGCAATAATTTTTTTATTAAATCTTCGAGGAATCAAATACTAGCGGAATATTACTATCAAGATGAATATTTTTACTATCTAAAATTTTGACACAAAACACAAACAATGGCAAACTTCGCAGGGTTCAGATTGTATACAAATTTTTTGAATAAATTATTCCTAGTGATTAAATTTTAAATGGATGTATATAATGATTAATGTTATTTATTAGTAAATGAAAGTATACATACTATCAATTGAAAATTTTATAAAGAAGCTGTAATAACTACTTTGGTTGCATTTAAATTTTCTTATTCACCAGAAATAATGAAAAAGGGGAAATATACTTAAATATACATTGTAAAATTATTATTAAATAAAAATATCATGTGTACTAATTAAAAATTTGACGATATAAAGAAAAACCAAACCATGGTTTAATGTTAAAAAAATATTGTTTTTTATCAATCCTACCTTAAAAATGTAATTTGTATTTACGATTTAAGATTAAAAAAAAAGTAGTTCACATTTCAATTTTTTAAACGTTATAGGATTTTTAATGAGAGCTTATAAATGACCTGTAAAATTAAAAAAAAAAAATTAATTTATAACCTCATGAATACTTGAAATTATTTTTATTGAAATAATATTTTTAATGTTACATCCATCACACTAATAACAAGCAATTACGAAAAAAATTTATTTGAAAATTAAACATTTCAACATATAACTGTTTACTTTGAAAAAAAATTAATCGAAATTGCTTAAACTAAGATATTCTAAAGATTTTTTTTTCCATTTCTTTTACAAAATTATTTATGACGTGAACAAAAAAATACTCAACTCTCCGAACCATCTAAAATCTACTCAAAATAATTTTTTTGTTATAATCTAAAATTTCGTTTTAATTCATGATGAAAGTTAAAATGATTATCGATTGCTTCAATGGTTCGAATTACAACTACGCGTCTTACTAATTACGTATAGTATAATACAGGAAAGTTTTTAGTTACTGTTTTATCAAAGTTTAAATCATCATTGTCAAACATACGTAGTAAAAAATTTTAATGAACCTTTCTGAAGTGCGCTGTAGATTGAAATTCCTAATTATAAGTTTACCAGAGATAATTTAAATTATTCGTTTAAAAAATTATAACGAGCGGTAAAAAAACGTTTGTGAAGATTTTAAAAATCAACAATCGAACAACGGTAACGCATTCAAATTCCTTTGAATTTTAGCGTCTGGTGAACAATACAATTGTTGCACAGGGTCTTACAAATATATAGGTACTTTTTATAAACAATGCAGAGAATCGAGGACCAATTTAGGATGGGAAGTGAAACCTGCAGTAGCGTTTGAAACAAGCGCATTGGCAAAGGAAAAAAAAAAAATGCAGCGGCTGGTCCTGTGCACGGAGCAGCAGCAGCAGCGGCGTCGAAACCGAAAGGCGGTGGTGGCAGATGTTCAGCGGATTCTGATAATCTTGCGCCGGGCATAAAGAGAGCCGGCTATAGCAGCAGCAGCACCGGCCGAAGCCTTGCACGCTTTCGGCAGCAGCCGCACTTGCAGCTGCCCGCGCGGTTATGGTGGGGATCATCCAGGGCACGCGACTGCTGTTAGACCCCCGACCCAAAGCCAACCGTCAGTCCTGTATACCATACCGCGAGTGTGTGTCTCTACCATCAACCCCGTCTCTTACTGACGGATTCGTTTTAGTTCTTTTTTTCTCTTTCGGTTCGTTCTTTTTTTTTTTTTGCATAAACTTCTGTGTTCCGTTCCAAAATTGTTTGTTCATACGGTCCTTTGGAGCCACTGCAGTCGATTCATGTTTTCACCGGCAAGATAAAGCGAATGCAAATAGGTAATAAAGTTGTTTCTGTAAATTTTAATAGGGTGTAACTCTAACACTATTGCTCTGATTTTTTTATCATACTTTTAAAATCATTCAATTATTTTTCTTTTAATAAACTTATTTATTCTTTTTTTTTTTTTACTCAAAATTGTCTGATTTATTGGGATGGCATATTATTTTAAATTATTTATGAATTAACTAAACATGTTTAATAACTAAATTTATTCTTAAAAATAGCAAATTTGAAAAATACTCTACAATTCATTTTGAGATTTCAGTTGAAGAAATAAATTTCAAATTTATTTATCTCCAAACAAAACGTTCAACTATTTTACATAAAAGTACATTGAATCTGATATTTCAATTGAATTTATTCCTTGAATACTCTTAAAATTTATTCATTGGATTTTTAATAGGATTGTTTGCATCAAGTTACTTTATTAAATTAAAAGATAATAATTATTTTTTTATAAAACAAATTAACATTCAGTTTTATTTAACCCCTATTTTATTTTTTATTCAGATTTTGTGTGAATATTAACTTTTATTATTATTAAAAAAATTAATAAAATTTTAAAATCATAGTTAAAACATTTAAATGAATTTTTTAATTTAATACATGTTAAATAAATTGTGTATTGGACCATTTTTACGCGTTGAGTTCTAGTAAAATTAGTTTTTAGTCGCTATTTCATGAAAAAAAAATTACATAAAAAAATTTGATTTAGAAAGATAAAATAGTAATTCATCAGTTGACTTCGATTTCATTTATAAGAAATAAAAATCTTTTTATTGAGTTTGTCAAAAAAATGTTTAAAAAATGGTTAAAAAATAGACATATTTTGACTTGGTTTTTTGACCGGTATCTACATTGCACCTGTTATAATGAATACAAAATAAAACTTTTTGGTGACTTACAGTACTCTATCTTAAGAAAATTAATTGAACTGGTAGTAACTAGTACTCTATCTTGTAGAGTATAATTAGAAATAATCATAATCAGAATTTTAAAAGAGATCTTCTTTTATTTTCATCAAAAATCTGAGCTTAGAGTTGACTGTGTAATGTCCACCACATAAACTTTAAACGTCCGCCACGAAGAAAAATTAAAATCATTTTACACAAACGAAAATTAGACTTCTCTATAAATATAGATTTTAAATAATTATATTTTTTAATATTGATTAATAATTTTTATCAACTATAAAGGCATATTGATGTATTGTTAATATAAGCTGATACAAGCTTGTCGCCTTAAAATGATTTTTGAAACAGTTCTTAATTATTTGTTATTGTTTACATTAAATTACTAGTATACTCTATAAAAGCTAAGACTTCGCGAGTTATTTTTCAGTTTTACCTCTGCCTGAGCCAACAAGCTCGAAACCGGTCGCAGAGTAAATTTTAAAAGCTTACATTTTTTCATTAATTAATTGATGTTACTTTGATATTATTATTATTTTATCTATTCATTTATTTTATTTTTATTTTTGTTTCTCCTATCATTCTTTTTTTGAATAAAAAAAAATTAATCGGTACACTGTGTGTACAAGTTGAGGTAAATTTTAAGCTACTGTGTAGCTAAATAAGTGAAAATTAGACTTCTCTACAAAAAGAGATTTTTATTAATTATTTTTTTTAATATTAAAATAATTATAAATCATTTTAAACCAAAATATACCGCATATACGTATTAAATAACAAGTAAAAACTCAAACAGTAAAATTTCAATGCTGTGAAGGGCTACATCTCGACAGAATTTTAATCTTCCGAAACTTCTCAAAAATGAGTTCCGTTTTTTGTGACATCCACCACGGCCACTTTTTTAGTTCTCATTTTTAAAGACATATTATTAATTTAATTTAAATTTTATGGGATAAAAATATATTTAAACTCAATTTCTAAAACAAATAGTAATTATTTTCAAGAGTTAATTTAAAAAAATATAACCTTTTTATGTTGTCAAATTGTAACGTCCATCACAATGAATTTTCTTATTGACGGTTTTGATGGATCTGCGGTCTTTTAACAAAAGTGTGGTCGGATAGAAAAATCACAAAGTTATTTGATAGATGGTTATTACGGTGGTTTTCGACCATTTTCCGCAACAATCGACAACGTCAATAAAGCCTTTTTTTTATCTTGATCAACTTGACATTTTTCCCGATTTTCAAATAATCTATAAATAATTCATTAATTGCAAATAATCTATTGTTTCAGCAATTTGTGTACAAAACGACGAATATGAAGAGGTCGTCATCGGTAAGTCCAAAAATTTTAATTACATTCAACTAATATTAAATATTCGTAGGACTTAATTTTTTTAAATCTTTAATTTAGACGCCAATCTTAGGAAATAAAGCAAAAAAATCCAAACCAAATGAAGACTCCTCGGTATGTTCAAAAAATTTTAAAGAACACATCAAAGTTTAAAATTATACTAAAATTGTGAATTTTTTTAGTCATCAAATTCCCAGGAGTACCTACAACTAGTTCTCAATAGAATTGTAGAGCTTCAAAGACAAATCAGTGATGGAGTTTACGTAACAGATGAAACTAGTGACCTAGGTGAGTTACTCCAAAAAATATTAAAATTTGAATGCTTCAGAATATTGAATTAAAAAATTGTTGGCTTCAATCAATTTAATGACCACAACAACAAAAAATCAATCGATTAAGATAATAAACAAGTCCATGATTTTGAATTAGGAGAATCGGATTCAGACGATGATACAAATGACTTGATGAAGGAAGTACTGACTAAAGTTTTCAAAGATCTTCCCGGGTCTTCGAAAGCAGTAACAACTATTATAGACTCAACTTCAAAACCCTCTCAGAGCCAGCTGAAAGTGATAAAAAGCAAAAGTATCCAGTTGTCAGGTTTCGAAACTTGTCGCAAAGTTGCTATGAATTTTGTAAAAAACGACATCGAGATATCAACAGCCATCGAAAATCAGGTAAAAAAAAAAAATTTCTTTTAAACTATAAAAAATTGACTCGAATAAAAAATTCTTGCAAGAAAGCCTTGGTATAAATTCTCGGAATAATAATATATATTCGTGTGTGTGTACACAGAGGAGATACGAGGCTGGGCCAGCTGAACTCGAGGCAGAAAGAAAACGAATGCTGGTGGGCCTCGATCTGCACCTGGCCGCTAAACAGAGGGACTACACCGCTCGTTTGATGAGCGAGTGAACCATTTGCACCAACTGCTCCTGCTGCAGCCGCCTCGTGCCGCCCGCCCGTCCGCCGCCGTACCCGCGCCTCCTGTTTGCCTCGATTTTCGGTTTTTTAAATCTTCCGTTTCTCTTTCTCTCGATACAAATTTTTTTTTCTTTTTTCTTTTTCATGACTTCTTTCGCCATTTCCCCTGTTCCTAGTCACTATAGGATAATGAATTCACTTTAATCTTCACGTAAATCTCTAATGTTAAAAAATAGCTTGCCTAACGCATAATTTGTAAAAAACATTTTTTCAAAAAGTGAGAAATTTTTTAAAAATAACTGTTCAGACTTACATTTCAAATTTGAAAAAAGATAAAAATTTTGAATTTTCGATAAGGAAAAAAAAACTTTTCAATAGTAATAGTAATAATTGCATGTAGTAAAATTAATGAAGTGCTGAATAATTTAAAGATTTACCAACATCAGTGAGTCGTAAGGTAATTTTATACACACTCGGTAGCGGGCCACTCTTGGCAGGTGCTACCTTCAAGCACAAAGACCGTGTTTTAAAGTGTCACCTGCCTAAAGCAGTTTCGGTTTTCATTTAAATCAACCTCAAATTTCGGGCAGATGATTTCTCAATAATAAATGCGAAGAAAATTTTTTATGCACTAATTTTCATATTCAAAGTCTTTTTGAGAAAAAAATTTTCAAAAAAGTTTATCCGTAGTAAAAAAAATTTATGCTGTTAACCAATCAAAGAGTGAATTTTTCTTTTTTAAATGCGTCCAATTGTCAATATTATAATAATCGAAAGAAGAAACACTTCGAACCTTCTAGTCAATAATTTTAAGGATTTCTTCTAGTCATACCAAATATAATATATATCAGTCAAAAAATTTTTGTAATGAACAAATTAATAAATATCTTAAAAATTAAAGTGAAATATTTTTTCATTTCTGTCCATGCTTAATATTTGTAACGAACGATATAGTTTGACACTTTACAACGTAACTTATGACTTCTTCATTCTAAGATGGCTCCGAGTACAATGAGAGGGTATGCACTTCAGAATCACCAAAAGATTCGCAGATAAAAATCAATACAATCAATCGCACATCAATTTAATTTCAAGTGAAAAACTTTGAAAAAAAAAATTGTTTTCGATAATATTTCAATGCACTAAAAAGAATTAAAAAAAATCATCAGTGATTCTAGAGTACTTAGCACTTTGAATCATAATATTTTTTTATGCGTTCTTAGCCCTTTTTTAATATTTGTACAGTAATAGAAAGCAAATCTACAAGTGAAGTCAAAGTCGAGCAGTACTACGAATCACGAACTCTACAATGTATAACTGTACCATTACAGTTAATTTTTTATCGGAAAAATGTTTTTTTCAACTTGGCTTCTCACCAAGAGGAGTAATTACAACTAACGCAAAAAGGCTTGTGATTAATAATTTTCAGAAAAAAAAAAAATCTTTCCTGAATTAAAAATTTTCTCGATGATCATTTACATAATTGATTTAATTAAGTCCAGAGAATCAATTAAAATGGTAAATCTGTGAATTAAAATTTTTTATTCTGCACCTATTTGGTTGATGCTTCAAAGCAAGAGAATTAATATTATTTTTCAAATAATTTTACATGTTAATTCGAAGTATTGATTAAATTTGAATACATAAATGGTAGAGAACACCGCATTGTTTTGAATTTCATTATACAGGTCTCTTTTAATTGAAATTTATGTAAACCAATATCGTTTCAAAGTAAATTTCAAATATCTGATCGCGATTTTAACTTTCATAACTAGATAACTTCATAGTTTGAACATTTTAATTAGGTCATTTAATTTGCAGCGAGTCAGTTTATGATAAAGTAAAAAATATTAAGGAATGAAAATATGAACCCTGTGAATAAAAATAACATTACATTTTGTTTATTATTTTTTCGTAAAGGGCTTGGCCCTGTCAAATGTACTTCGAATTTCAGTCTAAAAATAGTAGTAGAAAAGTAAAAGTATGATTAAAAAATAAAATATAAAAAAAATCAAGTTCTTTTGCCGAATAAGGTGTGCAATTTGATATTAAACGCTTAGCCAAAATAATTTAGATCAGCTCTTCAATGAATGCATTATTTGAGTGTTACGGTTTTGGGGGCCATTTAATTAAACTAATCCGCGAGGATGGATTTCTATATAGTTGAGTATAATCTTGTCCAAATATAATCAGATTTAAAGCTTGTATTATTATTTGATTCATAAATGATTATTACAGAGAATAAAAATTGAAGCCTAATAGTATCAATGTTATATTGGAGAGAATATTTTTTATTTTTCTCAAAAGCTTACTCAGTTTAAAATTTAAAATATAACTTTAATCAGAAAAAAATCTCAGTTATATTTAAAAATTATAAATACTTTCAATAAAGTAAAATAAAAAAATTTCGATAATGTGATATAGATAATCAACATTTAATGTTGTAACATTTTTATAACGAAAAAAAAAAATATTGAAAATATTATAAGTCAGAATTCAATGTATTTGCAATATTTTATAGTGTTTTAAAACTAGAAAATTTCAGAAGAAAATAAATAGAAATAATTAAATAAATGAAATATAGGAATCAACTCTGTAATAAAACAAAGTCAAGATAAAAATTGCATTTTGGACGATTGGAGTCTAACTCAGGTAAATACGAAATTTCAAAATTTATTAGGTTTGAGTAAAAAATAGTTTATTTATATATTTTGATACAATAAAAAATCATGTAGCCTATTGCGACTTATTAATAACATTTGCTAAGCACTATGATTAGTGCAAATTGCCCTTTCTTCATACATTCTTCTCTTGGCACGTAAAATCTCAAAATTGTCAGTCATTTGAACAAATTACTGTTTTTATTCGCACTTGTGCAAACTTAAAAATACAAATTAACCAATGCAAGAAAGAACATCGGTGCAAAATATTTTTTTCATACCTAATTACAGTAATTACAAATAAAACTCGCGAAAGAGTTTGCAAATATTTTAACGCTAGTTACTTAAAAACTGTGTGTTGCTACAATCCTACAATCTAGAATAATTTTGAAAATTAATCAAGTATACACTAGCATTCAAATCTCATCTTTCATTCTTTTTTCCGCATACGTACCATCTGAAAATTTTTGCAAACGCCTGGCTTAACAGCGCAGAAATACGTTTAGCCTAAAATTAATTATTATGCGTGTTTATGCTTTTCAAAATTTCATTAATTAGAAATTGATAAAACTATTTACTATAAGTATAGCTACACTGTTACATTAATATAATGAACAGATTGAAAAAAATGTTTATTTGTTAATGGAATAATATTGATATATTTCATAAAGTAATTTTCATTTTAAAAAAGTGAATTGATAAAATTTGAATTTTTTCTAATAGTTGTATCAATTTCTGTCTAACTTAAATTAATAACATATAACGATCGATTGATTTATCTGCAACTCAAAATATTTTAAAACAATTTTCAATTTTTTCTTTTTCATAACTGAACGAATGAATAATATATCGAAATGGTGTAAAAATGCACATTTCATTACAATGAATATGATAATACATGAAGTAAATATTAATATATATATATATATCTAAAAATATATATGTACCAGTAAATTTTATAAAATTAGACAACTAATTATTTTCTCAAACAATATTAACTGAAATATTAACTTAGGATCTCTAGTCAATACTTTTACATTATCTTTGAAATAAAAAGTTTACTCATGTGACTGAATGATTTTCTAGCTTATGGCTTCATCAAAAATCGTATGAATTTTATCTGAATCTACTAAAAATCTAACAAACTGTTCAGTAATTTTTTTTTTTTTTTTTTTCAGTAAAACTTTTGTAATGTAACTTTTCTTTTGAAATTTTGCAATTATTTTGTAAAAACTACAGTATCATTAATTAAAGTAAGCCACCACGTGTGCATGTGCTGCTCGACAAGGCTGTAGGCGACAGAGCCGCAATTGACACCACTGAGGGCCAATAAAACTATATATTAAGGTTTTTAACTTTTATAATATACGTTTTTAACTAACAGTAATTAATTGATTTTTAATTTTTTTTTTTTTTTTTTTCCTCTTTTTCTCGTGTTATTTTAAAATCAAGATCTTTGTTTTGATCACAACACTTTGAATTTAGTTGAAACGACTAGTATTACACCAGTCGTTAGCTGTCTTAATTAAAACACAAACTTGAAAAATTAAAACTCGGGAGAAATAAATGATGTATTAAGTATATTGACTTGGTTGGAAGACCGTTAAGTTGCAATAACGAAAAAAAAAAGAAAGAAAAAAAAGAAGTTGTCTTTTAATTTAAAGTTAAAAGAGAGTCGTTGATCATAATCGATGGTAAGTAAGGAGGGAGGGAGTCACTTTTCGGAGGAGCCCGGATGATTAATCGAGGCCTCCGCGGTCGTCACTCAGTGCTGCTGTACGAGTGTGGGAGCCGTGGAGCCGAGTCCGCGCCACGGATTGGGAATGTCGTAGTGCGCGGGCACGGTTATCAGGGCGTCGTCGGCGGTCCTGGTGTCGCTGCAGTTTTGGGGCTTGTGGCGCATCGTGTTAACGCACTCGATACCCAGAGGTATCAACTCGATCTTGTATTTGAAGCCCTGACTTGAGACCCTTATTATCGTGTGCAGTGGTACCTCCATGTACGGCAACTCCTCGGGCTTCTTGTCCATGAAGTAGCCAATGATACAACGTAAAATGGCTTGGTGGGATATCGTCAATATTGGACTTTGACTCGATTGAAGTTCGGCTATTATCGGTTCGACCCGCTGCATCACGTCCACGTAACTATAAATTCAAATTTAAATACTTTATTCTCAAAGTTCATTCAAATGATTGCTGGTTTAATTTAAAAAAGTAAATTTTCTTACCTCTCTCCCAAAGGAAATCTGTATCTTAGTTTGTCCAGGTCACGCCAAGCAAATTCCTAAAAAACAAAAAAACAAAATTCATCAGCACTCAATCAAATGAGGTTCAATCGAGTTAAAATCGAAAAAAAAAACTTCCTCTTCAAAACGACACTGTGTTTATATCTCAAACATTTTAGTCACCCCGATTAAATTTAGCACGGCAGTCTGAACGAGCGTTGCGATCTCTCTCGAGTGCAGGTTAAAAATAAACACTTTATTTGTACCATCAAAATACCTAACAACTACAAGTCGCTAAACTTACTCTAAAATGGATAAAGTCAGTTCAGCTTAATTGTTACTACACTCAATTTGGTTTTAAAATTAAATTTCTTAAGATTTAAAATTTAAATTATTATTATTTTTTAAAAGAATGAAAACACAGCTCTCAGAAAATAGCTTGCGTAAGTTATTAGTCTCATTTTAATAAAATAGATAATTTCGAGAATAATTTACGATGCTTCAAAAATTTCTTGCATAACGACCGAGCTCTACCTATACAATTTAAACTTAAAATTGACTCAAAACGTATATGTTAATTTTTTGGGCGCAATTTATTACTATATATTGACACGAACAAATAGGTAAAAACTAAACAATTTTGAATTAATCATAACTAAAAGTCATCTGTTAAAAATGAAAAGAAAAAGTTAGCTATAATTACCCTTGGGTACTGCTCCTGCATGTCCTCGTAAGTTAGGCCCTCGCAAACACCGGCGTACAACTCGTTGATCATACTAGTCGAGTTCTTGGGCGCGTTTATGTTTTTCGCAGTGGCCACGGTACGCCTGAGACGACTCGTCAGGACTTGGAGATTTGGAATTTGCATGGAGTTTATCTTCGCAGCCAGCGCTTGGGAGTATTGCTCGCCCCTGCAACTCAGCGGCGCGTCTCCTCCGATCTTTCCCAACACGTTGAACTCGCTCTCGCCATGCTGTTTAAATAAACAAAAAATAAAAAAATTAAATTAAGTTTATTAATTTTTCTTTACTGTGGTTCTTCCTAACTCCGTAGAGCCGGAAATACAAGACTTCCGGGCTTGGAGGGTTTCGCATTAGCAATACTACTTTAATAAATTGTATACAAAGCATATATTTTCCATCACGATACACGATACACGTAAGTCACAGTCGTAACTTTTGCATCGTTCGTTTGTTACGCAACAGTAGCTTTAGCACTTTTTTATGTGAAGTTAGAGAAATAATTTATCATAATTGAATAAGTTTATTTAAAAAATTGACTAAAATAAAAGTAAATTAAACTTAAATGACGTTTTAAAAAGTTTAAAAATTTTTGTTTTTCACTAATTAAAAATTTTATATAGATTGTTTAAAAAAATACTTTTATATTTAGAATTCATCAAACTTAAAAATAGTTAAATTACGTAATGACGCATTTTAAAATTGCTAAGTTATTTAAAAAAACTTACCCTTGAAAAGTAGAGAGTTTGAGGTTTGAACGAGACGCCGGCGACGTAGCTGAGAATGGTGGTCTCGATGTGCCCGGAGACCTTGTGGGCGCAAACTTCCATGGTGGCTGTGTTAAGCCGTATCCTGGGGTAGCAGCTCTCGTCCATGGGCTCGTGGATCTGCTCGTAATGATCGATCTTCATTTGCAGATCCTCGGCGGCCACGACCGGGTCCATGTTTGCGTAGTCGAGACTGTGTCGCAGTATCTCGTGACAGTTGGACTCGAGGACCTGGGGATCCTCGCAAACGCACTCGATGAACAGGATCCGGTAGCCCAATTGAGTAAAAAATTTGTAGACCTCGTTTCGCTGCTCACGGCTTACCAGGGTCGAGTCCAATATCTTCAATTTAAACGTTTAATTTTATCTTTTCTTTTTTTTTTTCACATTATCAATCGAGGTCGCGGTAAGAACAATGAAACTGTTTGTTGGAGGGAATATTTTTTGATAGTTAAAGTTCTGTCGACTAACTTAGACAAACGATGATACTCATAAAACTGGGACTTTATTAATGGGAAGTAATTATACAAAGGATTCTACTGTAAGAGGATGTTTGATTTAATCTAGTTTAAAGGTCACGTTTTTTTTAAATCTTCAAATTCAACTTTGAACCACTTTCGAAGAATAAAAAAAAATATTGGTTGGGATCAGGAAGTGGTTTGGGATCGGGATCAAATGCTTACAGCGACTCTGTTGCCAGCCTCGAGCCATGATGCACACTCGCTCATGGCGTCCTTTTGGGCGAGAGCGCGCAGGGCGACGTTCGCCTCGTGGTCCGGTCGGAAAAGCTCGTGGGATGCATAGGGCTCGAGTCTTTTCCTCCTGTAGTCGCTCACGCGCATTACTGAAACGATAATATTGAAATAATGAAAATTTTTGATAACGCCGAGTCTGGTTTCATTAAAATTTATTTATTTTTAATATGCATTCGTTTAAATGTTGAAATGGAGCAGTGACGCGATCCAAATGTCCCACGGATAAAACGGTGTTTATCAATTTAAAGTACTCATTGACAAATTTCGTTTACGAAACACGATAAAAAAAAAAGGCTTATCTCGCGCGATAATTAATCAAGTCGATGACGGATAATTTTATTAGCCATAAATCGGAAACGGTGTACGAATACAATGATAACAAACGAATGTTTATATTTAACCATTGACTATACGTACACGAACGACCAGCTATTAATCAAAATGCAAATGGTCATGTTGTTGTTGTTGTTATCGATCAAGCCTGCAATTGAAATAACCGCGACAGAATACGCGGCCGCGAGCTTACGTAAATTGTAAAGGTCAATATACCGCGTCAATACATACTAATACAGTCCAGAGTCCAAGCAATCAGGTTTTTTTTTTCTTCTTCTTTTTATTTCATTTTATTCGACTCACTTCCAAAGAACGTGACAGAAAATTACGTAAGCTCGAGTAAACGGAAAAAATAAGCTGTTTAGCGTTTAGTTAAAAAAAAAAAAAAAAAAAAAAAAAAAGATGGCTCACCTTTGGTAGAAATATTGTTCCAATTAAGGCGTCGAGAGAGAGAGGTAGCCAGTTGGCTTTTATTTCGGGCTGGAAGACCAACTGTGACAACCATGACTGGGGCGAACATGCGGAGGGGCTTGTTCGGAGTCGAAGGGGCCCTCACCGCCTTCTCTTGTACTGCTTCTGAAAATATACCAAGAAAATATAATTATTATTATTTTTGTCATTTTTCTTTCACTGATAGACAATTGTCCTAACCACATTCATAATGTTACTAAATTTCATTGTTTTATTTGTTATTATTATTTTTTTTTTTGTAGAACGAGTATGTTGTGCTATTCGCACTGTTCGATGCTCTTTTAATAGTGTATAAATAACAGAAACAGCAAATTTCTGAAGGAAATGAATAAGTGAAATTTTTTCAATGATGTTAGTAAAGAGTTAAGGCTTCTAAATCGATTAACTCATTTGACGTGCCGTTTTTCAGAGCCTACTTAATTAAAAAACCGACTGATTGTAAAAACCCTTTTTATAAAAAGATTATATATTTGTCCTGAAATGTGTAGCTACTTGCGTTAGGCAAAGAAAAAGTTCAAGAGAGGTGGTAAATTCGATCTCTCAACCTTTATTTGCCAGGCATCCACTGTATTTACTGGGCTACGAGGGTCAAAGCTATTACTTGTTTAAATAATCTTGATTAAGTAGAGGAGTAAGACTCATTTGTAATTTAAAGCGTACTTAGTAAATAGATCCATAAAATTTCGCCATTGACAATGCCTGTTACATATGAAACGTAGACCTGCGTTATTATCGCATCTTCCTAGGTAGCAAGTTCAACCCTTTAACTAGTGTTTCACACCCTTTTGAATTGCAAGTTCAGGAAAAATAAAACTTGGCGAGGAAACAACTTTTTGGCTACGCTTTGTTCTAGTGGTACCGAAAACACCGAGTTTACTTTCCCGATGGCTTAGTGCCAGTGTGGTCGTACCAAAATAAACCGATTGAACTGAAAAGAGCCAGAATCGGAATGATTTCTGTGGAATATCTCGAAAACTCCCACGATTTAAGCGAGTCTTTAAGACTTGGCGTTTATGGAAATAAAAAATTGTACACAAGGATAAATTAGAGCTTTCGTAATGTAAAATTTAGCTTGTTGTTGGTCTCAACTAATACGAGCTTATAGTTGTAGTCTAGTATGTTACGTACACGTGATCGACACGCCACGAGCGTGCCACTCTGACCGAGTCCGATGTCGTGCGGTACCTATATCATTTGAGTTGTCTTACCCAAATCAAGAAAGAAGAAGAAAAAAAAAAAAAAAAAACCAACTCAAAACGATGAGATAATAAGACTTTTGAACTAACAAGGAGAGGACCAGACATTTGGGTCATGGATTTGGCTGAAACTTGGTATATGGGCTCCAAATATGCCAAAAAGAAACCTCCAAGTGTCAGTTTCTCTGAATGGGCCTTTTAAAGTCACCCTATGTTAAAAAATCAGCATTTTATCAGCATTTTTCAATAAAAAGCTGTTTTTGACCTGATTTTCAAAAAAATATTGCTCAGATCCTATTACACTTACAGAATTCCGGAACCTCGCTTTTTTTCCGTCTTTAAAAGTACTTTCTGGAAAAAATTATTTGAGATTTTTTTTTATGTATTAGACCATGTAAATTTGAGATATTTAAAATTAAAAAATGACGAAAAACATCTTAATTTTACATGGTCTAATACATAAAAAAAAAAAATCTCAAATAATTTTTTCCAAAAAGCACTTGGAAAGACGAAAAAAATGCGAGGTTCCGGAATTCTGTAAGTGTAATAGGATCTGAGCAATATTTTTTTGAAAATTAGATCAAAAACAGTTTTTTATTGAAAAATGCTGATTTTTTAACACAGGGTGTAGAGGGAACATGACTTTAAAAGGCCCATTCAGAGAAACTGACACTTTGAGGTTTCTTTTTGGCACATTTGGAGCCCATATACCAAGTTTTAGCCATATCCATGACCCAAATGTCTGGTCCTCTCCTTGTAAGTTAATACGTCTAAATAATTTCGAATTGAATTTGGATATAAAGTTTTTTTTCTGTTATGTAGTACGTAATTGTGAAAGGGTGCTGTATTTGAAAGTTTGTTTACTGGTATGCAGTACGTAATTGTAAAAGGGACTGTATTTAAAAAATATCGAAAATCACATTGAAAATTGGTTATACGTTTGATATTTAATTCAGATCTGCGTAATGTTTTTATTCGAGATGTGTTTACTTTTTAAATATCATTAAATCGTAAAAACTAATTTTAGTTGCCAGTGAATCGGTTTGTTATTGTTATTCGTTCGATCGTTCCTGCTGAAAAATTTACCGATCATTCCGCCGAAAAATAATGACGCAATTATTCAAAGATTCAACAAGTTGCCAACCATCTGCTGATGCTGATATAATAATTTGTGCGTTGACAGAGATAGTATAAAACTCAGCCCAACTTATTGAGCAATGTCCAAAGACTATTCTAGTTATTATTATTTTTTATCGAAACTCTCAAACATATATTTCTCTAAAGAACAATTTTGAAATAATGATCATTTGATAAAAAAAAAAAAAAAAAAGATTTCTTACCTATGTGACACATGATGAAAAGTGACGATTATAATACTGGGGGAAACAGATAGTAGACTACCGAATGATCACAGAAAGCAGAGACTGGCCTCAGTCTTGTCGTAGCAGAGAGAAAAATTCGTCCTTCGGAGGCTCGAAAGAAGCGAATAGTGGTAGGTTCACAGAACCCTAGCCAAGGTCACGGAAACTCTTTGGAAAATCTAACGTGTTGCACGTCACCACGTATGAGCGTTGTTAAATCGCTTGATAGAGACATGCGTATTTTGATGCGAACCACGCGACTCTTGTTCGCTAACTGGCGTTTTGAAAACGTCGCACGATCCTTTTTATACCTAGCCGACTTCATTACGAGCTCGTGCATTATACTATGCTTTGACTTAAGACCAAAGCGTGCGCGCGCAAGCTCCCTCACTTTTTTGGCTTCGATTAATATTTATTGATAACGATACCTATTCATAATCCCTGAAAATCTTTATGCAATTTATTCTTCGATCGATTTTGAACTTTGACTTGTTCAAATGAATTGTAGTTTTCGTTTAGACACACCCCTGATCTATTCTGTCTGATCTGTAAGATCGTTTGTTTCGAGGTTTGGCCTCGCTTTTTAAATTTTTTTCTGTATACGTGTGCTAATCATATTAATATAACAGCGATCACGCTTATTTTTGTTGCATTATTTCAATTAAATTTATCATTGAACAAAGTTAGTTTAGTTGATAAACGATGTTTGAATTGTATTCGCTGGAAATCACGATGGTAAAGTTCGCAATTATTTATAAGTTTGAGAAAAAAATAACAATGAACAACAATCAGTTATGCTAATTTATATTTTTCAAAAAACTTTGTACGATACGAATTGTACCTGAAATGTGCCAAGAGTAATAAAATCGAAAATTGCACGTTGAAAAAAATGCACAAAAAATCAATCAAAACATTCATTAATGGGATTATAGGAAAAAATAAGATGTTTTTGAAAATCATGATATACAGTTAGCAGTCGTGAACGATTATGAATTCAAACAAACAAGTTTATCCTTGAACTGTGGACTCAAATTAAGCGTCTCGAATAACGAAAATATGTCTTCAATTAAACTGCAGGCCATTCAGCACGCGAGTCTATCGGAAAAAACATAATGCTTCCGCGTGCCTAGAGCTGGCAAAACGTGCTTCTTTCAAAGCTTACGTTTAGAAAAGCTAATGTCGCGAGTCGCGAGGGTCAGTTATACGCTTGTTTCCTGTTTTGACGCTTTTTTTGCACTGCAGTGGGTGCTGTGGGTTTATTACATTAAATGTTACTCACATTACAAAGTTTTCCATTCAATAGTACTGACATAAGCTTTTTTTTGTTTTTGTTATTGCATTAACGCGGCTTTTGAGCTGACTAATTGAACGGTGATTCGAGCTCGGTATTACTGCCAGACGCTACAATCAATTATGAGATTTTTTATTTATTTTTTTTTTAACAGTTTTTTTCAAGACTTGAGTGTTTTGAAACATATGTTTACAATTTTTACACGAATTATCTCAATATTTTGGTCTCAAAAACACGAAAAATTTTGAAATGAAAGATGTAATTAGGAAATAACAAGTAACTTTTAACGGTGTAACTTTTAAAGTATCCCTTGAATCAAATTGAAATTTTAACTAAAGTTTCTATTTAAGGCAAGAAATGAAATGTCACTTTTAAATTCTATATGCCAGTCTTTAAATTAAAGTGTCAAGGCTTTGAACTGGTGTAATGGAATTCCACGAAAATTAAAAATTTGTGGATTTTGTGTTGATAGAGTTATAAGCAAATTCTTTTTTTTTCTTCAAGACCCATTTGTACTTGAACAGACGAACACTTCTGTACCAAAAAGAACACTGTGCTGTCGAAAACAAAAATGCTGCAAGCATTTCATTTAGTTGTATGCGAGTAACTTTTTGAAAAAAATACATTTTTTAAAGAATACCAAAATTTTGAGAACGAAAAAAAATTTCAATGAATGACACAGTTGCATAACTTATAAAAATAAATCAAAATAAATAAATTTCTTACATTTAACTCGCAAAAGTCTCAAGGATAAACGCATATCAAACAGTATTTCAAATTATCATCAAAATGAAATTTATAATCCGAACCCTTCTCATTTATTATAACCTTGATTTTATCAATAATCATCCAAGATTGATTACCCCCAGTAGACAAAAACATGGAGTTGCGAATTAAAAAAATATTCAATAATCAGGCAAAATCTTTTTAAGATTGAAAAAAAAACATATACATGCTTTGATCAGACGCTGAGAGCATGATCTGATCGAGCCTCGTGGCTATCTTAGAAAAAAATATACTACATCACTTCTTAAGAGTCTGCGTTATTTTACCGATACTTTTGACGTCATTTGCGTGAAATACTTTTTGCAAGATTTTTTAAAGTGATTGTTATTTAACGGGCTCCGTTCATATAACGATTTTAAAGTGCATGTTTTTCAAACATGCGTAATTTTTTAATCACCAACTATTTTTTTCAATAAATTTTCCGGATTCATAAAAAAAACTAAAAATGTTTGTTTATTAATTTAGTTTTCAAATTCAAACAGACCTTTTTATATATTAATTTAATTAATCATGAAATATGATAATAATAATAATAATAATTAATCATGAAAACTGCAAGCAAAGAAATTAATTTTACTTTTTGTTGAGCTTCGCGCTAAATCAGAGCACAGTATAGGTAATAATTTTATTCATAAAAAAAAATTTGATGCAGAGCCGTAAAAAAAGTTGACAAATAAATGTGGGCACTTATTGAACAACTATAGGTATACTATAATAAATAATGATACGTAACCAGATTCTATAATCATTGCTTTAACAACTGTTCTTATGACGAGTGATTTGTTTTATTTATGTTTGTTTACAAAATAAAAGAATTATTAAACATGAATGAACAAAAAATTAAAATCAGTTTAGCTAAACACGCTGAATTCGTAAAAATGAAAAATTATTTGCAAAATATTGTTTCAAAATTTAAATTTATAAGATTTATATGTGTTGTAATCAATTCAAATTTTAATTTAAACTCTTCCAAAAATTCATTAAAAAAAATTTTTTTTTAATTTGACATAATTGATCGAAAACTTTATTATTGCAACTGGTAGGTTTATAAATATATACTTTTAAAAATAAATAATTAAAATAATTCTTTATATTTTTTTAATTAGCAATTATTTTTCTTAATGAGTTTTGACTCTAAAAAATTAAATAACAATTGTTCCTTTTTAATTAAAAACTAATGTTTTCTAACTACAGCAGTAAAAAAAATGCAAACATTAAAATAAATTGTCCTCTGGAATTTCCGTGAAACATAATGTCAAACTTTATGACATAGCTATCATGTAACAAAAGATAGACACATTATTATTTCTTTGAAAAATAACAAATTTAACAATCAACCAGTTCACAAATTGCGTGAGGGTATAGTCAAACTAAAAAAAAAAGCAGTGTCAAAACGTGATACGGAAAAATCCGCAAGGAAATTATACGGTTCGAGTATAATTTTTCAGGTCTACATTGAAAAATCGGAATGAATCATTGTCGACTAGCTGATCTATGAATTTTAAAAAGGGCAAATGTATAGTTTCCCAGGTGACTGAAAACGAATTCAAAGTCGCTCATCGGTGAATATAAAACAGTCTATTTCAAGAGATATCGCATATTCTATCAACTTATTAGTAAGATAATACCGACAGACAATCCGGAAGAAGATACAACCACATGCTGTTGTAAGACGATAAACACGTTAAACAACATAATATAACAGTGATGCGGTTTTTCCGATGAAATTTATCAATCAATACGTACTGCGATAATTATATTTTTTTGGTGGTTAGCTAAAATATTTTTTTTACAAGTTCATAATCTTTAATTTTTGTGTAATGAGAGGCAAATTCCCTTTAAATCTCTTTAATGGGGTCACCGTTGCGTAATTCTAATTCTAATTTGCTCCGATAGCGCTTGAGTAATAAAATTGTTCATTATTCGATGGAAAATTTCTTTAATACCCCAGTGATCGAATAGGAAAGTTTTACCGGAAAAATAATCTCCTCTAAAATCTCAAACTTTTTTCAACACATTCGATTGAAAATCAGATTTAAAAAACATGTAGCAGTTTCAATTTTATTTTACGTTATGAGAGCGTAGAACACATCTTTTATAATAATAAAATGAGTAAAATTAAGTTTGGCTGCAAAAAATGGTTTAATTATATGCACATAAGTATTTACGATTACAGCTTCTTTGACATCTCTGCAATTTTATTCGGAGAAAGAGCAAGTTATTGTAACAATATTGTAATTTACTTTATAAAATCATGGATTAAAAATGGAATAATGAAAAAAAATCCAATTTTTTATTGTTACGAGGGGTATTTAAAAGTGCTATAATTTCAATGTGTAATAAAAAATATTCGTTTTGAACAAAATATTTACTTTGTAAGATACTAATGCGCATTTACATGTACATATCAGCATTTCAAGTTTAATTTAAGACTCCAAAGTTAGCTTAGTGTGCACGTGAATACGTTTGAAACTCAATACAAAGAAGAGGTGCAAAATAGTAGAATTAGCAAATTTTTCCGGTTTAGTACATGTAAAAATGAAAAAATGATTTATTGTAATTGACATTGCAATTTGTCTGTTTCTTTCTCAATATGTATATATATGTATATGAACTGCTTCTAAACTATTCTCTGTAACCTATTTAGTGTAAACAATAAAAATAAAAATAAATTGACTACATAAGATTAGCCATTGATTTTAATTTTTTACTATTAATACAAATGTGAATTATATATATATATTTTGTAATTTTTCGCATAACTTGATAGCTTGCTGTATTTTTAACAAGTTTCTGGTATAATGTAGTTTTTCTAATTTTAGTTCCTACATTCAAACGAATTTGAAATTTTCTGTAAATTTTAGTTTCTTTAAATTATAATTAATAGATTTTTGTTTGGTATTGCAACTTTATGAATTATAAAATGATTTAAAATATATTATTGATAAATCACTTTTACACACTCTAAGTCTTGGTTACAGAAATCTTTAAACATTGATTATTTTTTAAATAATAATTTTTATTGCATAAATTTTGATAAACAACACTGTGACTTCATTGCTTTATAAATTAATCTTCTACTGAATTACTTTTTTTCTTTTTCTTTTTTCATTCCCAGTGTCACAAATCACATAACTAATTTTCCTGTTTTCGTGAATAAGAAAAGCTAAACCGAGAGACACATTAAGCTGTTTGCAGGAAAGGAAAAAGAAATATCTTTTTTTAGAATAATGCCAGATGACGAACCGTAAGTAAACGTACCATTCTTATTTTATCGCTCATTTGTTTTTTCATAAATCGTATCAAGTTTTTAGTTACTTGGTTCGATAAGAACCTTAAAAATGAATCGTTGACTACACGAGGCTGTAAATAGCTTGATGAGTTTCTTAATTTATGTCTCGTTACGGTTGTTCATTGAATAATAATTAATATTGATGTCTCGCAATTCATTTCGGCTAACCTTTTCGTAAAATAAATTTTTTTATTAATGGCTAAGAAATCGATTTTTATTATCCCTTCAATATTCGTCACTAAATCAATTGAATGTTAATTGTTTTGTTACGGTAGCTTAGCTGCAATTGGTGAATTCAGTTTAAATAAGAATATTTAAAATCTATTTACCAATTGTAAAAAAATTTTCGAAATGGTTTTACGCACTTGGGTCAAAAATATATTTCGAAACTGGTGCGTATCGCTTCGCTCTCGGTGCCTTCAAATCGCCCCGATGATGACATCGCACCAGTGTCGAAATGTACTATTTTGGGTTTCATCTTATCAATCAGACCAACACATCCGGATTCTGGATAATAATGACGACATACTCGACTACATACTATGTTTTTTAGAATAAATTAAGTTAAAAAAATAAATGAATAAAACAATATTCGAATACAGAACATTGTTACTAATACATTTGCGTCAGAAAAAATTGTAATACTTTGATGATAATTGCGTCACTAGAATCAATTGAAATTGCAGCTTATAAATCAAATAAAATTATAGAGTTTTGATTGTCACGGGTATCTATTTTTTTGCTCTTAAATAAGCTTAATAATAATTTTTATCAAATTAATTGAACACCACTAAATAGAACATAATAAAAAACTATAATAAAGTAATGGTTTTTTAAAACAAAGGCTTTTTATGACTTGAGATTTCTGCTTATAAAAATTTTGAAGAAAATCATTAAAAAATCAGTAAGTTCTATTAAAATCTTCTAAATTTATTAAAAACTTTGCCACCAAAATAAAATCAATTTACGATGTGAATGAAAAAAGTTACCAGTGTACCGAGCAGTGTACATACAAACTAAACACAAATATACCCAAAATAACAACCATATGATGAAATATATTCACTTGTTGCAAGTTATTAAAAGCATTTGCTGTTTTACAGCTGATGTATGTTTCTTCAAGATAGCGTTTAGTATGGACAGGCACAAAAAATAAACATTTATTGTACCGCAAGCCATGACTTCTCCTGGTTTTGACGAAACTTTGAAATTATTTTCTGGTTCTAAATAATGATCAAAACCACAAATATCTCTTGCCATTGAGCCTATGTAAGTGATCTGACACTTGGTTGATAAAGCAGTTTTAGCTCATTTAAAAAAAAAAAAAAAAAAAAAAAAAAAAACCATTTTAGATAGTTTTTAAAAAATTTGTGCACGGAATCTATAATTAGCTCTTGAAGAGTCCTGCAACTCTGGGGCCTAATTACAGAACGTATCATGTTCGTCATATCCTATGCGTTTAGGTTATGAATAAAAAATATAAACAAAGTTGAAAAAATATTGGACTTTTTTTGGTAAATTAATAAAAAAAAAGAAAAAAAAAGAAATATTGAAGCGCCGTTTTAATTTTGCTTATAGACTAACGCTTTTTTGTATGGCATAGGATACGACCGACATAATACGTTACGTGATCAGGCCTATGCATTTACTTAGTTTTTTCATAAATTTTGAGGAAAAATATTCTTAAAACAGATTTTGATGATGTTGACCTTGTAAAATTAAGAATTCTGTAGATAATTTTTAACGTTTTTTAGGATTTAGAATTCACAATTTTAGATGGTTATGATAATCAAAAACATTTTTCTTGAAAATTCTTTTTCAACCATACAACAGATCGCTTAAAAAAGCCCAATAGCAAGAGATATTTATGGTTTTGTTCCTCATTTAGTACCAGAAAATAATCCCCAAAGTTTCATCATATACTCGGAGCTCCGCTAGTCATGACCTCTGCCTGTAAATATTACGCATGCTTATGCTGTTAATTATCAAACCGATAAACAATTACTTAAGAAGTCAATAAAAAAAATTTATGAAACTTTCGTGTGAAAGTCATTAACGTCATTTTCAACGTCTGCGGGATTAACGAAATACTAAAAGAAAAAAAATTAAAAAATTCAATGCTTACGTAACAAATATTACTTTCCAAATCAATCAGAATACCAAATTCTTATAAATTCAAAATCTATAGTTTATTGGAAGTCTGTAGTTTTATATTATTATATGGAAGAAGTCTAACTTTCAAAACTTGCTTCTCGAATTTGATTTCAGTAAAACGTAAAGAAAGAATAGTTATGATGAAAGACCAAGTCGCGTTTAAACCCAAAGAAAAAACCGAGTTTTCCACGAGTTTCCCAAGAGTTGCTCAAGGGTCAGCAGCTTGGTCCCTACATACAGGTAAGTTTGATGATATAAGTCATCACTGTTAATCGGTATGTAAAATAACCTATGGAATCTTCGTATATTTTGGTATATTTTCCACGCTATTTAACAGTTAATACGGTTGATTTAATTGTTATATCAGACTTTTCTGTGTGTACAGGTGCATTTTTTTTATGTTTGAAGATCTTAAGTGCAGCAAAAATATCAAGAACTGCGTACAAGTAAGTATGTAAGCAGTTTATCTTTCTCTAAGGGGGCTTTCAGTATCCATAATTGTCGATCATTCAGCAGTGTAAATAATTCATCAGATCTATCGAGTCAATAGATTCATAAAAGTCTCATATTTCAAGTCAATACTCAATAGGTGGAATCTTGGGTCGTCTGTTGCGGTGTGTGAATGTCAAGTATAGCGATCATTAGGTCAATTTGGGGCGAACCCAATTTTTTTGGTGTAGAATTCTTCACGTCTGCTCTCATGCAAAACTGCTGGGAGCAGTGTCAAGTTTACACCAGCGACGCCTAACGTCCAATTTTTCAGAACATCCTAATATCATACATCAACAAGGATTAAATCAAGCTTGTGGTTACAAATGGAACCGAGAGTAACGAATTCTCGTCAAGATAAACTTTCGTATGAAAGATAGGCCCAATTAATCCGATTGTTGATCTACATTAAAATTCCTGAGTATAATCTTGGTTCTACATCCATGCATCATGTCGCAAAGGACAGAAACTAAGTCTGTAGTCTTAAATAAGGCATGAGTGGCGCTTATACACCACACCGACAAATAAGAGGTCATTACACTGAGAGCTGAACTCTCAATATGAGGACCTGTAGAAATGTGCGGCACTGGGGGGGGGGGGGGGGCGCCACTGGCAATAGCCTCCTCTCTCCCAGCAGTTTGGCATGGAGCATATGTTTGAGTGTGTGTGTGTGTGTGTGTCGTCACACGCATGTGCACACAAACAAACGTCTGCTGCGTGCTAAACTGCAAGGAGAGGAGGCTATTGCCAGTGGCGCCCCCCAGTGCCGCATATTTCTACAGGTCCTCATAAGCGCTCTCCAGGATTCCGCTCTGGGATGGACGAGTTGAGGAGTCTTATAATTCCAGTGATACAGGGCGTAAAATATACATAAGGATATACAAAGAATGGAGTGATTATAGTAGAAGAAAAATGCAGGGCACTGTGGATGAAACTTTAATGATAAGTTTAGAATGAGATGTTACGGCGAAAGAGAAGATATACATAGAATCTTACTCATTATGATAAAAAAAATAAATAAATGAAGAGAGATAGAAACAATCAATACTTCGAGGCCATCGAACCTTTGAAAGCTCGCATCTGATGAAAAATAAGGAAATGAAACACTGAGGGAAAAGAGGAGGCTTGGCCTCGCGATGTGATAAGCTTTATGATATTAATGGACATTGATTCTTTGCGCACGTGCCCAACGCATATTCAAAGCCGTTACGTTGTGCGTGTTGATTTTTTTGTTTTTGTTTTTTTTTTTATTACTGCGCGTAAACGAAACCAATTGGTTCATTTTTAGGGCCCTCTTTTTTATTCTCTGATTGCTCCCTCCCACTCATCAGGAGTAAAGTTGCATCTTCGAAGCCTGCACAATGAAAACATACCGTATATACCGGCGTATAACTATCTCCCTCAATTTTAAATCAAAAATTTAGATTTTGAGGTTTTCGGATTGTAACGACCCCTCTGGATTTTCAACGACTGACCCACCTTTTATTAAAGCTAAGCAATTAAGAGCGTAACAGGTGGGTGGGGTTGGTCTAATCCAAAGCTGTGGTAACTGCATGCAGTGAATTTGAAGATGATTGAAATTGCTATTATGAAACAAATATTGACCATAAATATTTAAATGAATATTCCCAAGATGTTTATAAAAAATGATTAAGTAAATAAATGTATTTATAGTTTTAGTACTTTTTACACCTTTTAGACTACCTGAGCGCTTTAAAAAAAAATTTCATAAATCTCAATCAGCATATATAAAGACCCATCCTCCTCTGTTTTTAGGGTCAATTAGTTTTTCCAGGAGTTTGTTATACTCCGGAATATACAGTAATTTTGTTCTTTAACCCTTATCGATGCTATTAGCCCGAAGCTGTATTTTTCTTTTTTTTCTTTTTTTTTCAATTTATTTAGGTTTTTTGAGTTAACCAAATAAATTGTCTTGGATTTTTATGCACTGTCATACTGTTGTGACACGGCAGTTAAAAAAAAAAAAAAAAAAAAAAAAAAGATAAAAGCAGGTATCCATAAAAAATCAGTTGTTTTCGAAACGTTAAAATTTAAAAAAATAAAATTATATTTTCCAGAAGCTTACAAAGTAACTAACTGCACCGTTCGAGAGTTTTGTTGTGTAATGGTCAATATGTAAGAGATACCGAAAGCAAAAAATTAACAGACGTCATATTTAAAAAAAGCATTTTTGTTTAAAGTAACTGCGTTCAAGCAAAAAACTATAAATTTGAATTATTAAAAAATTGACAACAAAGGTGTTTCAAAGAGTCTTTTTCTCTCTAATTTTTTTCCAAACAACTCAGCCTAATTTAAAAATATATTTCTTGTTGGCCCGCATTGTACCTATATGTGAACGATGCACTTGTGTAAAAAAATGCTCAAAACACAGCCAGATGTTTTCATCCTTTTATTTTAAATATAATCTGTTTATCTTTAAAAAAAATTTTAACCGGTATGTTCTGGTTTGTAACAGCGTGGTTTATCTTTAATCTTTAAACCTCTAATAATTTTAACAAGGACAGAAGAACTGGTTGGTTAGATTAGAAAGCCACTTTATCGGATCTGGGTTTAAATCTATTTATTGAATCAGACAATTTTATATATCTTTAAAATCAAATAAATATAAACACAATATTTTCAATAATAAATTTGTTATTTTGTTCGTCTGGAAAAAAATGAATCATGAATTATCATAAAAAATTAGTTGATTGGGTAGACTTCAAGAAGTAAAAAAAGACTAGGAAGCAGGCTGAGGTCTTTGAAACTCAAGTTTTTTATCTCTACAGTTGCTACGTATTATTGAAATAACCTCGAATGCAACCAGTTTTATCAAGGTTTCACAACTGTGTGCGAACACATGTGCAAGCAAACAACAAAGATAAATTAAATATAAATTTAACAAAAGCCGACTGTTGAAAGCTTCAACTAGTTTCAATTTGCTATTTACTTTTTTCTGTCCGAATCGACTAGATTGTATGAAATAATTCGAAGCTGAATATTCTTTATTAACGTTTTCTCACTTGGCAATTGATAAATAATTTTTTATTATTTTCACGGTTATTTTCCGGAACAATTTTTCCATTATTAACAGGATTACGTTGATGATAATAATAAGAAAATTTCAATTACATTACTTTTTTTTTTCTAATAACTCAAATTAAAACTTAATTTTAGTTAAAGATGGTTGGCTTCATTTTTTTATTGATTAATTTTCTTCATATTTATGAAAGAAAACTGCAAAAAAAAAGTTTTATTAAATTGTCGTAGCATGTTTCACTCAAGAAAAAATCTTTTAAACATTATTAAATTTGATAGGATAAATTTTTTCAAGGCTATTTCGATTTCCAATATTCAAATCGTGCTAAGCAAAATTATTGTGCAACTTTACAACGAACTGTAACTTGACTACTAACTATTTGTAAGTCTTTACTAAAAATTTGAGTAAATGAGAAAATTCAATTAATTAATTACGAAAAAGCCCTAAAAATAATTTAAAAAGTTTGGAAAATAATTTTCGTTGATGAATAAGAAATTAAAAAAAAAAAAAAAAAGAAGAAGAAATTTACCGCATAAGAATTATGACTAATGAAAAATACAATGAGTTAAAAATAAATTATCGATCCGCAACGGTTTTGCGTATATATTCGAGAGAAACTAGAGCATCTCAATAGAAATGAAAACTAAAAGGCCACGGCAACGAGGTCAAGCCGGTCGATACCATTTGATCACGCGCAAATGTTTCTTCTCCAAATTTTCTACTCAATTTTCATCATCTTTGTGATATCTGGGATTTTTAAATGAAACACAGAAACAAAGAATGTTCATTTTCAATTCGGCTGGGAAGAGACTTCGTAGTTTATGCATTAATTGAGCTTGGGTGGCATGTCGCAGTACAACTGCGTGCTACCCTTGAAAAACACGCCCAGGGTTATATATTTACACCTGCGCAATTCGATCTCTTGTTTTTCGGGTAAGAAATCGCAACGCAAACTTAATCTTTTTTTATTCCCAAATCTTAATTGGTCATCTTTTTTTATTTTTTATTTTTTCCACACCTTGACTCAAAAGTTCTGTTCCACATTACAGTTTAATTCCATCGAAGAAAAATAAATAAAAGTATATTTAATGCTTCTTATGAAACTTGTAAGAAAATTCAACGTCACTGATCATTTTACCGAAATTAAATTTTAAAAAAAGTTATTGGTACTCATTACTACCCTATGCCAGTATATATTATAGATGTTTCAGTGACAAATTTTATGTTTTAATAATTTTTATTGCAAATAAGTAACATTTGAAAAATGACCTCTGGTTATTAGCATCTTTATTTTTTAGAAGACATGCATAGTTTTTTTTTCACGGAATCGTTTATATTCTTTGGTGTACATCTTTAAAAAATAAAATCATTAACAAGCAGACAAAATAATCATGCAACAGATACGTAATGAATCGAAAAGATCAAGTTAGAAGGCAACTTGGCACAGTCGTAAGTTTAACAGCATTAATAATATCTAAAATTAGCAAGACGTGAAAGAAACAAAAAAAAAAATAAAAAAAAGTATCAAGTACGTCAAATTTAGAGAACTTTGGTAATTCCAATTAAAAGTAAGATGCGGTTTATTTGAATGAATAATGTTAGTTGCACGTGGCGTTAAATTAGTTGGCAATTGTTGTAAAAGAGTATGTTTATTAATTTCAGTGGAATTGAGTAGAGTTGGAAAAAAAGAAAGAAAGAAAGAAAAAAAAATTACCTCCGTCTTGCTTCTGGTCCTCCATGCTGGGCGCCATAAGTTTTTTGGGGCTGGTGGCGTCGTAGAGCTGCTGCAGCAGGAGACTAGGGTGAAAGGCTAGCTTGTTCCTGAGGACAAGACAGGACGCCAGAAAGGGTTCCGACAGAAGTCTCAGACAGGCGGCCACCCAGGGCATAAGGCTGGACTTACAAGTCAAGCTTGCGCAAATTTAAAAATCCAGATAGCAGAGCTACGACGACTCTAAATATAGCAACTCCTGTAGGACGAGGAGCCAAGGTGGAGCTCTTCCGAGAAATGATCGCTGCTGGTGTGACGTATTATGGACAGTAGATCCTCCCTCATTCCAATCTGCTTGATCCTCACTTCCGGAGCCAGTTTGTCGACCGCCTTTGTCTCTTCGGTTATTCTTCTCTCGGACTCCTCCTGACTGCTCCTCTTTTAAAGGAGATGGATGCCTGGATGCCCTTTCACCTTCAAAGCTACCACTGATTTATTATTTACATAGTCACTGTTGAACCTCCAAAGTAGGTCGTTCGAGCTTTCGGTAGAGGCGCTGCTGCTGTTTGAGCTTTGATTAAATGTGTTTGTTTGTTGACGTCCACTACGTCGTAAGCTGCGGTGACTGGGACGCGCGCACTCGTACGGCTTTTCTCATACTAAACCGGGGGCCTGCCCTGCCTCTGCTTTTAACCCACATCGACCCGCGTCGGCGCGCGCTTCTTCTCTCTTCCTCTGTCTCTGTTTTCTCTTTCTCTACACTCCTCCAGCAACTGAGTATATATAGGTACTACTATACAAGGTATTATGTGAATCAAAATATATCTATATTATTCAGCAAAGTTGGTTTTGTCAGACTTTTCTCTAGATCACTCTAACTTTTTTTACTCTCTCTCGAATTTTCATTCAATGATTGCAAGCTCATAAGTACAGTTTTTTTCATCTACTTTTTTTTTTTTTTTTTTTTTTTTACGAGAAGTTTTTAAAGGAATCTTGACTTTTGTTAACTTTATTCTTCAATTTTCAGAAAAAATTTACGGTAAAATTCATATAGTTTGTTAAATTACATAAATACCGAGATAAATACGGTTGCCGATGACAACAAAAAGGAAGAGACACTTTGGCTGTTAGGTACAAATAAAACCCTTTTCTAATACTGAAAAACAGTTTGATGTCTTGTTTAAAAAAAAAAAAAAAAAAACATTTAATAAAGGTAGTGAATTAAAATATTTTTAGTTATTTTTAGCTCATCTTTGTTTAAAATGAATTTTTTTTTTAAACTACTCGTATAATATTTTTCAGTTTTTGAAAAAAGCAAAATTGATATATTACAATTAATGCAATAAGATCGATTTTTACCGGTCAGTATAAATAACATACGGTATTGAATCGGTATGTATAAATATTGAAACGCTGGTGCAATAAGATACGTTATTGAACTATTAATTTAACATTGTTTTATCTAAAATTGAGTTATGCATATCAGCATATGCCAATCACTTTTAACGGTTTTAATTCACTTTTTAACTTATTTATCAAACTTAAAATTTTTAAACCAAAAAAAGTCTGAGAAGTAGCTAGAGAGCTAAAAATCATGCAGAGAAAATCGTTCTAATTCATTCGTATCTTATTGCACGACCGATTCCATAATGTATGTTATTGCATTAATTACACTGGAAGAAAGTTCACTTTGAGATGGCGAATCACGTTGGTAGGCAGTTGGTTCGCTATAATAGAGAAGCTCGTTCGCTGAATCTACTAATGTAGGGTTGGTTTTATGAAGTCAAGTAAATTTGAGTTCTTACTCTCAAATAAGCGATAGACATTCCTCGAGATATTCTGCATTTATAGGCTGATGGCTTAGTACAATAATTTTAAATTTTTTTTATTTTTTAAAATATTTTGATTTTTGGATTTACATTTTCTGGCAACCACCGACTCGGCACATCTCCCAGTTTTGCATACAAATAAGATGACTGACTTGGCACAAATCATTTTATCCGTCTCGGCACAATTGAGTGGATAGTGGCTGAAAAGGTGGGCAACTACCGAAAGGATGAGAAACTGTTCAACTCTATGAATGGTATCAAGTTTATTATTCAGCAGTAAGAAATTGTCACCGTCCGCACATTTTAAATCCATGTCTTCTAATACATTTTGTACTTCTGCGGCAAAACTCGGCAAATTTGAATAAAAACTACGTCGTGATCCTCGTCGTGATCTGTACACAGATTGATGAGCGTTGTCCAAGTCCTCGTCGTACAAATTGTTATGCACGTTCGCAGGTACTTTACCGATTCCGGTTCGAATCATTTTTGCTGATTTAGTGGAAATACCGTTGCAAGCCTTCCGCTATAGACTATTAGCCAAGTATTGACACGATAATTGTTGCTTCAATTGAGTTTCATGATTGTGAGTACGAGTTGGTTTTTCCAAAATGGTTTTTACCATGACGGTCAGAAAAGTTACAAAACGAATTTTGTGTGCACCTCCATGTCTGTCCTCGTTTAAGGACGTTGCCTCGTGAAATAAAATCCATAAGATTCGTTTGAAAATTATTGCAATCTTTAAGTTTAGGCTTAAGGAATAACTAGTCAAAATTTCAAGAGGATTTACAATACAGTTGTTGAGAAATTTTAATTCAAAGTTGGGCTAAAATCGCTCCAAATCGGGTGATTTAACATAGGCTCTTATGGGAAAACCGTGCTGTTTTCATTTTGCTGTAGTTTTCGAACCAGGTTGGCAATCATCTTGAAATTTGGATATGTCATTCCTAGAGCCTTAAAGAACAAATTGCTATGTTTTTGGAAAACTTCTTATGGATTTTTAAACAATTTCGGCATTGTTTTGTTATTAAAAAATCAGTAAAAAGTTTGCTGATTTTTCCTTATTTTTAAAAAAGTTTTCTAGACTTTTGATTCACACTGTTAAAAACTAGAAGTTTTCAGTAATACTATGTAAAAATTTCAGAAAGTTTTATTAATTCAGTCTCGAGTACCAACGAGTTGAAAATAAAATAATTTTGTTAATCGACCGGGTAGACTCGAGGCGAATGTCAGCTGTTCCCGTGCCTAACCTATGGGCGGCTTCCCCCACTACTTCCGCGACGAGGCAACGTCCTTAACAGGGCGAGATTTTTTAAATTTGTGGCTGACAAGTACTATCAATAAGCCACCTCGCTGTATACATTTTGAACTTCACCGTAGCAGGCAACTAAACTAACTAACTCAGGCTCGGTTGGGCAGTGCATCTGGGGATAAGTTCCTTGTGTTCTCTGATTGTTTGGAATTGGTTAACTCACTCGACACTGATGGATTGGTTAGCGATGTACATCCTTTTATATTGCAGATCAGACTTATGCTTGGTAGGTTAGCTAGTCAGGGATTTGCAGTCAGAATAGTCTGGATATCATCATCGATAGGCCTCCCCGGTTGCACTAAGACCGATGAGGTTGCTAAATTTTCCCAGTATCTTATTGATACTTGCTTTTACGGTGTTTGGTTTAGGGACTTCTCTTCTCTTCTCGGTAGAAGGATTTGTCGGGAGGCCTCAGATTATTGCATTGCCTATTCTAGGAAAAACGAACGGGTGAGATATTTTTCACATCAGGTTGGATTCCCCAGACGGCCCTGGTTTCACGGTTATGATTTCGATAAATCCCTGATTGGCATGCTCAACAGGATTAAATGTGACCATACTCGCACCAAGGCTCTCCTTTTTCGCAAGAACATAGTCGATAGTGGGCAGTGTGATTGTGGTATGGACTCTCAGTCATTAAAGCATTTGCTCTGGGACTGTTCTCTGGGAACTACCGGTAGGGAGACTACGGTTCGAGCATTGGCTAGAGCGGGGGCCCCTGCACTGAGGGCACTGACTTGTCTTCCTTTATCAATACCCATAGAATACTCACAGGTAAGGTCTTGTGTGATTATTTAATGGCTCATAACTTTGTAATTTGTCAGATCACACCAAGCAGATATAGTTAAAAACTCTATGTAGCTGACGTACCTCACTTGAGTAAAGGCACATCACACAATTGGTTTCTCCCGGTCCTCCACCTCGCTGGAGCGAATAGGTACGGGTACGTCTCCCATAGGAGGATAACCCGTGAAAAAGGATTTAAAAAAAAAAAAAACACAGGCTCGATCTAAAATTGTACTAATCCGTTGTACTTAAGCTGGTTAAGCACATACACCGAGTTGGTACTGTAATTAAGCTATTAGTAGTGCCAAATCGGTAGTTTTTATAATCCTTGTGCCGAGTTGGTACATCCCCATATTTTCAAAGGCACAATATTTATAGTATTTTTTCAGTATATAGTAATCGTGACTTCAAAATTTAAAAATCTCGTTAAAAGACACTTTTTTTCATCATATTTACTTAATAATAATTTGATTTTAAATCGAACGTACACCGATGTATGATGTCGATTGATCGAGTGCTTGAAAAAAAATATTTTTTTACAAACTTGTACGTTTTATGTAATTTAGAAAAATTTTAGATAAACATTTAAGCTGAAAAACTTAAGCTCCTTTATTCCGGCATCTTGCACTTAAAAAGCCAGTAAGATTAATTTACTGAGATGACTAAGAACGAATCGATGATGTTTTTTTAGTGGAAGCGTTCAAATATCCTTTTGACGCGAGATTGATGTTGAAAACGGTGCTTTTCACTTTTAATAGATCGTATTAACCCATTAGAGACCAAAGAGAAACAAAAAAGATATTAAAAAACTAATTTTTAAAAAAAACTGCATTTAAAAAAAATTAAAAACACGTGTGTTTTTCTTTTTTCAATTTTGATTGTTTAAATATTACTTGTTCAAACAAACTAGAAAAAATCTTTAAATTTTGATAAACTAATTGCGGCATTTGATTTTTTTTTATTCAAAATAAGGCGAAAATCCCTATTTATTCTATTGACCTTATGGAATTGAACCATCGATACATGTTATAAAGCTATAGATTTAAAATTTAAAATGAGATCTCACAAACTTTACAAGCGCTCCTGCTATGCCGCAGTAATAGTATTCGTTTACAGGAAGTATGTTGGATATTCGTCAATTAGTGTGGAATGATTTATCAGCAATCACATTGCTGTTAACACTGCCAAATGCGAAAAATATTGATCATTGCAGAAGCGATACTTCACGGGATCTGGTGGATCAACTCTGAAAAATTAATCGAGACTTTACTGATAAAAGTCTCAGTCTTAAGGTAAAAATAGTATAAACTTCTAAGAAATCTCGCAACTGCCCAAAATGAGTGTAACTTTAAAGAAGTTAACAGTACTACAAGAATTTTCATCAGTTTGCATACATACATACATAACAAGATTGATTGATTAAGATGAAAAAATAAATCAATAACGAAGAATTATACCGGTATCAAAGTATTAAGTGCAACATAGTAAAGACAGTGTTAAAAGAAAATATCACAGTCATACGAACTTGTATATCTCATAAATGCAATTAAGCATCACGGTGTATAAAATAGATTGCTTAGTCACAGCCAGTCTCAGTGTACAAACGGAAGTTTAACAAGTAACACCGGATCAACGTTTATTTTCATTATATACTGTACGTAAAAAAAATTTCATTATTACAATCAAAAATAAAATAAAAATTTATTATGTTTTTTTTTTGAATTTATAAGTATTGAGTTTTTGCAAAAACTTCATTTTCAAGGCTAACTTAACGATACTTCTGCTCCCTTTTTCATTATTTAAATTTATTATTATAATCATAAATCTTTATAATCACTCAAATAGTTATAGTTAGAAATTTAGAGTAATTTTAGTTTTGAATAATATTATGAATTCCTGTTTGGAGTTTCAAGGTAATCAAGTTATCAATTTTTGAAATCAGTTACTAGATTTATAGATAAAATTTCAAAAACTCAATTTTTAATTTAAGGTTATAAAATAGTTATTTTTCAGATCAGGTATAATGTCACATCCCTGCATCCCTCGAATTTAGGAACGATGAGTTTAAAGCCTGACGACCTGATCTAAAAAGATCCAAACAAAGACCCCATAATGAAAAGTTAACACAGTTCACAGTGACGAGCGTTGAATGTTATTTTTTTCTGAATTTCCAAAATCGAAATTAATGAAAAATATATTCAAAAATTTTTTGTTTCATAATGAAATTAACATAAGTTTTTGCAAATAAGAATGCACAAAAGAATTTTTTGAAAATGATGATCTTTCAATGCTGCGCAAAAGTGAAGTTGTTATTACACAAGAAAACGTGTGCAAAATCTATTAAACATGATTAATCTTAAGAAACTGGATTTTCCTTGATTATCTTGCTTGATAATTAAACACTATGACAATATAAATCTTATCTTTTAAAAAAATATATATATATATATTTTTTTTGAGCGTAGTCATTTTGATTTTTATATCAATACTCAATATTTATTAAAAAAAATTTTTTTGCGTCGGTTGTTTTAAGTTAATTATTAAACAAAAGTCTAAGTTTAAATGTTATTGATTATTCAAAAAAAATCGTTTACTTTATATATTTTTTTCAATTGTAGTTTTGATAACGATTTGAAGTTGTTATATTTTTCGAAAAAAAAAAAAAAAAAAAATTTTATTGTGTTTTACGGCAGTTATGCGAATAAAATGAAATATTTTTTATTTTTATTTTTCTTTCTAAGTTAATATTTTTAATTTAAAATTGACTGTTCACATTTCTAAACTTAATTTGTTTTAATTGATTTTTATTTCTCTCAAAATAAACATTTTTTAAATAAACGGTTTTGTTTAAAAAAAAAATTAAATTAAAAAAAAGATCGCGTTTTATAGCTCCTGTAAAAAATACTGAAATTAAAAAATATTAGCATACATCAATAGAGCTTTCAAACTATTCCTCATTTGTAAGATAATTTTAGCTTGAAAATATAAAAAATGACTCAAAAAAGTCCCGAAGTTGAGTGATATTCATTTTTTTATGCTTCATTTTTCATTTTCAGTAAAACAATTATAATGAATTAAGTATTGAAATTAAACTATTATAATCATTGTACGGCCATTCTTTAGTAACCGAGACAGCAACTGAACATTTTTAGACTTCGTTAAATACTATTTAAAATAGCGCCATATTATAAAAATTTTGTTATTATTTAAAGCATAATTTCGTCAAGCAGTACAGAAAATATGAACTCGAAAACTAATGTAGTTTTATTTTATGACACTTAGAAGGTCAGTAACGAAGGCGACTCGTACGGACGCAGTCATCGACTTTTTTTGGAGAAAAGAAAACACTACGTATTTATAAAAGCAAGATGGACAAGATTTTTTTTACCAACAAACAAAAAGTTATTTTATTTGTAACTCCGCAGTAATATTAAAAAAAAGAGAGAAATAGAATTAAAATTAAAATTGAATGATCGAGCGAGTGATCGAGTAACGGAGGTGACAAGACGTAGTAACGGAGACGATATGTACGAAAAGGCTAAATTCAAAGACTTATAAATTAATGAAGAAAACATTATAATCTATCACAACTGTCTCTATTATCTTGAGTTACTATCAAAGAGTTATTTGATAAAGAAATATACTATCAAAAATTTGAAATTTTAAAGTAATTTTGAATTTTTGTTGATGGTTTTTTGATGAAAAATAACGTCGCACGGAGTCACAAAACGGAAAAACCTTGTAGACATGCAAAAAAACAAAATATTTTTTCTCAATTTGGTTTCATAATATATTTATTACTTATATCTTTTGATCAATGTATATAACCAGTAAAAAATAATTAAATTTCAGAAATGTCGATAAAAAACTCATCTTAACCGTGGTTTCATTTTCTCAAGAATGGCCGTGTATTATTTAGGCTAGATTCCTTCAAAAATTAAATTTTTATTATTTTTTCAAATCTTTAAACTGTTAAAATTTACTTTACAAAAAAGAGGGACGATGACATTTTTTCAAATTTTTACTCAGGGGGTTAAAAATTTTTTATTTAGTTTTTCAAATGGATGTTTTTTTTTTTTTTTATAAACAAATGATGAGCGATTGTTTCTGTTACGGACGTTACATTTTGTAGCTTTGAAAAGCTGTAAAATGAATAACAATGAAAATGTTGTAAAAAATAGTTCCTAGCAAAATGCAATTTAATGAATACAATATGTAAAAATTATACTATACCTAATTTATGAATTAGATAAGACGCACGAGTCAAAAGTAGAAGTTACGGACGTTACATTTATACGAGTAACGTCGGTAACGCATATTTTTGACTCGTGCATCTTAATGAATACATAAATTACAAACAATATAATATTTTAGATTAGTACTCATTAAATTGAATCTTATTAGATACTAATTTTGACATTTTATTCATTTCAGTTAATTTTACAGATGTGTGAAGCTTACAATGTAACGTCCGTAACCGAAATAATTGCTCTGATATACTTGTGTGCATACAAATTTTATAAAAAAAAAAAAAAAACTATAAACACATAACCATAGATAAAAATTCTAAATGAAATAATAGTATAAATTTTTAGGTCTTTTTGTACCATACTTAGTAAAACTGTTGAATGGATCAGTAAAAACCAACAAGATGGATTACGGCTTTTACGAAATATTGACTGCGTTGGCAATTCTGGCCGCAGTAGGTTACTACTACTCAACATCTACATTTGACTTCTGGAGCAGTCGAGGAGTCCCCGGTCCGAGACCAAGTGCATTGTTTGGAAATTTTAAAGATATAATGCTTGCTAAAGTATCTTTAAATGATTTTTTGATGAAAGATTATCACGTATACGATAAAGAACCCATGTGGGGTATGTACATGCATCGAACGCCAATTCTCGTGGTTAAGGATCCAGAGTATATTAAAGACATTCTTATAAAGGACTTCTCAGTCTTCTCTGATCGTGGTATAAAGATTCACGAAAAAGTCGAACCTTTGTCTCAGCATTTGTTTAGTCTTGAACCTAAACGATGGAGGCCTCTGCGTACTAAAATCTCTCCGGTTTTCACTTCTGGCAAGCTCAAGGAAATGTTTTATCTTCTTATTGAATGTGCCGATCACTTTGAGGACTTTTTAAAAGATCAGGTTGAAAAAAATCCAATCGTTGAGTGTCGTGAACTCACTGCCAAGTTCACCACTGACGTTATCGGAGTCTGTGCTTTTGGACTTAAAATGAACGCTCTTACAGAAGAGGACAATGAATTCCGTAAATACGGAAGACGAATTTTCGAGGCTTCTTGGAGCAAACTTATTAAATTTAGAATAAGAGATACTACTCCTTGGCTTTACAATTTACTCAAACCAATCATGTACGAAAGTGATATAAATAATTTCTTTATCAATATGATGACTCAGACTATAGATTATAGAGAAAAAAACAACCTTAAAAGAAATGATTTTGTAGATTTGTTGATAAACATTAAGAATAATCCTAGTAAAGTCGGGGACATTGGTAAGAAATTTTTTCTCTTTATATTTATTTTATTTTTTTAATTTTTAAATGTACTTGTAACAAAAGTTAAAAAATAAATACATTTTGATTGTGTACTATGTTGCACTAAACATAAATTTGATTTCTTGATAATTCTTTTTCTAATATTTGGAAATGTTAAACTTTTTAAGTAGCTAATGCACTAAAAAAATTTCGAAAACAATAAAATTTTCAGAATTAAACACATTTGTAGCAAATGTTGTCTTGACGATCGTTTAAAACTGATAAAGCTGTTTCTTGACGAAAAATAATAAGACTTATTTTATACAGAATGTTCTTTATACATATAAAACAAAATTTAATTTTTTATTTTTTATTTTAACTATTATTGAGACTAGACTGTAAATACCATTCATACTTTTCTAGACACTGACAGAATTCAGAATTCTTTTTTTTTTTTTTTTTTTTTTTCTTTTAGAAATGACCAACGAATTAATTACTGCACAAGCATTTGTATTTTTTGCTGCTGGCTTCGAAACTTCTTCTACAACGATTAGTAATGCTTTGTATGAATTGGCATTAAATAATACCATACAAAATGAGCTGCGCAAAGAAATAAATGAAGAATTACAAAGAAACGGCGGAAAATTGACTTACGATGGAATTAAAAACATGAAATATTTAAACAAAGTTTTTTGTGGTAAGTTAAGTATTCAAAGAAAAAAATTTTTTTAATCAGCATTTATTTTTCAAAATTAAATTGTTTTATCCAAAAATTCTTGTGTATATTAAAGATTGTTCTATGGAAATGAGAATTTTCTTCAATTTCACTCTTTGCTCTGATACTTTGTGAAAAAATAAAAAATGTTTAATCTATAAAAAAAACTTCTAAAATGATTTTCATAATCATTAATTTTTTTACAGAAATAAAAATTTCTTGTAGAAAAAACATTACATTTCTTACAGAAAATCATTATAGTTTTCAAAAAATATTGTTTCTTTAGTGGCTTTGAATATGCGTTGTAAATAAAAAAATTTTTAAAAGTGAATTTTTTTCAGAAACTTTGAGAAAATATCCGCCCGTTCCAACACTAATGAGGAAATCGATGGACAGTTATACTTTTTCAGGTACTAAAGTTTCGATTCCTAAAGATTTGCGAGTTTGGATTCCGGTTTATTCAATCCAAAGAGATCCAAAAATTTACCCCAATCCTGATACTTTTGACCCGGAAAGGTTTAACGATGAAAATATGAAAGCAAGGCATCTGTCTTTCTATTTACCTTTTGGAGATGGGCCAAGAAATTGCATCGGTAATTAAATTTTTCAGTCATAAAAGCAAATTCATGTATTATATGTCAGGTTAATCTTATGCTCTTTACAGGAGCACGTTTTGCACACTACCAATCAAAAGTGGGATTAATTAAAATCCTGAAGAATTTCTCAGTTGATGTTTGTGATGAAACTTGTATTCCATACGTAAACAATCCAAAAGCATTTTTATTGCAACCTATTGGTGGTATTAAACTCCGATTTACAAAGATAAAATAATATTTTTTAAATGTTAGCTTGCATTTTTATAAAAATTTTTAAACGTTCTAGTAATATATTTATAAATTAAATGAATCTTTATATTGACTGTATCACAACAAATACCTACAAAATATCTACATCGTCATGTCATGTAATTGCGTGGAAAAAAAGGTATTTAAAAAAAAGATATGATTCTAAAAATTTGACAGCTTCTTGAGTTTGATGAACACTATAAAGCTGTTAAATTTTTAGAATCATATCTCATTTATAAGTACCTTTTTTTCTGCGGAATTACATGACATGATGTGACACAAAAGTGGACGACTTTTTGACTTTTGCCCATATATGGATCTATAGAAGAGTATTATTATGCCCAGGGCAACATAATTTTTGCAGGTTTTTGTTTTTACAGATTTCTCAGGTTTTTTCGGAGGTGGTGCCGCAAAGGATCATTAGATGTTTCTTAGTTGCAAAACCCAAAAGTTCACACATTGTGGGTTTTGTAATACTAATTACTAATGATTAACATTTTAGATTCTCGGGAGTGATTTTAGGATCATCTAATTATCCGAATATATCTAATTAGATTGTAAGACCAATGTAGATATCGTAATAATTCAATGATCCCAGCAAAGAAAAACCTTAGCTCAGAATCTGCCACGAGTAATGTTACAATGAGGTGACTTTCGGCGACTAAAATGTCTCTAAACCACTTGATTTATTATTTAAGCTTGCGGCAAAAAATGTTAAAATGACCTTTGACACCGTACCAATGATATATTATAATAGAAAGAAATTTTTCAACACACTAGCCGCGAATAAAATGAGTCTTGCGACATTTTATAAGCTGAAAACTTAGTGTCATTTTATTCGCGGCTAGTGTGTCGAAAAATTTCTTTCAATTATAATATATCATTGGTATGGTAGCAAAGGTCATTTTAACATTTTTTTCCACAAGATTAAATAATAAATGCAGTGGTTTAGAGGCATTTTAGTCAACGAAAGTCGCCTCATAGTAACATTATTCGTGGCAGATTTTGAGCTAAGGTTTAAGTATATTATACTTATGGTCTATTATCCTTTGATCGTCAACCCCCAGATTTGATCTGTAAATATCGATAAATTTAATTTTAATATATTATTGTACAAATAATTTTGATTGTTTTAATTTACAATTTTTATTTTTATAGAAAGTAATCATGGAAAAAAATGAACCGTGTTGTTTTAAAACGTGTTATCTCCAGGTAAACTAGATTCGAAAAAATGTTTGAATCAAAACTTTAGTATTTAGATCTAGTATGTGAGAAAAAAGTGATGAATCTGTCGATAAAATCAATTTTTGAAAATGGGTTTTTTGAAGATGAGGGTTTCTGCACATATAAATAGATTTGGCCTTGTCGAATTGGACAAGTCAACTTTTGAAACGAATTTTAACTGAACTCAACAGATTTCAAAACGAACGAATAAATTGACTGATGTCAACTTGGCTGGTTTCTAAAATATTATTTTTTAGATTTATCAGTTCTTAGCAAATTAAGCGTCAAAGTTTGATGTAACTTCAAATTAGAGTATTTTTTACAAGGATAAAGATTTAAATATAGATTTGAAATTCAGAAGTACTTATCTTTTTCAGGAAAAAGTTGACGAGTTCATGAACTTTCGTAAAAAATATTTATTTTCCAAACAAGTGTCAAAAAAACAATTGTTCTTCACAAGCACGTTTCTTATAATGAAAGCAGCAACCAAAACTTTTTTTCACTTCTCAATATTTTTTTTAACATTTTTCATAAATTTACTATAAATTATCGCATACTTTTTATCTAATTTGAAGTTTTTCTAAACCATTAATCGACTCAATTTTGATGAGTTATTAACTAAATTATTAATGACAATTAATTATTTGTGTGGGTCATTCCATAAGACGTCATCCGGCCTGTGGTAAATTTCTCAAACTACTTTGAAATTATTTTTTGTTTCGTTGAAATTTGAAAGAAATATGTTTTTCTGCTGGAAATCGATATTCTGCTAAAAAGTTCCCTAAGCTCCTGCGGGATATTCCGGGCTAAAGTGAACCATGCAACGGCGCTTAGAAAAATTGACTGTTGCGTATAGAAAACACAAAACACCGATTTTATTTGAAAATATTTATTATTTTCTGTAATATCTAGTCTTTAAAATTTTGCACTTTTTAAGATAAGGTTTTTTAAATTTATTTCAACGAAAAAACTTCATATGAATAACTTTCTAACTCATAATTATAAATCTCACCAAATTTTGTTGAAAATAATTATAATTTTCATTAAAAATATAAATTTTACACTTGATTAATTTTGACTAAAAGTTTTAAAAAATGGTTTAAATTAAACATTTTGATATAAACTAACTCATGAAACAAAGAACTTAATTGTAATAGTAGTCATTTATACACTCGGGTCGGATTTGGAATTATTTTTTGTGAAGTTTCAAGTTAATGGCTATGGTTATTGCACGTGCCCACCCGTCACGGTAAATTTTATTTTTAAAACAACTAAATTTTATTAATTTACAAAAACTTATAATAGGAAATCGTAGTCTATAGACTTTCAGGTTCAATAAATTATTTTTTCCAAGTTTTTCTTCAGATTTCGTAGAATTTTTCAAGAATTCATAAAAAAAAAAAAAAAAAACACAGCTATTTCAAAGCATGAATAATTACGCAACGGAATTGTGATAGATTTATTGTTTGGTCACCTGTTTAAAAAAAAAAAAAAAAATTCAATTTCATAGTAGATTAAAAACTCTGTTTTACCGACCCGTTTAGTTGATGTTATGATCAGCGCTCTGCATCTTTGATAATAGAATATGTACCTGTTGGTTTGTGCATCATAGCATGTTTACAATATAATAAATGAAATTTCAATGGCAGATGTTTAAATAATTACATGGACATAGATAAACATCAATAATATCAATCGGATGTAAGTATAATAGCTGAGGCACACAAAAATTTTCTTTGAAACTTGAACAATTACACGCACTTCTGAGGGTTCCATATGATAATAGAGTGGTAATTTGTTCTATGCCTATAATCCGGCATTATATCGATAACTTTTAATGCTATAAATATGTTCTTAAATTTTTTTTTTTAATTATCTGTACACTTTTTATTTTAGCTATAAACAGGTTATTTTCTCTTTGCTAAACTCGTGCTTGTCATTTTCATGCTTTGTTTCAGTATTTCCGGTACAAAACTCTACTCGTACGGAAAACATTTACTTTCGTAACTCGTAGCTTATGAAGCCTAGTTTAAAGCATCGTATCGAAATAAATTATTTTTTGAAAACAACTCGATTGCCCATTCACACTGAGAGTCTTGTAATTTAGAAATATTTTTTAGCTATTAAATACCCAGAATATCGAGCTTGTGTGAAACTATTTTCTTATTCTTTCATTTGTTATTGATCAATTTTATTCTAATGAGACATTTGCTTTCCGCATTTTTTAAATGATATTAAACTTAGTACTTTTCTTAAGTAGCTATAAAATGATGAGAGAATTAAACCAAACTATTTATTTGAGTAAATTTAGCACATAATATTATTATTACATAATATTGTGTGATTAAAAATATGTAATATTATTATTACAATATTTTATTTTTTATATTAAATATAATCAATGAATTCATAACATGCCATTTTGCCAGCATGAGGTTCTAATAATTACTATTTCAGATGATAGTTATTGGTATTATTATTTTTTATTTATTTTTTAAATGAATGTAGAAATTTCAAATTTATAAGTAATGATGATAAAGAAAAGATGCTTGTCATCATAAAATATTGTTTTCAGAAATCAGATTTAGTAGTTCGATTGAAAATTGTTCTAGTCAATATAGTTTGTTAACATTGTTCTTAAAATTATTTTATTATAAAGTTTTTCTTGGATAAAAGCATTTTTCAATTTACTAATATATTGAATTATTGCTGCATGTTTTGTTATGAAACACTCATTTGCTATTTGAAAAATACATCATGAACTGACAAGCATCTCAGTAAACTCATGCAGATTAAAAATTCAATAACCAAAAAAGCAATTATTAAATGAAAATACATATTTTGTAATTTTCTGTTCGAAAAAACATTTACTGATTATCTTATTTTTAACAATATATTAACTTAATTTTTTATTTTGTACATATTAAATAATTAAAAATTTATAAATGATATTTCATTATGATTACTAATTACTAGATAATCTATTAAAGTATTTATGTTTTATAAAATTTTAATAGATATAATTTATATTACAATTATATTACAATTGACTAAACTAAAAATTTGAGGTAGCTAGGATATTTTTTGGAATTCTCTTGTTTCGTTACTGAAGAACTTTCCCGATTGTTCTGTTTCCACCCTTTGTCTTTTTGAAAGATACTATGAAATAAAAAAATTTTTAATTAAAATATTCAACAATATTTTTATTAAAAAAATTATCTAAAATTTTACCTGTTCTGTAACTTGCGGTGACATTGAGAATGATTTTTTATTACTTAGAGACTTTAATGTATTTTGAGTGTTACTTGTGCCAGGACAATTTATATGTAAACCATTATTTAAGTCTGTAAGCTAATGATAAAAAAACTATACTTGCTCATCATGTCAATCAAATGATATAATATTAATAATAATTGTAATTTTAATAAATTACCTCATGTTGAGATCTTTTTCTTTTTCTTGACAAAAACAAGTTTTCATTATCATTATTTGATATTTTTTCCTCAATTTTTATTTGGCAGTTTAATCCACTTTTTAATTTTGCTGAAAAATTTTATTTTAAATCAAGGTATTTGTTCCAAAAAAATTTTGTTAGTCAATTTTTAAAACCAAAATTTGAAGTATGTATAAGATTTCAATATGAAAGACACATCTACTCTTTTTTATCAAGTAAATGACCCTTAGGAATTCTAAACTATAATACCCTAAGAAAAAAACCATAAAAAGTAAATAAACTTGTGTTTGCTACAATAATTTAATTTCACCAGTTAGGATATCAGTAAGTAAACCAATATTTAACCGTCAAATGATTACTAATGATTAATTTATCAAATGGCTTTATCATTTTGCCATTTATATTGATTATAAAGAAAAAATTTTGTGGAAAAAATTATTATATTTATGTAACTATGAAAACACTGTTTTTTTTTTAAATAAATTGAGAGATGTTCTTAAAGTTTTGTTATAAATAAACTTTTATCTTGATTCTAAGTCATTGCAAGTTTTCAATGTTGGGTAATTTTGTAAAAATGTAACTGAAAAAACTTTTACTTGATTTTTTTGCATGTAAAAAGGTTGAATTGAAGATTTTTTTGTGAGTAAACCATTAAAATATTGTTCAGCTTTTAAGTGTTCACTTAACCTTATATATGTGTTTAGCAAAATTTATTCAAACCTTCTCTTTTTCTTTGGTAAGATGATTGCCTTTCATTTGCAATGGCAGTGGTTAATGATAAACTATTTGCAAATGTTGTAAATGCTGTACGTCCTTTGAGTCTTGGAAAAAGAGGAATTATTCTACGGCCTTCCACAGTCCACTCTGTTTCAGTGTTGGGGCCAAACAATCTGAAATATATTTATATGAATGAAAACTGATAATTCTTAAAATTAACTAATTGTATTTACTTGTCTGCTACTAGGGATAGTTTATCATCATTAACAGCCCTTCGAATCTCAGCCTGATGCCTTTCATTCGGTATGTGAAGAGCAGTAGCTAAGTCTCCTAATAACTTTTGTTTTCCTTCTGTTAATGGCCCTTGTGCTCTCAAAACAGAGACCATTTTTGCATATGCATCAAGTTCTGGAGATTTAAAGTATCAAAATTTTATTACTCAATCACAAAAGTCATAATTTGAGTTTTAAAAAAAAATTGTATGTTAAAAGTATTAATTTTTTTATTTTAGTTTTACATTGAAATTTACCTAAAAATCGCAAATATCTTCTACACTCATCTCGAGACATTTCAAGATCAATATAATATTTTAATTAACTAAATAATTAAATATGGCTGATGTCTGAATAAATATACACTAAATCCACATTTCTTATTATAGTTGTTCAGATTTAAACAACTTTACAACTGATTTTTTATTTTTTTGTGATTAAACATTTTGTAAATATTTTACAAAGTATTAATACTTGTTTTAAGAATACTTTTATTTATATTTATTTTTTGTTTACACATATTTATAATGTTAAACTATTTGAGATATGTTGTGTACCAACTATTGAGTGTACATGTACACTGTACAGACGTTCTGTACCGCGAAGTCCTACTACACTATGGACGGTTATCGCTTATGCTCCTAACCTTAAATCTATTAATTTTTAAAAATCGTACGCATGCGCCACATTTTAGCGCGTCTTATTCAAATACACTTGAGTTAAATGTCGTCATTACTGCTACTGTAATTCATTTAGCTTTATTTTTTTTGCTATAAAATTTTGATATTTTTTCTCTCTTAAAAATTTTAATTAACAGTGGCAATGGATATGTGGCTATGCATGATTAACTTAATATAATAAAAAACGACCTGCAATAGTAGCTAAATTTCGAACTGAATATTTTTTAACAATTATAGTGTGCATTAACTTACTGTAAATTAAATTATATATTTTTTACACAACTTTAGAACACGAAGTAGCCCGGAGTGTAACAAAAAGCTAAAATTAATCTTTCTATTTATCTCTAAAATTAAATGTTTTATAATTGAGGTGTTTAGTATTTATAAACTCGATTTAAGAATATTTTTATTTAATAATTTATAAGTTACGTTTATATATTGTAGAATGTTTATGCGTTCAAAACTTAACAACCTGTTCTTTTAAAATTTGTATATACAACAAAATGATATATTTTTAAAATCATGTTTAGTTTTGAAGATGGAATAAAAGGTTAAATTAAAAAAAAATTGAAATGAAAATTGAACAGAAATATAATAGGCTTAAGCCGCGCTTCGTAATTCAGTTTTCACTCAAAATGATCAAAAAATTAATTATTCAGAAATTAAGAAAACAATTAAGTTTTCTGGTAAATAAAATTTACAAGTTAAATCTCACGGGCTAAAAAAAGAATTTAGTTATTGAGTGTTCAAAATTTTTGCAGATTACAGTTAATTAGTAATTTGAAAGTGTTGCGGGTTGCTCATCAGTCATCACTCATGCATTGTTTGTAATGTAAATCAGAGTAATCGTAACTTACATCGCAAGGCCAAAAAGCCGTCATCATTAATTTCCATGTTTTTTATTTCAAGCAGCAAACATCCTACCTTTTTTTCGCAGTCGTGTATTGTGTGCGCGAAGAGACGGTACAGTTATACCTCTCGAATCGTGTAAGCTAATTTTGTTAAAAAATTTTTTAATGAAAAAGTGTCTCAAAAATAAAAAAATTGATTTATTCCCGAAGAATAATAAAATATGCTTTTTATTTGTAAATGTATTTATCATGTACAGTTCAAATATTTTAATCATTTTTTTTATTAACATAATTGTTGAATTAAATTATAACGCAACAAATTGATACTATATCATCAAGGATACTCAAATATAAATATTTACGTATTTTATGTACAAAATATGATATATCTTTTAATAAATAGAATATCTTAGTAAAAAAAATTTTCTTTTTAAATTTAAAGTTGAAATAAAATAATAATTAAAAAAGACTTTTTTTATAATTAATTATATTTATTATCCTTTCACGGGTTTTCAGCTTTTTTAAATATTGAACGATGGAAAAATTATACACGTATTAAGTCAACGTCGGATGGTAAGGTAAAGATGCCAATTATGATCACAAAAATCGCTACTTTTCAGCATTTTGAATTTTATTGAAAAAACAAAGCATGTTGGAGTAAATCTTTTTTTACATACTTAAATTTTAGGGTCTTAGGAACTTAAATAAATTTTTTTTATATGAAAATTGTATTTATTTATTGAATAATTAATGTTCAAAGACAAGACCTTTTGACCCCAGTTTATTAGACAACTTCAGCTTTGGCCCCAGTTTATGAAACACTTTTACACGTAAAATTCCGTCTGTGACTTACATACCCCAGTTGATGGAACGGATTATCTAATTTTCATGTTAGATTTTTAATTTGTTCGTGTTTGGGAGTGATGAAACCCTCGAATTTTGACGATTCCGTTCCATCAACTGGAGCACTTAAGTCACAGACGGGATTTCACGTGTAAAAGTGTTTCATAAACTGGGGCCAAAGCTGAAGTTGTCTAATAAACTGGGGCCTTGACTTTAAACGGAGGCATAAAAGGTATTGACTTTAAACATTAATTATTCAATAAATAAATACAATTATCATATATAAAAAATTTATTTAAGTTCCTAAGAACCTAAAATTTAAGTATGTAAAAAAAGATTTAGTCTAATATGCTTTGTTTTTTCAATAAAATTCAAAATGCTGAAAAGTAGCGATTTTTGTAATCATAATTGGCATCTTTACCTTATTGTTGTAAAGCTCAAACTTCTCGGAAATCCCTATATACCTGAGCTATCGGACCTCTCTTTAAAATTTCCCCAAATTAGACAAAAATAAATTTTATCAGTTTAGTTAAGACTTCAATGTTTCAGTTTTTATGTTAAAATTTTTTTTTTTTCTTTTATAAATCATGCTCAAGAAACTGTTTAGTTTTATGTTTTAACGTGATTTATCATCCAGCATTAATATGATTCACTTTCAGAAGGACAACATTATGTTAACTGAACAAGAGAGTTTTCCAGTGGACTTTACAAATATGCGGGGCAATAACATTATTTTAAGTGAAAATTTAGAAAGTTGGATGTCTGACCTTCCTCCTAAACTTCGGGGTATTCCTGTCATATATTTAGCCATCCCAGGTAAGTTATTTTCTAGCTATAAAGTATTAGATAAACAATTTTTAATTTCGGTGCTCTCTAACAGAAGACTAAAAAATTTTTTTAGACATTCTATAAAAATTATTTGTAAATAACCAATTTTTTTTAAATTTATTTGATTTTAGCTAGAACTATTACTAATATATACCTATACATACCTATAACTTTTAAAATTTTACTTTAAAAAATAAAATTCTTTAAATTATTTTATATTTATTTATTTAATAATAAATGGCTTAATTTAATAATTTACATTATTTATACACGGCAGAGTTAATGATCAGACCCATTTTAATTGTAAAAAAATGTATAATGATTCATACTCATTATTCTTAGCTGAGTCGCGCGGAGTGTATTTATATAGCGTCAATTATGGAATAATATCCTTAGTAGGAGTCTATTCTCTCACGATTCATTTCAAGGTCATTAATTATATAAACACCGATTAAAATAGGTTCCCACAATACCATGACGTACACAATCCAAAGAGACGACGATGTTGGTCCTGATGTGTCCACGGCTATAAGAATAATTGGCCGGTACTTTCCAGTTTTATCCAAGCCTATAATCTACAACTGGTCTATCAATCAGACCAACAGTGTCAAAGAGCAACTCACCAATGGGATCAGGTATCTAGATTTGCGAGTTGCAAGAAAATCTAGTGATAATAAAATTTATTTTCTTCACGGACTTTTTGGAGCTGAAGTAACTCAACCACTTCACGAAATTTCTGACTGGCTTTCCACGCACCCTAACGAAGTTGTTATCATGGACTTTCAACATTTTTATAAATTTACCGAGCCGGATCATCTTAGTTTGATAGATCAAATAAAATATATTTTTCGCAGTAAAATGTGTCGTGTGTATAATAAATTGGATCATATTACATTAGAATGGATGAGGTCGGAAAGGTATCAAGTTTTTATCATCTATAGAAATATTATCGCTCGAAATTATGATAATCTGTGGCCTTCAGGTTTGTGGCCAACCCCGTGGCCAAATACAGTTAACAAAGACAAACTAGTAAATTTCTTAATTGATGGCCTACGCAATCGCTCGCAAAATGCTGGATTTGTTTCTCAATGCGTTCTAACTCCAGACGTTTCATACGTAGTAAAGCATATTTTTGGAAATTTGCATAAAAATTTATGCACTGTTTGTAATCGGGTTACTTTGCCTTGGATTGAAAAAAATTCTCCAGGCAACGGAGGATTGAATATTGTTATAAGTGATGAAGTATCAAGTAATAATTATCTGTTTCCAAAAACTGTGATTCAACGCAATGCACTTCTGTTGTAAGAGTCACAAAAATATTTTCATTTACCTATGTAGATAGTTTTTTAACGCACTCTTACCTAGTTATTAATCTTTTTTTCATGTGATAAGTACATACAATTTTTTGTTAGAAGTGACTTTAAAAAACCAGTAGTAACAGCTATAGTTTAAGGTGGGTTCTTATTGAACGATTGTTACCTCTACTTATGTATATAAATTAAAAAGAATACATGCAACTCTAACTGGCTAGTATGATGAGATTGTGTATTGAGTTCGATTAAATTAAGTTTAATTAATTAGTTTAACTGCCGCGCGTTATTATAGCCAATATTTATTTAGCAGCTAAGAGTCTTTTTTAATTTTCTGTTTTACTTTTTTTTTTTTTTTTTTTTTTTTTTTTACTTTATTTTTTTTCTAGTAGAACTTGTAAACCCTACATAACGTGATCGCGATAGACAGGGTGCCTTTTATGTAACAATTCTACAGATTAAAATAATGTAACATGATTAAGAGCAACTAAGGAGAATGAAAGAAATAATTATACAGTGAAACCTCTATAGTTCGAACTTCCATAATTCGAAGTAACTTTTTGCCTCACGAATGATTTTTTCATATATATTTTTACCTCTACAATTCGAAGTCCTCTATAATTCGAAGTTAATGCTCGGACACTTGAGCTTCGAATTATAGAGGTTTCACTGTATTTTAACTTTTATTACGTGGATGGAAATAAAACTAGTATTAATATTTGAAAAATATAAGTTCTTTGTAATTCTATTATATTAATAAAATAGCTATCATATTTATTCTATAATTCATCGACTTGGAACAAAAATTAAAACAAACTTTTTTTTAATAATTACACACTGTGTAGGATAAAAAAAAAAAACTGGTTACCCTTTCTAAAAAATTTTACATGTTCAAAGTAATCACGACAGCTGCTTAAAAGTATATAAACTAGGCTTTAAATTTTGAATCTACCTTTTTAAAGTAACCAATTTTCATGAAAATTTAGTTACGTTCTATTAAATTAAGTTATAATCAAAAGTTAAAAAAAAAATTTGTTTTCAATTAAATTTTTAATTTTTTAAATTCATTTATTAAGATGGAGTTGTGAACAGCTGTTACATGACATGAGTATTTACAATTATCTACTATACAGAAATGTTAATGAGACGAATTTTACGGTAAAATATAACGACTGTTTTACATATTTTTAAATTTTAAGAGTAAGTATAACTATTTTTCAATATTTCAAGATAAAAAGAGTAAAAATTAAGTAATTTTATGATACAAATAAGAAGAAATACATGTTTACACACAAATTATTTACATGAATAGCGGTCAAAGTAATTTATTTATCGAAAGAACAGAAAGAAATCATTGTAACTAGACATTAACCCTTAAAGTACACACCCAAATCCAGAACTGCCACACTGACAGTTATGTGGGGTATTTTACACCCCGTGTGTACTTTAAGGTTTAAATATGCATGTAGGATTTCACTGAAAAAAATTTTTTTAACTGTATTAGGTACTAATCTCTGCCAAAAAAAAAGTAAGTGAATTATGGTCGTACAATACTTTGCCATTCATGCTTTTAAAGTTATAATTACAAAATTTACTCAAAAACACTTAATTACTTTATAATCATACTTTCAAAAATGTAGCAAATGTTAGATAATTCACAAATTCAAGTCACAGTGCTTTAACTTTAAGTTGTTTCATTCTTGGTGCTCGTTTTTTAGCAAGCCTGCGTTGTTCTTTTTCCTCCCATTTTCTTTGTTTATCTGGATCTTCTTCTTGAAGAATGCGTTCTTTTTCTGCTCTTCTTCGCTCTTCCCGACGAGCTGCTGCAGCCTCAGCGCGAGCAGCATGTGTAGTTTTTAGAAATGCTTCTTCCACTTTTTGACGATTTTTATCAGTTTTGCTTTTACCCTAGAAATCATTAAAATAAATTAATTTTTCGTTTAACTTTTTTTTTTTAGATTAGTCTTACTTAATTTTTAAATTATTTTCGCACGCAGCTTATTTTTGAAGCTTTAAGAATTAATTTTTTTAAATTTAGTAATTTAAATGCACACAGAAGTTAGTAAGTTTCTCTAGAATTCCTCACTTTTAGAGATTATAATGTATGTACAATTTTAACAGGTTACAAGGTTTACAAAATTTTAAATAATTTTTGTGAGCCTCTGTAGGATATGAAACCTTAACTTCAATAAATAATAAACAATAATAAATTACTTCAAAAAATTGATGATAAAATAACATAGTCAGTAAATAAAATTATTTTCAAATATAGCATTAAAAAAAATAATAATAATGTTACCTCTTTGGATAGTTTAAATCGCCTTAATTTATCCAACAAGTAAAATGTTAATTGTAATAAAGGTTTTATTTTTTCTTGATTATCAGTATTGATGATTCTCCCTTTAATGCTGATATTCAACCCTACTAACAAAACTCTTTTTACCTCAGGCATGGTTAATTGTGAAGAATCTCTGAAAATTTAATTAATTATTTTATTTCAAGCTCTTAGAATTTATAAAGCACAAAAATTCAACCTACTCTTGCTGTTTTGGTCCACTATATTGATCACTTATATGTATATAATCAATATATTGAGTGTATTTGTTAAATGCCTGAAGAACTCTTGTGTCTAGAATAGCAGATGTTGCTTCAGAAATTTCAGACATAACATAAAATCCAGAAGGAAGATTAAACTTTTCACCAGGTCTTTTTTCTGGGCAATAAACACTAATATCTGCCATATCTCTGGATAAATGAAGTGCTGTTTTTTTGGTAGCTACAGCTAAGACAAAATTATCAGTTTCATCTTTAGCCAACTCAATTCTTAAATGAGCTTGATCATTTTGTGGTCGTATTAATTGTGACATCACAGCTACCAAATCTTGCCTTTTAATTAGTTTTAATTCTATCAACAAAGAGTCACAACCTACTCTTCCAGAACAGTAAATACTATATTGAGATTCACTCTCCTTAATAAATTCATTAGATGCACTATCTTCACTAGATTTTCCTGTATCTCCAACTAATGAAAAATTTTCTTCAAGTATTTGCTTATGATCATTAAACCATGTTTCTGCAATGCGGCAGTTCCTAGATTTGCCCGCAATATAATTTATAAAATACACCATTAATCCAGCAATCATAAGAATTTCCAAATAGAAGCTGTCCCATCTGGCTCGAAGATGTAGAGGAACTTTTGTAATTTTTAAAGTAGAAGGTTCTTCGGCTTTAATATCAGAGTTTCCTTCATTAACTTCAAGACCTTCAAATTCTTCTTCATCATGAAAATGATCAAATTCATTGTCAGGATCTTCAATTGAAACATCATCTTCTTCAAAACGATCTTTTTCTGAATCTTCAAACTCAGTTGGCGGATGTTCTGTTATCGAATTAACTTTAATAGTTGGTTTTTCTTCCTCAAAATCTTCAAATTCTGCAAATTCATTATCTTCTAAAGGTTCTTCACTAAAATGTGCAGTTACCCATAAATTGGTTCCCACAAAAATTATGTGAAGTACCACAAGCCACAATTTCATTTTAAGTCTAAAAAAAAATACAAAGCTCTTTGTAAAATTTTAAATTTGGTGAAAATTTAATAAGAAAATACTAATGATGAAACAAAATGATTTTGAATTCATGTTTGAACCATGATGTTAAAAAATTAACATTGATTTAAACTTGTGATTAATTGTAGTAACAATACTAATTTTTCATGAATGAAAGTATAATTTGTAAAATAATTAAGGTAAACTATTCAATTATTTGATGAAAAACAAATAAATTATAAATAAATAGAAATTATAATTATATAACTATTTATTAATCATAACTGATAAGAATACAATTAACTGTAAACAGTCTTACCTGAAAATTCTAAGCAAAAACTATAAATATGCAGCAAGTATGTGTGATTTAGAATTTGCATCAAAAATTAATATTAAAAGATTTGTATTCAATTCATCAGAATTCAACTTTATAGTTAGAAACATTCAGCGAGTCGACCCAACTTAGCCACATCACTAATACTAAATGAATGGTTCGATAAACTGCAGACAGCAGAGCAGTGTGGAGCAGTGGACTGATGAAAGGATGGTATAGCTGATGTGCTGCCTGCACAAATCACGAGACTCACGAGTTCAGTTCGGACTTTCGGAGTTTCGGCTGTTCGGTTGTCACTTGTCAGTGACTTGCACAGTTGAACTATGACTTATGATGGGTTATACCTACTGACCTGTAAAATTGTCATGAAGAAGAAATAGAGGCTAACAGAACATGACATCTTAGTTGGCAATGACGACTTTAAAAATTTCAAGAATGTGATTTTAATAAAGTATAGAATTAATTTATTAATTTTTGTTTGAATGCTTCAAAGGTCTCAACTGTAGAATCGGCCGAAGCTGCTTGTTAATCGTCTGCTATTGAGATATAAATATTTATAATAAAAGAAATTAATATAGTTAATGACTATTAGTATAAACTAAATGTGTCTTGATCTTTTTAAGTTAGCTAAATTCTGTAAGCTAAATAAAGTAAAACCTTGTGAACAGTAAATAAAATTAAAAACTGCATACTATTTCCGCAGTTCCGATAATAGATTCAAAGTCGACGAAGTTTTCTTAGTGAACTAGAAATACTACAGTTTTTTTAGGCTTGAAATGAGTTAACGGCTAAATTATGATGTATATAGTTATCATAAATTAATTATTCAAATTTCGGTTGGATAATATCAAATGTCTTCTGCTAAAAATTTAAAACATTAAAAATTGTTGCTTATATTTAGATATAAGTAAAATGAGAATTTTTTACAAAATACATTAATTTTTTCAAGTATCATTCTTTCGATTAGTTTGTGAAAACTAGTTTTTTTTCATTCTTTAGTAAAATCGAACGCCCCGAAATAAAATTTACAAGGCGCATGTCGTTTGCCGTCTGCTAGTCGATTTTGTCGTTGTCAGATCGTGTTGCCATCGTTGTTGATGCCGCATCATATCACATATGCAATATAATACGAAAAAGGTAAAAAAAATGTAAATGTACCACAAAAAATTTCTTAACTTCGATAAAATTTTGTTGTTATTATTATTATTAATGATAAATCATTACAGTTTTAGTCTATTAGAAAGAAGAATAGTAAATATCATCATGAAAAAATTACTTGTCAAAATTCCGACGATATAAATTGGAGATACATATTCTGCTATCAACTATAGTTAGTACTGCTGTCAAACAAAACGATCAATACCGTTCATGAATTTCAAAAAATTTTCATCAACTTTACTAATAACTAAAAACTAATTTATTAATTGGATTCTGCTTATTTCAGGTTAACTTTGTATATTAAAGGAAATTTTTAATTATTTTATTTTATTATTAATTTAAGCTTATTTATGTTTTAGATAAGTTTGAAGCAAAATGGAAAAAAACGAAAGTAATCAAATAAAACCAGTAAAAAAGAAAAGTAGTAAATCATCCAGTTCTGTAGAAGTTGTTACACAATGTGTACAAGTTGTTGTCAGATGCCGTCCTATGGATGAAAAAGAAAAAAATCAAAACTTCACTAATGTTGTTGAAGTTTTTCCTTCAAGAGGAGCTGTTGAAATTCGTAACCCTCGGGAAGATGTTAGTAAAAATGCTGTAAAAATATTTTCATTTGATTCAGTATATGATTGGAATTCTACTCAGCAAGATATTTATGAAGAAACTGTTCGACCATTAGTTTCTGCAGTTCTTGATGGTTTCAATGGAACAATATTTGCATATGGTCAAACAGGAACTGGAAAAACTTATACTATGGAAGGTTCTAAAGATGTTACTAATAAGCGAGGTATGATTCCTCGTTCTTTTGAACAAATTTTTACTCACATTAGTAGGTCAGAAAATATCCAGTATCTTGTTAGTGCTAGTTATTTAGAAATATACCAAGAAGAAATACGTGACTTATTACATCAAGATCAAAGTTTACGATTTGAACTGAAAGAAAAACCTGATACTGGAGTTTTTGTAAAAGATCTATCAAGTTTTGTTTGTAAAAGTGCAGAAGAAATTCAAAACTTAATGAAACGTGGAAACCAAAATCGAACTGTTGGAACTACAAATATGAATGAACATAGTTCAAGGTCTCATGCAATTTTTATGATTACAATTGAAATGGGAGATCATTGTGGAATAAGAGTAGGGCGACTGAATTTAGTTGACTTAGCAGGAAGTGAAAGACAAAGTAAAACTGGTGCAACAGGAGAGAGATTAAAAGAAGCTAGCAAAATAAATCTAAGTTTATCAGCCCTAGGAAATGTTATATCAGCTTTAGTTGATGGTAAAACTTCTCATGTACCCTATAGAGATTCAAAGTTAACTAGATTATTACAAGATTCTCTAGGTGGAAATTCCAAAACAATAATGATAGCAAATATTGGACCTGCTAGTTATAATTATGATGAAACCCTTACTACCTTAAGATATGCTAATAGAGCGAAGAATATTAAGAATAAACCAAAGATAAATGAAGATCCCAAAGACGCTCTTCTAAGACAGTATCAAGAAGAAATTCTTAAACTAAAAGAGCAGTTGGCACAAAAAGCTTTAGTAAAACGAAAGAAACATAAATTTCAAGATAAAGTTGAAGATGAAGTTTCTGAATCAGAACCTGATGATAGCCATGACGATAATACTCTGCTTTCAGAGAATGACAAAAAATTAATAGCAGAAAAACTCAAAGCTGAAAAACAAGAAACGGAAGAATTAGAGCAAAGAATAAAAGAAATAGAAAGTAAAATGCTTTGTGGAGGAAAAAACATTATTGATCATACAAATGAGCAGCAGCGAGCTTTAGAACAGAGAGCTATAGAAATTGCTGAGCGTAAAAAACGTGAAGTAGAAATGCAACAAAAACTTGAAGACGAGGAGCTTACTGTGCTAGGCGTTAAAGAAACTTACAGTAATTTACAACAAGAAGTTGATGTAAAATCTAGAAAACTAAAAAAATATATTGCAAAAGTACAACTTATAAAACAAGATATTAATGATCAAACAAATGAATACAACAGAGATAGAAGAGAACTTGAACAAACTCAACATGAATTAATGAAAGAACTTAAACTAAAATACCTTATTATTGACAATTTTATCCCTGTTGAAGAAAAACATAAAATTCTATCAAAAGTACGATTTGACGAAGAAGAAGACTGTTGGGTCCTAAAAGATCCAGAACCTTCAAGTTTTGAAAACATAAAGCGCTTAGTATCAACTCCCGGTTTGCGCAGACCAACGTCCGAGTATGCCCGCATTGCTCTGGCTATGGGCAAAGGACCTAGATTTGCCGCAGATAACATTCTCAATCTCGAACTTGACATGCCTGCTCGTACAACATTGGATTATCAAAAGCCCGTAATTGCACCTACAATGCAAGCTGTTTTAGAAAAAGCACTCTGTGATGAAGGAGATATTGATGTTGATGCTTCTAATGTCACCTACAGACCCAAGTCACGGTTACCATCAGCACGTACTCGACCAAAAAGTGTTAGCAAAATTCCGCAAATACCAGCTCCAGTTTATCCAAAAACAAGAGGCTTGGTTCCAAAATAAATATAAATATAAATATTTATCGAATAAACCGTCTGCAAGAAGCACCTAGTTTTTACAATTGTACATAATATTAAGCTTCAACCAATGATGAACTGTGCAATATTATTTTTTACGAATTTAGTTATAATTTTAAATACATTAGTAGTATTAATTTCACTGTGCGATAGTACTGGGTGAGGTCTCATTAAACACTTAAGTTTATTTATTTTTTGACAAGTTTTTTGCTTCAACCAAAAAATTCAATTTGATTTTAGTTTATTTTATGAACTTTTTTAATTTGTCTTTCAATTAGCACCAAAACAATGAGTATTTTAAATCTTACACATTACACTTTAAGTATAGTTCAAAATTTTCATTTGTCCTGAAACTACTAAAAAAATTGGTTTATTTTTCATTATTGTACAGTATTTATGATTAGCAAAAGTAATTTGCTAAACTGCATGGGCATTTAATGTCTGTTTTGCCAATTATAAACATCAAGTACTTCTATGCTTTATTTTTTTTATTTTTTATTTTTTTTTACATCTAGTAGCCATTTGCAAACATTAATGTTAATTTAACTTTGTGTAAATTATTGAAAATTAGGATATTTTTTCTCAAAAAAGAGTTGATTGCATTTATAATATGTATATTTATTTGACTTACTTGCTTTATTTTCTGTTGAATTCTATATTATAGAACCACATAATTATAAAAAAATAAAAAATAAAAAATAAAAATTACCATGATATATTTGTTTAGTTTATATATTTTGGCTTGAAGAACTTTTTATTTTGATGAGTTACAAAAATTCATCATTTTTTGTAATGTAACGACGAATTATCAACCTCTGCATTTATTAAATTTTAAATGAAAACTTTTTAAAATTGTTTATTTTACTTACCTATATTTCTTTTTATTTAATATTATAAAAGATACTTTAATCTATTATGTAATATCAATTTATATCGATTTAGTTCACATTTCAGAACTAAAGTAAAATTTTTCATCCATTTTTTATTTTATTTTTAGCATATTTGATCATTTGGAAGATTTTTTAAACAGATCAATAATTGCGTTTTATTAATTTAATCGGCTTTAAGTTCTTCACGTTATAGACTATTCTCTAATTAAATTTAACTTAATTATTGTAACTTTTGAAAAATGGTAAAAATTGGCTCAGAAAGCTGTTGAAATAGTTTGAAACCTGCAGGCTGCTTACGACTAGGTGTGATGAAATTTATATTAATGTAGTTTCATATCAATGAATTTTTCATAATTATTGTTTTCTATATATTTACATACTTTTATTATTATTATTATTATTAACAATGCATATTGTTGTGAGTGTACTTTAAAAAATTATAATTCATGATTAATGCGAATTCTCGAGCGGGCCTGTGACCTGTGTGGTTTTTGGGGACTTGGTCAACTCTATCATGGCCCAGCCAGGCGCATCGAGAACTTAGCTCTTAACTTTGAGTTCAGCCTTTGGTAAAACCTTTTTCAAGATAAGTATTGGGTTTTCAGACACAACAGACAATGGTATGCCAAGAAAACTGAATCAACTCTTGCTATACTCAACCGTGACCTTAAGATTTGGTTTGTATAATATAGTTAATATCAAAACTTTTAGCTGCATGGTATTGGCTATTCACTTTTTTATAGAGTTTTCAAAAATTACTCAATTTTTTAAATTACTTACTCATATTTAATCATTTTCGCACCAATGACATCGTAATTTGTAAAAAAATTTTAGTTATAAATTCAATTCAAATTTTATAGAATTAAGTGATTGTTCTTCATTAATTATTTATAAATGGTAAAATTGATGATGAGCTTATTTATTTATTATTATTTTTTTAAATACCTTGCTTAAAAATGTATATAATTTAATACTTTCTTTTTACCGATAAATAATCAGAACAAGTCTTTTCATCTTTTGGAATCAATGCTTTTTTACATTAAAAACAAAATTTTTCAAAAACTGAACCTGGAGGAGCTTTAAAAAATATGTTACTTATTTCGATGAATGAATAATTCAGTAATAAATTTACCCAAATTTATATTATATTTCTTGCTGATTTTGATAAATATTTATAAGAAGCTGTCATTGATCAGTATGGTTGAAAGAATAAATTTCTAAACTTAAATCTCCATGATGAAATTCGGTTCTTCAGTTTCTCGACGATAAACCGTAAAATTATCGGCCAATGAAAAGTAGATTGGGCAGCAATGTTGTAGAATGCAGAATTGATAAGAACTTCGTTTATTATGTTACCGATAGTCTACGTTGAGAGACTAAGACTAAATTTTATTTTCAATGAAAAACTATAGTCAATAGTTGGTTTTTTAGTTTATACTTTTTTATATATTAAGAATATCTTTTTGCTCATTTGAAGTATAAGACTAGCGTAACACAATTTTAAAATCAAATCAATTAAATGCAACATGGAAAACTTAAATTAATTTTATTAAATTAATTTTTTTTTTAATTACATACACAATAATTAGTAGATTTTATTAATAAAAAACTTTTGTGTAGTTGAAAAATGTTCCTTTCAAATTCAATTATAAATATTAATTTTTTCTTTTCATTTTTTGTGTTACTATTTATTATTTGAATAATAATTTACCATAATTATCACAATAATCACTTTTTTGCAAATGTGCAAAAATAAGTATGCATATACATACATGCAAAATGTAAATCTGAAAAATTATTGAATGAGTAAATGCTGTAGTTTTATTTAAATTCTAATATTGACAATAAATACAAATAATTTTAATGATTTTAGTATTTTTTACTCCTTCACTTTGTAAATAAAACATTTTTTTAGTACTATATCAAAAATCTAAATCGGCGTATAACGATAAAACTACCCTGTTTCCTGTTTTTAGAGTCAATTTTTAGGTACTCCTGGGGATAGTTATACTCTAGAAAAATATTTATACTATTTTTTGTGATATTATTAATTAAATTTTAGACTAAAATTAATAATCATACTGCTTTTTTATCAATGATCTTTGCTAGTTTACTGTTTCTATAATTAATTTTTATGATCTTGACCACACATACGATTTTGGTTGGAAAAAAAAAGAATCTTGAAAAAAAACAAATTTTGTTTTTGTTACTGCGTAAATTTGTAAACGAATATTTCTATATTAATTATTTCATTTTCTTAAATTTGGTCCTAGGTGTAATATCAAAACAAATATACTATTGAAGTTGTTTTAAATATGTCTAAGTTTTAATAAATAAATCAAATACCTTTTTCCATTTGGAATTATATTTATTTATTAAGATTACTGATTAAAAATATAAATTTTAACATATACAATTAGAAACTTACAGAACATACCACTAATTTAGTTACCAATTATGCATGAACGGTTTACAGAGTTGCATATGCATATATACTTCATGTATTATTTTATATTACTCATATAATAATAGAGTAGAATTTAATTCTGATGAAATAGTATGTACATACAATGCTCGGTTCACTAAATGTAATTTACTATAAAATTACTAATGAAATTGGTAATGTTGATTGTTTTGACTAATGGAAAATTAAAAAAAAATTATATATAACAAATGAAAAATTTAGTAATATTAATCACAAGTTGAACAAAATAAGGTACATTATTATACAAAAATTTTAAAAAATGACAACGAATTTTTTGAATATACTTATTTAATAAAGCTTAGTTCTATAAATGAAAGTAAGTTATTTACAATATATAAGTTACGTATTTTTACTAGCTTTCATCAATTTAAATAAAAAAATAACAAAAATGATCAAAAGAACAAAAAGTAGTAAAAAAGAACTGCAATGAATAAAAATAGATTAGTGAAAAGTTGTTTTACTTTGGCTTCATTCTAGAACTTTAGTAGTCCTTTAAATTTTAGTTAAGTTAAAAAAAATTAATCATTATTATATAAGTATATATATAATACAATCAAATAAAAAAGTTGATTCAATCATAAAAATTAAAAAACAAATTTTCACTAATTTTGATAAGTGTGAAATATATGAAATATATACTTTTTTAAATCAAATACAGCAAAATTCAGAAGTTATTTTCTGATTCAATTAATTTTTTAACTCATTTAATTGCTCGTATTTTTAACTAAATGAAATAATACCAATAGAATATTTTTAGTGTTTGCCTTTACAATTTTTTCCATTACTCAGTTAAGAAAAAAAAAATACCTGGTCTGTGCATAGTTTGAAGTTTTAGTATTCAATAAAATTTGAATAAAAATTTGTTGTTTTATAGTTTATCAATATATTTTGAATTAATTTTTGCTTTTTTACAGATTGATAAAAAATGTTTTATGTACATCACAAACAATAAAAAAAAAGTTTTTTTCTGATGAAATTGTTCATGTAAATACATATGCATGTTTTATAAATAACATAAATGAATACTCAAAAAAGCATTTTTGAACATACTGTTAAAAATATATTATAATTATTTTGAGTAGATAATTTTATTATGGTAATAAAAGTATCAGATACTTTTCACACCAAACTTACCAACCATCAGTCATTCCTTATGAAATAATAATAAAAAAAAAGTTTAAAAAACTTTCCGCCGCATGCACTCAAAATTTACAGTAAAATTAGTTATTTTATTAATAAAAACGCCCTTGCTGAGTATAATTTCCGTACGGTTGTTGCGGATAAGATTGAGGCGGTCTGACTGGTGGAGGGCCATTTCCATAAGATGATCCACCATAGTTTGATTGAGAAGGTGGATATGGATTAGAAGAGTATTGATCTCCACCGTATTGGTTTTGATTACCCACGTTGCTGTAGCCTTGATTGAAATTACTGTATCCATTATAACTTGAGTTACTATTATAAGGTTGAGATGGCTGGTGGGAAGGATAAGTTTGGAACTGGTTAGATGAATATGGTAACTGAGAACTACTTGCTGTTGGATTCATGCCAAAGCTTTGACTGAAATTGTTTGGAATATTTGTGGGTGCAGGAACAGGAGGTAAAATAGAAGTTGGCGGAGGAGGGTTCGATAAACTGGACGTTTCCGATATCGGTGACACATGCTTATATACATTTTTAGCCGGTAAGTCACCCATTATGTTGGCGATTAAACGCTTAGTTTCGTTCAATATAGCGTTAGGATCAGAAGGCTTTAGGTACTCCGCTGTTCTTTTGTAAGCAGGAGATCGCAGACGTGGTGACTTTGAACGTGATCTTGAACGCGTCCACGATATTGGCGATTTAGATTTCGAGCGTGATGAAAAAGTTCTTTTCTTTGCCTTTTCACTCTCTATGACATTCTTATCGGCTGCTTTGTAAATATCTTCGAACGTGTAATCATCATCGTCGTCAGATAAATCTAATTTAGCTTTAGTCTTGTCTTCGAATTTCTTTTTCTTTTCTTCTTCTTCTTCATCTGCAAATATATCCAATTTTGGTTTCCAGTTTTCTTCGTCATCGCAAGGATTGTGCGTTCCTTGACGAGATGAAAATGGAGAAGCGCTTCTACGAGTGACAGCTCGTTGCGTCAATTCATCTCGAGAGTCTACTGGGGATATTGGTTTTAAATTTGGAGAATTCGAAGGTCCCAAGTTGACATAGGCTCGGAGTCTCTCAACTCTTACTGAATCCGTAGCTTCGAGTTTTTTCAAAAAGTTTATTAATCCATGTTGTTCGTCTGAGCTCAGATCTTTGAAATTTTGTAAAAGAGCTTTTAAATCAGAATCTGACAAGCTTTCCATTTTAGCCGCATGATCAATTGGTTTTTCTTTTTCAATAGATTTAGCTCTTGATTTATCATTGTTAACGTGCACAGTATCATTTTTACTATCATTGCTATTGTTGTTACTGTTGCTAATATTGCTAGTGTTGCTAGTATTGACAGTATTAGTAGCAATGATATTATTACTACTAGCAGTATTACCAGTTAAACCTTTGACAAAATCAGCCGCGGTTACTGGTTTATCACTGTTTCTAGAAGCCTCGGCCATACCAACAACAGCATTTGTTAGAGACTCTAACTCTTCATTAGATATATTTGACTTGCCTTGAGCTGTTAACGCTGCGGCAATTTGTTGAGCAATGGCAATTTTATCAACAGTACCAACTCCAGGTACACTTACTGGTTCAGATTTTCTAATAGGCTCAAAGTCCATTGCACGCGAATACAACGATCTACTAAGAAAACTGATTGGTTTGGACTTCTCTAATAATTCTTGTTGTTTTTTCTTCTCTTCTTCTTCCTTTTTCTTCTTACTTTCTGATGCGTTGTGCAGCAACCTGGCTATGTTTTGAATGGCATTTTTAGTAGGAGGTATTGCGACTTTCTCTATCATACCTGTAAATTATAATTAAGTAAATAATATTAATGTTTATAAATATCATGAAATTAGATACTAGTTGTCGATGAAGAATAAATTTTGCTAATTTATTGTGACGTGATTTTGATATAGCAGTAAAATAAAATAAAAAGTTTACAAAATTATAAAAAAAGTAAAACCGAGCTTGAATTGAAAAAAATTTATAAATTAAATAAAAATCATTGAATATAAAAAGTACCTGCAAAAAGTTGGCCCTTTAACTTTTCTTTGACAGTTTCGAATAAAACACTAACTTCTTCATCATAAAGCAGTTCTTCGGCTGAATTCGGCTTAGCTTTCTCTGCGGCCAAGGCTTTTGACAACAAAGCCACTATTTTTGGTCCCAGCGATCCAAGCTGACCTTCTAGTGCCGTTAAAAGTCTCAGTAAGCCGATGATTTCCAAGTCTTCAGCCATTTCTTCCTTGGGCGGAGGAGTCGGAGACTTGTGATCAGGAACCGGATAAGGAGTCGCGTACCTAGGTCGAGTCGGAGGTCTAACTGTGGGAGGATAGAACTTAGAATAGGGATATTTGGAGCTTGGCGGTGGTCTTGCGTACGCATAGTAGTCTCGTTCTCTTTCCCGTTCGACAAGATCGCGATCTCGCATGTCGCGTTCTCTGATATCACGTTCCCGAATATCGCGATCTCTAATATCACGATCTCTTAAATCACGGTCCCGAATATCACGTTCTCGAAGCTCGCGATCCCGAAAGTCGCGTTCTCTTAAATCACGGTCACGATCTCTATCCCTTGGTTCACGCTCGCGATCTCGTTCTCTCTCTCGATCGCGATCGCGGTCTCGGTCTCGTTCTCTATCTCTTTCCTTTTCTCGTTCCCTGTTTCTATCTCTTTCTCTCTCGCGTTCTCGATCGCGTTCACGATCACGATCACGATCACGATCTCTTGACGACAAGCGATCGTGAAATCTATCAAGTTTTTTAGTTGTGCCAACATATTCTACTTCGTTATCACTCTCTGTTTTAATCGCGACAGCTGTCGGCTTAGGGTCAACAGGTGATCTCGTTTTTGCAAATTCCAAGGGCATTTCGCCGGTCAGATTGAGTTTTTTTTTTATTTCTTCCTTCCGTTTGTTTAGTTGCTCCATGTGGAGTTCTCGCATTCGCTTGTTCCAAAATTCTATCCATTCTGGTTTAAAATCATGCTTTGATGGATCTTTTCCCTCTGCTTGAAGTTCTTTGTACCTACGGTTCCAAAATTTTTTCCATTCTTCTGGATATGCAGGGTGCTTTTCTGGATTTTTTTCGTGAAATCTCAAGTCTTTTTCTAATGCTTCTTCAGAACGTCTAGCGTGTTCCTTGTACTTATTCCATTTACTGCGATCTGACGAACGTGATCGAGGTCTTGCAATTTTATTTGATAGATATCTGTCATCAAGACTTCGCAAGTTTCGATCCGGAGATTTTGAACGTGCTCGCTGAGGGGAAGGACTACTTGAAATACTTGATAAAGGAGACAACGCTCTCATATCGTCTAAGCCGGACGGATTTGTTGTTTTTTCATTTTTTTCTGGCTTCTTCATTGAGTTTAGTTTTTCTTTTGTTAATATGCGTATCTTGAATCCGCTAAAGTAAAATTGAAATTTTTTTTATAACCATTACACATAAATTTGAAAAAACTTTAAACATAAACTTCTGTACCAAGTGAAGATATTTAAAAACAATGCCATCAAAACCTTTTACTTTACATAAGTTACATTGTGCGTTTATGATTTAAAAAAGTTTAAAAAGTATAATAATTGGTAATTGTAATCATTAATGAAATTTAAATATATTCAAAATCATAGTCAATAGCTTTGTACATGAAGGAAAAAACAATTACCTACTTTAAACTTCTTAATAGAAATGTTTAATTAAAATATGTAATTATTTCAAATTTTAATTTCTTAATTGTTTGACTGAAATTTTTTTTTTTTTTTTTAATCTCAATAACTTACGATTTTGCTGAGTCTGTTTTGGGTTCTGCAGACTTGAGTGATTCCTTAGAATGGGCAGCTGACTTCTTGTCGTCTTTTTTTCTTAATAAACTTTCTTTTTTCAGCAAATCTTCTTTTTCTTTTTGTTCTTTACATCACAAAAAAAAAAAAAAAAAAAAAAAAAAAATTCATTATTATTTTAATATTATTCATACTAAAAACTAATTATATTTGACAAGAATAATTCACTGACCTTTCAAAGTTTGTTCTGCCATTTTTTCTTCAAAATGAGTAACCCATCGAATATCATAAGCATCCATGAAAGTCAACTCTGGAGTTTCCCTGTACAGAATGAATAATAATCAAATGAATAATTTCATAAATAAAAATAATTATATGAGCAATAAGTAAATCTTATAATTACTTAATCCAAAAATAAAATAAAATAAAATAAAATAAAACACAAACTTACCGAAAATGATATTCCTGATATATTCTTTTGATAATTTGCACTTTATTCTTTTCAAATAAATTTTTATCCACCAACTGAGGTTGCAATCTCCCAAAATGTTGTTCAATAGCTTTAGCCACTAGCACTGATATTTCATTAGCTCCTCGTTTGTAGTTAACTGTACGTGGAAGATCTGAAATAGCTCGCGATATTGTAGGAAAATGTCGATTAAGATACGTGATTCGATGATTATAACTAGTTATGTGAGCCATAACCGTTCGAGGATCTCCGCGTTTATCACACAAAACACAGGTGTAGCTGGGTTCATTACATTCAGGATCAATTAACTCAAGGAGATACTCTAATCCAACCAGAGGGGAACTTCTGTGTCTGTCCAAACTCATTTGAATAGTTGTAGTTTTAGACATCTGATCTTCCATTCCTGGAGGGATTGGTTCACCTGGAGCTAAATCACTTAAATTGGATTTGACACTTTTTTTAATAATATCAGATCTTTTTGACCACAATAAAACTGGATATGGCCATTCTTCCAATTTTATTTTATGACGATTGCATATATTATGGCTTAGCAACTTGTGTGCTCCAAATAAAGAAACATTACAGATGTGGCACCAAATATCACCATCTGCAGTTTCTGAGTATACAGGTCTAAGAGTTCCATCTTCAGCTGTCACACTGCTTCGCATTAACCGTTTCCGATCATTTTCTTCCTAAGAAAAAATAAATATATGTATACAATAAAGATTCTTATGTAAACATGAAATTAAAAAATTTAAACATGATAAAACTAAAAAAAAACTCAAAATCTTTTTTTTGAGTTTTTTTACAAAAAAAAAAATGTCTATAAAAAAAAAATTAATAAACAAAAAAAAATCAGAAATATATATTGTTACAATTTGCTATTGAATCAACAAATTGTAACTCAAGGTATTGTATCAAAAAAGTTTGCACAGAAGAAATAATTGTTGTTGAAAATCGTTGTAAAGCTGCATATTCAAACACTTTACTTGTATCCCACATCACAATCACTACAAATAAAATAAAAATTTTCACCTCACCAATTTACATTAGTTTTTCATTTTTACTTTGATTAAAAGAATCAAAGTAAAAAGATATATTTTTTTTTTACTTTGAACAAATTTACTGTCAAAGTAAGCTACTAGTTACACTTTATTTCATTTTGATTAAAAGAATCAAAATGATTTGAAAAAAAAAACCACACTTGTAATTTTGAACTTTTTTCATGTACTAAATCTCATCACAAATATATTTTGTGTTCTTAAAAACTAGGTAATTATTCAGAAAATTACCTTTTCTCGTTCTTCTTCTGAAATTTGATTAGAGGGGTTCCTCCCCTCTATATCAAGGTCATCAAAGTTTTGCATGGTTATTCCTTGAATAAGTTAAACTCAGGAGATGTACTCTGAAAATATTCAAAAAAAATTGAGAACTCAACAATAAATTAACATTTATATTTTTTTTATAAATAGAATGATAAAATACTGCTTAATGCGAATTTTAATTTTGAAAAATTTCAGCTTCGACTGATAACAATTTAAAAAAAATATCATTGCCAAAATTAATGTAAATTAAAAAATTCGACAATAGATATGGGTATCAGATTTTTCCTAAACTTACAATTATTGAAAAAATATATACATTTTTATTGCTATTATTAATATCATTATTATGGTTAGCTTACAATTTTTTACAATCAAGTAAAAAATTTTTCTTACTTTTGACAAAACATTTTTCATTTCATAATAAACTTATCAAAATGATAAGGTATGATTGTAATCCTAGAGACTCATTCCAGTCTTTAAAAACATATAATGCAATTCTTTTTCTGAGATTTTAAACATCAATTTAAAAAAATTAGTAAAAAGTTATCTCGCTTTTTGGATTAGTTTCATTTTGAAAGGTAGTAAAAGTAAATAATCATATAATTATATACATTTACTGTCATCAAAACTATGTAATTTAAATATTATGGTTGACAAAATACTTTATATTTTAAAAAGGTCAACATACTCCTATTGTATCTAACCATATTATGTGCTCATTTTATGTATTAACTGATATATTGGTGGGGACAATTTATTAAACTTAATATAATTTTAGGCTGAAACTTTAAATAAATACTTTAAATACAATATACTATAATTTTTTTTTAACCTATATTTTTATTTTTAAAACTAAATAAAAACAAAATTTTTTTAACATATAAATAGCTAATATTATCTTAATAAACCTGGAATTGGTTTTGCCCCTTTAATTAATACTGAGTTTCCTAAATATATATTAAAATTCACATTTAATTAATATAATATACATTACTAATTTCTGCAAAATACTTACCATAAACAAAACTAATTAAAATTTTTTATTACAAGTAAGAACAGGACAATCCAATAGGAAAAACAAACCTATCTGACTCACTAACTGAATTTGCAAAATAAAAAATGCCATAAATTTAAAATTCTAAAATATTTAAACTTAGTTAAAAATTACCTACGATTGTCAAAAAATCAATTAAGTGTGTGATATTGTTTTGATTAAGATGTAATATATTCATGATGAAAAAAATGATTATGCTTTATTATTTTGTGGTTATAATTTAAGAATCAAGTACCTCCAGCTACTTACCAATCACTGAAAAAGCTGGATTCATAAACATCTTAATCTCGTTTTTGTTTCCAAAACTTATTAACACTAATGTACTGCAGAATTATAATAAAACTTATTCAGCAATGCTAAAGACAAAGTTAAATTTTGTATAACTTTGCAAATTTGTAGCATTTAATAAAAATACCAGGAAAACTAATAAAATTGTATGAACAATAATTTGAAAAAATAAAAACGCAGTAACGGTATAAGCTATCATTGTTTTCTATAATAAGAAATTTACTCCTTGAGAAAACGAGATAAAAAGACGAGTTAGTATTTACAGTTCGTCCGCAATGTAAAAATTATTTCGCTCTCAATCTAGTAGAAAAAAAAAAAAATTTGATTTTCTCGTTTAAAAAAAGAAAAAAATACCCCTTTATTCCTTACCAATGAATTAATCTACTCACAGCTCTGATACAACCGAGATCATAGACCGGAAAATGCAAAAAAAAAAAAAAAAAAAAAACAATAGAAATACCTAGGGTTTGTTTAACTGTAGACAGGTCTAAGTTAAGACTCAACACTCGGCATACCGTAGTGGCGGGTGGTTCAAAATCTACACTAATAATTATTATTACCGTTATCATATGTGTAAGTACGTTGCATAAAATGAATTCAAAATGTGAACAATTCAAAAAATTTGAAAATAAAAAAATAATAAAAAAAAAATTTTATATTTAAAATTTATTTGCAAAAAAACTATGAATGTTTTGTAAGAATTTTACTATTTCAATTTTAACACATTAATGTTTTAATTTATTTAAAAAAAAGAATTATTGATTAGATATTTTGATAAAAGCAGTAATCCTATTTTCATAAATAATTTTAAATTATATTAATTACTTAACTACATTTTAAGTAAATTATTTGATTAGATTGAATGGACTTTGGTTAAAAAAGTAGAGACTGTTTTAGTTACAAAAGTAGAAAATCTCATAAATATGTTCAAGGAAAAAATAAGATCTTACAAAATAACCAGACATTAGGAACACAGATCTCAAGTGCATTAACACTTTATTGGCACATTAATCATGTCTTTGGAGATTGTTTTTTATCTCCTCATAATTCCCCTTAAAAATATTTTCAAAAAAAAAAATTAGTCCATTATGACAAGATAAAAGAAATGGGCCTTGTGACAGATTTTCCGTTATTTTTCAAGAAAAAATATTTTTACATCTTATCTTGATAAGATTGATATTTTGATCACTGACAACATAGATTTTTAAAAGCGATTCTTTGCAGCTCTATTTGGCGTCAGAAATATCATTTGCACTCAATTACTTATTGTAATAGAATTTGAATTTGAAAAAAAAAAAAGAGAGGTTCTCAAATATTGAAGGTGCAATAGGTTTCAAGCACTGATTTTTCAAAAATTATCTAAAAAAAAAAAATAAATAAAACCAAAAGTGATCCAAATGTCTGTTCATTTCCTTGTTAGTCGAACTGAGATAAAAATCCATTTGTTGCATTTATTTTTTACTTTGTAGAACTATTAGTCTCTCAATAAACATGTTTAAAACTTGAAAAAAAAAAAAAAATACAAAAATTCTTTGATTAAAAAAAAAATATATTTTGCAATAGTGTGTTAGTAAAATATTTTAGTTAATGATAAAAGAGGGATCAATAAAAATAAATTTTTATAAGCAAACAAAAAACTGTTATAAACCACTCGCCAACTCGGACTACCTAAATAAAAAAGCTAGAGCATAGCATAAGTAGACGCTTCTTCTGATATGTACTTTGTCTCATGAGATAGGTACACGCAAAATCGAAATGATAATCAAACGAAAAAAAAATGAGGTTACATGACCTCTAAAGCTGAAAATTAGTGATTAATATATTTAATTAAATTATAGCTTTTATTCTTGAAGTAAATTTTCAAATCAAACAGTACAAAATCTCTTAAAGGCTATTTTTGTAATGTGGATAAAACAAGAAATAAAAGCCTGCCAGAGTTGGATTTGGTCAAACTGCGTTGCTAAAATATGAGAGGAGGGTCATCCGCCATTTATACCGGTACAGGGAACTATGCTCACATACGGTAAATGCTAGATTACCCAAACCTCTTGTAATTTTTTTGACTTACCCTCAGTTCACAGCCTCAGCGAAAAATTTAAATTTATATACTCAAAATATCTAAGATAATAAAACAAAAAATAATGATGAATTCATTTCCGAAGTCAAGCATGTAGTAGATCTCTATGGCGTCTCGGACATTTTGGTTTAATTCACATTCCGGTTTCCGAGTTCCCTTTAAATCGAAAGAGTGCTGACTGCTGAGTGAAGGTAGCTTTTAGTGCGCAAGAGCAAAATTCAATTCAAATTTCAATAGCTATTTTCAACTAGTATATAAAAGAACTTTCGAAATAGAACACTTTTATCAATTTAATTTTTAATTTATTATTATTACTACGATTGATTAGTTATCTAAGCTAAGCTAATAAAGTAAATATTTTTGTTTATGCTAGTCCAGTACTATAGCCTTACTGTTTCTGTTACGGTTTGAAAAAAAAAAAATTCGGAAACATTTCAATTATTTTCATAATCTCAAGAAAAATTCAGCAAAACACTTATAAAAAATTTACTGATTAGTCAAAATTACGTTTTGTTATTCTAGTTACAACTTCAAAGAAATTTAAAACTTCGAAAAACTTAATTGGAAAACAATAAGTATCGGATCAATTTTTAGCAAATTGAAAAATTTATGCCACATAAAAAGTTTTCGTTGCGGACAAATTTAATTTTTACTGATTTTAAATTAGGAGTTGAAAATTGGTTTACCAAACTTTTACACGCACGTATTTACATTAAAAAAAAAAAAAAAAAACTTGATTATTTAGATTATTTAAAATTTTCTAAAAACTCTAATATTTTCAAATTTAGAAGGTTTTTACAAACATTAAAAATTAGTACATACGTAAAAATTGCCATAAAATTTCAAAAAATTGTTTGACTATAAAGTTTTTTAATAAAGTACAGTCGATTTTCCATAACCTTTTATTGCTGGTAATAAAAAATTGCTGTTTTTGTCGATTTTATCGAGGAAATGTTTAAAATTTGTTTGTTATAATTGAGCTTTAAAAACCATAAAAATGGGTAGGCGTTAAATAAAAGAAAAATAATATACTTGAGAAGTCAAAAAAATTAAATAAAATTGTAAAATATTATTTCATGTGCCCACCGCTAAATTGACATCGTTTGCTCCTAACTCTAACGAAATTTTTTTAGACCGTTAAAATTTAATTTTATATTGGAGAAAAGTACAAATAGAGGTATTACAGGGAGATATCAGAAAAAACTACTTACTCCTATAAAGCCTAGTGTTGTATTATGTATAAAAAATTTTTTTTTGTTATTCATAAGTTTTCAGGCCAAAAATTTTTCACTTTGTTTTTTTAACATTTATAGAACTCTGTAAATCTCAAAAATGTGTAAAAAAACTCTAAACCTAAATGGTAAAGACTAAAGTCTATAAAGAGGTTCTCTGATTTTGAAAAAACTCTTAAAAAAGAAAAATTTGGCACATTTTGAAACTATTTACCAACTTTTTAGGTATAAGAGCGTTACGCTTTATGAAAGAAAGAATAAAAAAAAAAAAAAAAAAAAAGAAAAAAAGCTACACGGACAGAAAAAAAACAGGAATTTACTGTGGTAAGCTAACACGAAAAAATCGTGTGTGAACCTTACGCAGAAAAAATCCTAAGCGCTGTAAGAGAGCCAATCAAAATCACTCTGGTCACACCTGATTGCCTGATTGGTTCGGCTACAGTAGCGCTTAGGATTTTTTCTGCGTAAGGTTAACACGATTTTTTTGTGTTAGCTTACCACAGTAAATTCCTGTTTTTTTTCTGTCCGTGTACTCATGAGATCACGGCTAAAAGGTCAAATATTTAAAAAAAAAATCATTATCTCCAACCAAAAGTCAGAGATAAAAGTTCTTGTAAGCGTTAGTTCAGTTGAGTCATTTTAAATCTTTTCCTGAATGGCCCTAAATGCACTTAATAGGTGAATGCGTTTCATCGGATCTCTCGCCGCGGCTGGACCATTATCGTTAACGAAACAAGCGCTCGTGTCGGACAATCGGTGCAATTACGAAATGCATGACGGTCTGGCCCTCCAAATTTAGGCACCTTTGCGTAATGATTTTGTTCTGCTCTTTCATTCAAATTAAAACCCCAAAAAACTTTAGAGGGGTGAATAAACTTAAGGAGAGTTAAAGCAATAAAAAAATATTAAAAAATCCTGAAAATTATTCGAAAAACGAGAAAAATTCGAGGTTGCAGAATTTTTTGAGTGCAGTATAGGCTTTAAGCAGGATTTTTTAAAATAGACTAATAAACTGTTTTTTCCGAATAATTATCTAAAACTGACCTATGTGGGTAAACCGTTGTATAGGGCTCATGGGCATAAGATATTAGTAATTTGGTTTATCGTTTGGCATAAGAAAACGATCCTCGAAATTTCGTCTAGATCGGCGTTCCACATGGCACAAGTAAATCCCCGACTACTGTGCCTTTCACACCTTATCATCTTTATGTAGAATAATAATAATATTAAAGACACCACACTATTTTTCCATTGAATAATTGACTATTACATAGTTTTCAATCACAATCTTACTGCACAATTTCGCATTGAATTATAAAAAAGACGTAATTTAAGAGCTGGTTTAGTGAATGATACAAAACAAATTCATTGCAAATAAACTCATTTCCAGCGTAAAATAATGAGTAAACAATATGACTAAACAATTTTGGAAGTGGTTATCAACTTGAATTGGTTTAATTATGTAATACTCCAGAAAACGTGGTCGCTCGACTCGCGACTGCTGTGCATACGTGCAAGCACTAGTTGGGGCACAGTAATCGAACCCTTTCGAAATCTCCAAACCGCAGTTATACAAGTTCCAGGATTTTTGTTTGTTTATTGTTGAAATTTAATTTTAACATTGATTTGAAGTGACAAAAATATTCCTATAGGTACAATAGACCTTAAATTTAATGACAAAACTTTTTAAGCAGGTTCAAAAGCGATCGAATTTTTTCTAATAGGTTCGTTTGAAACGTAGAAAACTACGTTTTAAGTACTTCATGATTTTGAAAAAGTTGGGATTTAAAAATTTGTCATTATCAGCCTTGTTTACTGATTTCAGAACTGTAATTATATACATTTCGACCGTTGCAACGTCATCACCGGGGCGATTTGAAGGCACCGAGAGCAAAGCGAAGCGGTGCTCAAGGTTCGTCAAAGAGCCCTGGTGACGATGCGTAACAGTTTTGAAAAATACTATTTTTTCATAGTATGCGTAGTCTTCTTTTACGCATTGATTTTAGTGCGTAAATGATCACTTTACGCACACTTGGAAAAAATTAAAAAATACAAAAAATAGCAGTTGTCTTGTAGGCGCTACTCCACAGCGTATTTTTTACATTTTTTAATTTTTCCTAAGTGTTCGTCAAGCGATCATTCAGCACACTAAAATCGTTACGTAAAAGATGACTGTTCGCAAACTATAAAAAAAAATAATGCTCGTATCGCGAGCGTAACGTCTCGTGTGATCGCCGACCCTCGGGCGCTACGATCACACTCAAGTGTAAAGTAGCATTTTACGCTCTAGATACGAAAAATACTATTTTGATCCGAGTGTGTAAAACCATTTCAAAGTTCGTTTTTTACTCCCTAGTATCGAAAAATATGTTTTTTAAAAGTGCTTACTAAGTTTTAATTTATGATATTTGTTTAATAATACAGATTTGAATTTTATCTACAAAAAAAGTTCAATAAAACGTCGCCTTGGAATAAAAAGGTACTATCTCAGAAATTTTTATAGAAAGATACTATCTCGTATCGATTTTATAGAAAGATAGTATCTTTCTATAAAAATTTCTGAGATAGTACCTTTCTATTCCAAGGCAACGAAAAACAGTAGACTCATTAAATTTTGAAACTTGCACCAACTGCATGAATTTTAAAATTTACAAGTGTGTGTATGTATTTATGTACATGGATAAAAAAATATAAATGATGAATAAAAAAAAAAGACAGAAATCAAACATACCTAAATTTTCAATTATTTTATTTTTTTATTTTTTTTTTTTTAAACAATTATCTTGTTACAGCAATCGATAGTTACATATATCTGAGTGTGCACTATTTTTTGAACACTAAAAATTTACTGAATTTATTGAAAAAATATTTTCATTTTCGAACGTTGTGTCGCAGTTGGCAGAAGATTAGTTTCTTTTTATTTATTTACATAAATAAAGTCTTTTTCAACTATAAAATTTAATTATTGTTTATATTCATCAATCAAAACAAAACTGATATGAAATATCAACAATACCAGCTCTAGCCAGGTGCGAATAGGGTTGGCAACTTTTTGAAATTTATAATATTTTTTTGCTTATTTAGTTAAAATATCGAAAAATAATCGACACGTATTTTTTCTTTTTTTTAAAAAACTAAAACTAAAGGAACTACAAGTGTTTAAATTTTTTAAAATTTCAATATATATAGATATACTTATAATGGGATTTCGGATCAATGACATCATCAGCCCGTAGTTTCAAAAACTTTTCTTAATTTTTTTCTAGCTCAATTTTGATTTAAAAATTCTAAAAAAAAATTTAAAATTCATTAAAAAGTAATTACTTTCAAAAAAATATATTTCTAAAGTACTGGTTGCCAACCCTATTGCTGAATGGGGATGGGGCGAACAATACGTCCAAGGTTGAGGCTAAGGATTGGTATCCCTACCCTTAAAATCTAGCTGGATTTCGGTTCCAATTTGATGGCTGGGATATCCAGCTAGAATTCCTGTTGGATTTTAGGGGTAGGGATGGGTTTGATCCGCTCGTCAATTGACTGTTAAAGCATTTAAAAACAAATTTTACTGACAATCAATTATCTTGTCTGCATATCAAAATTACCCATAATATTTTTGGAGTGTCAAAGCCGCCTTAATTTTTAAATTGTGAAGAAAACTAAATTTTACTAGTTTTTCAAAACGTAGAAAAAAGTTAACGTGATCAGATCGATTGAAGAGAACAGAAAAAGTTGAGATCTGATTTTTTCAACAATATCGATATTTTCATTCCAAAAAAAAAAGTTATACGCTTTTTAAGTTTGAAAACTGTGAAAGTCACCCCAATTAACAGTATACTATATTACTCGGGGGTACCCCCCTACTCGCTCTGCTCGTCAACCCCCCAGTTACGTTTACGATAAAAGAATTTCTGTATTAAGAACTGTCAAAAAAGTTATTTTGAAGCTTTTAGATCAAATCTGTCATTTTTTACCTGCTTGAAACATCACTTTGAAATTTTCCAGAAAACTTCTTTGAAACGTAATGAAAAACTTCCTCGCTGCAATATAAGGGTAAAAACTTCAAATTGAAGATCTGAGATATTCCTGATGCAGTGCGACCTCCGTTATTCGAACCTAATTAAGCAAACATTCGATTATCCGCATTACTCGGATTGAAAAACGATTGCTTATTTTTGCTTTGATTCACCCAGTAGCCCTGGTGAACAGCTCTAAGCCGATATAACTAATCAAAAAATTTAAAATTTTCCTTTAAAAAAATAAAAAAATAAAAAATAGCATCTAAAAATGACGATGAACATTGAGTTTTTTTTTCTATTTTCAAAAATAGACTCTTGAGCTTAATTTTTTAAATAAATTTTTGCTTAAAATTTTTTGTTATGCATACTACAAAAAATACTTTTTTTTTTTTTTTTTTTTTTGTAAAATCGATCTGTCAAGTTTATTTTTCAAAATTTTTTTATGGACCACTTTCGCCATTTTACATATTAGTGTGATAACAAAATGTTACCTAGACTGTACCCCAGGTCCTCAAAATGAAAGTCTGAGGCGCAGATAAAAAAAAAGCTAAACTACACTAAAACAACGCATATTCAAGGATTTTTCGGCTGCTCTTCTCGAAAAAGTTTTCCCTCTCAAAAAAATTAACAAGACAATCCACTTGAACTGCTAACAGAATAACATATTGTAAATAAAATAAGGAGGAGATTAATCTATTCTCTCTTGTAAAATAACTGATGTGGAAGTAGAAGATAAAGTAAAATTATTGTAAGAATAAGTTGAACTAGCTAAAAAATAGTAAACTCGTGTCGGAAAAGGGCGATCAATGATCGCGGTCGCAGAACGAATAAGGTGGATCGGTTAGATGCCACGCGAGTGCATACGCGGGCCGTGCAACGGTATACAACGTTCCTCTCACTCACCTGCTGGCCGGTCCCGGTGGGCTCGGCGCTCGGCGCTCAGGATGTGGGGCCCCTTGGTCAGTGTCAAGGTTGCTTTCTCCCGGCTCGGGTGGTAATGGCAGGATGTCGCGGCCGATTCTGCTGCTCGTCCTCTCTCTTGAGGTAGTTCGATCCTGGCCCTTCTCGTTGTGGTCACCCGCGTCCGCACCGCAGACCGCAAGCACCGATGAGCAGCGACAACCCAGTGGTGGAGGAGCTCTTTACCCCCGGGGTGAGTCACTTTAATTAATCATCGCTCTCCAAAGTCCTCGTCACTTTACCCTTGTGATCTGTTAATCGCGACACCAAAGCCATGCTTGTTTGACCGGCCGGTTTTTTTTTTTTTTTTCTTTCTTTTTATTTTTATTTTTTTACCGTTACATCAAGAATCCGCGCGCACCTCTGCAATCGCTGCAAAGCCTTTTGCGTTTACGTCATATTTGGAATCACTTTAACCTTTTTCTTTTTTCCGGTTTTCGAGTAAAGACATTTTTTGCCCTCGTTTTAGCATTGGTCTGGGCCCCGATATTCTTGAATTTTTCATTTTTACAATTTGAGCATTATATTTTTTTTATAAAACAGATATTGTTAAAAGATTGCAAATCATCTTTAAATGTACCTTACAAAGTAAATTATTAACAGTACGTACAAACTATCATCACTTAGCTAGAATTGGGATTTAGTCACGTTCATGTTTGCGGTTTTTCAGTGACGACATTTTCTTCAATTATTTTCTTGAAAGTTATTAAAGTTTAAATATTACTGTCGTAAGCTTCTTTTAAACTAAAAAAAATTAGTTTTATGTTTATTGTTCACACCAAGTTTCAGATATCAAATCTTTTTAAACTTTTTTAAATAAAGAGCTCTAACCATTTGATAATCTCGACTGAGGACAATGTTTGAAGTAACTTCCCATGAGCCTGCCAATTCAGAGCTGTTAATTGATTATCCCGACTGGGTCCAAACTCTGGACTTACCATACCCCACTTTTTAACGAAAATGTGCGGAATTTGCGAAGCTCTGTAGGGCCTTACAAGCAAAATGGTTTGAGTAAAAAAAGGTTAAAGAAAAAATTTTGAATTTTCTTCTTACGTGCTTTCTAAAATTGCTATACATTCTGCGTAGGGTGGGACCAAAAATAGTAAACACGCTATTGGATCGATAAAAGATTACTTTAGTAAAAGAATGAGACATTCTTTATTTTTGCTTTCGTGGTGTGTTATATAACTAAAAATTTTTTTTACTCTTCTTGGTGTAATTTCCAATGAAAATTAAATGTTGAAGAATGAACGTAAGAATGAACCTGAATCAAGGGTTGTGACCACTTTATTAGTAGTTAAAAATAACCACAAATCAACCATATCTTTAATGAGTGCAGGAGCTAAAAATAGAGGAATCAAACTTAAATCCTAGTTGATAATAACTGATTTAAGTATCTTTCACTATTCACCTTAAATGTACACATAATACCTTGGAAAATGATTTTTTAGCTATAATTATGATCATTTTACGTTTGAGTGAATTTAATTTAAATTTAATTCTAGAACCTTTTCGAACAACTTTATTTTTAGAGTATTCTTAGAGTTTTTGTATTTGAAGTATTCTCAAACGTTACAGTTGTTCTAATAAAAAAATTTTTAAATAAATTTATTAATAATAAAATCAATAATTTTAAAAAATGCATCTGAATAATAAATTAATCTGTACATTACTGAATTTAAAAAGTACTGCTTTTTATTAATAATTAATTTTTCATCTACTATCAGATATTTCTTAGTCGTCCTGGTTTCCCGTGTTACTTGTTATTGATCCAGCATTTACGTTCTGAAGTATTGATGAATGACATGTTTTATTCCGTAACATTCATGGGTTATAATTTTGTTTTTAGTGTTGAATATTTTTATGCAAATAATTTTCTTTAGTTATATTGTCGTAAATTTATTCAGTTCTTCTTTTCTAATTATTATCTTGTGCGAAACTTCTCTCAAGTCAATAAGTTTAATTTGATTATATTTTGATAATTTGTTCAAACAGGCGAGGAGTAAATTTATCAATGAGCACAATTTTAAAAACGTAATCTTTAAATTGAAAAAATCAATCTTTCAGTAGCTGCTCAGAACTAATTTTACTTACCTTGTTGAGAAGTTTTTTCAGTGGTTAAAGCATACACTTTTATAATTAGTTAACGCATTTTTTTTCATCTTATATATAAAATAATATTTTGAATTTTCATAATAATATTTTCAATAGAAACTAAAAATAAAAAAATTAATACAAATTTTAGGGCTAATTTTGGTAATCTTTCAAATTTTTAATTTCAATATCAAATCATAGAATATTTTTTACGAAAAACTTTTTAAGTTTTAAAATAAAAAATAAAATGAAGTTAATTATTTAAATTATCTATTTTCTACTTTTTTAAAGTTTACTTTAGTATCGATCATGAAAAATATGTTAAAAAAAGGTGTCCATTAAAATTTTGTAAAAAAATTTATTTCATTATATAACAAATTAATAGTTTTTTCTTTTTTCAAGTATTTAATAAAAATTGTCCGCTTAGCATATTAAAAGCGTTTTAACAATAAGATTTTTATCCAAAATGAGTAATAATATTATATTGCCTGAAATAGTTTTTTTTTTTTACTTCCAACTAAATTAAAAAAACCAAGTTTTTAACAACTGAACAAATAACACTATATTTTATCATACATATAAAAATATTAAATAATAACTTTGAATTGCATTTAACAAAAATTAACATGAATTTTTAATGATCATGCGTCTAGGCTCTTTTACTCAAGTTTTTAAAGATTGAAAAAGTTTGAAATGTTTCAGGCTGTGTAAAACTATCACTCATTTTTCAACAATCTTTTCCACCCTAATATTTTTAATTACAATATTTATCATGTAAAACAATTTACGAGAACTAAAACAAAAAATACTTAAAATAACAATGTTATTCACAAATGTTAACAATTTTCAAAAATAATAACAAACAAACAATTAAAAAATACTTTTAAACCTAACTATACATACATTAAAAACTTTTTACAATAGTTTAAAGTCTAGTTCAATATTTAATTAATATTAATCTAAATTGAATATTATTTAATTTTCGACTATATTCTGTTTTTCTCACTGTACATGATTTTCAAAGTAAACAAAGGCTCTTAAGTGGCTATTTTCATAAAAATAGATCCTACAGTGACAATAACTAGACCAAAGTTGATGTGCTTCCGAGTACAACCTAAAAGAATATTTTTTGTTTTAAATAATTTGTTCTTTTTTATTTTTAAGAAATATTGTGAGCATCCTTATATAATAAAAGTTATTTTTAATTTTACCTGATGCGAGTTTAACAAGAGCATCCTGATCTATACATTTATTATTATGACAAGAGTAGTTTTTATTTTCTTCAAAACATTCATCTGTCAAGCCTCCAAAGCACGTTTCTCCAAGATCTAAAAAGAAAAATTCTATTAACTTAAAAATTTACCAAGTTTTATTTTCGTATATTTTTAATTTTGCCGAGTGATAAAGTAGAGAATATTTATATTTGTATCAATTAACGTTTAAAATTAAAAAAGAAAAAAAAAAAATTCACGATGCGGTAGTTCAATTGGAATTACAAACAAGTACGCGACTATTTAATCTTGATTATTCTCGAAGCTTATTAAAACAAAAATAATAATATTTTAAAAGGAAATTCAAAGTAAATATGCTCTTCTTTTCATAATGTGGTCAAACCAAAACAAGTTTTTGATTATTCGAGTACAGTAGGACCTCGCGCAATGTACATCCATCGGGAACCTCGCGAATTGTCTTTAGTGGCTGCTTTGATCTTTGGACAGTGTCCAAGGTTTTACGGGGACAATTCCCGAGATTTGGACAACGCGCGGGGTTCTACTGTACAACCACACCAAAGAAAATTGTAATGAAAAGCCTATAAGTCAATAAATTTCGATTGGGTCAGAATGCCATATATAAATAGCCTAAATATATAAAAGTTACTGAGAAAAAAAAAATTTAATAAAGAATTAAAGACACCTTAGATGAAAATAAAGACATTTGAATGATACTTACGTCTCGTGGTAACACATTTTTTATGACTTTTGGAGTAATGTGAATTTTTACTGCACACGCATTTACGAGATTGGGTCGCAATCATTCCAAGAACATTTTTCTTAACCGTTTCACATTCGGACTGACCAAGACCGGCTTGGCATTGCGTCGACTCGATGCACGTTCCGTTGATTTTATACACAGTCTCGTGGCACTGAAGGCCGTCGGGACTCATGGCATACTTCTCGGGACACATGCAAATTTTCAACGACGTGTTATTCCCGTCGACGTCGCACTTGGATCCCGCGATAGAGGAACAATCCTGGTCGTTAACGCAGACCGTCTTTACTACTGAACTGATTACCTTTTGTATTACTGTTCAACAGAGTAAAATTTTATATTGTATGAGAATCTGTTTATTTTGGTTTTCAAGAAATTCAAATTTGAAATATTCCGAGAATTATTTGGATGTTTACATGTATCTTGAATTTTACGTCCAAACAAACTCGTGATTTCAAAGAAAATTATAACTCGTAATTTTGAGTAGAAAAATTTATCACTTATTTTTCATTACTAAATTTATTATAAATTAATATACTTTTTATTTTTTATTTTTTAAACGAAAGCTATTTTTAATTTATCTCAAACGGTTTTTAAAATGTAAAAGCCTGTGAAAATCAAATAGTTTTTCATTTATTGAAGAAAACTGAATTTGTTGCTTGATCTTAACGAACATAATTTTATTAGTCGTCATCAAGCCAACACGAAGATCAAAATTTTTGAAAAATAGAAAAAAAACTTGCCTCGACGGGATTATTTATTTATTCTAAAAAAGTTCACCTTTAGCAAAAAAAGTGAAGTTTGTTGTTAATTTCTCATGCTAACGGTTTTAGAGATGAATTTTAAAAACATTTTACGAAATTTAATTACTAGAACTAACGCCGTTTTCGATCTTAAATTACTTCATAACAATATCAATCATTTCGGAGAGGAGTACTGTTTAATTAGAGTTTTATTTCATGACATTGGAAAGTTCTATCATTTTTCTATTCTCAGATACTAAAATTTATTAGAAAAGCTATGAAGAAACTGCTATGACTCAATGAAAATAAAATAAGTCAAATCTAACGATTGTAGAAATAATTTTCGATATTTATTCATCATGCATATTAAGTTTAAAAAAAAAATTTGAGTTATGAATTGAATTAATTTTTTCATCTAAATAAAACATTTACTAAAATGGAATTAAAAATTCATAAGTTGTGGGTTGAATTTAATAACTGTACAATAATATCATAATCTTACTCTTTGGAACGGCAATCCCATTACTGTTACAGGATTCGTAGATATTGTTGCTCGTATTCAGACACAGACATGAATTTTGATTACACTTGACATTCCTCTCGTTCGGTAGGTATTTTTGGCAAAAATCATCGTCCAAGCATGGAATTCTTGCACTAACTGTAAAATATTTTTTTTTTTAGTAAGTTTATGTAATTTTTTATTAACACCTCACGACTATTTTTTAAAACGGTACTTGATAAATTACAAATTTTTACAAATCATATTAAAAATTAAATTAAAAAATTATTATGATATATAGTTACAGTGATAATAAAAAATAGTGATTTATAAAAATAAAAAAAATTTAATTAAAAAAAATACGTACTCTTGGTGTCTTGTGCACCGATGAAACCAAGGAGAAGAAGAAAGGCAACGAAAGTTTTAAAATCCATTTTATCTAGAAACTTAAAACGTGATTGTAGCTGAAGCTCTTACTTAAATCCAACTTGTAGCGTGATCCCTTTGACTAAATGGAGATGTTAACTGATCGATCGACTCGGAGCTACTGAAACGAGAGTACAGAATAGTGAAGGAAGAAAGCTCTGACAAGCTCTTCGTCTCACTTCCCTCTCTATTATACTAAACCTTTTGTGTTTGTAAACAGGATGGAGAGGGAAATAAAGGTGGTGACAAATTTCACCTCACATGAATCTTATCGATCACTGTTTCGAAAATTTTAAGTACTTAAATTTTAACTAAAATTTTTGCATTCATTTTAAATGTAAATTTTTCGAAAATGTTGATCTGTCTACTCTATTTGTTGAAAAAAAACTAAGACTGTTTTTTCGATTTTCAAAAATTTCGTAGTAAAAATAATTCTATTATCTGAAAAATTATTTTGGAAAATAATGCATATTAACGTAACCACATGCTTAAATTCCTCTTTCTCACGCAAACCCGAGAAGGAGCGACTCTTCTTCGAGAAAAACGGTCTAATAACCTATGTCTAATGTAAATTAGTCTAAAAGGCTAAATATTTTACCATGCAATCAAATTAATATGTAAGCTATCGCAATATGCGCTATGTTATCCTAATTTTCAAATTGTTCTTCGCTGCATTCCGCACCGGCCGGCCGGTCATGACTTTTTCTCACCCAGGGTGTCGAGTTGTGGCGGAGTCTGAGGATGTCTGTGTCCAATAACTGCACCTCGTTGCTGAGTTGTACAATTTTTACAAAGTTGTCCCGGTTTTAAATTAATTTAATGCTAAATTATAAAAATTAAAATAAATTATAGTTACTATTATGACAATAAAATGTGTCACATAAGAAATTTGATCATTTTATGTACTTGAATTACTTACTTTGAGCAAGCATTAAAAATAATCAAATTTTTTTCAAAACAATTATTTTTCCATGTAATTCCAATTGTTTCCAAATGATTTTAATCTCTTGATGTTTGATTTATTATTGAAAACTAACTTATTGGCTTATCGTAAAGTAATTTTTTGATTACAGTGAATTTTAATACACAGGTTTTGACTGGTTCATTAACAATTAGAAAATTGTGTATAGACATTTCTCGGAACGACTGATTTTAGGTTGACAACGATGTGCCTTAAGTACACTATATTTACTGTAGATTAGCCAAACTATGGGATGAAGAATTTTTCGCCTAAATTATAATAATAATTATGACTAGTGGGGTTTTTTTTTTTTTTTTTTTTTTTTTTTTTTTTTTTTTTTTTTTTTTTTGTAATTAATTGTTGTGGTATAAATTTTTGATGATTTTTATTGCGAATTCACGATATTTTCACGCAAGTTGTCACTGCAAAAAAGCTGATTCATAAGTAAAATTATAACTTCTTTTTCATACCTCCGGGCCGAAAACACCAAATCCCCGGAGCGGGACTTTGGGTTTTCCTCCCGTCGTTATGAAAAAAACATTACACACGACACTGGAAAAGTATTAGCAAATCCCTAGCAAACCCAACCCTTAATTTGGGTTTGCTAGGGCTTGCTAATACTTTCCAGCGTCCGGTGTGTAATATACTATTTAGAAGTACTCGAGGTACTCGAGATTTTTTTTATTTGAAATGATGAATAAAAAAAAATGTTGTTGTTATTTTTGTCAAAAAAGACAGAAAAAAAGGATATTAAAAAAAAGTATGAATAAAAATCAGGTGGGTTAATACTATGAAGGACGGTCATCGCAGTAGATTTAAAGCGAGGTTTAGTTAGTGCAGTTTTGCCGGGAATGAAGCAGTGTCCCTTTTGCACGTAAACGTGTTCGCGCGCGCGGTATGACCGCACTAATTGTTTAAAGCTGCTCGGTTTGAGCAGCAACAGCAGAGAAGCCGGAGATAAATATGTGAGCAAAGTGTCGACGCTGCAGGAATAATAATTATTTCGGTTCTTCGCATCCTTGCGGATACTGCTGAGTTGCAGAAGGCGTGTCGCATAACGATAGTCACGGTGCGTTCTAGCTAATTTCAACTTAAATCTCGAACCCACAGTCGGAGCTAAGCTAATATCTCCCTTTTTTAGGTATTCTCTCCGACTATCATACAAATGGGGGAAACTAATTTGGGGAAAACGTTCCCCCATTTTTCTCGCTGTAGTGTGTTTCATTAATTTATAATTTTCTTTTTTTTTCTTTCTTTATATACATATATTCAACAGATAAATCAGAGAGTGAAACACATAAGTTTTTATAATCCATTATTTATTGTTTTTTGAGGATTCAAATTCATTTTGAATTTGTATCATGTTATAGCGTAACTTAGCAATGTTGGAATTTTTTTTTTTTTTTTTTTTCCTGAAGCGACAAAGGAGAATACTTTATATATTTAGAGATCCATACCGATATAAATATCTTTTAATGACCGTACATATACATTACAATGATATATAGATTTTCAATAGCTTAATTATCATCATCTACCGGTATGGACTCTACAGGTTTCGTTTCAAACGCGTATCAAAGAACATTTTATGATACTTGTAGGCTTTCAGAATTTAATTGAGTAGTGCAATATCTAAATTAAGTAAATTTGAAAAACAGCAGGCCGTATCGCTTTTATCAGAGAAAATTAATGAGCAAAAGATAAAAATGGTACAAGCTTCGTTTTGGATTTTGGCATAATTTACCGAGTTGAAGTAAAATCTAGGAAGCTAAATTGCTTTGTGGGTAAGCGTTTGCAGCCCGCCCAGAAGGGGAATAATAAAGCGAGCAATAACGTGCGAGTAAATTATAAAGGATAAATCGCAAGAAGCCGTGTGTGGGTGCAGCTCTGCAAGAGCAAGTCTCTGCATCTCCGCGTGCATATGTTTATACGCAAAGCGCTCAAACTATAATGCGTTGCAACGTGCAAACGAGCGCGCTCTAATTGAGTCAATACGCTAACGAGAACTTTTAATTCGTTGTGGATTTGAGGAAAACCACGTGCCTAAGAGATTCCCTCTCTTAATTAATCCCCTGCTGATTTTCGCCGAGGCAGTGCACGCTGCGGATACTCGAATGAATTTTCTGGCGGAGCACTTAAATGTTTTAATAGCTTTATCGTGTCACTCACCGCACGGACTCTCGAGCTTATTTCCAAATGAGTATTCAATTTTATTTAACTTTTTTTATTAAATTCTTCTTTATTAAAGCTTTTTTACATCCTGTACATTTAAACATTAGCCAGTCCAAGGCTCATTAATATTATCTATTTTAATAATTTTAAATTCAATTTTAAATATTATTTGTATAGGTCCATCCTTACAAATGATTGATACATATTAAATCATAGTAACTACTGAAAAAGATAAAGGTTATCCAGAAATTTATTCACTATTTCTGATTTATAAATTTGAAATCAAAATAAATTTCATTTGACATAACAAGTGTGAAGGAGAGCGTCGAAAGATATTCACTTATAATTATAAACAGATGGTCAATAACAACAATAATAGCACATCAACGTCGTTTGATTGTGATGTTGTATGGATTTGCTTGGAACTCAAAATTCTCATTAAAATATTATGAATAGCTGCAGTACGAGCTATTCAATTTCATGTTCAATCAGTTCAAATTTATATGTTTCAAAGGAAGCAAATTTAAAGACCAATTGAATCAATAAATTAATTTTAGTCCTTGATTTGGATTGAAGTAGAAATTAATTTCAGTATTCGTCCGTTTATTCGAGTTTGCTTAAATTTAATAATAGACTTATTTCTATATCTAAGAATTGTTTAAAAGTTCAGTTTATTTTGATAAACACTTTTATTATTACTCTAGTATAACTACCCATCATATTATCTAATGGAATGTTTACGACCTCTTTAGACAAAGGAAGGAGTAAGGTGAGAATAGAAACTCCTTGTTATTGTTTATTAAAATTTTGAACGGGTTCTACCTACAAGTAAAAACTATACGGTGAATATGAATATATGATAATTTTTTTTTTTTGAAAATGAACTAATGATAGAAGTGAAATCAAAAAATTTAATACGGACGACTGAAGGCCGAATTATTTCAATTTGAGTAATTTTCAATATCGATAACCACCATTCGAAATTGACGGAGCTGCTTCCTTATTCAATTTTTCAAGCAACAATCTCGGTTAAAATAAAAAGCATAAACATTTATGACACGCATGTATGCTCATATTCCAAGTTTTATTGAATGCAGTAACTAACTTTTTTGAAATTTAATTTTAAAAAATAAATAAAAAAAAAGTTTTTAAAAAACATGCTTTTCTCTAAAAAGTTTTGAGAAATTATTTTAAAAAACGTACTAAAAAGAAGAAAATAAAATTTTAATACTGCTAAATTCTTTCAAAGTACTTCAAAAGATTTAATATTAATAGAACAAACAAAATTTCGTAATGACTCAAACAAAAGCATGGGGCACTTGATGAAACAGAGCCATACGCCTTAAGATTAAGTCATGTATAGAGCCCCATGCTTTTGTTTAGAGTCATCACGAAATTTCGTTTGTTCTATTTATATTAAATCTTTTGAAGTACTTTGAAAGAATTTAGCAGTATTAAAATTTTATTTTCTACTTTTTAGTACGTTTTTTTTAAATAATTTCTCAAAACTTTTTAGAGAAAAGCATGTTTTTTAAAAAATTTTTTTTTATATATTTTTTAAAATTAAATTTCAAAATAGTTAGTTACTACATTCAATAAAACTTGGAATATGAGCATACATGCGTGTCATAAATGTTTATGCTTTTTATTCTAACCGAGATTGTTGCTTGAAAAATTGAATAAGGAAGCAGCTCCGTCAATTTCGAATGGTGGTTATCGATATTGAAAATTACTCAAATTGAAATAATTCGGCCTTCAGTCGTCCGTATTAAATTTTTTGATTTCACTTCTATCATTAGTTCATTTTCAAAAAAAAAAATTATCATATTCACCGTATAGTTTTTACTTGTAGGTAGAACCCGTTTAAAAAAACCAATCGCCGTAAATGTTACTTAATAAAGTTTATTTTTTTTTTAGATTTCATTGCGTAGATTCGGTAAATTTGAATGTATCTCCTTTTTGTCAACATGTTCAAGCCCCATAAATTAGTCATTATTATTGTTAAAAAATATATCCAAACGAATGATTTCACATTTTAAATAAATATTCTAAATAATTTCACTAGCTAAGATATATTCAGTTATTCTGATCTAAGCCAGAACACATAAAAGTCCTAGGTAAAATCAATTATATAAGTATTTGGACCTATTTTTTAAATGCACACTTTATACCTTTATTTTAATATAAATTTAGATAAAAAATGTTAGAAGTACTCATTTGTACTTTTGAAATGATAAGAAAAAAAAAAAAAAAAAAAGATAAAAATTTTCAATAATTGATTCATGCTAACTTAGATATAAAATAGTTCCTCCGATTAAAATTTCTGAAGTATAACATTTTATCATCAGACAAAACCCATAAAAATATTGATAAATTTTTTCTAAAAATGTATAATCTCCTATGATGATATAACCTTTTATTTAATAAAAACTTTAATGTGAAATAATGGAGCAAATGCTCATCTGCACTTTAAAAACCCATGCTAAATAAAATTTATAATTTCTGGTCCATTGGACATCAAGACCTGGAACTATCTGTTTCTATTGTACATGTAGTTCTTAACTCTTATCACAAAAATATTAACCAATTTGAAACTTTAAAATCACTTTGACCCTATAACTTTAACTTACTTACAAAAAACAAAAAATATTCAGTAATTGATTCATGTTGACTTAAATAAACTTTAATGTGAAATCACTTGGAAAATAATGAAATTTACTAGTAAAATGAAAACCATGATAATCGTTCCAAATTTTGTGCTTCTTTTAATAAAGACTTAAAAAAGAATATGTTAAAATTTCATAAGGATTCACAACACGGTTTTCGAGATATTTCAATCCAAAGTTGAGCTAAAATCGCTCGAAATCGGGTGGTGGGAGAAACATGCCGTTTTCATTTTGCTATATTTTCCAAACCATGTTGTGAATCGTCTTGAAATTCTGACACGATTTCTCTCAAGTCTTTATTTATAGATTTCAATAATTTTCTTATTGTTTTGTTATTAAAAATCATTAAAATTTTTTTCGATTTTTCTTAATTTTTCAAAACGTTTTTCGTACTTTTGGTCTAGACTATATGAAAGTAGAAATCGTAAAAAATATTATGTTAAATTTTCAAAACAATTTGTTAAATTGAGCCGAAGTACTGACGAGTTAAAAATAAAAAATTGTTCCTGGCGGCCGGGCATGACTCCGAAGTCACGTGACTCAGCTGCTGCGCTAACCTATGGGCCCCCCAGTGGGGGGCCCCCACCACTCCGAAAAAGAACTAGTGAACGTCCTATCATGAACTTGCAACGCTGCGGAAATAATTTGATATCGATAGATCGATATTCGATACTAATTGATGTAATATACTAAAGTAGACTCGTAGAGGTAATATACGTCATATATTATGTTATAAAGGTTATCAATTTTTTTATGCGATCGATTCTAACTTAATAAATTGTTTTTAGCATTAGACTTGAAATGAAAGTTAATCTGTCATTCTTAATTTTCATTAGATATTATGTCACGGAAAAAATCTAATCACAGATAAAAAAAATTTCTGTTGTTTCATCGCTTTTATCAGACGAAAACGATATAAATACAGTTCTGTTCGTAGATTAAAAAAAAATTATACCTACATTGCGAAAATTATAAAAGGCAAAAATACATCGAAAAAGCATATGTAGTATCGTAGAAAGTATTTCTGCTACTAGAACTGACTTGAAATTCTTGAATTTCAAAAAAATCATTTTAACATTAATTTAATAAATTGAATGTCTTCATTCAATTAACTGTAACTTTTTTTCCTTAACGAGTTTAGAAACGCGGTTTTCGGCATTCGAAAGAGGAAAAAATACATTACGATGTGCAAAAATCATAAAATCCATTTTTTGAAAAATTTAAGGTATATGTGTACCCCCTTAATAGATTATTTCAACTCATCCAGCGCGTAATTCTTAATCGGTATTTAATAAAACATCTATCGTACCTTTCTGAAAACCGATTTTTTTATGAACCCAAAGATTAAAATAACACCAATTAATTCGATTCTCAAATTGAGCAATTCAAAAAATTAATTTTTGAAAAAAAAAAAAATCCCGTTTAGTTCTTTTAAAGTCTAAATTTACGCTGTTTAGACTCGTAGCAACTGTTATGAAAAAAAAAAAAAACATTAAAGGTTAAAAATTGCTTTAATCAGGAGAAAACAGGAGAATAAAATTTAATAGCTTTTGAAAAAGCGCATATTGTATATAAAACATGATCTTTATTGTTTCAAATAATATAAATTTAAGTGCAAGTATTGCATTTAAAATTCCCGATCTTGGTTATGAAAACCCAACTTGTTCCAATCTTCCACTCTCAAAGCGTCCAAAGTGTTTCTGATGATCAAGTGGGTTGGATTAAAAATAGGCAAGTTTTTACTCAAAATATTGGCCGCATCGTCAAATGATTCGCGGCCTTCGATTCCTTTGGTCATTTTAGTTATGATCGTCGATCCGTAAATTGGAAATTTTTCGGTGCTGCCTTTTGAACCAAATGCGTCCACCAAATCTTGGTTACCGGCATATTTTATTAATTTATATTCACAATCCACCAACAAATTAAAATAAGATACGCGGCAGTTACGTAGCTTCGTAGATTTAGCATTTTCCAATTCTTCAATGCACTCGTTAAAATAATCCTGATAATGACTATTACCATTAATAGCGTCCAACAAACTCGTATCCACTGCTTGATTCAATACTTTGACTTTAGCGACGTGTTCAAGGATATATTTGTAACAATATTCCCTGTTATACGCATATTGTTCCGATACCAAAAAAAGACTTAAAATGTTCATTTTATTATCATTAACAAGATTGACATCAGAGTGTTCGAGGATAAATTCTAAATCGTCTTTTAGAGGCTTATACGAGTGAAAACTTTCGACGTAAAACACGAATGGGCTTTTTCTACCAAAATCCGACTGATTATTAAAATCGGCTCCAAATTCCAAAAGAAGCCTTACAATATCCAATCTATGATAGTAAGCAGCCAAGTGCACCGGTGTGTATCCACGATTATCGCTTAAAGCTACATCCACACCAGCCTCTAACAAAATCTTAGTAGCATAATAGTTTGAATTTTTGACAGCCAAGTGTAATGGAGTTAAAAAGTCATTATTAAAAGCATTGCAAACAACTCCAGAGTTTGAACAATAAATAAGCAAAAGCCGTAAAACCTTTAAATTATCTTTATCAGCGGCCAAATGCAAGGCATTGTTTTTACGATATCCACTGCAAGCCTCGACGCTGGCTCCGGCATCCAGTAAGAGTTTAACAACTTCACAGTTTTGTGACTCTACCGCGTTATGGAGTGCACTGGTTAGTGTTTTACTAATATCTGCTCTGGCATTTAGCAGTAATTTAACAATTTGATCATCCTTTTGCAATCTGCAGGCGCTTATCAGTGGAGTATCGCCATCTACACTGTTGGTATTAACATCCGCACCTGCTTCTAGTAATATTTTGATTAAATTACTTTTGCGAGTGTTGTCCACGTTTGATTTTTGTTTGAAGAGTACTTTAGCTAAGTGCAGCGGAGTATATCCGAGCTTGTTTTGGGCATTCAAATTAGCTTTACGATTCAACAACAGCTTTAAAATATCAATATTATTCGGATCGACGGCCAAGTGCAACGGTGTGTTACCATGCTTATTTTTGGCACTTGTGCCGAACCCAGCGTCCAACAGCAGCTCAACCATCTTAATATTATTAGTTTTTATTGAATCGAGCAGTAGACTTTGTCTTTGATTTAAATATTTTATATTAACATGAAAATTATGTTCAAACTCCAGGAGCAGTTGAACGATTCTCGAGTTACCGTACCAAACGGCTAACTCAAACAAAGTACCGTAATTGCAGTCTTCTTCTTGATAATCGATTAATTTGGGTAAAATGTATTCAAAGACCTCTACGTTTAGCGACTTAACTGCCTCGTAAAGGGAGGACCGGAAAATCTTAGCCCCAGCTTCTATTAGCAGCTTTATTATCTGTAAATCCCTCGACTGAATAGCGTAGTCGAGCGCGCTTTTATCATCAAAATCCTTAAGATCCAAATTCGAAGTTTCAATGATCAAATCTGAGATTATTTGGATGCTCTGTTGCTCGATTACTGCAACGTGCAGCGGGCTTCTCCTTTCTTTGGAATTTATTTTGACGTCGTCGAAGCAGTTTCTTCCAGAAAGCTGTTGATGTGAAAATGATGATGAACCTCCGGTATTTTGGCGCGTCGCTATTACTATCTGACCCCTCCTCATCTAAAAATCAATTTCATATTAACAATTTTTTATTTTCATACCTTTTTTTAACATCATTTTTCACTCCTGAATAAAAATCATTTTTTACATTTTTTTAAATTTATGAGGTACACGGACCTTCAAAATAATTGATATTTTTTTTTTTTTTTTGAATTTGGATTGCACTTGATAGTCCCTCGGTTGTAGATTTATACGTCAAAATTTCAAGTCCCAAAAAAATTTTATTTTTTTAAAAGATATAAATAAATTAGTTCTTGGGAATTATTTTTATCATTTTATAAGCAAACGATTTCCCATAACCTTTTACTCACTGGTAATAAAAAATTTCTGTTTTTGTTGGTTTTATCAAATAAATGGTCAAAATTTGTTTATTAATTGAATCTTGAAAATTATGAAAACCTAAAAACCTTGATAAATTTTTTAGCATGGGGTGGAATGCGGGGGATACAATTAACAAAGATTTTAACATCGACTTTACAGTAGGAACAAAATAAATTTTTCTTAAATAAAGTATCCAGGATTACATTTAAAATAATAATAAATATTAGTTAAGGAATCAGAGAATGGTCTAGTATGAAAATTAATCTAATTTTTTTGATTATTTTAGATTTATAATTTCAATTAAGTCTCTCATTTATAATTTTAAATCTACTGAATTTCGGCTAAGCCTTTTATCGATAATTTGATTAACTTTTGACTTACTATCAAAATTAAATTTTTTTCAAGTAACCAAAAACTAATTTGTTTAAAACTTTGAAAAAAATAAAAATTTATTTCAACTTATAAACCTACAACTTCTTATAGGGAGGGATCGGACAAAAGCCTCGCAACTCGTGATTGGCAGAAATAAGTGTGTGAGAGAGAAAGGTATATTCCCTGTTGTTACCCCACACGTGTGGCAGAAAAAATGATGCGCACGAAATCGAAGACCAATGCTGGTGCACCAGGTCGCTAAACACTCGTCCGGGGCGACTTCCCCAGGAAGTTTGCCTCATTACGACCTAACTTAGCTAGAAAAAGGTACCTAGTGCATCAGGTCGCTGAACACTCGTCCGGGGCGACTTCCCCAGGAAGTTTTGTCTCATTACGACCTAAATTGGCTAGAAAAAGGTACCTAGTGCCCCAGGTCGCTGAACACTCGTCCGGGGCGACTTCCCCAGGAAGTTTGCCTCATTACGACCTAACTTAGCTAGAAAAAGGTACCTAGTGCATCAGGTCGCTGAACACTCGTCCGGGGCGACTTCCCCAGGAAGTTTTGTCTCATTACGACCTAAATTGGCTAGAAAAAGGTACCTAGTGCCCCAGGTCGCTGAACACTCGTCCGGGGCGACTTCCCCAGGAAGTTTTGCCTCATTACGACCTAACTCACCTAGAAAAAGGTTTTCTAGCTAATAGTCGCCCCGGACGAGTGTTCAGCGACCTGGTGCACCAGGTACCTTTTTCCAGCTAATTTAGGTCGTAATGAGACAAAACTTCCTGGGGAAGTCGCGCCGGACGAGTGTTCAGCGACCTGATGCACTAGGTACCTTTTTCTAGCTAAGTTAGGTCGTAATGAGGCAAAACTTCCTGGGGAAGTCACCCCGGACGAGTGTTCAGCAACCTGGTGCACCAGGTACCTTTTTCTAGCTAAGTTAGGTCGTAATGAGGCGAAACTTCCTGGGGAAGTCGCCCCGGACGAGTGCTTAGCGACCTGGTGCCCCAGCATTGGTCTTCGATTTCGTGCGCACCATTTTTTCTGCCACACGCGTGGGGTAACAACAGGGTTAGGTATATATTTGGTTTTCTGCTGCTGTGTTATGCGCACGTGAGGTTGAGGTCAGACTTGTGAGCTTTGATTTGTTCGATGGGAAAATATTAAAAGTACCTAAGTGAATTTTGTAAAAGTTTTTTTATGTCAACACTCACAAGGAGAGGTCACACCCTCCGGGTCACCGATCTTGACGAAACTTTGGGGATCGTTTTCTTATACCAAAAGATGAAGAAATCTACCAATCATCCCGTCTAATGGGCCTTTTATACCTAGTTCCTACATAGCTTATATCGTATTTTTAGCTCTTTTTGGGTTTTTTTGCGAATTTTCAAAAAATTCCTGTTCGTAGCCTATTGCACTTACAAAATTCTGCAACCCCGCATTTTTTTTGTTTTTTCATCTTCTTTTGAGAAAAAATATTTTTAAATCTAATTTTGAAGAAATAGTCCATGTAAAATTAAGGTAATCAAAAGCATTTTTTTACTGTTTTTTTGGTTTTATAAACTTAAACTGTACGTCGTCAGCCTTATCAAAATTATGTCTCAAAATATTTTTTCTATAAAATTCATAAAAAAACAAAGAAAATGCGGGGTTGCAGAACTCTGTAAGTGCAATAGGCTTTGAGCAGGAATTTTTTGAAAATCAGCTTGTTTTGACACTTTAAACACTTTAGTGCGACTTTTGTGGTTATTTGTGCCAATTTTCAAAAAATTCCTGCTCAAAGCCTATTGCACTTACAGAATTCTGCAACCCCGCATTTTCTTTATTTTTTTATGAATTTTTTAGAAAAAATATTTTTAGACATAATTTTGATAAGGCTGACGACGTACAGTTTAAGTTCATAAAACCAAAAAAACAGTAAAAAAATGCTTTTGATTACCTTAATTTTACATGGACTATTTCTTCAAAATTAGATTTAAAAATATTTTTTCTCAAAAGAAGATGAAAAAACAAAAAAAATGCGGGGTTGCAGAATTTTGTAAGTGCAATAGGCTACGAACAGGAATTTTTTGAAAATTCACAAAAAAACCCAAAAAGAGCTAAAAATACGATATAAGCTATGTAGGAACTAGGTATAAAAGGCCCATTAGATGGGATGATTGGTAGATTTCTTCATCTTTTGGTATAAGAAAACGATCCCCAAAGTTTCGTCAAGATCGGTGACCCGGAGAGTGTGACCTCTCCTTGTCAGTCTACATAACTTATCGATTAAATCTATTTGAAATTAGTTATGGGTGCCTGTAGCTACATGGATTGTACGAATCGGTCAGAAAATGGTTATCAAATGTGTAAGTTTCCTCGGAACCCAAACAGACGCAAGATATGGCTTGCAAATTTCAAAAATAAGATTAGAAACCCAGAGAGTTCAAATATTGTCTTGTGCCAAGTAAGTACTAATTATTGATAACGTGTTTTGCTCATTAATTTATTTCTAAATGAATAAAATGATAACTTTGAGAAAAAAATTTGTGCTTTATCAGTATTTTTTAATAATCTTTATAAACTTTAAATTCTAAATCAAATAATAAAATCTATACTAAGAAAAATTGAGAATTTGCAACACTAAAGAACTGTTTCTAAAAAAAATCCACAACGGATTTCTCCAAAGTAAAATGAATTTTGATAATGCCATGTTTAAATTTGAGATATAGAGTTAAAATAGTTAAAACAGATTTTGATAGTAAAAGTGAATATCGTTGGGCTGGAAGAAAAAAAACACCTGAGACCAAGAATCCATGAAAAAAGTATCATGATGTATAATTTTTCCGAGAAAACTGTCATGTTAAACTTGCTGCGGATCGGAAGACAACATTCCCCGAGGAAAGTGTAACCAGTGTGTTTTTATCCGGGAAAAAAATTACATTCACTCAAGACGAAAATATATCCTGGGGAAAAAGTAATCTGCACAACTTTTTCCGGGTAAAGTGTAACGTTGAGATAATTAATGATTGAGAAATTCTTTTTTCATGTTACCTTTCATTACCAACTTATTTGAAGCAGACTAAGGGAGCTTTTCCCGAAGAAATCGTAACGTTGAGAATATTTTCCGGGTAAAGTGTAACGTATAGGTGATTAACGATTAAAAAATATTTTTCTAAGTGAGAATCTACAATATCAATGCTAAATTTTTTGAAGTAGACTAAGGGAGCTTTTCCCGAGGAAATCGTAACATTGAGAACTTTTTTCCGAGTAAAGTGTAACGTTGAGGGAATCATCGAATGTAAAAATGTTTTATAAATAAAAATTTACAATATCAATGCTAACTTTTTTCAAGCAGGCCAAGGAGATTTTCCCGGGGAAATCGTAACGTTGAGAACTTTTTTCCGTGGAAAGTGTAACGTTGAGGGAATAATCTAATATAAAGATATTTTTTAAAGGAAAATCTACAATATCCATGCCAACTTATTCGAACCAGAGAAAGGAGATTTTTCCAAGGAAATTGTGACGTTGGGACTTATAAAAATAACTTGTTACGTTTTTCATGAAAAATTGGTACTGTTACTGTTTAACCGGATTTTTTGGCAGGTGTTTTTTTTCGTTCGGGCCAACGATATGTAGGTATACTAGAAATAAACTTTTGTAGTATGACACCTAGTTTTATACAAGTCTTTGTGCTTACTGTCATGAAGGTTATTAATTTACTGGTTTCAAAGTTTGAAAGTATTTTGAAAAATTATTTTAGACTTAAAAGAGTTATAATTATTTTTTATTAAAAATAAGTAAATGATTAACATTAATCCAGGTGAGTCAAATCTTGGAAATTTAGTAGTTTTTTTTTTATTATACAAGGAATATAATTATTTTTATGTTTCATAATAGTTCTCGATAACTCAAACTTCAGTCCTAAAGACTTTAGTATTTTTATTTATTTTTTTTTTTTTTTTTTTTTTATTTAAATATACGGGCTGTGTGCCCATTACAATGGGTTATCATTGATTTTATTTCTAAGACTTTGAAATTTTTATTCGCTTTTTAAACAATTTGAAACATGTTTAGAGAAAAGTTATAAGTTGTGTTGTGGACATATATTTTTGAACAAAGTTTAAATTATAATCCTGAACACCAAGTTCACACTCATTGACTGCAACAGAATTTTGAAAAGTTTCAGTGTATTATCAGTGTTGAATACTGATATCTAATCTTATGTGTGAAAAATAGGCTCATCAGTTTTTATGATTCTTAATTTAAAAATATTTCTAACATTTAAATGATCTTAAAATAAAGCTTGAGCTCATAGTAACTAACTATATAAAAATTTATTTAAACTTTTACGGTTGCAATAAATTTGTAATTTCAGAAATTGATGGAATCATTTAATAAAATAGTTCTAAACAAGCTTATATTATTTGTATTTCAATCATAGTTATTTTAAGAAATTGATTATTTCAATTTTAACTGTTAACTCATACTTTTTTATTTTTGTTTTAGGTTTCAAGGTTCATCAGTTTTGAGGAAAATCCAAATACAAATCAAAGTACATTTGAGTAAAGTAAACAAAAGACATTGATAGTCAAGTAAACTTTACTTTACTTGAATCTGCATAAAAGTTATTATTTTTTAAGCTTAGTACGTATTTTAATTTAGTTTTAAATGCAAATCTTATTGTCAGTTACACAATAACAGTTTTTTATTTTATTAATTTTTTAAACTTTCTTTTGAAAGTATTTTTATTTTTCAGTTGTGAAATAGAAAGTAAAAATCATGTTTTCAAAATTGTATTCTTTCGCAAACTTTATTTTTTTAAAGTTTAATTGCACATTCAATTCATCTTAGTTAGACAATAATTTATAAAATTAATTTTTAATTTTTTTTTGAAAAATATTCAACAGTTAAAAATGAAATGTAATTATGCTTTTACAAAGTATTTAAAAAAATATATTTTCTCTAATTTATATTTATTTATTTATTTATTTATACTTTAGTTATAGCTATAGGTTACTTGTTCTTCATTAATTTTGTTGACTTGATTTAAAAAAATATATATATTTAGCAATTATGTACATTCATTCAATCTTCACAAATAAATGATTTTTGATAGTAATTGATAAAAAAGATTTTTTTATTTGTTGATTATTTTCCTACAAATAATCAAAGCTTAAAAGCAGTTGAAATAATTCTTTATTTTTCAGGCCTATTTAACCAACTTGCGTTTTTGAGGTTAGTCGAAGATAAATATGCTAACCCAGTCAAATAAAAATGCAATTACACTTTATGAAACTTTTATCAATGTTGTTATTTATTTTAATGAAAAAACTTTGCGACTTTTCGGTATACATATTTTCAAAAACGCATGTGTATATAAGAGTCAAGGTGCGAGTGAGACAGCATATAGCAATAGAATTAGAGAGAGATAGTTGCCTTTGTCCGATCCCGGATACAAAATATGTAAAATTAAAATTTTTTCATCAACTAATAAAACCGTGTGATGGAGAAAAATTTAAAAAATCATAATGATGAAATATTGATACTTTGGTAAATTATTTTAAGGAGCTTTAATTAAATCTGAAACAGAAAATGACTTACCGTGGAGCAAAATTTAAGATAAAATTTATGTGTAATTTAGTCAGGAGTCAAAAAGTAATTTTGGGACATGCATGCAACGTCTTCCGGCCGGTCTCCCGATAGGACTAATCGGATGCTTTAGTCTTTACCTGCAGCTACTGCATACACTCACACATTTATAAGAACAAGAAGTAATAAAACCGTTGAAGAACTTTAGCAGTTTTTATGCGCCAGTTGATACTTGAGATTTTACTCATCTGCGAAGAGTAACTCGAGCTAGATTAAATTCTTCACTCACTGCTTCATGTTTTCCTAACGCTATTTTCATACTTTCAAAATTAAAATTTTTATTTTATGATTTTTAAGTACAAATCAACAATTTGATAAAATTTCGATATGAATCAATTATTATGTCATTGAGATGTAAGTGGTTTACATTTATTTTTAAATATATATTTCCTGATAAATAATGATTTAAGTTAAACTATATCTTATTTCATACTGTGTTCGTAAAAATGTTTTTATAAATAAGTAATTGAATAAATCTATAGTTTTTTTATTTTTAAAAATTTATTTTATTTCAAACAAACTGGTAAATTGTTAAAATTAATCTGGCATTACTGACTTGAAGTCGAAATTTTTATCCCTGAACCACGCAATTATCGTGTTTATCAACGTATGCGCCCTGAAAAAAAAAAATTCCATTAAAAATATAAATTTCTGCATGATAAAGTTAAAAATGAAAAAATTTTAAAAAAACTCACCTTACAAACTAATTTTTCATCAGCGGGAGTGCCCCTCTTTTATTATCGCTTCAGCGCACTGGTCTTGAATTTGCCTGTTGAAAACCATGTTCGTAACTTTAAACTGTAACAGGTAATTAATCATTTTTGATATTAATAATTATTAAATATTATTTAAACAGTTTATATTTAAAAACTTGGTATATAATTCGGAATGTTCAAGACAATCTTGGTGATCACGAAGGTACTCCAGCTTAAATTCATAAGAGGAAAATTTTTAATTTTTCATTTAGTTAATTAGCTTGTCATCCTTACTAGAGCACTGGTCTTTTATCTATGGGCCGCACTCATCGCGAAGTTTATGGGCAAAATTATATACAGCAAAACCTCTCTAATTCGAAACTCAACTGTCTGAGCATCAACTTCGAATTATAGAGGATTTCGAATTATAGAAGTAAGTTTGAAAAAAAATTCGAATTAAGGAGGTTTCCCGATAGAAACTTCGGAGTAATCCTGAAGAATCTTTTATTTATTTTTTAAAAAAGTCGATAAAGTACTCAAAGGAATGCTGTGAGAACTAGCTATTTGTGTTTTAGATTTTTCACCAAGTTCAACTTTTTCTTTAAGAGAAATACATGAATAAGTCGTTCAAGGGACAAAAAGCTACTTCGAATTATGGAGGTTTAGCAATTTCGAAACTTCGAATTCCAGAGGTAATTTTACGTTAGCCAGCATAGAAAATTCAAGAGTCTGAGGCCTAACTTCGAATTAGAGAGGATTTCGAATTATAGAGGTTCGAATTAGAGAGGTTTTACTGTAATTAAAATTATATATTATCTTCGAATTTAATCTACAAAAAAAAATATAAAAATTGGACTCACCTCGCATTTATGTTTATAGAGCTTTTGTCTTCCGATAACTGAACAATCAAACTACAATAGCTCTTTAATCTATGGAAATCAATCCTTTTTTAAGCTAATAACGTTATTAGCTTAAAAAATTTACGCCTTGGAGATGATTTTCCCAGGAAGTTTCGACTCCGGAGGGGTCAGGGTGGACACCTGGTGAACCTGGTGATACTTACCCCTTGGAGATGATTTCCCTTAGAACTTTTGACTCCGGAGGGGCCAGGGCGGATACCTGGTGCACCTGGTAATACTTACGCCTTGGAGATAATTTCCCCAGGAAGTTTTGACTCCAGAGGGGCCACGGCGGATGCTTGGTGCACTTGGTTATACTGAGGCCTTGGAGATGATTCCCCTAGAAAGTTTTGACTCCGGAGGGGCCAGGGCGGATACCTGGTGCACCTGGTGATACTTACGCCTTGGAGATGGATTTTATCAAGAAATTTTGACCCTGGATGGGCCAGGGAAAATACTTGGTGTACCCGGTAATAACCACACTCTGAAGATGCTATCCTAATAGTAAACTTGATGATGTGAACCCACTGGGATCAAAACTTCCTGAGGAAATCATCTCCAAGGCGTAAGTATCACCAGGTGCACCAGGTGTTCAGCCTGACCCCTCCGGAGTCCAAACTTCCTGGGGAAATCATCTCCAAGGCGTAATTAATACCAGGTGCACCGGGTGTACGCCCTAACCCCTCCGGAGTCCAAACTTCCTGAGGAAATCATCTCCAAGGCGTAAGTATCACCAGGTGCACCAGGTGTTCAGCCTGACCCCTCCGGAGTCCAAACTTCCTGGGGAAATCATCTCCAAGGCGTCAGTATCACCAGGTGCACCAGGTATCCGCCCTGGCCCCTCCGGAGTCAAAACTTCTTGGGGAAATCATGTCCAAGTTGTAATCGCTATCCTATGCACTAGGTCTCCGCCCTGACTCCATAGGTGTTAAAATATTTAGCAAAAGAAAAAAAATTTGTTCAAGTCCATTGTACGTGTGGCACACGTATGGCTATACAGCAGGGCTGGTATTGTGTGAATAATATTTTAAAATTACATCAAAATGGATGAGAAAAATGTTCAACATAAGGAAAAAAAAAAAGAAAAATTTCAGAGTCAAGTTATGATACTGAACATATTTTTGTTAGTAATAAATGTTACAATTTAAAATAAAAAGGTTTACGTTATAGCTCGCCAGAATCCCTATGCGTAAAGCATTGGCCTTCTGTCAAGAATCTGGCGATTAACCCTACTAAATTTCTGCCCAATTTCGCTAAATCTGCCCACTGTCTGGCAATATTCTGGCGGAAATTTCTCGCAGGGACGTATCTAAATAAATTTCAATTCAAACTTTTGGTCAATAATTGCTTTTAGATCTTGATTTCAATTGATATGTTATTTTTTTCGTATGAATCTAAGTTTATACACGTTATATAATTAAATTTTCAAAAAAACACGTCTTGAAATTACCTCATTTTGGGCTAAGCTCTAAAATTTAATTTAACTTGGTCAAATAAAGGATATTGGAAAAAAAAAAAGAAATTTAAAATAACTTACCGGGTGACAGTCTTCATGGTGCTGATATCTAAGTTATGATAAATATTCTGTTGGACGATCTCATTTTTATGCCCAAAAATACAAACTTCCCCCACTCTTCAACAATACTAACTCAATCGCATTATTTTTTTCTATTCATAATAATCACACTCTTTACCTATTATTATTATTCTTCATCCGGTTACCAAAGCATCTGCATATAAATAAGTTTGTAACAGACTTTTCCTGTTTTATCGGAAATATTCTTTCAAAATATCCAAAATCATTTTAATTCTTTTTTATTTTGAATTATTCAATTGCCGTTAATCAAAACTTCGGGATTTTTTATTTATAAACAAAATAGTTAATATTTCTAAGAATTATCATGAAGTAACATTTATGTTACTCTGGTAATTTTTAAAAATTTTATTTACTCTTATGAATAAAAAAATTAAACGCCTAAATAAAATAATTTTGATAAATATATTGTATACATGTATAGGGACGATCGATTAAAATTTAAGTTAATATTGACACCCCGATGAGTTATCGAACATCAGTTTTTTTCCTGCATTGTTTTATTTTTTTAAATTGAATTAGTCTCAATCAGCGCGCAAGCGCGATCAATTTTTAATTAGACACGACATCAAATTTTTAATTTTGAAAGTAAATATACGATAATTTTTAATTTCAGTTTTTCAAAAAAAGGAATTAGGCAAGAACGATTTTTTTTCTGAGCTTTTTCTCAATTAACTTGTAAATAATAATAAGATATCGTTTGCAACCTGTAACTAACTTCAGATCGATATTTTTGAGGGTTATAGCTTGAAAAAGTTAATATTATAATAATAAAGATTATCATTTTATTTTACAGAATTTTACTCAGAAATTTTTTCTATTTTATATAAACAAAATATTCAATTACTCAAAAAATTATTGCAAAAAATTTTTAAAAACAAAGTATTCAACATTTCAAGTTCAAATTTTGAATTAAATGTTCTCGACCAATCACATCAATTATAAATCGAGGACATTCGAACATCGTTCATCATTATACAAAGGGATAAATTACTATTTTGAACCCATGAAAAACCTATACCTTTTTAAATATCGATTGCCTCTATGCGAAGAAAAACCTTTGACCAATATTTACCACGAATAAGATACTTTTGACCAATAAATTCATCAACTCTAAATCACTTTATTTATTATTTTAGCCTGCAGAGAGAAATGTTTAAAAAAAATTTTCGACATACTAGCCACGAATAAAATGACTCCTTGTAATGTTTTTTTTAATCATAATATACCAACGGTATGGTAACAAAGGCCTTTTTAACATTTTTCGCTGGAGGCTGAAATAATGAAATAATAAATAAAGTCTTTTTGAGTAGATGATTTCAGTGGCCAAATGTACCTTTTCTTCGCATAAAGGCCATCGATATGATATACTTTTTAATAAAGTAGTAGTAGTTAAGTATATAAGGTTTTTATTTTCATGATTTTGTAACAATAAATTGTTACAGTTCTTTAGTATAATAAATATTTCTATAAAGTAAAGTGACCATTCATAATATTAAATTATAAAATTCATTAAGTCTAATTTAATATTGGAAAAGTTGATTTTCCTTTATCAGTTGAATTAAGTTGGTTAAAATGAAAGTTCAATGACACACATCGCTCCCTTATTATACACGGACAGAAAAAAAAACAGGAATTTACTGTGGTAAGCTAACACGAAAAAATCGTGTGTTAACCTTACGCAGAAAAAATCCTAAGCGTTACTGTAGCCGAACCAATCAGGCAATCAGGTGTGACCAGAGTGATTTTGATTGGCTCTCTTACAGTAGCGCTTAGGATTTTTTCTGCGTAGGGTTAACACACGATTTTTTCGTGTTAGCTTACCACAGTAAATTCCTGTTTTTTTTCTGTCCGTGTACATATAATCAATTTATCAGCCTGAATTATTATTTTAAAACATAAACACTTTTAATCGAATGAATGGTGGCTTGTTTTTAGTTTTTGACAGAGCAATTATTCCTAGGGAGATTACTTAACCATCCAAACTTTTGTTTGTTACCTAATTAAATTATTACTTTAAAACAATTTATATGCGGAGTCTAATTTTTGCACCGCGGCCGCCTACTCATTAACCCAGAGAGCTGCAGCACTCTTAATTACCTTTCTTGAATGAATTTTTTTTTTTCAAAAATTAATCACTTAAATTTCAAGCAAATAATTAATAAATAAATAAATTTTTTTAATATTATAATTAAAAAAAAAAAGATGAAGGTGTCACAGCTTTGTTGAAAAGCTTGTTATGGTGTTTAATCCAATCGTAGTAGTAAAAATCAGGGAAGCCAAAAGCACACAAAGAGACGATTCCAACTTGCGCGTCTGCGTTTACTCGCACCAATGGACCACCAGAATCACCCTTTTATTCATATATTATTATTATTTATTTTTGAGTTTACTTGAATTTCGAGATAATTTAGTTCAAAGAATATTAAATTTTTACAGGTCAAGTATAGCCATACATTGTGATTTAGTTGATTTCTAACTTAATTACAACATATTTTAATTTCAAAAAGTATTTGAATTGTGTGCAATTTGCATGTGTTTTCCCATGTATGTGCTATAATTGAAAAATTGTTAACTTTACGTATATTGAAGGTGATTCAACATAATATGATCATCTTTTAGAAGAGAAATTATTTTTAAATAATAAGTAATTCGGCCTCAAGTCGTCCGTAATAAATTTTTTGATTTGACTTCTTTCATTAATTCATTTTCAAAAAAAGATTATTATATTTAGCGTATAATTTTTTATTTAGATTCCTTTTTAAAAAACCAATCGCCGTAAATATTACTTTTTTAAAAGTATTTTTTAAAGATTTTATTGCGTAAATTCGGTAAATATTTAAATGTATTTCCTTTTTGTCCACAAGTTCAAAAAACCAATCTCCATAAATAAATCATTAATATTGTTGAAATATGTCTTAATAAATTATTTCACGAACTTAACAAATTCTAAATAATTTAACAATAACTAAGATATATTCAATTATTCTGATGTAAAACCACGACATAAACCAGAACCTATAAAAGTCCTAGGGAAATCAATTTTATATGTAAAAAAAAAAATTCAATTTAGTATTTACCTATTTTTTAAATGTACTAGGACCCTTCAGCGCGCTGCAGGCGCGCATAGGAAAAAAACAACAATTGTAATCTTAAATTGCACTTTTCGAATATTTTAAAAAACCTTCTCCACCAATCAGCTCACGAATAAAAAGTTTACGCAATATGGCGCTAGCTCTTATTTAATAGTGGATTATTTTAATGTAAATTTACATTGAAATGTAGCAAATACTCATTTGTAACCTTAAAATGATTAAAAAAAAGATAAAAATTTTCAATGATTGGTTCATGTTAACTTAGATATATCTAGTTCTTCTGTTTAAAATTACTTTTATATAATTTTATCATTATCCAGAACCCATAAAAATCATAGACATAATTTATTGTTATGAACTACTTTTGAATTCGTTTTGCATACATAATAGATGTACAAACTAAATCCACTTTAAAAATAATGGAGCAAATGCTCATCCGTACTTTAAAAATACATGCCAAATAGAATTCATAATTTTTGGTCCACTGGATACCTAGACCCAAAACTATCTATTTCTATTGTACTTTTTAATTCTTGTAAAAAAAAATTAACCAATTTTAAAATTTAAAATCACTTTGGCCGCATAACTTAAGCTTGCTTACAAAAAACAAAAAAGATAAAAATTTTTAATAATTGATTCATGTTGACTTGGATATATCTAGTTCTTTAGGTTTAAATTTCTTTTATATAAATTTTATCATTAGTCAGAACACATAAAAATCATAGACATAATTTACTGTAATGAAGTACTTTTGAATTCATTTTGCATACATAATTGATGGACAAACTAAATCCACTTTGAAAATAATGAAATCCGTACTTTAAAAACCCTGCTAGAAGTTTCAACTGAACGTCTGGGGTGCCCGCCAGATAGTGGGCAGAAAATTCTGTCAAGCTTATTATTTTATGTATATGTATATATATATATATAATATACATATATGTATATGCACCTAGATGCGTTGATGAGAGGTTAGTTTACAAATCGGAGCAGCAGCATGCAGCTCCGATGTTACAAAATTGATAAAAAATAATTAAATAATTTTATAGAAATATAATTTTAATCGATGAATCATGCTTGCTGTTTGAAAATCCTAACCTCTCCCTGCCCACACGTACAATGGACTTGAACAAATTTTTTTTCTTTTGCTAAATATTTTAACAACTATGGAGTCAGGGCAGTGACCTAGCGCAAAGGATAGCGATTACAACCTGGAGATGATTTCCCTAGGAAGTTTTGACTCCGGAGAGGCCAGGGTGGATACCTGGTGCACCTGGTGATACTTACGCCTTGGAGATGATTTGCCCAGGAAGTTTGGACTCCGGAGGGGTCAGGGTGGACACCTGGTGAACCTGGTGATACTTACGCCTTGGAGATGATTTCCCTTAGAACTTTTGACTCCGGAGGGGCCAGGGCGGATACCTGGTGCACCTGGTAATGCTTACGCTTTGGAGATAATTTCCCCAGGAAGTTTTGACTCCAGAGGGGCCAGGGCGGATGCTTGGTGCACCTGGTGATACTGAGGCCTTGGGGATGATTTCCCTAGAAAGTTTTGACTCCGGAGGGGCCAGGGCGGACACCTGGTGCACCTGGTGATACTTACGCCTTGGAGATGATTTTATCAAGAAATTTTGACCCTGGTTGGGCCAGGGAAAATACTTGGTGTACCCGGTAATAACCACACCCTGAAGATGCTATCCTAATAGTAAACTTGATGATGTGAACCCACTGGGATCAAAACTTTCTGAGAAAATCATCTCCAAGGCGTAAGTATCATCAGGTGCACCAGGTGTCCGCCCTGACCCCCCCGGAGTCTTAATTTCCTGGGGAAATCATCTCCAAGGCGTAATTAATACCAGGTGCACCGGGTGTACGCCCTAACCCCTCCGGAGTCCAAACTTCCTGAGGAAATCATCTCCAAGGCGTAAGTATCACCAGGTGCACCAGGTGTTTAGCCTGACCCCTCCGGAGTCCAAACTTCCTGGGGAAATCATCTCCAAGGCCTCAGTATAACCAGGTGCACCAGGTATCCGTCCTGGCCCCTCCGGAGTCCAAACTTCCTGAGGAAATCATCTCCAAGGCGTAAGTATCACCAGGTGTACCTGGTGTTCAGCCTGACCCCTCCGGAGTCCAAACTTCCTGGGGAAATCATCTCCAAGGCGTCAGTATCACCAGGTGCACCAGGTATCCGCCCTGGCCCCTCCGGAGTCAAAACTTCCTGGGGAAATCATGTCCAGGTCGTAATCGCTATCCTATGCACTAGGTCTCCGCCCTGACTCCATAGGTGTTAAAATATTTAGCAAAAGAAAAAAAATTTGTTTAAGTCCATTGTACGTGTGGCTATACAGCAGGGCTGGTATTGTGTGAATAATATTTTAAAATTACATCAAAATGGATGAGAAAAATGTTCAACATAAGGAAAAAAAAAAGAAAAATTGTAGAGTCAAGTTATGATACTGAACATATTTTTGTTAGTAATAAATGTTACAATTTAAAATAAAAAGGTTTATGTAATAGCTCGCCAGAATCCCTATGCGTAAAGCATTGGCCTTCTGTCAAGAATCTGGCGATTAACCCTACTAAATTTCTGCCCAATTTCGCTAAATCTGCCCACTGTCTGGCAATATTCTGGCGGAAATTTCTCGCAGGGAATCCATGCCAAATAGAATTCATAATTTCTGGTCCACTGGATACCTAGATCCAAAACTATCTATTTCTTTTGTACTTCTTAATTAACCAATTTTAAAATGTAAAATCACTTTGGCCGCATAACTTAAGCTTGCATACAGACAACAAAAAAGATAAAAATTTTTAATAATTGATTCATGTTGACTTAAATATACTTATCATTAACACCCTGTGTTAATTACTTACCATTAACACTCAGGGGATCATCAGCTACGCGTGGGATGTATAATATAAATGAAATAATCATCCTAAAATAGTTTTTCTTTGAAGCGTCCTAACCTAAAACCAAAAATCAAAGTATATAAAGCCCTGCAGGCTTTCACGGCAGTCGGTTTAAAAAAAAACCAAATCGCCGTTAAAGCCCGATTGGGCTTTAGGATTTCGATTTTTCGGCTAACATCGGTGAGCCATCATGGGTCATTCCAGGCTAAAGTGAACCTACGGCGCAAAATGGGTTATCTCGATATCTTTTTGAGATTTGAAAATTTTATAAAATTAAATATCAATTTGAAAATACATGCAAAGACTATCAAAGCAATCAATGGACCTTCAAGTTAAGGATTAATGCTTTAACATGGTATTTTTTATAAATTTTTAGCTCTTAACAATAAGTAAATTTTTCTCCATTGTTGAGAGTAAAAAAAAAAAATCAGTTCTATTTCGTGATCACGGCCCTTATTTTGTTGAAGATCTATCTTAAAATTTGGAATAATCAAAAAAGTCAAAAGTGAAAATTAATCTACGCGCTATCAGCTTTCTAATTATTACATAATATGTGGTAAATAATTTTTTTTTTACTTGGTTTAAAATTACTTGAAAGGTGTACAAATGTCCCACCGGTCACAATGGAATGACCCTGATCATGATTTGATAAAATAAACGAGTTGGGCGCTCGAAGTAAGTTTAATTTTTATTCATTGTAATGACTCAGAAAAAAAATGATTCTAGAAAAAAAAACTTTGCTAAATTATTTCTCTACAAAACAAAATTTTGGTGTTTAGTGCATCCGAGAGTAATTTTTCGTAAATAAATAAATAAATAAAAAACTCTTGATAGTAGTAACGTACGCCGCGGCGTTCAATGGTTCTACTGCATTCATGATTACATGAGTAGTGAAGGTAAACGTTTAAAATCGTTAAAGTTATAGAGAAACAATCGATGAAGCATAAATTTCTGAATTACAGTTCTGAATTTCTTTCCGGAACCGGTGGAGGAAGAGTGTCTGTCTTCGGACAAGCGCAGACAGGGAATATGCATGAACACGTACGAGTGCCGCGAACACCCCGGCGCCACCTTCAACGGCCCTTGCGCCCTCGGCTTCGGCGTATGCTGCATCTGTAAGTTTTTCTCATTTCTTTCTTATTCTTTTATGGCATACCCTTCAAGTTTTACATTATTCTCTTTAATGTCTTTTTTTATCACCGGGTTGTGGGTTTGATTTGAAAAGCACGTGCTCGTAGATCTATAAATTTTGCGTTAAACGTGCTTTATTTCAAGTGGAACCGACTAAAGTTGGACAGTTATCGGTACAATTATCGATTAATTGTATCTCTGCAACCTGTACCTCGTTTCAAATCACAAACATATAAGATTTATACCGAAAATTAATTGGTTTTTTCTTTTTTTTAATTTATTAAGAATTTTAATCAAATTTTAGTGACTTAGTTCAAGAATCGCGCTCAAAAAATTTTTCAACACACGGTGCAGAAAGCGCAAACTTTCTTCCTTGCCCCAAGGCGTGCATTTGCACTTTCCTTGCCTTGTGTTGAAAAATAGTATACGCACGATGATACCAAAAATAATAATATTCAATTTAGCTTCATTTTTTATTTTTTCATTAAAAAAAAACCATTTTTTTTTAGTGAATATGTTTCTTATTTCTTTGTAAACGCAATATATGCAATGAATTTTGACGCGTACCTTTTCTCATTTCCTCGAGTCATATACTACTTTTTAACAATGAAAACAATCATTTATCAGAATAACAATTATTGGAATATGAAGTATATCTAGTCCTAAGAATCACTGTATATTTCATTTTTATTAAGAAGATCTTAAAACGGCTTAAAAAATACATTCAAAAGTTTTTTATTGAACGAATATTTTCTTCATGTCATACTTTTCTACTCTATGCAACACGAGTTGCCTGTATTAAGGCGTACTGCCAACTGCAGCTTTTTGTTTTCTCTTTTTATATTATTTTTTCATAATCACGAAAAATGATATTTAAGAGCAAGATTATCCATATATAACTTTATTTATAAAAACTTTGATTAGATCATCTTTTTTGAGCAATTGAGGACTAAAGCAACCAAACGGTTTTTAAGCTCGTTTTTATTGTTTTTTATAATCAATACATTAAAATTCTTTGTGATCATTAATTTTTTTAGTTCTTATACAACATACTTCAACAAATTATACCAAAATAAACTTAATAATAATACTTAATAATAACTTTTTTTTTCTTCTATCTTACTCTCAAAGTGGATAATTTTTTGAGCCCGGCCCTTAAAACTTTTGAAGCTTTACGGGGAAATTTACTTTTTTCAATGACATTTTTTAATTTATATCTGAGTATTAAACTTTTTTGCGTGAAGATAAATTTTTTTTACTCTATTTCACTTTTCTTTTGAACAGATAAATTGTAAAAAGTTGAAAAAATGGAACAAAAAAAATCTCAAAAGTTTTAGTTTTAATCAGCATATTTTTATATCTTGCACTTTTCACTAAATTGAAAACAGAATATGCGTGTGTATGTGTTTCAATGAAAAATACTAATGAAAAATTTTAGGATCTTTTTTTCAGAACTCTCCTCGTAACTATAGTTAGATACATGAATCCTAAAGCGCTTGACGGCGATTGAATTTTTTTTTAAATTTAACATAAAAGTTTTTTTTCATTGTTTGGTCGCAGCATTGTTTTTACAGGACCAACCTAACCTCAAACCATAAATTCAAAGTACATAAATCGAGATATAAAGCGTACGCTTTGACGGCAGTTTTTTTCGTTGTTATTGTTGTTGAAAAAAACTCAATCGCCGTCAATTGCTACCACGCTTTAGGATAAACTGGCATATCAACCCTGTTTATTATAATTTGATGTGCAAGGTCTTGTTTTGAAGCTTTTGGATCAAGATTTAAATTGAGACCTTATCTGTGAAAAAATATTTATTAAACGGGTTACTGCATTTATTCGCGCTTAGCATAGCTAGTTGGGTACACCTACCTTATAAGCGTACCATTTTTTACTGTAAAAATTTGTCAAAGTAAATGTTTGGAGGGCACAGCTAGCGTACGAAAATTTTTCGAAAATGTAAAAAAATCGGACACACGAGAAGAGCTTTAACGACGGTGACGACGAGGAAGCCATCGACGACAACCATAGCAAGGCAGGATATTTCTCGTTTACTCGAAAAAAAGCGGCCGCGCTTTTGAGAAAAGTTCTCTGAATTTTTCAGGGTAGAGCACACATTTAGAAGCTCGGGGGAGTTGAATGGCTATGTGTACGTATTTATCAACGCCAGGCTGCACAGCGCAGTGCCTGTGCGCATACAAAGTTGATTGTGCTTACCTCGCGCTGAAAGCACGAGGGTTGAACGCCGTCATCAGCTAGTCAAGGTGTTCAATGGGAAAGAGAGTCTTTACCACTACTACTTCCTCCAGCTGCAATGGCTGCAATGGCTGTAATATGCATACTCGTATATGGTCTTTACACACTGCAAGCTATATCACTTCCTCCTCTTCTTCTTCTTCTTCTTCTTTTTCTGGCTGCAAGATAAGCTGCTAAGACTTTCCGTCTTGGAATCTTAGATGTGCGGTGTAAGGGGAGTATGCGAGAACGCTATGGGCTAGCTCGGCGTGGATACACTTTTATGTGCCTAGCTCCTCTCTCACCCCTCCCAGCAGGGTTTTTATACTTACCTACTGTACTATACATACTATACATACATCTCCAAAAAGCTTCTGTCTCTGTCTCTCTTCCCTTTATTGGTTGTAAAAGAGCTCCATAAAACGTGGAGTACCCTTATATATTGGATTTATTATCTTTTCAATGCCGAGTGACACTCGGAATATTTTTTCTTGTTCGCGCGTTTTCTTTCAAACCTTGCTTACTTTTAGCTAACAAATATTTATTGTCTGGGATATCTTTTTTCCAAATATTTTTATGATTTATCGAGCTAATTAAACTCCCGGCAGACTTGGGTATTGTTATTAAACTTTGAAAAATTATAACCATATTTTACTTTTTTTAAAAACTTATTTTTATTATTACCAAGATGACGATAAATCTTTATTTTATTTCACCCAGTAATTCCAAAAATCACTTTCACGTCTAATTAAAAATTTATCGCTATCATTTTTGAAAACATTACTCATAATGCTTATGTACTATACTTAATATTAATAATAAAAAAACTCATGCAGCCATGGATCTTATCCTTAAAAAGTTTTTGAAAAATGAAATAAAATTTTATTATTTTATGTATCTGATACTCTTTTATATAAAAAAAAAAAAAATGAAAGGTTTTTCTAGCCACAGGTTTTAATTATATTTGATGGGTTCGTCTGATTTATTATTTAATTACGTTCCCGTCGTGAACTGGCGAAAAGCTCCAAGCTCTAATGGATCACGTGTTATCTGAAAAGTTCGCTATTGGATTGACGATGTAGTAAAAAGAATTACTGCAACATAAAAAAAAAAAAAAAAAAAACTTGCTGCGATTATTGTAATAAGTTGTACAACTAATTTTAGAACTATTTCAGTAACAATAATTTAAGATTTTTTCAAAAATTATCTCTTGAAACTTATATTAATTAAAATTTATTTGAATGCTTTAATTTACGTCGTTGGATTGTTTTATACTACTTTAGTTGATGTTGTCATACAAACTTAAAAAGTTTTCTAAAAACACGAAAATTAGTTGATTTGCTAATAAAATATTATACCAACAGAATGCTCAAAAACTTAGTTATAGAATAAGATTAAGAAAATGGATCAAGTTTATGGCTTGGACGCAATTAGTTTTTTGTTTTATTTTTCGCTGCACAAAAAAAAAGAAATAAATCCCAAGATTCTCAGCTTATAAAATTTTCAACGAAAACTTTTTTAAATTGTTACTCCTTAAATAACATAATGTCAATGGTGATTTTATATAATATAAAAAACAGTCACACTCACAAAATATTTTTAAGTTGAAAAAGTTTACACGAACATTTTTATTTGAAAAATTAATAGATTATAAGATATAAATTTTTTTTAATAAAATAAAATAAATTAATTTTTTGTTTTGTTATAAACTTTTTAAAATTAAAAAAAAAAAAAAAAACAATGACCGGTAAAATAAAAAAAATAATTTAAAAAAATTTAATGAATGTTTCTAGATATTTGCTGGCTAAGAAGTTAAAGAAGCGATCAACATCTTATTTTAAGTCTGCATATGTACCAGCGTCTTTTTCCCTCGACTGATTCTGGGTTTTATATTTATTTTATTTATTTATTTTTTAGCTCTTCATTTAAACTGTACCTCTTATTACAATATCTGCACTATAAATGTCCAAGTAAGAATTAGTAGATTACATACCTAGGCCACGAAAGTAAGAAATGTCTCAAATCACATGTATTTTTTGGCCGAGGCGTAGCCGAGGTCGAGAAACATGTGATTTGAGACATTTCTTATTCGTGGCCAAGGTGTGTATACTATTTTTCTGCACGACGGAGCCGGGAAGTAGCAAAGGCCGAGGCGCGCAGCGGCCAGGAAATGCTACTTCCCGGCCGGAGTACAGAATAGTATCTTAGAAAACCCTTGTTTCCATGCCTGTTATACTATCTTAGAAAACCCTTGTTTCCATGCCTGTTTTACTATCTTAGAAAACCCTTGTTTCCATGCCTGTTTCGACGCATGGAAAACCGAGTTTTCTAGGCGCGGATACGAGAAATCAATATTTTCTGACGCACAAGGTCTCATTTTGAAGCTCGAATCAAGAGCTTTAAAAATGATATTCACACCTTCAATTCATTAAAAGAGATGCCACTGGATTTACTTAAACATACTTTTTTCGGACATTAAAAATTTGTGTACCTGATGTGACCAGCCCTTCCACTATGGCTTTTATTTTGATCTGTGGGCTAATTTTATAATTTATTTGCTATAGGGTGCCGCACGGTTTTAAGTACCGTAAATAGTTTTGAACTTTAAAATTTTTATCATCCTTTACAGTGGCCTCAAGAAAACAAAATCAAAACACCAGGGGTGCAATATTATGTACAGGGCCATATAAGGTTTATCTACTTTAACGTTCAAAATTTTTTACAATTGCATTTACTAAACGAAGACTTTAAAAAATTATATAAATTTAGGTTTCAGTTTTCAGAATATATAACTTAGACGTTAGGGCAGGGAGGGTAGTATAAAATAGGGTGAAATAAAGAACGATAGTGATAATTCAATGAACGAGTTGAGCGTACGAGCCGGGAGAAAGGGGATGATAATCGAAAGTTATAGGAGGGTTCGCAACGCTGCACTGGTCGGTTGGTATCCCAGATAAGTAAGTCGATGACAAAGACGTGTATACCGTATCAGCACGTTACATAAGCCATACATTATCGCGGGAGTTTGCGAGGAACAAACTTTGGCCTTACAACTGATTTATAATTTATGTCCGATAAGTCACCGCGAACTGTGGCGGAGAGGTGCAGAACAATCTGACGTACGTAACCAGTCCGGGATTTCCAAACCTCATCGATCGAGCCATGAATTGTTCAGTACTCGTCAAGAAGATCGATCAGCAAGTCAGTCAACTTAGGATCGACTTTCTTCACTTCAACATTGTGAGTTTGCTTGCTTTATTATTATAACCCGAACCATTATGCACTTCACAGATAGTATACACTCTATATACCCCGATGTGACCCAAGTCGCATCAAACATTTATCGCTTGCCGTTAATATTAACTGACCATTAAATTTCATCCGCGTATTAAAAAATAAATTTTTACCCCCCTTTTTTTTCTTTTTTCTAATATTTATTTTTTTCATAACTAAAAATATACATGACAAATTTATTCAATAAATAAAAACTACACATGTTAATTATTCTTTAAAAAAAAAAACTCTTTGGAAGGTGAATTTTATTTGAACCGAAGGCTAAATCAGTGGTACAGTTCCTGCTTAAGACAGACGAGGCATGCTCGCGTGCCGTACAGTGATCTGACGAAACTTTATATCGGATAATTGCGATAACTAGTTTCCTCCAGATACGAATACTATTGTGCACTTTTTTCGTTTGTAAATTGACTTCAAATTATTTAGATTTTTAATTTTGTTTGCTACAAAAAATTAAAATACATAAATATGTATAGAAAAACGTCAAGACACTTTAGTGCATGTGGCAAGGTACAGAAACCGCTACTTCAGCAGCTAATACTAGTAAAATACGCAACTAATATCAGCTCGATATAGTCCTGTAATATACCGCGAAGCGTAATGGCATTACTAAACCCGTGGATATAAAAGCTCGAATTGCACCCTGTTTTATGTTTACCTTTTCTTTTCTTCTTTCCTGCTTCATCATTTCCATACTCTGTTAGGTATTAAAAGTTAAATAATACATTGTCGAGCTTTTTTGCGTTAGAGCCTGAGAACATCAAGCTGTTTTATTGATATGCACTAAATTACAACTGGATCGGAGAATTTAGGTAAAAGCGCTGCGTAGTAGTGGATTTTATATACACTCACACACATATATATATATATACTTTATTCGAGTCAGTACAATGCCATTGCGCCAGCGTCTTATATTGCTACGGGTCCATTGTTAACCCAGTAACAATAAGACTTGCCAAAAGCTTACGACGATATTCTTTGTCGACGAAAATTATAATCGAGCCGAGCAAAAATATAACCCAGTATAGCAAGTCTGCGTGAATTTATAATTTTTTCGTCCGCTTCGGTTTTTATTTTATTTTTTATATTAAATAAGAATTAATGTTTGACGTTTTGAAATCTGATATACTCATATATATGTATTTAATTTATAATCCTGTTTTATTTTAATTTTACAGGGACAACCAAACAGGAAAACTGGAATTTGCGATGGAGACGTTTTAGTGGTATTTATTAGTTTACATTATTATTATTATTATTACTAGCCTCTATACCTTGCTCCACTAACGCTTGCTAGGTCGAAAATTAATTTGAATTTTCTTTTAAATCATGAATATAAAGTATTTAAATTAATTTTTTTTAAACCTTTTATTTATAAATAATATGGTTCGCATCATTTTAAAAATATACTTACAAACAAAATCAACCGTAATAAACCGACACTGTGACCACATTGGGTACACCAGTTTTTGGTGTCACATAAAACTACACTTTAAACAGTCACAACTTAAATTAATATATTTCAAATCAAATTTTTTTAAAAAAGGAATAAAATAAAAACAAAACAAAGCATAGTTTTTGTGAACTGCACAATCTTTTTTTTATAGTGACAGCTGCTTCAACGGCTTAGTGTTTTTTTTTTTTTTTTTTTTTTTTTCAATTTAATTTTTTTCAATCGTAGCGAATTTTAAAAAGATACAATATGTGAGTAAGCCTTGTATGGGTCACATTAAAAACTAAAAATTGAATTCGTAATCAGGGTTCTAAAAATTCACAATGAAACAGAAACAAGTTTGAAAAGAAATTTGTTTGTTTCATTATTTCAGCAAAAAATTGGGGTGAATTTTTCAAAATTTTCATTATTGTTAAAATAAAGCTTTATTTAAAGTAAATTTTCATCAACATAAATTAAAACTTTAAATTAAATGTTTATGTTGGATTTTACCATTTATTTCAAGAGAAAAACCTTATGCTCTTTGGTAAGGTCTTTTTTACTTTGGTCTTTGATATCCTGAGAACTAAAAGAGTCAGAAAAAGAATCGCACAGTACCATTGAATAAAAAGCAGAGAAAGTAAGTCTGATTAGATTGAAATCCACCCATTGCTTATTGAATCTAGTTAATCTCAAAGTACGCGTTTTTTCTTACTTCAGTTCTACAGGTACTATTTAATTCCACTCGATAAATAAATTCAAGTAAAGGAGACTGTATTTATAATTAAATTGATTAAACTATGACTTTTTTCAAAAATATTATCTCTTTGTAAGCCTATAGAAAGCTGTAAATTTATATATATATCAGTTACAGTCAAATGTTTGCCAAAAATCGAGCTAAAAATAAATTTGTATCGTTTCTGTATATTTTACAAAATCCAGAATGAATTTCCACTTAAATTAAATCTCGTAATCAAACAAAAATGAACTCTGCAATAATTTATATTACTTTCATTACTTAACGAAATTCATTAAGCATAAGTTTATTTTTCGTAAAAAAAATTTCATGGATATACTTTTAGAGTTTTATCATTCTCAAAGAGATGAAAAAATTAATGAAATTTGCATTTAATTAGACTATAAATTTTATTTTTGAAGTGAATTTTAATTAGGTAAATTAGAGTACCCTGTAATTACCGCAGAAATTTTATATTGTAAACACTGCAGATGAATAAAAAAAAATAATGATAATGATAATAATTATTAACAAAAGTTTGGAAAAGCAGGACGTAACCGAAATTGGAGGTAGTAAATGGATAAAAAAAATTATTCTCAAATGAGGAGGATAGACATATTTTGTATGAAGAAGAGATAAGATATAAGTACGTCGCGGTAAATAAGTTGAGGGTAGCAAGCAATGACCCGGATGTCTTTGTATATAAGTATAAGACAATTTAATGAAATTCTGCAGGTTGCAGTGTAGATAAGCTCATGCATACAGTATATACGTATATAGATTGTTGTATGAAATTTGCGTGGTATATTTGCAGGTGAGATCCGGGGAGAAGACCTTCCAGCTTTGCGGGTGGAATAGCGGTCAGCACAGTAAGTATACCTTACGATTTCAGGGATTAGGGTTAGCGGTTCAAATTGAAATTGGCCGACGGCTCTCCTTTATCCTCCTCCTCCTTCTCATCCTTCGCGTTCTTCTTCCTAGGCTCACGGTAAATCACCTATCGAGATTACACAATCTAATGATAAGGCTACGTGCGAACGCGTTTATCGATTTTGAGATGTGCGACTTGTATTTACAAGTTTTGGACTATATCCTGTTAACTGGTCGTTGTAAAGCGCTGCAGTTATCGGGAACTAATTTTCCTTGGACGGCTTACTTTGAATTTTGAAATCAATTCGAATGTCGTAAGATACTATTTCTGATTGCTTTGAAACTTTGCTTTTCAAGATTAAATATCAACGGTTCAATGCAATAAATCGATCTTCAAAGCGGTATGTAATAAATAATTTGACCAAAATTTGCGTCAATGTTACCTAAATAATCATATCAGTTTTTATTTTAAAAAGGTGAACACTAAACTCAAACTAGATTTGATTTACGGGGCTGATCATTAGAAAAAGCATTGTATCGTCATTCCGTGCATGAAAAAAATAAACTTGTGTAGCGCTGCTCTCCTTTAGGATGATTGGTAAAACCCAAATAACTAAAAGGGTCTTGACCCACTAAAATGCTTGGTTTGTCCTGTAGTTTACGTGGATATTGGCGAGGAACCGGTGACGATAAACTTCCGTCTGTCTGGAAACCTGACCTCCCGCATGTGGGAGCTTCGGGTCGTTCAGTTGGGATTCGAGCAACGTGCCCCGGCCGGTTGTCTCCAGTACCTGCAGTCGGCCAACGGCACCCTGCGGACCCTCAACTATCTCCCGAACGGGCGCTACCTGGCCAACCACGACTACCTCATCTGCATTCGGCAGGAGTACGGTATGTGCAGCGTCGCGTACGCGCCGTGCTCCAGCGACTCCTTCAGGATCGGTGGCCCCAGGCGGGAGGCCAACCACACTACCCCGACCGCGGACGCCAGCTACGATGATTACCTTTACGACGAGGGCTCGGGTCTCGACGACGCCTCCGCTGCCGCTGCCGCCTCGTCTTCGGGGGCCAAGCGCTGCCGGGATCGAGTCTTGATTCCCTGCGACTTTGAAGAATTCATAACCGTACGTATTCGCTTTTATCAATATTTATACGCAAATATTTAAATATCATTTCAGCTAATTTTTGATTACCTTATTTTATAATATTTATACACAGCTACATGAACATTACTGCTCACTAAAAACACATTGAGTTTTAATAGTTTAAGTTAATTTAAAAATAAATATATACAATTATAGTAATAATAACAAATGCCTTTACTTTCTACGTAAATAAGTCAAATTAAAGCTGTAAAAAATTTTTTAACATATTTCACAAAAAAAAAGTAGTTCAGTAAAGAAAACCATTCTAAAAACTGGTCAGTAAAAATTTAACAAACAACTTGTACTAAGTATTAATACAGAGGGTCTAAGGAGAAGAAGAGGAAGTCAAGGGTTTTATGGGCTCTTGGCTGAGCGCAACGTTAGTTATAACAACTTGTTCTGCATTGCATACTGATGAGCGCAAAGTTATATATACACACGAGAGCCTTGTTTAATACTTTAAGATGTCTGTGATGCTCTCGTAAAACATGAATTTAATAAATTACTGATATAATGTATCCACACTATGCAAGTACCATTAGAGCCATCTTGAGGAACTCAAAGGCCTTGGTAGGCCTGTACACACCAATCTCTTCGGTGCATGTATACTTTATGTGCTTACAAAATATCAATCAATATTTTACAAAATTTTACATACTTTTTTTTTTATTACTTCAATAGGCTTTGTTAAAAGTTTGAATTTTGTTTTCTAGAAAATTTTGAAATCTACGTAAATAAAAACTGACTTGTTGAAAAATTGTTGAGGCTCAACGAAGATGGTTTCAAAAACTTTTTGTTTCAAAAACTAAACTCGAAATAAAAGATATTATGCAAAACCTTCGAATAATACTGACTTAATCGATTAAAGTTTTGGTCACGATTACGAATTTAACTTTTGATCAGCAAAGTACAAAGAGAAAAGTGGATCATTTTATGATATGAGTTTAATTCCTAGGTTAAGCCAGATCACGAGTCGACGACTCTTTTAATTACTTACTTAGCTGAAACGCCAACAGCGAACAAACTGATAATCTTTAAATCTTTAAATCTCACCGCAAACTTTATAGAACTCAGCAAGAGCAGTTTCCTTTGCCGGGTGGGTTAAAAATTATCTAAACGTGATCCGACTGCACTTGTATTTTTCTTTTCTCTCGTAACTTTTGTTTGATTTTCATAAAACTTTAACAGATTCTTCTGTGAAAAATTACTTTTTCAATAAATCAAGAAAAAAACGTAATGAGTGAAAAAAACTTTCATCTTCTAGAAAAGGGAATGTTAATATGGAAGTTCTTGAATTAAAATCAATTTGCATAAAGATATTCGTGAATAAAATAAAGTTCATCGGGCTTATTTTTAATCAACTGACAATTTTAATTCATCGTCAAGCTGGCCGGGATAATAAATTCCATTGAAAATTTGTGTTTTTATTCGGAATTTAAATACTGAAGAGTAGGGGTGTGGGATGCTTCGAGAGGTATTGCAGCTAAATTGATATTCGTCCGCACACACAAGAAACTGACGCCAGGTAATATTGAATCAAACCAAAGAAGATTATATGAGAATTTCAAGCAGTTTATTAATTTTCTGAAGAGGTATCTTTGGATTGTTTTATTTTCGTATTCGTGGTTTTAATTATAATTATAGCAAAACAATTTGTCATACCGCAATGAGGAAAAATTTTTTGCAGCTTTTTTTGTACGAAAGTATCGAAAGATTGGCTGAATGAAAAGAATCCACTTGAAATTTTAATGAAAAAGTAATTATCATAAACCAAATCAAGCCAAAAGCTTTACATATTTTCTTTTAATTCAATTGCGAACTCCGTTGATTTTTCCGCACTGGTACCTAGCAAGTTTGTGGTTTTCGTTCTGTGTACTCGCAAACAAATTAGACTGAGGGCGAGAAAACACACCACTCTGCTAATCGGAACTGATTTAATTTATTCTCGTAAAGTGGAACTTTGGGTTTTATGAAAAACTTTCTGATACTCTTTTTTTGAGATTAAGTATATTATTTTAAATTATAATAAATTTACTTGCTTTAAAATTTGCTTCATTTCATCTCAATCAGACTTAATTGGATCATGAATAAGATAAAATTAAATTTAAATTGGTAGATTTAAACCTAATAAAGTAATTATCAAAATTTGTGATTTTAATATAAAATAAGGAACAGTTTATTGCAATGGAATCGAAAATTTGAAAATAACGAATCCAACTGGGTATCGTCAAACACAAACGGGAAATTCATGCTGATGTTAAAATATTGTAAATTATACACAGAATACGGGATGACGAATAAAATAATCGTGGCTGAAAGAGAGAGAGAGAGAGTATGTATATTTAACCGAAGCCGGAAAGAGCCTCAATAATTCATCCGACATCTTCGGTCGCTCTCACGACCTATTAAGCGCTGCTGGCGCAGCGGGTGGTAGCGCGATAAAACGCAAAATTATACAATCGTCGCTTCGGGCGATAAGAGGAGGGTTGGGGACCGCGTCAATTTATTCCGAGTGGGAAAATTGGCAAAGTGAAAATTATGAAAATAGCCGTTCGGGGGGATCGTCGCACTCTGTAAGTCGCGAATCCATTATCGTAGCTAGCCCGATTAACAGCTCAATTAAACGCTCACTCTTGAGTAAACACTCAGTCACCAAAACTATAATTTCAGCCTGGCAATGACATCGCTGGTATATGCGACCTTGAGCACTGCGGTACGTCTCTGTGTCCTCGGCGAGAACCCCAGCAGCAGCAGCTAAGAGACACCACTTGCAGAGTTGAAACTTCAGCCCTTCCGTTCAACATAAGGATAGCCTTTGGACCCGGAGAGGACACCGGAACTTCCCCCGAAGACAACACGGGCATGTGTCTGAGTTACGAGCAGTTACCCTGTGTGGCTTGAATTTGATTAGCGCTGCTGCCTCCTGTACCGGAGGCTATAAAGCCCCCCCGCGACACACCTAACTTTGTTGCGGTGCATGCTTTATTTACCTTTAACTCGGCCGGCACTTTGAGCTGAGACACTGTAACTCCTCGAGTCTTGCTGATAATCGGGGATTTAGTCAATTTTTAATTTTAATTTCACTACTCTTAAGTGCTCGCGACACTTGATACCCTCTGTTAATTAATTGAGAAAACCCGTTTATCGAAAGTACTTTTAATTCAGTGTTTTTTTGTTGAATTTTTTTTTTTATTTTTTAAAAAAATTTACCGTTATGTTTGGTAATGTTGCAGATTCGTAAAAAATTACTGAATTGTAAAGTCAATCTCAATATTTTGTTTTGCATACACTGAGAGAAGGATTTGGTTCAAGGAACCAAATATATTTGGTTGAAAAGAAATCGGATAATTTGGTTGTGGGAACCAAATGTTTGGTCCACACTCCACGCGTAAAAATCGAGCTTTTATTTTTTATTTTAAAAACAAATTTTATTTATTATTGTATTATTTTATTGTTTATTGTTGTAATAATTTGCTTAAATCAGTTACCTTTATTCTTGTTAAATGTATAAGAATATATTTTAATTTTAAATTTCAGCAATAAATTTCGAAGAATTAATTAAGTTTATTTAAATATAAGTTTTCTCTTGACAACAAAATTATTTTTCTCTACGAAGTTAAATCAAATTACTAATCGTTTTCAATCTAATATAGCACCGATCATTTTAATAAATTTTTCGTGAGTTCGTAATTTTCTGAATTACCGCAAAAAATTTTTTGAGGTTATAACAGCGAACTGTTTGACATGACTATGATCTATACATTTGGTTCCTGTAACCAAATCATTGGTCGCATGAACCAAAGCTTGGGAGAAACCAAAAATAACCAAATCCTTCTCTCAGTGTATATTTTTTGGATTGATCAACAGATATGAAATTTTTTTTTTTTATTTTGCTGTACAAACATTAATTTATTTTGACGTAAATACGAAAGTTTTATGTATATGTTTGCAGTGAATTTCGAATGTATACACCCAGCATATATTTCTCCATGTAAATGGAATACGTATGTTTCACCATCTATCCGGTGCTAATTCATCGTTAATGCATTGACTACCACACGTTTAATTGAGTTTAATTGACATGACGAGATAATTAATATTAGTTTGATTTATTTTACAAAAATTTTTTACTTTTAATTTATCGTAAGAATAATTATTAAACTTCTGAATATGTTGCAATGAAAATATTAAGTTTGAAATGTATATTCTATGTACTTGTAAATAAATATTTATGGTTAAAAAAAATACTCTGTACTCTAATTATATGACTATTACTCCACGTCACATTGTACGATATAGAAAAAAACTAAGAAAAGTAAATTTTCATCTTTCATTAATAATTCAGGTCAGCTTTATGATCTACAAAGAAACCAATATAAAGTATGTTTTTACTTTGTTTTGCCCGTTGGTGAAGCACGTGCTCCTGGTTAAGCTTGCCAAGTTCTGTTACCGCATTCCTACGGCTTTTGTAAAGTAAATATAAAAGCTTCTTATTACTTTTATCTTTCTTCGGATTCACTTAAACTTGATACCCTAAGTACACCATTTGATGCTGTTTTTAGTTTTATTGATAAAACTCACAATTGATCTGCTAGGAGTATATTACTCTTCGTCATCTTATTTTAAATCAAACAAGACAGCAAGATATTTCTACCGAGATTTAAAAGGAACGGATATGGTTTACGAAATATCAAAGGATGAATAAATATGCCTATAACAACTGAGATTTTTTTGATTCACTAGAAATAATATTTTTACAAAAGCTGATGAAAACGAATAAACAAATACTAACGAAACCCTACAAATTTTACAATGAATTTCTGTAAACAATTTTTTTATTTGACTCAAAGCGATTAAAAAAAAAAAAAAATAACCCATAACAAGAAACCCACAAGCAAGAAGTAATCTCTTTTAGAAAAAAAAATGTATAACTTAAATTTTTTTTAAGTATAGGCGATCATGTCAAAAATTTCGAGAAAAATTTCATATTTCTTACCAACTTGATTAATTCGATTTTTAGTCAGTAGTACAAATTTCACGCACCTTTATATAAAAATCGAATTAAATGTATTTATGAATTTATTTTTATTTAGGTACCAAAAAACAAACAGTTTTACAGCACCCCGGAAAAAAGCTTGATGAAGCTGTAAGTAAAACACTCAAATACTTGGAAAACAGAGAAAGGAAACGACGCAATTAAGAAAATGCTTGTCTCTGCATGAACGCGTCTCCCTTGTTGTTTAAATCTCTTGTCAAAGTACAAGAGTTTCTTACCACTCCATACTTTTTTTTTTTATATAAAGTATGGTACTCTACCGTACAACGAAAAAAAAAAAAAAAAAATTGTTTGGTTCCCGTAAAGTGCAAAGCTTGTTAAAAATTTTTTTATTTTGTGGGCGCGAACTTTTAAATTGCTGTTTTATGTCATCTCAACGAAGCTGCAACTATACTTCCTCTTTCATGGGTATTATTTTTCTCATCTGCAGTATAAATTATGTGACTAAATAGAAAAAATTACGGACTGTGCAAAGAAAAAAAAACTCATTCGATTAAAAAAAATAATGTTTATGTAGTTTACTTTATAAATTCGAATTAATCAAAATTCATTAATGTAATCTTTGTCTTTACTACTGAAAATTTAGCATGATTTTACACTTACTTGAAAGGAATTGTATTTTTAATGTATAAGAACAATTGAAAATAATAATAATAATAAGTAACCAGTTTTAACAGAAGTGTTGGTAAGTAAAATCGAAAGATATAGTTTCGGAGCCTCAAAAGAAATGAAATTTGTGGAGTCGGTAAAGAAGCAGTCAAAAAGGAATGTACGAAAAAGGTGTATAGATTAAGTACTAAACGGCACCTCACAGCATGAATCTTAGCCTCGAAGCTCGTTCGATGTGTTAGCTCGTTTTTCGTTCGAAGCAGTAAGTGGTAGCAACGACCTGTTGGTATATCGCGTGTTGGTTGGCTAGCTGGCTGGCTGACTCTACTTATATTTATTGCCAGTAATTCGTGAAGTTGATCGTATTGAGGGTGTTAGGAGCTGCGGAGTAAAAAGTGTTTTGCCAAGAAGGAATAAGTCACTGCTGCCTAGAAAAAGATCATTCTTCCTTTACCTTGCACCGCTCTTTTGGCTTTTTTTTTCTATCTTTTATACACTTGCTGCGATTTATGTTTTGATAAAAAAATTTAAACCAGATGTAAGCTGATCAACTTTAAAAAAAAAATTTTTCCATCAAATTTAAATGAGAGTAAAGTAATCTACAACAAAAGTATTTTTTCTATATTAGTTTGTGAGTATTTGCTTCTGAGACCTTTTAATTTTGACGTTATTATTGTTTTTAGCTTACTTTTAAAAGTAGCAAATTTATATTTATAATTTTTAAATAAATAAAATTTAAAAAACCATTTTAAATTTGAAACGAATGATTTTATATGTTAAGATAACAATAAGATTTTAAAATTTATTAGCAACAGTCATTAATTATTGTTCGAATTACACAAAAGATATCATTATTTTTACGCTTCTATATTTTGTTGCACTTAAAAAATATTACACTGCTGACGCTTTTTGGGTTAGTTATAATTTATATTAGATGAGAAAAAAAAAAAACTCTCCCCAGGGTGATTTGCTGTAAACTATACTCACGGAGAGATTGCTTCTTTTTCTTCCTCATGATAGTAAAAAAGAAACCTAAGAGCTCTAGCTAATTTAAAAAAATCTCATTTTCCATGGATGCATGAAAGCTGACCAACTGCAATCGTCTTCACGCTGAGCTAAAGAATAAAGTTTTTTCAATATATTATTTTTCGTGCTAATAAAATATATTTCATTAAATTAGTTCAACGTAATATCGAAGTTTTTAATCGGATCATCGAGGTCAAAATAAAAACAATTTTACAAAATTAAAAATTTAGAATAAAATAAAGTTTATTAGTAAACATTGCACAGAATAAATTTTTTATACCGTTATTATCTTGTTTGCTAATTAAAGTTGATTCATTTAATTAATGAAACTTTAACCACAGACAGATACCAACTGTTATGAAGTATCAGCATAGCAAATTTTAATCGGTAGTGATAAATAAATGAAATGTATAAATGAAAACTCAATAATTGGCAATAAATTTAATATATATTTAGATATCTCATGTATTTTGCTGACTAAACCAAAAATAAAAATATAAAATTCAATAAAAATTCATTTGTTATGAAAAAATAAATTTTAAAAGAAGTGCCAGTCGCGGAAATTGATTAAAAAATGACTTGGGATGTAAAGGTTGATACAGAAAAAAAATTTTCAAAGAGTCAAATAGTTTTATTTACAAACCAGCTAGCTTATCGTGAACGCAGCGTTCATCGTACTATATATATACGTATAGTTTTCATTTTTTTATAATTAATAATCGTGAAAATCAGCAACGATTCGTAAAATTTTTATCATACTTTATAATCATAAAAGTTAATGCACATAATAAAACTCTTAATCACACTAATTTTTAATAGATACAAAGAGAATTTTTTTACAGTAGTTTAATCATATTCGTTTATAATGATGCGGCGTCATAATTCTATAATAGATGAAAATTGATTTTAAAAAATTTTTTATTCACCCAACTGATAATCAATGTCTTTTTTTTTATTCTTCGACTTATTTTATAGTTTTATTAATTTATTTTTTTTATTATTATTTTTTTACAAGCAATTTTTGTTTAATACTTAATTAATAAATTCTTAGAACTGGCGTCAGCACCGAAGGTGCGTTGTCTACAATCACATTGACAAATGATGACGCGCGATAATCAATACTCGTTGACAGTTTAATGACAATTGATGATGTGTTGATTAACTCGCTGACGACCGAAAAAAAATGACCTAGCCGAAAATTTTATGAGCAGCGCTTCTTGTTGCAGAATGCATAATTTTTATCTTTTATGAGGAGAAAATTGGTGCAGTTCTTTTTTTTTTTTTTTGTGTTTTATTTTTTTGTTTATTTTTTTGTTTTTTGTTTTTTTTTTCTTTATAGTGATTAAAGGAACGTCGGGAGGGATTTAATTGTAATAATGTCACTATCGATTTGATAAAGAACTACTCATGTATTACATATTGATCAAAGCTCAAATATTGAAGTGTGATGTTATAAACTTTTGTGTCTTTTCACCGCTACAGTTTTTTTTTTTTTTTTTTTTTTTTTTTTTTTTTTTTTGCAGTCCACGGAAATGCTCGTGCGCGCGTATTTTTTATGATCTAGAGTCGGGAGCAGTAAAGTTTAGTAATTAGTGGTAATAGTTAGTAGTTTAACTGATAGTAACAACAGTACGTAGTTGTAGTGATAGTAGTGATTAATGTGTTCAGCGATTTTGGTGCGTCGATTGGCGCTGAATGCAGCTTTGGTAGTTATGCCCTGCAAGCCTGCTTATCAATCGGTTTGGTCAGTCGCACTGAGAAACAATAAGTTTTATTTATTATCGTTTCATTTGATAGGCCTTTCGATGTACCTTTTTTTTTTTAAAGTTCATCTTATTGCATCTACATAACTTTTCTTACGTCGTTCGATAACTCTTTCATCGGTGTATATTGCTCACGATATTTATATAGGTTTATAAAAAAATTTTACAATCATAAGTCTCCTCGTTTGTTGCTCCGGGAATATTTTATTTATTTCAATAATATTAACGTACTTATCGTTTAGCACTGAAGAATAATAAATACAAAGAATAAATTTGCTCGATTAAAAGGATTTATCGAGCCGTCGACATAGTTAAAACTACTTAACGACTAAAATTTAATCATATGGTTCTTATGAAAACATTAATATTGGCGAGACGTAAAACTTGATAAAAAGTACAGGCATTATTAACAATACTAATTTATTATTTAAAAAACTATCTTTTCCTTATGAGTGACTCGAGGATCGTAATCTTGCTCTCTCGATAATTAAATTCACACGGTATGAGATGTAACAAGAGCTTTTAGTCTCATTGAGCTACTCAAGATCGAAAAATACGAAAAAATAAAGCAAACAGAACTAAGGATGTTTGATACTTACGAAAAAATGCAGCCGTTTTGTCAATTTTGATCGGATCGATTAATGATTAATATCAAAATAATCATTGAATTTTTTGCCTTTTTTTGTTCGATTTAGTTTTTTAAAAAATCAAAGTATTTTTTTAAATACTTTAACCGAAACGCTTATGGAAATCAAGCAATTTTTTTCTTTGATCGTTTGTCACTCTTCTAAAAATACAGAGATCGTTAAAAAAATTATTGGAATTTGTAGATTTCAGCTCGAAGAAGATTTTAAGATTTTTTTTACAATACCTTTCCGACCATTTAAAAAAGATAACAAAGAAAAACAAGCGCGCAGCGGTTAAATTCAATGGGCGTCTGAACAAGAAATGCTCTAACTTTTTTTCTACTGCATTTTTTCATCTAAAAATTTGTACACAATATCTCGAGGTCTTAATTTTTAATGTGAGATTGAAAAAGTTAACGTTTTCAAACTTTTGTCACAGAGTTTTGTAAATTGAAAATTAGATTATGCTTTCGTGATTTTTCTTAATTTTTAAAAATATTTTTCAAACATAAAATTAATACTACATGAAAGAAAAGACTTTCAACTATGTTGAGTAAAATTTTCAAAATGATTCATTCATTAGGGTCAAAATACTGATGAGTTGAAAATAAAATCGTCTAGTCGGGCGCTGCGGTGGCCGTCCCCTCCCCTCTTTTCCCCTCACGAAAGTACCAAACATCCTTAAAAACGGAAAATATTATAAATTCGACGATAGTTCACTATAATCGCGAGGTCGGCTGGATTTCTTATTTAGCATCGCGAGCATACCCCGTGCACTTTAGTTATTATTCATCTGCGGTAGAGATCTGGAGCATGCGCGCGACACAATGATACACCACAGAGGGCTTTGCATGTAAATGCCCTTATAAATAGACCGATCCAACAGCCTTATCGATAATAATACCCGACGTTGATTTTTTTCTCATTGCTTCTCTCTCGCTCTTTCTCTCTTCCTTTCTTTTTTTCTCTTTTAGTACTATCGCGCCTATCGATCGTCATAATTAATCGAATGAATTAAAAATTTTTTTTTTTTTATCATTTTACGAGTATTTTTAAATCCGTCCATGTGTCAGAGAATTTTCAAAATACCATTATTCCCGTGATTGAAAAAAAGGGATAAAAATCGTCGATTTGAATAGCGTAGTGAAAAGAAAAAGCGTTGCGTACGAGACTTGGTCGTCGATTTTTTTGCAATTGGGTCTCTTGCCCCCCGGGCAAATTGCTGCCACCATTCCCCGCGCTGTTTTCTTTTTTGTCACCCCCCTTTTTTTTTTTTTTTTTCTCTCAAACTCGTTTGTTAAATTCTTGAGTTCGGTAGAAAAGAAAAATTATTTCACGGAACGTACAAAGTCCCGTTGCGATTTGTAAAAGAATACATTAGTCTTTCGTGATATGTATCTAGTCGCATGCTGCCCGATGCAAATTTTCCCAATTTAATAAACCGTTCGAGATTACGAGCTTTTTTGACATCTTTTCAGAATAAGCGGGTCTAATTTTGAACGGGGCTGCAACGAACGAAAGTGAACGCAAGCTCAAACAAGACAAAAGCTTTTATAAAAAAGAAATTTTTACGATAATTCGGCCGGCGTGAATCAGGCTGCAAGCGAAGTTACAAAAAAGACCTTGAAAAAAATTTTATATAAAAACGTACGTAGCCTTCAAAGAATTTTCTCACAAAGGCGAATCACCTGCGAGGCTTTAGAAAATACCTTTTTTAGAAACAAAGTGATTACTTCATGGTAGGTCGGTCAAAAGCTGTTGATTCGAGAAAATTGTCGAGAATTCGCGAAGCTCGGAAAGGGCCACACTCGAGTTGGAAGAAGCGAGGGCGAAGCTCTTGTAAATTCGTTCTCCGGACGAGAATCAGATTCTCGGTCTGGTGCGGCGCGAATAAAAAGGACACCCTCTTGACACCTGAGACCCTTTCCGAGACTTTCGCTTTCGGATCTGATCGGAAAGGATTCTTAAATTCAAGGATTTCCTCCCTCCCTTAATTTATATTCAAAGTCTTGCGCGGATGAGGCTTTGAAAAAAATCAGAAAAAGAGCTGTAGAGAGAAACAGACAAGATTTTAAGTACAAAAAGACGACGCGCGCAAATACCTTAAAAATGGACTATATTTAATCTATTTTTATAAATTCTATGTAATCGATGAAGTCTTGCGTTTTTATTCTTTAACTAAGTGCAATATCGTTGTGTTATCATTCGTGCACTATTTTTTTATTTATTTATTTATTTTTTTTTCATTATTATGGTCAAGGTCCCTGAGAATGCATGAATTTTAATGTTGATGATGATCGACTGCAGTTTTTATCAATAATTGTTTTAATTTTTTTTTTACTATTATCCTTTACGTTACTTTAATTAAACTTTATTTATTCATTCAATTCTTTTATTTAATCAGGATTATAACGTTATTAAGTTTATCGTAAGCTACAACTTCACTCAAAGACTTTTTCTTTGTCATGCAAAAACCAAGATTTTTTTTCATTAAAGTTAAAAGTATTATGACTTCATGCTTAAGTTAATTTTAAATTCATCACTTCGATCCTCCAAAGGAATAAAACGACGATACAATAGAACTAGTGTAAACTTTAACATGAACTCTCGAACTCGTAAAAAAATCTACATAATTTACAAGTGTACCATCATCTCATTATTACTGTAAAAAAGACAGCTACCAGAGGGTCCATTCAAACAATTGACCCAAAGTAATAGATCTTTTGTTTGTCTGCTATTACTCAAAGTAAAATGGTCATTACTCCGTAACCGCGCATTTAAATTCAAGTAAGCAGGCAATCCGAGTGAACCTTCTGATATAGAGTACAATATATAACTATTTTGTTTTATTTCAATAATTACTATGTGTTCGGAATGTTTTCATCATCTTCAAGAGAGAGTGTCTTTGTGTGGATGAGTAATTTTTATTTTAAATAAATATATGTATATATTCATATGTTATTTCTATTTCCTTAGCTTAATCTACTTGATCGCATTCTTCATTTCTTTTTATTTTCTCTTTCTTTCCTCGTATTATTATCGTCGTTATGATTTTTTTTTTTTCTTATCTAAAAGTTCCTATTAGTGGTCAGTAAAACGCCGAGTAGTTTTGCACACTCGCGCAGTGCAGTGCAGCTAGGCAGGAAGCATATGACCCAATTGCTCCGGTCCACGTTTAGGTACCAGTAATTTCAAGCTAGCGTGTGTACGTGAAGTTGCATGCACGTACACTCGCGTGTACTCGGTTTCAACGAATATAGGTTATATATTAGCTCTAAAAAAAGAAAAAAGAAAAAAAAATTTAAGCTGACTCGAATGCCAGCCGGAAGATAGCTTTATTCGAGCTAATAATTACCTTTTTCCTTCAACTCGGCTCGCGTCATCAAAATAATGAAAAAGCCCGAAAGTAAACCTTATTATGAAAATGAAAAAAAAAAAAAAAAAATTTAATTTTCCGACGCACACTCAAGTGTTTGAAGCCAATTCCCTTCCCCCGTAAAGCTTATCTAAAAAAAAAAGACGCGAGGGTAAGATACGGACCGATCGATAAAGCGGATTATTTTATCTTACGCGTTTTATTTTGAAGCACGCGTCTTTTTTTATTGCAAAAAAATACGGGCCGCGAGTCGTTAGATGAAAATCCCCTCGTTTGCGTAGCGTCCAGTTGAATAAACAAGCCGATCGGATGTCAGGTCTGATTGGCCCTCGCAGGATTCGCGCTTCTGAACGTATTCCGTGTCAATCTTGTACCTTTCCGTACCGATGAGAGCCGCGTTAAGTGGTATCATCGTTTCACCAAAAATCTGTAAAACGAGATCTTTTTTTTCGATAAACCATCAACATGTAAATAATTATGAGTGGAGTGTTGGCTTGAATGCATCGAGGCTAGATGTATACCTGAGATCGTTAGTCTTAGATTTTATTGTTTCTCTATCTTTCATTTTCTTTCTGGGATAAGTGCATACGCCTAACTCTTGGTCACCAACTTGCAGGTGTGAAATTTATAAGAATTGATTTTCAAAATATAGATTTCGGAGTTTACACGTAAAGTCCAGTATAAGCAGAATTTATTTCATTATTTGTGAGTTTATTCATATTTAAAGTATGCTTGGGCTTGCATGTACCATCGCATTCGTTGAATTCATATTTCGTAGCGTCATAAATTTAGAACAGCTTGCAGCCAAACTCGGTGTACAAGATACCCCGGGTTTCGGAAATTATCCTCGCTTATTAGTTTTGACGATCTTTTACGAGTTTCGATAGCTCCCACAAGTTTCGATAGCTCGCAATAAAAAGTTTAATCGAAACGATTAGAAAGATATCGCAACAAGATTAAGCCACTCGATTAAAAAAGCACGCTCGACCGGGAGTGAGAAGAGAGTCTCCCTATGAGTTTCAGGTTCCAAGAGAGAGGAAATTCGAAGAATTTATCATTTCCTCTCGGTACGGTTCGGCCTCATTTTCGGGGTTGATGTCGGTGGTGGTGGTGGTGCATGTAACATGAATATCGCACCCACTGCCCGAGGCTTCGGAGGGGGGAGGATTTTCAATTCTTTTCTTTTCATCCTCTTTTTTCGAGGACGAAGGAGGCCGCTTTGACCGTGTTTATCGAAGATTCTTTCGGGCGTAAAGGGAGTAGATACGAATATTCCGAGGTGTCCGTGCGGAATTGGATTTATCGGTTGAGGTCCAAACTATATAGGAGAGTCTCGTCCCGTGAGAATGATCGAGATTTCCGGCGGATAAACGTATATCGTGACACTGCTGCAGTGGGAACTAACTTTTAATGTGATAATTTTTTTTCACCACGCTTGAGATCCGGGTTTTTGAGTTTTGAAAAGCTCGTAAAAAATCTAAATCCAGTGGTGTAAAGCACATCACTCCGAGGTGCAGGGAAAGAAGAGAAAAGCGAGGACCGCAAAGAAGCTGAAGGAAGCGAGAAGAAAAACCCAAGCTCCGTTAAATCCCAGCCGGGGGACGACTGGGAATATCTCCCGGGAAGATGATTCAGCGTTCGTGACCCCGTGCAACAAGCATCCGAGACTTGAGCGTTTGGCCGTATGTGTGCACTCGAGCTCTTGCCTCTACCCCAAAAAGGTGATAAAAAGGGACGCTCCTCTTTGTGTTTTTCTCCCATATTCTTAAAAACAGATCTCTTTATCACACATTATCACTTTTTTCCTGGCTCGACCTTGAATTTTCTAAAGCTCTCTATTCGGGAGAATCTGACAAAACTGATCAAGTTGCTGCATTCTGGGGAAGTTTTTTTCCCTTCCAGCTCCACGCCAGGCGTCATTCTTCTCTGTCTACTTTGAATTTTAAGGTACAATGCGAACGTGACCTCATTACTCAGCTCTGCACAGAGTGAGTCTTTTCTCCTCCCTCTTTTTCTCTTCAACTCCTCACGACTTTATTTTAAACTTTTATTATCAAACTATACGACGACGATATCAATATCGATAATATTTCATCAAAAAAAGAGAGTTTTTTTTATAATGATTACTTTTAATCTACGAGACAGAGTTTCATAAGCCGGAGAAAAAAAATAAATAAAAAATACAGTCCGGGAGGGATGCACCGGATGATTGAAGCCGACGTCATAAAACGCGTGCTCGCATCGCGCGCGTGTGCCATGAATGCCAAATCCAATTGAGCGTGCGGATCATATTTTATTGCATGACGCTTCGAATTAGTCGCGAATAAACCGAGTTCTACTTCCTTGTTCCCCCAAAGCCCGGCTCGTTTAATCTTTTTGTCGTGTCAATTAGGCTAATTAATAACGCGCTGTATCGCTTTATCCAACTCGATCGATTCGTTTTACTTCGTTCAGGAAGATCTTGGGATCAGAGCAAATAGTGTTATTTATTATGAATAAAAAAAATGGAAAATTTAAATCTTGATGACGAACGTTTATTTCGCCTCGAATAGGTCTTGGTAGATTTGCTAGATTAGCCGTGAAACAGTGTACCCGAAACAAGCAGCAAACAACAATGGTATCTTCGCACATCCCTTGAAGCTAATCACCGAACCAATGACAAACTTCAGGCTTCTATCGGAATGGAATGGATACAGCGATAATTATCATCGAATAACTTGGGTATTTACGTGAGAGAAAAGGCTCAGTGTGAAGTAAAATCCATTGGAAAAAGGTAAAAAGGCAATAAAAAAGAAGAATGAGAGAGAGAGAGAGTAGAGCTAAAAAATTGGTAGCGGAAAAATTTTCCCGTTCGATACGCGCGCAAGAGTTTTCACTGGGCACATTACCGGTGGAATAGCGGAAAAATCGCGAGCACGCGAGCGAGCCAAAGCAGTGTGTATAGCACACATTGTTGCGCATAGAAGAGAAACGAGAGAGAGGAAAATACGAGTCGTCTTTGCTCTCCCGATACACACGCGCATTTATCCCCGGCAGGGCTTTGATAAATCAATTTTCCTCAAAACTCTTTTTTTTTTTTTTTATCCTCTCTCTCTTCTTGCGGCAGGAAAAACGAAGGGGTTAACGCAGTTACAAGGTGGACTGATTAAGAGAGCCAACCAAGTTTTTCTCACTCCGCGCGAACTTAAACCTGCGAGAGTTTACGAAGCCTCGGCGGAGAATATTTTTAATGCGCTTGGCGGACCGAGTTTTCGAGCTGAAATAGTTCAGCTAACTTCTGTAAACTCGATTACGCTGCACTGCACTTCTAATGCACTTCGTGTGTGTGTGTGTTTAGGAAGTAAAAAAAAAAAATTGATAATTTGTTTATTTGCGTAGAGTCTGGGGTTGGCGAGCGTTCGTTATCGCGTACAATAATAAGCAGGGCTCTGTGTTCATACATAATCGCGGAATAACGAGGAGAGAAAGAGAATACAAAGAAAGAAAGAAAGAAAGAAAGAAAGATAAAAAAATAAGGGCACGGGGGAGAGTCTGCAGCTGTTTGAGAGGGTCACTCTCCCCCCCCCCCCTGCCCTTTGAATCCGGCATGACGGTTTGTACAACGACAACACACGAGTCTATCTCTCTCTCTCTCTCTCTCTCTCGCTCCTGCTGGGTTATCCTCTCGTTAAGCCGCTACTTTATGCATTAGAGATCGGCCATTAACTTTCGTCTGCTTCTTCGTTTTTTTTTTTTTTTACCTCTCGACTGTGTGGCAGCAGCTAAGCTTTTATTTATATTTATAAGTATAACATAAGTACGTATGCGTGGGAGGGTGCGGCTTAGCCCAAGCCTGCAGCAGCTTTGGTCCCGTTGGTCCGCAGGTTTGTGCTCTTTCGATCCTCATCTGTAACATTGAAAAAAAACCATAAACAAAACCTTTATTTTTGTACTCTCTTTTCTTTTTTAATTTTTTATTTTGATTTTTTTTTTTCTTTAAACTACTATACTTGGTGAATTGTTTAGCAGTCTTTGTCGAGATTTTTAAGTTTTCAGAGTGCTAGGAAATATTATTCAATGTTAGTTTTGAGCAAAGTATCTCATAACTAATTAATTTACAATCATCTACTTTTTTTAATACTTTTAGTTTTTATTTGAAGTTATGATGATTAATTAAAAATAGTAAATTTATTGTGACTGTCTTGTCACTCTACTCTAGTCTAACTTTTAGTGACCTTTTCAAAAACAGAGTTTCAATCATCTGACGCATGGTTGCACTCGGTGGATTTAAAGTTTTGGGACAACAAACGCTCCGCAACCACGCTTTTTTTTCGTCATAGACTTTATTTTGCAAAACTTTGACAAGTATTTCAAAAAACTTTTTTCAGCATCGCTGATTCTCATCCCGCAGCTTGAAAGTTCAGTGTTATAATTCGTAAATTTGAAAATAATATATCGACGATCCCAGCGAAGAAAAACCTTAGCAGAAAATCTGGAGATTTTAAATGACCAATGAGAGGCTGAAATGAATTAAAAAATTGATAAGAATTAAAAAATCTTATTTATTAAGTAATGATTTATTGAGATTTCTGATTCGAAAAAATTTTTAAATTCAAAACTCCAGATTTTCTGCTAAGGTTTTTCTTCGCTGGGACCATCGATACCTGATCGGTCGAGGGCATAATCAACTTGTAATTTAAAATTTCATTGGAGTTTTCTAAAGTTTATTACAAATATTTAGCACTTTAATAGGTAACCTCTTAATTCAAGAAACCGTAATATTAAAAAAAAAGGGAAAGAGATTTTTAACCAGAAGTATCAGCTGAGTTTATTACATTTATCTAGATTCAAGCGGGTACTTATGCTCTGGCTGGCGTAACAAGGTTCTAGAATACGAACGGAAACTAATATCGTAGTCTTCAAAAACAAAAAAAAAATGAAAAAAAAAAAACAACACTTAATCGAATTTTTTTCACAATTTTCTTTTATCTAAAGTAAAATCAAGTGGAATTGCGTAATTTTTGAAGAACTGTATGTCCCACTTTTGGCTCGATAAATTCGAAAAACCAGCATTTCTTATTGTCCAAATGAATAATATAAACAAGTGCACCCGGTAGTTTTATGAAGAAAAAGCTTTGTACGGTAAGAGAAAGAAAAAAAATCTCGAGTCTCGACAGCAAAAGTCTGCGGGTCGTTCGTTTGAAAAGGCACAATGGTCGCGTTCGCGTTCCTTATTTATATAAGGCATCTGCACAACTCATATATAAATGAGAAAAGTCAAGGCAGTGAGAATCGATCCCATCCCATGAGGCAGATTAAAAAGAAGAAAAAAAATTTGTTCCCTCGTCGAGGTGCATTTAAATTTTTTAATAAATTAAAAAAGATCCATCCGTCTTATTTTCATTCTTTCACTTTTTTATTTTATTTTATTTTATATTCCTTTATTCTTGTTTCTCGTGCGGTAGTCGTAAAGTACGGCGGTGCAATTACACGGCTGAAAAGAGTTGTGCGGGCCCGCATTGTGGGAGGTAAAATAGCCGGCTAGTTTATGTTCCTATCTTTTATTTTTACCTCACCGCCCCAGCGCGCTTTTCATATTTCAAATCCCACCTCCGTTTGCAGCTGTGTGCGCGCAGTGGTAACAGACGACTCCGGTCAGCCGTACAAGTGGAGGATGCCTTTATTTTTACCGCCGTCAACTGCTACGACTTAACAATTATTCTTTTTCTACTTTGCGAGTTTGGATCATCGCGTCGCTTCTATTCTACCTTTTCACTATTTATTTCAAACACTTGCTTTTGTGGATGAGAGTATAACTACACCTTTATAACGTTTTACTTGTTTTACAATCTCGTAAATTACTTCAAACTTTTATTTTAACATTTTATGATTCACAAATCCTCTTTCGATTTGTAAGGGCTTTAAACTAAAATAGATAAAAACTTTATCACCTCGAAGCCTTGAAATACTGCATGGACTTGAGCGAAAAAGTCCTTAGTTATTTGAATATGTATCAATATGTATTATCAAATAGTGTTTATAAAAGTATACGGTGTTCGTTTTTACAGTATGTGAAAATTTAAGTGTGCAACTTAAAATATTTTATGTACAGAAGGACTGAACAAGTCACACTGATGGTATTTATTCACAAATGCAAATTGTACCGCGTAAGCAATAAATGTCATGAATAAATGCTTGATTTTGCAGTGGTTTGTGAAATAATGTGTTAAATGAATGTTATATCAGATTATTGTTTCTCATGTTAAAAAAAAAACTGATAATTTTTGTGTTTTAATTTAAAAGAAAGTGTCGAAAATAATCATGAAGTGTACTTGAACATCACAAGGTGTAAAATAGTATGAATTTTTTAATGAAACTCAAAAATTTTGGCGTGCTTTTGACATGAAGTTTGTGTATTATACAATGTAAAATTTGCCTCAATTTTCACTGACACATTTAATTCTTACCTCTTTGTATTAAAAAATTTAAGTTTATAAGCTTGTAAGCAATAAGCACATTGATTTTTTACAATAATTGAAAAAAGAGTTAAAAATCTCATCAAACGATTAGAATGTTAATTCACGTGTAAGAATCTTTAATAAAAAAAAAAGTGCAGAGTTATTGAATGAAAAAATTTGCTGGAAATTTTGTACTCTAATGCAGGTGAGCTTCAACACAATTGTACAAAATATAATATTATTTGTTATCGTACCAATATACATAAAAAGATGTAATAAAATCATCTTCCAAGCATAAAATTGAAATAAAATTTCCTTGTTAAATTTAACCAAGTCCACATGTCACACGCTCGTACCAAATTTTGTTCATAATTAAACGTGGCTAGCTACATTAAAAAATTTAATAATTATTATTTTTTTGAATTATTAAGCAGATAAATATTGGACTTATTATTACTATACTAGTAAATTTAAATAAATTTATATCTATATACACGATGAATAGTTTAAATTTTCAAATGCAAATTTAAAGTCTTACTATTTATTACTATAACTGTTTTCGGTAGTTTTGTTTTTTAAAAATACTGTCTCTAAATGGAAAAATGCAGATTTTTAATCATAATTTTTTTTCAATGCACTTTATCAACCCTTGAAAATTTATTTTTATTTAATTGAAAAAAAATAATAATAATAATAACTAGTAGTTAATAGTACATCTCTAATTTTTTTTATCATTAAACCTAAAAAAAAAAAAATAATGTTAAATAAATTAGAAAAAATATATAATTTAATAAAGAAATTTAATAAAACTTGATAAATTATAAATTTGATAAAACTTTTAGAAATTTTAATAAATTTTATTATAATTATAGTAAAACAAAGTATAGAGTTTTGTCAATCTTCACTTTTTATTAACAATTAATTATACAAAAATTATTGTCGTTACGATCGTTTCGGTGCACAGCACCTTCATCAGACGACTTTCTATCATCGACTGAAGTCATACGCATTATAATCGGTATATAATAATCGGTATATGTTTATGTTTATGTTTACGTTTCCTCTGTTCATGATTTTATATACCGATTATAATGCGTATGACTTCAGTCGATGATAGAAAGTCGTCTGATGAAGGTGCTATGCACCGAAACGATCGTAACGACAATAATTTTTGTATAATTAATTGTTAATAAAAAGTGAAGATTGACAAAACTCTATACTTTGTTTTACTATAATTATTTTATTATGAATCTTCATCCAGTAGATGCCAACTCAATCCAATACAATAAATTTTATTATTTAAACTTATGAAAAAAAAAATAATTTTTTTTATATCTTTTCATACTTAAATAATCATTTAAAGATTATTTTTCCTTTACAATGTACTTTTTCTGAAAAACAGTCTGACAGATGTCAATAGTTCACATATGAATCATGAGGCAGTTAATTGTATTTTTTCTCTAACTTAAAATTTTTCATAAATCGACTTTGTTCAACTTAGAAATTTATTAAAACAGTTACCTGAAATTCACTTGTTAAAAAGAAATCTTTAGAAACAAGTGTGAGTGTAAAAAATAAAATAAAGATCTGATTATTGAGTATTTGTAACACTTGTAATGTTGTCTATTGTTTATGTCTGTCTTGGCTCTGTTGATTACTAAGATAAAAAACTGAATTGAGTATGGTAACGGCAAAGATTGAAAGTTGCCAGTTTCAATCACTTTTACAGAACTAGCTTAACGCAGGAACGTGGAAAAATAGAGAAAAGAAAAAAACAGATAGAAACTTACCCGACTTGGAGGCAAACGGGTCCTTGGGGGGCTTGATGGCGTTGCCCCTCTGGTGCCTCGTCGGTGGCATTCCGGGCTTTTCGGCTTGGTGACAGTGGCCGGTGGCCGGCGGTGGATAACCGGATTGGTGTCCAGTGTGACCGGAACCTCCGGTGTTACCACTGCCGGTCCCCGGGGCTCCGGGAACCCTAATGGGACGGAGCTGCTCCACCGGTAGTACACGGCGCCTCTTCTTCGGCTTTATTTAATTAAAAAAAAGAAAATAATTAGTGGATAAAAAGACATCCCTAAATTTTTTTTAAAAGTAAAACGTAAAAAAAAAAAAAATTATTATAAATTATTTCTAAATTCAAAAGATAAAAAATGTCCCATAATGGTACAAACTTGCGAGTTTGTACTTTTGTTTGTTGAAGAGCTCGGCAAAAGCAAAAATTCTTGAATACTCTTATTCGTAACGTAATATAATTTACCAAGAACTGGTTTTTAGTTTTATGATTTTATAAATTTAAATATAATTAGGAATTTTTTAAAATCCTGCGTTTTTTTTTGTCGATTTATGTCCAAAAAACGATTTTTAATGGCAAAATAGTGTAAAATGTGATTTTTTTTTTTCAAATTATTGATATAAGATAATAATTAACAAAAAAAATTTATTATATTAAGGTATACTACACCTTGTGTGGATAAAAAAATACTCAAAAAAATACATAAATTGAAATAAGAAATTTTCATTCTGTTTTTATTTATCTGATGCCTACCTAGACCTTTTGGTCCATACAGCAGGTACAACTCTTTCACTATTGCTTTCGAGGAATCTGTGTTCACTACGTTTATTTGATTTGATAGAATAAGGCTCACTAATTTTGAGTTCATTAAGTGCACTAATTAAACTGATTCTCTCATGGTTATAATCACTGCAATGCCTAGGAGGTAGTCCGCATCTTAGAAGGTTTCTTTAGCTTTTTGATTCACTATCTTTTTACTTTCAATGTCATACTGAGCTGGGGTCCAGGTTAGCTTAATAGGCTTAATAGGCTTTCTCGCAGAGACTATATTTCAAAATTTTAGCAATTTTCCTCTTTATCTCTATGATAATGCGATTTATGTTGCTTCTCATCGTCGATAATACCATTAGAACACTCTTAGAATCGGATAAGATATGGCATTTGCCCCGATGTCGAATCAACTAATCCAGTGCTGAACTTAAGACAACTGTCTCACTCGTGAAAATGGAATGTGTAAAGGATCCTTTGCCGACCTCCTAAGTTCTCGGAACATAATTGGCCCAACCAATAGGTTGATTTTGAGATTTGCTGCTATCTGTAAATATAAGTGTGATAGCCGGCTCTCCAAAGCTAACTAGGAAATCAGTATTTATGTCTTATGAGTACTGGAGCTTCGTGGCAGAAGCCAAATCAACTGATACTTGTTTGTACATGACATCATCTTGGAATTCGTCTAAAGAGGTTGCAAATCACCAGATCAGAAAAAAGAATGATGGCTTTCTCAATTACTCTTTTCTTGGCGTTGTGGTTTTTGTACCTGTTAAAATAGTTCGCGATCAAGATAAAACAGGAACTATTAAGGTTGGATAGTGATTTAGTTATAAATTATCTGCCCTGTTCTTCCGAGATGACCTGTTGAATGTTTTAATTATTAACAAGGCAGTGAAATAAATATTAAGAGGCTTAATGAGATAACAAAATATTGAAATGACTCCCTAGATATTTCAGAGGGAATGCAGCAGCAGATTCAGTTTCACCATCCGGATGACCATCAGGTCATTGCAAAGTTGTGTCAGCACCGAGACGCCCTGTGCCGACGTTAAGATAACAGCTAATATTTTCAGGAGGTCATTAAATCAACCGTTGTTACGAGACTCATTCAAACTTTTCAAGAGAAAATTATCACGACGCTCACACTGACATTTTTTTTTCTCCCTCTCAATTTCAAGATGATTTCCGAAAGATTGAGAAATATTTCAACGAGGGTTACAATAACCTGAAGGGATTTAAAGTACAAAAATCCTTTCTAAACTTCATTACGCAATTTGTAACGATCTTTCCGATTATCTAGACATAGATAATAAAGACAGCTATCATGAGACAGCCATCATGATATACTGATTCAGCGGCCGACTTCAAAACGATTTCAGATAATCTCTGCGATGCTTAGTACAAAATATTGGGAAGTCGTAAGTTATTAATTGTCGTAACCAAGATTTTTGATGGTCAGTGAGACATCTTAATTGTTAAATACGGATGGTTTTGGACATCGACTCAAGAGACTAGATGATTATTTAGAGATTTTTACAAATATTAGCACTTCTGGTTGTTTATTTTAACATCTACATAGGTTACTCTATCTGTTTCGCGGTATCTTGACCTAAAATTAATTAAAAATAACGAGGATTTGCAAGTATAAAACAGTCAGGATTGTGATTTTTTCTTTTTTCATTCTTTTAAAGTAGTATCTAGTGAAAAATTTGAGTTCTTAACATACACAACAATTTTCGTGAATTTGCGTGTAAACCGATTGTAGATCACAGTCTTTATGACTAAACTTATATGGTTCAAATTAAAGTTTTAGTTCTTTTAGTCAATTTTTCCTAGGCAGTTATGTAGATGTATAAATGTCAGTCTATAAAACAGTTCTGTAGTATCAATTTAATTTCAGATATATATTTTTTCTTAGAACACTCAACGCTTATATCCACTAGAAAAAAGGTATTTTTTTCAACGAATTTTAAATAAATCATGTAGGCATAGAACGGTCAAGTAAACAATCAGATGATAAACGCATCGATAACTATAAGGATTTCGAGACAACAATATGATTATTTAGCCATTTAGTCAATTGTATTTTTTTTTAAAGTTGGAACTAATGATTTTTAAGGTTTAGTCGTAACGAAACATGTCTTTTAATAGATTGTTGCCTTTACATCTCATTGTAGATGTCGACTAATATCAGCCTATATTTGACCAGCATTTTACTAGTGGAAAATTAATCCAAGCCGTCCAGATCAGAGCCAAAGCTTTTATTTCTTGAGTCCATCTCGGAGTTGAGTTCAGCAAAGGGTTCATCAAGTACTGTATTTTTGGTCCAGTAGGTCAGATAATAGTTGGAAAATCGAGGGAGGTGCTGTAATTTAGTTCATTACCTCGTTAGCCATCTTGTTAAAGTTTTTCACCTGTGTTCTATTGGAGGAATTGATAATCTTCTGACATTTATTCTTGAATATCCTGATCTTATCTCAAACATAGCTCCCGTTTCTGTTTCAGTCAAGGCTCTCCGTGACTTTGATAAAGCAAGCTCTCTTTTTACTTTTTATGGTCTTCTTGAACATTGCACAACATTTTTTATAGAGACCTATAGAAATGAACGACACTGGGGAGCAATAGCCTCCTCTCCTAGCAGTTTGGCATAATGGCATGAAGCAAATGTGTGTGTGTGTGTGTCGTCTTGCTAATATGCACACAAACAAAGGGCTGCTCCGCGCCAAACTGCTGGGAGAGGAGGCTATTGCCAGTAGCGCCCCCAGTGCCGTTCATTTCTATAGGTCGCCATATGCTATTCTGTCTGTCAGGGTTTTGGCCCATCTCTATTTTTTGAAAGATGTTCTTCTTAATCTATTCAGCCTGGCACAGTCCCACCACTCTTTGAGTTTCTGTGTATTTTGTTAGAAACAATTCTTCTTTTTGGCGTGTAATTTTTGATAGAGCCCTTTACCAAGGCGACAAACATTTCATACTTCTTTGGAGCCAAGGCGTTCATGTATGAATCGTTTAAAAACTCATTCTTCCAGCACTTTTTTCACTGCTTCCGAATTTCTTTTATCTGATTCTGAAAGACTTCTTTCTATATGCATGCTTAGAGAGCACTTAATTCGGAAGTGATCAGAATCAAAAAGTTCATCGTAAACTTTCAAGTTGACCAAATGCAGCGTTCGATTGGATAACATATGATTAGATTTATATTAGATGTTTCGCTGTTGCTCGCGATTAGATGAGAGACCGCGTTATGATTAAGAACAAGTAGATTTGAGGCTATAAGTGAGTCCAATAGTCTGAAATCATTTATGTAGTCTTCCTTTCAGTTTCGTTGTGTGCATTAAAATCACCTAGTAACCAGAAGACACCTTCTGCACCCATCGTCAGGCCAGCCATTTGATCCCATTGCTCTTGAGAGAAATTGATATTGCATCCATTGACCCCTGGGGCCCTATAAATAGCGAACATATTCGCAATACTGACAAAACAAAAAATTATATAAAAATCCACCGAATTGTCAATTTTATCCTGGATTATTATTAGTTTAAAGTTGATACCGTTCCTGACCATAAATAGGATGCCTCCTCCCTTCGAAGGTCTGTATTTTCTATAGATATTAAATTCAGAAAGTTCGAAATTTGAATTTATCTTGAGCCACGTCTCTACTAGAACTAGTAGGTAATTCAGTTTGCGGACAATTCTTTTTGCGTTCCAAAACAAAATCTCTCTCCTTTGCTGCGCAAAACCCGTTACTTTAAAAAATATTTAGACAAAAACACTGGAGCAAGCTAGCCGTCTGGCCAGTTAAGCGAAACGAAAAAGCCTATGGGTGCGCTAGTTTACTAAAGTTTTAAATGTCTATAAAGTGATTGCATAAAAGGATACAGCGGAAAAATTTCTATGATTTTTATATTTAAAACTTAAGTATTTAGTCCAAGCCTTTGTTTTTCCATTATTTTTCTACTAACATTTCCATAAAGAATGGTCACAAATCATGTCATGATTGTTTTATTTAACAAAGATGAAAGTTCACTTTTACAAGTATTTGGTAAAATATCTGTTACTTACCTTATAATTAAATATGAAAGCAGAACGAGAAGAAATTTTTTATGGACTAAAAATTAAAAAAAACTAGAATAAAAAAAAGATGCGATAAAAATTTTCAATTTTTGAACAATTAAGCAATCATTTATAATGAGAAATGCTACTAGAAACTAGAAACTAATCTAAGTATATAAATCGCTTAGTTTGTCTATATGTCTGTCATGCGTGTTTGTTAGCTAACAATTTACTCACTTTTTACTCCAGAACTAAAACAGGTTACCTGAGATTAGATGAAATTCACTCTGCTCATAAAACTTGAAGAATTTGAGTTCGAAAACTGTAATTTTTTTATCAAATTTTGGTTACCTTTTGAACAAATAAATATTTTTTAATATGGTTTGGGTTTTTTTTTTGTTTTTTTCTCAAATATAAAATAGGCTATATAAGTTTTGCATGCTAAAAAAAATCAAACGATTCAAACTTGAAAACTGTATTTTTATCATTAAGGTAATTAATTTTATCATTAATGTCCGGGATTATTGGACAGTAACGTAATTGTCCACCACAGTGGCACCCCCCTTATTTATTATAAAATCACACTTTAGACCCCGAAAAATATTCTAAATTTAGTTTAACCACTAAACTTTACTGTAGTATAAAAAAAACTTGGATTATAACCTTTAAACTAGCTTAAAAATCACTTCCAAGTGAGCCCTTTAAAACCTCCAAAAGTTGTTTGGCACCCCCAGGAAAATCTCGAATTATCACCCAAAGAAGCACTTTTGTTTTATCGGTTGCAAAGCGTAGAATTAATTTAAAAACTTGAAAACTTTTTTTTTTATACCTTAAACAAAATATTTAAATCAATTTTTACCGTGAATTTATCTTTATTCATTATTTATCGAGGGGGTGCCGCTCAGGGGGACATTTGAGACTTCTTGTCCCCTCAGTGGCACCCGGTCAAGCTCAAGTTTAACGTTTGTCCCCTAGGTGGCACCTTTTTTATTTACGGTTTTTTGGTGTTTACCTTGATAATTTGACCGGTGTTTATGCATAAAAATGCTTGAATATCATCTTTACGCAGTTTAAAAAAAGTTTTGTGAGTTGAAACATGCAGAATATTTATATCGGAGCTTTCAAAGTTAACGTAGTTTTTACGAAAAACCATTCGACGGCCGGACCGGTGAAGATAACCTCAGTCGAGTTTTTCGTTTTCGATCTACTGCTGAGGAGCTGATGTTCAGTGTAGTATTTAGTGATTTCAAACCATCCACAGCGGTAAACAAGTGATTTTGATCAATTTTTAATTAAGGTTAGGGAGTTTAATGCGAAAAATATGCGTAAATTGCGAAATTTAGAGCTGCCATTCTGGAGGACGGTTCAGGGGGACACTTCTGAAAATTCTTTTTTGGGTGGTGCCAACTTCGTGGACATGACTTTTGTGTTAGTTTATAAAAAATTAAACAGTTTTATGATGAACAATTAATGAAAAAAATGATTGAACACTATTCCTAACTTATTTTTCCATCATCCTGTGAAAAAATTATAGATTTTTATGCAGTTTTAGTGTAATAATCTAGCGTAAACCAAAAATCCCCCTTTGAAAAGTGTCCAATAATCCCGGACATTTACCTTACACTTTCAATAACTTTTAAACAAATAAATATTTTTTTATGCGGTTTGCGTTACTTTTTGTTTTTCTCAACAGAATTAAAATAAGGTATGTAAGATTGGGCAAAAAATTTTATATGTTCGAAAGAATTTCAAAATTTGAATTTAAATACTGTACTTATTGCATTGAGCTTCGAATAAATTTTGAACAAAAAAAAATTTTCATGCGGTCGCATTAATTTATTAATTACTTATTGGCGAAGCTAATTATTATTTTTTCTACTCTGAGATTTTTACTCTCAAAACCCGACTGTTGATGGCCGTGTGATTGAATCCGGGGCCCATGTCTTGAAGAAAAAGAAGAAGAAGAAGAAGAAGAAGAAGAAGAAGGAGAAAAAGAAGAAGTAGTAGTAGTAATATTAAGGATACAAATAGGAAAATTCAAGAGTTATTATTTTTGCCGAGCGTTTGACTCACCAAAGTAAACTCGCCAGTTTGTACTTTTGGATAAAGTACGAACTCGCGAGTTTGTGCCATTAAGGTAATTTTTTTATCTTTTGTGCTTAGAACAGAGCTAGGCATGTATTCGACAGCATTTTTTTCGAATACTTTTCGATTTTTTAAAAGTATTTGGAAAAGTATCTTCGAACAAAAATACTTTTTCAAAATTATCCAAAAAAGTATCTGCAGATACATGTACTTTTTCAAAAGGATCCGAAAAATGTATCTTCAGGTACATCTTCATTTAAGAAAGAATCCAAAAGATGTATCTTTGTATACTTTACAAAAGTATCTTCGGATAAAGATACTTTTTCAATGTATTTGCGAAATGTAGGTATCATCGGATACTTTTCAATTTTTGAAAGTATCTGAAAAATGTATCTTCAGATACTTTGCAAAAGTACCTCAAGAGAAAGGTACTTAAAAAAAAATTTTTCTCAAGCTTTAAGCATTTTTTGGTTTTGTCATAACTTATTGGAATTAACAAATTTTATTTGTTCCATTCTGCACGCCTATACATAAAAATCTAGAAGTTCAAATTGTGTTTTCTCAAAAAAAAGTCCAGTGAACGCTTTTTTAATTCACCATTGTATAATCACAAGACTTTTATTTACTAAAAAAAACTAATAATTTGAGAAGCGCTGAAGTTTTAAATCAACTTTATCATTGTAGCCTTTCGGACCACCTTAATTTATTATAATGGCGTTCTCAGATCTCAAAGAAGTTAACTCGATCGTATGAATAAATAAAATGTAATATAACAAAAATAAAAAATAAAAATTATTACCGAAGTATTATAAAAAAAATTTGTTGATTCCAATAATTAAAAATTAAATTAAAAACTGCTTAGAGTTTGAGATACTTTTGAAAAGTCGAAAAAAATGCTGTCGGATGCATGTCCAGCTCTGGTTTAAAGTGCAATAAAAAGATATAATTACTAGCTTTGCTCGCGCTTGAGTGTGACTGTAATACATCGCAAAATTGCTAACGATCACAGGGACAGGAAGCGCTATGGTCAAGACGCCGGCGATTGCGCACAGGGCGCCAACGAACATCCCCACGTAGGTCTTCGGTACCATATCCCCGTAGCCGACCGTGGTCATAGTGACCAGGGCCCACCAAAGACCTAGTGGTATGCTCTTAAAGTCGTTCTTAGGATTGTCCTGTATCCGCTCGGCGTAGTATACCAAACTAGCGAAGATGACGATGCCAAGGACTAGGAAGAAGACCAGAAGGGTCAACTCCTTGGCCGAGGCTCGGAACGTCTGCATGAGGATCTTTAGGCCCGAGGAGTGTCGGGTCAGCTTGAACAGTCGCATTATCCTGATGATGCTGAAGAACTCCAGGATGTCGGCGTTCTCGAGGTTGCTCGCGAACCGAGGCAGGGCCAGGTCTATGTAGAAACTCACCGTGGCTATCATGTCTATCACGTTCACCGAGCTCTTGACGAACTCGCACCTGCTCGGGCTCGCCGTTATCCTTATGAGGAACTCGATGCTGAACCACGCATTGCACACGCACTCGATGTAGAAGAAGGCGTCGTGGGCGTTTGTGTGCGTCTTCTCCAGAGCCCAGGTCGAGCCGTTCGCTGACGACACCGTTTTGTTCACTATCACCGGTACCCTCATGTCTGGGTGGGTCTTCAGACAGAACGACAGGATTGACACGCAGATGAAGAATACCGACATCACACCTATTATCTGAATTTCATCAAAATAATTTTTTAGTTTTTTAATTTCATTTAATTACGTGCAATCTACAAGCTACAGCTGTCACAAAACTATATAAGAGTGCGAGCACTTTTTGCAGAGTGTTTAAAAACTCAAAAAAAACTTTATGGTCATTTTAAACATTCGTAAATATAATGGAAAGAAGGGTTAAGCAAGTTTTTTGTCAAATCTTCTTCAAAACTATGAGTTAATTTTTTTAACTTTCTAACGCAATGAGCATTTTAAGTTCACCGATGTCTAATAATTAGGTTTTTGAAAAACGATACTTTCATCTATTCTTATAATGATTCCAAAGGTTCATTAATGTTGAAATGAGTAAAAAAAAAATTTTTTTTTTTAAACTTTAAATGAATTGAACTTTGAATGACCATAAAATTGAGCATGAATCATTTAAGGTCTTCTAACTCGCACTCTCGTAAGTTTGATTTGACAAAAATCTACTGCATAAACATCTACATTTGAACTTGGATTCGCGGAAAAGCTCCAGTATCGTGTAAGCACACTAAATCATTCCTGCGAGTACGTGTTCATTGTATGTATTTATCAAATAATATTCACCCTCAAGAGCAAAATAATGATTACTTATTTGCTTTTAAGAGGAATTCATTAATAAAGCGTTAGACAAGTCAATCATGAAGAGTGCTGTTTTCTATAAGTTAGCCAGAAAATTTTATAGGAAAATATATTGTGCTTAAAACTGATCTCGTCTCCACTGCTTATTTATTCGAAACAACAAGGTAGAAAAGAATTGAAGAACCGTTGAGCCTTCAACTTTTATTACTCTCGATAGCTTCTTCCAATTGATGCTTTAATAAATGAAATAATTTTACAGTTAAATTACGAGTAATAAATGCTACATCGGGCATTTTTTCACAAATCGCAAATTATTTTCAGACAAAAGTGTCTCCATTTCTTCTCCACGTCTCTGTTGTTTTGATTAAATACGCGAATGGGTACTTGTTGACGTGATCTTTCGTAGTATCTACGCTTAGGTTTAAAACTGTTGGGAAATCATAGAATTTTAGTTGAGCATGGTCATGCAGATCTTGGAAGTCAAATTTAAATATTTTATCAAATCTACAAGTTGATTAAAAATAAGAATAATAATTATAATATTAATAATAGATGAAATAAAATTTGATGCATTAATAAACTTAAAATAAATCTACCACATTATCATAAGTTTTCTCTAGGAAAAAAATGTAATAAAGCAGTGGAAAACGATCAAAAAGTAAGTATAAAACTTCATTAGTAGAAAAAGACTTGATAAGTCAGCAGCCGTACAACCCTTTCATGGCGTATTAAATGCTAGTTCACGAAGAAAAAGAGAAAGATGTACAAGATAAAATGAAAAAAAAGTTTTTATATAAATGTAATAGCCTCTCAACCTTGAACTTTGGTCAGATCGTATAGGACGATGCACGCTTCCATCATCTTTAAGTGAAAAAAAAAGGTACGTACGCATGGTCTACGGTAGAAAGTGAATACCAACCTTGGCGGAATTCGAAGAGTAGGGTTCATCGAAAAGGGACCACATCCGAGGTTTGAGCTTCTGCCACCACGTGAGCTCACCCTTGTAGTAGGCCTCTTCGAACCCGAACTTTCGCGCCAGCTCCTCGTCGCTCGGCTTTTCCGTGTCGAGGTCTAGCCTGTCCAGGACGGTCAACGTTTCCTGCGTGTCTCGATGCTGTACACATAATCAATAAAACCATTTTAAATCAGCTCTTGGATAATAATTCTTAGTATAAAGCTTAAGTTTTACACGTTACATCGATTTTTGGATTCAATTTTTCAATCGTATCGATAACCTGATCTTTTGAGCGTGCAAAAAAGGATAATTTTTTGAAAATATGTGTTGGTAGCGTAGCTACTTTGAATCGATAAAGCACGACCATCAGTTTACTTATTTCACTGTTTATTTTTTAGATTACATTATTCATTGAACTCATGAATAAAAAAAAAGCTCTACTTTACGCAAAAATTTTATTAAAACATTCTTTGTTTGATACTTATAAATTTAAAGTTGGTGAAAATTTTTTAATTATTTTTACGTACAATTCCATTAATTTTCTAAAATTTAGCATGAATTCGAATCATTTCTTTCGGAGCAGAGTTAAGGAATGAAGTTACGGAGGATTATATTCCTTTGAACTTGGGCTTTTCATCATTCAGCTTGAGGTAGTTAGAACAGATAACATCGTGCATTGAAGGTATTGACTCTTCAATCTTTTACCGCATCCACTAATAATTGTGTATTAGGATTAAAATTTAATCATAAACTTAACATCGATGGGTTGGATCAATAAGATAAATCTGAGCTGTGTTGTAATATACGTTATTGAAAGCCATTTATAACACACCTTGTTAAATCGTTGTACAATAACATACCTTATCGGAGCGCGTACAGTATTATCATACGATAATAACATCAACCTAAACAATAGTGGCTGAGGTTTTTCAAAATTTAATCAAAGATACTATCAAAAACCTACAGCACGATTATTTTGGCCTAGATATCATTCTCGGTATTATCGATATTGCTGGCTCTGCAATAAGGTATGTTATTGCACCAGAATATCAACAACGTATTTATCCGCTCAGCGTACACCAGGATCAAAAATGACATGAAAAATCAAAAACTCATCTTTTAAAGTAGGAAATAATTCTTTTTTATAGAACCATAAAATCCCGCGAAAGTAAACGATATAAATGAGTTGTGAAAAAAGTTAAAAAAAAAAAAAAAAAAAAAAAAAGGCTTGAACAGAGAAGTGTTACTTTGAGAAGAAAAACAAGCGAGAACGGGAGGGGGGATGGAGGTGGGAATAATTAGTCAAAGCAGAGGCGATCAAACGCATTTGGTTAAAAGGCGGAGAATTAGCGGGGGAACGGCGCGGCCGGTTTGCAAGTTGTCACCGGGTAAAAAGCTGGGACTGCAGCATATGAGAGAAGGTAACTAGCGTCCGCATGTAAAGTCGCTGCTGCCGTGGCGGAGTGGGTGGGCGGTGGGCTTTTATTGAGCCGCCGGCAGCAGCGGGGCAACTCTCTACTACCACCAGCACCGTTTGACCCTGTTACGTGTTGTGCGCGACGGACGGTCTCTTTTGTCTCTTTTACAACCTCGGCTCTGCTTTAACAAAACTAATCCGAAATTCCTCCTGGTAAATCATCGCTCGAGATACCCACCCAACCGAGATCCCGAGTCCCTGCACTGCGGATCAATCCAAAAACTTCTTGAAAACGTTATCTTTTTAAATCTCCCCCCCGTTCGTTACCAATATATATATTCTACTTCATTTGCACAAAAGTCCGATTTAAATCCAGTGCGTAAAAATGACAATTTGTATTTCTCCTCCCTTTTACAATTAAAATCGTACCTCCACACTCACGATACTATATTGTGAGGTAAAAAATGGGAATTTTTTCGGCTGTGCACCGGCCCGGGCGTTATACTTCTGCTCAAAAGCTTCATACATATTCATCAAATAAATGCTCGGGACTTATGGAATTTTTTACTCTCGAGCAAAATCCCCGCAAAATTTTACCTGCTTCTGATTATAAAAAAGAACGTGCGTGCGTCAAGCTGTTTTTTTTTTTTTTATCAAACTTTTTGAACTTGAATGAGTTTTAATTCGATTTTTGCACAGAAGTTTTGAATCGGAAACCATTTTAATTGGGTAAGTTTATTCGTAAATCACCTCCGAGTCCAATATCCGAGAAATTTTTCAAGCAATTGGGTTTGAATTTTCGATCCCAGTTTTTAGATACTCCCAGAACTATCTATAGAATCATTTAATTAGCTACGGACATTACCGAAAAACGCATTGGGCGAAAGTGCTGACCGTCAACTACTACGTTTGTTAAATTGTAATTGGATAGAAAATAAAATTTATTGATTGAATTAGTGCGATTTTACTTGACGAAAGTAATTTTATTTTCTCATTTTATATAAATCAAACACAAATTTAGTTCTCATTAGAGCTAATCCTGTTACTTTGATTTGCCCTGACATAGCCAATAGAAATGCAATTTTCACAGTGACATAATCGTACAAAATACTGGCGGAAAGAACAAATTTATTGAGCCGTGACATGTTTGCGTGTTATTTTATGACGTATTGGAAATGATCCAATCCCGATAGCGACTCGATAGTATTTGTGACCTTTTATTCTTAAGAATTTTCATATCTTTTTTTTTTTATTGTATTAATTTCTAATTTAAAACTTGTTAACTAAACTTAGTTTGAGAAACTGACTTTAAACGATTTATGGGTGTTTTTCCAGAAAAAGTAGAACGATACTTTGACGAAGAGTAATTTTTCAAGACGAGGATTTTGCGAGGGTTGTTAAAGGAAAAACCTCGTTTCGGTAAATCGTTCCTCATGTAAGGGATGTACTTATTCTTCCATGTTATAAACCGAATTTTTCAATTTAACGGGACTTTTTTCAGTACTTTTTTTAATCATTGTTACAGGCATCGGAAACTCACATAAAAGTAAAAACTTAAATATGGTATAAACCTTTACGAGCTTTACTGTAAAAGGAAACATATTAGATGCAAGTTTCATTATAAGTATACATGTATCATGATCAAAAAAACACGAGAGGAAGCGTACTAAAACTTGTCAAGACCAGTTGATTATGCTTTTATCAAGACTTAAGTTTTATAAGCTTATTGAATTTACAAAAAAAGTCTAAAAGTATCCTAAAAAGCTCCTTGAAAAGAAAAAAAAAGCAGAAGTTTGAGAAAGAAAGAAAAAATCAATTGTTAGGGTAATGGAAAATTCAACACAGCGTGAAGCAAGTCAAGGTGGTTGGTGCGTACAGGAATCAATCTTGCAGGTCTCTTACCACCGGAGTCAGTCGAGTGCATCTTCGGCGCTAGGATGAGAGGGGAAGAAAAAGAAAGCGAAAATAGAAAAAAAAAAAAAAAAATACACAGAACTTGACTTGCGCGCGGAAGGCCTGATCTATTTTCTCAGTGGAGCGGTGCTAATCGATAAGCAAGGAAGAGACGGTGCCAGCGGCGCGCCGCTCGACGAAAGCTGCCACCTGATGCCGCCGTCGGAGATTAGGGCTTTCGATGATAATGCGCTCTGGATAAACAAAGGGTAAACAAAAAAAAAAGAGAAGAGAAACCTGAGTGTAGCGAGGATTATCACGACTCATATTAGAGTTTTTTTCCCCAACTTCAACGTTTAATCTCGGTCCAGAAAGTATGTTCGACAGAAGATGGGCTGAGGTGAGGGATGCTTACGAGATTATTGTTTAATTTCCGGCAAACTTCAAACTTAGCTCGGGGTCAGTGTGTGCGTGAGCTATCTTAAGGATCAGCTCGATTTAATTAAATCTTAAAAAATCCGGCAAGGGTTAATTTGTGGGTAAACCTTTTTTTTCTTATCGTTGATTTAACTTTACTTTTTGCAATTCGGTAATTTCCATGATTTTCTAAGTCATTCTAAATCTATTTATGAAGCCATTAAAATGAACTGTCAAAAAGTTTAGCGATCTTCCCATATATAAGACTACGGAAGAGCGCGAAGTGAAAAACTTTTCTTGGCTCGTGAAATTTAGAATTTTTTACTTGGGAATAGATTATGTAAATTCTCTCGGGGCTATTATTTATTTTTTCATAAATTTTTTTTCTTCCTGTAATGTATGCTCAAAAAAAGAGCGAATGCTTTTATAAAAATTTTGTATCCAAATTTATCACGCAAAAAATATTTTAGATAATAAATTAGAGCTAAGCAAAATTGATTTGGCGCATGCCCTTTATAAAAAATTATAAAAGTAGAAAAAATTTCTAAAACCCAGTATATTTATCGATTTGAAAAAAAAATTTAATGAGACGCAGAATTATAGATAAAATTTTTTACGCTTGTATGTTTTTGATTTTAATGTACAAAATTTATGAATTATTTCAAAAGCTTGGCTATAAATAAATTTGACTCCGCTACTAATGTAGGAAGAAAAAACACAATATTCAGTGTTGATTCATCTATCATCGTTAAAAAATGAATATTAATAACTGCCATGTAGCGAGCCAGCAGGTAAAATAACATACTCTTAATCTTTTCAGAGATGTATGAAAGTAAAAAAAAAAAATTCGAAGATAAAACGAAATGGTAGGTAGTTTGAAGCTAAAATCACCTGGAACATCCAAAAACTCGAAAAAAATTTTCCCAATTAAGCGCACCAGCAGCAGCGAAGTAACAACTATGTCCCTCGTAAAAAGCGATTTGAACTAGCGCACGCATAGCTCACAGCGTAAAAAAAAAGAAAAAGAAATTGGAAGACAGAAGAGTGAAAAAAGCAATTTCGAGGATGTAATTTTGCAGAAACAAGTATCCTTGCAGACGGACACAGAGGGGGTAGACGCGTAACTCAATCCCAGTCCGTCGATTAAGCTCCGGTAAAGAGAGCTTAATCACTCAAACGAAGCATGCACCGGAGCGCGGCGTAGCAATGAGCCAGTCCACGTAACAAAGTCGTGCGACCGAATCACCGTTTCCGGTACCGAGTTAACCGAACGTCAAACAACCTGAAACTTCAATTTATTCGTATTTCCGAGCTATTCATAAAGCTCGGAAAAATAATGGGGAAGTTTCCGCGAAGATTCCCCGAGGATAATGGAAATATTTTGGATGGCTTGGCTTTCTTTTCTTCCTTCCCCCTTTTTTTTAACGCGTCTGAAAGATGACCTGAATATATTACGGGCTTTAATACCATTTTTCGCTACTTTTTCGAGCTTTTCATAGGATGAAGCACTGAAGTTTTTATTTCATTAAACTTTCAGAGTTATCTTTTTTAGATTCTTGAATAATTGCCTTGAATTCTTGTAATAAGAATAAAAAAAAAATTTCTATAATCTAGGTTCGGACAAGGTTCTGAAAATGACGATATAAGAATCATTCCTTCGGTACTCGAAGTGTTTTCATTTTTTCCACTTTTGTATTGACTTTTTGAATATATAAATTTCTTATTGCTCAGCGCGCGGTCTGGTCGAGCTTGACGGCCAAGAATCGAAAGTTTGAAACAGCATGGGACACGCAAAGCAGGTACTTTGAGACTAGAAGAAGAATAAAAAGAAAGAGAGAAAGAGGAAGAAGAATAAAAGATCGCGGTGCACATTATCCTGCATTCTCGGATTTTAATTGGGACGCGGAAAAAGCCTTTCAATGCCCCGGAAAAAGGAGGAGATAGTTTGCCGCAGTGTCGTCCCTTGCTGCTCAATAACCGTGCGCCGCGGTCGGATTCTCGGAAGTTGCGGGCGCACAATGGACCTCGAACTTTTACCCCCCTTCTACCCCTTTTTTTCTTTTTTTTTTTTCGCAAAATTATCCGTGCGGGATGAAACTTGGTTATTTGTTCGACCGGCCCGAGCCTTTTTTTCATTTTGTACTACAAATTTGTTGAGCGTGACCAAGATGTTCGGTAAGATTTCGGTTAACCATAACTCAACCGTAAAAAAAGCTCGCGCTCATACCACAAAAAAATTTTTTTTTTTTTTTTTTTTTTTTAGTAAACACTACAGATTATCCGGTTTCTTGGCGAACAATGAAAATATTTTTTATTTTGCGTTTCATTACCCGCAGGGTTTATGAATGCGAATTCATGCTCGAGCAAATTTGAAAGCCTAAAAAACTGCATCTCTTAAAAATTTTTTTGTGAAATGAGAAATTGCTTATTCATTTACCACTCAACTTTTTTTGCAAACAAAAAATATATTTGAAAGATCTTTGAAACTAGATTAAAAAAAAATTAAATTCTAAATTTTTTTTATTAAAATACCTTTTTTTTCGGGGTCAAAAGAAATGAATGAAAATTCCGACAAGTAATTAAGTTTAAATAAAAAAATTTGAAGTTGCGTAGGACGAGCGCACTCTATTTAAATTTTAGTTCTTTAATTACAAAAAATCTTAATAAACATGGAAGAAAAAAAGAAAGCGGGGGCTGCAGCCATTAGCAAAAGTATCGAGTAACTGTTGTCAGCTCATCCGTAAAGAAAAATAAAAAGCAAGAAAAAAAGAAAATCCAAGGCAGAAATTATTGAGCGATTCGAGCAACAATAAGAGTTGGTCATCCGACCCTTTGACCTGTGCAGTTTAAGCGATTGTTTGACGCTTGTCGAGTATTTGGACGATTGGATTTATCGTGCATCAGCGTGCCGAGAATTAAAGATCGCATTAGCATCGAGTAATCGCAAAGGGTAATATGATCGAGGTTGCGTAATCAAAAGCGCGCGCTCGCAATTGTCGTCTAGCTAAACACCGTTCCCGTGGGACTAAACTAAACGTACGCAATCAGCACCGGGGTTTGTTTTCCCGCACGATAATCTATGCACTCTCGAGCCGTGCTATTCACAGGAATAATCATCCCTCATGTTTTATTTATTTTTTTTCGTTTTAATAAATTCTTTTTCTTTTTGTTTTTTTTCTTCTTCTTCTAATTTTAAAGAAAAGCTTTTTGTTGCTTGCAAGGACCATGGTCTTCCTTGCATGAGCACAAAAATAAGAGAAGATTAAAAACAGCATGCAAGCTTTTAATGAGTATTTTAAAAAATGTATTTCGTTTTGTGATATAAGATAAAAAAAATGTTTTGTAATTTAATCTCTAAAATTAGTGTTTACACTTCTACAAAATTCTTCAATATATTTTTTTGATTACAGTTTACATCTCGAGTTTGATGTTTGAATAAAAAGAAATGACACCCTCTCATTAAATTTAGTTCTGTTTAATAATTAAAATGTACTTATATAAATTTATCAAATTTGGCAACAATTTAATGATCCAGGGCGAGAATATCTGACTCTGACTCCCAGTCAGCAGTTCGGTATCGATTGATACAAGCTCCTAGTAATTATTATTAATTAAATTCAAGTGCCCTCCCTCTCTCAGCACATTTGTCAACCTCTTACTGGTAAATGATTAGCTCTCAAATTATGGTGGCCCAAATAGCCCTGGAGTCGGGTTGAATGACATAATGGGTATTGTTCGCAAGAAAACAAGTCTTTTTTTAAATTTTTCAATCTGGTCGATACACTCTACCGTAGAATTATGAACTATTCTGAATTACTTGTTTGTAAGGTAAATTGAAAGACTATCATTTTAAATCAAAATATTTTTCAATGCGTTTCATTGAATGATAAATTTATTAATTAAACTGTAAAGTCTAATTAGTCGCAATGAAAAAGTGAGACAAGGGTAGTATATCTCGAAAATTATTCTGAGTAAACCAAGACAATATTGTTTCCGTTAACAGCGAATTGTTGATATAAGATATGTTTTTTATACATGAAAAAAAATAATAATAAATAACACTCGTAAAGCGTAAATTTATAACTTTGGTAAAAAAAAAAAAAAAAAAAAAAACGCGAAAAAAGAGAAGGGGAAAATTGGCTGGAAATGAGAAGATAGTGTTGTTGTCTGATAATGCAATATTCGGTGAAAAGAGGTGTTTTTATTTGGATAAATGGCACAGAAGCAAACGCTTTTTCCCCTGCCCGGGGGCATATACAGGGCATTTCTCGCGTGCATGTAAAATGTTGCATGCTGTGTGGGGCACCGAAAGAGAGAAGTGGGGGTAGGGCCGGTCAGGTACATGATGCAGGAGGCGGGGGAGGAGGAGGAGAACGCCCGGGCATCCGGAAATTACTCCGAACGCTCTTTGTTCTGCCGCGTGCCCATGCCGTGCGGCGCTGGCTGCAGGCTCTTGCGGGCCGAAAAGTTTCCTCGGGGATTCAAAGGTCATCGACGCGAGACTCGCGACCAATCATTCATTCATAACTCGAGCTTCCAGTCGCCTCGGCTCGAATTTTTACCTTTTTTTTTTTCACGCTTTTGTAGTTGTAACGCTCATTTTAAGGGCTTGGTTTTATTGATTTTACTGTAAGCCAAGCCTCCGCTGTTCTAGTATTTTTTATAACTGACTTTTTGTTCTAACGATTTTTGGTAAAACTTTTATTTACCTCGAGAATTCCGCCATTTTTTAAAATAAAAATGTCACCCAAATATTTTTTTTAGCAAAATTAAATTTTTCGACCCGAAAATTGGGTCAAATTTTTGAATTGCATTTTTTAAATTCTACTTCAAAACAGTGGCTGTAATTTTACTGTTGAGCCGTTCTTCAAACGTTTCTGGAATGCTTTTCACATTTTCTTACTAAATATAGCTGCTTTGCTTCGCGAAAATAAATTTAATTTTTTTTTGTTAACTTGCATTCTTATTTATAATATCAATGTGAGATTGCGTAAAAAGGCGGCCGTTTTCAATGAATAAACTCGGCAAAAAATAATTTAGAACAGTTTTATAATTTATGTCATGACAGTTCTTCAAAAATTATTTATTTAAACAAAAGAATGGAATAATCTATTTTTATTATCGACTGAATCAGTAGAAGCCGCATGAATAATAAATATAGTTTTGAGGATGACTCTTTCAAAAGTTAAACAAAAAATAAGTGGGAATAAAGTTGTCGCCCAGCTGTGCCTGTAATTGTGATTCATCTTACAATACAGGGCGAGTAAAAAAACCACTTACTATTAGTCAGGACGATCCTGGCACCGTTTAAAAAATTTACACCAGCGTTTAGTTCAAGAAAATTTAATTTTTAACGTTCTTCGCATGGGTGCCAGTTTTGAAAAAATAAAGATGAGTAGCACTATACCGTTTAAAGCGTACCGAGCTCGAACTTTACGTCAAAGTGAAGTAGGGTGACCAAACTCTCAAAAAGTAAAGTTTTCGTCAACTTTTGCTGGACTGAATGGTCCGATTATAAATATGCTTCCAAAATAGGTTTTAAAGTATACTGCACTTGGTCAAAACTTTGTACATGGTTTGAAGAATATTTTTATATCTCGTACCGTTTAATGGGATTTTTGAAAAGTATGTTTTTTTAATTCTTTTTTTTTTTTCTATAATCAAAAGAAAGAGCATAGCATCTCCTTTTTTTTAAAGTAATCCGTACGAGGGTAATAATACACTGTAAACTTAAAATCCAAAAAAAAGTATTTGCTGACCTACTTTATAAATCATTAAAAAAGTTGATTAGTTTCAACTGCTTATCTCTTGATCTGTAGATTACGAATATACATACTAATATGACGTTTGGAGCAATTAAATTGAAATTAAATTGAAAAATAACGCTAGCGGAGAAATTTTAATATTGAAAGTGACTGGGGTGAATTAATTTTATTTCTTCGAGAAAAAAGCAACACGACCGTTGGTCAATTTAGGTGGCTTTGAGTCTACGAGTCTGCCGAGAGGGAGTTGACCGTAATAACAAAAGCACTCAAAAGGAGGGTAGTAAGATTTAGCGTGTCGATAAGCGAAGAGTCTTGATTATTGGTAAATCAATTTACGAGCGTTTACGAACGTAATTATTATTGTAGGAGAGTAACAGTTAGTTATAGCTGCTTTGTTTGAGAAGGGACTGTTTGCAGAAGCGCGGTCGGGGCACATTCGAGTGAAAAGTCGATACTCGCGGCGGGGCGATTATTATTGTGTGTGAACGAAGTTATAATGTCAAAGGAAAACATTAACACGCTCTCTGCTGCACCAGAAGTGGCATACCCAGAGCGGTTTGATCAACGCCGCCGCGCCGCCGCTAAATCGGACTCTCTCGTTGGCGCTGCATTGATTTTGAGTCACGACTTATCGACGTCAATAACCCCCCCGTCGTCCACATTTGCCAAGATAAGCTTCCTGCGACTCTTGCTTTCCCCTATTTATACGACCAAACGGCACTTACTCTTCCAAGTACGCTCTCTTCACTGGGGTCGGTTGTTGCTTTTTTTTTCTCTCTTCAAAGCCTTATACGAGTAAACGTAAAATTTAACGCCAGGTCATGCATACGTTTTACCGATGGTGCACTTTGGTTTAAGCTGCTGCACCGGGTAGGCTCTACAACTCGAGGATTAAAAGTTTCGAAATATACGCTGCATATAAACTGTGCAGCGGGCCTTTTAAATCTTTTTCCAATTCTTATTCGTTTGCAAGCTTTTTGTTTTTTACGCATAAATCGCTGTATTTTTTATAACAACTTAAAATGAAAAATTATCAATAATAGTGTAAGCGAGAATAAATAAAAAGGATTTAATAAAACCACGCAAGATTAATTTTCAAGCTTGCAAGCTCTCGGAAGTTGTCGAGGCGCAATTAAAAGCCAAGTCGTAAAAAGTTGAGAGCTAACAGGAGATCGCGGAAATTCTTAGACTATAAGTACCTGCGTGTAGGTCATCCAGCAGCAGGGCTCGACCTGGTTGGAGTCGAGACCCCAGAAGTCGAGCTCCTCCTCGAAGAGCGGTCCGCAGACATCCGTGGGGTAGTGAAGCTTACCGGTGCGATAGTAATTGAGGACCTGGGCGAAGACGCCCGGATGCCGGTCGAAGAAGTACTCGTTGAGGACGCTGTCGTAGTTTGCCAGGGCCTCGGTAAGCCGCGACAGTCTCGTGGCTGGTATCTTCTTTAGGGTGGCCTTGTAAGTCTCGTGCCTGATCCCACCCACGTTCAGGATCACACGGTTCTCCGCGTCCATGTTCGGATTCATTTTTCAAGCGTGATCTGCGCCGACGGCGCCGCACGAGAGCTTCTGCTGATGCTATCTTTGTCCCCTGCTGCATGTAGTTTTTTTATCCTCTCGAGCCTGAAACACATAAAAAAATCACTCGTTATTATTTCAAATTCTACGTCTAATTGACTTTTCGACGATCGAGTTACGAGCGAGACTTTGGAGATGGAATTAGGAAGAGGATTTAATTTGAATAACCCCCTCCCTCCGCTATAACGCCAACCGCTTCAGCTGCTTTCGGGCTTGAGCTCGGGGGAATGATTATCACAGACTTTGTCAAACGTACCATTGAGATCGCTTTGTATTCAATTAATTTATCGAGATCTGGTTTTAGTTATTCCATTCAAAAAACATGCCTTTCAATCTATTTCATTATTCTATTCTTAATTTTATCATTTTGTTCCACTTCTTTATACTCAAAACTAATTTAGATTTTTACAATTGTTTCTTGGGTCAGTTAATAAATAGTGCTGAGCGGAAATCCCCGTTCGATAGCGGTTATAATTGTTTTTAATCAAGTTTGTATGTTAGCAAGAGTTTTTGTGTTTTACTGATTTCGACTGTAAAATAAAGTAAAAATACTATTCTTTTTTTCTGAACTTTATTTGCAGAAGTACAATCACAGCTTGAAATAATTTGTATACCAACCCAGAGGACGCAAATACTATTTTTATAGTTTTATAAAAATAAACTTGAAAGTAAAAAAAGAACTAAGCAATTTAAATTACTTATAAAAAATTATAACTTTTGTAAATAATAGACGTGTAGTTGAAACTCTCGCTAGTGAAACCACTGGAAACAGTTAAGCAAAAGTTTAGAAAACGGATTAAACTTGATCATATTAAGTAAAATTTAATTCATTTATATGAGATTTTAAATTCAACTTTACAACAAAAATTAATCCAACTGAAAAAAAAAAAAAAAAAAAAATTAATTGACCTCATTTCTCACATTTATAATCTATTAAATCATAATTATAGAATTGATAAATTATTCTTTCAATCATTCTGTTTTATTGGTAAACCATTGAATGAATTGATTTTCACCGAAAAAAAAAGAACAGAGGTGACCACTTTTTGCCAAGGGGCGAACACAGCAATCATTTTTAAATGTTCAAAACTCCTCATAACTTCATAACATATTGTTTTTGACTTCTTCTTACTCTGTCGACTGGCCAGGGATCGCACACATTCAAAATATCACCGGTGGCCTTATAAGGCACATGGCCATATTAGTCACACCTTCTTGTAATGAATTTTTTATCGTATTTTTATTTTATCATATTACTTCTGGTAAAAAAATGTTAATCTAATTTTGAATTAAAAAACTTTTATAATTTAATGAAAAATTTCATGCAGTTAAAAGTTTATAAAAGAAATTGTAATCAGATATCAGATTTGATACGCGCTAAACCAATTGTTGATTCAACGGAATCCGCAAAATCTGATTAATTAGGCAAAACGACTGGTTTTACTGATACTGTGTTGAAAGAGAATTAGTGATCAAAACCGAAAAAGGTAGATACCTACAAGCAGTTCTGACAACTTTTAATTTTCTAATATAAATTGACTGTTTTACTTTCAAATTTAGTCGATATAGTATTTCAAAGGTCTATACGATCATTATACATTTGTTTTTCAGTTAAAGCTTCAAAACTGATTATCGAAGTTTCCAAAACAAATACTTTTTCTTAGATACTTTATTAGATTAAAAAACGAACTTTTTTATATTTAATTAAGCTTTTAAAAAATATCGGTAAAAATTTTTTTAATAAAAATTAGCGATAATAATTGTTTTATAAGTTAAATATTGACTTTGTATTGATAATCCAGGCGTTGTTAATTATCATTTTTTTTCTGGTGTACTCTTTTACTGCACTCACTGTTTCCATCAGCAGTCAGCTTTTAATATTGTGTTTATTTTTTGCATAATAATTAATCAGCTGACAAATAATTTATTAGGATTACTTGTTAAGTAAATTAAGTGAGCTGAGGGCAGGGAGAGTCTTAAAATTTAATATTCATTATTATTCAGATTTTCTCATTAGTAAAGATACTGATAAATTTGTACAAATAAATTTATCATTAGCGTTGTAAGTCTACAGAGAACAAGTTAATTCTGGTGCTTCAATATTGATTAATGTTTGAAGAAGGAGAAAAATGAAGAAAGGGTGAATCTTATCAAAGACTTATTAATCTTGCTAGTTATAGTCGTCGAGAGCGTCGTTTAGTTTTAAACTCAGATATCCAAATTAATTAATCACACAAGGCCTGTAAAACGGTTGTAAAATACAGTTAAGTATCAAATCATGTAACTTTAATTAGGAGCCTTGTCAGACGTGCAAGTGACAATCACTTAATTGAAGAACAATTGTTTAGGACTGTTGTAAAATATATATTTTTTGGGCCTCCTTTTTGATCCATCTATTAAACTAGATTTAAATGTTTCGCAATTTGAATACCCAGGAGGCTTTAATAAGGAAGAAAGGTTTTATTGTACGTGCTTTATGCAGTATTTCGAGGGAAAAAAAAGATAAACTCAGACTGATAGAGCGACAAACTGAGAGAGGGTAAATGTGAATGGAATGGGCGCTGCACGTATAAAACAAAACGTCTTGGAGCGCACACGATTTCATGTGAATTGATGCATACTCGTTTTCACTTCAGTTCCAAAAACTTTGAAGCTACTCGCTTGCGTACCCTACCGGCTTTGCTAACTTTTTAGTCTTTTTTTTTTTTTTTTTTTTTTTCACCGCAAATGTGCACTTGTTGTGTACCTCTTAAAAAAAAAAAAAGTTTCCACGTAATATTGATATCAATTTTTTAAACTAAATTTTACACTAATACAATCTTTTTGATTTTCATTAACTCTAGTATTTGAGCTGTTCACGAAGTATGTTGGTACTAAATTATTAGAACGGTTCGAATACTTGAAAATTAATAAAAATTAAAGCTTGAAAACATTTTTTTATCCGCTTTTAATCAAGTTTAATCTATTAAGTTAATTTCAGAATATTTTTGACTTTATTTTACTGAAAAAATTTTAATGTAGTGGGAATAACTCATAAGGAAATATTTACTCTCAGATTTTTCTTTTCCCAATAATTTTAAGTAAAAATTGCTCTAGGGAATGAAATAAAATCATAGAACAAAATAGGTCATGGATACAATGGACACATTAGATACATGAATCTTTAGTATCTGAAGAATTAAGTACGTTTAGTGTAACTGGCATTTCAAATTAACTCATAAAACGTGAAAGGCACATATTTTGAAGCTCTTAATTCTAGCTTTAAAACGAGGTCTTACATGTCAAAAACTATTAATTCGGTTGACCTCAGTTTTCATTCGCGCTTAGGGTTACATTATAAGTAACAGGAACGCCTGACACACACACACGCACGCAAACTTATGTTTATGAACTGCTTTGAAAGTGGGAATGTGATCATATTAAATTTACTTGGTTTAGAGTAATTTATTTGTTCTATTTGTGAATTCAAAAACAGGTTGGGTGATAAAAAGAATGATTTACGAAAAGTTTAGTTCATTACACTTTTTTGGCATGATTGTAGAATAAAAAGTTTACATAAATTTAACTGTTCGTATCTGAAGCCATCGATGCTATTTTGAGTTCAACTAGTGAATGAGTCCGTACGTTTACATAACAATGAGAAATTGTCCCACGCCCTCTCTGGAATATATTTTTCTCTCCGCTCCAACCCATTCCATTCTCTGCTGTTTTTTTGCGTTAGAAAAATTAAAATTTATTGCTGACTGTTTCAACGAAGAGAGGTGCGATAAGATAACGATGGGTTGAGTCGTTTAATCGAGTCATAAATATTGAACTGAAAAAAAGGAGTCAATTAAGTAAAGACGTATAATAAGTTCGCTCAAGTGGGTCACTTGGCACGTCTGCAGGATATTTCAGCTTTTTTAATTATTATTTACATAAGAAAAAAAATAAATGTAAACAGTTGGCAATATTATGCTGTCTATTAAGCGGAAATTTATACAATAAAAGTAATTATGAGTTGATGAATACTGTTTTTATTTAAAAATTTTTATGAAATAAAGAGTTGATGGTACAGCCGAATGTGAAAAGTTTCACAAGAATTTAATCATTATTTGGGTCAAGTAATTTTTGAAGTCTAAGAGTAAAACATTATTTTTATCATTGCTCGAACTAATGGAAAAAGTTTTGTTTTCCATCTTGAAAAGGTATATTCCAACCGGCGCAATATACAATATACATTATCTTCGAGATCGATTTTACGATTTTATTGCAACCGATCTTGTAACCATTGATGAAAATGGATGAAATAAGAGAAATAGTATCTTACTCACAACAAGAACTGAAAGTTATAATATCAGGTCATGTTAACTCAATCATGAATTTCAAAACTTTTTAGAATTCAGTCTATAAATAAATACGTACGTTTATTTGTGAAGTATTTTAGTTTTAATAATTTATTAGTAATGTTAAGCATTGCACGAAAAGGTAGTGGAGCATAGCGATGCAAGGGTTGTGGTGTCTTTGCCTAAAACTTTTTTTTTAAGCCCGAGGCCTTGCGCAGCAAACCGTTCTCTGTATCGTCACTTTTGTTGTTTCTCTCTTAAAAATTACAAGACTTTAACTTTTTCTGTATTTCTCTTAAATTGTTTTTTCTCCAGGAAAGTAAATTATTTTTTGTTTAACTCAAAAATTTTTACATTAATAATAGTATGTCCTTTTTTTAATTACCAATAACCTAATAAAACAAATCTGCTACAAATTACGAAAGTTTATAAACCACCTTCTTAGCTTTCCTCATTTTATGAAGAAAAAATTTTTTTTGCTGTGTGCAAAGTGCAAGGTGTATCGTATGATGGCTAGGGCCACGCAAAGCACATAGTAGAAATAATTATTGATTTTGACCCGTGCATGGTGTATATTGTACCGTGCACTATGCACCAACTAGCAAGAACTGCGAAAATTTACTTAAGTCAGGCACGGTGAATGGTCTACAGTATAAAGTGCCTCGTACACCATACAAGCAAGGACTACAAAAATTTTCTAAAACTCAAACCATGCAAGTAAAAGTTGGGAAAATTTCAGTAAAATCCAAGCTTGAACAACCACTTAAAAATTTAATTATTGTTTAATAACAACAAAAACAACAACAACAAAAATGATAATAATGATGATAATAATAAATGCATTGGCTATGAAGTAATCACGGGTTTGGTGGAAGGGTAAGGAATTGAACCGATTAATTATTATTTAATTTGGTGCATCCTGGTAAACGGTGAAGCATTAGGTATGTGTATTGATTTTTACCGAGATAAGGGGGCAAGCGAAACAGCCATTTTTAAATTTTCCAAACTACTAATAATTTTATAATTTATAGAGCTTTTAACTTTTTCCTACCTTGTAAAGATGCCGCGGATCGAGCATATTCAAAATTTCAAGGGTGGCCACTGGCCATATTCGGTACACGTACATTACAATGGATTTTCACCAAGTGAAAGTAATTAATTTAAACAATAATTAAATTTTTGAAAATGCCAGAATACGATCAACTTATCTAATTCACTGATCTAAAATTTTTAACTAATTATTGCAGTATCCAGGATGATATTTGTTTTTCAGATATTTCGAAACATACAAATTGATACAAATTTCACAGTAGAATTTAAATTTTATTAATTTTTTCACAACGGGCTTTATTTCATATTCACTCAAAATAATCAGAAGCAATGAATTTATTAAATAAACTATTGGATGATTACTAATTTCAGTAAAGAAAAAAAAAACCATTAAATTTTAAAATTCGATTTTCATTCGGGAGGAGCTTTCAGTTTCCAATTTATTTACTTTGTCTCGAAGAGGTTCTTTTTGATCAGTAACCAAGCTTTTAATCACTTAAACCTTTCTATTCAATTGATTTTTGATTTTTCTATTCAAATCAAGTTCATTGATTCTGTTACTCGAAAGACTTTCAAAAATTCTCGAAAAACTTTTGAATTTTTTTTCAAAGTTAATCTTGAATCTAGAACTGGTAATAATAAAAAATGATAGTGAATGGCTCATGTCAGTGGCAACGGTTTCTGTTGACAAAATAGACAAAATAGATAGGCTAAAAAAAAGGGTTCAAAAGAAAGCAACGACAGAGTCATTCGTCGAAACGGGTAGTTCGAACAGGGAGCTTTGGAAAGCAACAGTGCACGCGGCTATCGATTTAATATTTAGTGGGACGCCTACACACGCAGTCATTAATAAAAACAAATCAAGACTCAGTTTTTTCATGGGAGCCGGCTCTGTTGAAATATCACCACATCCGCGTGGTCAAATGAATATAAGTCTCGCGGTTGGGGAGTTTAAACTTCGGTCGTCAAGTTTACCTACGTCGCGTTAGTGAAAAGAGACGGCGATTGATGCTTGCAAAACCAACGGCACCGTCAGCGAAGATCGATCGGTCTTCCTCTCCTTCTTCTCTTTAGTTACCCCATGCTTATACGTGCGTATATCCTCTCGGTTTATTTAGAACTAAAAAGATAAATATTGGTTGTATCGGGCGCATGCATGGAAAAATATAAATGTCGTGTAGGACGCAAAATAGCATATTTTGAGCCTGGTCTACATACTTTACGTTCTCAGGCGTAAAATTACAAAGTTTACTATTGTTAAGCACCGCACTCGAGTCGAATTTTGCACCCATGGGACTAAAAAAATCTTTCGCACCTCGGACGCTCGGTTTTCTGCCTTTGACTGATCGCATACCCTCGGGTCCTCATGCGTAACGATCACATGTGGGTGCGAAAACCCAAATAGTGCCCTAAGTCGAAATATATATGGTGTAGCTCTGAAAATTTCGTTTCACAATTTTTTTAGTAAGCAACTGTGGGTCAAATACTTTTTTTTACGAAATGATTTGATTTAGTTGAAGAATACCTCATAGAAAATTTGCTGTTATCATTGAAAAAATAATTACCAAATGCATTTTCTTTCGAGTATGCAGATTCAAAAAAAGATTGTTTAAAATTATATCGAAACTTGAAATCAAACAATCAAACGATGTCTTGAAATCAATTATGAATTTTTAAATCAATTATGTAATGGTTCATACTCAGAAAAAAGTGTTTCTTTTCTTGAAGTGTTCAAAATTATAATTAGAGTGACTAAATACTGTTCGTATAAATGTTTTTTGTATTTTTTTTTTTTTTTCTCATTTTTAAACTTGGATTGATTCTGGAGGTCAAGGAAGAGAACTAAAATTGGAACTGTCTCAAATGAGACGAAGTTCGATCGCTGGTCTTGTACGGATCAGCCCATTATAATTTACAAGTTGGTGTTGCACCCAACGTAGATTTTTTTTTTAGCTTAACTCTAGTCTTTAGATTGAGCTGCAAGCTCAAGTTGCGTTTTATTGTAGCTATTTACTGTCGTTACGGTGAGCGTTATGGGCCCAGCTTATCTCAGGTACAGCATTACACACCGATAAAAATCGTGTATACATATATTTTTTTTAATCCACTGTTAATCTTTCTCGTTTAGTACAAGATTTTATAAAATTTTATGCTAATAAATTACAAATTCCAAGAATGAAACATATTATTTAAATAAAAATGGAACTATTTTAAATAATGAAGGAAGTTGTAAGAAATTAAAGTAGAGCTTGAAGATCGACCACTGTCAGGTGACTGATCGAATGTTTATAAAGCTTTGATATCCCAGTGGCGCAAGCCATTGCAAGGGTTTTTCGCGTCTGCGGGCTTCACGGGTAGTTGCAAGCAAGCAAGCAAGCAAGCAAGTTGGTTTGATTGTTCCCGTTTGATCGAACAACACAATGGTTTCATTGTGGAGCAAGAGAGTCGAGGGGGTTGTTGAACACAGGTGGTTAAAGCGCTTTTTTCGTCCACTCGATGCAACTCGATGGTGATCCTCGTCGTTGGATGGCATAATATTCTTAGTCACAGTTTAAACGTTGGCTAAGTTCCATCATCATTTATTCAGTTCGATTAGCCTGGATCTTCTCTTCGTAACTAAGGGGCGTGAAAAAACCCCCCGAGAAAATCCGGAAACGAAAGAGGAAATGTAAAGTCAGAGCGACCGCAAGAAGAAGGGCGGAGGGCTACGTCTCATGAATAATTAATGACATCGCGGCTAAAATATTTGCATTCCTCGGTGTATTTGTACCCCACGTAGAATACCCAATGGACCTGAGACTAGATTCAAGGAGGGAGAGGGTACACCAAAGGTGTAGCGAGCAAACTTGTCCAGCCGAATCAAATCATGCTGCGTAAAAACATATTACAAGCACGCAAGAATCTTAATCCTCCTTTCGGTTTATTAAATACGGACGGGCATGAAGGAAGAAATTTCAGTTGGGCGTCTCTGAATTATTTCGTCGGCGTACCAGCGCATCTGTTGTTGTTAATGAGATAAGTTGGAAATTTTTTTTTTTCCAAATCTAGGTTAATCGAGCTGGCCTGCCGACCCTCGCACACACATCACACGCACGTGCATTCGGTAAACGCTGAGGCAGTGCTTGATCATCGACCCTCCTCCTTTCCGTGATGCCAAGGCATTTTTCCATTATTTTTTCACCCTCGCTCTCCCACTATTTCCTGCTTTTGGGATTATTTATGTGAGCCTTTTTTTTTTTTTTTTTTTTTTATCAACAAGGCTCTCGCGCCCGGATTTTTATTCAAAATTCAAGCGCACTTTTGAGATTGCACACACTAAGTGGTTGCTCATCAATTTAATTGTCCCTACCCGCGTAATAAAGCCTCCTTTAAGCTAATGCACACCCACTCGCCTGTTGGTCTCCTTTTTTTTTTTTTTTTTTTTTAAGGAAAGATGAAAGCTAGTTATCTCTATTAACTACTGAATTTTATCATGAAAATAAATTTGAAAACTTTTTAGTACACCTAAAGTTGAAATTTATGATTTTCATGCTAAGTACTTGAATAATAATAATATTTGTATAATTATACATGCTGAATAAAATGATAATTTCGTGTAGTCTGAACTTTAAAATGAATAATGTTATTTTCCATCGCATTAATACAAAGTAGGTTGGTAATTGCGCACTCAATAAAGCAACAGCAATTAATCTTGAAAATATCTGTGCCTGAAACGTACGAGAATCTAAGCAACATATTTATTATATAGAACATTCAAATATGAGGATTAGCAGCAGATAGAGTTAATGTTGACCAACTTAAGGTTATTTAGCGATTCAAAAGTTTTCTACCTTCTCATATATGTAGGCAAGTCGTGAACTGTTGCACCTAAATATATAACGTTGGTGTGTGTACGAGAGTACGCCTACTTGAACTCGAATCGGCCGGCTTCAAATAACTACGTCTCGTTAAGTTTCTGAAAGGCATTTCGAAGCGAAATCACGTATTCCATTCAAGTTTGGCAGTTGACTGATAGCACCATGGACTCGTTCACTCTTCAAGTACTTTATGGACTGATTCGCTCTGAAACTCCGACCGCATGTGTGTCGAATCTTACTTCTGGAGTCGCGCGCGCTTTCTCGAGACTGTATTAGCTTGGAGTTACTCAAACTCGAATTCTTGATTTCTCGAGGCCAACGTTCAAATGCCCTATTTCAAAAGGCGTGAACATTGAAATTACCCAAACTTCTTTCACAACCCTCTACTTTTTATTTTTCTTTAAAACTTTGGTCATTGACTTGAAACTATTTTTTTTTAATTAAAAAGAGAATTTTTATTTTGGAATTTAATTGGACTACTTTAACTGACCCATGGAGTAATTTGATATGTAACACTGTTATTATCAAAACGAACTATTTGAATGAAAGCTCTGCAGTAGGTTGAAATATTAAACTCTGCAGAGACTAAATTTGTTTCAGATTTATATTATTACATACAAAAGTGATTCTTAGAAAGCTATGTAATATCCTAATATATTTTTTTAGTTATTTTATTGAGGGACTATGCACTTCAGAGTCAACAAAAAATTAGTCATATTTAATACTTATGAATACTCAAAATTTCACAGAGCACTTTTTTTTCAAAACCTTTTAGTACAAGCTAATTGTCAAGATCTATGTCCCTCTTAATGTGAATTAAAAAAAATTACAGAAAAAATCACAAATAAATCAAAAAATGAATTGAACAGTTAATTAAACTATTGTGTACATGAATATTTTATCTGTCACCTGTATCGAAATTTTTTTTCAAAATAATTAAAACAAAGCAAATTTTTCAATGACAGCTGCTTTAACTCTGGGAAATGCTTTGGGAGAATTGGATGTAACACAACAGTCTCAAGAGAATTGACAAGAGTTCAATGCAACGAGTAAGTAAAAAACACTGAAATATTTTACGTTTCAGTTAATAATATGATTTTTTTTTTTTTTTTTTTTTTTCAAATCATAAAAATGAAATGAATGTAAAATATTAGTATTTCTCAACATCTCTAACAGGAGATGACAAAGAAGTTTAAAATGCTTTGAAACCGTACTAGGCACTTTGAATAAGTAATATCTCTGTTTACCACAATTTCATAACGTGCATTAAAAGTTAAATTGGTTTGATGAAAAAAGATATTTTGTAACTGATTTCTCATATATGAAAACAAAGTATTCTTTTTAGATAAAAAAAATTGAAAAAAAAAAAAAATTTTCTTCAGTACATCAAGAGAAAGCGAAGAAAAAGCTTGTAAATCTTTTTTTTTTCTAACAAACATTTCTTGAGTTATGAATTATTTTACACCTGCTGCTTCTAGAATCTCTTTGGGCAAGAAGCATTAAATTATGTGAGATAGAAATGCTACTACTATGAACTTAACTACTGATTTAACTTTTTTTGTGTACGTTATTGACAGTTTTCTAGTATTTATCCCAATGATTGTAAAATTTTAATACTCAATAAGTATGAAATTCGCAGATTCAATTTAGTTGTACATTTGAGAGTATTCTAACGTCAGCATATAACCAAAGCTTATAAACACTGGCGATTTCTAGTCGGATGTAGACATTTATATAAGCACGTAAAATAGTGTAATGGTAACGTACACACCATTAGTCGCAGGTATTGTTGATATCGGATATTGTTTTGCGAAAGCGTATTAGAATACAAACGAATAATGTATGAGTTATTGAATCGAAAAACAGCTAATATTATATTATCTTTGAAACAACATTAAAATCGATAATTATTTTTCAACTGATTCCTTTCAAACGATCGAATTTCTTTTAAAGTCATATTATTCCTCTGAGTTCATTACATGTATTTAAATAATTTTTGGATTTTTCTCGTTGATTTGGTACATTAAAAATTTTTTATCAAAAGTTGGAATAAAATCTGTTGACTACATCTATTTGTCGAACAGTAAATATTTGGGTATATATATTTGTTCTTTCATGATTAAAAGATTGATTTATTTATAAAAAATAAAAACGCGTCAAAAGTACTGAAACTGAGAAAGTATTGTGAAAACAATGATCTCAATTGCTTTTTAGCAATCTCAGAAAAAAGCAACTTATCGATAATTAGGGGCAATCTCAGAACGTGCAAAAAACTTGCACGGAACAGGAATGGGAAACACTTTTGAAGACTGTCACGTGAACTATACGAGTTCGGGATGCCGTATTAGATCTCGTAAGTTTGAGCTTTTTACTCAAGTGAGGGACACTGACAACGAAAACACAGTAACGTGCGTCAAAGTTTTGTTACACTCACATACCACTTGCGGATAAAGAAAGAAAAGTTGAGCTCGTCCATCATTTGTGACGCTCGATATTGTTTATTCTAACATGTTGCTTTTCATTTACGAATATAAAATGTTTTAAAAAAGTGAATGAAAATTTATGTGTAACAAAAACTTTCTTCTTATGTATATATATAATTTTTGTAAATTATAAAAGATATTTAAAATTGCCATTTAATGTATTTTAATTGAGATATGAAAATATAGTTTTTGATAAATCAAATGAAGTAGGAGTAAAGTTGAAGTTCAAAAATCACGAAATTAAAGCGATCATGCGCAACTGGTTATTGAGTTCGCCCAGTTTTCTTTCATACGGATCGAATTTTCAAGCTGTCCAAGCGTAAGGAAAAGTATGTGAAAAGCGAAAGAGGAGTATGTAGAAAACTTGAATTTATGATGTGAAGGTTACTTCGTGAATAAAAACATTCAATTGGGAACCTCATTTACATTGGCATAGCCTTCATAAATCTTTTTCTATTTCATGCGTGCGTACAAAAATTTTTATTTATTATTTTGTAAAGTGAATTAATCATAAGAACCCGTGATTGAGTGTTGATGACCGATTTATAAATCACTATTTATATAAGAGAATATAATTTTTTTCACTATTTTAATAATAATCTCAACAAGGGATGAACGTGGAACAGTTCAAACTCAATTTTTATCGTACTAATATATTGTATAAATTCAAGAAAATAAACACGAGAAATTATGTATTCGTGCTATGCACAATTTTGATTAATTAATTGTTTATTCTACTACTAATATTTTGTAGATTTAAGTAAATTTTTATATTAAAAATATTTATTTAAAATATAAAAAAGTCTCAAAAAGCGAACTTTGATAGCATTTATTTAAGATTTATTTTTCAATTTAAACATTATCAGGTAATTTAATTAAAAATTGTGTCCCACGCTAATATTTATGGTATCACTAAATGCCTTTTTCAGTTGGTTTTTATATAGCTTCACTATATCTTGAAGAAGTACGTTTATTATTAACTGTTTCAGATTGATCATATTATTTTATAGGGTTTCAATTAATTGAAGAAAATTTTAAATTAATAAAATAAGCTCGAATGAAGGGTATGGTAATGAATGATCGTATGAAAGATTTAAACTGGTCATAGAGAGATGGTTACTTACCATGAAAGACAGATGAAAATTTAGTGAAAATGCAGTTTTTCAAAAAGACTTTAATTAAATTTAAAGTATACAACAAATATTAAGGTTTTGTGAAGTTAGATAAGACCATCTAGAAATACTTCTTAATCTAATCTTCATCTAAAAATACTTCTGAAAATACTCTAAAAACCAAGAAGTTTAAATTAAAACCACAAGTTTAATTCATAACTTTATCAGAAGTAGCGCGATACCCGGTGGATCTACGATTGTCTTGTCTCAAGGTACTTACTTATCAAAAAGGGTAATTTCAAAAGTCTTTTTGGCCTTATTTGATTTTTTTGAATAGTCCATAATAATTTATTGAATCAGAAAAAAAAATCTTTTTCAAATTTTCCTAATCCTAAGTAAAGCTTTTATATAAAAAAAAAGATGTGATTTTTATTTAAATATATGGCTACTTTTTCGATAAAAATCTTCATATATTATCTATCCAAAATAAGATTACAATTTTTGCATTCTGCTTTAAAATTTGGATACCAAATTTTCTCAAAGATTGTTTGTTTTAGGTTTTTGTTATGTTTCAAATTTCAGCTACTCATTGACTTTTGTTGATACTTTCTGTTTTTTCTGTCTGTTTTCGTTGAAATGATTTTTAAAAGATGCGTGACGTTGAATTAGATTTTTGATTGTTGCAACTTTTATTGCATTAACAATTTAGTTTAGTTAGAGAATCTGTGACACTTTGGTACTATAAGTTATTATTTTAAATAATAAATTTTTGTCATTTGGTAAAATTTAATCGCAACACTTTTTATGGTTGATGTTATCTAAATAAGATTTCGTTAACTAATGCAGATGTATAGTCTTGAATCAAAACCGAATTATAAGAAGAAAAAAAAACAAACAAAAAAACAAGCTAACAAAGACATTACTATTATTTTGAGAAAAGACATTTCGAGTATTGATTTGATGTTAATATTCTAATCTGCATAAAAAAGTTCTTGGATTGTATTGTACAGATATATTTGTTACTAGTGACTTGATGATTGGATAAGACTTTCAATAGTCAAAGAAAAAAAGGTTTAACAACTGTTGATACAAAAAATTATATTCCGTTTATTATAAGACTAGTTTTCACTTTGTAACGATATAATTAACAAGTTTTGAAAACCAGTTATTGTGGTTGGAAGAGAAGTAAATTATTGAAATAATCAAATTTTGCATAAAGTGCCGGGGGAGCGTGCGCGCAGAAGAGTCCAATTATGAACTTTTCTTGACTTTTATTTTCTAAATTCTGCCAACAGATAAAATAAACGCGCACTTATACTTCGTAAAATTAATTTCTATTAAACACAAACCAGATGGAAAAAGTTACCTAACTTTGCCTTTTGTTTTTTAACCGTCAAATCGATGTTATTCGTATATAATTGAGCTAATTGTACGCAACAACTCAGAAGTACCCTTCAAATTTAATAAAGCCTGATGGACAGAAAATATTTTTTGTACAAGTTTTTGGAACAGCTTTTTGACCATGAAGGTAATTGTATAAGTGTCAGTATAAATATTTTTTGCTGAGTAAGGCATTTTGTGTGGTTGTACTGCTGATCATCTCAAATTTGAGCAAAGTTCCAAATGATTGTCGAAATTTGGACGATACTTTCCAATTAAGTAGGTTTTCACAAAAGTTAAATAAGAAAAGTTGGCATCCGTTTCCAGCCGACTTGGTGAATTAAACTTATATTTAGTTGAAACTTCACCGGTAGACTTATATATTTTTTTTTCGCGAGTTATTATTAACCCGTCAGAGGCAGTACGAAATCGATACATCATGAGAAAAAGAAGTTGAAAAAGAAAAAAAAAAAAAAAGGAAAATACAACTCAGCATTGAGATATTTAAATATAAATCACATTTGACAACAAAGAGAAACGACGTTGGCGGATTTTCGGGTTTGTGCTGAGAATACAAAAAAGGATTGAAATTTTTCGTCAACGTGTGCACACCAACTGCACGAACCAGCCGCCGCACGAGAAAATGAAGAAAATATCTTTTAATATTTTGCGACAGCTGTTGTTTAGAGACTGCGAAAATTTAAGAATGATCTGTTTCAGCATCTCGGGAAATTCGAGTGGGAAGAGGATTCGCATACATCCGAGGCCTAATTCTTTACAAATTTTTTTAACTTTCTTTGTGAAGAAGTGCAGTGAAAAAAAATTAAAAATAAATAGAAGAGAAAGAGAAGGAAAAAGTTAAAAAAAATAATAGTCACAAAAACTGAGTAGTTTTATCGGGAAAGTGGCCCGAGGACAGAAGCAAGTGCGCAAGCAAGCTCTGCAAGCTTCAGTCAAGAGCTTGGGGTAGGCTCGGGTGATGGGAGCTAAGTCGAAGTACTTTACATAGTCGTTTTAACCGAGGGCGTTTTTACTCTCAACTCCAAAGGGAAATTTAAGCATCAGCAGCAGCTATACAATACCCAAACAACGCTAATACATTTTTTCGTATCCTCTTTCGTAAAAAGTTTCACGTTACCCTCCCTAAAAAACCCAACACGGTTAAACAAAAAAGGTCCTCGAGTTTCAGAGGGAGCCGAAACTAAAAAGATAAGCGAGAAGGAGCAGCTGAGCTTAGCGCGGGGGTAGGTTGCTGTAAGGTAGTGTGTCACGAGGAGCCGCAGTCGGGCGGGCAATCGAAACGTTAACGTGTCAGTAGCGCACCGCACCGTGGTGTTCTGACGTCAGCGCGCGCGGTTGTAGGCGCAACAATCGATAATCACCGCAGCGCAACTATTCCATTGCGGGAAATATAAAAATTAGTTTGGACCCTATCCCAATTCCCAAAGAGGGGAGCGCTGGTCCGTCCGGCTACTACCGAGAGGGACCGGCCGACCGAACGCCGAGTCGGACTACTGAAACCCACCGTCTTCCTGCAGCTGTTCGTCGCTCTTTCCTCCTTGCCGCTCATGTTGCAGCTGCGCCAGCCGAGATCGGCGAGAGGACCGGCATGCTCCCTCCCTCCGATCACGGCCCCGTCATCTTCTTCCTTTTCTTCCGATCTACACTGTTCTTCCTGCGAAGACTTGAATTGGGAAAAAAAAAAAATAAATAAAAAGTATGGGTGAAAAAAAAAGACACAACTGCAGGCTCTTGAGTCTCACTGGTCACTCTCCGGGGGGCCCGCACTGAGCGCGACACGCGGTGGCGGTGAACAAAGAGAGGAGCACGCACAACTCGCGGGGAGGCGGGAAGGGGTGCGGACGCGGCGGTCGAGCGCAGACTGAAGCGCAAAGAAGAAAGAGAGGAATAAGTGACCCCGCCGCCGCTATCGAGGTGGAGGACTGGAAGTGGTGGTAACGCGCGCGCATACGAGCCGAAGCCTCCCCCAAAGCGCACGCGCCCCTCCCCCTCTCGAGGCTTTGCAAATACAACTCCTGGCGGCACGATAACATACTCCCTCCTCTGCTGCTTTTTTACCCCGCCGGCTTGTAGCGTTCGGCCAGCCTCCAAACTTCCTTTTTCTCGAACGTGTCCCGCATCAAGAGTAATTGATCCTTCCGTAACCAGGACCCATCCCGGCTCTTTGTTCTTACCGCGGCCGCGGACGCTGAAATGGTTGTCGCGCCAGAGTCGGCAAAGGACGGATGAGACGGTCGAAACCGACGGGGCTAATTAAAAGTGTCGAGCCCGTCAATCTTCCGCCTCGTCGGGTTGTATTATTTTTCCCCGTTTCGGTGGTAACGTGACCCACTAAAAGAATCTGATTTAACTATACCCTATTGAAATTTTCTCCCCGTGCGGTGGGATGGCCAAAGTGAATATCTTTGTACGCTAATTGCGACTGCGCCAGCCGCGAATCATCATCATCAATCTTCATTCGCGTACCCCCGAAGCTCCCAAATTTTCGCCTCGAATTATGAATGTATCATTATCTTAATTGCAATATATCACCGCGATGATAAATATTTCTACCCTTTTGCCCCCCCCCCCCCCTCTTGAAATCGACTCTACTTTTGATTGCTTTATTTTGCAAGTCCGCAACTTTTCATTCCTATCTCGTACGCGCATTCATCATTTTTATGTAAAACAAATAAAACGAAATAAATTCGTTCCATGATCAACGCATTAAAAAAAACGTAGTCCGACGGAAATAAATTTTACTTTATGTAACGTTTGCAGTTTTTATTTTTTTTCACCAATAGATATTGGTCGCATAAGCTTCATCGAAAATGCCGTAAAATATTGCAGAAATAAATGAATTCAGCTTTCTGTAAATCATACTTACGTAAAGCCACTTGATCTTTCCGCCCAAGCTAATGGCTCTAAAAAAAAAAGCAGCCATAAATAAAAAAGAAATGTGTTTACGTAAATGACGAATAACCGTTGCGATCTTGACTAGCGCGGGTATCAAAAGAAAAAATCAGCAACGAGCGTTGGTGAGAGTTCTATGCGAATAAAAAGAGGTAGGAAAATTGAGTTAATTCTTATCAATTGCCCGCCAGTCAGATTGATTTTCAGATATAACGAAACAAAATGTTTTCTCGGTCGTTTCGTTATATTTATGCTCGTCAATTATTAATTTTATGATTTTTTAATATTACGACTACGAATTTTCATAAAATTTGATAGTCTGGAATAGAAAAAGATAAGTAAATAATATTTTTTCCCTATACATTATTAATGTATTTTTCGGGTAAGTAAATAAAAAAAAAAAAAAAAAAAAAAAAATTATATCCAAAGCTAAAAGTAAATTACAGCGGATCGTGATTCGGTGTAATTTAACTTTCCTGCTCAAATAAACAGTAATGGAATGACGAGTTTATTTTATGAGAAAATTTTTGTTACGTCATACATAATCGAATTTTTCTTTAATAAAAGAAAAATAAAACCGAACAATACATTTCCATGGCTTGAGTAAATACTATTTACTCCTTTATCGATTCTTATCATTCACTGTTAATGAACTGTTTCAGTTCAGAATTGTTCAGACAGTTGAAAAAAAAAAAAAAAAAAAAAAAAAAAAAAAAAAAAAAAAAAGAATATTTCAAAATCCAAAGCTAGTTTTTTCCTTTCAACTGTAAGCTTGAAAAGATTTGAAAAGGTTTATTTTTTTTTTCTTTAGATTTTTTTCGCGACTTACATCATTTGAATGGACTCAGGTAAACGTATAAATTTGATAACTCATTTCTTATCATTACGTAAGTTTGCTATTAAAAAAAACTGTTTTTATCATTTTTCGATGAAACTAGATAAAACATCATTCAACTTTTCTCAGAATATTTAGATGAATATTTTTTCTTCAGATTAAAATAAAAAATGTTCTGAAGTTTTTTTGTTTAAATCTAGTGAAATGGCGTGAAAGGTGCAGGACAAGAAAAGCAATAACGACAATGCATGAAAAAAGCCTCGAGGTCGTGGGTACGAGAGGGAGGGAGGGAGGGAGGATCCTCTTTAACACGTCCTCGTAACAAAGGGAAACTCCCCGTTCCTCCAGCAGGAGCAATTCCTCCCTCCAAGATAAACGCCCGGTCATCAGTCATCTTCGCCGGTGCAGGTTGCTCCTGTCGCCCGCGGTACAAGGTCGTGATTCATAACCCTGGGAGCGATAAAACCAACGTAATCCCGTGGACCCAAGAATATTGTCGGCGCATTAATCGAGCTGCGATCATTCGCTGCCCGACAAATTCCTCCTGCTTCTACTCAAACTCTCCTCTTCCGTAAGCCCCTTGATAAAACGTGTGTTTTTCCCAACTTTTTCGGCACGTGGGCTCGCTCGAAAAAAAGTTTACTCTCTACTTCCTACCCCCCCCCCCCCCAGCTTAATTATTCGATTTGGTCCAAGTTGCTTTTTCGATTTGACCCCTGTACGCTTGATAACAAAGATACAGGCGTTGGAAACCCTTGCTTTAATTCTCAAACTTAAAATAACGCGTTACTTTCTTAAGCGCTAAGTTTTATTCAACTTCTCAATTTCCATTTCATTTTTTTTTTTTTTTTTTAATTGTGAGTAAAGTATAAAAAAAGTACTTTTTTAAAGCCTTTATAATTTGAAACGGTCCAATACAATTTTTAACATTAAATACAATGAGGTGTATGCGATTTATAATTTTAAAGTTGTTACAATACTAATATGGTTTTGATATTCGAGCAAAAACTAGGTTTATAATGTTTGTTTATTACCAAAGCATAAAATATGAAAGTTATAGTTATATTTCGGACGGTCGAATAAAAGGTATAAAAAGGTTCTTCCTAACTGTGAGCTATAAATGCGTCCATGAACAAACTGATTCAAATAGATCGATTTTTTTCAAAACTTTAAACAAATAATTTTATGTTTAGGTTGTTGGGAGGTCAGAGAGTTAAAAAAAAAAATTGTTGTATCATTCACTGAATTCTTTCTATGAATATGGATTTTTTTTTATTTTTCAAAACTTCTTTATATTTACATCAAGTAAAATAAAAAAAAACAACTTTTTTTTATTTTAACAAACGTATTTTTTTCAATTCGAAATCAAACACAAAAAGTCGCCTGGCACAATTCAGTAGCACCTCAATTATTATTGTCAGCACATTAATAAATTAACATTTATATAATATTTGTAAAAGCAACCTTTCAAAAGTACTCGTTCTTCTCAAACTTAGCTACCAATGTGAAATCTATCAAAATCAGATGATTTAACCAAATTTAAGCTTTGCTTCTGCTCTTCGTGTGACAAGAAATTTTAAATCTCTTGAAACTTGCAAGAAATTCACTTTAAACTTTGAAATTCTACTATAATTTCATCAAAAGTGCATCTATCGGAAAGCAATTCAATAAAGAATTCTAGGTTTATCAAACATTATTGATTTAGAGATTTCATTTCTTATTTTTATGGTAAACTTGACGGGCATTATAAAAGTCCCTTAATAAAATGACTTTTTTTCACGTCTTGGCGTTAAATTAAAGAGCGGTAAAGTACAGTTCAGCGAGGAAGATTTTCTTCTTCACAATTTTTTTTTTTTTTTTTTTACAACTTTGGACGTAGGGCGAATTTAAATGGTCGCATTTTTAGAAAGCTGCTGACGGGTAGACGGACCTGCACGTACCTTATATTTGCTTGTATGAATTTCACCCAGATTCCTTTTGAAATCTCAGTTGATTAAAATTGAAAATTTAAGCAGTGCGAAAATTTCAAACACGGTACTTTTGATTTGAAAATACAATTAAATTGGTTACTTTCATAATAAATTACATCAGTTGATAATTAATTAAAAATTTCACCTCTTGAATGACCTACTTTAATTAACTGTAGCAAGATATTGTGAAAAATAATGGTTACAACATGGAATGAAAGAAAATATAAAATTTTGATGTAATTAACTTGGAGATGAAACGGTTTGAAAATTTCAACGGTAAAGTTAAACTCATATTCTCCAAGGCATAGTTAGATTCATGCGATTATACACCAAGCCCGGTTATAGAGTTAAAAAATTATTTCCACGATAAAGCTGCGCAGAATAATTTTTTTTAAAAACTCAAAGAATTTAAAAACTGTAACTAGTAGGAAACATTAAATTAAACTTTTGAACGAAACATAAATCGAGTTAATTTTAAAAATCCTCGATTTGATCGTAAACCGGTGGCTTTAAAAGTTCAAAATACGAATCGACATCATAAATGTTTGCGCGGGTGCAATCAGTAATGATAGAGTCGGGAGGCAGCTTTGCAGGAGTTAAGTTTACGAGGGTTGCACAGAGTCAATGAACCGAGTAAAAAGTAAAAGGAAGAGGGACTCCGTCAAGAGATAGAGAAAGTAGTAGCCGAGCCGAGCTTTGGAAACGTCAATAAAGTTAGGGTCGGGGAGGAGGAGGGGGAGGGGGGAGGTACACTTAAGGTATCTCTTCCCTAGCCGAACTCTCGGGTTCTTTCAACTGCGGTGCGAGACTATCAGATTTTCGGAAGTTAGCCCGGTAGGAAATATTCGAGTGTGTGTCGTCTCGTATAAGCCGCTACTCGGTAGCTGCAAGGAAAGCTTTTCCCTGATATACGCGCATGTATTCATCCTGTTTTCATTCAAAAGAAGGAGCCTGAAAGGAGAAAAATACGAAAGTCGGAGTGAGTAATGCGATCAGCCTGGTGAAAACAGATAAGGATGAGCAGGGAAATCGAAAACACTACTTCTCTATCGCCCGCCGCGGAGTTATACACTTACGGTGCATACTGCTAGATTGGCTTCCCTCAATATTTCAATACCTTACTTTTTCTTTATTTTTTATTTTTTATTTACATTTTACAAAAATAGTCAAGTGCTGTCAGGATACGAGCAAACTCTGTTGTGTGCATGATTATAATCAACTCTGGTCGACTTCCTATGTAATGCTGCCGCAGTTTGAACGTGTTTATAAGCTAGCAGACAAAATGTAAATGTTGCTGGAATTGTTTATGGCGAAGAGCTTTGAACGTGTTTAACCGGGACAAATGCCCCTCTCGTGCGGCGCGGCGTATCTTATTTTACGTGCTTGACCTTTATACATGTAGCTCAAAATTATCATCACTTCTGAATAAGCTCTAAACCTTATTCGCTCGGTGTATTAAAATCACTATTTTCGAAAATTGTATGTATTTTATTTATTTTTCACTTTTCGAGTGTTCGTTTTTTTTTTTTCAGCATAAAAATACACTCATAAAACGTTTAAAAATTCACCTACATCTTGCGAAAGCGCGGATCGTCAATAAATATTCATGTGGCGTGAGAATTTTATTGTAAATTTACTCCTTCAACTAGCGTAAATCAGCGGAGCGGAGACAAAGTTTTTAGTGGTAATAAAAATTCATGCCATAAACTTTTAAAACTTTAAGTGAAGATTACAGCGTGTTGATATCATATCATTACGAGGTGATTTAAAAACCTAGTGTAACTCGGTAAATTAACTTCAAACGAGATTTGTTGAATGTTTTATTTCGAATGAATCACAATGTACCATTTGATCGTATCAGTTTTTTATCTTGGATATAAGTAAGAATTTAAAAATGAACCTCTAAAAAATGATTAATGAATGTTTTAATACAATTCGATTGCCCAAAGATAAGGAATAACAAAAGATGAAAACGATTAAAAAGCTAACGAGCTAATCAAGCGAGTGTGTCCGTAGTTAACCCATCGGCTTGGACAGCTTACAAACTCCAGGAAGCTTTGGGGCTAATTAATTGGCAGTAGCTTAATCACTGTCTTAAACTCAGACGAGATAAAATAAGAAAGAAAGATAAAAAACAGGGTCGGCGGAGTAGCAGAAGAGCTGCTTATGATGAGAGAGAGATAGGGTGGTAAAGTGCAATTCATCGAGTAAGATAAACTCAAGAGCACGTCAAAGTTCAAAACCGATACACACAGCCTACATCCAGTGGATCAGCCGTGAAGTTAGCGCCTGTTTGCCGGGAACAAATAGCCGGCTCTCACCTACACACGTCTGGCTGTAACTAGCGTCGCGCGAGCCTTCAAAACACCGCGCTCCGGCTCCCTTTACCGTGTTTGTTCCTATCCGCGCGTGCTAAGATTCCGCAAGAGAGTCGCTTCTTGTACAAATAACTCCAGGTACTTACCCTCGCTTTCGGTCATCGTCACCGCGACACTCTTTCAATCCAAACAACCTTTGAGATTCGTACTCGAGGGAATACCAACTTGACGTTATTTACTAACTCAACTTAATTCACGGCTACTTTTTTGCTTTTTTTTACGACTCTGGGGTGATCTGTTTTTACTCCTGACGGCTTAATGTGCTTTCAGAATTGATTTGTTTTTTTGTTTTCTCGACTAGTTTTGTACTCGTGGGTATGGAGAGTGGATCCATCTTGCGACCCCTACTGGATGAATTCGTTTTTTCGTTATTTTGACCAATTTTTTTTCTTCCGAAGATTGATAAAAGATGAAATTATTTATTTCGTCTCGATAGTTTTCAACAGTTATAGCGAAATTTGTTCACTCGTGACATTACATAAGACTTCGTCGTTATTGTCGTTCGAGATAGCGCAATCTAGAATAACTCATGAGTGACAATTCTCAATTTCAATAGCTAAATAAATATAGTCTTGTGATTTTTTTCATTAAACGTATTTCAGGTGTTGTGATTTTAGAGTATTTTTTTGTTGTCACGTTGTCAAATATAAAGTTATCGTGAAAAATATTTTTTTTAAACTCGAGTTTTTTCATAAAAAGATTTAATAATTTTTCGACTCTTGTTTTTTAATAAATATTAAAACACAAAAAAAAAAAGTAATAAATCGAGGAAATTTTATGGTTAGTGGTTTTAAGCATGAGGATTTAATTAAATTTCAGCACGAGAAATATTCCACGCCAAATTAGCTGAAAAATTGATGAAACGAAAATATTTGATGCGTTTGAAATTAAACGGTGAAAAAGTTCATTTTACAAACACAAAACCGGTGTGTTCAAAAGCAAATGAAAAAGGTGCTCTTTACGGCAAACAGAGTTAAAAAATTAAAAGCAGTCTCCGAGCGCAGAGACCAAAGGGTCCCTGGAAAATTTCTCCCTGGGTTTTCGCAACTTCCTCGTACGCAATAAAACGTAACGATCGAGAACAAATTTTATATTCCTTTTTTATCGCGAGATCTCTACGAATAAGTCGAATTCACAAGTAAAGTGAGACGTCGAAGAGGAGAGTACCTACACGGTTCGAGGGTCAAGCACACGGCCTTTGATTCGAACTACTGATCCGAGCGTTTACCCTTTAGTACTCCAGGGGCAAGTAGATACATGTAGCAAACACGCGTCGGATAATTCGACGATGTGTGCATCGATAGCAGATTTGGTGGAGAGTCCTCGCTTGAATGTTGAAGGAGAAGCCACTGGATAGGAGATCCGAGCAAACATACCTAATTAGACACGATTGAGCCACAAATACAGTTAGTTATCTCTTGGTGCTTGATCGAGATGTGAGCCACTTTTTCGGTAATTAGGTAAATAAACCCCAAATGGGCAAGCCTGTATATCTTGTAAATTTAAATAAAGTCTGAATTTTAAGATTATTTAAATGGGAAATTTGTAACGCGCAATTGAAGAACAAGCTGTAATTAAATTGGTAGCGTATAAACCGAAAATAATCGTAAAAGAAACAACCCGGAAACCACTTGAGTCTCGTGTTTTCGGGGTCGTGGTTGCATGGCTACGTGCGAATAGGGATGCCAATGGCGATTGGGTCTTTGCCATTTTCTGGAATCCCCCTGGTCCGACTCGCCTGAGTGTATATATCGGTAAACTTTACGAAAAACTCCAGACAATTTCGCGCGGGGAGAGAGACAAGGATGCATACGAATGTGTACATAACCGTTCCGTGCTACCAACAAAATAACAAATAAATGCACCGTGATGACACTATGTTTTTGCAGTTTAAGTTTTAACTAAACCAAAATAAGAACGCTTTAGTGAAAGTTTAAAATTGAAGTTTCATGCTAATCTGCTTTGAAAAAAACTGTTAAAAAGAATAATGATTTGGTAAATTTCCGGAATTATTGGACACTAACCCTCTTGTCATAGACATTTACGCATCATATTATTTATTATAAAATTGAGTCCCAAAAAAATTCTAAATTTAGTTTAACTACTGTATTTTGCTCTTATTATAAAAAAACACCTTGAGCATTTTTTCTTCGACCTAGATTTTTGCGCACTTTTAATTAGCTATTTTAATCATTTAAAATGAATGTTTTTAAGATATTTACTTATAGATATGAATAGAAACACCCTTTATTGTTTATAAATTATTTGAAAAGCTCATCATTTGAAAGATCCAGAAAATTTATTTCTGGCGCCTGCAAAATTGATCTCTTTTTTACGAAAAATCATCGCTGAGTCGTCGGCCTGCGCGCAGTTCTCTAGCAGACGGCACATTGGATGTCTTTTAATTATTAACCGGTGTGTGCTATTTATCACTTAATTTCGAAGAATTTAATTTGTTGATAGTTTTTTATAAAATTGGCGCAGTAAAAGAGTAAAAAAGACCGTGAATCAAGCAAAATTTTGGTAAGCCGTTGGTCTAACAATATTATAGCGATTTAAACTTTGTGAACCAATTGAAATTCTCATCAAAATCTATAGTGAAAAATTATCAATAAATTGTGAATGTGTAACGGTGTATACAATTATCCAAGCTATAGGTTTAAAAAAAAAAGATTAAGTATCGTTGTCTGTACATTTTTTCGTATACCTGTAAAAAAAATCTTGAAGTTTTATGCTACATTTTTACCAGAATCACGCTAATGACCCCGCTGTAAAAAGTGGTCAATAATCCCGTACAACTTTTCTTATTTGAAACTTGTTTACGAGAATTTTTCAAAAATGCTCGTTAGCTGTAATTCTCAATAGAAAAATTTTTTAAAGAAAAATTGCCAATTAGAGTAGGAAATCGAGTAAAGTACATCCAAAGAATGCTTTTTAAAATTTGTACAGAATGATAAATTACATCTTGACAACCTTGAACTCTGAAATGTGTGCCTTAAAAGGTTCCAATGGTTTATTTTGGCTTCCACGTTTCTAAGACATTTATAAAGACGGTCACTTGGGTGAAAAATGAACTAGAAAGTGCACTAGTTTATCATGATACATTTTAAAATATAAGATTCATAATCGAGGTTAACAAAAAAAAAATGACAAATTGTGACTGGAAAGTCGAATCGGGAATGGGTTTCGCTTTTTCGATTAATAATCATAAATTAATTCTTGGATCATTTATTTTCTGTACCTATGCCCCAAAAAAAAAAAGATCATTTTTTGACGTTATCAAATTAGATTAACTAATTACTATTATTGTCTGGATCAATTTTTTGTCTTTTTAAAATTTTTAATCGGAACGCTGATTGCTGATTGAAAAAGGCTGCTCACGTGCATTAGTTAAATGAAAACTTAAGTTTATTAAAAGCCCAGTGAAGTAAGAGCCAAAAAGTACTCAAAGTTAGGAGAAAAGAAGGTTGTGAGAAACACAAGTCGATAGTATTGATAGGAAGCCCGGAAGGAATGTAATTTTTAGGTTGCAGGATGGATGGAAATGTTACAACGAATTTATCAGTTTGAGAAGCCCCCGAGATAAAAGGGACGATGACGCGGTTATTTCTATAAGACAGGACAAGTCGGCTTATACCGCGAGAGGCGTTTAACCTAGAATATTTATCAAGCTGAAATGGGAGTACGGGGGATTGGGCCGTTTTCACACCCCGTTAACTTCTGTCGCGAGCTACTTTATTGCGGGGGAGGACCGAGGGAGGCTGTGTATCGATTAAACTCTGCCTCTCCTCCTGGGGCCGTCCCACCTTCGCCCGGGAGTGCGTGATTAATTGTAACGCGCGTTTTCGTTTCGCACCCCCAGAATCACAAGAGGGATTGAGTTTTTCCTGCCCCCTTCGATACCTCCATTAAGCCTCTTGTTTTAATGCTCGACGCTCCGGAATGCGAAACTGTCGCTTTTTATTACGCATCACCCGGTTTTTATCGCGCTGTTTAGGGAGATTTTGGAACAACCATCGCTTATTCCCAACGCTTTTTATCACCCAACCAATCCCCTTCCGATGCTTTTTTCTTTCCTCTTTTTTTCCTCAAGTCAATCGTAATTTGTTACCCAGCGTGTGAATCTGCCTGAGTAATTTTTATCCCAAAACTCTTTGATGACATATCTGACACAGTTGACTGGATCATGAAAAAACAACAAGATTAATTGTTGGCCTCACTTCTTGAGTAATTCACAAAAATCGAAAAAAAAGATTTATTTTTTTGTAACACCATGAATGTTTTTTCATCTTTATAAATGAGCTCCTATAAATAATCTTCTCAAATTTTTCAAATTTTCTGAAAAATTTATAAAAAACTTCCTTTTGATTGGTCACTGATGATAAATTTGTGTTCGAAAAAAGAATAATTCACAATCAATCTTGCACTTTTTTATCATCTGTCATCTTATTCGAAGTGAAAAATTATTTTTTTTCAAATCCGAGAGTAATCAATTTTCAAGAATAATAAGAAATAAAAGTCATGCAGTGAATGAATTTCGAATCAATCACTGTACTTTTCCAATTTAACTTTTAACCAGCCTCTGTTATTGTCATCGTAAAAATTTTGAAACCCTTAAAATATACATTTGAAACAGCAGCAAAATATTTTTTAAACCCAGAATCCAATTTTATTATTATCATTTGTTTTTTTAGGCCATAAAAAATCTCATTTAGGGAATCGAAAAATTTTCTATTCTTTCCCAAACGAGCTATGAAATTTCAAGCGGGATAAAAAAAAAAAGTTTTCGAATAAAATTTACCTCGAAAAAATAAATCACGATCGAGAGTATGAAAAACAAGGTAAATAATTTTTTATTTCTCGAGGCGATTCAGCTGGTGAATTCATGAATCCCAGCAGCGGTATTTTGACCCCTCGGAGGTGTTTAACATTTATTTTTATTGTTTACTCGTGAATCTACATCGATCGGTTTGATCATCGAGTCTGCTCCGTACCGGGGTTATTCGATCGCGCAGGGGGGGCAGCAACAACACCTCACCATTATTCATCATTACCATTCTTAAAACGTTGGATGAATTCTCCCGAGCGGGTTTAATAAAAAATCAATCTATCAATCAATTTCCTTTTACCCAGGGTCTCCCACGTCAGCCGCACGTGCTCTGCTCGTCGAGTGGCGTACTTGTTAATATCTTGAGCCTCGCCATCCTGGGGATCTTGTTTATCTAGACTCATAATTATCAATTATCCGTTTCCCCCGCGCCGCAGCGTCGTGGCTTTAAACGACTTTTTTTTATGCACGCTACGAAAAGTAACTTTATCACGAATCTTTTCCCAAAGCGTTTTTGAAATAACTTGCCTACTTACGGAGGGGTAGCTTATTATTGTGCAAGATGGCTTATCGTTATTGATGGTGGTGGAGCCGACGAGACTGTACGAAGGGCAGGGGAAATTTTTTTTCTCGTTTTGTTTCATTATATCTTGGAGTGTGATATTTTTTTTTCCCTCCAAAACTTTTCCCCTCTTCTTTCACTTTTTTTTGAAAGATGATCTTATTCGCGTGAGAAAAGAGCAATAAATTACCCCCGCAGCTTTTATTTATCGAGCTGCACGTTTATTGAAGGTACAGAAATTGTATTAAAATGAGCGACAGGGAGCTAATTGTTATTCTGAAGGTGCTTTGTTTAATATTCGGGTATAGTATACCCTAACTCGGAATCTAATTTTTTGTTTAAATAACAGGGAAGCTTTTTCAAATTTCGTTTAATTTTTCGTTATTGTTAGCTCCTCAGTTTTCTACAGCTTAAAATTTTTTTTTTTCACTTATAAAAAAAGTGAAAAATTGAATTTTTCATACAACTTCTAAGCGATGAAAATTCATCAAGAATAATGAATATTCAACTTTTCTAAGTTTAAATTTTTGGTCATTTTTTTTTTTAACTTTTTCACGCCAAGGTGTACTTTTTAATTCTTTTTTAAGATAGTTTTTTCAATGTTGTAATGTATGCAACAACTTTTGAATAAAGCTTTCATTTTTCCAAACCTTTTAGAGATAAGAGTATACGAATATACGTAAAACAATATGTGAAAAAAATCACTGTGAGAGTGCAAAGCTCGTAAAAAAGCTCTAGCGAGTGTCTTGTTACTGAAATTAAATATCAACGTCAAGAGCGTTACATGAAGATTTTTAGGAAGATTATTTAGATGAAAAAATTTTCCTCAGATTATCACGAATATTGTTAAAAAAAAAAGAAAAAAAGGAAAGAGGCTACTTGAAAATTTTTAGGGGAATAACGGTGAATAAACCAGAATAGAATTTTCCACTACCGAGTCACGCAATGGTTTTGATTGAAAATATCGAGTTTCAGAGAAAAAATTTATAACTTTTTCGTGAGTCGCTTTTTATGAAGCTGAATAAAAGTGTGTAAAAACTCAAAATGAAAAAAAAGTCCTGCGAAGTTTCCTAATATCTCGGGGTATTTCAAATTTTTCTCGCCGTAGTAGCGTGGTAAGGCTTTATAGCTTGTGCTTTATATTTGTAAAACATGAAAAACGTTTTTACTTGATTTATTTTTTGCGTAATTTTTTTTCATCCACCGCTGCCTTTTTTATAAAGATCAACAATGTGTGAGGTAATGTATATTCATGAAAATTAGTTAATTAAAAAACCGGGCAGCGCATATGAATAATACATGCTTATCAAGTTTCTCTTACAATAACGTTAACAAAGTAGTAAGAAGAGTAAACTTCTACTCAAAAGATCCTGCAAAAAGGTTTATTTTACGTATGATATCATATTATTTAAAAATTTATTTTTAACTAGTTTTTAAAAAAAGTACAGAATTATAATAGTTGTAAATTTTATAAACAAAAAGTTTTGAAAGAATCACACGAGAGTTTACCGTAAAACTCAAGAAATATGCAAAAAGTAAAACCCAACTTGAACTTGTGAGCATTCATAAAATTCCAGATTTATGAGAAGAATTGTTTGCACTGAAATATTAAATTTTTCGAGAAACTTTTTTCCTCTATCAAAAACTCGACAAAAACTTGTGTTTATTAACTTTCTTCATATTCATTATAAAAAAAGAAAAAAAAGGGAAGTGAAGAGAACGTAGGGTAAAAACGTTAAAGATACAAAAAAAAAAAAAAAAAAAAAACGCTGCAAGAATTGTGATTAAATAAAGATTGGTCAGGCAGCCGAAAAAAAAGAGTTAAACTTAGCCCTTGAAAACTTATCTCATAAAATAAACAACATCGGTGTCTGATATTTTAACGACTATCAAAAGAAGCTTTACGTTTCATAAGCAGCTAAACTAATGTACTTAGTAAAAGTTTTTGGAACTTTGTTTTCTGTAAGAAAAATGTAAGTGTGATCGAGCACGCGTTTATTTAAGCTTTTGCTTGGGGCAAGACAACTTTCTTCTAATTTAACTGTCGCAGATTTTGTTTAAACTTGCCTTTTTTAGTCAGCAATTAATTCGCGTAATAAAAGGAGCAAATATCTAGCTGTCCACTAAATAATCAAACGAATTGAAAAAACTGAGTAAAGTACATATAAAGTAGAAAGAGTAAAAAAGCGCGCATGGAAAAACTAGAGCCGGTAAAACTAAAACAACGACAGGGTGCATAAAAAAGATGGACCATTCAAAGCTGTTTAATTATTCATTAGAACTTTGGAGGTAAAAAAAATGTTTGTAAAATAAAAAAGAGTAAATGCAGGAAAGAAGAAAAAGAAGCTAGTAAATAATTCAAGTATTCCCTTGAAAATCCATAAATATAAAATGAGTCGTTCGGCCGGTCTGGTATTTGCATTGATTAGTCTCGCAGCGTTTCGTATCGACAAACTGCGAGATGGATAGAAAAAAAAAGGGGCGGGGGAATGAAAATTAGAAAGGGGAGTGGAAGAAACAGGAAGAAAAAGGAAAAAAAAAAGATGACGCGCGAGGATGAAAATATTTTGAGAGGATACGACCCAATCAATCTCCATGTCAGATGGTGAAAAGGCGGAAGGGCGCGTTTGGGCTGCAGCAGTTCAAAAACAAACTACAGGCGGCTCGGTGCTGCAGGGTGTTCCTGTTCCATGCGCGCTTGCCGGGTCGATGATGATAGCAGCCAGCCAGCTTAAAGCCATACAGGCTGACGCGCCAGGCGCTTGCGCGGTGGCTGCCGCTGCTGCTGCTCCAGCTGCTGACTGCTAACGCGACGCGGTCCTCGATTTTACGCGGCCTATAACTCCGATGTGTTGTAGGCCCGATCGAAACCCAGCCCCGTGCCTGCATTACCGGAGGCTCACTTTTTTCATCAACCAACACAATAGACTACCTTTTTTTTTTCTTTTTTTTCTGATTTTTCTGACACTTTACCCAGTTTGGTTTTTTCATAATTTCAAGCCGTCTTCGATGTTTACATTTTTATTTCTGTAGTACGAAAGTTCGAGAAGAGATATCTTTTTGTTACTGAGATACGAGTAGGAGGGAATGAGAACTTTTTTTTATTTGCAGTCCCTGCCTTAATTATAGGCTCAATTCTGATACTTGCAAAGCATTTTATATCTACTTTAGAGTTGTTACTATCTACTACATCGATTTTGAAATCAGCAATTTCAGATTAAAGCTTTTTGAGAAAAAAATATAAAAAAAGACATGTTTTTAATCACTTGAAGTAAGACGACTGTTTTGGCGTAACGGACTACTTGCAGGTTGGAAAAAAAATTATAACACAAATCATTTTTTATATTTTGACCAGCTGTACCCATTCCATAACTATTTTATGGTACAAATAACCGAAAACGCTGAACAAAGATCAGATTTTGAGGTCAGAGTGACCAGGAGTACCATAAAAAATAAAGTTAAGTGAAAAAATGCGAATACAGTCAGACATGACTTGACATTAATCTCAACACAACTGTAGAACTAATTTAGATTATTTATTGCACCACCCAAAAGTGAACTGAGTTGAAAAGTCGCGAAAAGCGGTAAATGAGAAAATTCTTATTTCACCGCCAAAAGCGTGATCCAATTAGTCGCACATTGATTCATGATTTTTCCTTCGTCTAATAAATCCAGAGCTCAGCGTAAATGTTTGATCAAACAAAGGGATTTTTCGAGGGCGAGGGAGCGAGAGAGAAATTGGGAGTAAAGGTTGATTTTTTCACTTTCTCCGAATGAGATTAGTCCATCGAAAAAGCGCACGCGTTCGCTATTAAATTTTCAGGGTTGAATACGATATTCCTTCGTGGGGACGGTGAGCTGTGTTCAGGGCGTACAATCGTACCAAGAAACAAACGGTCTATATATATTGAGCGGTTTATAGGCTATGAGTTTCGAACGTTATCGACATTGCAGATTCGTAAAGTTATTAAAAAAAAAAAAAATTATTTATTCATTTTTATAAACTAAATAACTCTTTAAGATTGGAAAAAAAATTAAAAAATAACCTCCGAGAAATAATAATTGATGATTAAGGGAATTATCCACCAAACATTTAAAATAAGATACCCTGAGCATCGAACTGAAAAAAAAAAAAAAATTAGTAATCGTTTATCCCCAAGCCTTTAAACCCGAATACCCTGGGCGTCGAGTTGAATAAAAAAAAACGAATTGTTTTTTTCAGAGGCTTTATACTAAAAAACCCAGGGCATAAGTAAAATTAAAAAAGTAATTCTTTATTTTTAAACAAAAAAATTATGTGCGTAAGTTGATTAAAAAAAGTAACTGTTTATCCCCCAAGCTTTAAAACTTAAATACCCTGGGCATCGATTTGAAAAAAGAAAGTAATTGTTTAACCCCGAAGCCTTTGAACCCAAATACCCTTGGCGTATAGTAGTGTATATTTTAACGGGTACCTCTAACCAAAAGGATAGTTTTTAATGAAATATGGGTACTTCTAAAAGTCGAATTGGGTAGTTGATATATATAAATATTTAAGTACGACAGCGGGATGGATATATACATATTTTTTAATGTTATGCTCTATACCTCCAAAACCCTGAGCGCCCGAGTTCAACAAAAAAACTGATTAACTAATCCCCAAGCTTTAAACCCCCAAAACCCTGGGCGCCCGGGTTCAATAAATTAACTGACCAGCTATCACTCAAGCTGTAAACTCCTAAGTACACTGGGCGCCTGAGTTCAACAAAAAAACTTATCGGCTATCTCCCAAGCTGTAAACCCCCAAATACCCTGGGCGTCGAGTTAAATAAATAAACTGATCAGCTATCCCTCAAGCTCTAGACCCCAAAACTCTTGGCGCCCGAGTTCAACAAAAAAACTTATTGGCTATCCCCCAAGCTCCAAACCCCCATAAACCTTAGGAGCCCGAGTTCAATAAATAAACTGATCAGCTATCCCTCAAGCTCTAGACCCCAAAACTCTTGGCGCCCGAGTTCAACAAAAAAACTTATTGGCTATCCCCCAAGCTCCAAACCCCCATAAACCTTAGGAGCCCGAGTTCAATAAATAAACTGATCAGCTATCCCTCGAGCTCTAAGCCACCAAAACCCTGGGCTTCGAGTTAAATAAATAAACTGATCAGCTATCCCTCAAGCTCTAGACCCCAAAACTCTTGGCGCCCGAGTTCAACAAAAAAACTTATTGGCTATCCCCCAAGCTCCAAACCCCCATAAACCTTAGGAGCCCGAGTTCAATAAATAAACTGATCAGCTATCCCTCGAGCTCTAAGCCACCAAAACCCTGGGCTTCGAGTTAAATAAATAAACTGATCAGCTATCCCTCAAGCTCTAGACCCCAAAACTCTTGGCGCCCGAGTTCAACAAAAAAACTTATTGGCTATCCCCCAAGCTCCAAACCCCCATAAACCTTAGGAGCCCGAGTTCAATAAATAAACTGATCAGCTATCCCTCGAGCTCTAAGCCACCAAAACCCTGGGCTTCGAGTTAAATAAATAAACTGATCAGCTATCCCTCAAGCTCTAGACCCCAAAACTCTTGGCGCCCGAGTTCAACAAAAAAACTTATTGGCTATCCCCCAAGCTCCAAACCCCCATAAACCTTAGGAGCCCGAGTTCAATAAATAAACTGATCAGCTATCCCTCAAGCTCTAGACCCCAAAACTCTTGGCGCCCGAGTTCAACAAAAAAACTTATTGGCTATCCCCCAAGCTCCAAACCCCCATAAACCTTAGGAGCCCGAGTTCAATAAATAAACTGATCAGCTATCCCTCGAGCTCTAAGCCACCAAAACCCTGGGCTTCGAGTTAAATAAATAAACTGATCAGCTATCCCTCAAGCTCTAGACCCCAAAACTCTTGGCGCCCGAGTTCAACAAAAAAACTTATCGGCTATCCCCCAAGCTCCAAACCCCCATAAACCTTAGGAGCCCGAGTTCAATAAATAAACTGATCAGCTATCCCTCGAGCTCTAAGCCACCAAAACCCTGGGCTTCAAGTTCAATAAATAAACTGATCAGCTATCCCTCAAGCTCTATTGCACCAGTGCAGCATGATTAGGTACCATGCTTAGGTTAACTAAAATGTACTCATATTTTTGGAATAATTCAACTCGGGCTCACAAGGTTTTTGGGGGTTTAGAGCTTGGGGGACAGCTGATCAGTTTTTTTGTTGAGCTCGGGCGCCGAGGGTATTTGGAGATTTACAGCTTGGGAGATAGCCGATAAGTTTTTTTGTTGAACTCAGGCGCCCAGTGTACTTAGGAGTTTACAGCTTGAGTGATAGCTGGTCAGTTAATTTATTGAACCCGGGCACCCAGGGTTTTGGGGGTTTGGAGCTTGGGGGATAGCTGATCAGTTTTTTTGTTGAACTCGGGCACTCAGGGTTTTGGGGGTTTAGAGCTTGGGGGATAGCTGATCAGTTTATTTATTGAACCTGGGCGCCCAGGATATTTGGGGGTTTGGAGCTTGGGGGATAGCCGATAAGTTTTTTTGTTGAACTCAGGCGCCCAGTGTACTTAGGAGTTTACAGCTTGAGTGATAGCTGGTCAGTTTATTTATTGAACCTGGGCGCCCAGGGTATTTGGGGGTTTGGAGCTTGGGGGATAGCTGATCAGTTCTTTTGTTGAACTCGGGCGCCCAGGGTTTGTACCCTGGGCTTCCGAGTTCAATTTTTAAATAAATAAATGATCCCCCAAGCTTCAAACCCACAATACCCTGGGCATCCGAGTTCAATTTTTAAATCAATAAATGTTCCCCCAAGTTTCAAATCCAGAATACCCTGGGCACCCGAATTCAATTTTCAAATAAATAAATGATCCCCCAAGTTTCAAACCCACAATACCTCGGGCGTCTGAAATCAATTTTTAAATAAATAAATGATCCTCCAAACTTCAAACCCACAGTACCCTGAACGTCCGAGTTTAATTTTTAAATAATTAAATGATCCCCCAAGCTTCAAACCAACAATACCTTGGGCGTCTGAAATCAATTTTTAAATAAATAAATTATCCCCCAAACTTCAAACCCAGAGTACCCTGAACGTCCGAGTTCAATTTTTAAATAAATAAATGTTCCCCCAAGCTTGAAACCCACAATACGAAAAATTGAAAAAAAAAAAATTGAAAAAATTGAACGCGGATGCCCAGGGTACTGTGGGTTCGAAGCTTGGGGGATCATTTATTTCTTTAAAAACTGAACTTTGACGCCCAGGGTACTATGGGTTTGAAGCTTAAGGGATCATTTATTCATTCAAAAATCGAGCTTGGACGCCCAGGGTCCTATGGGTTTGAAGCGTAGGGGATCATTTATTTATTTAAAAATTGAGCTTCACGCCAAGGGTACTATGGGTTTGAAACTTTGGGGATCATTTATTTCTTTAATAATTGAACTCGGACGCCCAGGGTACTGTGGGTTTGAAGCTTGGGGGATCATTTATTTATTTAAAAATTGAACTCGGGTGCCCAGGGTACTGTGGGTTTGAAGCTTGGGGGATCATTTATTTATTTAAAAAATTGTACTCGGGTGCCCAGGGTATTGTGGGTTTGAAGCTTGGGGGATCATTTATTTATTTAAAAATTTAACTTAGACGCTCAGGGTATTGTGGGTTTGAAGCTTCGAGGATTGTTCATTTATTTAAAATTGGAACTCGGGTGCCCAGTGTATCGTAGGTTTGAAGCTTGGAGGATTGTTCGTTTATTTAAAATTGAAGTTGGGTGCCCAGGGTATTGTGGGCTTGAAGCTTGGGGGATCATTCATTTATTTAATGATTGAACTTGGACGCCCAGGGTACTGTGGGTTTGAAGCTTGGGGGATCATTTATTTCTTTAAAAATTGAACTCGGACGCCCAGGGTACTGTGGGTTTGAAGCTTGGAGGATTGTTCATTTATTTAAAATTTGAACTCGGGTGCCCAGGGTATTGTAGGTTTGAAGCTTGGAGGATTGTTCGTTTATTTAAAAATTGAAGTTGGGCGCCCAGGGTATTGTGGGTTTGAAGCTTGGGGGATCATTTATTTATTTAATGATTGAACTTGGAGGCCCCGGGTACTGTGGGTTTGAAGCTTGGGGGATCATTCATTTATTTAATGATTGAACTTGGACGGCCAGGGTATTGTGGGTTTGAAGCTCGGGGGATTGTTCGTTTATTTAAAAAATGAACTCGGTTGCCCAGGGTATTGTGGTTTTGAAGCTTGGGGGATCATTTATTTATTTAAAAATTTAACTCGGACGCCCAGGGTACTGTGGATTTGAAGCTTGGGGGATCATTTATTTATTTAAAAATTTAACTTAGACGCTCAGGGTATTGTGGGTTTGAAGCTTGGAGGATTGTTCGTTTATTTAAAAATTGAAGTTGGGCGCCCAGGGTATTGTGGGCTTGAAGCTTGGGGGATCATTTATTCATTTAAAGATTTAACTCGGACGCCCAGGGTATTGTGGGCTTGAAGCTTGGGGCATAGTACTTTTTAGTCATGTCTAAGTCGGAGGCGATGCCTGCTATACTGTGTGTCTTCACTAACCTCTTCATTTTTATTTTAGCTTTGAGTTGTCACCTTTTAAAAATGAAATGTTGAGTTGCAACCTTTTTAATTTGAAACTTTGAGTTGCCACCTTTTCAATTTGAAACTTTGAGTTGCCACCTTTTCAATCGAACGTGCCGAGTTGTAACCTTCTAAAACTAAACCGACGAAAATGTGTCGATATATAATTGTATTTTTTTTTTTTTTTTTTCAAGATCTCCGTAAATTTAAGGGACCCACGGTGAAATTCAATCGAAGGATTAAATATTCGTATGAGGTTGAAAATTGCGGAGTATATTCATGAAATAATAGCATTTTATGAAGTCAAAAAATTATTTTTTTTTCAAGCTTGTATGTACAGCTGAAAAATCAAGAAAAATATCGAAATTTTGAAATCTCATCATGCCCGAGTTCAACAAAAAAACTGATCAGCTATCCCCCAAGCTCCAAACCCCCAAATACCCTGGGCGCCCAGGTTCAATAAATAAACTGATCAGCTATCCCCCAAGCTCTAAACACCCAAAACCTTGAGTGCCCGAGTTCAACAAAAAAACTGATCAGCTATCCCCCAAGCTCCAAACCCCCAAAACCCTGGGTGCCCGGGTTTAATAAATAAACTGACCAGCTATCACTCAAGCTGTAAACTCCTAAGTACACTGGGCGCCTGAGTTCAACAAAAAAACTTATCGGCTATCCCACAAATATCAATATTGGAGATAAATAGTTGGTTATTTTAATCAACTCGACGCCCATGGTTTTTAATGGAAATCTTTGAGGAAAAACAATCTTTCTCTTTTTTTTTTTACGACACCCAAGGTGTTTTGTTTTGAAGGCGTGAAGGATAAACAATTAATTTTTAATTCAAACCGTCGCCGAGGGTTTTTTAGTCGAATGTTTTGGGGATAAATAATCTTTTTTTTTTCATCTTAACCCCCATGGTTATAGCTTTATGGGCTTGGGGGATAATCAATTAGTTCATTTATTCAACTTATGCACAGAATTTTCTAGTTTAAAGTTTTTAAAATAAACTATTAGTTTTTTCATTTTTCTCATGCCCTGGGTATTTTAGTATAAAGCCTCTGAGATAAACAATTTGTTTTTCATTCAACTCTACGCCCAGGATAGGTTTAAAGCCTTGGGGTATAAACAATTACTTACTTTTTTCAAATCTACGCCCAGGGTATTTAAGTTTAAAAGCTTGGGAGATAAACAACTACTTTTTTTAATCAACTTACGCACAGGTTTTTTTAGTATAAAGCTTTAAAAAAACAACAATTACTTTTTTAATTTTTCTCATGCCCTGGGTATTTTAGTATACAGCCTCTGAGATGAACATTTCGTTTTTTTATTCAACTCTACGCCCAAGGCATTTAGGTTTAAATACTTGGGGTGTAAACAATAAATTTTTTTATTCAACTCATGCCCAGGTTTTTTAGTATAAAACTTCTGAGATGAACAATTCGCTTTTTTATTCAAGTCTACTCCCAGGGTATTCAGGTTCAAAGGCTTCGGGGTTAAACAATTACTTTCTTTTTTCAAATCGACGCCCAGGGTATTTGAGTTTTAAGGCTTGGGGGATAAACAATTACTTTTTTTAATCAACTTACGCACATAACTTTTTTGTTTAAAAATAAAGAATTACTTTTTTGATTTTACTTATGCCCTGGGTTTTTTAGTATAAAGCCTCTGAAAAAAACAATTCGTTTTTTTTATTCAACTCGACGCCCAGGGTATTCGGGTTTAAAGGCTTGGGGATAAACGATTACTAATTTTTTTTTTTTTTTTTAGTTCGATGCTCAGGGTTTTATTTCTAATGTTTGGTGGATAATTCCCTTAACCATCAATTATTATTTCTCGGAGGTTATTTTTTAATTTTTTTTCCAATCTTAAAGAGTTATTTAGTTTATAAAAATGAATAAATAATTTTTTTTTTTTTTTAATAACTTTACGAATCTGCAATGTCGATAACGTTCGAAACTCATAGCCTATAAACCGCTCAATATATATAGACCGTTTGTTTCTTGGTACGATTGTACGCCCTGAACACAGCTCACCGTCCCCACGAAGGAATATCGTATTCAACCCTGTAAATTTTTTACCTCGAATTTTTTTTCACTCCCCACCCGTGTCCCGCGAGTTAGCAAAGTCAGGAAAAATACGCAAATAATATGATTTCATGAGAGGGAGAGAGAAAATATCGGAACAGAAGGGATAATGAACGAACCGACGCAAAACGCAATTTCAAACGCACGAGCTAGCAAGCAGGTAGACTGGTGAAAAAACGCAATTTCGAGGGCCGAGAAAGAAGGAGATAAAGCTGTAGTCAAAAAAGAATAAAAGGAAAAGTGGGACGAGGCAGGCTCCACGCGAGAATAGGTAAGCGCTAAAAGATAAGGGAGAGGAGAGAAATAGGAGATAGAGTCATATTCCTCGCTCCTGTCATCCCTTTGTTCTTTCAATTCTCGCCCCTACCCCCCTCGGGCTACGAGAGGAGATATCTCATCTTCACCCTCTACCCAAGTCCTTCCCAACTACTTCATCTTTTTATTTTGTCGCTTTCCTAAGCATCGTACCTACTGTTTAAGGCTTGCAGAGTTCAAAAACAATTTACTGGATTTAGTTAATCGCTCGGTGCTTTGGGTGAAATGGTACGCGGTTAGATTATTCGCGACCGATTTCGAGGCTTAAATTCTGACGTCTGGCCGAGATTCATCATCTGCAGGGGCCGATGCCTTTATTCTCGAGCTAGGAATGAAAACAAAGAGGAGTGGGTGCGGAGGGAAAAATGTATTAAAAAGGTATCGATCGTTTCTTTTAGCTCGTCCTTCGCAGTGGTTATTCCTCCAGCTTTTGCCGCCTCGGATTTGTCATTCGTTTCGTTCCTGACGCTGTTCTCCTGACCTCATTGTAATCATCTCGTTCGACGTCTGTTTTTCATCCTTTCGGTGGTGTTGGTGAAATATTCAGAATTGGCCCCTCGCCCCTTTGTTTGGGTCTGAAAAGTCGTACCTACTCTCTTTATCAGCTCCTCTCTTACTTTTCATCCCAATTTTTCATTACACGAGTACTTTTAATGAATTTGTTTCATTATTTTTTAATTCTGGTCACACTATCAAAAGTTTTTACAATTGCATAAGATATATATTTCTTGAAAACACAGAATGAAAGAGGATTTGAGTCGAGAATATACGAGTAAGCTTTCATCTCTGTGAGGTTCACTCGAGCGTGTTTATCTGTTCAGAAACCGTCTACACTATCAACCGAAAGCTTTGACATTTGATTTCTTTGATGAACTTTAAAATTAAACTATAAACTTATATAGACCGAAAACATTTTTTTGTTCAAATGAAAAAATGAACAAGATACAACATAGAAAAATGAAATAAAAATCAAGCTTTAAAAATTTTTTATTCCAAACAGGATAGAAACTTTGTAAGAAAGAAACTTTAAAATTTTTTCGCTGTATCTCATTTAGGATCAAAAGTTTTTTTGCGCTTGGTAAACTTTTAAAAAGTGTATGTGTTATAATGCTCCAATGGATTAGTTTCTCCTCGAATAAAATTAAAAATAAATATTTTTTGGGCTATTTCAATTTTAGGTGTGCCATCTATGAGTGAATATTTATCTAATTTATAGTTCTGAGAACTTGGTAAAACCGTTATCCCCTTAACCGCTTTCAGCTTCATAGTTTAATCTAGTTAGTCAAATTTGATTAAAATGTTACTTGAGGGAAAGTATATTTATGACTTTTAAACAAAGAGTATTCGATAATTTTTCAAAATTGGTTTCATTTCTAATGTATCTTGAATCGAAAGAAACATTTTTGCTCAACAATGCTTAACACTGACAAAAGAAATGTTTTAATTTTATAGACTGCATCATACAAAAATTTAATTCATTTGATGAATTAAAGCTCTTTGATAATTATTTATTTCTATTTTTTCATTTTTTTTTATTTTTGAATTTACAAATTCATTTGAGTAAATTTGAGTTAAAAAGTACTTACTGTGACTCCTTTACAAATCCTAGTTTCGGCAACAGAAATTCGAACCTGGTACAACGATCGTATCTCAATTTTTTTGGATAAGAATGAGCCGTACGATGTCAATTTTTTTAGTGCTTACAGAACCATTTGATACCGAAGAACTGATGCAATGTACAAACTAATATTGCAGTAACCCTTTTTTTAGTAGGTCATGTTTGAAAAATCACATCCTCTTTTTAATATCAACTCAATAAATCTCTTAGCGTGCTAGCGTCAGAAACATAGTCGTTCGAGGGGTCTTGGGTTTTATCCCCGATGCAACCAATAAGAATATCGATGCTTACGTCCACCCGACTGCTTTGGCACCGGTTTTACCAGCGCGCTTGCCTAACAGTGCTGGTTATTTGATAATGTGTGCTAAGACTCTGAGTTTTCCGTACAAAGCTGTATATATAAAGTTATTCATTTACGAGGAGAATTAACGCCGCCTTAATCGAGATGGACAATACTGCTGCGTATGTTAACTATTCAATAAATTAAAAACTTCTTTAGATATAGATAAGAATCAGTACGGCAGTAAAAAAATTTATTTTTCAGTTTCAATGTTGTATTTTGTAATGTAAATTTATTGCATGATAATTAGACAATAAATTAGAAAATCATTTTAGTTTTGCTTTAACACTTGATGATTATAGTATTGTTTACTAATTCCAAATTTTTATTTCTACATTATACTAAATGGCTATTTTTTATTGATTTATTATAATTAAATAATATAATAAAAACGTCTTTTAATCTTCTTTTTATTTTCAGCCTCTTTTTCAAGATATATATCAAGCTGAATCTCACTTATAAAAAGATTTTGAGCACAGAAAAGGATTTGAGAAACGGTGCCCCCAAGGCTAGAGTATCATAGCAGGTAAAGCGTTTTACTCGCTCAACAAAGGTGCACTCGAAGTTCTTCAATTTATGGTAAACAACATTTATACAGTTGAAATTAAAATTTATTTTTTTAATGAAACAGTATTGCGCTTTTTTTAATTATTATAGCCTTCTTTAGACTATTACTGATTTATATATATCACGCACTTTAATTTGTTTCAAAGTTAAAAATTTATAATATATACGCGGAATCATATATTTTAGTTAAAAAAAATTTAAAGATAGCAAAAAAATTGAAAAAAATTAAATAATAAATTTTGATTACACTGACTCTAGCTCATTTATAAAAGCAGGTGGTTTTTATGCTTTACAAGGACTACATATAACTCGTAAATTTATAACTGCATAAAAAATTATGTAAAATTCATTAATTATTTTTACTGAGTACAAAAAGAATTTGTTAAACTGAAAAATAAAAAAAGAAGTGAGAGAGAGAGAGAGAGAGAAAGAAAAACACAAAATTTACCATAATATAGCTCTGTGAAAATAGATTGGTCATATACTTACCTATTGCTCATGGGAATCGCTATAAATATTTCCCGTCAGTGCTTAAAATTTGTAATATAGGTACTTAAAGTACAAATTAATCATCAAACAGGCTTAGATAAATAACCAAGACAAGCCGTACTGAAATTGTTTTAACTGTAAAAGCACGCAATTCCAGTATCTGAACAAAGAAGTCACCACCGAATATTAAAATGTCAATTGCTTCGGTCGCTAGAAGTTTATGCTAAGTTGATTTACCTCTCTATAAAAAGCTAACTACAAGTTTGAGCGTAGATTATAGCATTTTTCAGAGCTCTGTAAAAGATTTGTTGGGAGTGCGTTCATGAAATAAGAAGAAATTCGTTCATCCTGATTGAGCAAAACCTAGAGTTGTAAATGTAAAAAGTAATAAAACTGGAAAAAGCTTGAAAGTTGTATAAATGTAGTAGGATCTTGTCCAAGACTGGTATCGAATGATAGGCAGAGATAATGGACAAGGAAAATCTTCTGAAGAAACCTGAGAAAGTGCAACGGATAGGAGCACTCAGGGTCACTATTGCCACTAGAACCGGCCCCTAAGAGGCGGTTCTAGTGATAGCAGGGCTGCTCACCCAAAAACGACCTCGTTTTATACTAGCGGAAGAAGGAAGAAAGAAGACAGGAATAAGGATGAGATTAACGAGGCTAAACAGCGAACCCAAAAAAGATAAAACGATGACACGAAATCGGCAAAGCCCAATGTACTAAATGACTTATAAAAGACCTGTCTACATGCGTCGACCGAAAACACGGAGAGGTGAATTACTACATCACCCAATTTTTTAATAATGGGGGCAACTTTCAATCCTACCTACACAAAATATATAAAGTTGGTAACCCGGAATGCGCGCTCTGTCACGACGAGAAGGACCATGCCAACCACCCGTTCTTCCTCCATTTGGTACGGAGTCAAAAGAAGACGCTTGGAAGAAGAAGTCGGATAAGTCAGCCCGGACAACGTGGTGGAGCTGATGCTGGAGGGCCAATAGAGAACTGGTCGCGCGTCGGTAGGTTTGTCGAAGCCGTCCTTCGACAAAATGCACTCAGAGTCTCGACTATGGTGGTGGTTTGAGGCTTGTGCGCAATACCGTACTAAGTTGAACAATTTTAAGGCAATATGAATATAGGTTAGAAACTATAAATGCATGAGAACGAATGATAAGAATGAAAGAGATGAATAAATTGAAGACTGTTCACGAATCAAAAACGTTTTGGAAGCGTATGAATAGATGCGTCGTGTGTCCTGCATGCTGCATTTCATTCCTGATGTACCCAGAGCAAGAGAACAAATGAATTACGATAGAAAAGTATGAATGAACGTGAAATTTTAATTCAAACAATAGATGCGTGAGGGTAATGGTTATTACCCCAAGTCGGTCCATTCATGGTAATGTGAGAAACAGGAACAAAATGGGAAGATATACGCTAAGATGGAGAAAGACAAAGGAATGCGTTTTGTGAATTAACACACTGTTCAGCTACGGCGATATAGATAAGACCGAGACTCAATCGTTACTGCTTATTCGCTACTCGTGGGATCCTGGTTATTAGGGGTGCCATTTAATTCGACACAATCTAGACAAAAAATCATAACAAATTAATTTATACATATAATAAAAATATTTTATTTTAAAAGTAAATGGTACATAATAAAATATTTCATTTTACTAATTTAACGATTATACAATATTTCAACGACTTAGATACTGACTGACGTAACAATAAGCGTTGGCCAGCAAAACATTATCAGTGAAGAGACAGTAGAACGAGTGCGTATTCTGGGTATAAACTTCTATTGTTATAGAAATTTCGCAAAATCTATGACAACGTGACTACTTTAAAAACAAAAATAATGAATTTTTTCTTGGAGTCATATTAAGTAAACGAAAATTCAGTTAATCAAGCAATTTTTTAATTATATTTCATTGAAACATTGATAGTTTTAAATTGGTATCGCACGACTCCAGTCAAGATTAAATTCAAAACTTACATTGAATTATTTATGAACATCTATAAAAGCGGTCCACAAGTAGCAAAAGTGACTTCATGTTAATTTTTATCGTGATTCTAAATAAAGTCATTTTACTCAAAAATGATATTTAATCAGTACTTATAAAACTAATTACTTTACAAAAAGTTAAAAGAGAAACTTCATTGAATTTTTCGATTCATTTCGAAAAATAAATAAACTTATTGTTACTGATTACTTTTGTATTTTGTAAAATAAAACTTTATCATCTTACAAATGCGTTTACGAACAATTAATAGGATTGGAAAAGAACAAAAAAACATTTATTTATTAGAGTAATTTTTTTGCAATATTTAGCAGTTCTTTGATTAGTGTCAGAGTGTTTTAATCTTGATCTTTGAAAGCCAAGAAATTTCAAATTACCAAGAATAGACCTTACATGTGTTTTCGAGTGTAGGATTAGAAAAAGAAAAATTTGAAGCTTCAAAGACATGAAATAAACCACAAACGTGAAGCGTAGCAAGCTCGCATTTCCCATCTACGAGTGGCGACAGCACAGGCAACCACGGGCATGCTTGATTCCCGACATATATCCAACCTACTACGCCCCTTCTCTAGAGCAAAGAGTCGCTTTATCCACCAGCAGCTGCTGTTTGGGAGTTTTTCTCCCTAGAGACGAAAGTTTGCGCAGCTTTAGACGTCTTCGTATACAGCTGCTACTGTAATTCGCATATTCTCAGGTTGTCATGTCGTCTGATCATTAAGAAAGCGTTGAAGATTTTGCATAACCTGCGCCTATTTAAACCGCATTTTTATCTACGAGCTACTACCTCGACGTCGTTATACAGCAAGCCTTAAATCGTAAATCGATAATCGTTGGTTGAGGGGTGTTGCTCCAAGCCTCCTTTGCCCCCTCACCACCGCTTACAAGATTGATGGAATCGCTGCAAGATTATAGTGTGCGCGCGAGAGTTTTACTATAATTTTTCAACCGCTATTGCTGCACTAGCAAAGAGCTGCTTTGGGGAATATGAGGCTTTAAATAAACCTTTTAAAATGTTGTTAGAAAGCCAACTTCATATTTAATACATAGCTCACTAAATTTTACGCTGTCAGTGTTCACTAGTGTTTATCGGTTTAATGAGCAGATTTTAGTAATTCGATAAGGATCACAGTTATAAAATAAAATAAATTAATTTTGTAATTAATATTAAATGTCTAAGTTCAATAAAATTAACAATACTGTGAGCATAGCACATAACCGAGCAAAATCTATAAGTTCGACCTACTTTATGTCAGTTACTGCGGTGCTGCAAAAAGTAGGCGGCTCTGTTTAAATTTTCTTGATCACTTTTATTACTTTTTCTTACTCTATTTACTTCTAAAACAGGGCTTATTTTAAGTGACATTTTTTAACAACCCAAGTAAGTATTATGGACGAAAAAGATCTGAACCATCTAAATTATTTTAATTTTTTTACCGACTCGTTGAAAAGATTGTAGGACAGGCATAGCTTTTTCTCAAAATCCATTAATCCCAATTTTTTTTTTTTTTTTTTTAAATCCATTATTTTTAAGTAGTATATTTTTTATTTTCAATTTTTTTAAATTCAATTTTCCCTACACTTTAATACATTTTTTGAACCCAACTCCTCCAAAACTGCTGAACCTATCCATCAGAAATTTAACGTGAGTATTTTTCTCCTATCTAAGGGTGAATATATTTTCATAGTCATGTGTGCAAAATTCATTTCCCACAGGGCTTGATTGTAACACTAATATATAGAATGGCCGCCATGCCATAAACTCAGAAGCAGTGCCTTTTGGTCTCCTTACTGTAAGAGGGCGAGTACCATTACATTTTATGGTGCGGGAACACTCAATCGCGGTGCAAAGTTCAAACCCTTGCTAGATTTCGTTCTGAAGGTTAGAGGTGGAATAAATAAATACAGTTTAATATTTTTTTACATAATGTGAAAATTTTAAAATAATATATATACAATTTATTTCTTATTATTTTTACAGTTTTTATGATTAATTATTCACTTTATAATTTTTACATTTAAAATATTTTTTAACACAATAAACTTATTTTACTGATATGTTTAAATTTATTTAGTCAATTTCGTTGAACTTCCATCGTATTTCTCTTCTCAAGTTTTTCATGTCTATCAAAATTAAATCATGGTTTTATCAGTAATCCATCGATTATTTTTACCCTAGATAATGTTATGAAAACCACATGAAATCTCTGATTTTCCTACATCGACTTCGGTCGTCTAATTGGAGTTAATTTTAATAAATCACAAATAATATATTTTTTTATTTTATTCATCTACTTCTGAAAATACCTTTTTTCAATTTATTTTTTATTTAAAGTTCTTATATCTTCTTATATTTTTTTAATTTAAAATTTAGTTTGAGTGAAAAAGTTTGTTTTCGATGATAAATTTTTTTTTATCTATCATTATTTTTTCATTATTCCATGATATTTTTATCTGATAATATTTTTTGATAACTTTTCTTAAGTTCGAATTTTAGATTTTTTATTTGAAATGATAATGATCTTAACAATCTAAAGTTTATTTACTGCACGGAAAAAAATTTGTTTTTGAATTTAACAAGGAAACATTTTTTGATATCCCATTTTAATCAGATATGTCTCAAGTTTTCAATATTTGTTCTCTATATCACATTAACTTTTACCCTTACTTTGAAACAAACACCTCATTTATATCGCGAGAATAGATTGTGGCTTTGCCCAACTAAAAATCTGCATACAAAAAAAAAAAAAAAAAAAAAAAAAATTATTTATTCATAGATATTAACTTCAACTTAATTACAGTAACTAGAATAAAACTTAATTTTTGGGATTAAGAATTTTTTTTAAAAAGTTCTATTCTAACTAGTGTACAGATCTAGAATTACAATCCAATGCTAAAATTTTTAACTTTGTTTTCGTGTTTTATAATTTTAATTAATTTAAGTTGCTTAAGTTATCAATGAAAACATTTAATTATATAAAATATATATTTATAATCATTAATTTAAAAAAAATAAACTATATTCTGCTAAAAATAAATCTATGAATAAATGTTTTTTTTTTTTAATTTCATGCAAGTTTTTAATTCTTATAACTGTAAGTAAAATTGGTTCATACAGATATATAGAACAATAATTTAATTACAATTCATTCATTTACTTATAGGTTAGGTTACCTGCTTGCGTCTTTATTCACTATCTATTTTTTCTATATATAAAGATCACGTATTCCGTAATTTAAAAATATTCATAGTTAAATAAAATTATTTTGAAAAATACCAGGGATGCCGAATTTGAAATTTGAAAAATAAAATTTTTCAAGTTTTGATAGATTAAAATTGTCGGCAGCCCACAACCTCGCCTCGCGGCAGCCCTAAAAAATACTAAAAAAAAATTTTTGTACAAAATGTTCAAGTTATTTTTTAAAATAATGATTTTTATATTATGTTATCTGAATCTCGACAAATAATTAGGTTCTTTTAATTCTTAAACATAATTTTTAGTTGCAAGACAAAATTTTTAGTTAATTTAACTTTTAAAAAAAATTCAAACATTGTTATTATTTTACCCCAGTTGGGTATCATGTAAAATTTAAAATACATGTTTTTGTACAAGTAAAAATTTTATATAATAAATTGTGCCACGATAAATAAAAACAAACAACCAGGGAAGTACTGTTTATAAGACAAGTTACATTGAAAAGAAAGATTTTAAAAAAATTGGTTTTGAGAAAAAGTTTGTTGCGAAAAGAAGCTCTTGAAAAAAAAAAATTTTAATATTCAAAACTGATGAGTTTTTTATTCAGACAATTTTCGTTTTGGATTTTAAAATCATTTTGTAATTACCCAAATGACCTTTTTTAACAACCCGTTCGGGTTTTGTATAAAATGAGCCCTTTCCTTAAGATTAACTTAAATAATTTTTATACCACTAATGCGTAGGTACTCGATTTAACGCACGCTTAGAAATTTAAAAACTCGCCCTACGCACCAGTGGTATAAAATAGTATATGCAACGGGTGCAGCACGTCACCAGGGCTTCTTAAAGTCGCACTCGGTACTTTTAAAACCGCCCTGGCGACGATACTGGAACCCGTTGCATAATATACTATTATTTTTGATTTGTAGTTTGAAATAGTTTGAATTTTTTTCTACCTTTTTTTCTTGGAAACATCCGAAATCAACACTTGCTATTCGTTTAAGATTTGTAACTAGTAACTTACACCCTTCGATATTTTCGGTATCCTTAGGATAATCTCTGCATCATAGCTGCACGAATTAAACTAAATTGGGAACACATTCAGAAATCCAATCGTAAAAATGAGCCACTTCGATATAAACACTGTCGGGTATTAAATTCATATCACAAGACGTGTAGTAAGTAAGCCCAATCAAAACTTGATTGGCGACAACGAGACCTCCTACGTCACCGAAGCAGCGTTCGAACCATCTGGAGTGTGTGTAAGAGCCGTTACAAGATATTTTAGTGGGCGATCTAACGTAGCTCGACAAACAAGTGTCGTTTCTGTAGGTGTTAACGTCCACGGACCAGAGTCGAATCCGCGTTTCGTGATTAACGGCTCCCCAGCCTGTGAGCAAGCCAACGTCATTTAAAACGAATTTTCCCGGAAGACCCTTGAAGATAGGGATAGGACGGGCAATGCTGTCGTCGAATGTCTTTCTGGTACGCACCAATCCGATATTATCGTCGACCAACGTCCAAGTGTAGTTCTCGTGATAATAGGTTTTTCTCACTTTGTACAAAATTCCATTCTCCTCTCGTTCCAAGGTACCTATTCTAACCCTTAATTCTTTGGGATCTATTTCGAAAACGCAATGAGCTGTTGTTAACACAAAGTCCGGAGAAATTATTGCTCCGCTGCATACAAACAAAATCGTTTGTTTTGTTATGAATACTTCGATTGAGGCGTGATAGGGAACAACTTTGAGTGGCGCGCTGTGTTCATCTGGCAGGCTCAGCGGTTGTCCTGAGAAATTTCAAAACAAATGATTCATTAAATTAAAAATAAACTTGAGTTTTTAGTTAACCAATTTTAGATTTTTCAAGTATATTTGTGTTAAATTCTAATTTAAATAACAAAAAAAATTATATCCTTTGCAACAATGGTTTCAAGAAAAAACTGCCGATTAACTACATACGTCACATTTTTTGCTTACCATCAGATGCTGCGGCGAAAAGAGCAAAAATTATCGAGCGAAGAAAAAACATTTTCACAAAACACTTCCCAGCTTTTTCAGTAGCCCAAATTTTTTTTTTAATTTTTAATTAAAGTTATAAAAAAGATAGAAAGAAAAATAAATAAAATCAAACGAGTTATTTCAGAGTTGTGGAAACTGATGAGCGTCAATTTTACGTTCTCTAGCACGTCTGATTATATTAGTTTGTGAGTGTACAATGATTCTGTCAAGCATCACTAAAAGAGAAGGAGAGAGAGAGAGTGGGTGGGAGGCAGAGACAGAGAGAGGGAAGCGCCAGAGTGATTATTAACTGTCACAAGTATAATGTGCAGTGGCACTTGTGTGCGTACTACCGAGGTGCACTGACAAAATTCGTGAATGTAAATGTGTTGTTTTATTTAAATTCTCAACAATTGTAAATTTTACGATTTGAAACCATGCTTCTCAAAACAGCAAAACAATATTAAAACATTGCTAGCTTTTTTCAATTGAAATAAATTCTCGCAGCGAAAAACAGTTTCATCAATAACGGTGAATATATTTAAGATTTTACATCAAGTGTCGAGTCTATATTAAAGACAATCATTCAATCTCATTATTGTTTAGAAAAGGTATTATTTAATACTTTTAATATTTTTGAATCGTCTTTTCGTCCTTGTTTCACCGATCACGCTACTTTTATGGTATCTTTTTAATTGTTAATTTTATTTAAAATTAAATTCTTTTAGTTGAATCGTCATAATTTTGAGTACAATGTAATCTTTTTCTTGATTTTTATCTCAACAGACTCGCATATTTCTGACAGAACTCAAAACAAACAAAAAACAACGTCCGCTTCCTGTCCCACTGGTTCCGGATCCCGTTTGGGTGGATATCTTAGTTAGAACGCGAGATAACATAAAAATGCCGAACTAAAAATTTATCATCCCGATAACATCTGCTGTTTCATTTTTTTTTTTTTTTTTTTTTTTTTTTCTTGTACCTATAAGTTTAACCTTTACTTGGCACACGGGGTCTCACAGGACCCCACAAACTGTTAGAGTATCAGTTCTGAATTTGGGTGTGCCAAGTAAGGGTTAACTTAAAAATGCGTTTGTATAAGGGTCCAACCAGATTCGATGAAATGAACCTTATAATATTCAAAGCATGAAGGATTTCAAAACCACGTATTTTAGATTGTTCTGTTTTGGATTAATTTCAACTACCTATCGTTTAAAAATATTTTTTAAATATTTTATTTGTTCAGATTTTATACAAAAAAATACATCTTTCAACAATACAAGTTTTTTTTTTTTTTCTTCTACTTTGAGTACATATTTTATAATTTTTGTGCCACTCTCACAAGTTTGCATAACTTAAAAAATACTAAAAATTTTATGAGTTATTTGAAAGAAATTTTCCGAAGAATTACTCAAGTTATTTTGATGGATGTAGCCTATTCGGTTTTTTAGAGAAAAAATTAATAAATAAGGTCAAGCCAATGAAATTATGAAAAACGTTTGAATTTCACAGTATTTGAAATTGCATGAGTCAAACTTTTCGCAATACCCTCAGATACTTCAATTCCGCACTCAACGTATATGACGACAATGACAGAGATGTAAAATCTGGATTTTCATTAATTTTGTTTTCTCGTTCAAAACAAAAGAAAAAATTCAAGGTTTAAATTGAAATTTTTTTAATTTATGTTCTTAAATTCATGAATCTCTACCGTTATTTTTGGCTCGGATGCTAACCCATTTTAATTTAATAACGTTTAGTTGATAAAAATAGATTAAAGTGAGTTCCACCATTTTTCAGGAGGTAATCTGATTTAACTGTTACAGAAATTTTTCTCACAGTCACCAGTTATTCAATTAGTCAAGATAGATTGCATTCATATTGTGCCTTTCAATGACTGGAGAGCTATTAAGTAATGTATTTCATGAATTTTAATTCATATCTATGAAAAAAGCAAGTTTTCAACTAAATTAAAACTTTGAAATATTGGTTTTTTCGACAATTACATCGGACTGGCAAGTTGATCGAGATTTTAAAAATTTAGAAAAAATTTGACGAATAGCATGCAAAATAAAAATTGTTTCAATACTGTTTGAGAGCACTGAATCTAAGGTATATTTTAATAAAAAAAGAAAAAAAATTTGATGCCAATTTACACAAAAAAAAAAAAAAATTGCTAACCCGCCCGCAAGACAAAAAAATTATCAAAGTTACTTTTTTAGTGGGTACAGTTAATAAAGAAAAAAAAAATGCCTCGGAAATTAGCAGTTTGACTTACTGTACAAGATACAAGGTAAACAAATATATTATATTATACAATGGTAAAAGTTTAAAATTTATTTTGAGCTATTCAAAAATTAAAAATTAAAAAGTTTGGTCGCCGTCAAGTCGAGCGTCAAGTCCGATACCTTACTGAATGTATCTGCACAAGTAAAGGTAAATCTTGTATATGTACACGTATTTATTCAATTTTTTTTGAGGTTCAGTATCGAATACATTTTATTTTAAGATTTTTCAACACTATTTTTTTTTAGGTCTGAAGTTACGTTTTTGGCTGCTAAAAAATATCCGTTAAAATAAGGTCTGCAGACTAAAACTTTTATATCATGAAAAAACATAAATTTGCATAATTTTTTTGAAAAAAATTAGATTACCGAAAACTTACTTAGCTTCATATAAAATATTTAAACTTAAAAAATTATAATCAATAAATCATAATAATGCTTAAAATAAAAACAGGATTAATTTGACTTTTATTAGATGAATGCGATTATACTCTTAATAGAAAAAACTGCAGGCCATCAGAAAAGTATTTGTTCTTCTAACAGCTAAAACATCCGCAGATAAGATATGAATATTTGCTTGTAATATCATGCTCAAATTATTAAAGCTGCATCTAGCGCGCATGTCCAATATTACAGAAGCAAACAGATTACACCCTGTATGTAGATAGTAAAACTTTTTGCTGTTCTAAACAAAGAACAATCATTAGCAGTAAACTTTTGATTAAGTTTGTTGTAACTCAAAAAAAAAGGTAGTTTTCAATAGCATTAAGCTTATACGAATAAAAAAAATTATTATTATTATTATAGAAAAAAATAAATAAAACCTCCGCAACAACAAAAATTATTTTATGAATATCTGCTGTTATATCGTGAATAATTTACTTCATCATGCAGGTGTACATAAAATTACGTGAGAGGGTTTGAATGTTAGCTGTTGACTATTAGAAATAATATATAACACCCATGAAGTGGCAAGTGGCAAGCCGACTGAATGTTAAATTCATGTCGACAGTTTTTCGGCTCTCTCTAAAATCGAAACGTGGACAGTTGAATTTATATATAATACAAATTTATAATATAACTTACAAATTTACAAACATTCCATACCAATATTTATCGGCTCAAATTTAGTGCCCAAATCGTGTTATCAATTCTTTTTACTTATCAAACGATAAATTTTTTTGCATTGGTAGTTGTGTTATTGAATTTGCATTTATATAATATTTTTGTGGGTAGAGCACGCGTATAAATTATTGTAGCTGCATTAAATTCAATTCTTTGTCTCGTTTATGACCAATTAATAATTTCAGTTACTAGTGCGATAAATTTTTTTTAATAATTAATAAAATAAATTGAACAAATAAAAAAAATCACTTTTTTTGAAAAATTATTTTCTAAGGTATACACAGTCATTAGATATTTTTATTTTTAAATTGTTTCACAAAAAGTACTCATAATTTTTACTTTATGTATTTGTTAAGATGGTCAAAAAATATTAATGACTAATATTTTTTCACACTATTATGAAAAGTAAAGTTCGATCGGAATGCACTCATTTGGTGCAGACAGTTTTAACCACATAATAAGCTTTATAGTAAGTATAAAGTAAACTGTAAAATTATTGATTGAAGGTATTACTTAGTGACGTATAAATGAAAAATTATCTGTCTTTATCGATCTTTCCGAAAAAATGTTGTTTTTTATTTAAACAACCTCTCCCGTTTTCCACACCTTTGATTCGGAAAGGTCGATAAAGATAGATTATTTACTTATACAGTAAAATAGCTTCATAAAGTCAAAATAATTGAGTTTCTAAGTCTTTAAAAGCCGCATTAATGAAATTTTCAAAAAAAGTTAGAATCGCATGGTGCAAGCGAATGTCACTTTTGTCACCCTATAAAAAGGTGATTCTAATATCCTAAATCATTATTACGGTCCATGCAAACAACACCTTTTGTTAAAAAACGATTTGAATCTCAACCATGGCAGATGTTTCCAAATATTCGAGAGTGTTTTCATGCAAAGAAGTTCCTTTGAGCATGCTTTAAGCCTTTTAAGCTTTGTGTGGACTGGCAGCGGTAATTGTTTAACCCAATAAGAGACAATCAAATCTCAAACTTTTTTTTTAATTAAAACTGGAAGCTTTATTCTATTTTTTCCTTACAAGGGTAAAGGTTCCTTACGAGGCTACGGTTGTTCGTCTATTTCGATAGAGTAACAAATCAAATTTACTCGTAAATGTGATTTCTACGTACCTCGTTGGCCAATAGTAAAATAGATCATTCATGAGATGATCAAATATCCCATTTTCATTGTAAAAAATTTTCTATTTAGTTTATCAGAAGTGATTCACAAAATTTGATTGTGTGCTTTTACTGAATAAACAAAAATTTCTCATGGACAGGGTTGGTCAAAGATTCGATATCGGATTTTTTTTTATTTTTGGAAAATTTGCAAATCATTCAAAATTAATTTTTTTTGAAGAAGTGAGAGTATAATTTTTTCGTCGATCTAAAAGCTATTGAAACTTTTTTTTTTTTATCAATTTTATTAAGGTAGTTACGACTTATGTATATAGCTAACCTAAAATATAGATATAGACGCTCGTTGCCCCCACTCTGACGCCTCGCGCCGCCGCGGCCGACGCAGCTCGAAATCATACTGAAATCACGCATTTTTCATTCTTTTCTATTCATTATCTCAGAAGTTAATATCGCTTGCTGTTTTTCTTTGTACCTCACGATTTCTTAGATCTTGCCCTTCAAGAAAACCTGTTTTTAAAAAATATTTTAAGAAAATTAAGTTTGCTATCCGAGATTAACCTTCAAAATAGTAGTGGTTTGTTGGTTGTTCGTGGGATGAAGAAATAATTAAATAATATGTTGGTTGGTCGAACGAACGAAAATATTAATTTATTTATGCCAACGTTTCGTCATCAATTTATAATGCCTCTTCAGGGCTAAAAAATTAACGAAGATCACAAAGTTTAAATTACAAAAAAAAAAAAATTTTATAAAACATTTAAAAGTAAAATATAAATATTAAATACCAGTAGGTTTATTATTAAACCATGTCAGAAAATAAAACTAACGATGCTCATAGTTCAAATGATAAAGTTTGACTGGGCTTAAAGACTTACTTTGTACAACGCTTTGAAAGTAGCAACGCCTCAATTATTCGCTTATAATCATTTCTCAGAAACTGAGTGTCCAACTGTTTGTTGATATTATTAGGATTATAATGGATATATAACATTTCCAAAAAGGTTCGTTTTTTCAAAACTAACTCCGTGTCTAAAATTTTGACATTATCAAAATCAAAAAAATGATTATTATTATTGCAATGTAATGCAATTACAGATTTGTCATCTGAAAGTCTGACATAAGACTCATGTTCATTAATACGCTCTCTCTATAGATTTCCTCACTTTCAAAATAATATCAGGAATGAAATAATCACTAAATTGAACTATAGTATAAAAAATCAAATTCACATTAATATTATTGATAAAATTTATGAACGTAAAATAAAATTGGCTAATTGTTTTTTGAAAAATAATTTAAATTTACACATTAGTAAGAGTGATAAGGGTAACACATCTGTCATAATTGAGAAATCTGTTTATATTTCCAAAGTTGAGTCCGTTCTTGATGATACTAATTATTATGAGAAAGTTATTGAAAATCCTCTTAATAAAATTAAAAACAGCACTAACAATCTTATTAAGAAAATAAATAGTAAGACAAATTATATAGATTGCGATGTTTTTAAAAACAAACTACATAATGTAAACAGTTCGTCCTTGCCTAGAGCCTACGGTTTGATTAAGATTCATAAAGATGGTCATCCTGTTCGTATAATTGTTTCTACTGTTAATGGACCCACACATGAGCTTGAAAAGCGTATTGTTGCTTTATTCAATGCACATTTACCAAAACCTAAACATACAGCTAAAAATAGCTTAGAATTTAAAAGTCATATTGATAAAATACATGTCCCACATAATTATACAATGGTTTCTTTTGATGTTGTTTCCCTTTTCACAAACATAGACAAACACTTAGTTTTACAAGTTATTAACAACAAATGGCATTTTTTAAGAAACAAAACAAAGTTAAACAAACGAGAATTTTTAGATCTAATCATTTTTATTCTTAACTCCACTTTTTTTAAATTTAATAATAAGTTTTACCATCAAATTAAGGGTGCTCCAATGGGTGGTTGTTGCAGCCCTTGGTTTGCAGATTTATGTTTAGAAGCTATTGAAAATAACTGTTTAGAAAAATTCAAAACTAGTTATTTAATATTTAAACGTTATGTTGATGACATTTTTTTAATTTGTAAAAAATCGCGCCTAAAAAACATACATGATTATTTTAACAGCTATGATGATTCAATTAAATTTACAATAGAACACGAAAATAATAATTTGGAAATTAATTTTTTGGATCTAAAAGTTAAAAGGGAAAATGGCAAATTAATTACCAATTGGTACCGGAAAAATACATCCTCTGGTAGGTATGTGCACTTTGATTCCCATCACCCGATACAAATGAAAATATCTATCGTTTATATGTTAGTTGATAAAGCTGTTAAGCTCTCTGATAGAAGATTTCATAAGACTAATTTGAGTTTGGTTAAAAATTTGCTTATTAATAATGGTTATCCTGTTGATTTTATTTCTAAATACACAAAATTCAGATTGAGAAAGCTTGACAGTCCCAATATTCATAATAATGTAGATGATTTTCACAATGAACCTTTTATAGTTTTGCCTTATCACAAATATTTTTCTTCCAATGTTCAGTTTATTTTTAAGAAATTTGGTATCAGAGTTGTTTATAGGTACACTAATAAATTAAATCAATTTGTAAATTTAGGCAAGGATACTGTAGATAAATTTAATAAAACTAACGTTATTTATAAAATTAATTGTAAAGATTGCGAAAAAACTTATATAGGTCAAACTAAAAGATTTTTGAGAGAACGTATTAATGAACATGAGTCTTATGTCAGACTTTCAGATGACAAATCTGTAATTGCATTACATTGCAATAATAATAATCATTTTTTTGATTTTGATAATGTCAAAATTTTAGACACGGAGTTAGTTTTGAAAAAACGAACCTTTTTGGAAATGTTATATATCCATTATAATCCTAATAATATCAACAAACAGTTGGACACTCAGTTTCTGAGAAATGATTATAAGCGAATAATTGAGGCGTTGCTACTTTCAAAGCGTTGTACAAAGTAAGTCTTTAAGCCCAGTCAAACTTTATCATTTGAACTATGAGCATCGTTAGTTTTATTTTCTGACATGGTTTAATAATAAACCTACTGGTATTTAATATTTATATTTTACTTTTAAATGTTTTATAAAAATTTTTTTTTTTTTTTGTAATTTAAACTTTGTGATCTTCGTTAATTTTTTAGCCCTGAAGAGGTCATTATAAATTGATGACGAAACGTTGGCATAAATAAATTAATATTTTCGTTCGTTCGACCAACCAACATATTATTTAATTATTAACCTTCAAATTTTTACGAATTTTTACGCTCAGTATAGGAATCCTATGTAAAAAATTAAAACTTCTGAGTCCAATATCTCAAAATTAAGTATTGCTTGGGGGTGTAGGAAAAATACCAGCATGTAGAGGACACACAAATCTACCTCTGGGCAAAGTTTTAGAGATTTTTTAAGAAACTCAATTTTTGCGGTAACTACCTTAATAGCACAATCTTTTATTTTTTTTTTTTTTCAAAAGGACTTTGAGACGAGAAACCATATAAATTTTATAGTTTTTGGAGCTTTTAAAATAGTTATTTCCAATAATGGAATGAGTTTTGAAACTTTTTAAGGGAGTTTTAAGCCTTTTTTTACCGGTATAACACAAATCTTATATTTTTTTAAGCCACGAAAATAAATTTTTTATGTCATCCAGCCACTACAAACAGCATTTTCTGGCCTCGAGCTGAAACAAAATTGACGCTCTAACTCCTTAGAAAAAAATAGCATGCACACCTTGGCCAACAAAGTAAAAAAACTTTATGTGTTTTTTCGTGAAAAAGTCTTAATTATAAGTCAATTAATAGATAATACAATGTAAAATTTAAACTCAACTTATATCAATTTAATTGTTGTTTTGAATTACAAAGAAAGTCAATTAAACAAATATTAATTAATCAATAAAAACAAATCTTTTCGATTTTCACAATTTTAAAATAATAAAACATTTGTTTTTATTGATTAATTTATGGACCATGGATTTTTACCAAGTAAATGCAAATTGAAGAATTGACTGAAGCATTTCATGTTGAGCGAAATATTTGAAAAAGAAAAAGAATATAGAATAATCACAGGTTTTTTGGGTACATGTTAAAATTTTAGCTGAACAAAATATATATTTATATCAAACCATTATGAAAATAAAATTCATAATTTTAAAATTAGGGCTGTGTTCACTGCACAGGAGCGGGACTGGTATTTGTCCAGTTCCCGAGGCGCTCCAAAGTAGGGATCCTATAATATCCCTACCCTAAAGGAACTGGACTGTTTCAGCCAACGGCTACCCACTGCCGGCAGCAAAATGGCGAGTTTGCACGAGACTTCGCAGTCCGCACGAGCAACGAATCGATTCTTGGTTTCTTGAAGTTTTATACGCGGGTAAGATACTCAAGCCAATGACTTTTTTTCTTTTCTGACTTTAATAACCGACTCTTAGTCTAACCTCTTCAGGCTTCTTTGCGACACTGTGTTGTAAACATTCCGACATTTTTTAAACTGAACATTTATAATTTTTAAAAAGTTTATACAATTTTTAAGTTTTAAGTTTAAAGTAGATTGAAAAAAATGTTATTATCTCGAAAAATTCTTGTCACTTGCTGATGGCAAAATGGCTAGCAGGTGGAATTACATTTTAAACAGAATAAAAAAAAGAGGATTAACAGGATTAAAAATTTGATATTACTGTTAATATCTCCGTAATGTAGATCAACTAAAAATTGAAAATTTAGTTGCGCTCAAATGAGTGTAAAATTTTTTTCCAAAAATAATTTAATAAATACTAATTTATTCTCATGGATAATGCAAGTTTAAGCACAGATTTGAATGAGTACAAAAGAAGTTTCAACAATCCTAGTGATACCAAGTATATTTATTCAGATGAGTTAAACTTTAAAAACAATGTGCAATTAAAATTAAGGTAAGTTTTTATTTATTAAAATATCTGTGACGAGTTTAAAAAAATTACTTCATAAGAAGATTTAATTTATTTAATTTATTGATTGAATAATAATTGAAAATAAACACTTATGAGGAAAAGAAAACAGTATAAAACTGCTAACTCTTATTAAAAATACATTGTTTAAATTAAAACCATTCTTAAGGCGAAGCCATGGCTAAGTTTCAGAATTTGCATAAAAAATCAGTTAAAATTAAACTAGATTAAAAATGGAAAAAAGGGCTCTGTGGCGCCCAAGCTGCTACCTTAAGCTATCTTTTAAGCCCAATCCCATAAAAATCGGATGAAAATTTAACGTCAGAATACGGGAAACAGTTTCATAAATTTTTGTATCTTAATAGTATTTGCTATATATCTATATATATTGAATTTTTAGGAAGGATTTCCTATATTCTGACGTTAATTTTGATCCGATTTTTATGGGGTTGGGCTTAAAATATAGATTAAGGTATAGTAGTAGCTTGAGCGCTACAGAACTCTTTTTTTCATTTTCATTTTTAATTTTACTGAATCTTCAATTATTTGTTGAAATGGCCACTTTAACTTCGCCAAGCGCTTAAGTCGGTTTTGAAAAAAGTATATTTATTCTAAGAATAGTAGAGGGAAATTGGAGGTAAAAATGAAAAACGATTTTCTTTATATAAATGTTTATAATTTCGATTATTATTGCAATTATTTTCAACTCTTACACGCAAAAATATTAAATTATAAATGCTGGATTAAAAAATTTATTTGGGCATGTGATATTTGTTTTAAAGAACACTAAAAAAATTTCCAATAATAATATGGATGTGTTCATATTTCAATTGAACATGATTCATGAATCTTACAAAAAAAAAGCTAACAGTTTGTAGTCCTAATATGATAGAATACTGACTATATTTTGTAGTGATTGAGTATAAGTAACAATTATCAAATATAATGATTAACAAATTTTTTTTTTAAGTACAAGTAACATAAGTCATGATTATAAGTAACATATAATGCAAGTGACATAAAAGTCATCAACAAAAAAAAAGGCAACCTAAAATTTTAATCTTCTGGAAAAAGATTTAAATTAAATTTTTATAATTTTCTTAACAATACATAAATTAATTTATCAAAAAATAATAATAATAATAAAATTTGTTTTGTTACTTTACTTCTGTTCCTTTCCTTATACTAAATAATATTTGTTATTAACTGGAATACATTGTTTTAAAGTATTTCCTTTTTTTTTTTTTTTTTTTTTATGTAATTTTCAAGAAGTTATTTTCTAAAAAAATTTATTTTATTTACATTAAAGTAACATACGGATAACTCCTGTACATAATTAGTTTATTTTTTCATGATCTTAGATAAAATTAAGTTAAGCGATTTTTTTTTTTTTTTTTTTTAATGTTTATAAGTTAAGTATTCAAAAATTATACAGTTTATTCATTTTTTAGAGGTAGTTACAACAAAAAAAAATCGAGAAGAATAGACAATAATGCGGAAAAAGAAATCATGGTTGCTGAAAGAAAAGTGAACATGGAAAATTTTGACCAAAACATGAGTGACTTACATGCACAATCTGATGGAGAATCTAATTGGATTGAAAATACAACTGCTGTTACTGGAAATACCTCGGAAAGATCAGAGTCTGTTAAGGAAGTTGATCAATGGATGGATGACGAACCACACAATACGTTGCAATATCATTTGGGTCTATTGTTTTCTACAATTACTATAATATGTTCAATCTTAAGTCCTTTGGTCATGGTTACTTTTCCAAGACTTGGAATTTTTTCAAATATTTTCTCAGCTATGAATATACAATATAAATTGACTCCACTGTCTTGCGGTATTGAATGCAAAGGTCATATGCTTGGCTTAATATTTAAGTCAATTTTACTAAGTATAGGATGCTGGGCTGTTTTTTTGAAAAAAAGGGAAATACACTTACCACGACTGTTTATGTTTAGAACTGGCATAATAATTTTGACTGCTCTTTGCACTGGATCTTATTGGCTATTTTATATAGTGCAGGTAAGAACATAAGTAACTTCTTTAAGTTGATTATTTTTATATGATTTTATCTAAAATCGTAAAAATTGTTCTTAAAACCCTAAACAGTATTAAATCTGAAAATTGAACATACATGAATAATTCAATATTATAATATAATTATTTATAATTGTATGTAAATAAAAAATATAAATTATTTTGAGAATGATTTTGCCAACAGTGTATAATTTAAAATTTATCGAATAAAATTAACGGGTACCTATCACTGTTCAAAAGGTTTATTCATTTATTTTTTTACAACGTTTCGCTTCTTTAATACATAGAAGCCTATATTATCAATATACTCTAAAACTTTATTATTGACTGACAGCTTTTGCTGCACGGAGAAAGAGCTACATCATGAAACTTGGTGTACAGGGCCATCGTTTTACATGATGCGTGGTGCAGCGTGATTCTAAGTCACACTTCGTATTTCCAAGTGCATGCACCGTGTTTTCCAGTGCAAAATTTTTAGGGAGACAATTTCGATAGAGCAGACGACGGCGCTCGGAACACTCACGTAACCAGTTTTTCAAAGTTTTACACTAAAAATTGTGTACGATTCTTACTTAGAAATGTTCTTGCTATCTTTCCTAACAAATTTATAAACTTCAATTATGATTTTGAACTTGATATTTATATTTATACGATTTTAAAGTTTCGAGGTTACACTGGAAAACACCGTGCACACATTGTGTTTCATAGTGTGTCTCCTTCTCCGAGTGTATACTATGATATCAGAATTTTTCTGAATTTTTACCTGAAGAGGCTTCTATCTATTAAAGAAGCGAAACATTGTAAAAAAATAAATGAACAAACCTTTTGAACAGTGATACCCATTAGTTTTATTCGATAAATTTTAAAAAATATAAATGTCACCAGTATTAAAAAAAAAAAAAAAAAAAAAAAAAAAATCATGTACAACTCGTACAGAAAAAATATACGTATTCAAACGAATACTTTTCTAGTAAAACATTTATTCTCATTTATTCGTTCGCAAGGGATCTAATGCTAAATAAGGAACTAGTAAAATTTAAGTTTTTCACAAATTATTGATATTGTTCAGTAAAAATATAAATATTACCATCCTTTTTCATTTTCATGAACTATACTTATTGTTGTTTCAGCTTATCGAAGGTACCAAACCAGTGCTGATAAAAAATTGGGCTGACTATAAAAGTTTAGTATCATATGCTGAGAATTTATCTGACATGTTGCTATTCATTCATTATATTGCAGTATTATTGATCGAGACTCGGCACCTAACACCTGAATACTACCTAAAGGTAAAAACTGCTTTGATGTAGAATCTTTTATTGATTAGATTAATAACAAGTGACAACTAATACTAACAAAGTTTTTAATCATTTTAATGTTATGTTTATTTTCATTAAATACGATTTATCGGTGAATACATTTCTGTAATTTCACTTTTTTAGTACATATTTTTCTTCTTCTTACATAAACAATATTTTTTCAGATTGTAAGAAGCCCCGATGGCGTATCCAAATCTTATGCAATAGGATCTTTATCGATTCAGCGAACAGCTATTTGGGTTTTAGAAAAATATTATACAGAGTTTCCAATTCATAATCCATTTTTAGAAAGACTGCCCATGTCAAAACTTAATAAAAAGAATGAAACAAAAAGTTTCAAGTTTTATGAAGTTGACAGAAGTACATTAAAGAAAAATGAACATCAGTCGTCACCTCATAAAAGTGACCATGTGTCTTCTCGATTGGCTCACCTGAAGGATTCAAGTCACAACGAACGTTTTTATGAGGAATATGAATATGACAGAAGAGTAAGAAAACGTAAAGCTAGATTAATTACTGCCACTGAGGAGGCATTTGCTCATATTCGAAGAGTAAATATTGAAACAAAATTAATTACAAACCAAAGTATTTTGGATCCAATGGAAGCTGCGCAATCAGTTTTTCCATCGATGTCCCGAGCATTACAAAAATATTTGAGAATAACCAGACAACAGCCAAGACATTCAGTTGAATCAATTCTTAACAGATTGGCGCATTGCTTAGCTCTAGATGCTACACCTAATGTTTTTTTGGAGCCATTTTTCAATACAAGTCCTGTTTTGTCAAATGACAAAGAACGATCTCATAGTACCCAGCACTGGGCTCTGGTTTGCGAAGGTCAGCTTCCGTCCAGACTACTTTCAAACGGATGTGAATTTCAACTAAGACAAGGAGAAATTTCACTGCTTTGTACTGTTTACAAACTGCCAAATTTTTATCTCTCTGAACAAATAGCCCTTCCAAAATCGAATAAATTTGTACTTAAGTTAGGTTCTGACTGCTCTAACTAAATATATACTATTATATAAGAAAACAAAAGATAAACTACTTTTTATACTTTTTTTACATAATAACAAAACAATTTTCAATAAAAAAATATTTTTAACGACCAAAATTTAATGTTTTAAGTCTATATTATTGTACATTACATTTACCTATTCATACATCAACGAAAATACATATCTCTTAATCGCCTTTTAAGGCCCTTCAAAAATCGAATAAATTTGTACGTAAGTTAGGTTCTGACTGCTCTAACTGAATATATACTATTTTATAAGAAAACAAAAGATAAACTACTTTTTATACACATCTAAGCATTGTTCAATAAAAAGTATATTTTTAACGACTGAAATTTAATGTTTTAATTTTATATTCATACTAGAGGGAGTTCTCCCTACTCTCTCCGCTTACCAACCCCCTACATTTTCTGGATGATTATATTTATTGTTTTTAAATAAATGAAAATTAGTTTCTTTTTCATTAAAAAAATTATTGAACTATTGAAAGTAGAAAAATTTATTATTTTCAATTCGAAAAGCAGATTCAATCACTATTCTAGAGATACTGCCATACAGCAAGAATTTTTTTTCAGAAATAAATTTTAATTTTCAAATTGAAAAGTTGATTTAAAATTAAATTTTTTTCTTTTCAAAATTTAATTAACAAAATTTCTACAAATTGAAAATGTTACTAAAAATTTTCGAAAGTATAAAACAAATATTTTGAAACGTGTAATTTTTGTCTACGCTTAAAAAAATAAAATTAAGGTAAAATTCAGGTTTCTAAAGCCAGTTTTTAGTCTGTTTGGGTTACAATATATATATATATATACTAGGGGGGTACCCCCCTGCTCGCTCCGCTCGCCAACCCCCTAATTATAATTGATGAATATAAAAATTAATCAAAACAATACGTAAGCTCTATGTTTGGTAAAATAATCAAAAGACTAAAGCGCTCAAAATCAATAAAAATTAGACACGAGAGTTCAGTTCAAACTTTACTTACTCATCATAACTTGATTCATAAAATCTGACTTATAAAGAAAAGTTTTTAATTATTTAGGCAAAATCATGAGGTATAGAATTTTATTTCTTTTTTTAATAATTTTTTGTCAAAATCTATCCAGGGCTAAAATAGATCTAAAATTGAAAATGAAAATTGACAAATGAAGATATAAATCAATTTTAAAATAGTTAGAGTGTTCATGTAAGGTACATACATAAATTTTTGATGACTCATAAGGAATATTTTAGTAAGCCCACTGGTATTTTGAACCATTTCATTAGATCTTACACACACAAAAATATTTTTTAGAGCTTCTTTTGCTTATGGCGGGCATATTAAACAGATTCATTTCAGATCGATATTACAAACTTTATTATATTTGCCGGCCCACAAGTGTCACTCACCTAATCACATTAACTATCTAACCTACTTCACTATCTCACCCATTTGGAGAACTCTACTAACCTTACTTAATCTTTCATCTTTAACCACCTGACCTATTTTAATCTTAGCCGCATTACTGACCTTACTAATTTTACTTACTTCAAATACCGTAAATAATTCCCAACTCATCTCTCACTCACTCTACCAACAAACCCTACTCACCTTATTCATTCTTGATCTGACTCATCTTAGATCTCTAGCTTATACTCCCCATCCTGAAAACTACTCTAGTAATTTGCCGAATGATAAAAAAAATCAAGATTTTTTTCAAATTTCGCAAACTCGTACAAACGAACCTTGATTTTCTTCAAAATTGTTTTACAGATTCTTCATGAAACGAACGTATTTCCTTTATAGTAAGAGCTTGCTAAGTTTCGTTTGAACAGACTAATTGATAAACGGCTTTGTTCAGCACCCTCTCATGAGAGTCATGACAACAAAAAGTATTTTCTGCACTCCGGCCGGGAAGTAGCAAAGACTGGCGCGCTCAGAGGCCAGAAAATGGATCGAGCAGAAAAATAGTAGTACCTATACCACACGTGGCCACGAAAATAAGAAATGTCTCAGATCACATGTAATTTTCGGCCGAGGCGCAGCCGATTGTAGTAATCTACTAATTAATAAAAATTTGAATGACATAATTAGAAAGCTGAGCTCAAGACCTTTTTTATCATACATAATTTTATATAAAAATTTTCATTGGAGCCAAAGTTATAATTTTAATATGTCTATACCAGCCCACAACCACACAACCATCACTCACCCCATCTAAGTCTCTTTACTATTCTCACCCGTATTAAGGCGAAGTCATTAGGGTCATTTCAACAAAAAATTGAAGATTCAGTAAAATTAAAAATGAAAATGAAAAAAGGGCTCTGTAGCGCTGGAGCTACTATCTTAATATATCTTTTAAGCCCAACCCCATCAAAATCGGATCAAAATTAAAGTCAGAATATGGGAAACAGTTTTGTAAATTTTTGTATCTTAATAGCATTTGCTATACATCTATATTTATTGAATCTTTAGGAAGTTTTTTTATTTTCGTTTTCATTTAATTTTAAATGATTTTTTTCGCAAATTCTGCAACTCCCCTTAAGACTTCGAATTTTTTTCTCTTCAACTACATGACCTAGTTTAATCTTAGCCACATTACTGACCTCACTAATTTAATTTACTTCAAATACCGTATTTTATCCCTACCCCTAAAATCCAGCTGGATTTCCAGCAGGATTTCCAGCTGGCTATCCAGCTGGATTTCGGTTTCAATATGACGGCTGGATTTCCAGCTGGATTTCAAAAAAGAAATTTTTTGGTGAAAATCAATATTGCTTGAAATCAAGTTATTATTCATTTTTCAATGATTTTGAAAAAATTTATCTTGGTTTTTTTTTTTTTTTTAATTTTCCAGACGGATCTGTCCAGCTAGAAATCCAGCTGGACAAATTGAAAAATGAACAATAACTTGATTTTAAGCGATAACAAACCCTTCCTCACCTCATCTCCCCTTCCACCCTCCTCCCGCATAACCTCTGCCTAACCAACCTTATCTACCTTACTAACCTGAATCGACTTAAATTATTAGCTCTCACTAAACTAACGTATCCCGCTTATCTAACCAGCTGGCTTGGGATGGCGTAAATCTGCCCACTTAAGTGTCCCTTGATTACCCGTAAAAATTTCTAGTACCGCACAAATTTTTATTCCTAAGTAAATGTTTTTTATCAAAAAGTAAACATTGGTATTAAGTTAGGTATGGGTTATATAAATTAATATAAATAATATAAATTAGTAATTAATATATATAATATAAATTAAAATCCAATCGTTCGTTGATCTTAAATCGGTATATGAATATATATAAATAATTATTGGATTTTAAATTATATTATAATTTCAACGAAGAATTAAAAGGGATCTTTGAAAAGGGGATTTTTGATAAAAAGGGGATCCAACTGAGGGGATCCAATACTTTCGACGAAGATCCAATTTAGGGGATCCAATTTAGGGGATCAGAAAAGTGCGATATTTAACTGTGTTTTGACCGTGTTTTTAAGAATTTCAGATTTTCGAAGATCCAATTTAGGGGATCAGAATCAAAAACGGAAATATAATATAGGGAGATATGTGTGTGTGTGTGTGTGTGTGTGTTGTATAATATTGTATTGAATAAATTATCTAAAGGAATTAGGTCTTATTATAATTTGATACCTCAATATGGACTTAAATTCAAAGGTCATAAAATTATTTTCAAATTTTATAAGAATAAAGACTGTCAAGCATTTGCTGGTTCAATGTTAACGTTTGATGAGATATAATCAGTAGACACTCAAGTTTGTTGTAGTGCAGCGGTCGCTCAAAAAGCCATATTATTCAGGTACGATAAATTTGCATAAATTAGGTGTTAGTTTTGAGTAAACGATTTCGTAAATCATTTTAAGAATGAGTGGGAATTTACAGAAGGGACGGTAATCATTGCCGTTTGATTTGTCTCCGGATTTAAATAATGGTGTGTCATTGAACTATGCTCAAGACAATTCGGTACTTCACCATATTGTAATAGTATTAGTTATCACCCTCGCATCGCTAGGGCGATAAAAATTGCGCAGTGTCAAAAACGCACGTCTTAGCCACGGATATCGAAATGTTCTTTGTAGCAAAAGTGGCTAAAATATGTTTCTATGCTAGGCTTTCGTTACTTAAAACTTTAGCTTTTTGAGGTTAGGTTGCTGAGTACTCTTTTCGATACTGCTATGACTCAGAAAGCCGTGCATAAAAACGAATTTTAGCCACGAATGCTACAAAGAAAGATTAAAGAATCTAAGCAACAGTGGAATAAATTTTTTTTACAATTTTTAGTCAATAGTGGATGTATTTTATCTGGAGCTGGGCTTGAAAATAAATTAAGATTTTCGATACAAATTTCTCTTTTTCAGTAAGTATGATCTGTCCATAGCGATCATTAAAATTGAAGTCAACAGAGGTATTTGATAGATTAGCGTGAATTAATTCTCGAATAGATTGGCTATGTCTCGACCATTGAAAGCTCTTTGACTAGAGTAATGCACGCTAGAGAGAAGATCGTGTGAATTAGATAGAGAACTTACATCTCTAAAAAATGAACGGCTACCATAAGAAATAGTTTTCCGTTTTGATAATAAATAATAAATCGTCGGTTTAGAGCAAGAACCTGCTATCTCAGTGGCCGGAGCAAAAGCTACTGTCTCACGGGCCCATTTAACAATGGCATCAAAATTTTTTTTTTTTTTTTTTTGAAGCGTAGCTTCTATACTTGCGTTATAACTCTGCTACGCTTCAAAAAAGAAAAAAAAAAATTGTTGATACCATTGTTCACGGAAAAAAAGGCGCACTGACAAAAGTCTGGCGTGCACCGAAAAATCGGTGCAAGGCACCAGTTTCTCAAAATTTATAACCTCCACAAGGATTACTGCTTTACCGACAGTGTCGATTTATAATTTTCGGTGCCAAGCACCGAAAAATCGGTGCAAGGTACAAAAATTTCAGTGCCTGTCATGCAGAAAGTAGTGACGGTTACTCAGTTTTTTAAAGCTCTCTGAAACCACCGCTTTGCAGTGCGTCCTTCTTTCCGTGTTTAAATGGGCCCGTGAGACAGTAGCTTTTAACTCCGGCCCCTGAGATAGCAGGTTCTTGCTCTAGCCCGCTGAGATAGCAGGTTCTTACTCTAAACTGACGAAATAATCAATTTTTAATTGACAGTGACATGTATAAATTTGATGAATAAAGGAATTTACCTAAAATATTTTTTGTGAGTTTTTTTTAGTTCAAAAAGATAATATATTGTTTATCAATTTAAATGTTTTAGATAAATACAATCAAATTTTAAACTCGTATCCACATGAATAAATCATAAAATGCAATACATCACGTGAACTCTAATTTTACGAATCATCAAAACCATGACTTTCATATTGAATCCGATACGAATTCAGAATTTTGATGCAGGGTGAACAGAGTTGAAAGCTATGCATATATAATTTGATGAACGATTCAAAGGTTTATGGAATTGTAATTTAGAGGAACTCATGCACTTAAATTTCAAATTTTTATTACTTTTTATAGATATCACAATTTTAAAATCAGTCAATTTGATGTCCCAAATGAATTTAAAAATTTTAAATTTCATGAAAAAATGTATTACGCATACTGTTATTTTGGATTCTTTGTTAATTATGCTATTCAAATTTAGTTTTTTTACACCCATTATTTAAAATTTTTTTAATTTAAAGGCTCACGCGACTTTTTTCCACGAGGTCAATGTTCCTAAAATTTTGAGAAAACATAGTTTTTATATCATAGATTACATTTCTAAAAAAAAATATTTATGTTGGCGACCTAAATTTCGAGAAATTGCAATTCTAAAATTTGGATATTTAACACGTGTTCTTATGGGAAATCATCGATTTTTCGTTTGCTTAAAAAACTGACGAGGACAATTGTTCTGAAAAAAATTGTACTTATAGTTTATTTTATCCTGAATATTTTAGCATAAAAAAAAAACATAGGTTGGCGGATTAACTTTTGAGAAAAAAAAAAAAAAAAACTGATGAATCAGGTGATTTTAACCTAACTTTTTACTTAAAAAATATATGAATGTAGCTTTAATTGTTTGAATCAATAACTAAAAGTAAAAAAAACATTTGATTTTTTCATTTAAATGATTTTTGTAATAAGTATAGAAAAAAAAAATATTCACTATCTTGGGCCTCTTCACTTGATACGGCCCTGCTCGCATGAGCCTCCTTAAGTTCGTTGAAGGCTTAAAAATAAATATTAAAATCCAAATTGATTACTTTAAAAATTTTCGTTAAAGAATTCTTTATTATTTTTTTTTATTTAATCACGTATTAATTTATAAATTAAACGATAAAGATTAAATTATGTATTTTGAAACTAACTAAATTATAAAAAATATAGTGCACACCTATCACGCTTAAAAATCTATATAAGGTAGGTGTACCTAATAAGGCCCTGTGCCTAATATGGTCCCCCTTGCTATTTTGAATATGCTCGATATGCGGCATCTCTACAAGGTAGGAAGAAGTCAAAAACACTTAATTATGAAGTTTTGAGTTGTTTAGAACATTTTTAAATTATTTTTGCGCACGCCTTATAGCTAAAACTCGTTTCGTATACCTTCGTTATTATTTTACGTTGTGATTAAATGGTCTGCCAAAATATTGAGACACACCTGACCAAAATTTTCATAAGTAGCTTCGATTCGTTATTGTTTTAGCTTTGAAATGCGATTTTAGTTTTTTTTCAACTCGTTTTCTAACGGGTTTTATTTTTAAATAACTTTTTATTCTGCAGTGTACCTAACATGTCCCCCAGCGAATTAGTAGAAATACCGATATTAAGAGTCCTTAGTTTCATATTTACTTTTTAGAAAATTCTATCATAATGTTATTTAAGAAAAATAAATTTAATTGTTTCAAAGCTTTTTTTCATTTTATAACTAAAAAACCAATCGAGCTAAAAAAACAGACTTTGATAAAAATTTAAAGTTGATATTTTTCTATTGGTTGCAATGCTTTAAAAAAAATTGTAAAAAAGGCTCAATTTTTAAATAAATAATTTTTAAAATAATGAAAATTTTGAAGTTTTTTAAATCTCATATCCTGATTGAGTTAAAAAATAGGAACAAATCGCAATTAATAAATAATTTCAAGGGGGCCATATTAGGTGCACAAATTTTTGGTGTCTTAAAAAAACATGTTTTGGTTGATCCTCTGGCATTTCAAGCTCATTAACCAAAATTGAACGCGTAAGGTCTCATTTTAAAGCTCTTAAATGAGACCTTACACGTCAAAAAATATTGATTTGATTCGTCACAACGTTGATTCTCGCTTAGGGGGGCCATACTAGGTCTTGGTACCTTATATGAAGTGAAAACTTGTAGTTTAAAAACTCTTCATACTGAAATTTTCCAAAAAAAATTTACTATACTTTTCAATTTTTTTCCTTTTTCTCGGCGGTACCATCAGCTTGTGACGTTTTGGATTCAACCAATGTGGGTTTCATCTCAGTGTGACCAACGAGTTGGGAAGGTACAGTCTACATAGATAAGGAAAAGGAGTCACCAGGGCTTAGAAATAACAAAAATATAGAAAGTTTAGAGGTTTAAAAGTGTAGGACTTGATTTATTAAGGTATTCAAAACCCGAGAGAGATTTTGTGTAGTGTGTTCTGAAGAAATTATGTTTGGATACATTTTAAACATGAAAGTATCTGAAGATACTTTTTTCGGATACTTTTTCAAATTAAAAAAATATTTGAAGATATTTAAAAAAAAAAAACAAAAGTACCCGAAATACTTTTACAGAAAACTTTAACAAACTTGAACTGGACACACGGTATGTTGGTACTTAATGATCAAAATGACTTTAGTGCTTTAAATTAACAAGAAATAATTAACCTTAGCAGCACATTTTGAGCCATGTTTGGTAAAATTTATAAAAATAAACCTTACAGAAGTCTACTCAAAAAATGAACTTTTTTATTGCACAATGGAATTACAAAAAAGGCCGGTTTAAAGTCATTTTTTTAATATCTGATTTTCATTAAACTTAAAAAAAAAATTTCTCGCCATCACTAAAAAAAATTTTTTTTTCGAAGTTAGAAAATTTGATTACTCGACTAAACAAAAATCTACGTTTCAATTTGAAAATCTGATTAAATTTCAACAGAGCCCTTTAACTTCTGTCGCTAAGTGCAAGATCCAATGGATTGCTGCTGTATCGAAGCAGCAGCAGCATCCCTTGCCGTTCTTCCGTCGGCAAAGTTGGTCCAGCGATACCCAGCGTGCGGCGCCAGCGTTAATCGGGGGGTAGGGGAGGCGCAGGCGCCAGCATCCAGGAGCGCGCTTCCAGGATAGCAAGTCGAGATGTCCCCTCATGTCTCTCCGTCTCTCTCTCTCGTTGCGCTTTTGGGAAAACAGCGAAAGCGCGCGCGCGCGCGAATCCTTCAGCATCGACGCAGCAGCAGCATCAACAGCCGTAGCCAAGCTCGGCCAGAGTCTCGTGACATCCGTGACAGCGACATCGTCTCCGAGGAGGAGGCGGAGGAGGGGAAGGAGAAGAAGCAGCAGTGAGAGAAGAATATGGGTGCAGCCTACAGTGTGAGCTAGCCTCCGCAGAGGAGCTTGCAGGGTGGTGATCGATAGGCTGCTGCAGCTGGTGATAAAAAGCTGGCTGTAGGCTGCTGGGGGAGCGGCGCGGGCGGCACGCTGGGGGTGCGGCCCGTCCAGCAGGATGCCAGGAGGCCCGACCCAGAGCATGAGGCCCGCGGAGCTAGATCCGCGGGGCCTCTTGAGCCACCAGCAGCAGCATGGAGGAGTCGGGGGAGGACCAGCAGCAGTGGCCGCGACGACTCCCTCCGCAGGACTTCATCTCATGCAGGTCAGTCGTGTCATCCTTGGTCAACGTCCCCGTACCCGTCGTTGACAATTTCGGAGGCTCGTATTTACTTTGCAGGAAGCTGGGGGTGCATGGCCAGGGGTTCAAACTCCCCAGCAGTCGGGAGGGCGGAAAGGGAGGGAACGACTTTTATACACATAACCCACTTTTTCATTAATGCGCGCGCGCACCCACATTCATTCGTATTTTGACAAACTGTCGCAATAGGTACTAAACACCAAGGGTCCTGTTATTTTTCACGTTTTTTTTTTTTTTTTTTTTTTTTTCGTTCCCTCGAGAACTTTGAGCGTGGAAAAATCAATTGACCGTTCGATTGAGAGCCGCGGGATATTGTTTACCTTACAGCAGAATCATCGGCAACGAACTTGATCAAAATTTACTTTTTGTTTTACGGAGTTATTTTTGTTTGAGAAACTTAACGATTTCAGTTAGATTTTGACTTCTTCCAAAATAAACCGATAAATTGGCCAAGAACGGACAACTTTTTCCAAAAAGTCTTTTTTTTTCTTTTTTTTATTTTTATGTAAACGCTTTGAAAACAACCTTGGTTTTTAAATTTAAAATAAATCATTTTTAAAAAATATTTTTTTACCAAATAAAGCGCAAATTCAATTGTAGTTCGTGTATGTAGCAAACTACGGATGCATTTTCACGTTGATCCAATTTTCTCTCCCACGCATGATTAATTTTAAGTTGACATGATTATAAAGAGTTTTCACGGACCATGAATGTATATTCAAAAAACATCGGTTGAATTTAATAAGTGAAATCATTGCCATAACTATTATGGAAGCAACTATTTTTAAAAATTAATCATTAGTTATGAAATTTAAATAGTTGTCATAATTTTTTTTTTTTTTTAATTGATTTAAATTTATTGCACATGGTATCATATCAATTTTTATTATTGCATATTGATCTATTTAATTAAAAATGAAAAATTGATTCGAGTTATAAAGAAAATTTACAAAATTTTTATTCAGGAGTTCGTTTTGAATTACTTTACTTATTTGTAAAATAAGTAAATCTTAAAAAAATCTTTTTTGGTTACTTTGTATTTATTCAAGATAATATTGTATTCCACGTTAAATCATTTAAACTACGAGTAATTTTCAACAATGCATTCAACAAAATGTGTAAAGCTGCATAATAAATTATTTACAATTATTTTTGACAATAATTTAAAACAGTAGGTGCAGTATTATTTAAACTTAATAGTCGTATTTAAACTTTAGGCTTCTAAAATTTGTAAATTTGAATTCACTTTGAAGAATTCGGTTACAGTCAAGATGCTTGACCAATAAGGCTTTTTAATAGCAGACGACATCTAGCAGTCAATTTTAGCTCGGGATAAAACAAACCATCGCTACCCATTGCTTTAGCATGGGGACGGATGAATTTTTTTTTTAAATAAAATATTAGGAATTCTATCTAATTGTACCGGTATTAAAAAATATATATTTGGAAAGTTAAAACCTGGTGGAATCTCATAAAAATAATCCCGAGCCGGTAAAAGTTATAAATGTGCATGAAAAAAATGTTGAAATATAAAAAGTGTGGTTATACTATGATTTTAGCTTGGGGACTATTGTGAAAATTTTTATGAAAGTAGTAAAAAACAACATTTTTCATCATAACATTAATGCTAAAAGTTTAAAAATAAAAATTGTCAATTAACCTACAATTTTTAGAGCACATGAAGAATAATTTATATAAACTTACAGCCATAGATAAAATTATTTTCAACAAAAAAATGCTCCAGAAAAAATTCTCTTTTAAAAAAAATAAACTTTTTAATTAAATTTATGTTGGGATGTTATTATTATTATGTTCTGTTACTGTACAAATATTATAGTGTAAAGAGAACCAAGAATAATCAACGCTTTTAAATTTTATGAAGAAAGTTTGTTTTTTGAGACAGTTCATAAAAATAAATTGTAAAAATCTACTAGCAGCTGTTCTAGGATCTGGAAGGTTTTGTATACCTAAACGCTATCTTCTCCTTACAAGCATGAATATTTTTAGATGTTTAGATTCGGCTTCAGACTATGTCAGAAACTTTTTAGTGCAATTATTAGGGAAATGAAACAAATACTTACTTCAAACAGTACTGAATTAAATTAATATCCACTATGTGAGAAATAATTGTTAAACTTAATATGACTGAATTGATAATTTGAACATTTTCAAGTAATTATAACATTTAGTGGATGTATACTTAAGTATATGCATAGAACTCTAATTTTTACTTATTTAAACTAATATTACTATTACAGAGTGAGTTTTTTTTACTTAGTTTGTAAGCGACAGAAATTATTGGTTCATTAATCTGAATCATGAATCAAAGATATGAGCTTATATGGAGACATGTTTATAAAGAGAAGATAGCGTTTAGGTTTACAAAACCTTCCAGATCCTAGAACAGTTGCTAGTAGATTTTTTACAATTTATTTTAAACAACAAGTTTATGAACTGTCTCAAAAAACAAGCTTTCTTCATAAAATTTAAAAGCGTTGATTATTCTTGGTTCTCTTTACACTATAATATTGTACAATAACAGAACATAATTATAATAATATCCCAACATAAATTTAATTAAAAAGTTTATTTTTTTTAAAAGAGAATTTTTTCTGGATCATTTTTTTGTTGAAAATAATTTTATCTATGGCTGTAAGTTTATATAAATTATTCTTCATGTGCTCTAAAAATTGTAGGTTAATTGACAATTTTTATTTTTAAACTTTTAGCATTAATGTTATGATGAAAAAAGTTTTTTTTTACTACTTTCATAAAAATTTTCACAATAGTCCCCAAGCTAAAATCATAGTATAACCACACTTTTTATATTTCAACATTTTTTTCATGCGCATTTATAACTTTTACCGGCTCGGGATTATTTTTATGAGATTTCACCAGGTTTTAACTTTCCAAATATATATTTTTTAATACCGGTACAATTAGATAGAATTCCTAATATTTTATTTTAAAAAAAAATTCATCCGTCCCCATGCTAAAGCAATGGGTAGCGGTGGTTTGTTTTATCCCGAGCTAAAATTGACTGCTAGATGTCGTCTGCTATTAAAAAGCCTTATAGAAACAACAATCTTAAACTCGAAAATTGGTTTCTAACCTTTCGTAGTAGATATAATACCATGAACTTACCTTATGTGTTATCAAAAAATAATGAGCTTGATGCCAAAATATAGATTTTTCTAAAAAAACTCTCAAACTCTTAAAGTTGTTTGATAAAAAATTTGTAATATGATTTTTGGTCTTAAAAACCACACGAGGTTATTAGAGCATAAATTTGTAGGCTTTTAAGTAATTATATTAATTTTTTAACCAAAAACCTTATTTTCGGGTAACAATTTTAGTTGATAATTTTTTTTTCATTTTTAAAGTCAGGTTTAAAATAAAATTGAAAAAGCACTTGGGAAAAAAAATTTCATGTGTTTATTATTCTTTGATATTTTTACCGAAGTTTCAACGAGAAACTTTTGAAATGTTTTTTATTTCAATAATTTTTTAAAAAATGAAAAGAAAACTTTTTCAGATGAAACCCCTGGTACGAAAGTACTGCATAATCCACATTAATGTTACTGATTTATCTGTCAAATTTAAAAAATCCAAAAACAACTTGAAGTTCTTGAAATTAAATTTAAACTTTAAGTAAGATTTCTTCATTGTATGCGACCTCAACTTTGTTTTAATTGAGAAGCATAAAATGATTCTAAAAGTTTTTCCTTGTAATGCACAAAATTAAACACGTAAGTTACATTTAAAGATATTTAGGATCCCATATGAAACTTACCGATAGCTGCGTTTTTTGAGCAGCTGATCCCATGTTTGATCTAATTACAGTGCATGATCCCAACTTTTTATATGAGATTATTAGCAAATATATCAAAATAAAATATTCAAAATATTCAAATTCGAATTTTGATTAGTTGAAATAATACTGCAGTTAACAGCTAAAAAAAAAAATCAAAATAATAACTGAAATTAAACATCACGAACTCGATTGTTGTTAGGTGGACGTGTCAACGCAGGTCGACTTGCACGAGGGCACGGTTCAAAGGGGCGCAACTCCGCTGTACTCTCGGGAGGACATAAAGGAGCAGTACTGCATAACGAATCGCCAACTGGACGCCGTGGAAAAATCGGGTAGTGGAATTTTTGGTTGTCTTACGAGTCGCGGACCCTCGCCCTGCAGCTCCTCGGCGAAGGCCTCGATACTCTCGGCGTGCGTAAGGAGCGCGCCCAGCGACGAAAACCTCTTCACCGACGCCGCGCCCTATCCCTATCCTCCGCATCACCGGCTGCGACGACAAATGCATCCACCCTTGCAGATAATGTACCAGCAGCCCTACTCCACCTACCCCAGGCACATGTCGGCCAGGTACGACAGCTGGTACGGATATGACGACGACGACTGGATCGACAGCTCCTACTTTCGGCCGAGGCCAAAGCCCTTCTGCTCTCCGCTCGATCCCAAAAGGTTATTAATTACTCTTACTTATAGCTTATTCACACCTTATTCCTAGCTGTCTTACTTTTATTCAAAACGAGCTGAAAACAATATTTTGGCTGCTGGTTTTCACTCATCAAAAATTTTTTTATCACTTTTATTTAAACTTTTTTTTTTTTAAATTGCATTTTTTTGTACATAATTTTTTGAATATTAGCTTTCATCGAAGTGAAATTTACTCTAAACAAGTAACCGGTTACTAATTAAGAGTGGAAACTATCCCACTAATGATGGGGGATGATTTTGACTTATGAATCAATCAGCGGTTACTTATTTAGGGTAAATTTCACTAATTCAGATTTTAAGATAATATATGCATGAGTTACTATTAATGCAGTAAAAATTAAAAGTTAAAATATTAAAATTATAAATCATTCTTCGTCATTTAATATGAGTATCCTAGGAATCTAAAAGATTAACTAGAAAAATAAATTTTGATAAAAGTGACGTGTGCTCATAAAATACGAGCTTACTCGCTGCAGTAACTTCAAGACCAGGTAGATATATTTATATTTTGAAACATATTTTCAACCGATAAGATACTTCTTTCATAAGAGTCTTAAAAATGACATGGTAAATTCACTTAATCTTTCTCTGTTATATTAAAAAGTTTGCTTCAACGTCGTCATTGACTCCTTTTTTTTTTTTTTTTTTTTTTTTTTTTTTTAGGCTTGACGTCTTGGATCAATTAGAAAATATCTGTTTGGGGGGTGCTTATTACGAATAAAACTCGGAATAAAACCAACATTTTTTAAAAATTGACTTACTTAAGGTCTACTTACTTAAATAGTATATGAGGGTGCTAATTACAAATCTGACCTTTATTTTATCAGATTCTGTCAAATTCGTTATAAAAATGTTTTTGAGAAGGCCAATTATTTTTTTAATTCGACCTATGTAAACTCTACTTATGGGATAATTTGAGAGTACCTTGTACAAATCAGATGTTTCTTTGAATTTAACTTGATAAGTCTACTTATTTAGAGTAGAATATTATTTTAAAAAGTCGCATGTAAATTTACAAGGAGAGGTCACACCATCCGGAACTCCGATTTTAACGAAACTTGGGGAAACAATTTTCGATGAAATAAAACAACAATAACTAATTATTATTATTAACAATAACTAATGCCAATGGGCCTTTAGACGCTTTTTACCATATGGACCAAATCGAGGACTAAATGACATTTTTTAGCTAAAAAAAAAAGCTAAAAATTACTTTCAGAAATCTATAGTAAAATTTTTAGAGTTAAGACTTCTATTTTTTTTTCTCAAATTTTATAAAAAGACGAAAAAAATACAATCGACCGCATCTCAATACATCCGTAGACCCCACATTTTTTTTATTTTTTTTTTAATTTTCGGGGAAAAATATTTTCAGGCCTTACTTTGGAAAAATTGAGACTTTTAAAACAAAAAATATCCCAAAAAGTGCTAATAAAGTCACAATTTTTCATCAATTTTTTAAAAATGTTATTTGATGCGTTTTGATTCCAAAATTAGTCGAAAAGTTAAAAAAAAAAAAAATAATAATTGGAATGCATACGTTACGCGGGGTTCCCAAGCGGTCACCCATCCAAGTACTAACCGCGCCCAACGATGCTTAACTTCAGTGATCGGACGAGAACTGGTGCGTCGCATCGTGATATGAACGTACACGGTAAATTAAAACTTATAAATTCAATTACACTCCACAAAGAAACTAACAAGAATAATAATTGATTATATTCAATTATATCAGTGAATTAAACGTGCCATATTTTAAGTAGTATGAAAATAATGATTTCATGTTGATAAAAATTTTTTGAATTATCATATACTAGATTTTAGTCCAGTAATTAAATTTAATTAAAACACAAAAAAACGTGATCGAGAATCTAATTGGTAACATATGTATATATAACGATTAAATTAATTTTAAGGTGTAATATCATTACGATCTGAGAAGATGGAGTAAAAATAACAGTATCAAACCAAAAAAATAGGCAAATTTGAGTAAGAATTTTTTGTTAGCTAATAATGCCATTTAGGCCATATGGTAATAAGCGACTAAAGACCCATTGGCATTAGTTAATGGTGTTTTCTTTCATCTCTATAGGTTTATGAAAATTATTTCCAAAGTCTCGTTAAAATCGGCGTTGCTGATAGTGTGACCTCTCCTCGTTAGTTTAAAGGGTTTTTTGAGGGTGCTGAATGTAAAGCGCTCTTATAAGATAAAATTTTTTTCTTCCAAAAACTTTTAAACTTACGAGTCATGCATCTATTTTCAAATTTGTTCTATGTAAGGCTTTGATTCAACAATGTATTTAAAAAAAAAAAAAATATATTCTTATCCGGTGTTTATTTTTATGAACCAATTGAGACGTAATTTTTAAAAGTAATTTATTTTTAAAAACTACAGCAAGTATTTATTAAGATGAGATTTTATTGAAAAGTTATTTTTTCATAAAATTTTCGTCTATCAGGTTTATTGATGTTATGATTTCAGGTCCGAATTTTTTTTTTAATTTGACCTACGACAGCTGTACTATTAGTTTAATTAAAAAGTTTATTCGAGATTCAATTCAATTTTTTAAATTTGAGTTCCAAAATATATAAATTTAAAATAATATTCGACTGAGGAAGCGTTAGCGCACCGAGATATAGAAGCTAGTTAAAATTAATTAGCTTAACAGAAAGGAAATAATTTTTTTTTACTATCATAAATTTCTACCTAGGTATACAGGATATTATAAAAAAATTTTTATAAAGAGTAATATTAGTAAGTTTTATTTTAGAATTCTAAAAAATCGATATCTCGATAATTAATTGTCAACATAGAGCTGAATAATATTCAAATATGAAAGTGTTTGAGAAATTTTTTCTTGTCATGATGGTGGATTGAAAGAAAAAATCTTCAGTGTTCTGCAAATAAAAAATTCCGACAGAGTTAGTCAATAACTGTTCAAGCCGATCCGAGAGGAGCGTCTGACTTAAGCCAGATCTGCACTACTTGACTCTCAGCTCGTACGTGCTGTACAGACTCATTTTCTGAATTTGAACTGCAATATATCGAGTCCGCTCTATGGATAAGTGGGTCGATTTTTCTCTTGACTTAATTTTCTTCAAGCCTTACCTGATATCGTATAGATTTTGGAGTTTTATTTCACAACGTTATTATTTTCGTGCTTAACTACATCGTGACGAAAATTACAAAAAATACTTCAATGAAAAATTTCTTATCAGCGTATAGTCAGAACTAGCAGATCGCTGTCCGAGTAAAGTTTTCTTTTGTTGCAGCCGGCTTACAGAAAAAGTAAAAAAAAAGTAAAATTTATGTAAGCAAATTCTCACGTATTACATTAAAATTACTTGCATTCACATAAATAACAGGAATAAAATAGCCATTACTGATTCCCCGTGTTATGTAAATATGCAGGCTTAATGTTGAAAGTTCGGGTTCCTAGTGTGGTTAAGTACGTTCAATGCGGCTAGAAAAATAAGGGAAAATCTCATCCAGCGATACGTGACTGGAAGCCACCACCAAATTTCCTCCATTTGCATTCCTCTCGTCCAAAGAAAATCGGCTTTCTTGAATTGAGCGAATTCGGGGAAAGGGGCCGGAGAAGAGGGGAAGGGGAATTTCCACGTCGCGCCGCACGCCGACACCGATCGATTTTTCTTTCTTGGACGCTTTATTTCTCTCTCTCTCTCTCTCTGTAACGCTTTCCTTTTCTGCACACTCATTATTTACGACTACTCCCGAGTGAAAATGAAAAGGTCCCCGCAGTACTGAACTGGCTGGCCAATTTTTCTTTCCGCTGTTTTTCATCTATTTTTCCCTCTTTTTCTTGCCCGAGAAATAATTAGGGAGGCTGACGCGCGCTTTGCCCGATTGTTTGCGCGAGCCTGACTGAAAAAAAAAAGAATGAGAATAATCGAAAGCTCATGCGGGTTTCAGGAGTGGTCGGCGGTAATTACGGATAACGATGATTGCTCGAGTTGATGATACAAGTGTGACGAAAAGATTTATGAACTTTGATCAATCATCTCGAAATATCCTACTGTTTGCATGCTATCGTCATCTTACGCAAGCCCTTTTATTATTATAATTTTAAAATTTATATCAAAAACTAACAAAAATCTTAATTTTTTAACCAAACATACTGTTAATTAAAACTAATCTCAGCGCAAAAAAAAATTCAACTAATTTAATTTTTATTATTCATAAATCAAAAATTTTTAAAATTCAATTGGTAAAAGTGAATTACAACAACATAGAAGTAAGGTAAAGATGCCAATTATGATTACAAAAATCGCTACTTTTCAGCATTTTGAATTTTATTGAAAAAACAAAGCATATTAGACTAAATATTTTTTTACATACTTAAATTTTAGGTTCTTAGAAACTTAAATAAATTTTTTTAATATGATAATTGTATTTGTTTATTGAATAATTAATGTTTAAAGTCAAGACCTTTTATGCCTCCGTTGAAAGTCAAGGCCCCAGTTTATTAGACAACTTCAGCTTTGGCCCCAGTTTATGGAACACTTTTACACGTGAAATCCTGTCTGTGACTTAAGTGCCCCAGTTGATGGAACGGAATCGTCAAAATTCGAGGGTTTGATCACTCTCAAACACGAACAAATTAAAAATCTAACATGAAAATTAGATAAACCGTTCCATCAACTGGGGTATGTAAGTCACAGACGGAATTTTACGTGTAAAAGTGTTTCATAAACTGGGGCCAAAGCTGAAGTTGTCTAATAAACTAGGGTCAAAAGGTCTTGTCTTTAAACATTAATTATTCAATAAATAAATACAATTTTCATATAAAAAAAATTTATTTAAGCTCCTAAGACCCTAAAATTTAAGTATATAAAAAAATATTTACTCTAACATGCTTTGTTTTTTCAATAAAATTCAAAATGCTGAAAAGTAGCGATTTTTGTGATCATAATTGGCATCTTTACCTTAAGCCTACCGACCAACAGCGTTTACATTTGTTACGCCGACATCAAAAGACGAGCAAAGCTAACAACTCGATGTTTTCCGCACCATACATTCCAGCGAGTACAATGAAGCAGGCAAAAAGAATGGATTCAGCACCTGTCGCTCGTAGATAATGCACGACACGTGCATTTTTTTTCTATCTCTCTCTCTCTTCCTTTATACATTTACATAACGTTTATCGACCTTCTAAGTGCCAATGAAATAGTAGCGCATCGAGCGAGTAAGAGAGTCGATGAGCTACTTGATCGCTCTATATAAATATCATCTCGTTGATCTTGTGAACGAGGTTATTTTAACACATGCTCTACCTTATTATCGTCACTAATTTTATCAGAACCGCACGGAGGGACTGACTAAAGATATAATTTCTGATTAACGATTGAATTTTTTTTTTTAATAATTAAATAATTAGAAAAGATGAAGATAAAAAGTTTTATATCATGACGCAGTTTAGTTCGATTTTAAACTCTCAACTGGAAAATTGCTTTTGAGTTTTTGACTGAAATTTTTTTAGCTTGTTTCTTCCTTGTCTCTCTCTCTCTGTTGCTCTCCCTTGCTCCCTTGCAAGCGTGCAAGCAGCGTATTGCTCGGTGCGCGTAAATATGAGCACAACCAGGCTCAATATCTCCCGCCGCAATGCCTCTTGCCTTTAATATACCTGCATTCTTGAGCTTTCAAATGAAACTCGCCTTTTCCTTTCTTGCATGTCATGAAAAGCGTAACCTTTTGTGTGAAAGATCAACTACTCTGTTTTGTAAATAACCTCTCTGACGTTACAGTATTTTTTACAACCTATTTTAACCTATTTTAATATCAGAATAAATAAATAAATAAATTACTTCATGTTTTTTAAGTTTTTTACATGTTTAATTAAAAAAAATAAAGTAACTTTACACAAATTAAAAAGTTTATTTTTCCGTTACACTAAATAAATTTTTATATTTCAATTGAACGGATTTCTGGAACTAAAAGAATAATGCCGCATACATTAGAAATGTTTCATTTTTTGCTTTATTTTAATAAATTTCAACTTTGTAATCTGCTGTTGTTTTTAGTGTTACGAATAAATTAAAAAACGTATGCTCAAATCAAAATACGATATAATAGCTAAATTTTGTAAAATAAAAAGAATATGATTCGTGAATTAAGTCTTTTTTAAACATCAACAATAGTAGTATCTTCATTTGGTTTTATTCTTTTATAGTTTTTTTATAGTATATTTTACATCATAAAATAGTAAAAACTATTAAAAAAATTCAATCAAAATCCAAAATTTGAGTTTTTTTCAAATACGAAAAAAATATTTATATAAATATTTAAAAACAGTTTCCGAGAAAAAGTTATCTTAATGATTACAGATACGCGTGGTTGCCAGAAGACGAGGAACCGACAAGGCCGGAGGGTCCAAGGTCGGTCCTGACCGCGACGCACCCGCAACCTTTAGCCCCGGCCCTCCACACACCCGGGATGACACCGTCCCAGCAGTCGCAGCAGACGACACCGGGAAGCCAATCCTCGAAGCCGAAACACGTGAGCTTCGCGAGGTCTCATACCCTGACCTCGTTCGACATCATACCGCGTACCAAGAGTCCGCCTCGCCCGCACAACCAGGAACGGCTCATCGACTCGCAGCCGACGGTGCAGGCGCCCATGACACCTGGACTCGCGCATCCCTACACCCAGCCCGAGCCTCGCATCCTAGTTCTCGGTAAGTTCTTTTTTTTTCTCCCTCACTTTGTGATCGTATTACCTGTAGCGTCGCAACAGATTTTTTCTTTGACCTGATGCTCTTCATAAGTTACATTAGCTATTGATTAACGGTAAAAATAAATTTCTGTTGCTGTTTCACATTCCTTTAGATGCATCTTGAATTAAATTTTAAAAAGAAAAATATAACATGATAATTTCAAAAATCTAAAAAATCTACTAAAACCCTACTTTTACAGCTGGTGCCCAAAATAATTTCAAAACTACTTTTGTGGTCCCTAAATTTTTCAATACATTCTTCAACACTTAAGTGACCATAGAGATAATCTTTATGAAGATTTAACGATTGTTTTTTCAAATTTTTAACGGTTTTTTCTAAGTTAAAAAATTAGGGATTTTCAACTTTCTAGACCGATGATTTTCTCAGATAATAAGAGTTTAAAAAAAAAAAATCAGAAAAATTAAGTGAAACTATACAGCAATAAAAACATATTTAAATTTCTATTTTCAAAAATTTTTTGCGATATGATCGCGTAGAAATTTCTATTTCGATGCTTAATCTAAAGTTTCAAATATGTGACCCTGTTAATCTTCTATAAGAAAGTAAGAACTAAAATTGTGAACTTGGTGGACAGAATCAAAAGTGCTAACTAGTTTTTTAATAATTAAAAACGGTGGATAGTAAATTTTTATACGAATTTCTTAGAATCTACCTAAATACTATAAAATGTACCAAGGTTTTTTTATTACTTATTTATTGCTAATATTTGCTATTTACATAATTTATTCTTGAAATTTAAAAATTAATTTTGTCTTAAGTTGAAACATGACGTAATCAATTTTAGTACCATATATTTAATTTTGGAGGAATAAAACTTATTTAAGGATTTAGTTGTTTTTTTTTTTTTTTTTTTTTTTTTTTTTAATCTCTTTTCCTATAATTCATCTGTTACATTAAAATTAACAAAAAAACTTAAAGAAAAAAATCGTGTGTCTCATCAAAAGAGATTTCATCACTAAGTAAGATTAAATGTTAAGAGACTCCGAATAACGCGGAGATGAAACCGATGGACTATTAATCGAGAAGTCAAGCTTCAAAGTTCCGGTCGCTATTACGAGTAATTGACGAAATATCAATCCACTAAAAGACTTAGTTATATTTTAAACATAATAATGTTTAAAATATGTAAACCTTTAAAAAAACCCAAAATATTATGGCTTTTGAGCAAAGATATTTTAAACAATTAATCTGAATCTCCAGAAAAACAACCAAAACGTGGCACAATGAAGGCTCAAGCAACACAAACAGAAGTACCAGCTACAAGTTTCCGGGGTCGGGTTCCGGTGACTCTGAGTCCACGAACGATACATCGGGTTAAAATGGTGTCCCAGGGTGCGCAGACTAACGGCATCATCAACGGGAGAAAGCTGACCAAGAGCTTCTCGGAGGCTGGACATCTAGGGACCCCGCTTGGAGGACCTCTAAAGGAGGAACAGTCGGAACACGAACCTCTTCAGAGGACACAGAGCGAGGAACCGCCAAGATCGCCCTTCATGGTTGACACGACTCCACCTAGGTCACCTGCTTTCTTACACAATGGTGATCTTGATCATAAGGTTAGAGCTTTTTTAATTTTATATCACTCCTATTTTTTTTTATACACTACTTATACATCACATTTTCAATACTGTCGTTATGAGGAATTATACAGATTTAATTTTCATAGAAAAAAAATTTAACTGGAAGTTTTCACGAAAATAAATATGAGTTTTTTAACTGTATCAAGAGTACCCCCTCACCATGATCACGATTCATTACAATGTGGTCATAATATAATGTTCGTCTTTACAATAAGCTTTAATTTTCGAAAAATTTTAATTGCGATACTATGAGACTAACTATGAGTTCAGTTAAAATTATCAAAACACCTTCATTGGGAATCCTCAAACCTCAAATTATTAAAAATTGTAAAATGATGAATGCATACATAAAGGGTATAAGAAAATATCAAATGAAGAAATTATTATAATTTACATTTAATAAGTTGTATTGAGTCTTAGTAGCTTTGAGAAAGTTTTCAACTGAATTATAAAGCAAACATAATTAGTCTTTTCATCTTTATACTTTAAGCTGATTTAAATGAGGTTAAAGCTTTTTAAATTCCTGAAAGAATTTATTATCTTGAAACATTTTTTATATTCGTTTATGATGAGTTACGGTGGTCTCTAAATATTTTTTTATATTCTTCCATCACACAATTTTCAACTGAATAATGTATCGAGTGTACTCAATAACTCACGTTGAAACAATTAATAAAATACTTCTATCACATTTATAAGATTCATGAATTAAAATTATTCTGTTTCTCCAGCATTTTCCTTTTAAACTGTTACATTTGCATACAATTCATATATTCATTTCAGATATTGTTAGATCAATTTAACCAAATTCATAAATAAAAATATTAATGAAATTTGATAAAGCACGATGGAATTCTATCGGATGTGATGATTTTTCTTTTAAATATTTCAATTAAAAATGTAAATAAAAACGTTATATTTTTCAAAAAGAAGTGGTAAAAATTGATGAATGAATAATTCAGTAAGCAACCCGTGCAAAGAATTCTCCTCTTCTTTCTTCAAAAAAAATAAAAGAATGAAATTTTTTGAAAAATAGTAAAACAACGTATCTCATAGAACATACGATTCATTTAAAAGCATTGAATAAATAAAATATACATTAAGCAAAAGTTTAAAAACGCTCGATGTGTAAATCTGACGAAATCAAAGTAACAAAATGGGTTTTGGGGTTTCACGTAAATTTCAGGACAAAAGACTAGTCAGGGATATATCTCTGGACGACGAAGAGATACTGATCGACTTCAAGCCGGCCCCGGTATCTCCAGACGCCCGAGCCCTTCTCGAGGAGATGGCCCAGCCTTACCGGAGGTACGTAACCCTCCAGAAGACGCTGTCCGACGGGGAGATCCAGGTCGAGAGGCGAGAACTGGTGGGCGAGGCCGGGGAGCCGAGCTACCCCCACACCTGCCGGCGAAATCACCCGGACCACTGGAGCGCCACAGCGGCCAGTCACCATCGTAAACTGCGGCCCGTCCAATTTTCCTCTACCCCCGAGGACCTGTCGCTGCTGAGGGTGTCACCCCCCGACGATCACGATTACGAGGTTTCTTTCCATTTTTTTTTCTTCTTCTTCCGTAACCCGAGCTTCAATTCTCAACACCGCACGGTGCTTTTTGCGTTCGATAAGTTCTCATCGAATTCTTTATAACTTTCTGTGCTCCCCGCAAGTTTATCAAAAGTTTTACTGAAAATCTCTTTGAGTACTCTAAGTAACTTGTCTGTACCAACGAGTAATCGAGATGGAAAAAAAATAATAAAGTATTTTGTTCCAGGAGTTTCACGAAAATCTTGTTCGCCGAGGTTTGTTCCGTAAACGTAGCGTTTCACTTGAAGATGGTGTGCAAGGTGCTCCTACGAACGAATTTATTCTGCCACGTTCCTTACCTACTTCACCAACTTCGCCGACATCAGCAGCAGGTCAGATTTATTCAATATTTATATCCTCGTGCTTTTAATATCCAAACAATGGAGTTATATCGAAACCTACAAGTTCTTTGAACGCATCATACCTATACTGCAGTCCATGACATTACCCACTAGATAAATATATAGCCTGTATTAATAGCTTATGTAGTGGGAGAAATTTTACCCCGATTACCTTTGGCTTTTAATAATAATTTTCCAGCCACAGTGATTTTAGTTATTATAGATATAATAATATAGTGGAAAAATTAAAATGTAAATATTGTTATCCAGCTCCTTCGAGAAGGGGTCCACGGGGTGGGGAGGGAGGCGGCATGGGAGGTCACCAGCGGCACCTGCTGCGGGCGGTACCGTCACCCTTCGCCTCGAGCGATTCGCTGGCGAACGACCTGACGAGGGACCACAGCGACGGGGGCATATGGAACGAGTCGCAGGCGACCGTACTCCAGGCCGACTCGGTATCCGTCCTGACGCCTTCCTCGAAGCGACGCCACCTGCTAATGCTCCAGCACCAGCAGCGCTCCAGCATGGACACCGACGCCCTAGAAGCCGAGGACGAGATGGACAACGTTTACACTTCCAGTCCGAGGATACGCTTCGAAGCTGCGACGCCTGTAACCTCCTCTTCACACAGGTATTTGTTATGCACCTTACATGACGCGTACATAGATGATGAAAAATGAAGAAATAATTTATTTTTATTATTGGGAAAGCATCGAAACCTCGTTAGCCGGCACGACGAACGGTAGACCGAGAATAGGTTACTTGCACCGTCGCAGTCCAGGCTTGTCGCAACCGCACTCGCAGTCCTCGAGCGAGTTCGGGCTGAGCCGGAGCGGGACCACCGACATAAGCGAGACCTCGACGACCGAGGAGTACATCACTGCCAACACATCGACGGGTACAGGGACCACTACGGGTGGCACCTCTGCCCCCACGACCACGAGCTCGCTCACGAGGCCGGCTCCCTTCTCGGGCGGACACCACCACTCGGGCGGCGGACCAACCTCAGCCACTGCCACCGTCGCCGAGGGAAGCTCCTTCGAGAGCGCCAGCTCCGTCTACAGCCTGGCCAGAAGCGAGGTCGGTTACTTACTCTTCCAGCAACCCTTTAGCGTTATTTACATTTTCATCCACCATGCTTGCTCATTTTTTTTACATCTTCGATGTTTACATTACCGAGTGTGCAGCTGAGAAGATCTTCACACACACACCATGTCATGTTTAAGCATATTTAACTCACCTGAAATCAATGCCACCTCTTTTTTTTTTCTCACAAATATCCATGTTAGTTTTGTAAATATTTTAGAGCTCGATATTATCGCAAGTGAATGACTTCTGAGATCGATAATTTTTAATAAATATCATATTTTAAACTGTGAATGAACTTTATTCATCTCTACTTTATCGTCATTGATGCTCAAATGCGACATGGATTGTTCATTCACGTCAATGTATTGCACGTTTTTTAAGGATTCGTGGTTCTTCAAAACAAATATTGAAAAAATGTGTATGATGTATATAGTTCAAACGAAATCTAATACACTCATTACTTAGCCAATTTTTGGGATAGTGCGTTTGAGATTAATAAAATCGTCTTGTTAAATATTTAGTTCGAGTTTTTTTTTTTTTTTTTTTTTTTTTTTAATAGTTCGAGTTAGTTGGACAGAAAACTGTCTACTGCTTAAAATGAGTAAAAAATGATAGTTTATTATTTAGGTACCTGGGCGGACTAAGCTGCGTTTAAACCCAAGAGCGGCCCTTGGGAAATGAGATTGTTTTCCGAGGGCCCTAAGAACCCGAAAAAACCGAGTTTCCCAAGGGTTGCTTGAGGGTTAGCCGTGGCTTGGTCCCCACAGATGATTTATGTCAAATGATTTTATTCTCCGAAAGAATTTTATTTAAATTAAAATTTTAAATTAAAATTTTATTCCCCACTTAACAACATGCAATTTAAATGACGACTTTGAGGTTAATATTTACGGGGAATTAAAGGCATGGCGCTAGTATAGTATGAAAAATATATACGCCACCAGGGAGAATTAAATGATGTGCTTATTACCCTCGGAGGAGGCATTTAGACGCACCTTTTAAGCGGTTGTGGAGAGTAAAATATTTTCTTAAAGAACCGCCATCTGATCAATCGGTTTTCACTAATTATTTAATAGACACAATTTTTTCAGTTTTATTATTTAAACTCTTCACTGCGATAAAAATATATATGAAACTATAAATTTTTCGGCAGTGAGTTTGATATAAAAAATTCATTAGAACAAAGATTAAACTATGATTTTATCTTTTATTTTCAAAGTACCTCAAAATAATGTTAGCAAAATTCTAGATGGAAAAAAAATTTTGAAAAAATTGCGTTAAAAGAATCTCCGAGTCACCTCATTAGAGTAGCCGCAGTAGCGACTTTTTCTCAAAAAGTAAACAAGACAAAGAGAAATGTAAACAAAAGGAGCCGAAAACAGTGCGCAAACGTACCGCGCATAATTCAGCCTCAAGAAAAAGAAAAAAAAAAAAAAAAAAAAAATAGCTAAAAAAAAAGAAAAGAAAAAAATTCGAGCGACGGAGAGCCCAGAATTGATCCCGTGCATCATCGCGCGCATGTGCGATTTCAACTTTTTGCATACATTATGAGGCCAACTTTCGCGCGAAGCAGACGTAGTTGAGTTTTAACGTTTCAAAAGAACTATTGAGCTTAGATAAAATTAAAAGTAAAAAGGATGAACTTTTTGAAAAATTCAATTCGATGTATAAAACTGTCGAAACTGCACCAGGCGATGCTCGAGGAGTCGGGCATCCCAAAGGACAAATCGGAATCGTCCTTCGGGTTAATGAAGAAACAGCACCAGACCACGCTCGGGCGATCTTCGAGCAGCAGTAGCTCCGGCAGCTACGATCTCGAGGACGCGGCTCCTGATTCCACTCAAGAAACATATTCGAAGACTACCCACACTGCCCAACCATCTGCTGCCGAACAGGATTACGACGTAAGTTTTTAATGTTTCGATGGTTTTTTTTCCATTTTTCACTTCATGTTTTACGTATTTGTATTTATTGCCCATGTTTCGTATTCACCTAACTGCATCCATATTGTAAAAATTAGCGTTTGTATGATTTTAAATAATAATAATAATAATAATTTTTAAACAAGTTTTTGCAAAGGAGTCCAAAGTCGAAAGTCATTTCAAAAATTACTATTTTTTATAGAGTTTTTCGTAAAAATTTAAAAGTATTTGTTACTGTTGGTATTTTAAGCTACAGAATCAAAGCGCTAGCTCTTGTACTCAAAAGTTTTTAAGTGTCCAATTAGAAGGCGAATCAGGCATGCTCTGCAGTCTGGGACGGTTTTTATTCTAAGTTGACGAATGTGACAAAAAGTAACTCATAAAAGAGCACATTTCTTATAATGTTCTAAAAAGGAATACATCGTTTTATAAAATATTCTCATTTAAAAGTTTGGTTACTAGTTTATTAATTTACTGTCAAATTTTATTTATTTCGTTTTAACCCTTAAAAAAAAAAACTTTTTAATTTGAATTCGGGACGAAAAAATGTTTACTTCAGTCACTTTCTAATATTTAAACAAATTACAATTTTTTTTTAGTTAACTTATTTATATGTGATCATAAAAAATGTTGTTTGAACTTTGGAAATAAAAAAACAATAATTTAACGAAAACAGCTTTTTATGGACTCTGTCTGTATTAAACTTTATACTACAATAACAAAGCAGAATTTTAGTCTTACATGTCACTCATTAATTTACGGTGACATAAAACTCTACAGCGATTTAGATTAAAAACATCCTTTCAAAGTTTTAGTACAAAGTAAGTAAGTAAGTACAAAGTGGTAGGGGGACAGTTTTCTCAAACCAGTTTTCTCAATGAATTTTTTTCTCAAAATCCACTTTTCTCAATAAATATTTTCTCAAAACCCATTTTTCTCAAAATTTTTTTTCTCAAAAAATAATATTTGAGAATAATTGACTCTGAGAAAAAAGATTTTGAGAAAAATGGGTTTTGAGAAAATATTCACTGAGAAAATTAGATTTTGAGAAAAAAATTCATTGAGAAAACTGGTTTGAGAAAACTGTCCTACAATCGTACAAAGTCTTAAAGTTTGAAAAGTATTTAATCAAGAAATAAAATAAGATTTTTGAAGGGACTCTAAATTGTAAAGAAAGGTTTTAATTCAAGTTTTTTGTTTATTTATGAACTTTCTCTAGGTTTTCTAAAATTTTAAACTATAGAAATAAGTTTAGAGCAATAAAAATATCAAATAAATAAATTTCGATAGAACGTACATGTTTTTAATGAAGTTTTTACAATACGTATGTTAAACTTACATATTTTTAGTTGTAACTAAAAAATTTACTCTCAATAAATATTTAAGGTGGAATACGCTTGTTTGTTGTGTGTGCTTGTTGTTTGTCTATTTGTTAATTCACATACATGACTGTTACTATGACGAAAAAAAAATAAAAACTAAAAAAATTGGCCCTGCATAACGATACGCAATATAGTGCAAATGAGTAAAAACTCGAGTAGAAATAAGGTATTAAATCAGCGGCAATGGCACTTCAACTGAATTCAATTTCTTGTGCTTGATGGCAAGCCATACCAGATATAAACAATAATTTTTATCATGTTGGTACTCAGAGCATTCAAACTTACGTGGCGGAGTATTTGAATAAATATTAACTTATTAAAAATAATTCGTATTCTTTTGAAAAAAACAAGAAAATGAAAGCAAAGTTAATCCTATTTTTGAAAAATTTTTGATTTTTGATGCATTTAAAGAGTTTTAAAATGATTTTTTGATCAAAATTACCAGGTATATAATTTTTTGAACATCAACTATTTAAAATTTTCGCGTATGTCTCCAGTCTTAATTTATTATTTTATTACGGAAGATAAAGAATAACAGAAACTCTTTTGGCGCAGAGCAAATAATACTAAAGAAAAATGAAACATTGTTTTCGGCAGGAGGGTCATCACTCATCTTCGGGTGGTTACGCCGAGTCACCCCCGGACCGTCATGGCTGGACGGAGGAGGAGCGCCGTCGCCGCAAGAAGACCTTCACGCTCGACTTTCCAGCTGGCCTGGAAGCGTCGACCGAGTCCTCGGACATCCCGGGTGCGGCGGCCAGGACGGAGGCGCCGAGTCCGTCGCCCAGCCACCGGCACCGCTCGCGGGCCAAGAGCGCGGCCTCGCGGTCGCCCCATCGGGCCGGGGTCTCCGCCGGCAGCAAGCGGCGCTCCCTCGAGTCCCAGCAGCAGCTGCAGCAGCAGCTCCGGAGTCCCCAGAAGGAGGAGTGCGAGGACCCGGGGCACGTCCCGACGAGCGACGACTCGAGCTGCAGCCACCACTACCACGCGCATCATCATCACCACCAGCACCACCACGCGACCTCGGAGCTCACTCCCGCCGGACGGCACCTCGCGAGGCGGACCCGGGAGAGTCCCCGGAGGAAGAGCAGCTCCCACAGCTCTGCAGCCAGACGGCGCAGCAACGAGGTATTTATTCTTCTTTAGTTTCCTTTTCCTTTATATGCCATTTATTACTATTGAGATTATTTGACCTTTGCCCCTGCGAGACCCTTTATTTTCCTTTACGTCGTCCGCATCGTCGTCATCGTAAAAGCTGTGACGTTATATTTAAAGTACAACCGAAGTGTCAGTCTCTGTAGTCTTGCATTGGTATATGAATTAGCTTGTAGTTTTATGTATTCGCGAGTTTTCTTAGATTATATTTCTAGTTTTGGCACCTTCTACATTGATAATAGCAAATTATAAAAACAATATTAACAACACTAGATAATATTCCTTTATTTAAAAATTAAACTTACTGAATTTAAAAAAATTTATATCGTCGATTTGGAGCAAGAAGAAAGTATCTCAGCGTATTAGCGTAAGAACATACCATCTCAGCCGAGGGGCTGTGCACTCCAGAGTCACTAAAAAATTAGAAAGTGTCTAGGTACGCTGCACGGTACACGGTACCAAATAAGAGTTACTTTAGACACTCTGTGAATTTAATTGGGTTATTTTGGATGGGCAATTGGATTTAAAGTAAAAACTAGTAGTTTTTTAAACTTAAGTAGATTATTTGGGATAAATTATAGGATCTAAAGTGAAAAGCTACCGTGTACCGTGTACCGTGTGCGGTACACGGCGATGGTATCTAGACACAACCAAAAAATTAGTCGAAAGAAATACTTAAAATCATTTAAAAAGTTTACAAAGAACTTTTTTTTGAAAAACTTGTAGTGTAAGGTGATTTTCAAAGTATAATATTTCCCCCGTAATTTTTAAAAAAGTAAAAAAAAAATCACTGAAAAAATTAAAAATAGGCCCGCTGAGATGATACGTTCTAACTCTAATCCACTGAGATAGTATTTTATTGCTCTAAACCGACGATATATTAATGATAAAAAAAAATCTTTTATTTGTCATCTGATTACTCAAAAATACTAACTGTTGAACTAATTAAAATTAAATCGTAACACATTTAAAAAATATTTCAATGAGTCTGTTAATTCAGAATTAAATGAACCGTTAATAATAAATAATGGTAAAATTTATGATACTCAAGCCTAAACCAATCATTTTATTTTTTTATACAAGTTGATTATTAATAATTGTAAAAAAATCTTTTAAAATGTAAATCTTGAAAATCGTGAAATCAATCTCTAATGCTACTAATGACTTTATAATTAAAGTGTATTTACTGCAATTTGTTACTGATTTTTCATGATACTCAATTTTTTCATTTCATAGTACTTATATTCAACATGTAATGAAACTCGCCGTTCAACCGCCACCGCGGTTTAAGGTCAAAGTTATTTTCTTGATATAAGTACATGTGAACCTAAGAATTTTTTGAACTTCATCATCGAATAAAGTTTTAAAAAAACTCGTAACGAAATATTTGTTTTAAAGGGTGAAAAATTGTTTGGTTGGACCTCACAAAATCATCAACATAAATTTTAATCAAACTTAAATAATATTTTTTACATTACTGCACTGCTAAAAATCTGCTTTAATTTTTTTCATAGCCTTTTTTTGTTTTTGACTTTTTTTTTACGATTAGAATGTGACGGTAAATGGTTTGATTTTTAAAAATTTCTTCTATTTCTAACATATTGAGCCAAATTAATTTCTTTTAAGTTTTGTTGCTGAACCTTTTAAAAAAAGTAATTAAAAATTTCAACACAATTAATTTTTTGAGTCTCAAATTCTAGATCATGTAGTTCTTTTTGTAAAACAATTTTTTAAAAATGATTTATTTTGTAAAAAGTATATATTTTGTTTTTCTTAAATTAGTCAAAAAATCCCACCTCTGCATTCATTTTGTGAATCTGTCGTTTCATGTAGTACGTACATTATTTATAGAGATTTGCAAATACATTTTTTGTATGCTTTCTTTATCATTTTAGTGGTTCTTCATTTCTTATGAAAAAAGATCTCTCTATTTGCTGTTTAATTTTCAGTTATTTTTCGAAATTTTTTTTTTTCCAAGTCAGTCAATGGGTAGTCAAATACTCTTCACGAAGCTCTCAAACTAAACTAAATGAAACTAATAATTTTTTGATAAATTAACTAATATCATTCATTAAGTTCGTACTTATTTTTACTAGGAATGCAAAAAGATTGTACATTTTATATTTAATTAAAAGAGATATTTATTATACTTGCAACTTTTAAAAATTACGTAAATTATTTGAGATACTGATCTACAGTACCAACAGTAAAGTCGATAATGCCAGGTTTTAATCAAATCTGACGTAACGCAGTTATTATAAAAAACTTTTCAAAGCAAAAAAGAGATCTTTTCTTTATCAAAAAAGCTCAAAGCTTGAAAAAAGCTATAAAATTCTGTCTAACACCTCGGTGCGCTTGAATAAAAAAAAAAAAAAAAAAAAAAAACTTGGCCTCGGTGGACAAACACATACAGGACAAAAACGCGGCGCTGACGGGCAGTCTGCCACGACGTCGTCCGTCTCGGCCTTCGCCATTAGACCACTCCGGGAGTATGCACCATCTGAGCCCTGCGGCGGGCACTCGTTTTCATCAAAGTCCGAGTCCGGAGGCGACCAGCTGCAAGGCGCTTTCGGCCGAGAGCCTTAGGTCGGCCAGCCCCGGAAGCGACAGCGTATTTTACAGTATCGAGGATTCTACGCCTGGACATTGTTGTCATCAATGCGGACGAGAGGTGCATCTTCTTCATCTTTTTTCCTTTTTTTTTCTGTTATTATTTTCACTTTTACTGCAGTCATTACTTAATTTTGGCAAGCTTCGTCTTCTTTTTTTCTCGTTCTTTTTTTTTTTTTTTCAAACAGTCACATTCATTTTGCAAAAAACTGGGTTGGATGGGCTCGACGGTTCTATTGACTCGACTAACGTTGGCAAGAGTTTTTTCTTGTTAAAATTAACAATAATTGATATCAATTGTAACTGTTTGCTTACCTACCAATCACAATTGATAATTACTTTATACATATACACGTCAGGGTTAATATTACGCGGAAATTTGCCATTCAATGGGTTTACGTCTGTGAACCTTATACTATTAAAAAAGAAAAAAAAATTTATGATCTAATACATGACGACTAGACAGAAGCTACTCAACCAATATATAAGAAGTATACAATGAAAATTCTATAAAAAATTTCAAACATCGAAGAAAAAAAGATAATAATGTAGATAAAATAGGTACCGAATCAAATCTGGAACAAAATCAGATGACAACCGTGGACAATCGGACTGACCTTAAATCTCATAAAGCGTACAATTTCACGAAATATACTTTATAAAGTGAAATAAAAAAAATCGTTTCAAAATATGTTTAAATATTTTCAAGATTCAAGAATGATAATTTTTAAAAATCTCTGAAATTTTGATGTTTTTTTTATTTAAATTATAATTGAATTTTAAATTTCAATGCTTTCAGCGAGGTTTTTTAATTGAATATGATTTTACCTATTATTGTAGCAGACTGCTGACTTTACCTAATTTTTTTAGTTAATTAACTGTTCCATTTTTAACATTTTCAAAACCTTATTTGGCCAAAAAATCAATTAATTTGTTTTTTCCATCTTTTCAAAAAAATAAATCAGTAATGACCGGCTATGCAAAAAGTACGTATTTCGAGAGTCCAAACAACATCAGAGTTTCAGGAATTTTTACAAATAAGTTTTTCATGAGTTTTTAGATCAGATCTTGGCAAGATCTGAATAAAAAAAAGTGTATTTAAAATATCAAATTTAACCACAAAACTTGATAAAAGGTATCGGAGGAGATAGTCCAGCCACCAGCAGGGTTCGCAGATTCGCCGGAAGGAGTTCATAGATCGACATCCTCATCATCAAAGCACGCTTCGGGTCAGCGACTGTTCAAAAAGTTCGACAAACGCTACAGATCCGAAGACAGGAGTGAACGAAGGCATCATCGAAGTAGCATCAGCCGATCGGACGTGCGGGCCAAGTCCGAGGAGCGAGGTACCACCAAGTCCAGCAGCAGGTACGGCGAGGACTTTAGCAGAAAAAGACTTCAAGTCAGGAGCACCGATGCAAGCATGGAAATTCTTACTGGTGAGCTACTTTCTTTGGTAAAGTACTTTGAATCAAGAACAAAGTTAAAGCTCAAAGATTAAAAACTTATTAATACAAATTTTACTTTAATTCACTGACTATAAATATTGTTTTCATTGATCTAAAGTTGAAAAATCAGAAAAATGACTTTATCGGGTTTTACTAATTATTCGTGTCGGAACGAAATAAACCAAATCAATTAAACTTTTAAAATTCATGTATGTACCTGCAATATCATTTCTTATTGTGGAAAAAAGTTTTTATCATAAACTACTCATACTCGTGTAAACTAACATTTCGACGGGTGATACGAAAAAGGGCACTTCAGCAAAATTAGCAAAGTAAAAATTAACAATGTAGGCAAGCCACGTAAAAAATAACACGAACGATTTTTTCATTATTTTGATAACTTGTTTTATTAAATAATGATGAAATCGCTCGTGTTATTTTTTACGTGGCTGGCCCACGTTGTTAATTTTTACTTTGCTAATTTTTCTGAAGTGCCCTTTTTCGTATCACCCGTCGATTTTCTCTACCAAAAACTGGAGAGAGTTTACGGTGATGTTTTCAATAAATTAAAGTTTACTAGAAAACTACGAAAAAAAAGTTGTTTACTGATTTCGCTAAAACTGACATGATTTATTCGAGTTTCTTTGATATTTTATACGTATTTTTGTTGAAATTTTGACACATACCGCGGTAGAACCGGGTCAGTATCTTTGAAACTTCAAAAAGTCTATCATATTAAACTAAACTTCGCAGAATTCTATGTATATTTTAGTGTTCTTGTAGTCAAAAACTTTCGAAACTTTTTTAAATCATAAAGTTTACGAAGGTCCTATACTTCTTAATTTTGTAATATGTTACAAAGTTTTAACAGATTTTTGTAAAACTAACAACCGTGTTTTCTAAATAAATCAAGTATAAATTTCAAAAATTTATTTTTGCATGTAATTTTCCATCCCAAATACATCATACAAATTTAAGTATAAAAAATTATATAAAAATGCGGTTCTTAACTGTTGTCAAATTATGAAAAATCTCTTAAATACAGGTCGGGAGGACGAGGACGCGTACATAGAACCATACTCGAGCGGCGAGTGGATATACATCGGCGACTTCGAGGAGAGCCACGTGTGGAAGAGACCGGACAGCAGGGACGGCGACGACGAGCTCGACGCTTACAAGGAACGGAGAGGATCCGTCGAGTCGACCGAGAGCGAGAGGAGCTTCATGAAAAAGTATCAGGCGGCCACCCACAGGATGGTGCATCGCAAGAGCAGCGGCGAAATGTACAAAAGGATACAGACCAAGTGTTTTGGTACGTTACTCTACATTTCCATGATCAACTTTTTTTTTCACTCCATAAAATCACTTTGATATCCACTGAAAAAGTTTTAAGTGAATTTTTCACACTGCGAAAGATAGAGACAAACTTTTTCAATCATCTTAAAGTTGATGTTTTAAAAATCAAACCACCTTCTTATCGTTCAATTAATAATAAGTTTACCACAAACAAGTTTGTACAATTAATAACATTAACAATTAACATCTATCACTATCAATCTCACAAAGCATCAGTTGTAAATCAAGTGCCCTTTACTCTCTAATGGTACAATCAATAAAAACTTGACTCCAAGTACGATTTATTTTAATTCAGTTGTAAATATTAAACTTCATTTTCATAAACTGAAGATCAAAGTCTTAAAATGAAAATACTGTCGGGTTTGCAAATAACCCTTGACCAGAAAACTCATAAAAACTTGTGAAGTTAGAGATAATATTTGGGTGAAAACCGGTCGCATTCTTCCCGCATCTTTAAATAAGCCCTCGCGTAATCCACGCAACCGCGGATTGCATGCACAAAGAGCGCGGACCTAAATATAATCACCGGTCGTCTGTCTCGGCGCCGCTGCCGCTGTGCCGCGGCCGGCGAGTTCGTAGGCGGCTCGACCAGGCCAGTCAGTAGGTCAGGGCGGCTCGCGTCGCGTTGCTAAGCTGCTTCGAACTGTCCAGACTTTATCATCGCGAGTTCCCGGATGCTCTGTGAATATACATTGCTTTAACCATGGTGTGCGAGTCTGCGGGCTCCGAGTGCTCCAAGGAAGTTGTGCCGGTTAAAGAGGACGAGCCTGGGCAAGTCTCAACTGGGAATCTTAAAGCCTCCCTCGAGGAGCTTCTCAAATCCATGCTCAGGGTTTGGTGCACCGAGGGACAGGCTCTGGCGAGACTCGGCGTGCTCAAACCTTCCGGTATGCTTTTTTTTATCTCCATTTTACCCTCGAATCCAGCTCTTTTTTCTTTTGAATTTATCCATTCCGTTGGACCTATGCCACTCTGGGCTTTTTAAAACTTTCGGGGATTCGTTTGTAACCACATCGACACTTTGATCAATCTAGACAAACTTAACTTATTAAAGAGGGGATTACTAGATAATCCATCAGCTAGTTAATTTCATTTTATCTTAAACTTTGAATTGATTTACACGTAAACATGTTTTATTTAACATGAAGGCAGAATTTTTTCACAAAGAATCTTTATTTTTTAATAATTGTTCATAAATGCAAGTTAAAGCTTTTTACTAAACTCGCTTGAATGCCCCGAGAAATGTTTTCAAAACTGGAGTATTTAAAAATAACTACTGATATGAAACGGAACTGCATCTTTGTATCATCATCAAGGCTCTTTCAAGTTTTAATTTTAATCTTGTCGAATTACACATGCACTTATAATTTGATGTGAAGTGTAAGAATGAAGTTTTTTTTATATATAAAAGAAAAATTTACAATAAAGCAAACTTGTGTGAATTCTATTATCGGAAACAAGTTAGAATCTTGGATGCGAGCACAGACATTCCCAGAAGCCCAGATTTACCGTGAATCACTTGGGAATCAATTGTTTAGATTCATCTGAACGTTATCTGGGGTAGGTCAGCATATATACGATGCTGAACATAATTGGCAAATTCTCGGCCTGTTTTACAAGAAAATCAAATAATCGAATAAAACTTTTATCACTGCGCCTGCAACGTGAAATATATATTTTTTTTTCTAAAATCTAAAACTATATTTTACTGCTTATTTAAAGAAGAAGAAAAAAAATTACTCTTTAAGAGTCGTAGTTGCATTATATGTGTACGTATGCACAACTAGAACTAAAATATATTTGAAAAGTATAAAACGTAATTTCTTTTAAGACTATTTAACAGAAAAACCATGCATAAATGCATAACTAAAGTCTGTTCCCTATGTTCAAGACAATTGAATACTCGAGGTATTTAAAATAGCACCGGTGGTTCTGTCAATACAGATGTATTTCCGGTGTTATTTCGCGGCTCTTCAAAGTCGAACAGTTAAAAGCAAATCACGCACAGATGAAAATAACCGTTTGATTTACGATGGAGTTTGGTACTCGGTCTGGTCTGTACCGAGAGCCAATGGACAAAGATAAACAGGCGCAGACACTATAATCGGAAAGTCGTAAACGAGCCAGCTATCGAGGACCGAAATGCGCTCTCGGTATCCGTTCCTAATCATAATGGTAACAAACACCCCAAACGAGTCGCTCGCAACACAGTGGATTCTGCGTTAGTGCTCGAGGATCGATAGAGACCGGGCGCAGCGCCGCGCCGTGAATTTCAATCTCCGAGTCAATTTTCGAGGGTGCGACGCTAATTCGTTGACAACCCCACGGCACTGAAAATGAATGAAAGTCAATTACACTAAATCGATGATGCCCTTCGGTTACTCTTCCTCGATCCGGCGAAATGCAATTATTTGTCTGTCGCGTGGGCCTAATCGAGACGCAGCCAAAAAGCTTTCGCATTGGCACGTGACGGAGTTCGTTCGATCTCTTAACTTTTAAACTTGACTTTATTTCATCTGACCTTGAATTTTAAATCCGTATTGAGAGCTAAGGCGAAGGCTGATTAATCTATGCAACGTTTGTTTTTCGAACGTCTTTTTATATTTAATTTAGCCAATTCGAGCTTACTTGGTTCGGCTATTGATAAGTTTTTTATGTAAGCTTTTCGATAATTAATTTCTGGCGGACAAGTAATTAAGTTAAAGATATTTTTAACAAAACGTTTCATAACACTATTTTTCAAAATATTCTTACAGTTGATCGGAAAAGAGTTTTTTATTGTGAAAAATCTTACAACATAAAAAACATATTAAATCAACGATATAAATCAGGACTTTGCTGTGTAATAACATGAGCAACGATTATTTCCGGAATAAAATACCATTCTAAGCATAGCTTATCATGTAGGCGTTCCAATAAGGTATGTTACCCGGCTGGCATTTCAACAATCAATGAGTTGCACATACTTAACCGTCCAGATTTATCTAATTGAGCTAATACGTCGAATTTAAATTGTACTGTTGATGGTTATTATTTATTATTAATTCAAAAATTAATATTGTTAATCGTAACCGTAAGTTCGGACATAGCAGCGCTTGAAGTTCGCTGATCGATTAGTTCAAACAAAATAGTACATTTCTGCGGACTAAGCCGAGGTAGAGGTTTGCAACAATTGAGCCTCTACGACCGCATTTCAAAATATATTTTTTCTCATGAGACATAGAAAATAAGGGATGAACGTCCGATTTTGAGGTTAGAGTGCAGAAAAAACATATAAATAAGCAACATCGTGATTTAATACTTATCCGATGACTCAATTATACGAGGGGCTACGCACTCCAGAATCACTAAAAGAATCACACATAAAAATTAATATGATCAATAAAATATCAATTTCATATCAAATAAAAATCATCGAAAAATATTATTTTTAACGAAATATCAATTGAAATTGGATCAAAGACTCTCAACACTTCAAATTTGCCAAAAGAATCACAAAAGAATCAAAAAGAATCAAAAAGAATCAAAAGAATCATCAGTGATTCTGGAGTGCATAGCCCCTCGCAATTATAGTTAATAAATTTTCACATAAAATAAGAAAGGTTCAATTTCATTTTTTTCTTTTTTAATTTATAATATTCATCACCGATAAAGTTATAAAAATAGGTTTTCAAAAAACATTCTTTGGTGAAAAGTTTTTATACTGAAAAAAAAAAATGTTAACACAAACAAAATTATTAACTAACAACAAAATTTACCAAGTTATTAGGTTTTTCCCTTGCAACAAACAAAAATACGGGTAATGTACTCGTTTTTCATAAATTACTATGTAAAGCTAATAAAAATAGTTTTATCGCGCTATTTGCAACCATTATATGTACGTTCACGGTAACTTTCATACTTTCATTCACTCAATCTACGGAATTAATAAATACGCTTATTGAAAAAGTTTTTATTGCAGCAGAAGTTTTCTTTGATATTTAGTTTTACTTTCAACTCACCAAATTCATGGTAAATAATTTTATTTTTTTTACACTTCCATAAAATATTTTTTAATCTTTTAGTATAATTTCATCTTCATCAACAAAAATATTTTCTCGAATATCAGTAAAAAAGGAAGAAATTCCAATAATACATTTCAGTATTAATTCTAAACCACTCTTCGACCTATACACTATTAAATTTAAAAATCATAAAAATAAAACATCACGTTAAAATAAAAATAATGCTTTTGTTTGAAGAATCCGACAAGAGGGTTGTGGTACGCCGAGAGGTCGGAGGCGAGTTCGGATTCCGCATCCACGGTTCTAAGCCAGTCGTAGTGTCAGCCATAGAGCCGGACACGCCAGCCGAGAGTTCCGGATTAGAAGTCGGAGACATTATAATGGCAGTCAACGGGAAGAGCGTGATGGAGGCAACGCACTCGGAGGTCGTCAGACTCGCTCACTCGGGTACAGATGTCCTTGAACTCGAGGTAGCCAGAACCTGCAACGTCCTCGCGCCCCAAGTCGGCAGGGAGGGACAGGCCAAGGAAGCTAAGCAAGAGCCAGCGCTTTGCTCGGGATACCTGTGGCGAAAATCTAGGAGTGGACTGGTATCCTCGAGCTCTCAGGACAAATGGGTGCGCCGCTGGTTCGCTTTGCGTCGCGACAATTGCCTTTATTACTACAAGACTGATACGGTCAGTTTTACTCTTAGTTTTTTTTTTATTACTGCTTTTAATTTTACTTAAATGCCTAATTTTGGTAATACTTTTTTCAGGATTCACAGCCAATAGGAGCAGTAATGCTTTTGAAGTACGACGTAGAACAAACTCACGAATCACGGCAGCATAGTTTTGCCATCAGGAAGCATGGTGCTCCCACTCTACATCTTGCAGCTGATTCGGATGATGCTGCTTCTCGCTGGTGCCAAATAATTAGCGAAGCTGTTGAAAGAAATAATAAGGTGATTGACAAACATATTTTTAAACAAAACGAATCTTTAAATATACCATATAATTCGTCTACATCCAAACAAATTTCAACCTATGTAAAGATGAAATTTTAAAAACCAACTTTGGTAATTAAACTATTACTAATTAGACGTACTAGATTAGATGAAAAATTTTGATAGCAGTATGAAAAACACTAAAAATTAAGGTTTTGCTGTATAAATTAGAACAAGTCTTTAATTTTATTCTCTGAAATATTTTTTTGAGTGTTCTTAATTAGATGAATTAATTTTTTCAAGGAATTGTTGTTAGTGCTCACTAATAGCTATCTGAAAATTAATTCTACAAAATCTAGAGTACTTAATATTTTTTAAACCGATAACATATTTTTGAGCTTGTCAATTTTATATAATTTCTCGAGTAGTTGTGATGGTTTTTACAAATAAGTGAGCTACTCTTGACTGCAAGAGTCATCGAATTGACGTTCAATGAAATTTAAATTGTACTCAAAACTCGTGATTGCAAGATCAAAAACGTAGATGATCATCTGGTTTTTATCTCATTGTATATTTATAACTACTATATTATTATTTTCTGAATAAATTGAATATTATGAATACACAAAAAAAAATAAATGAATGAAAACAGTATGATAAAATAAAATTTGATTACAGGCGGACACGTGGCTCGACGCATCGCTGAGACTTCAGCAGGTGCCACCGTACATGATTCAACGTGCCGACTGTTTCGGCTATCTGAGCAAGCAGCACGAGCGGGTGAGGCGTACCTCTTCGCCGACCGGTTGGTCGAGACGCTACTGCGTCCTCAAGGATGCGGCCCTGTACTTCTACGACGACGCCAACGCCGAGCAGGCCTTCGGTGTGGCTTGTCTTCACGGCTTCAGGGTGCACGGAAGCTCCCCCAGCTCGGGTGGCAGGAAGCACGCCTTCGAGCTTCAGCCGCCCGACCCTACCCAGAGGATTTACACCTTCGCCGCCGACACTGAGATGGATAAAAAACGGTCAGTATAATATATACATATTTTTTTATGTATGTTTATGATAAATGACTTAAATACATATTCATTCAATTTCACAGATGGCTTGCTGCGCTTGAGTATTCGATCGATAGATGGATTAAAATAGGTTGACGATAGTGAGACTAAGTTATTTAAAATACGGTGTCCATCCATACGAATAGTGAGATGGAATAACACGTAATGCATCATTTTAAAAACTTCCCTGTATCATCCTACGCGTAAAATCCCTCTTTCGTAATTTAGTATCATATTGGATACTTAATCGTCCCCTCACCGTCCCACATGTCACTACACACCTACACTGACGACGAATATTTATAATTATCATAAATTTTAGAATATTATTGTTATAGTGTACGTTATTACGTAAAACCGATATTTGCCTCTTTTAATAAATTTCAAGTACAGTTTTCGGTATTATACGTTTTTTGGATAAGTTAGATACCTTTCTATTGTAAACATCTTTCATATGTTGATAATGCGTAAGAGATTGTGAATAAATCTTGATTTTCATTCTTAAAAATTTACGATTAATATTTTAAAACAACTTTTATGGTACTTTGTACTTAGATATTTTTAAGTTACGTTTGATAAACACAATTTATAAATATATTATTATAAATAAAAACATAAAATATTAATGTAAAGTAATGTTAAAATAACGTATAAATTACTCACAGATTTTAAGTAAAGTAAAGTTTATATGCCTGAATATTAATTTTATGTTCATAGTTTATAAATAGTTTTTGGAGACTATTACTGATATTAAAAAAAAAAAAGGCGCATGAACATAAAAAAAATAAACTAAAAACATTTACATGCAATGTAAAAACGAACTATAAAGTGCATATAAATTGTATAGAGATCTGCAAACTACTGATGTGAGCAGATATTTTATGATATATAAAAAACTATAAGTGGACGAAAACGATCAATTGCGACCATTAAAGTATAAAGTAAGATCTCTGACGAAAATCGAAAAAAATTGAAAAAGAAATAATAACAGTAGGTAAAATAATTAAAAACGTTGAACGTCATTGATATTGCTGTCAAAAAAAGGTCCAGCTTTTATGCGTGATAGATTGAATGTCTACATTTGAGAAATTGAGTGAGTGTAATATGTGTTAATTGTTACTAAAAACATTAATTATAAATACAAACGGAGTGCGAGTAGAAAAAAAAATAGTAACTTCGAGTTTGTATACCTCGCGCTTGCACCCAGTGATGGAAGGGAGCAGCATTTAAAATTAAAAAAAAAAAAAAAACGAAAAATTTCCGTGAAAGAAAAAAGAAACGAAAAAATTTCATCGCAAATTAAATAAACATAACTATTTAAGTGTTAATAAGCGAAAAACAAAAATTGTAAAACGAGAGCAGATATTATAATAATTTATTGTACCGTAATTAACCAGCAGTGCACTATTGTGTTCTTTCTCTTGATGGATATAGTTATTAAATAAAGAAAAAACTAATTAAAACATTCTAAAAACAAAACAAACAAATTAAGAAAAGAACAAATAAAAAAAAGACATTAAATCAGAAACTAAATAAAAAATTATGAAATAAAGACTTGAATAAAGATTATTTAATGGTAGTAAAAAAGTTCATTTCTTGTCACCCATATTTTTTTATTTCATATAATACTAGATAGCAATTTATCAAAACTCGATGCGTATACATTAATTGCATGTTGTCAAACATTAATGTAAAGTAATTTTTTTTATAAATTCTTAAATAATAATTATTTACACCCTGCTAGAAGTTTCAACAGAACGTCTGGGGTGCCCGCCAGATAGTGGGCAGAAAATTCTGTCAAGCTTATTATTTTATGTATATGTCTATATATATACATATATGTATATGTACCTAGATGCGTTGATGAGAGGTTAGTTTACAAATCGGAGCAGCAGCATGCAGCTCCGATGTTACAAAATTGATAAAAAATAATCAAATAATTTTATAGAAATATAATTTTAATTTTTAATCGATGAATTATGCTTGCTGTTTGAAAATCCTAACCTCTCCCTGCTGTATAGCCACACGTACAATTTGAACAAATTTTTTTTCTTTTGCTAAATATTTTAACACCTATGGAGTCAGGGCAGTGACCTAGCGCATAGGATAGCGATTACAACCTGGAGATGATTTCCCCAGGAAGTTTTGACTCCGGAGAGGCCAGGGCGTATACCTGGTGCACCTGGTGATACTTACGCCAGGGAGATGATTTCCTCAGGAAGTTTGGACCTCGGAGGGGCCAGGGCAGATACCTGATGCACCTGGTTATACTGAAACCTTGGAGATGATTTCCCCAGGAAGTTTGGACTCCGGAGGGGTCAGGCTGAACACCCGGTGCACCTGGTGATACTTACGCCTTGGAGATGATTTCCCTTAGAAGTTTTGACTCCGGAGGGGCCAGGGCGGATACCTGGTGCACCTGGTAATACTTACGCCTTGGAGATAATTTCCCCAGAAGGCCAGGGCGGACACCTGGTGCCCCTGGTGATACTTACGCCTTGGAGATGATTTTATCAAGAAATTTTGACCCTGGATGGGCCAGGGAAAATACTTGGTGTACCCGGTAATAACCCAACTCTGAAGATGCTATCCTAATAGTAAACTTGATGATGTGAACCCACTGGGATCAAAACTTTCTGAGAAAATCATCTCCAAGGCGTAAGTATCACCAGGTGCACCAGGTGTTCAGCCTGACCTCTCCGGAGTCCAAACTTCCTGGGGAAATTATCTCCAAGGTGTAAGTATTACCAGGTGCACCAGGTATCCGCCCTGGCCCCTCCGGAGTCTAAACTTCCTGAGGAAATCATCTCCAAGGCGTAAGTATCATCAGGTGCACCAGGTGTCCGCCCTGACCCCCCCGGAGTCCTAACTTCCTGGGGAAATCATCTCCAAGGCGTAATTAATACCAGGTGCACCAGGTGTTCAGCCTGACCCCTCCGGAGTGCAAACTTCCTGGGGAAATCATCTCCAAGGCCTCAGTATAACCAGGTGCACCAGGTATTCGCCCTGGCCCCTCCGGAGTCCAAACTTCCTGAGGAAATCATCTCCAAGGCGTAAGTATCACCAGGTGCACCAGGTGTTCAGCCTGACCCCTCCGGAGTCCAAACTTCCTGGGGAAATCATCTCCAAGGCGTCAATATCACCAGGTGCACCAGGTATCCGCCCTGGCCCCTCCGGAATCAAAACTTCCTGGGGAAATCATGTCCAGGTTGTAATCGCTATCCTATGCACTAGGTCTCCGCCCTGACTCCATAGGTGTTAAAATATTTAGAAAAAGAAAAAAAAATTTGTTCAAGTCCATTGTACGTGTGGCACACGTATGCCACACGTGTGGCTATACAGCAGGGCTGGTATTGTGTGAATAATATTTTAAAATTACATCAAAATGGATGAGAAAAATGTTCAACATAAGGAAAAAAAAAAAAGAAAAATTTCAGAGTCAAGTTATGTAACTGAACATATTTTTGTTAGCAATCCATGTTACAATTTAAAATAAAAAGGTTTAGGCTATAGCTCGCCAGAATCCCTATGCGTAAAGCATTGGCCTTCTGTCAAGAATCTGGCGATTAACCCTACTAAATTTCTGCCCAATTTCGCTAAATCTGCCCACTGTCTGGCAATATTCTGGCGGAAATTTCTCGCAGGGCACGTAAACTTTCAAACAATATTGACTTTATATTAATTCAGATTTTTTTTTCTCCTAAATCAATAGCAACTAGTAAGGCTGTGCATTTGGTTGATACGGAATCTGTCCAGGTTCTTTACGAATAAAATTTTTTTGATAATATCAAAGATTTTATAAAAATATTATTGTAAGGTCGAGAATTAATCGATATCTAATGACAGAAATTTTTAATTTAAATTTGAATTTATTCAATCAAAGGATATAGGTTTAAATAAGAGAGTATTTAAGAAGGACAGAAGAACATGCAAAGTTAATTTCATTACAACCTAATATAGGTTTTAGTTGAACCTATTTATTACCTCATTTTCCGTCGCTTAGATTTGACAATTTGTACATCGAAATTTATACTGAGTTTTATGTCGAGCAGACTGGGTGAACTGCAGCCTCTCTGTATTGGATATGTGATTCTTTTATATTATAAAAAAAGCAGACAATTCGTTTATAAGAAAAGAAGTTTTGCTAAATTCAATAAAGTAAGTTTTTTGAGAGTTAAAAAATTGGGGTGACTTTGACACGTATATAAGATAATTTATGGGTCAAGTTAAAAAATTTGTTTTAATGTTTAAACCGTAAATAATACTTTCAAAAAATTGGCGGTTATGGAATTTTTGAAGCTCCTCAAGGTCACCAAGGAATGACGATAGTCATTGTTATACTGGTCAAAGTCACCACAGGGTTTTCTGAAAACCGAAAAAATTGTTTCAAAATTTGTACAACGATTGAAGAATTCTTTTACATGCCATAGTGTACGCTGGTATTATTTTAAAAGATAATACAAATTAAAAAATAATTTTTGCAATAAAAAAAGTTATTCTGGTTTTTTTAATGGAAAGTTTAAAATTATGGATATATTTAAAATATTTTCATGCTACTTCTTTCAGCGTGAAAGAAAAAATTTTAAGTTTAATAAAAAAAAAAAAATATATCTTACCTTATTAGTAAAAACATAAATCTATGAATAAAAATTTTAGTGTGAATGAATTGGGCTTGTTGAATCATTAACCATTATTGCGTAGAGTTTTATAAAAAATCGATTCTGTACAAAGCCAGCCCAGTTCAGAGCACACAATTTTTATATTTTTATTTAATTTTTTTGCAGTTTTGCAATGATTTAAAAATTTATTGAAATTGATTTTTTCCAAACCAGCAGAATCGTAATTGCGTTGTTTTTTTAGATTCAACTCCTATCTTGAAGAGTAATGAGTAAATTGCTAATAAGTTGATTGGCGATGGACTTCGGCTTGTACAAGAATTTTTTAATTGCATAATCAAAATTAATGAACTCTTTTGTACAAAACTTTTTTTGTTTTATTTGAAAAAATTTAATGTTTACTTATAAATATTAATCACGTACTCACAGTTAAGCCATCACGGTACAATGTTAGCCACAGTGCCCTTATAGCTTTTTTAAATGCGCCTGGATAACTTCAACCAAGCATACAGTTTTCGCTGGAATGTTGATGTGCATGAGTTTATTTCAAATCTTTCAAGTCAGTTATAACATATTATTTATATAAATTCTCCATTATCATTTTATTTAAAGCACAATTCAATATTTTATTTACTAAATACACAAAAAAAAAAAAAAATCTAGTTCCTTTCAACAACCTTTTTTAAAAATCTATATTTTGACAATATATTATCAACTGTACAAAAAATTTCAAAAGCATTAAGTAATCTATTTTGGCTGGTTTGAATATATAAAATTTACAAAGAGTAAATCTCTATAACACCTGTAAAGCAAATAACTAAACAAATAAATAGTTCTGATCCATTTTATTTACGGGAGTTTTTTTTTTACTTGAAATGATCTTGAGCTTCAGAATATAATTTTAGATAAATCAACATTAAATCATCGAAGACTCAATAAAATACTTTAATGCATATTTACATTAATATTGTAACCTATTGAACGACCATTTTAATAAGGTACACTATTGCAACCAATATGATAAATTTAAAGATATTTTTAATATTTTTTATCTATCTATACAGTTTATAAATGCTAAGGATGTCATTAAGGAAAGTGTTGACGGTGGGCTTGTATGAAAGTACCTCCAAAAACTCAGAAAATAATTACAACAACAAGAAATCAACGAGTATTGATATGATAGTTGGAGCCTCTACTGGCATATATTATTAAAGGATCATGTATAGTAATTGTTAGAATCTTTAGTTTTTTCCTTTACACTTGGGTATTTTTTGTTGGTTGTGTAATTGCTACCGCATTATTAGTACCCAAGAAGCTATTATTAAGGAGCTCGAGATAGCATTAGCCATTAATTATTTATTAAAATCAATAAATAAACAAGGGCATGTACGTAATATGATAAAACTTATATAAATTAAACAAAGGAAAATTCCATAATCATTGTATTCGGGGCTGTCAGTAAACAATGATACACTCACTACCGCTGGATGACGACGACGATCTGCTACTCCCCGTTTTGATAGCGCGGAGATAAAAGAGCCGCTCGGGCATGATGATGATGATGATGATGATGGTGGTGGAGGTATATTCTCATTACGCGTCGTGCAGGCATGCGGCTCTTTCTCCGCAATGCAAGTGCAACTCGGCGAAGGGCAGCCGGTGCAGAGCGGCCGTGAGCCGCAAGCCCGAGCGAGGCGAGCGAGCTGCCGTTGCCGGAGCAAGGGAACTAGTTCAGAGTTAACAAAACGACCGGGCTCCGGTGCTCCGGGCTGAATCGTATGTGTACACCATGCACGCACGCACTGCAGCTTTGCTTCTAAATTATTCCTCCTCCTCCTCCCTCCCTCCCCCAGCCGAGCGTCTTGCCTAAAGGCTCTTGCAGCCAAGATGCTCGAGATATCGGAGGGGACTCTCTCTTGCATCTAGTCACCGCTGATCACGACGGGCTTCTAGTTTTTTTTTTTTTCTTTTCTTTTCTTTTCTTACGCTTCTTTTTTTATGCAAGGCCCTTTTATTTTCTCTCCCTCTCCTCTCCTTGACTTATACCTTTTTTAAACTCTGAATATTATGCGACTCCGCGCTTCTTTCTCTCCCCGAGCCTCTGCTACCGCGTTTGCTGTTTTCGCTTTGTTTACTCTTGCATAAGATTTACACACCGGGCCCAAGCGCAGAAATTTTCAAAGTTTCAAATAGTTTTCTTCTTATCTACGGGCCTATGAGAAATGATTGTTATCGTTACCGTACTGAACTGTATTTTACAGAAAAGAAAAGGACCCTTGAAACTGCTGCTGCAACCTCTATATATTTATGTTCTAATCAACTTTTACATGATTATGTTTTTTATCTTAATCTTCTGATTTTTTTTTTTTTTTTTTTTTTATTAATTGCAAACAAATTTGATACGCTGCATTTTTGGATACGCATAAAAATTTCACTCTAATTACTGAACTTTACATTGAATAAATATTTTCACTCTCAGCAATGAAATTTCTCGTCTTTTTTCATACTTATTTAATTTTATTTAAATTAAAACTCCTGACTCAAAAATGAATGCATCTTTATTCATCTCAATCAGAATGAAGATACTTATTTTTAGTGAAAGAGAAGAAGAAATAATTTCATAAACCTTGATATTATTTTACAGTCACATAATTCGTCTTTTATCAATAAATTTTCTTTAATTTAAAAAATTAAAATTTTTTCTAAAGAAGAGAAAATTTCTGATTATGTAGTATTATTGTATTGTTACAAAGCATTATTAAAATGAAACTAAAAAAAAAAAAATTTTAAGATGAAGACAAATGAATCACTCGACACTTGATTCATCTGTATCAAGTATTCAAAATAATAGTACAGAAGAAGAAATTTTATTATATCTGATCTGTAAAAAATAGTCTCACGCTTGTCATGACCTCACTAAACTCTCTTCAACATGACGAAGTTAATTTTGGTCTTTAAGAATGTTTCATGGTTTCTTTCGATAAGGCTAGCGTCATTTGACTTACCGTTAAGTCCGGTTTTACTATGACCAGCATTTCATACTAGCACCTTATACGAATGCTTATTTGTATATTTTATGAATAGAAACTGAACAATCAATTTTTGAGCTTCATCATTCTTTTTTAATAATTAATAACTCGAGTAGCTAAATCAGGTATAAAAAAAATAATTAACTGAACTTGTACTTGATATTAATTTTGGATGTACGAAAAAATAGTTGTTACTATTGAAAAAAAATTTTAACTTTTGAGCGTTTAAATTTATGGTAGCAACATAATGATAATGTCACAGAACTAACCGCAAGAAGTGTCGGCAGTTTTTTTCAGTTTAAAAATATTGTCAATGTCTAAAAGAAGCGCACAGGTCGACGTAGAAGCAGTAGCAGCAAGATGAGAAGCGTATTTCGGAAACAACGTATTTGGTAAGATAAGCGCATGTTTCGAATTTCAGCTTATCGCAAAAAATTCTCTTTCCCGAACCGAGGTGGTGCTTCTGCGGGGGCTCGCGTGTTCGCGTTCAACATTCCGAGGCTAATCGTCGAGTAGTCAAGGTAGTAGTCAGACGGAAGAAAAGCAAAACGCGAGAAGAGAAGGAGAAGAAGAAGCGAGAGGTAGGGGAACACGGGTATACCCTGGTTTTTTAGTCGGCGAATCTCTTAAGGAATGCGTCGATCTTCTTCTCTATATTAAACTCCGCTCGGGCCCAGATCTCGCTCTCCCTCTCGTTCTCCCTTCCTCCATAACTCTCCCAGCGTTGTATACAATCCCCTGGTCCCAAAAAAACGAGGCAAGAAAAGAAAACGAAAAAGAAGACGCTAACCGAGAGCCCAAACTCCAAAGGACAACAACAGGTATTAGGGGGAATACGGGAAGAGACCAGCAGCCGTGGCTTGCTTGCTTAACTTTACGAGAGCAAAACACAAAAGAATCTCAGAGGTCCGTCTTTTTAGCGTGTGCAGACTGTTCTTATGGCAGCGATTTGTGCCACAAGGTCATCCCCTTCGAACCATACGCGCTGGAATTTCGGTTGAGGACTGTGTGTGTCGAAATGAGTCTAATTACGATTCAAAAGCGGCCTTTCTGGGAGCTCCGTATGAAAAGTCAATTATAACGCCAACTATGAGCCTTTCTTTGAGACTCATCGCTGCTTCTTTTTAAACTGTTCTACGCTACTGGGATCGTCACCGCGTTGGTAACCCCCGGCACGTGCATTACCTTTTTTTTAATGTCAAAAATGCTGACTCCTCGCGGATGGACTGGCATTTTAAAAGCAGCCAACTTTGGGAATGAACCTGTGGTAAATTGATAATAAACCTGTGATTCATCCTCAAGCCGTGCGATTTTCATAAAGATTAAATTATTTGTCCCATCATGTTTTTTAAAAAAATTGCAATCTGACTATTTCTGAGAGAATTTATTTTTATTTTGCTGTCAACGATCGAAAAAATCTACGAATTCTTTGATGCTAAAAAATTTATAAAAAAATTACAAGTTGACTCAAGTTCTTATGTTTAATGTCCCTTAGTTGCTTTTTTTTTTAAAAAAAACAATGAATTTTTAGAAAGAAAAAAAATCTAAGACTAGCGTGAACCTACGAAAAGATGATTTTTGAAGTCTGATAAATCCTCTCTCAAAATTGTATTTCGTGTGTTGCACTATTATCGAATTATTGATTTATCACATAAACTATAAATCCTCTATTATATTAAGAAGTTTATTATTTCGTCGACGACTTCCTTTTTAAAAAAAAGTGACTTAGACGTCTCAATCAATTAGAAATTTGGTATACTCAGGGGTTTTCGGGGGTGCTGATCACGAATCCAACATTCATTTTTAAATTTGACCTATGTAAAGTCTATTTATTCTAGGTTGAAATTTATTTTTTCTCAGGCTCTTTTCAGAATTTGACGTCTATGATTGATTAGAAACTGAGTAGTCAGGGATTTTTGGAGTTGCTGACTACGAAACTGACCTCTATTTTCTGATTTGGCCTATGTAAGGGCTACTTACTTAAGGTAAAAATTCATTTTCAATAGAATTTTTTTGAAACTTCGTATATGGAAGTTTTTGGGGTTGCTGATTATGAATTTGACTTTTATTTTTAAAATTGACCTACGTAAAGGGCTACTTACCTTACTTACGTAAGGTAAAAATTTATTTTCAATAGCATTTTTTTGAAACATCGTATAAGAAGGTTTTTGGGGTTGCTGATATGAATCTGATATTCATTTTCAAAATTGGTCTACGCAAGAGCTACTTGCTGAAGGTTAAAATCTATTTTTCATAGTTTCTTTTTCAAACTTTGTTTACAGGGGTTTTTAAGGTTGATGATTACTAATCTGACATTTATCTTATAATTTGGTCTATTTAAAGGGCTACTTATTCTAGGTAAAAATTTATTTTTAATAGCATTTTTTTTCAAACTTCATGAACCGGGTTTTTAGGGTTGCTGATTATGAATCTGATATTCATTTTCAAAATTGAAACAATATATTTCTTATAAAAATTTTAAAATTTAATATATTTCGGTATGAACTATTTTTTTTATGTATTTTATTTTAGATACTCTAACAATATTTCTAAACTTTTTGTTTTAATTTAAAAATAAAATAAAGATAACTGAATTCTCAACCGAGCAAGCATTAGCGCAGTGAGGTAAAGAAGCTAGTAAAAATTATAATTTTTACAACTTTTACAATTTTTTTGACAAAGCATTTTTTCCCCCATAATCTGGTCGAAAACCACAACAGTTCTAAAATATTAGAGACTAGTTAACTTTTTGAAACAATTTTGGGGTCGAACGATGTACCTTACTTTTGTCTTTAAAGTATAATAGATAAGTATAAAATATTAAATATATTTATGATATTATTGAAAAACTGTTTTTCACTGAGGTTCACTTTATAGGCTAGAAGGAACCATAAAATTTACGTGAATTTACGTTTTTAAATGGCATGGCTTTTAGATTTTTACAGGTCATCGACAACTTTGTTGAATATGCTCGATCCACGAAATCTCTGCAGGTAGAAAGAAGCCAAAAACAATAAATTATGAAGTTTTGAATAGTTGGGAACACTCAAAAATGGCTATTACGTTCGATCCATGCCTAAAAGTGATTTTTATACCCCTGTTCTTAATTTTCTTGGTTAAAATCAATACATATATAACGCTTTACTAATAAAACTGGATGCACTTGATCAAAATGATAATGAATAGGCTTGATCAACCCTAGTGTACCTAGTATGGCCACCTCCTTTTATTAATTGTATACATGAATAAAAAGAGATTATTAGTAAATGTTCAGCTCAAGTGCTTTGAATTAACAAGAAATAAAGCTTGAAAGCGATTTTTGGCCGTGATCGGCAAAATTTATTTTATAGAGTTAATTTTATAACGTTTTTTACTTTATATTACTGGAAAAATTTTGAAAAAGTTTGGGCAACTCATATGAAAGTATTGAGTCACAACATTTTTGTCTTTTTCAACAATTTTTAGTATAAATTATTCCTGAGTCTGAACTAATGGATTAAAAGAGAAGTTACAGCCAAGGAGGTAGCCTTATAAGAAGCAAAAAATTTTTGTATCGCGAAAAATTACATTTTAGCAAAAAAACTGGCATTTTAAGCCTTTTTATCATAATCGGACGTGTAAGGTCTTACTTTAAAGCTCTTGAATCGAGCTTGAAAATGTGATCCTACTTGTTTGAGTATATTGATTTGTTGAGCCACAGTATCCGTTCACGCTTAGCATGGCTACATTTTGTACACCCACATTATGTATAATTCTTAATGAATCGTCAAAAAATTCGAATGATTTTTCTAAACTTTTCGAAAATCATCTCCCGAGTATACTATAAAGTCTTCGGTGATAGGTTAAAAATACAGGTGCTCTCTTATTTACCAAGGTTAACATTCAAAAGCATTGAATCCGATATGATGTGGTGTATCATAACAATTTTGAAAATTTTTATGAAATTGATCATGATCTGTCTCAAATATAACGTATTAATTTTTAAAATTTGTTTATATAAATTATTTTCTCTGGCTAGAATGAGCTACTGGAAAATTTAAAAAACTTTAGTCTTTAGTTTACATGGTAATTACATTTTTTTATAGTATATAGTTTTTATATTAATTTTTGCAAACTTGCATAATATATAATATACACAGAATTTTCGAAATACTGAGAAAAAAGTAATAAACTAAACTTTAGTAAGAAAAAATGCGTGTGAAAAAATACGTAAAAAAATATTGACCCTCCATTGACTTTGAACAAGGAAAATATTTATATATGAAACCCAATAAGTAGGGGAGACTTGGTCGGGTTGTCATGCGGGGTAGCATGTCCGTTATATCCCAAAATTCTCGGATTCTTGTTCCAACCCCTCAAATTTTTTGTTTACGATGTAAAAGTATTTTTGAAACTAAAAACCATCGGAGCTCTGAAGTTTTAGAAAAAATAGTCATAAAAAAATCATATCATTATTTTGTAAAGCTAGACGGGGATGAAAGACTCCGTCGGAACTCTTACATATATTATTCGGAAGGTGTTTCAAAAAAGAAGTTCTCTGACAATTTTCAGATATTCATCATCAAATCTTCAGCCATGGCATCAAAATAACAATTTTTTAACCCTTTTTAAAAATAGTTTTTTTTTTTTTTTTTTTAATTTTTTAAAAATCTTTTTCTCACTGTAAGTTTATGTATCGTTCCCAGTATAAAGTTTTGTACTGAGAACTTCACATTTATATTACTGTATTTTTGACCAAATTGATCAGGAAATTACATTTCTGTGTAAGATAAAGAATCCAAAAACTCTTGAATTTTTTTTTCACTTTTATGAAGCTCGTCAAGGGAAGCATATCTGACTCTGTGCCTTATCCCAAACATAGTAAGAATGAACGGGTGAGCCAATATACTTCTTGTGTGATGGCTTCGAATTCAGACCTCCCGATGGTTCTGGGACCAAGAGAGCATCTGAATTTGACTTTCGTGTTCCCTGGGCTAATAAATCTTACTTCCGTGGATCCTTTCGGGTGTAAGGATGCTTACTTTGGAACAAAATACCCGCAAAAATCCGTGAATGCTGCCAGCCCTCATCTTTTAGGACACGTTTCTACAACTTCTGGCGCTAAAAAAAGGTTAAAAAAATTCAATTTATTCAAGTAACCTAGCTGTTTCGATTTTTAACCTAAAAACTCAATTATTTTTAATCTTTGATTACTCTAATATGAAGTAATGACGTAATTAAGTTTAGAATAAAAATAATTTTTGGCATTTTTTAGGCATAAATAAAAAATTTAAAAAAATCTGCTAATTTTCCCTGGTCTCCTTCATACAAAATTGAATTGATATCCATCACTATTGAAACCCCCGACGCTCTTTCGTGGAAATATTATCAGAGTACAAAACAGTACCAAATTGTAGAGATAACTAAGCAATCAGTAAATTTATCTGTTCTAGGATACTCTAAATAGATACCGAAAAAGAAGATGCGTTTTTTAAGATGAAGTCTTTAACTTAATCCAAGAAGTGGCTGACCTTATTTCTCCAGATTTGCAGCAGCACAAAAAAAATTTCCAAGGTCCATAATTCTGTGACGAATCGTAATGTTCATTCTTTGATGTAACAAGAAAAAATGTTTCACCTTAAAACCAGAATTTTATCATTTTAATTTTTACACTTTATAATAATAAAAAAACTTATTTTAACTTTTGAAAAAGGTAATCATATAAATGTAAATCTTGCGATAAAGAATATTATCGAAAAATATGCAAAAGTTATTTTCTCGCAAACCTGAAATTAAAGTTCAATTTGTTGCAAAAGAGGGGGGTACGGTATGCCAACGTTTTCAAATAAAAAGAATGTCTTAATCGAATCGAACGAGTTGGTGTAGCAGAAGGGACTTTTTCAATCTACAAAGTACTTTCAGGTACTCGTGTATAATCGATTCTCTGGCCACGCGTAGCGTACAAAAACACGTGTAAGAGCGAAAAAAAAACCAATAAAAAGAAAGAAAGAAGTAAAAAAAAGAGTAATGTGGAAGGAGTGGATGAGATACTCGGTGAATCGTAAATGTATGGGATATCGCTCGGGTAAAGTTGGTGGTTACACGGGCTCGCACGCGTGCACAAAGAGAACGTGATCACCAGCTTAAATGTGCTTTGCCAACGCCTGCTGTGGTCAACGCAGTAGTGCTACAGGGGGATAAGACCCCTTCGTGACAAGAATCTCCAGGGGTGGCTGCAGCTTTAGTCCAGGGCTTTTAAGAGCCATAAAACAAAAATGAGAAGAGAGGTAAAAAAGGCACTCTTATAAGCGACGACCAAGAGTCAGGCTCGGTTGAAAAAGAAAGGGAAGGGAAAGAAAAAAATAAGAAGAAGAAGAAGCAGGCTAACACCTTTATTCCTCTCTTAATGGCATTCTAATGGGAGTCTCGAGGACAATGATAAGCCAACTCGAGGAGGGCCCTGATGTGTATGCTAATATTATATATATATATATATGGATATATGTATATATACATAGCTTTTCCACGGAACCGAGAGCGAAGTTGCTGCTTCAGGAGTAGAGTGGAAGAACCAGCTCTCGCTCGCGACTTGTTGTTTTCCGGTGCGTGAGTAAAACCGGCTGGGAGCAGCGAGCAAAAGCAGCAGCAGCAGCTTTGAGAGTAGCAGCAGCAGCGAAGTGCCTCCGGCTGGCGGTCGCACGGGCCGGCTAGCCAGCCAGTGCACCGACCTCCACTTCTCCCCGCCACCGCCACCGATCTTCTCTCCTCCTTCTCCTCCGGGCGGCCAGGACCGGACGCTGCTGTGTCCTACCAGGTCCCTGTAGCCGTCCCCGCAGAAGCTCAGGGCTGTGATCCCCGGTACCAGGCACCTTGCGCAGTGCGAACTTGACTTTTCGATTACCCTGCGCATGTTGGTACCTGGTACCAGCTCTTACAGTACTATCCTCACAATCGTTAAAAATTTTTGTTTCTTTTAAAAGGATTTTCCAAAAGAAATACAGTATAATATCTTGAGGCTGTTCAAGAAAACAAAAGCGACGGTCATTGGTACCGGTACCACTAAGATCACTGCCACGGTACCAGCGTTCTCCAAAAGAATTCTCAAAGTTAACAAAACGCAAGACAATAAATCGGCTTAGAGGATCGCCGGGCTCCAAAGGCAGTGGTACCGCACCTGGGTTATCCTCATACCAGGTTTCCGAAGCGCGCGCGAGAGAGCGAGCGAGTCTCTTAACCTGCGCGCGTCTTTCTCTCTCTCTCTTTTTACCTGGCGCGTTTTCTGCTGCTGCTGCTCGGCAGGAGTATAACCGGGAGTATAGGCAGAGAGAAAGAAACGCGCCGCCACCGCCACCGCGCAGCATCCAGTCCTCCGACCAGCAGCAGCGGGAGTACCCACACAGGCTCCGGAGCCACCTGTACGTATACGTACCTGCTACGTGGGTGTGGGTGCCGGGGAAGAGAGAGAGAGAATTGCGCCTACCTGACGCCGCTGCCGAGCGAGCGCGACACGCAGTAGGCGCGCAACCTTTCTGGTACCTGTTGACTGACGCTGCGCTCCGATTCGGTATTTTCTTGATTCAATTTTAAAGCCTTAACTTTTTTACAAGAATAAAAAAAATATTATTGTCGACAACCAGAGCGACATGAGGTAGATAACGAAGTATTGGATGGTGTGACAAAGCCACAGTTGTGTGTATACAGGTGTGTTGCTCGACGAGTGTGTGCTGCATTTTATTGTGCACTGCTGCCGTTTACAACGGAACATCGTCGGCTACTGCAGTGCACGAATGATTACATTCACAGTGTTATCTCCTTGAAGTGGAATATTCATACTTTGAAAGAAAAAAAAAAAAAAAAAGCCGTTTAATCGGGCAAATGTGAACCACAGTGGAGAACCGAGTGTTAGCGCGGTAGGGAGTGCGCGAAGCAACGTGTGTGTGAGTGTGTGAAACGAATCCTTGGTCCAGCGGCCGAGCGATTATTCCACGGAGCGTGCGGATCGACGATTAAATCGTCGGTTCATCGGGAGATGACCATTCCTAAATTTCGAACGCGGAATTGATGCTGCATCGAGAGATAAAATTCAAACGTCCAGCGTAAATTGCACTTGAGGTGAGTCGGTTATTATTGTTGTGGTGGTAGCGGTAGCGCGGAGGCTGGAGCGTCGAGATATATATGCGCTCACCACTGATTCCAACATGGCTGCTCGTGGGACCAGCCATGATGGGGACCGCGGAAGCCATGTTGGCAGGTGTGCTTGTCGTGAGATAACGCACGCATATTCGCGATTTTATCATAAAATTTTTGCGATTTATCACCAATTTTTCAACTACAACGTTCAATTACTATCTCATTGTATATTTTATTCTATTACAAATCACCTTTTGATTACTAAATTCGTCTTTTTTTTTTTTTTTTTAATACTTGGCTTTGTCGCACTTTGCATTAGCATTTTTTACGTAAAACAGAGATAAAAAATTTTAAAACTTATTTTATGCTTTTATCGCTAATTACTTCCAATTTTTTGTCAGCATTCTTCTAATTCTGGCAGCGTTAATTTTTGCGAGTTTTTTTCATTAATTTTTTTTTTTAATTTTTCAATTTAATACCTTAATTGGAGAACGAAAAAGCAGTCTCGACTACTTAAATCTAAAAAACTATAGTTAAATTTTTGTTTAATTTTTTATATTATGTCGATTTAAATGTATTCACATTTAATTGTTATGTTTTCCTTAAAAAACGAAAAATTTTTATATGTGCTCAAATGATGAATCCCCATGAATCAAATTAAATATTTCGAGTGTTCAATAAATTATAAATTCATAAAATGTCTTTTGAATCGGTTTTATTACAAATTTTTCGAACTTTCTTTTAAAGCTTATACGATATTGATTAAAGTTCAATACTTCATTTTCGTAGTCGTTAATCATTATATTAGGTTTATTTTTACTTTACAAATGGAACCAAAATCGACTTGACAAAATTTCAGTTTTTTTCTATACACTTATTTAAATTATTTAATCAATGATAGAGTATTATTATGACATGCGGTATTGCCAATTCCAACAAAACATTGGGTTTTTTTTTTTTTTTTTTTTTTTTTTTTTTTTTGTATCAACACTTTGCAGTTTACACATTTTGTGATCTGCATTTCCCGAAAAAAAAAAGTTAAAGTAAAAAAAATTACTTGAAACAATTATAGACTTCTGAGACCTCACTTTTCATGAATTTTCTGGGAAAAATATTTTTAAATTTAATTTAAGATGAGTTTTACACCGTTCAACTAAAATTTTAGGGTTTCAGAATTTCGTGGGGGCTAAAATCTTTTTTTTCTTTCTTTTCAAAAGTGGTCTGTAAATGACGCAAACCGTTTCGAAAGGTCTATTTATATCAGATATATCTGTGGTTTGGCTTATCATTCAGTATGAGGAAAGAACCCTTCAAGTCTTATTCATATTGGTTACACCTCATATTAAAATATTTTCGTATATGAAAAATCCTTTAATTGTTGAATTATTGAAAAATAATAAGAATTAAATAACTGGTATTGAAAAAATCATAGATTTGAAATTAATACCCTATTTTCAAAAAATTTTCTTTGTTTTTTAAAGTTTTGTTTTTTACCTCGTAAACTAGCGAGTAACCGCTACGGTAAGAAGGGAAGGGCACTTTTTTTCCTAAGTTTTGTCAAATTCTCTCAGGCTGCCTTCATTCTCTGTTCAGTGTTTAAAAAATAAAAATTTAAAATTGTTAAATTAGTTTATTAAAATAAAGTTTTTATATTAGAAAACCTCTTTCATTAAGTACTTGTACTAAAAATAAGACTTCGTTATGATTGGTTCATAATAAAAAAGTTTGTACTTATTAACAATAAATTTACTTTAAAAATTTTCAGTACACTGGGAAAAAGTCTCAGTCGCAGTTGTAGCAAGAACTTCTGTAATTTTACTATTTAAATTTTAATATTATAAATGTTTTTGGTAATAAAATAAAAAGTAACCACAATAAAAACCACAATCGTAGCTTAGGATTGATTTTATTGGGCAGCTCAAAATGAACAAGACATATTAGTTGTTCACAATTCATATTTTGCTCTTTTGTACCATATTTAAGCAAGTGCAGCAAACGTATAGTATACAAAAACAAATTGAAATTAAGTTAAAATTAAATATTTTTCAGAAAAAAATGCCGACAGACCTCGTGGTTACGTCGGTTGCAGCCAGCGAGCTAGAAAGCTCGCGGCTGAGCCAGTCCACATCACGCCCGGGTCCGTCTTCCTCTGGATCAAGTTCTTCCGGCGGGCGAGAAACCGATAGCGGTAGCCGAAGCAACTCGGCGTCGCGCGCCGGCTACGAGGGCTCGTCTAGCGGCCTCGGGTCGTACCATCATCACCACAACCTCGTGCCGGGTCTAGGTCACCCGCACCATCACCATCACCGCGAGTCCTCGGCCTTCGTACCCGTGGTGCCGTCAAGGCTCCACCTGGCGGCTTACCCAGGCGACATCCACTCTCACCTGTCGGGACCTCCGCCGGCTCAGTCATCCTCTGGATCGTCTTCCTCGGGCGCAGGTGGAGCCGGAGGAAGTAGTGGAACAACCGCCAGTTCAACTGGAGGAACGGGAGCCGGCGGATCTTCTTCGGGGAGTTCGGGAAGTCAGGATCACGAGGGTGCAGCATCCGAAAACCCGGTGGTACGAAAGAGCAACTCAAGCTACGAGATCATGGCCATGATGGCCGATAAAAGAAAGGAGCTGGCTGCTCGGGCGCTACTGCTGCCACCGCCGCCGCTACTGGAGCCGCCCCCGGGATACCCCGTATTTCCCGGACCGTTTCCCGCGGGCTCGGCACTTTATCCACCGGGAGGCCCCTTGGGGCATCAACATCTTGATAGGCGATTATTGAGAGCACCCGGACGGGCTTCTAGACCCAAGAAGCAGTTTATATGCAAATTCTGTAATCGACAGTTCACCAAGAGCTACAATCTGCTCATCCACGAGAGGACTCACACTGACGAGCGGCCCTATTCGTGCGATATTTGCGGCAAGGCCTTCCGCCGTCAGGACCACCTGAGGGATCATCGGTATGAATTTTAATTCATTATTAAACAATTTATTATTAGAGATTTCGTTTTTTTTTTTTTTTTTTTTCATTTTCATCAAATTATGTCTTGATTTTTATGTAAGGTAAATGTACCTAATATGACCATGCTAAGCAAGAATGGATGCTGTGGCTCACCAAATTAATATTTTTTACGTTCAAGGTCTCCTTTTAAAGCTTGATCTAAGAGCTTTCAAATGAAATCTTAGCCATTTGGTTTTGAGTCAGTTAGGCCAAAGTCCCAAAATGGGTATTCTTAATATGACTACCTCATGAGCTATGACTTTTATTTTGATCTATTAGTTCATTTCAGGCTCTAGAATAATTGTTATTAAAAATTAATGAATAAAGTCAAAAATTCTGTGGCTATACACTTTCTAACTAAAAATTTTTTTCATTGAAATAAGATAAAAAAACGTTATAAAATTAACTTTATTATTGATTCCCCAGGTACATCCACAGCAAGGAGAAGCCGTTCAAGTGCGGGGAATGCGGCAAGGGCTTTTGCCAGAGTCGCACCCTGGCCGTGCACAAGATACTTCACATGGAGGAGTCGCCCCACAAGTGTCCGGTTTGCGCGCGCAGCTTCAACCAGCGCAGCAACCTGAAGACCCACCTGCTGACCCACACGGATCATAAACCATACGAGTGCAACTCATGTGGCAAAGTGTTCCGACGAAACTGTGACTTGCGTCGGCACGCCTTGACCCATGCGGTAGGGGACGTGCCCCCCGAGGCCCTCGAGGAAGCGATGCGCGACGATGACAGCCCAGAAGAAGACTGTTCCTCGGATGCTCCAGGACCCTCCACATCCAGGACGTCAGCACTGATCTCCTCTCAATCATCGGCATCGTCTTCCTCGTCATCGAGTAGCAAACCTCACGGCGGACCATCGTCATCATCGAGCTACGCTTCGACGAGTAGCGGCTTACCCCCACCACCCGGGTCAGCCCCTAGGCCACATTTGCAGATTCGTCGGGATCTGCTTCAAGTGAGACCTAGTAGGATCACGAGCAGTGGCAATTTAGCCTCGCATAATCCTCCAGGGGCACTGCCACCACCGCCACCGCTCATTCTGACCTCGTACAACAGACGGCGCATCGGTTCTCCGGGACCGTCGCGCGTGCTCTTGGAGCTCCAGGAACGCGAGCGCGAGAGGGAACGCGAACGCGAGAGAGAACGAGAGCGAGAACGAGAACGAGAAAGGGAAAGAATGAGGGCTGAGGACAGAGCACAAGCCAGAGCACCAACGCCTCAACCTACCCCTGCAGCAGCGGCTCCGAGACCTCCGCCCGCCAGACATGGATTCACTATTGCGGATATCATGCGCCGGTAGATCTTTTTTTTTTTACTCAACTTATTCTGACACTGTAAATCGTCTTGCACGAATTTTCATTCATTTTTTATTTCATTGTTACGAAGGCTCTCTCTGCACTTTTCGGAGCAGCACCTTACTTATTTCAATTTTATTGTCAAAAAATACTCTTGCGTATACTGACTTTTAAGTTGTAAGTGAATGTATAAAGCTTTTTTTTTTCAACGTCATCTTTTCCAACATTTACCTTAGCGCAAAATTACCGTGAGCAAGAGTATTTTTAATGAATTGATAGATTCTTTTTTCAGAGCTTCGTTCATAAAAATTAAATAATAATTTAAATTCATCAGAATTTATAAAAGCTTACAAAATATTTTTATTTTTAGTCAAAATATACTGGAATTTTTTTGGAATAACAATGATGCAATGAAAATATTACTGTAAAAAAAACTAAGAAAATGTTGACTGTTATACATTTATTATTATTATTATTCTATTTTTAATTTTTTTTAAATTTTATAGAATTCCTTAGCGATCTTATAGATTAAACTTCGGAAATAAAAAGTATCAAAGTGGCTAATGATACTCTAAAAACTTTAGCTTGAAAAATATGTAAATTCGGCTAAACATTGTTATACTTCTGCAATTGTACTTTTATATATGAAAATTATTACTATTATAATATAATTAAAGTTCCAAGAACAAAGTGATTATGAGTACTGAAATGTTGAGAAAATATATCTATATGATTATTGAAGGGAGATTTTATAAAAACTCCAAACTAGCTGCAACGTGCGAATTTTAAATCTGCACGACAATTGCAAAAAAAAAATGTACTTAGAGTTTTATGTAACACATATCGCTGGTGCAATCTACGACTTTCTACGAGTGATATTTATTTATTGTGCATTTTAAGTTAATGATGATTGTTGCGTGTTCATATTTTGCGCGTGATATATAAAATTAGAGCACGCTGCACGCGTGACTGTAAACAATAAAGTAAGAACATTAAAACGTTTCTATGAATAGAATATTATTGTGCGCTTAGATAGGTTTATCCTAGATTATTTTGAGAATGAAGTTGAGAGGTAAATTATTAATTTTAGCTATCTGTAAATATGGATCTTTCACTTCGTTAATTTTACGTTAAATCTTTTTGAGTTTTAACTGTTTCATTCAAACTAAGAACTTTGATGTTTGCGAATAAATTTATTCATGTGAATGACTCTATTAATAAATATTCAACATATTTTCATTTTTTGCAAGTCCATAATTTATTAGTGATTGAAGTATCTAATATTTTCGTGAGAAAAAAGTAGTTTTTTTACAAACGGTTCACAATTGCATTAGTTTAAAATATAAAAAACTTTTTTTTCTGATAATCCCAACTCAGGTATAGATTCTCGAAAGAACAAAAATATAACTTTTGAAAACTAATTTATATCTCTCTTTTTTTTTTTTTTTTTTAATTTCACACATTTTTATTTCTCCGAAAAAAGGGCTAAAAAAAGTTACAGGATTCTTTTAACCGAACTCGAATTGATTTTCTTTCTCAAAACTATTTTTCTATGGATTAAAAAAAAAAAAAAAAGAAAAAAAGAAAAAGATAAACATCAAGGCACGTACATATTGTTTTTTGACCATGCGGCTTAAAAAGCTAAGAAAATGTAAGCAGCGCCGTTGTTATAGCTTGCCACTGATAGTTTGCATAGGCCCCTTTTTTGTTAGGTCGCGTTTTTAAAACAGGCACTTGTTGTTTCTAGAATCAAGTTATTTTTTCTCCACAAAGAGCTGTCGGTTTTAACTCGTGCGGTATATTTGGGGCGGAGGTATTTTCATGTAAATAAAGAAAAAAATTTTTTAATTATTTGAGTATTTTATTTAGTTTTGAACATTGCGAATTTTTTTCAGAAAAAAATATTAAGTTTGTAGGAGGAAATGATTGAAAAAAATTTTTTCAGCCGAATCATAAAGCTCTGTTACAAATTTACCCAGCTGTAAGAGATATTTTTTGAATTAATCATTCTGTACGAGGAAAAAAATTTCAATTAAATGCGTAAAACTCGAAAGTCTGAGTGGCAAGAAAAAAAAAGGGGAGGGCGGAGGGTGGAGGAGAAAGACGAAACTCGTTGGTTAGTTCGTGCTTCGGTTTTAAAGCAAAATGGAAATTTCATCGGTTGCCAAGTTTAAGAGGGAGGGCACGGAAGGTGAGAAAGTTTGTGTTGCTTGCTCACATTTTAACCATATAAAAGCATTTTTTTGGTAGCAACAGGTGCTAGTACACGCGATAAGAATTTAACGACTCTTGACGTCGACTTATGGCCAATACTTACTTTAAAATATGCATTTTCGACCCACTTTATATCAAAAATAACAAAAGCAGCTCTTTTTTTTTTCTTCCTCAACGTCTTCGCTTCCTTTTGGTCTCGGAATGACGACTATTAGGAACTCCCTTTGTGTACTTATAGTAGAAGCCCGACTTTCCTTTTATTATACCCAACACGGTGTGTAAGATAGAAAAACTGTTTAATTTTGTCTTTGCTTTTACAATCGAAGGGAATTCCGTTTTTTTCATTTATATACTCATCTTTTTTTGTTCTTCACAGTAGGAGACAAATACTTTATTCAAGCCCAACTAAACAAAGAACGTGTAAAACAGGTGGTACAATGACTGAGACAAAAAGAGAAAAATAGGGAAAGAGAAAAGTTAAAAGAATCTTTCGTTCGGAAAATAGAAAAAAGCTACTTGCCGCAGCGGGGTCATTTTTTTTTTCTGGAAAAGCAGTGAACCGTTAGAACTACAAAAAAAAAAAGGGAAAGATTCCGAAACTCTTAAACTCAATAAATGTACATGTATAATATATCTTGTGATATTATATGTTTGTTTTGTCTGTAAGAAAAAAATTATAATTTAAGTTTTCTATGTTTAAAGGATATATTTTTTCAGATAATCCGTATTTTTATATTAAATATGGTTAAATATATAAATTTTATGGCAATCAATATCCAGTGAAACGTTGAAGCTTTGTGTAACCGGTGAATGTGTAATTTTAAATCGGAATATTCCATTAAGATAAGCTATAATTTCAGGGTACAAAAGTAAGGCTAGCTTAAAAATGAAATTTTTGTTGTTGCCGTAAAAAGTTGCCATGATATGTTTTGGCAATTTGACGAGATGCGTGATGAACAATAACTTTGTGTAGTCATTGTATTATAATTATTATGAGAATGTACAAGAGTGCCTTATACATGTTAAATTTTGATGGTATGAGACTAATTAATAGCTTTCTGATATATGTATTTTTACTGCTAGATCTAAGAATGCGTTATTTGTTATGTTAAGCTCATCATACGATTAAATATATTTTTACTTTACTTTTTTATTTTAAATTTAATTTAAAAAAAATTGTAAATTATATTAAGATCAAAAATGTAAGACAAATAAAATAGACTTTCTTTAAAATTATTTCCTACTGTTTTTTCAATTATTAAATCTTCTTCCTTTCCTTCTTCAGTATATTCAAGAAAAAATCGTTTTTGGTTGTGAGACCTAGTAAATCGTGTGAGTAGTCAAGTTATACACGCGTATTTTATTTTTAATCTCTTTTACAACATTAAATAATTATGATTAATCAGTTATTTGTTTATACTTTGTATTGACCAGCGGTTTTGATAGTTTTCTGTATTTATGATGACTTTGTCTTGATAATCCGGGCGAAAGAAAAAACGATGTTGTTTTTTTCTACTTTTTTATTATTCGCAACGTTTTGAGGGAACATCGCTCCTCTTAAGGTGACTAAATACACCTATAACCAAATAAATTAGTTTTCTGACAATTTAAAATAGTAATTTTACATGAATAGTAGTTTTGATGCCTTTTGCTTTGACTTACAAGATTTATTATAACATCTTTTATGTTTAAGCATTCCTTTTTCAAGACTATGACTAGATTCACCGATATATTCAGGATTACATTGTTTACTATTAATAGGGTTGGCAACTTTTTGAAATTTATAATACCTTTTTGCTTATTTAGTTAAAATATCGAAAAATAATCGACACGTATTTTTTATTAAAAAAAAACTAAAATTAAAGTAACTACAAGTATTTAAATATTTAAAAATTTCAATATATATAAATATACTTCTAATGGGATTTCGGATCAATGACGTCATTAACCCGTAGTTTCAAAAACTTTTCTTAATTTTTTTCTAGCTCAATTTTGATTTAAAAATTCTAAAAAAAATGTTAATATTCATTAAAAATCAAGTACTTTTAAAAAAATATATTTTTAAATTACTGGTTGCCAACCCTATTAAATATATTCATCCTTTACTACCTAGAAGGTATCTAGATATTCAGTAATATCTTTGCCTAGAGTAATAAATTTACAAAGATTATAAGTCAATTTTAAGACACAAATTAGTTTATATTTCATGCGCATTTTCTTAAATTCATGAAAAAACTTACTCGTTTATATAAGGAAGGGAAATAGCCTGTCATCGTCAGTATTAGTTAATAAATTTAAAGATTTGAGTCTTAAGTATTTCTGTCTATGGGATATGTATTTTTTAATCAATTGGATTCTGCAAAAGTAAGTTCTTAATTATTTTAATATTTTTGGAATGAAACTGTGTAGACGACAATTTAATAGCGCGGTCTACCAAATTAAAAACCATATTTCTTTTGAGATTGATGGGATGACCTGAATAAAAGTTCAAGAATCTGCCAGATAAAGTGGTTTATATGAACCAATCGTGATCAAGTTTGTTATTAATTTTAAACCTCACATCTAAAAAATTAAGCTCAATACCTGACTCCTCGCCTGATGCCCCGTCTACACCGGCGGTTTAACCGCGTCTCGACTTAACTTTGTTTAAAGAATTTTTCAATGTTGCCGTTGGATTAAAGGATTAATTTGTACTTTAAAAATATGAAATAATTTATAAGATTAAGATGTTTACATCTTGAACTTCAATTCCGATGGCAACATTGAAAAATTCTTTAAACAAAGTTAAGCCGAGATGCAGTTGAACCACCAGTGTAGACGGGGCATGACTCAATCTCATGAGTGAATCAAAGGTTGTCATCATATTCATTAAAAACATTTAGAACAGTTTATATGTCATATTCATAAATGAATCATCGACATACCTCAAATAAAACAAAACATGGCAACCTATATTTTTTAGTTTTCGTAAACAATATTTTTCTAAATCGATCATGATTTATGCAGCAATGTGAGGAGAGATCGGAGATCACAGTGATGCAACCAGTGATCTGTTTACCATCAAATAAAAAATGGGCATTTCAAATAAAATGTCAATGCATTCGATGATATATTCAAAAGATATTTTAGTATTGTAGTTTTTTAATTTATGAATAAGTTTAAAACTATTTCTTAGAGAGGTGTCATTAGTAAAATTGCATTTTTTAAACTCAAAAAGAATATTTTTTGCTCAAGAATGAATAGAAAAATTGGTTCTAGAAATGATGGGTCCAAAGGGAATACTTATTTTATGTAGTTTTGGTAGACAATACA